>CM046998.1:4800000-7200000 GCA_025698465.1 Gossypium longicalyx | reverse complement strand
TTAAGATATTTAAATTTCTTGGATTCTTGTTAAATTCCTTGAATTTAAATATATTTTTTATAATAATTTTCAATAATTATATATCATTTTGACCTTTTACAAATTACAATTTATAAAAAAAAATTAAACTTCTAAATTTTTTATATATTATATATAACTATTTATTTTTTAATTAATATAATACTAAAAATAAACACGTGAAATAGAGGTCAACAATCAATCAACACAATCAATACTGGTCAATCGATCAATGGTCAATCAATACCAATCAATAATCAATTACCGACAAATTAAAATGAACAATGTTTTTAATATTTAATATTATAACTATATATTTTTAATTTTATTTTAATATTTTTAATTTAATTAAATCTAATTACTATGTGGATTTTTTTATTAACCAAATATAATCAAGATGGCACTTTTCCTTTGGCAAAGAGACCTAACACAATTGACCAATGTCGCCTAACAAAACCTGACCAGATTTTTTTAACGCATCAAAATAGAAAAAATTGATATTTAAATACCAAATAAATTGAGAAAAAAAGTTGAAATATCAGAGTAAAAAAATAGGTACACTTCAAAGGATAAATCATGAATTAAGCCTTAACAAAATACAAGGGTACTAGCAGAATTTGACCTTTATAATTTCTTTAGGGAAAAGACAAATTGAACAAACATTGAGAAGAAAACCAAATGCTTCAACTAATTTTCGCGGAAGCTTTGTGGGCAGTGCAATAAAACCTTTACGTGCCACCGTGCCGGTCTGAATCTATTCACCCACACAACGCTAACGACTCAATTCAATAAGATAATCAGATCCATTAGCAAAGCTTACTATATTGTTGAGTTATTTTGGGGCAGAGGATCAAACTTCACACCTGCCTTCCAACTAAATCAATTAATCAAACGATTTAATTGATCTTCACCTACCCAACGCCAGACCTAAAAATTTCTCCGATGTTGGTTAAATTAGCTTTTACTTTCCGATATACTAAAGAGATTCGTGACTCTTATAGTCAAAATAAGGATTTCCTTTTTACCTGAACATATCAATTTGCTTTCAAACAGAAAATAGAAGCTGAATTCAAATGTCGATGCAACTGTGAAACCATTTCGAAATCATAAAAAGAAAGCTTTCTCGAATCAAATCTCAGAAGATCCGTGGAAGATAATAGACAGATCTATATAATAGAAAGGAAAATAAGAAGATTAGACAAGAATCTACCGATTTAACTTACCGAGTGCTAGAAAGAGCAAAAGCAATCGAGAAAAGTAAGAAATGGAGAGGAAGAACTGGAAATAAGTGGAATGGGAGGAGTAGGAAAGATTTGCTTTACATTCTTGGAAAATCAAGAGAGAAAATACAAATCTTTCCACCCATCCCACTTCCAAAAACTCCCGGCAACTCTCTCTCCCTTTCCCTCTTTAACAATAAAATGATGGTAGATCTAGTGTCAGTGTTTTTTTTGGGGTGAGAGAGAGAGAACTCAAGGAAATCAAAGCCATAGGAGGAATCTGTAGACCATTCAAGGTACGACCTCCTCACACTTAATTCCTTTCCCCTTCTCCCTCTTTCCTCTTTGTGCTGTGAAAACGTCTCCTCCTCAAAGCTATCTTAAATAGATCCCAACACACTCATTCCCCCCCCCCCCCCCCAAATGCTGACGTATGCCCTAGTCCCGAAGTAAACAATTTCCGAATTTACTATGTACTTGACATTTTATATATATATATTTAATTTTTTATATTTTTATATTTTTTATATAAACAAATCTAAACAATAAAATTATTTATATTTTTATTATTTCAGCAATAATTATTTAAAAAATAAGAATTTCCTGAATATTCTTATAATATTTTTGTTTCTTTCACCTATTGCATTAGAGCATTCCTAAAATATTTTGATTATTTTTAGATTTGGACGATATATAGAGATATGAACAATATCTAATTTGGAGATTATAATTACCAGAAATATTAGCGTTTGATGCATGGATAAAGTTTAGAACAATTATAAATTTTAATTTAATTTATTTATATAAAAATATTTAATACACAAGTAATGTAGCTTAAAATTTTCATAAGCAAGATTTGAGGTGATAAGTAAATCTAGGGTATAATAAAAAAAAATAAAGAAATAAATATATATATATATAAAAAATTATGAAGATGACAAAATTTGAACATTGTGCCAAATACTAATATTTTATTTATACCATTTCCTAAATTATGAATAAACCTTCCATTCATAAAATAAAAGATATTACGCATTAAAACATATTTGAATCTACGCTTTTTTTAGATGTTAGTAATAATAATGGTACGGACGGAACTAAGGGGTCAAAACTCGTGTTTTGTAGATTTAAACATGGATCTCAAAAAATTAATCCATAAATGTAAATATTGATTGACTCTGTAATATCCCTAAAGTAAACAATGTCAATTTGAGTTAATATATCTTTCAACTTTTCGGAGTAGAAAAATAAAAATATTAATATTAGTGGAGAAAGTGGCTAGATATTATAAGAAATTTAAATAATAAATAAAAAAAAAAAGACATTCGAACTCAGGGGAAATTAATTCAAGGAATAGATTAAATTATAGAAGTGTGAGGAGTGCTGGGCCATAATGTGAAATTTTAAAATAAAAGATGATGGAATTAAATGGATAAGAAAAAGAGGAAGGGCTTAGAGAGTAAATTAAGCATGAAAGTACATGGAGATGTGGATGGTAGTGAAACTGTTGGACACCATTTATTTTAATGATGATTTGATTTTTTAATATAGAAGGATGATGGATGGATATTTTGATAGAAGGTTCTAGAAAAGCAAAGATGAAAAGAAATAAAAAAAAAAAGTGTCACCATCATTTTCTAGCTTCTCTTTCATGTCCCTCCCCATTTTTACTAAATTTTGTTTTTTTTTTAAGACCCTTTTTCATTTTCAACCCTTTTTTTTTAATTTTAAATTCAAATTTCTTCATAGATTATTAGTAAATCTAGAGGAAAATTCTACAGTAAACTTATCATCTTGTAAAGCTAGTTAATAGCCATTTTGGAGAATAAAAGAAGTGAAGAAAAGTTAAGGATTTTGAGTAAATAAGGTAAAGATGATTAGAGGTGTTCAAACTTTGATTAAAATTGAATTAACCGATTGAATCGATCTAATTCAATTAATTAGTCAGTTAACTGATATAGTTCGGTCGGAGGTCGGTTAAAGATATTTTGGAATTTTTAGTCAACGGTTAATTTAGTTTGAAATCGTATAGTTAATCGAATTAACCAAACTTAATAAATAATATTATATATTATGTGTATTAGGCTATTACTAATTCAGTTAATTCGGTCAAATAAACATTATCAATTTTTTTGATATGTTTTATACTTGTTTTAACAAAAAATATATATATAAATTTCGATTAATTCAGTTAACCGATCGAATTAACTGAAACATTTCAGTTCGGTTAATTTTTTTAAAAAAAATTTGGTTCGATTAATGATTAAAGGATTAAAAAAGTTTGATTAATTTGATTAATACTAGTTTAGTTCGGTTAATCGTCTGAACACCCCTAAGGATGATGGAGTTCCTTTTAGGATTTCATATTTATCTCATAAAAAAATATGGAAATAGCATGTAACTTTTGTTTTGATATTAATGTTGTATTTGTGTTATTGAAGAGAAGGAAAGGAAGGGTGAACATCCAATTGGTGAAAAAGGCAAATAAATAGCAAATGAGTGAAGGAAGAAAGAACAAAGGGGTTCATTCAAGCAATTTTTTTTTGTAAGTATATCAAGAATTTTACTTTGAAAAAAAAATCTAAGCCCTAAATGAAAATATGATACTTTGCTTTAGTTATACTCATAGGATACATTAGTACTAGAAAATAATGATTTGAACTTGAAAATTTATTTGAAAGTGGAATTATTTATATGGTGAATTGAAAATGTGCATGTGTGATGAATTGTTAAATAAGGACTAAATTGTAAAAATTGAAAATTTTAAATGGGTGAAATAAATAGTGATATAAAGTACTTAAGTAAGATGTTAGATGGTGATGAAATAAATGTTTGGTGAGAATTGATGATAGTTGATTGTGTATTGTATATAAAAAAGGACTAAATCGTAAAAAGAGTAAGTTAGACGTATTTTTAAATGTTGTGTGAATGTAGTAAAATTGTGTATGTTAAATGCCTATGTAGACAAAATGAGAACTAGTAAGATATAAATGGCATGCTATTAGGAAAGTGATTAAGCACGCTAGCGATAATGGCACTACGGTGCAAGTGAAAGCGACACTATGGTGCAAGTAAGTGGCACTTCGATGCATCTTATCGATTTTTTTGTATATCCTATCGTGTTCTTTTAAGTCTACAATTGGGCAATAGCAATATGAGGTAAGTGAATTTAATGTGGCTCAAGTAACTAATTTGTAACTTATGGAATTGATGTTTCAATAAAGTTAATATGGAAACAAAATTTGTATAAGGTGATTGAATGAAAAAAAAATATTTGTATATATATGTTTATATATGTAATTAAGAAATAAATTCATTTTACTTGCATGGTATGATTCTTAATATGCTTACTAAGCTCTCGTGAGCTTAACGCTTTTCTTTTCAAATGTGTAAGTAAAGATCATTTTGAAGTAAATGTGAAGATCGACTCCAACTCATCACATCACATCTTAAGATTTAAAAGAAGTATGAATTTTAAATTTAGGGCATTAGATTTGGCATGTACATAAGATCTCATTGATAATGTTATATATGATACTAAAGGGTGAAATTGTCAGGTAATGATCTTCATTGTAAACTTTGTATTTAGGATGTGTTTGAAGTTGTTTCATGATGATTCAAGTAATGTTTAGGATTGATAAATGTATATTTGCAAAATTTTCATTGGTTGCAGGTTTTAAAGTTGCAGGTTCAACATCGCGACGAGGGCTACTTAAAGAGTCACATCATGATGTGGGATACCTTGTAGTCGCGACGAGCATTAAGTGGTTTTGATTTTCACCCTTTTTTCTCGAATCGACTTTTGGCCACTTAGAGAGCTTTTGTAAGCTTGTTTTATGCTTGGATTAGTGCATAAATCTCACTTTAAGAGTGTTATAAGTTGTTAACCTGAATGAAATGCTTAATGGAATTTTTGAGAGACCGGAGTTGTCTCGACGATGAATGTGACATCCCGATACCTTGACACAACGATCAGGTTAGGTAAGAGGTGTTACAGACTCCCAATAAAAATTTTAATTTTAAACATGAGTTAGAATATACGAAGGTGCTTGAACTCGACAATTTATACCTACTTGGTACCTAACCTTTTTTGGACCTAACTGGTACCTAAACTTGGAAACCACAAGCAAACTTGGTATATTTTTTAGGTACTTGACTAACATTGTTAAAATATGTTGATTGACAACTAATAGCATTTTGACACGTGGTAACCTCATATTTTAACACATGGAAAATATAATTTTTTTATAAATTTTAATTTTTTTTTCACATGTCAAAATGTAAGGTTATCATGTGTCACCGTGCTATTGATCGCTAGAGTGTACTTTAATAGTTAACCAGGAACGTAAAAAAAGTATCAAGTTGATTACGGTTTCTAAGTTTAGGTATCCGTTAGATACTATGAAAATCACATATACAATAAGATTAATTACATGTATTATCTACTATCATAAAAGGTTAGCCAAATTAAAAGTGATCTAATGTGGTTAAAGCTTATCAGGCTTTGGTTATTAAATAAAATATGAGTCAAATATGTGTAGATACTTTAGTAAATAATTTCTAATTGATGATGGGTTGATTAAAAATTAAGGTTAATATGCAAAAGTTGTATATTAGGATTACGATTCTCAAATTACACATATGTAATTTTTTTAACATCCTATCATCTGAAAAAAGAGATTTACTTTCTCTAAAATACTTGTGTTAATTTGGAAGATAAAAACCAGAAGACTTGAATATTTCAATATATTGGTGGATTCAAATATACTTTTATATTTAGTTTTCTATTCTTAATGATGTAAAATGACATATACTGATTTATTAAGTTTTATACCAAGATTTTACAATTCTATCAAGTGATATTAAAGCCTCGTTATGTTGAACCATTGAGAATGAATTAATTTTCTATAAGATTTTATGAGTTTGATATATTAATTTGGGGTTTTGATTATTTATTTTGAATTTATTTCAAGGCTTTAAACAAGTAAAGATTTTGTTTCCTATTTTTTGTATTTTTTTTCTGGAAACATTATTAATTCATCGATAATTCCAAGTTTGGAAAATTCTAAGCAAATAAAGATTTGGATTTAGCGATTTGAAGCTTTATTAGCTTGGAAAATTCTAAGTTAATAATGCGAATATTTTAGTATGATGTCATCAATTTTTTCATGTACTCGTGTACATGAATCTATTAATTTAATAATAAATACGAATTTCTAGACGGCAAGTGTAATTTGCCAAAGGTTATAAACTTTTTGTTGATTTGGTACATAAATATTATGCACTGAATCTATAAAAAATTTATGGCTGATATTAAGATTATTGATAATTTTTTGTGGATACAATTATGATTTTTTTTTTCAAATTGGTTTGGCGGACATTTCTTAAAGTTATTATCTTTTAGGTATGGATATAAATTCAAATTTTTTTGGGTACTTTGATGTAAATTTATGTCGACCATGATCCAATTTAAAAAAAAAAAAAGAGTTTTTACATTTGGTTTTGAATTTTATTGTAAAGATTTTAATGGTTGCTTGTTTAAATATTAAAATTCAATTTTTATTAAGGTTTTTGATTTAGTAATTAGATAATTTTATTTTGGTTATTTTAGAATTGTAGCGTGATGATAAATTTTAGTTTTGATCTTTGACTGTTATGGAAATTTTAATGAATATTGGTACATTTATATATTTTTAAAATGACTTAATTGAAATAATACATTGCCAAAGTGGCCCTTGTTGTTGAAATTATTTTGTTTTAAAATATAAAAAGTTGTGTGCTTATAACTTAAGCCATGTTAATATTGATTAGCCCAAATGAAGGTTAGGCCTTGTTCTTCATTGCTTTTGGGATGAACTTTTTCCCAAAAAAGTGTTTTTATCTGAAAAGCAATGAAGAACAACTATCAGTTTGGCAACTTTTTTAACTTAATTTAAGGCCTTTTTTACAGATGAAAAAGCCATTTATTTTAGCTTTTCTAAGCCTGAAGTTCATTTGGGTTGGTATTTTACCGTTTTAACCTATCTCCTTTACGGTAGAACTTTTCCAATTCTTTGTCTGAAATTGTTCTCTGTATCTTCTCTTCTCCACTGGTACTCTATATTTTTCTTCTCTTCTTTTTCTAATTTTTCATTATGCTTTAGTTTTTATTTTCTAATTGTTTGATTTTATGAAATAATTATGAAATATACTCTAATTTTTTCACATTTCTTTCAGCTTTTCTCTTTTAGTTTAATGAATTCACTTTAAATTGATGCTATTGTAAAATTTTTAGTATTTATATTTGGTATATAAATATTATCCCTTTTTGAAACTTTAATCCAAATATATGTAATATTTTAATTTGTTAGGTTTATGTTTTCTATGTTATGTTAATATCTAATATGAATTATATATTCATAGTATATTTTAAAATAAAATAATACAAATGTGTTAAAAACATTAATTAAAAATAAAAAAATAATTTTTAAAATAATACAATTCTGTCAATATCTAATTACAAATATTTAATTATTATATTTTAATATTTTAATATAGTTTATATATTCTAATTAAATTTAATGAATAATTAATATTAATTACTTAGAAATATTTAAAATTAATATTATATATTAATTTTTTAACAATAAGTTATAATAAATTATTTTATATTATTGCTAAAATATCATAATATTAACTAATTTAAACATTATTTAAATACATATTTGCTACTTTATAATATCATGTCTAAAATGGACATTTTATTTCCCAAAAGCACTTTTTAACAGCAATACCAAACATCTAAAATTTTCAAAAGCACTTCTCAAAAGCACTTTTCCACAACACTTTTTAAAAGTACTTTTCAAAAGCATTGCCAAACACACCCTTAATATTTAACAAAATTATATGGGTTACTGTGGTAATAAACATGTGATGATTAGTCGATTTTACATTTAAGAAATAAATATACACAAATGAAGATTTATTGATTGACATGTTCTTATTGTCATTTGTCTGATTACTACACCAATATATCACTTACAAGTTAATATTTTTTTTAAGTTAAAATATTAATGGAGTGTTTGGTATCTTAAAATAGAATTTACATTCATTTGAATTTATTATTTTAGTTTATATTTGAAATCTTATGTGAGATTGTTTTGTTTCATTCAACAACTATTATACCTACCAACATCACTACATGCACTAAAACATTCAGGGACACTATGTCCAATAAGATTATCACATTTAAGGAATTTGTAGCCAACATTGAAAAGAGGCCTTGCAAGAACGAAAAGGCTAAAATTAGTACATTATTGACAAATCTAATTTCAATATGATATACAAAGAAAAATAAGGAAGTTGTGGATACGAGACTAAAAATGAAACAACAAAAGGAACCAACCAAGGATGGTTGTTTCTCTTATGGTATGACAAGTACATTTCTTAATTTTGTTTATTCTAAGGTTCATTTGATGTTGGTACCTAGATACACTTGGTGGATAGATTTTAGTGCAACAACTCACATCAGTATGTTTATGCAAGGCTTTTAGAACTATCGAAAGTCAAATGTTGGTGAAAGATACATTTATGTAGGCAGCGATATTTCGGTAGAAGTTGAAGCAATAGGAACTGTTAAATTATCATTATTATTAAGAACTAAATTTTATTTTAATTTGAATGAGACTTTTTTTGTATTGTCTTTTAAGTGGAATTTGATTTTCATTTTGACATTGGATAAAGTTAGTTATTCTTATTCATTTGTAAAAGGAAAATTTAGTCTTTTTATAATTCAAATTTGATTGTTTTCAATTCATTATTAGGTTATACAATCTATATTTACTTAATACTATTGCTTCATTTAATAAACAGTTGCATACTATCGTAATATGAAAGAAAGACAAATTAATGGTTAAGAATTCAGCTTTATTGTGACACAAGAGATTAGGTCATGTCTCTAAAAAGAGAATTTAGAACTTGTGTTCAATGGTATTCTTATCCCTTTCATTTTTCACATACTCTGAAAGATCTAGGGGTTACAAATTTTATTATCTCAATATTAAGGTTATTTTTTAGATGGATAATGCTCGTTTTTTGAGGATGTTGAGTTTGTGAGGGAGAAAGAATTAAGGACATTGTATTTAAAGAAGAATATGTTAATATTCCTCAATAATTTTGTAACACCTTATACCTAATCTGGTCATCGGATCTGGCTACAGGGTGCTACACTCCATATATATTCTGATCTTAACTAACACATTCTACATAACAAATTAATTTGATGCCGATATTAATTTAAAACACAGTTAAATAATTAACGTCGCCAACTATATGAATTTAATACAATTATATTTAAGATATAAAATTTTACAAAAGTAGTTTTAACTTGCGGACAATTTTATTTAATCATGGAAATGTATCTTGTGACCCTAAGTAATTATAACTCAACTCTGGCCCTGAGACTCCGCCTCTAGGTCGCCCCGCTGTATGCATATTACAACTAAGAAACAAATTTGCTTGAGTACGTTGGATTATGGCCTGGTCCTTCCTTGAATACTCAAATTTCCCCACAATGAACAAAGATTCATTTCTCTAACATATTTACATGTATGAATATTTCCAAATTTTTTGATGTTGGAGATTCTGACTTTCTGGGTAAGATGGTTTGCGATGAGAAGATTAAAAAGGCTCTCTTTAATATGGCTCTGTTAAAGGTTCCAGGTAGTGATAGGTTTCATGCTATCTTTTTTCAAAAACAGTGGAGTGTGGTGGGAAAAGATGTTTGCGATTGGGTTAAAAAGATTTTTACCAGTGGCTTTATCGATCCAAATTTGAATAATACTTTCATTACTCTTATCCTTAAAGTTTCTAATCCTAAAACATTTTCACAGTTTCGACCCATTAGTCTCTGCTTTATGCTTTATAAATTGGTGATGAAAGTTATAACGAACCGTTTTAAGGTTATTTTCCCTAAAATTATTGCTGAGGAACAAGCAGGGTTTATAGCTGGGAGAAATATTACTAATAACATCCTTATAGCTCAAGAAGTTATTCATTCGATGAAAGGTAGGAGGAACATGAAGCCTTGGATGATGATTAAAATCGATCTTGAAAAAGCTTATGATAAGGTTAGGTGGGAGTTAATTGAACCATCTATTCAAGTGACTAACATTCCGGAATATTTGGGAAAGGTTATTATGTCTGCAATTTCAAATTCTACCATGTAGATATTGTGAAATAGGTGCTCTACTCAAAAGTTTAAGCCAGTAAGGGGCATACGCCAAGGATGTCCTCTTTCTCCTTACTTGTTCGTTCTCTGCATAGAGTGACTTGGACATGATATTCTTTCCAAGATTTCTAATAATCAGTGGCATCCAATTGGACTCTCTAGGTCAGGTCCTAACTTATCTCATCTTTTTTTTGCTAATGATTTAGTTATTTTTAGCAGGGCTGATATGAAGCATGCCAAAATCATCAAAGGAGTTTTGGATCGCTTTTGTGCTTACTCGGGACATAGAGTTAACGCTCATAAGACAAAAATTTATTTTTCCCATTCTGTTGAGGAGAATTCTTGGAGAGCATATTAGTAACTAGATAGGTTTTCAAAAGGTTAACGATCTTGGATCCTATTTGGGGGTTTCCTTATTCTATGGAAGAGTCACTAAAGGTATCTTAAGATTTGTGGTGGAAAAGGTACGTAATAAACTTTCCAGCTGGGATGCTAGATAGTTGTCTCTTGCCGGGAGAGCTACTTTAACTCAATTTGTTTTGTTTTCTATACCTAACTACTTTATGCAGACTATGATGATACCTAAAGGGATATGCGAGGAAATTAAGAGTTTGGTTAGACAATTCATCTAGGGTTCTTCAAGCGGGAAGAGGAAGTTGGCCCTTATTAATTGGGATTCTGTTTGTCAACTGCATTGGAGGTCTCGGGTTGAGAAGATTGGAAGACCAAAATGTCTCTTTTCTCATGAAGTTGGGGCTTAAGCTAGTTTCAAACTATAAAGCTTTATAGGTTAAGGTTCTTTGTTCTCAATATGGTTTGGAAGATAGCTTGCCTAATAATATTATGAGAAATAATTGTTCTTTTCTATGGAAAGGTATGTTGAGGATATGGTCATTGTTCAGAGATAATTTGATAAGGTCAGTGGGCAATGGGAAGTCTGTTCAATTCTGGCTGGATCCTTAGATACCTCAGATTGGACCGTTAATGTAACACCCCTATATCCGGTTCGACCCAAGGAACCTGATATAGGAATATTACATTTGGTGCCAAAGTGATTTTGGCTAATTACTAATATATTTGAATAATAAATAAATAATAAATTTTTATAATTTATATTTTAGTCCCTATTACTTGGAACATACTTGATCTTCCTAAGTACATGTCATCCTATTCAAAATATTGAAACATACCCTCTTGGCACTTGGAGATGTGATGAGATGAATGCTTACAACCTCGATTACAACTCTTTAAAATCACTGTACTTAATCTACGCATAGAAAACAAACTGTATGCTGAGTAAAAACTCAATGGTATTTTTATAATCCGAATATTTAAAAAATAATATAATATAATAATAAACACAATTAAATTTATAAGGACATATTAATTTCTAGTATCATATCATAACTATCATTTTTCATTTATTAAACAATATCTTAATTCACACAATTGCTATATAAATGATTATTCACATATCAACCGTATTTATTCGTACAATGGCATCAGTCATGTAGTACTCAATTCATGAATACATCATTTCATGTCATACTCAATTCATGAGTATATAACTCATATATTCCATGTATTGTCAACATATTTCACATTCTATTTTCAATTCACTATATCATTTCCATTTCTCATATCATATCATTTCAATATCAATTGTAAGACTTTATTATTTATTTACCCTTATTAACAAGACTCGGACTTGGACGAATACATGGATCCGTAGATCCAACCAAAACACACCAGTTTGGCACCCAGTGCCTCCTCGGATAATTTGAAGTAGTAGATTGACACACAGTGTCTCATCGGCCAAGCCGAAGTAAGTTGGTACCTAGTACCTCATCGAATTTATCCGAAGTAATAATTTGACACTCAGTGTCTCATCGACTAGTAGTCGAAGTATCTCTGAACTCTTCCAATCCTATGGCATGCCAACTATATCCGACTCAGCTCGATACAGTTAATAGGGTTTCACATCACTTTTCAAGTACAACATATATCCAATATTCAATTTTCACATCAATCACATATACATGTAAATTCAATTCAATATCAAAATACTAATACTTACCTTAATTACTTACCATAAACATTTAAATTAAAATATAACAATTAATAATTAAATTCGGATTATAAAAATACAAATCGTAATTTTCGAGCTACTCCTCATTAATCTTGTCTTTTCCTTTCTTAGCTGAGGTCTCTGGCACAACGTTAGCTATGGAAATTAAAACAATTTAAAATTATTAATACACACAATTTCACATTGAATATTTAAATTTGTATTCAACTTTTGCTCACATTTCAATTTAATCCTTAATTAAAACTAACTTTATTTTATTTAAAACTAATTTCATATTTTCATTCAACTCCCACTTTAGACTAATTTCAACCTTCAAATTTCACCATAGGCCCTAATTTTGAAATTCTCTCAATTTAGTCCCTATTACTCAAAACTTATGATTTATTTTACAATTCAATCTCTTTTTCACTTCTAACTTGAAATTCTATCAATTTAACCCCTAACACTTCAATTTATTCAACATGAACAACTTCTAAAAATTCACTAACTTCTTAAATTTCAATATAAATCAAGTAGTATTTTGTTCTAGGATTCTAAAAACATAAAAATTTTAAGAAAATGGACTAAATTGACTTACCTCTTTGAGTTTGAACCTTAAAACCCTAAATTTTTTCCTTTCTTTTTCTTTCTTTCTTTTTCTTCTTTCTTTCCCCTGTTTCGTTCCGAGTTTTGTTCTTTCTTTTTCTTTTTCTTTTATGTTTTGTTTTTATTATTATATTATAATATAATATATATTTTACTTATACAATAAGAAATAAATGTATTATTATATACATATGATTATTATTTTTACACATGTATTTCACCATTACCATACATTTATCATAATTTGGTTTAATTACTTATTTATTTTATACTTTAATTATAATATAATATAATATAATAATATTTTCTTAAATAATAAGTAAGTATATATAATTATTACAAATATATGTATAATATTGTTACCTAATTAATCATTTTACCTAATTAACCTTAATTTAAACAAATTCACCTAACCAAACCTAATTAACTATACTACTAATTGTCGTAAATATTTTTAATAAATATTTACGAATTCGTTTTTTGAAAATGGAGACCCGAAAATACATTTTTCGGTACCCGTAACTATTGGGTCGTTACAGTTAATCAATCAAATACCTTCGTATTGGACGTTGGAGGTAGATTGCCAACTTGAAGACATGGTTACTTTGGAGGGTAATTGGAATCTCGATCTCTTCCATTTATAGGTCCCTAATTCTATTATCAGACGTATTGTGAGCATTCCTCCACCACACCCAGCTGATGTACCTGATAGGATTTTGTAGGCATCGAATCCTAAATGAGACTTTTCGGTGAAGAGTGTTTATTGATCACTAAAGGAAGATAGTTGGAATCCCAAGTATCCGATATGGAATACAACTTGGAAATTCAAAGGCCCTCATAGAGTTCAACTTTTTCTTTGGCTCACCTTTAAAGAATGTCTTCTCACTAACATGGAGTGTGTTCGACAAGGCATTAGCCACGAAACATTGTGTCCAATTTGTGGTCATGCTGAAGAGAGCATCCTACATGTTCTTAAAGATTGTTTGACGGCTAAAGAAGTTTGGAGACAAATTATTCCTTCCAATCAGGATAATTGGTTTTGCATACTGATGGAGTTATTAATTTGAGTACAGGTTTTGCGTTTGCAGAGGGAGTGATACGAAATCATCAAGGGAACTGGATTTTGGGATTTAACCATGTTAGAAGTTGTGTGACCCAAATTCTTATTAAAATAAATACAAGTGGCAAGATAAGGGGATCTACGAGGGCGAACGTTGATATTTGATGTTTAGTACAATAATGTGTTTTAACCTTACTGCATTACTTCTATTTGACTTTGATTAGAATAAAGTTTTAAACCTATAAATAGACATAATCGTCTCTCCTCTTGTATCCTTCGAATTCGACATAATGAATTTTCTTCTCCTCTGCCCATGGTTTTTCTCCCAAAAGAGTTTCCACGTAAATTACATGTGTTCTACTTTTCTTTGCGATACATTGTCATTATCGACATTCTTTTCACGAACCATTCTTTAGGGATGTGTTTTGTTTTTTATGCTGAGCTGTGGGGTATCTTCAATGGGCTAATTATTTTGCAAGATCAAGGTTTGAATAGCATACTGATTCACACAGATAGCATTGAGGTAGTTCATGCTTTGCAAATACAACTAGTTCGAGCTCTGCAATGGTTAGGTGGATCCAACAAAAGCTACGAAGTTTTGAGCATTGGAAGATTAGACATGTACAAAGGGAAGCCAACGTCGTTGTTGATCAAATTGCCAAAAGGGTGTTCACAAAGAGGGAGGGAGTTAATGTTTTGACATTTGCTCATGCAAATCTTCTAGTCTTTCTCAAAAGTGACAAAGCTAACGCTACTTTCGATTGTATTGGTGTAGTTTAATCTTTTAAGTTTTGTTTTTATCATCAAAAAAATTTGATAGCTGAAAACATTGAATAGCATGTGTTGCAATATAATTAATTGCTCTAATTTCCATGTATGAAGAACCATATATAAACAATTAATTCCACATTTCCCGCTCCCTCACAAAGTTTTCACGTGCTACCAAACGGCTGCTATTCCCTTGGGTTGAAGTATATACTAAAATATGCAATTCAGGCTCTATGTTAAAGAATTAAGTAATTCAGGTATTAATAAATTAAAAAAATCTAAAAGGCGATTTGATTTTGATAAAAAGATATGAACAAAACGTATTTTTCTATTATTGTTATTTAATCTTAAACACGTGTATTTTATATGTTGGTAATGGGACCAGTAAACCAATGTCGAGCACTAACGATCCACCAAGAAACAGTAATAACAAGCAAACCACCAACAGCAACAGGCGTGTAGTTGAGTGTCTCAGAGGTGACTGGATAGGCAACAGGCAATGAGAAGAGGACTGAGATGGTCGCCACCCATAGCACTGCGATCCAACCAACCACCACTCCATAGCGCCCGAGGTTGAAGGGTCCTGGGACAAACGATTTCCGAGCCAAGCTTACCCTAAAGAATATTGGTAGGGCGTAAGCGATGTATAGTCCTATTGTTGCAATAGATACCATGGCCTGAAATGCCACCAAGCTACCTAGAGACTGCAACGACAACAACAAACAAAAACAAAGGGAACATTGTTTGCTATTAATGAATATTGCTAATTGCTAAGGGGAAACAAGTACTTATATCTGTTCCATCCACTAGCCTATATCAATATCATCTAAACTGGTACGAATTGAATTTTACCACTCGGATGCAACAAATAAAGGATTCATTTAAGTAATGGTTAATTGGATGGCATACCGTTAGTGCCATACAAAAGGAGATAAATGCAGAGAGCCAAACTGCATTTATAGGAACCTCCTGCTTATTCACTTTATGCCACAAAGATGACAATGGCATGGCACCGTCTCTCGAGAACGCATAAACCATCCTGAAAACAGATATCTAGTTCAATCAGTTGCCACTTGATAGAAAACAATATCCAAGAGATTTGTCTTACAAGAACATAAGAAAATGGGTTTACCTTGAGTTGCTAGTAACGGAACTCATACCGCAAAAGAATATGGCAATTGCAATCACTCCCAAGCAAATAATTCCCCCAACACCACTGCCATATCTATTCTTAAATGCAAGGTAAAATATTTCAGCGATAGCATAGCCTCCGGCATCATTATCTTCACTCAAAAGATATGGGATGTCGGTAACTGCAAAGGTAATACCGAGTAGGTAACCCCATCCAAAAATAATAGATATCCCAATGGCACTAATTATTCCTTTTGGTCCATTCTTATCAGCATTCTTGGTTTCCTCTGTCTACAAATAGAAGTTTAAGATGAACAACATGATTTAGTTTCATTTGTCAGATTGGAAGTGTTCCATACGGCAGAAGTAATTAAAAATCCAACGCAAAAGCCAATCTAATGATAGTACAAATTCACACAACGCTGGTGAAAC
The DNA here is from genome assembly GCA_025698465.1 of Gossypium longicalyx. Classification (NCBI taxonomy): domain Eukaryota; kingdom Viridiplantae; phylum Streptophyta; class Magnoliopsida; order Malvales; family Malvaceae; genus Gossypium; species Gossypium longicalyx. Next base: position 7,183,489 of record CM046998.1, on the reverse strand, counting down.
TTTGTTCTTGTTTATGTTTCCAAAAGCAGACCTAACAAATAGCATGCCCTAAAGATTTATGTCATTAAGTTTCACCAAACATATACGGAACCGTTACATGGTATTCAATTAAGTTAAGCTTGATAACCTTTTGTTACCCTTGGTTTTTCTACAGCTTTAAAGATGGGTTTGATTGAGAAGGAAATTAAGGAAAGGCAAAAGTTTACCATATGAGCAGATGCATCATATCCAGTAAGGGTATATTGACTCATAAGAAGCCCAAGAACAAAAATATAGACTTTACTGTTTATTCCCTCTCCATTATCAGTGTTGAAATGAGTGAACACAAACTTGGCACTAGCCCTCTCCGTAGCAACTGAGGGTATGAGGATCATAAGAAGAACAACACCTAGATGCAAAGAACTGTAAGTCAAAAACGGGGGATTGCTTAAGCCAGAATTCATGTTAAGCCCGGATATGTTCATACCTAGAAGATTCCATACAGCAGCTAGCTGCCCAAAGAAAGATAAAACTGAAATGGGAAGACTGTTTATTATAGCATGCGTAGATAGAATTGCCCCATGGAAGGCAATGACTACATATTTAGATGCCTCATATCCACCACCATTTTTTCCACCTGTGCTAAGGAGAATTATCACCTGAATCAGTTGTGCAAGTGAGAAATCTACACTTGTTGTAACAGCCCACTGCAAATGAAAAAGTAGTTTATGTTGTTAGAACTTGTTATTGTGTTAGTATCTAATCTCCATGAAGATTGCCTTCCACTGATACATTCAAGCAAATGAAATTCGAAGACACACCTGACCAACAATATTGAACCTGCCAATAAATAAATTGTCTGCATTAGAGGCATCGAAGGGAGATAAAGCTGGCTATCCCTTTTGATTATACAAAAGTACAAATATGAACATATGTAAGCTCTAAGACAACAGTGAGTCAGTGAGATAAAACCCTATTGTGTACTGAGACAATTCAGTACTAATATGCGGGAAACGGAAAAGAAGAGCTTGTTTTACAAACTGTAATTGGATTTCTATGCAGAATCACACCCGAATTTATACAAGAAAGTGGCTAATATACATGGAAAGGAGCACCAAAGCAAAAGTGTTTCCCTTTCCCATGGTCTCAGGTGTGAGGTAGGGCATGAGCATGCCAAGTACTAAGGTTGAATTACACTGTAGGAAATCGAAGGGAAACAAAAATCCTACATCAAGACCATTTATCTAATGAAAAGAACATATATGCACAGAGGGCACAAGAACTTAATGGCCTCAATTTTGGGGCTGAAGCAGTGACAAATATATTTTTAATGGACCTCGTGTGCAAAAATACAGAGCTCTAAAACATGCAATACATGCTCAAAGGAAGTTTAATCTATGATTTGATACAGTGTTTTGGAGCTATACTCCAATAAAAATATAAGGTGACGTCAGCTTGAGAAACCAGTCAAGCTGGCCCCATAGTTATGTCATCCATATGCATCCTGTACTGACAAGAAAACTATCTAATAACATACGCAAAACGAGCTTCTCGTATAGTTGATAGTTCATATGGTCAATAAAGCTTCTCAACTCTCAAGAACTTAAACTTCTAGACCAAGAACACTAACTCTTAAGGTCAATACCATAAAAACACTAGCATCGACCACAAATTAATGCAAAATCGAACAAGAAAATCTCATTGGCAGGTTTACAGCATAATCAAAACAAAATCCCAGTCAAATGTCATAAACTATCTTCCTTTTGGCAATGAAAGTTTCCACCATTTATAAACTGGATTCATTTAAATAAAGGCAATACCATCATCGAATTTAAGATCGAAGCAATAAAGTTTGTCAGTCATAAAGTAGCAAAACTCATCAAAGTGAATGTGAACTGTAGATGTTAGTTAATGAAACTATAATTAAAAAAAGAAACCCAATTACCAGCCAGTGAGCCAAGAGGCAAAGGGTGCCCAATTTCGGCCAGCAAGCCTAGCACTCCAATAATAAAGGCCACCAGAAGTTGGGTAAGAGGAACAGATTTCGGCCATTGATAACCCAACAAACATGGTAAACCCACCAGCTATAAACCAACCATAAACCAAAGAGATTGGTCCACCAAAAGTCAACCCAGTGTTGTAGAGTGTGGTGATACCAGTAAGCACTGATATGATGGAAAATGAAAACGCAAAATTCGAAAACACCCTGCAATATGGTTTGACAAAAAATCAAACAAAGAGAGCTCATCTTTTTTTCCCTTTTTTTTGTTTTTGTTTCCGGTTGACACTCTTCATAATCAAAATTTAAAACAAGAAAAAAATGGTTGTGAAGAACTTTACGATAAATCACGCTTGAGTTCTTGTTTGTAGCCAAGCTCTCTGAGACGGGACTGCCCTGAATCCACCAAAACGCTCCCATTTTCAACTGTATGAGATGGAAGACCCATTTTTTGGCCGACCTGAACCGTACTTTTCACAATGGAAAGGAGAAAAAGGAAAAGGATATTGGGTTGTTTTTCTTTCTTTCCTTTTTTTTTTCTCAGTTCCCTTCTTCCTTACTGGATAACCAATCACTCTATGTGATTCTTGTGTCCTTATGAATTATTTAATGATTAATCAAAGATCATATGCAGATCAGATCCCATATAAAAGTCAGATCAATGGAAATTTGTGACAACTTCACTGGTCAAATAGAGGGTTTCACGCTCTGCTGTGCATTGATGTCAAATTAAAGAAATGGTCTTTTTTTTGTCACATAACAGTAATTAGGAAAAAAGATGGGAAATTCGAGGCCAGGATGGTGGATGGTCAAACACACAAGTTCAAGCTGTACACAAGCATAGGGCGAATCCAATTGCTTGCATGATTATCTTTTTTCCATTTTCAGTTAATTTAATTTAATTTTTTATTTGATGCAGAACCACTGAAATGATCGTAAATTTAATATATTTTTAACACATGTTCAAATGAAATTGATTGCTCGTCGACTACAATGCCACCAACCAATCGTTAATAATTCAATGCTGAATAAATGGTGCTTTCAACGTGTGGAAACGATGACCGCAAAGGCAAATCAAGAGAAGATTCCCACACGCTGTTCATTGTGAAGTAAATCCAGGAATTTTGTTTCTCCTCCAATTTTAAATTGTGCAATTTGTTTGGAATCTTAATCTTTGACCAGCGCAATTCTTTAGCTGTCATATCATAAGACTTTTTAATATTAAAAGGTTTGGCCCATAATAAAAAGGAATCATAAATTAACTCCTTAACATTTATATTTTTTATTTGCATTTTTATTTTTAAAAAAATTCAATTTTTTAAAAAATATCAAATTTAAGTCAAACAACTTTTTTTTAAAATCAAAATATTATTTTTTAATAGAAATACTATAATTGTCCATGGGTTGGGGCACTCGGCCTAGTTCGAAGGCTCACCCAAAAAATAGAAAGGTTTAGGCAAAAATATAGGCTCGAAAAATAGGCTTAGGCAAAAAAAAATAAAACCCATTTATAAAACGGGTCCAACCTCGAATAATTTTTTTTTGCTCGGCCCGAATTTGCAAAAAAATATATTATTTTTTTACTGTTTTGCTGTTATTTTACTATTATATTGTTATTATTTTGTTGTTATTATTTGTATATTATATAACTCTTATTTTATTGTTAATTTTGCTACTATTTTAGAAGTATTTGCTTGTTAAGTTACACTTATCTTAGTGTTACTTAAGTATAAAGATTTTTTAAAATTTAATTTCAATTTGTTGTGAAACATTTATTTTAATGTTTTTAATGTTTTTGATGTATTATATTTTTTAATTTTTATATGAAAATAATTTAAAAAAATTTTAATACAGACAAACTAGGTCCTGATTTTAGCATTTTTATTTGAGTCGAACTTGGAAAAAAGTTTAAACCCATTTTCGGGTGGTCGGGCTTGGGCCTATCAATCGGGTCTAGTATTTTGTTGGGGCCCAACTCGGCCCATGGACAACTCTACGAAATACTAACTACAACATTAATTTTTTTAAACATGATAGCTCGCATGACAATTTACATGTACTTCATGCTAATTTTTATTATTTCTATGAAATTTTTATATTATCTTTAAATTTTTATTTTTATTAAATATTTTTATAATCTTTTAAATTATTTTTTGATATGACATAAAAATAAGTAATATTATGTTAGCATGAAGTACTTACGAACAAGTATGTGGATTGCCACGTCAACATTGTTAAAAAATGTTTTAATCAGCATTTACATTAAAGAACGACTTTACTCTTTTTAAAAAATTTATAGTTAAATTTAATTTAAAAAACACAAAAATCAAATTGACGAAAAATGTAAATATTAAAAACTAAATTTTTAATAAAAAAACTAATTTAAAGGTAAGCTTCACATTCAATATCACGCAATTGTATTAAATTTTAGGGTTTAATTCATAACTTATTGCAAATATATATAATTTTATTGGTAAATAAAGTATATAAATTTTCGGTAAAAGACATTAAAAATATAAATAGATAAGAGATTATTTATTATTTAATTCAGAATAAATTCTTACTCTTTTTGGTGAAAATCTTTACTTTATTTTTTAAAAACATTAAATTATTTTTAAATAACAAATTAACTCATTAATTATTTAAAGTAGGGGAAAGATGGTGGAACAAAATTGAGTGTGGATAAGAATAAAGGTGATGAGAGAATTAAAATGAGTGATCCGTAAGGAGTTTGAGAGTATAATCACTAAAAGTATTAGGTTATACTACACTCAAGTCATTAAATTATTAATAAGTTTAAGTTTAATCATTTAATTTCAAAAGATTACAAAATGGTCACTGAATTATTCAAAAATCATTTAGTTCTTAAAATCGTTGTTGTATGGCCTTCTCTATTCACATCGTCTTCACCAATTAAAAACTCCCTTTCCCTTTTTCTAATGTAATTTAGTTTGTTTTCATGAAACAACATTAAATGTTATGAATTTGTGAACCAAAATCCAAACAACTTTCATCTTTAATCTCTAATATTAATCGTTGGATCGACTTGGATTTAAGGTGTCTTTTTCTACTTATTGATGGGTATTGATATTAAATCGTCGCTTTGAGTTCGCTAGCCGGACTTTTAAAAAAAACATGTTAATGACTTAAATAAAAACTTTCAAATAATTCAGTGACTTAAATTAAAACTTTTAAATAGTTCAGTAATCATTTTATAACTTTTTAAAATTGAAAGACAAAAACGTAAAATTATTAATAATTTAATAACCTTAATTGTGATTTACTTAAAATATTAATGCTTGAGTTCAAATTGTTGGTGATAAGTTAATACTGAATAGGAGTTAGTATTTTGTTTTGAAAAAAATAAGCAAGTTAAATTATTCAAAACATTCTAATAATAAAATTAAAATATATTTAGCATTATTCAATTATGGTGACGATAGAGGTAGCAAGCAAAATGAGAAGTCGGTAATGGCGATGACAGAGATAAGGAAGATTCAAGAGGAGGACCCTTCTAACGAGAATGAGATATCTAAAGACAAATTTTTTAGCGAGAAAACTCTTTATAGAATTGTGTTGTTTTTAAATGTAACATTATTTAAAGTTTATATTTATAATATACGAATAATTATAATTTTTAGTTCTATTTTTAATTATTTTTCTAAATAATATGATATTATTAATTATCAACATTATTAACTACATAATGTTTTTGGTTTATACAACAATTGCTATGGTTGAAAAAATAATGCATTCAAACATAACATTAGGCACGTTTTCTTTTTATAAGAAATAAATATATCATATATTATTAATTTATTTTAATTTTATAATTTTAAATTCTATTAAGGTTTTATCTTGACAAAATTATAATTAAAATGATTTCTATTATCATGATTGGATTCTAATTTTATATGTTATTTAGTATACATTATAAAACAAAAGGTTCTTTTTTTCAATTTTTATGAAATAAAGTAACAATCAATAATAATCATTTAAAAATACTAACCATGATAATTAAAAAAAATGTTATTTTACTTATGGTTATCCTATAATGTAATTAATTTTAAACAAATTAATATATTTTATATTACTACGATAATATAATATGATTGAGCATAAATTATATATTTTAGTTCCCATCGTTATGATTTTTAATCAACTATATATGCTTTTATGTGTATTCCTATCATTGATATATATATTATTTTTTATTTTAGAAGTATAGTATTCTTTGTTAAAAAAAAAGTATAGTATTCTCATGTACTAAAAAGAAATACATAAAATAGGTCATTGATGATGATGATCTATTATCTTAATATTTTGTACTTAATGTTTTAGTAATAATGTAATATGATTCAAATTAAATTATATAATTTCTTACTATTGTATGTGTTTTGGAATAAATTATATAACTTTCTCCTCTGATTTTTAAAGTTATAAATTAGGTCATTAATGAGTATATCTAATATAATATTTGTACCTTATGTTACAATAATACCTTTTCATGTGATATATAATAAATTAAATCTTTAATGAGATGAATTCTATGAAACTTTCCTTATCCCACAAAATAATTAATGATTTTTTTTATAAAAATAAATTAATATTTCATCCTTATACATAGGTATTTTTATTTTCAAATTCAATCTTATATATTTAGCTTGGCCAAGCCATAATATTAGTCTTTCATTTTACAATTCAATCTAACAATATAAATATGAAATGAATACCCTTGATCGATAGATCAAACGCTAAAAGTTGAATATTAATCTATTTAAAGATACTTGATCTAATAATTCATATGCACGCTGCTTTCGTGTTAGTTGTGTTAGTGTAAATACATCAAAATGCTAAACATAATGCATATATTTAACTTGTGTTTTTTTTTAATAAAATGTTCGTATTATATTATATTTATTACACTAATTTTCTTTTGTTAAATATGTCACCTTCATTTGTCTCATTACATACAACTTAGAAAAATATATGTATAATGATATTTGAATTTAATATCTCAAAATTTCCATTCCCTCAATTCTACCATTTCAACCTAAACTGCATTTGGTTCTTATATCAACTTTCTATAGTTTTATTATATAAAATTTTTCACTCACATTGTGAGTATGTCATAATATAGTATATATTAAAATTCAGTCACTAAATGATATATATAATTATATTTTATTACATAAAATGAAGGTGACACTTGACAATGATAAAAGAAAGTGAGAATTCTTGGCAACGGTGTACTTAATGTGGAAGGATCTCCAGATTGTGTTTCTTGTTGAAAGCTTGAAAACTAACTTTATCAAGACCAAGGACTGATAGTGGATTGTTACACCAATGAAAGATACAAGGTGACTGATGAATCTAAAGAGTTAATCATAGGGGACAAAGATATTTGATATACTATAAGCTGGTAGAACCATTAATTTGAAACCCTCTGATCTTGAGTTATGACACGAGAGGTTAAGACATGTACACTTCAGAAGATTATAAAGGTTGGTGAAAAGCAATAATGTTTGAGAATTGCCAAAGTTAAGGGAGCAATTTGCAATTCTTAAAATATGTGGTGAATGTTTGAAGGAAAAGCAGCAACATGAATCGCATATTCAGTTGCAATAGATCCAAACAACTACACCACTAGAGCTACTGCACATGAACTTAATGGGGTTAATGCTAACTGAGAGCTTGGGAGGCAACATCATATTTTTGTATGTGCAGATGACTATTCCAATTCACATGGGTAAGAGAAATCCGACACAGTTGATGACTTCAAGAAGCAAAAGGAACTTGAGAATGAGAAGTGTTAGCCGCTAGCGTATTGAATAAATTGTCAGGATAAGGAGTAACCATGGAAAGGAAATCAGGAATGAAAAATTCTCTAAGTTTTGTGACAATGCCTGCATCCAACATGAATCTTTTGCTTTAAATACTCCATAATAGAACCGGGTCATTGAAGAATAACACCATCTAGGATATGGCACGGAATCATGTTAAATGCCAAGAGAGTTTTATGCAGGTTCGAGGCAGAGGCTATCAATATATCTTGTCGATGCCTAAGACGAGATGACACCCTATAAAATGTGAAAATGAAGGAAGCTAATAGTAGAATACTTTCATATGTTTGGGAGCATGTTATATACTTTGAGACAGGTTCATAGACCGGTAGGTACACCCACCGATTTCTGATTCAATCGGTTGGTTTGATCCGGTTTCAACAACAATGGAAATTACTTATCCAATGCTCAGTTGCTCACTAATTGCCTAGCACATGTTCGAGTGACAAACAAAGGGTAGTAGAAACCCAACGCAGCAGAAACATATCAGAGTAAATGCAATGTCCAAACAATTGAAGACATGGAAACAAGGGCGGAATTAAACTATAAGAAAACTTACCAGCCAGTGAACCAGGAAAGCATAGGACCCCACTCATTGCCGCACAACTTGGCACTCCAAAAGTATAGGCCACCAGAAGTAGGATAGGCAGAGCAAATCTCGGCCATTGCCAGACCCACTATCATGGTTAAGACGCCCACAATTGGCCACCCGTATACCATTGTAACAGGTCCACCGAAGATCAGTCCTGTACTGTACATCGTTGTGAGTCCAGTGATCACTGATATAATGGAGAATGTCACCGAAAAATTCGCTATCGCCCTGCACCACACATTTCTCAGCCTCATCATCATCAACATGCAGCCATCACCTTGATAGATTGACAAAGAAACAAAAACAGATAAGAGGGGAAAAGTAATTGGATTACGCACGAGAGACTGCGGCTGAGTTCTTGCTTGTAACCCAGCTGGTTTAGGCGAGCGTCGTCGGTAACGTTGGGTTCATGATCGAGGGGGAGATATGGCGCTGAATCTGCACTGATTCCGATTCCAGTTTCCATTTTGGAATGAAATTTCAAATTTGGTTGTGAATTGCGTGCTGCTCTTAACAACAAATTGTATAATAAAGCAAAATTTTATTTTAATTTTACAGAGATCTAATAAAGCAATTTGAGACGACAATCTTACAGTCAAACATTCGTTGGCTGAGATTGACGAGTTGATAGATCCACGCAGAAAGTTGTGCGATGAATTCATTTATATCGAGTAAATTCACATTAACTCCCCTTCTAATCATTCAACTATAAAAAAATTATAAATTTAAGTCCGTGTTAATACTAATTATGTGGGTCGGTATGATCCGTTCTAATAGTAAACCGAAACAACAAATATATCAATATATGCATAGTATATGATAATATTATTGTTTAATTTATAAAATAAATTTTTTTGTTTAATAACTTATTAAATAATATTTTATATAATTGATGAATATTTTATTTTATTTTTAGTATGGTAAAATTTACAATAGATTTAAACTCATATCACTAACATTTTTAAAACATTTTCTTTACCACTCCAACCAAAATTTTATTTTGAGTTAATTCATAATTTGGCCCTCCAAATATACTTGTTTTCTTATTTTAGTACCTAATTTTTTTTTTACCCTAATTTACTACCTAAAATATCATTCCATTATATATTTTGATCTAATTTTTTAATGCCGTTAAAGAGTAGGTGGCGAATAAGCCATGTGGTGTTATTAATTTAAAAATATATATATTTTATCATATATTTATATATCAAATTTTAAAAAATTATAAAAATATAAATATAAATATATAAAATTCAAGAATATATATAATAAAGTATAAAAAATAATTAATTCCATAAAATAAGTAAATGTTTTTAACCCAAAAAAGTCTTAACAAAAATTGTTGGTGTTGTTCATCATGTTTTTCATGAAAAGAGAAGAATTATGCTCTATTATATTTTTGTTCACAGCACTCTAAACAAAAACAATTTTAAAATTGTTTACAATCTAATTATGTAAAATTTTGTTTATTTACATTTACTTTAATTAATTTAAAATTCAAATCATCTTTTTTTTTTAAAGTTTAAATTAAAATTCAAATTAAATCCAGAAATTTTTAAATTCCGGCGTTAATGGCTACCATTGACCATCATGCTCCACCGTTGGTTGTCGCTCACTCATAATTGTTTGAGTCAAAATTTTATAATTATATTGTTTTCGATCCTCTCTTTTCATTTCCAACATTTATTTTTCCAAAAGATCACAAGATTTTTGTAGATTTAGGTGTTTTTCATCGTCGGATTCTCTTCAAATTTCAATATATTTTTCCCCTCTTTATAAGCTTCTCTTTCACCATTTAGATCGACTAAATAATACTCAAAAAACCTATTATTTCTTTGACTGAAATTTGGGTTGATAATTTTTTATGCTCTTTTTTTCTTTTGTGTATAGCATTGATAGTTATAATATGAATGTGCATATGTGGTATGGAGAGGAAGATTTTAGTCACTATTGTCTGTATTGGAAAAAAAAAAAGATGGAGGGGAGAAGAAGATGAAGGAGAGAGAGAAAGAGAGGAAGAGAGAATCTGAAAAAAATGAATTAAAATATTTTTTATTAATTAAATTTAATTTTATTAAATATATTTTTAAGTAAAAAGTAATTTAATTAATATTTTTTTGAAAATATAAATGCCACTATGGCATTCTCTAATTTGTTGAAATTTAGTTTAACATCAATTAACTTTTTGAACTAAAAACCATACTAGAAAGATACTTTGGTATCAAATTGAGACAAAAAAAATTATCTACCAAAATAAAAAATCGAGTATATTTTAGGGACCAAACCATAAATTAAACCTTTTATTTTTTATGAGTGTTTTATATTTGAGATTTATTTAATCTCGTTATTTGATATTTACAAATATTATATATAAATTAAATATTTTTAAAAAATAACAATAAATTCGGATAACATATTTATATTTTGACTACAGCGGCCAACTAAAAGGCACCTCTTATTTGGTAGGCTTTATTGCCATAATTGTAATAAACCAATAATTGATGTCATTATTTTTAAAGAGGTTCATTTATCCATAGTTATCTAAAATGTAATATAAAATGATATTAATAAAAAAAAATTAACTGGATAATTTTTTTTTAAGAAAGTAAGCATTTACAGGATAATATTGTTATATTTAAGTCGTGTGAATCCCTTACTTCAAAAATATTTTTCAGAAAAAAATCAACTTAGCTATAAATTCATAAAATTAAAATTTAGTTCGAATTTTTCATTATTAACAATTTACTTTCTTTTCAAAAAATATTTTAAAATATATCATAAATTCAATTTTATGATTGATATTATAAATAAATTTATAAATTTTTTATATTTTTGCAATTTAATATTTTATTTGATAAAATTAATGTCTTTAAGTTATTATTATATGCTATATACAACTTCGTGGATTAAATTATTATATTTGTTATAAATAAATATGAATGTCTATATTTTAACTCTCTCATTTATAAGGTAAAATCTCTCATTCATTATGCAAGTTGTTTAATGTGTTAATAAAGCACTTAAATAAGCTTCATTTATTGTATTGCATTGAATTTCAATTACTTATAAATAGAATCCTTACATGAGTGAAATAAGATACGAGAAAATTATCTGTTTACTTTAAGTATTCTTTTATTTGATTATTTTATAATAAGTTATCAGCACGAGCTTCTACGAGTTTATAGTGAAGTTTACATCATTTCAACTTTATATAATTTTCTCGTATAACTTCCGTTAAACTATATACGGTATACGTATTTTCATAATTCTTTTATTTTATTTTCTAGATAAAATATTTACTTTGGGTAACATTTTCACATTTATTTTTACAACTAAAATCTAATAATGATTATTATATATACATTTTTTTTCTTTATTAAAAGAAATTTCAATTAATATAATTTGTGTTAAGTTATTATTATGACTATTCCTCTCTATGCCAATATTTGACATCCATATTATTATTTAGCAAATTTGGTATATATAATTGAATTATTTTACGATTGAGAATGCTTATTCTTTTACTAATTTTTTTTATTTTGATTGAAGTGATTATAATGTAAAATCTTGCCAAACTTGAATTTTCGGCCTTAGAAATCTCAGGTAAGAATTATTTGTCATGAGTGTTAGATGCTGAAATTCACCTAGATGCTAAAGGTCTAGGAAATACTATATTAGCAGATAAAGAAGCATCTAATCAAGACAAGGCAAAAGTAATGATTTTCATCCATCATCATCTACATGAAGGGTTAAAAGTGGAATATCTCACTGTGAAAGACTCTCTTGAGTTGTGGAAAAATTTGAAAGAACGATTTGCCCATCAGAAAACTGTGATACCCCCTAAAGCTCGTTATGATTGGATGTACTTACGGTTGCAAGATTTTAAGACTGTAAGTGAATACAATTAAGAACTTTTCAAAATTAGTTCTCAAATAAAATTATGTGGAGAAAACATAACTGATGAAGACTTGTTAGAGAAAATATTTTAAACCTTTTATGCTACTAATGTGCTCCTGCAGCAGCAATACCGTGAAAAAGGTTTTAAAATGTATTCTAAATTAATTTCATGCCTTTTGGTGGCTGAACAAAATAATGAGCTATTGATAAAAAATCATGGAATTCATCCTTCTGGTTTTGTACCATTCCCTGAAGTGAATGTAGTAGTACACAATAATTATGAAAATAGAAAATATAGAGGTCGCGCCCGTGGTCGTGGACGTAGTGGGGGACGTGGTCAAGGGCGCATTAGTAATCGTTATCATGGTGGTCATAACACTGATACTTCTAACCACAAGAAAAAGAATAACAATGAAAGATAAGAAAGAAGTGGTCAAAATAATCCTTCAAAAATTGTTGAGAATATATGCTACCGATGTGGTATGAAAGGGCATTGATCACGTACCTGTCGTACGTCTGAGCATTTAGTGAAACTTTATCAAGCATCCATTAAAAAGAAGGGAAAGCATATGGAGACAAATTTTATATCCCAAAATGATGAAATAGAGGCAAAAGATGAAGATATTCACTATAATACTAAAACTAACCATGCCTACGAGGGTGATAAATTTAATGACCTTAATAATATAACTCACCTAGATGTGGCAGATTTCTTTGAGAATCATTAGAAAAATTGATGTTATTTTGACATTTTTATGTTGTTTTAAGTATGTTTTATTTTCTTGCATAAAGAACAATTTATATATTTAATAAATATTTACAATGTTTCTCATATTATATTTTGTTTGTTTTTATGAAGAATATGAATATTCAACGAAATTTCGATGGACCCAAAATCAATAGAGACATGTGTCTTGCACATAGTGTTACAACACATGCTATACTTAAAGATAAAAAATATTTTTCTCATTTGACAATGAGTAATGCCCATGTTAATGCAATATCGGGTAGTACAAAATTTATTAAAGGCTTTGGAAGAACTATCTTATATGAAGATAATGCAGCATGTATAGCTCAATTAAAGGGTGGTTATATCAAAGGTGACAGAACGAAACATATTTCACCAAAATTATTCTTCACTCATGATCTTGAGAAGAAAGGTGGCATAGAAGTTCAACAAATTCGTTCTAGTGATAATTTAGCAGATCTTTTTACCAAGGCATTGCCAACTTCAACATTTTAAAGACTACGAAACAAGATTGGAATGCGTCGACTCAAAGATATAATGTGATGTTGCCATTAAGGGGAGTCTAAAACATGTTGTACTCTTTTCCTTTAACCAAGGTTTTGTCCCACTGGGTTTTCCTGATAAAGGTTTTTAACGAGGCAACTTGTAATAGGAGATTGTGTACTCTTTTTCCTTCATTAGGTTTTTATCCCACAGGGTTTTTCCTAATAAAGGTTTTAATGAGGCACAGTTTTCTCTAGTGGATATCCAATGGGGAGTGTTATAAGCTTCATTTATTGTATTGCATTGAATTTCAGTTACTTATAAATAGAATCCTTACCTAAGTGAAATAAGATACGAGAAAATTATCTGTTTATTTTAAGTATTCTTTTATTTGATTATTTTATAATCATATCTTCCACATGTTCATTTTTGTGAGAATTATTTGTAATGATAGTTTTAAAGTTTTAGGTTTGTAAAAATTTTGAATAATAAATCAAGAAATTATATGTACAAATATTTGTTTTATAATATTTAAGGAGATAAATGAAATTTAAAATTTGTAAATGTATTTAACGTGTTACAATTTTTATAATTTAAATTGGTTAATGTAAAATATTTTTTATTATAAAACATTATAAAGATTAAAGATTAAGGCTTAATAAATAAGCTGTTTAAATATTCATAGTTAGCATGTTTTTGCTAAAATATACATAAATATACATAAATAAGTAATGGTGGAATGTGATGATGGATGACAATTAATCTAATTAATCAAAGATTAAAATATAAGAAAAATGTTAATAATGATTAATTAAATAATAATTATAATATATAAGTGAAATTGGTGGATGGAGAGATAAAAAACTCATCTTCTCCAAATGGCTAAAAGAAGAAAAACAAAAAGGGGACGCCATTTTTGAATCTTGAAGCATTTGACCATTCAATTCAAGTAAGTCCCAAGCTATTTTTCTTTGATTTTTATGGAATTCGAATCATAAGAGCTTGATTTAGCCAGCCCATGCATCAATTTGTCGAATTGTTAAAATTTTGATAAGTTTTCATTATTTAGAAATGGATGAATTAAATGTGAATTTGGTAGAAATTGAGCTTAGATTATAGAAATGCCTAAATTGTAAATTTTAATTGTTACTTTTGTACATTAGGGATCAAATTGAAAAAAATGAAAAATTGTAATGAATTTTTTGTATGAATAGAAAATAAAAGGTCCCTAATGAGTATATGTGAAATCGAATTTTAGTCTGAAGCCCTATATTGAAAGTTATGCTTGTTTTGGGTTTAGGGACTAAATTGAATTGCAAAATATTTAAAGCTTTGTATTTGAATGTGATTTAGATGGAATTTGATATTGTGTCATTGTTGAACTATTATTTGTAGCCAAAGACAATGTCGAGTCATTGAGAGGGAAAGGAAAAGTGAGTGCCGACAACGAGTGATGTGAGCTTTTGGTTTATATTTCTATGATTCTAGATCAATTTAATTATTGCATATTCATGACATTTTGGATTATATGGTATTGAGGTGAGTTGACAATAGTTATTTGAATCGAATTGCTATAATTGAGATTGAATATCAAGATATGAGTTAAATTAAATAAAATAGAAAATTTTATGAATTAGTTAATATATGATAATTGGTATGAAATTATGTTGAAACATGCTATATAATGTGATGAAATGATGGATTGACGGTAAATTGTGACTGGTAGAATGTGAATTGAATTATAAAATGAAATCGAAAATTAGTTACCCTATTAACTGTTTGGACAGTGTCAAATATAGTTGGCATGCCATAGGGTCAGAATATTAATTGAAAACCATCGTTGCCAGGCAACCCAGGTGGTAGATTGTGTATATGGAGTCATTGTTTTCGGGCAATATGGGATGACAAGATAACCAATTTGTGGAAACCATCATTGTCGAGCAACCCAGGGTGGTAATATGTACATGTTCAATGTCATTGTTGTCGGGAAACTTGGGGTGACAAATCTGTGTATCCGTTCTAAGTTTTTATCTGGTTAATAGGGTTATAAAAACATGATTTGGCTATATGGTTTATGAAATGAAATGAGTTGAAAACGAGTCATGGGGCCGATTGAGTAATAATAAGCCAATAGGCTTGGAATTGGTTGAAATGTTGATGTGAAATGGAACATATGTGTTTATGTATTGATGATGGTAAATGAACAAATATATGTGCCTATACTTGATAATATAAATTGGTTAAGTTATTGTGAAATGAATGAGAAATGGTAAGTTTGAGTACCTACTAGTGAATTGGTGTGTAAAGATGATCATATGCATGTTATTATTGGTAATGAAAGTATTTGATATGAAATTACATGAGACTTGATTATGATTTGCACTAGATTTGGTCATATGCAATGGTTTTAAACTTGTTTTGCATTGATTTGAATCATGGAAATACCATTGAGCTTTGTTGCTCAGCGTACGATTTGTTTTCTCCATGTGCAGGTATAAGTAAATCTCAAGGTTTCAAGAAGTGAATCTAGCATCCAACCAGAGATCCTCGACTTAGCAATGTTTGTATAATTTCGTTTTGTTTAAAATATGACATGTACCTAAGTTGAGTCGATGATCATATCTGTATTTGAAGCTTGAAATGGTAATTTGAAAATGGTTAGATGGTTTATTTGCATATGTGAATTTGGTGTTTATTTGGATTGTTGGACTCAATTTTTACCCGGCCCAAAATACAATTCATTAAACACAACTCCCAAAAAAGCCAAACAGTCCAACTTCAAGCCCAAAATACAAAAAATAGACTAAACCCTAGCCCAAGCTTCTAGCCCAACAACTTAAACTTTTTTCCAGCAAAGTGAAAACCCCAGGCAAGCTACCGCTCGTGCCCACGCTCAGCGCCCCTCCCCCGCACGTCGCGTGCCTCCTCCGAGTCGTACGCCCTTCACCAAGCCACGTCAGAGGCGTACCCGCCTAGGAACCTACAAATGTGTAGAATAGATTGTAAAAGAGTCGGCTATAAAACCGAAACAAAGCAATTGTAAAAGGGACGTTTTTTTCCCCTCACAGCAGAATACACAAGCAATAGAACATCAACAAAAGCCGTTTACAGTCTTAAGAGGTTTTTTTATATATTTCTTTTCTTTGGATTTTCGTTTAATGTTTGTTTTTTTTCCTCTCTATTGATTTTATAAACTGTATTTCCTAATAAAAAAAAGAGAGAAAAAAGGAGGCTCACCTGGGTTCACGCCGTGACCGGCGTTGGAGACGGAGGCATAAAAAGGCCGATAACCCTCTATTGCGGCTTCCTCAGAGTTGGGTTGAAATCTTAACTGAGATTTGGGGGGGTGTTATTCTTTTTTTTCAAAAATGGCAGAGCAAATGAGGAGGGTTAAATGCTTGGGTTTTACCAAATAAATGCCATTCAATGGCTTTTGTCTTAAATGGCAATTGAAATAGTGCCGTTGGGTGCTGGACCCACCCACTTTGGCTCAAAATGGGTAATTTGTGTGTTAAGTCCCCCCCTTTGCGCTAGTGATCAATTGGGCCTTGCTTATGCTTTCTTGGATTCTTTAAATTTATCCCTAGAATTTGCGTGTCATTCCAGTTTAGTCCGTGTTTAGATGCAGCGTTTTGGGACTTGGGGAATTTGCATTTTTAGTTCTTGCTTGTTAGTGCTTATCTAGTTCAAGTCCTGGATGTTGTTTTAATAATTCGATTTGTTTAAAACTATCCTGTAGATTTTGTTTTTGTTTCAATGGGGTTCTTTCTTAGTTTTTTAAATTCTTTTACTCTTTTTTTTATCTATTTTAATATTTTACGTTTAAAAAAATTGTTTTATTTTGTAATTTGTTTATTTTAAATTTTCTTATATACAATTTATTTCTTATAAAAATCTTATTTTACTACATATATATATATATATATTTAAAAAAACACTATGATCCATTATTTTTATATCTTATACTCATTAAGTTTCTACTTTATGTGTTATAAGTTGTTAACAAACATTTTTTTATATTATAAAGATTGTAATTCATATATATTCGTTAGCATATTTTTTATATAATGGTACAAATAGTTTATTTATATTGTCTGGTATGTATATTATTTGTTTTAAAATTTGGTCTGAGCATACGTTGCAATTTTTACGTACATAATTGATGTCACATTTTTGCTAATTTTAGTTGTAAATTATTTTGTACAGCATTTATATTAAATTTCAACTCATAATATTTGTTTTGAAATTCATTTATATTAAATTTTATATTTAAGCATTAATATTTATATATTGCCTGTTTGCCTATCATTGTTTTTATACATTTTAATTTTTATATTTGTACCTTTGTACTGCCGTCGATGAACGGTGAGCTATGATATTTATTGTTTGTTTCAAATTGTTTATTTCATTTTTTTCCTATTTTTAAATAAATCGTATAAATGAGCTCCACTGCTTTTATAACCACTCGTGTTTCAAAAGAACCCTCTCAACATAAGGAAATATCTCGTATTTGGGGAGTTTGAGAGATCGTGCCCAATCGTGCTGGGTTTCGTTTTTTTCATTCGACTAAAATACGGAATATCCTTTGAAAATTTTGTCCATGTTTTTAAAAAAAAATTAAAAATGAGGCAATATTTTGCATTTGGGGAGTTTGAGAGACCGTGCCCAATCGTGCTGGGTTTCGTTTTTTCGTTCGACTAAAATATGGAATATCCTTTTTTGAAATTTTCATCCACGTTTTCTTAAAATAAAACGAGGCAATATTTCGTGCTTGGAAGTTTGGGGAGTCGTGCCCAATCGTGCTAGGCTTCAATTTTCCATTCGACTAAAATACAAAATATCCTTTTGAAGTTTCGTCTATTTTTTCTCAAATTAAAATGAGGCAATGTTTCGTATTTGGAAATTCGATAAATCGTGCCCAATCGCGCTGGGTTTCAATTTACCGTTTGGGCCGAATAGTCAAATACCCTTTTTTTTTTAAGTTTTAAGTGCATGTGTTTTGGAAATCTTGAGATGATCTTGTGTCGAGGGTTCAAAATATTGTATCCAATCGTGCTGGACGTAATATTTTATTCCTTCTAAGCGAGAGAATCTCAACATCCGATTCAAGTTATCGAAACGTTTTAAAGATTGTATTTTAAAATCTTTTCAAATTTTCAACATTAAGACATTAATCAATCAATACGGTACCGATTTTGGGCGTTGCGAGAGTGCTAATCCTTCCTCACGCGTAACCGACTCCCGAATTCGTTTTCTAGTTTTTCGTAGACCAAAAACGTTGTTTTAATAAACCAAAATGTTTTTATTAAAATGATCAACCACAGGGTGACCGATCACACCTAAACAAAAAGGATTGGTGGCGACTCCATTTTCGTTTTAAATTCGATCCCTATTTTTCAAAATAAAAATGGTTTCGACAGCTTGACGAATCCACTGGGGAAAATAAGAGAGTCAAGCCGTAAAATTGGTTATTTCCTGTCCTTTTGTCGAAAATTTAAAATTTGTTTTTTAACATATGATCATTTCATTGCATCTCGTGGGTTTTATGGTTTTCATCCTATTACTTATTTTTAAAAAAAAATTCTAAAGTTTTATGTCCCCTCGCATTGCATATTGCATGATCGTCGTGGTTACACCCTTTAAGTGGGAGTGAGAAACTATGCCTTCGTGAGGTTTTCACCTCCGCATGAGATAGTGGACTGCTTCTGGGATACATCCGTACCTATGTCTTCGTGAGGTTTTCACCTCCGCATGGCCATAGGGAAATGAATTCCCCTGAACCGAACTCGATCCGTATGAGCCTATAATGGGTGAGGGTTGAGGAATCTGCTGGTTTGGGTTCTCTTTTCTTTAGAACTGAGCCACATATAGTGAACCCTAAGGATCTACCCTAAGATATAGCTATGTTAAACTTTTAGTGGTACCCGTATAAGTGTTTAATTATTCTCTATTTGTTTTGGATTTATTATCTGGTACTAACTCGTGTTTTGATTGCATATCATTCCATCATTAGGGAGGTGTCGATTCTTATTCAATTACTAAGTTGGAAAGCTTGCTATGGAGAATGAATTCCTTGATAAAGTAGAAGATAATGCGGCTGTCCGTATATGATCAAGAGAACAAGTAACTTGAGAAAGGGGATAGCCTGGCTGAAGGGTATACATCAGAGTTATGGAACTTCACCCGGATCAGTGTGACACAGAATGAGTTCCAAGAATTGAGGGATATATGGGACAGTTGGGGCGATGAGACTAAGCTACTGTTTTACCAAAATTTCGGCGACCTACCTTCCCTACTTGACATTAAGGTAGATAAGAACTTGTTCCGGGCCATAACTCAGTTTTGGAATCCTGCGTATAGTTGTTTCACTTTTGGGAAGGTGGACTTGGTGCCTACTGTAGAGGAGTATACAGCTTTGCTTCGTTGTCCAAAGGTTCAAATCGATAGAGTGTATTTTAGGGCTACTAATGCCCAACCATTTGTAAAGAAATTGATGAGCATCACCGGAATGAGTGAACAGTGGGTTACTGCCCGAATACAGCAAAAGGGTGAGGGTAAATGTATTCCCTGGGTGTGTTTGAGGGATCTGATCGTAGCACAGCCAGACATAAAGAAGAGGGTTGACATCTTCGCCTTGAGTATCTATGGTTTGGTAATTTTCCCCAAGACTCTAAGGCATATAGACGAAGCAGTAGCCGATTTATTTGATCGGCTTGGCAAAGGAGCCACACTGGTGCCGACAATTCTAGCTGAGACGTTTAGGTCCTTGAGTGCATGTCAGAAGGCAGGCGAAGGCAGATTTTTAGGGTGCGTGCAGTTATTGTTAGTATGGTTCCATAGCCATTTTTGGAAGGTGGATAAAGTTTCTTATCGGGTTTTCTCCGAGAATTATTCCCCACTAAAGGAGATAGCAGCCACGCCTAGGAGAGACGATATATCAGAGGAGAATTGGATCGCGCTCCTTCGAAATCTCCAGGAAGAAGGCGTCGAGTGGAAAGCTCCCTAATTAGTTCTTGATGAGATCCTCTATTAGTGTGGGAGTTTTGATTGGGTACCTCTGCCTGGAATTTGAGGAGCTATTGGATATGCCCCTTTGCTCGTGTTGAGGCAATATAGATCGAGGCAGTTTGTACCGATAACGCATGGGTTAGCTCAGAGTGAGTTCTCGTATAGGGGGAGCCATTATAAGAAGAGAATTCGAGAGATTGCCGATGCCTGGAGACAGAGACGTCAGATGAAGAGGTTGGCGGTAAGTTCGATGACAACCCCGGAATATGAGGGGTGGTTGCACAGAAAGACCAATGATAATATCCCTCAGCCAAGTTTAGGAGACGTCAAATCGATGGATGAATACCTACAAGTAATTCCTTCCGAGCTAGAGATCATCAAGCAAGACTTCGATGAGAGAAATTCAGAGTTAAGGAAGAAGATAGAGCAGTTGGAAGAAGAAAATGTGCATTTGAGGTTAGATATCGATGTTCAGAAACTCGAGGCCGAGAAGTTAAAAAAGGGAAAGAGAAAGGCCGAAGAGGACTTGGATGGTTTGAAGGCTGATTACAAAAAGCTGCATATGTCAATGAGAACAGCTGGATCGGGAAAGACATCGGAGCAATGGCGACGAGAAGTTCAAGAGGAAAAGGCCAGAGCTGATCAGTGGGAGAAGAGGTTCCACAATGCTCGAGCACGGGAAAGCACCTTAAGGAAGAGTTTGATCGAAGGCCAAGATGAGAGGCAGATATTACCAGCTCGGGGAGCGGAATTAGAAAGGGTATTGCATCAGAGTCGTGGTCATAACTTGGACATTAAACTAAAGGCAAGCTTAAGCAGGATCGAGGATTTGAAAGGAAGGGTAGAAGAGCTTGGGGTCGCATTACAGAACTGTGAGCATCGAATTGAATTTCTCGAGTCGAATAATGAGCAATTGAAGGAACAACTTCGTCGATCGCAGGACCAGGTCAGGGACAGAGATCATATCATGAGCGAAGCCGTGGCACAGATTCAATCAGTGGCTGATTATTTACAGACTTTAACGGTTCAGGCTGATGTGCTAAGTGTGAAGTACGAGTTAAAGTCGGACCGGGGTCGTGAGTTGGCTTGCCTTCTTGAGAAAGTTAAAACTTTGAGCATTAGGGCAAAGTCGTATATATAGTCTATTTTATGTAAAGGATTTTATTTTCTAAGAAAGTTTCTAAATGGAATTGGATTAGAATCGACACCTTTTTAGTTTTGCATTCATTTCATACATTTACATTTTCATCGCATCACGTGCATTAGGTTTCAAAAAACCTCTTAATTAATTTAAAATTATATTATAGTTACCCTGGAACATCAATACTACACGCGCAAAAAAACTAAAGCTATGGACTAAAGGCTGGAAAAATTGGAACAAATGCAGAGTGAAATGCAGGAACGGCTACAAGCACAAATGCAAGAGCAACTGGCCAAGATTTAGCAAGATATGAAAGATCAGATGCAAGAGTCGCAGAAGGACATGATGAATCAGCTAACTCAGTTGTTGCTCGGAGGGCTAGGGAAAGGGAAAAGCCCTATAGTCAACCCAGATGGCGACAGCGAGATCCTTACTTACCCTCCAGGTTTCACCCCAGTGCATACCCAATACCACCTCAAAGGGTGTCCGTTAATGTCAAACCCCAATATCAAGCCGGTATTTGGGCACCAATAAATTTTCCGATGGGCTCGTGTTCTAAACCTGAGGACGATCGGGTAAATCCTTCGGTCCCCGACTTTGATGAGATGGCAGAGGTAGGGAAGGCAAAAGGAGAACTCCCAAAGCAGTTGGAAGTCTGATACAAATGGCTGGAAGAGAAATTCAAGGCGTTGGAAAATACAGATTATCAATGCGGTATGGATGCCAAAGAGTTGAGTTTGGTTCTGGATCTAGTGCTCCCTCCGAAGTTTAAAATGCCAGAGTTTGAGAAATACAATAGAACCAGCTGCCCTGAGGCCCACATCACGATGTTTTGTCGGAGGATGACTGGTCATATAAATAATGATCAGTTGCTCATTCACTGTTTCCAGGATAGTCTGAGCGGGGCTGCAGCCAAATGGTACAATCAGCTGAGTCGTACCCAAATTAAATCGTGGAGAGACCTAGCACAGGCCTTCATGAAACAGTATGGCCATGTGACGGATATAGCGCCCGATCGGATCATGCTACAGAACATGGAGAAAAAGTCAAATGAGAGTTTCAGACAGTATGCTCAGAGATAGAGAGAAGTCGCTACGCAAGTTCAACCGCCGCTCTTGAAAAAGGAGACGACCATACTTTTCATTAATACTTTGAAGGCACCTTTTATCAATCACATGCTGGGAGGCGCGACAAAGAGTTTCACGGATATAGTGATGTCCGGTGAAATGATTGAGAATGCGATAAGGAGTGGAAGGATAGAGGCTGGGGAGAGCGCCAGAAGGTCAGCCCCGAAAAAAAGAGAAAATGAGGTCGGCAATGTAAGCATGGGACATGTAAAACCAATCACAGTTAATCAACCAAGAACGACGGTCATGGGCCAGCAAGATTCGTCAAGACAGGAACCCAATACAAAGCGGAATACGGAGAAGCCCCAGTTCACTCCCATTCCAATAACGTATCGGGAGTTGTACAAAAATCTATTCGATGCACACGTTGTATCCCCGTTTTATTTAAAATCGTTGCAACCACCGTATCCCAAGTGGTATGATGCAAGTGCCCAATGTGAATATCATGCGGGTGTTACAGGACACTCGATCAAGAATTGCACCTCTTTTAAAAGAGTGGTCGAAAGACTCATTAATGTGGGTGTTGTCAAGTTCGATGAGGTGCCTAGCGCTGGAAACCCGTTACCCAATCATACTATTAATGGGGTAAACGCGGTAGACAAAAATATGAGAAGGAGAATTAAGTTGGATATAGCAGAGGTAAGAGCCTCGATGAGGGAGGTTCTAAAGAAGATGGTAGAAAGAGGTCTAATCATACAAGACTTTGGGAGTAAGTCTCGAGAAGTGGGGAACTTTTGTGAGTTTCACGGAGAGGAGGACCATGAGATAGAAACATGTAATGAATTCAGGGCCTTGGTACAGGGTCTAATAGACAACAAGGAGATGGAGTTCTTCGAGTTCGCTGAGGAGAAACATGTGTACGCCTCAGAGTACGGGCTAATAAAGAAGGTCTGTGAAGTCAATCACCCAGTGGTGATCATTTCACGACCGAGAACAGATGAAGCTGGAGCAAAAACGATGCCAAAAGTGGTGATTCAGAAACCAGTGGCTTTTCCTTACAAGGATAACAAAAGGGTGCCTTGGAGTTATAATTGTAATGTGACATTGCCAAGAGAGGGAAGGTTGGCCAGCACACTAGATACGAAAGTTGAGCCTGTAAAAGAGAAGTCTTTGATGTCAAAACGAGGGGATGAGAGAACAAAACCACTAGTTAATGAACCAGTGACAGCAGATGAAGCTAAAGAATTTTTGAAGTTTCTGAAACACAGTGAGTATAGTGTTGTGGAGTAGTTGCACAAGCAGCCAGCTCGCACCTCGATACTAGCTTTGCTTCAAAATTCGAAGGCACACTGTAATGCGTTGACGAAGGTGTTGAATGAAACCTATATTGCTGAAGACATCTCGGTGAACAAACTGGACCGACTTGTCAACAATATTAGTGCTGATAACTTTATTTCTTTCAGCGATGATGAAATACCGTCATGTGGCATGGGGTCCACCAAGGCTCTACACATCACTACCCGATGCAAAGGATATACACTACCGGGGGTATTGATTGATAATGGGTCGGCGCTAAATGTCTTGTCCCTATCCACATTGAGCAGGTTACCTATAGATAGCTCTCATATGAAGACGTGTCAGAACATAGTGAGAGTGTTCGATGGCACCGAGAGGAAAGTAATGGGTAGGATTGAGATCCCTCTTCTGATTGGACTTAACACGTACGAGGTAGATTTCCTCGTGATGGATATTAAGCCTTCCTATAACTGTCTGTTAGGAAGACCTTGGATTCACTCAGCTGGGGCAGTACCATCCTCACTGCACCAGAAGCTAAAGATGGTTACTGAAGGACGGCTAATAACAATAAGTGCGGAGGAAGACATTATTGCGTCAGTTACCAGTGATGCACCCTACGTAAAGAATGATAACGAAGCGGTTGAATGTTTATTTCGATCGTTAGAGTTTGTAAACGCAATATTTATAGCTGAAGGAAGTAGGATTCTAATACCTAAGATATCAGGCTACGAAAATGAGCCTACAGCTGACAGTTAGGAAAGGGGCGTTACCTGGCAGAGGACTCGGGAGGCACCTCCGTGGACAAGTTAGAGTGTCAGTCTTGGTTGGCAAGTGGGATGCTTCGGTTTGGGATTCAGGCTAGATGCAAGCCAAGTGAAAAAAGAGTTTGAAAGGAAACAAGAATAGCATAGAGCGAGATTGAGTGGGACAGAAGTCAGGTGAGAACTGATGAACTTCCCCCATATTTCCTAAACATTTGTATCTGGAGGGTTTATTCATTCCATACAGCATAAAGGTGAAAGAAGGAATGACTGAAGATGCGATGGGAATTTGGAGCATCAACGCCACATTTGAAGAGGAAGCAATGGAAAAGAATTTATCAGGCATTTGCCCGTATGAGCCTGAGAGTGTTTTGGTTAACTGGACTGAGGAAGAAATTCCTGTAATCTTTAGAGCTAGCACAGAGTAATATTCAAAACCCATTTGTTTGCTTCTAGCCTAGGGACAATAAGAATCTTTTGTGAAATAGGCATGTTCAAACATTATTATTTTCAATAAAAAATGCATTTTCATATATCAGTTCGAGCAATTATTCTTTCTTCTTTTTCATTTCATACACAATCATACCATACAAAGGAATTATTCATTTCGTTTTCTTTGGGTATTCTCTTATACTCATAATAGACCCCCAGATGTCAACGTCATGAGTAATGCTGATGCGAGCCCGGAATCTCCTTTTGAGCGAGACATGTGCTTTGAGGGATTTCAGGATTTTGAAGAGGACGAGAATTGTGGTTTATCTCCCGATTTGTTAAGGAAGGTGGAGCGAGAAGAGGAACAGATCCTGCCACACAAAGAGACTATTAAGATTGTGGCCCTGGAAGAGGGAAAGGAAGTTAAAATTTGCACTTGCATTAACGAGAAAACAAGACAAAACCTCATTGAGCTGTTGCAAGAATTCAAGGACGTCTTTGCATGGTCATACCAGGATATGCTTGGTCTAAGTACCGATATCGCAGTGCACCGTGTCCCTACAAAAAAGGAGTGCAAGCCGGTTCAGCAGAAGCTCCGAAGGATGAGACCCGATGTAGTAATGAAAATAAAAGAAGAAGTCAAGAAACAGTTTGATGCTGGCTTCTTACAGGTGGTTAATTACTCGGAGTGGGTGGCCAACGTCGTCCCTGTCCCTAAGAAAAATGGGAAAGTGTGGATGTGTGTAGATTACAGAGATTTAAATAAGGCCAGCCCAAAGGATAACTTTCCATTGCCTCACATAGACACTCTAGTGGATAATACGGCAGGCTATTCGCTGTTCTTCTTCATGGATGGGTTCTCCGGGTACAATCAGATCAAGATGCATCCTGAGGACATGGAAAAAACCACATTCATAACTTTATGGGGAACGTTTTGCTACAAGGTGATGCCCTTCAGGTTGAAAAATGCAGGAGCCACATACCAAAGAGCCATGGTAACCTTGTTCCATGACATGATGCACAAGGAAATTGAAGTCTACGTTGACGACATGATTGTAAAATCCCGAACTGAAGAGGAGCATGTGCGAGTGTTGAGAAAATTATTCCTGAGGTTGAGAAAATTCCAATTAAAGCTCAATCCGTCAAAATACACCTTCGGAGCTAGGTTCGGAAAGTTATTCAGGTTCGTAGTCAGTGAGAATGGAATAGAAGTCGACCCTGATAAAGTGAAGGCTATACAGGAGCTACCTCTGCCATGAACTCAGAAAGAAGTCTGAGGTTTCCTAGGGAGACTAAACTACATCGCACGGTTTATTTCACAATTGACTAAGACGTGTGACCCCATATTCCGTCTTCTTAAAAGGCACAATCCTGGGGTATGGGATGATAAGTGCCAAAAAACCTTTGAAAAGGTTAAACAATATTTGTCTAGTCCTCCAGTGCTAACACCACCAAGCTCTGGTAGACCATTGATACTGTACTTAACAGTATTTGATAATTTGATTGGGTGTGTGCTCGGCCAACACGATGAGACTGGGAGAAAAGAAAGAGCGATATATTACCTCAGTAAAAAATTCACTGAGTGTGAAATGAGGTATCCGCCAATTGAGAAGTTATACTGTGCTTTAGTTTGGACAACACGAAGGTTGAGGCAATACATGTTGTACCATACAACTTGGCTAATCTCAAAGCTAGACCCTCTCAAATACATGATGGAGTCAACCACTTTAAATGGAAAGATGACCCAATGGCAGATTCTCTCTCCGAATTTGACATAGTCAATGTAAACCAAAAAGCTGTGAAGGGGAGTGCAATAGCAGATTTCCTAGCCAGTAGAGCTTTGGAGGACTATGAACCTTTGAATTTCAATTTCCCCAATGAAGATCTAATGTATGTAGCAATCGCTGAAGGAGACATGCCTGAAGATCATTCTTGGAAATTAAATTTTGACGGAGCATCAAATGCCGTTGGAAATGGAGTTGGGGCAGTACTGATATCCCCAAATGGAGATCATTATCCATTCACTTGCAAGCTGGATTTTAACTGCACAAATAACATGGCAGAATACGAGGCATGTATCATGGGAATTCGGGCAGCTATAGACCATGAAATCAAAGTATTAGAAGTGTATGGAGATTCTGCATTAGTAATTTATCAGCTTAAAGGCGAGTGGGAAACGAAAGATCCCAAATTGATCAGTTACCGAAAGTTAATCCTGGAGTTAATTGAAGAGTTTGATGATATTACCTTTCATTACCTCCCACGAGACGAGAATCAGATAGCTGACGTCTTGGCTACACTAGCTTCCATGATCAAAGTAAATGAACAGGAGAATATGAAGCCAATTCAGATGAGTATTGGTGAGGCTCCAGCTCACTGCTGTAATGTCAATGAAGAGGAAGAGAGAGATGATCATCCTTGGTATCATGATATCTTACAATATGTGAAGAGCCATGCGTACCCAGATCAAGCAACCGAAAAGGATAAAAGAACATTGAGAAGGTTAGCCAGTGACTATATCCTAGACGGTGAGGTCCTATATAAGAAGAGAAAGAATCAGGTGTTGTTAAGATGTGTTGACACTGTTGAGGCAAAGAAAATTCTAGAGGAGATCCATAATGGTGTCTGTGAGACACATACCAATGGTTTTACAATGGCTCGACAAATCATGAGATTCGAATATTACTAGTCTACAATGGAAGGAGATTACATCAATTACTTTAAGAAGTGCCATAAGTGTCAAATTTATGTAGACAAGATCCATGTGCCTCCTTCACCCCTTCATGTTATGACTTCCCCATGGTCATTCTCAATGTGGGGCATGGACGTCATTGGGCCAATTTCGCCAAAGGCTTCCAACGGACATCGATTCATTTTTGTAGTTATTGACTACTTTACCAAATGGGTAGAGGCTGCCTCGTACGCCAATGTCACAAATTCGGCGGTCAGCAAGTTCCTGAAGAAGGAGATCGTATGTCGTTATGGTATGCCAGAAAGAATCGTATCTGACAATGCATTGAATTTGAACAATAGCGCAATAGCAGAAGTCTGTAGTCGATTCAACATTAAACATCACAACTTATCACCATACCGCCCGAAAATGAATAGGGCGGTTGAGGCAGCTAATAAGAATATCAAGAAGATTGTGGGGAAGATGGCAGAGACTTACAAAGATTGGCATGAAAAGCTCCTATTTGCCCTTTATGCTTATCGGAAATCTGTCAGAACTTCTACCGGGGCAACACCTTTCTCATTGGTTTATAGGATGGAGGCAATTTTACCTATTGAAGTCGAAATCCCTTCTCTTCGAGTTTTATCAAAACTGAGGTTAGACGAAGCAGAATAGATCCAAACTCGTTACGATCAACTAAACTTAATTAAAGAGAAGAGGCTGAAGGCTATTCGTCATGGTCAAATATACCAGAGGAGAATGATGCGAGCCTACAACAAAAAAGTTCGCCCCAGGGTATTCCATGAGGGGGACTTAGTATTGAAAAAGATTCTCCCTATGCAAAAAGATTTCAGGGGAAAATGGATGCCAAATTGGGAAGGACCATATGTGGTAAAAAAGGCTTTCTCTGGAGGGGCGTTGATACTAGCAGAAATGGATGGCAAGAGCTTGTCTAACCCGATAAATTCAGACTCTATCAAAAGATATTTTTCTTGAAGCAGTTGAGGTGAAAACCCGTAAGGGGCACCAAAAAAAAAAAGGGGGAGAGGCCATTGTGAAAACCCGTAAAAGGGCACCTTGAGACCAAATGGGTTTTGAATTGAAAACCCGCAAAGGGCAATTCAAATTTCGATCCAAACTGGGGCAAGCGGCAATCTCACTACACTTGAATCGACAAAGAAGAGATAAGCTGCATCTTGGGGCATCAACAAAATGCTATAGATCCCTTGAGCGCGTGCCAAGTTTAAAAAGGTCCTCGAGGAGTTCGTGCAGAGAAGCTCAAACTGCGAAATCTGGGGCACCTATTCTGTTCCTTTTCGTCTGTTTTTGTATCTCAAACAATGGCTGCTTTCTTTGTTGATACATATTTTGCAAATTTTGACTCGAATAAATTTCAGTTCTACCTATCATTATAATCTTTTTCGAGTATTTTTATTGAAATAATGATTAATGAACTAATAATGCTCTCAAAAGAAGGTTTTGCATATTACTCTGAAAAGTTTCCAAACAATACGAGAACTTGAAACAGGACAATTATTTAAAACTCACTGAGCTTAAAAGGGATAGAAACGTGTGAGAAATAAGGGATTAATCGCGTTTCCAAGTCCTCTTCTACCGACCTGAACAAGAAAGCACATGTCAGGGATGTTACCTTAGTAAACAACGAGTGATGACAACCCAAAAATTAAAAATGGATCATTCTCATGACATTTTACATTTTGTGCATTTAACATCCATAATACATGTAGTTAGAAGCATTTGATTCATATTAATCATGACATCCTAATCATCTAGCATAAGCATATCACTCTTCTACAGATGGATTCCCCAGTGGACAATGTAACAGGATTACAGATATCATCAGCCTTATCTTCACTAAGCAGGAGTGGAGTAGGCCAAATACCAGATCTTATCTTCACTGAGCAGGAGTGAAGCAGAACGAATTTTGGAGAATCTTGTCTTCACGTACCGGCGATGGAGCAGATTCCAATCATCAGCCTTATCTTCACTGAGCAGGAGTGAAGCAGATTAAATTTTGGAGAATCTTATCTCCACGTACCGGCAATGGAACAGATTCCAATCATCAGCCTTATCTTCACTGAGCAGGAGTGGAGCAGGCTAAATACCAGATCTTATCTTCACTGAGTAGGAGTGAAGCAGATCGAATTTTGGAGAATCTTATCTCCATGTACCGGCGATGGAGCAGATTTCAATCATCAGCCTTATCTTCACTGAGCAGGAGTGGAGCAAAGCTAAATACGAGATCTTATCTTCATCGAAAGGGAGTGAAGAAGCAGATCGAATTTTAGAGAATCTTATCTCCACGTACCGGCGATGGAACAGATTCCAATCATCAGCCTTATCTTCACTGAGCAGGAGTGGAGCAGGCTAAATACCAGATCTTATCTTCACTGAACAGGAGTGAAGCAGATCAAATTTTGGAGAATCTTATCTTCACGTATCGGCAATGGAGCAGACTCCAATCATCAGATCTTATCTTCACTGAGCAAGAGTGGAGTAGGCTAAATACCATATCTTATCTCCATGTATCGGCTATGGAGTAGATCGAAAATGACAAGTCTTATCTCCCTGAAGTGCAGTGGAGCAGACTAAAGAAGCAAGTCTTATCTTCCTGAAGTTGCAGTGGAGCAGACTAAAAGTTACAGATCTTATCTCCATGTATCGGCTACGGAGTAGATCGGAAATGACAAGTCTTATCTCCCTGAAGTTGTAGTGGAGCAGACTGAAGATAGCAAGTCTTATCTTCTTGAAGTTGCAGGAAGCAGACTAAAAGTTACAGATCTTATCTCCATGTATCGACTATGGAGCAGATTTTAGCCATCGGCCGGATCTCCCCTAAACTGTAGCGAAGCAAACCGAAGACGAGTTCCTATACTCCTGAAGATACAGTGGGCTAGATGAGGTTACCTGAAGGAAAAGACCATCGCGAAGGCCGGGAAAAATTGACTCATTTGAAGTCTTTGCTTCATCTCCGTTACACGACAATGAGCAAAGAGGGGCAGCAGTTGGACTCAATTTTTACCTAGCCCAAAATACAATTCATTAAACACAACTCCCAAATCAAAAAGCCAAACAGTCCAACTTCAAGCCCAAAATACAAAAAATAGACTAAACCCTAGCCCAAGCTTTTAGCCCAACAACTTAAAATTTTTTCTAGCAAAGTGAAAACCTCAGGCAAGCTGCTGCTCGTGCCCACGCCCAGCGCCCCTCCCCCGCACGTCGCGTGCCTCCTCCGAGTCGTACGCCCTTCATCAAGCCACGTCAGAGGCGTACCCGCCTAGGAACCTACAAACGTGTAGAACAGATTGTAAAAGAGTCGGCTATAAAACCGAAACAAAGCAATTGTAAAAGGGACGTTTTTTTCCCTCACAGCAGAATACGCAAGCAATAGAACATCAACAAAAGCCGTTTACAGTCTTAAGAGGTTTTTTTATATATTTCTTTTCTTTGGATTTTCGTTTAATGTTTGTTTTTTTCCTCTCTATTGATTTTATAAACTGTATTTCCTAATTAAAAAAAGAGAGAAAAAAGGAGGCTCACCTGGGTTCACGTCGTGACTGGCGTTGGAGACGGAGGCATAGAAAGGCCGATAACCATCCATTGCGGCTTCCTCAGAGTTGGGTTGAAATCTTAACTGAGATTTGGGGGGGTGTTATTCTTTTTTTTTCAAAAATGGTAGAGCAAATGAGGAGGGTTAAATGCTTGGGTTTTACCAAATAAATGCCATTCAATGGCTTTTCTCTTTAATGGCAATTGAAATAGCACCGTTGGGTGCTGGACCCACCCACTTTGGCTCAAAATGGTTAATTTGTGTGTTAAGTCCCCCCCTTTGCGCTAGTGATCAATTGGGCCTTGCTTATGCTTTCTTGGATTCTTTAAATTTATCCCTAGAATTTGCGTGTCATTCCAGTTTAGTCCGCGTTTAGATGCAGTGTTTTGGGACTTGGGGAATTTGCATTTTTAGTTCCTGCTTGTTAGTGCTTATCTAGTTCAAGTCCTGGATGTTGTTTTAATAATTCGATTTGTTTAAAACTATCCTGTAGATTTTGTTTTTGTTTCAATGGGGTTCTTTCTTAGTTTTTAAATTCTTTTACTCTTTTTTTTTATCTATTTTAATATTTTACGTTTAAAAAAATTGTTTTATTTTGTAAATTGTTTATTTTAAATTTTCTTATATACAATTTATTTCTTATAAAAATCTTATTTTACTACACATATATATATTTTTAAAAAAACACTATGATCCATTATTTTTATATCTTATACTCATTAAGTTTCTACTTTATGTGTTATAAGTTGTTAACAAACATTTTTTTTATATTATAAAGATTGTAATTCATATGTATTCGTTAGCATATTTTTTATATAATGGTACAAATAGTTTATTTATATTGTCTGGTATGTATATTATTTGTTTTAAAATTTGGCCTGAGCATACGTTGCAATTTTTACGTACATAATTGATGTCACATTTTTGCTAATTTTAGTTGTAAATTATTTTGTATAGCATTTATATTAAATTTCAACTCATAATATTTGTTTTGAAATTCATTTTTATTAAATTTTATATTTAAGCATTAATATTTATATATTGCCTATTTGCCTATCGTTGTTTTTATGCATTTTAATTTTTATATTTGTACCTTTGTACTGCCGTCGATGAACGGTGAGCTATGATATTTATTGTTTGTTTCAAATTGTTTATTTCATTTTTTTCCTATTTTTAAATAAATCGTATAAATGAGCTCCACTGCTTTTATAACCACTCGTGTTTCAAAAGAACCCTCTCAACATAAGGAAATATCTCGTATTTGGGGAGTTTGAGAGATCGTGCCCAATCGTGCTGGGTTTCGTTTTTTTCATTCGACTAAAGTACGAAATATCCTTTGAAAATTTTGTCCATGTTTTTAAAAAAAAATTAAAAATGAGGCAATATTTCGCATTTGGGGAGTTTGAGAGACCGTGCCCAATCGTGCTGGGTTTCGTTTTTTCGTTCGACTAAAATATGGAATATCTTTTTTTGAAATTTTCATCCACGTTTTCTTAAAATAAAACGAGGCAATATTTCGTGCTTGGAAGTTTGGGGAGTCGTGCCCAATCGTGCTGGGCTTCAATTTTCCATTCGACTAAAATACAAAATATCCTTTTGAAGTTTCGTCCATTTTTTCTCAAATTAAAATGAGGCAATGTTTCGTATTTGGAAATTCGATAAATCGTGCCCAATCGCGCTGGGTTTCAATTTACCGTTTGGGCCGAATAGTCAAATATCCTTTTTTTTTAAAAAGTTTTAAGTGCATGTGTTTTGGAAATCTTGAGATGATCTTGTGTCGAGGGTTCAAAATATTGTATCCAATCGTGCTGGACATAATATTTTATTCCTTCCAAGCGAGAGAATCTCAACATCTGATTCAAGTTATCCAAACGTTTTAAAGATTGTATTTTAAAATTTTTTCAAATTTTCAACATTAGGATATTAATCGATCAATACGGTACTGATTTTGGGCGTTGCGAGGGTGCTAATCCTTCCTCACGCGTAACCGACTCCCGAATTCGTCTTCTAGTTTTTCGTAGACCAAAAAGTTATTTTAATAAACCAAAATGCTTTTATTAAAATGATCAACCACAGGGTGACCCGATCACACCTAAACAAAAAGGATTGGTGGCGACTCCATTTTCGTTTTAAGTCGATCCCTATTTTTCAAAATAAAAATGGTTTCGACATGTATTGTATGAAAGTTTGCAATATGGAGACTTACATGAATGTTTATGTTAACTTTGATAAGTGAATGGTAATTGCCATAGGTGTTTAAGTTAAAAAAATATAAAGGTATATATGATAAGATATATTAGGAATGAACATTTGAGAATGACATATTTAGCTAAAATGGTGATTGATTGTGATGAAATTGTTGTATAGTAAAGCTTGTTGGTACCATCTTATACCATTTAGCAAAGAAACGGTCACATCATTACGTCAAGCATTTGTTGTCGCAACGAACCAAGTCGTTATGTTGTGTTACGACGAGTGTAACGATCTGGTTTCCAATGATGTCGGAAACTCTGGTTTTGAAATACCATTTCCGTAAACTGTGTTCGTAAATTTAATATTTACGAGGCTAGAATAGAAATATATTAAAGTTTGGTCTAATAATTCTATTTAATTGATAGTTAATTAAGGTACGTGTAACGATCATAAAGTTAGTGGTACCGAAAAATACAGTTTCGGGACCCCATTTTAGTAAATCGAGACTATAAATATTTCATTTATGGAGTTATATTATAGGTGAATTGAAATTTGGATAAATAATTTTATCGAATTAGTAATTAGTTAAGGTATAAGGACTAATTTGTAAAAGTGGTAAAAGCTAAATTACTATAGATTTTTAAGTGGAATCTTAAGTTAAGGACCAATGTGGTAATTATACCACATTGGAGGTTTAGTTTCTACAAAAGAACATATATATGTGTTATATTATAAAAATTATAATTAGATAAATAAAAATTAAGTATAATAAAAAAAAAATGTAGTGGGAGTAAGTGGAAAAACAAAAAAAATAAACAAACATTCATCCTCATTTTGTTCATGCAACCGAGAGTAGAGAACGGAGAAGAGAAACATTCGGCCTTAGGAATTTCATATTCAATTTCAAAATTGGTTAGTGTAATTTTTACATTTTTGGAATCTCGATAGCTTAATATCTGACCCGTGTGTTACTTTTCGAAACTGTTAAAGTTTATAAATATTTTTGTTGTTAAATCTTAAAGCTTTTGGTGTTAAATGGTTAGATTTAAAGTCTAGATATGAAAAAGGATTAGTTTGTAAAATGAAACTTGTTAGTTTTGAACATAGGGACTAAAGTGTAAATTTTTTGAAATTGGTATGAAATTTCTATAATTATGGATAGTAGAGGGCTGTAGAAGGATGAAATTGAGATCGGTTTCGAAATCGAGACCCAAATTTGAAAGTTATAACTATTTCGGTTTTAGGGACTAAATTGAATAAAATACAAAAATTTAAGAGAATTCGAATAATGAAATTAAACTAATATATGCAGATAATATGATTATATAAGATGTGTGGAATTGATAAATTGAATGGAATAATTGTATAGATCGAAACTTGGACCAAATCAGAAATAATCAGGGAAAAGACAAAATTGTTGAATAGTCCTTAAAGTTTCAAATTATTTATTGTTTTAACCAAGTAAGTTCATAGAGTATGGTTATATATAATCGTAACATATTCTCGAATCATGAAATCGTTTTTGTGTGGTTGTAATTTGAATTGTTTACAATTTAATACAAAAAATTGCGATACATGCTAAATCATAAAGAAATGATGAATTGAAATTTGAGATATTTAATGAATTGATATTTTATTATGATTGACCGAATAAGATTGGTATGAATTTGATTGAGTATCGAGATAGATGATTAAATTGAATAGTTTGCAAAATATGTATAACCTTGAAATTGAATCTGATTTGAATAGAATTTGATATTATATCATTATTGAATTATTATTCGTAGTTAACAATGACGCAGGATCGTCAAAAGGAAAAGGGAAGGCAAAAGTTGACGATAGGTGATGCGAGCTTTCGGTTTGTATTTTTATAACTCGAACATCTTCCATTGTTGCATTTATAAACTCATTTATATGGAAAGATCATAAGGTGGGTTATAAATGATAAATCGAGTGAAATCGATTTGATTTGATTTGATTGGTTATTTGTGATAAGAATTAAATTACATAGATATTAGAAGTAAAGTATATTATTAAAAATGTGAATAAATATTGTCCGAATGTAGTTGATTTAAGGTGTCTTAATGTTTCTCAATGTGGCTGTCCAAATAAATCTTTAATGTGTTCGAAAATGGTACCTTAATGTTGTCCAAATTAAGGTTGCATAAATGGTTCATGTTGGTGCTTAAATGAATTACAATGCTGTCCGAAATTGGATTCATAATGTTTTCCGAATTAATGATGTTTAAACTATCCATGTTGTTATTTGATTGTCTTCGAATGTGGCTGTTTTAAATGAGGTATAATGCTGTTTGAAATGTGATTTAAATGATGTTGGAATTTAATTGTTGAAAATTATATATGGTATCTAAATGTATGCTTTAACAATACTCAAACGTGATTTAAATGATGTGTAAAAGATATTAATCCGCGGTTTTAATAGTTGGAATGTATGTGTTGATGATGCTTAAATGTGATTTAAATGATGTTCGAAAGTTGTTAAATGTTGAAAATTATGGTGTTTGATTGTATGCTTTGATGATGTTTAAACGTATTTAAAATGATGTCTTGATAGTATATTTTGTTAAAATTTTTAAAAAGGTTAATATTTGCTGCATTGATCTACAAACAATTTTAAAAAATTGTCATATATCTTTTTTTTAATAATTATTTTTTAATATTTTATTGTATCTTCATAGGACCCTTGTTAATTTCTTGACCTTACTTGTGGAGTCTAAAAATTTTAGTCTAATTTAACAAAATATTTTTCCAAAACTCTAGTCTAATCTAGAATAATGTATGAAATATTTTCTCTTTAAAAAATAAAAATAAAATACATAAAATACATAAAATTAAAAAAAGCACCACCAATGTAATATGTATCCTATCGTAAATGTAAAAAAGAAAAAGAAAAAAGAAAAACATAAAAATACCAAACTAATATAAATCAAAGACAATCAAAGGTGGAAGATTTAAGGGAGATGAAAGGTGAAATATTAAACATTTGAGATGAAAGATGAAAGATTGAATATCCATTTAATAATATTTATAACACAAAAGTCATAATTTTTCAATCACAAAACTAATTTACAAAAAATTTGATTTACTAATCTAGCCACCGCCATTTCTCTCTTTCAAGTTTTTCTCTTCCTGCTTTTGTGCAAGAATAAAACCAAAAGCGTAGCGCAAGACAGAACAGAATATAGAATAGAATAGAATCGAGTAGAATGTGTACGCTCCATTTCCCAGTCCAAATGCAATCCGATATCCGCACCGCCCTTCACGTAGCTTTCTCCAGCATCGGCTCTCTCAGTCCGTTTCGCAGGTCAACTCTCACCCTCCCACCTCGCTGTCTCCGCCCCGCTGCCTCCTTGGGTCTGCTTTCAAGACCTTTCTCTACCACCGCCAGCCTTCCCGACAAGCCTTCCATTTGTACCGCCGACGAGCTCCACTATGTCTCCCTTCCCAATTCTCATTGGCGCCTTGCCCTCTGGCGTTATCACCCTCCTCCTCAGGTTTTTCGTTTTCTTTGATTTTTCCAATTCGGCTATCGCTATTTTTTTCTCCCTTTTTCTTATTGATGGATGAAATGAAATGATTATAACCATCACTACGTTGTAACAGGCGACCCCGAGAAATCACCCCCTTTTATTATTATCTGGGGTGGGGACCAATGCCATAGGGTACGATCTTTCTCCCGAGGTAAATTGTGTTTTTTGTTTTGAGATAGTTGAATATGGATTGTTTGGTTTCCCCAATAGTATGGAGAGAAAAAGTTGGGTTAAACTAACTTCGATTGGAGTTGGTGTTGACCTTGTATATTAAAACGAGAATTCAGAAGTTCGGTCCAATTTGTTTGAGCCTTACCGTCCTGTAACTGTTATGCATAAAATTGAAGTCTAAAACGGTAGGTATATATATAAGCAAGAATTCCCAAGAACTTTCTTCTTTCTTTTTTCAAAGAGATGTAAATTGTTTCGGTATGCTCTTTTTGGCTTAAAATGCTGAATTATTTGCTTGTAGGTTTTTATGTTGCATTTGGTCCAAGGATAACTCTATATCTTTTAGTTTTTATTGCGCATGGAGTAGCAGGGACTAATGAACATTTGATTTGGCCTTTAGCACATGATTACAACAACCAGAACTTGTTCAATTTGGGTTTCTTTTAATTTTTTATTTTTTATAATCGGCTGGATGCTTCTCAGAAACCAGACTTTGATGAGCCTAAGAAGATGGTTTTGCACTATGTTGTTGATTATCAGCAGCCAGTATTATAACCACATAGTATATCAGCGCTTTTGTTTATCCTGGTGATAGCCTCTGGGTTTGTTTCAAAATTTCTTAAAACCAAGGCTGATAGCCCTCAGGCAAATATTGTGAACCATGCTCAATGAAATGGTCATAAATGATAGTTCAATCCATACGGACCCTTTATGGCATCAAAAGTCACCACCTGTCAACTACTATTAGAAAATGTTTGATGTATGTTGCCTTGGTTAGTCATGACTATCTCACAGTTAAAAGTGCCATTCATGTTACCTTTTCTGCACACTTACATGAATACCTACAGTCGAGTTGAAGCAAATAATGATGTCTTCCAACTTTTACGTATAACTTTAAGATGCTGAATATTATTTCCTTCTCTTTTTCTTATAAATATGATCCTTTTCCTGATAAATGTGATATGGATATGCAGTCTTCATTTGCAAGATACATGTCTGGCCAAGGATTTGACACATGGATTCTTGAAGTTCGTGGTGCTGGGCTAAGTGTGCAGGGATCAAATTTCAAAGAAATTAAGGAAAGTGCTAATGCAGTATCTGAGCAGATGGAAGCTGTTGCTAAGGGTGTTACAAATGGAATGTCTCCTGTGCAGCAGCTAAATAATGTTTCTGATACTTTATCAGATTCTGAGATCTCTCATTTCGGACAAGATTCGATAGGGATTGCAACAGCATGGGATGAGTCAAAATTGGTGTCGAAGTTGACAGAAATCTTGATGCGTTTGTCTGAGAGACTTTCTGGCTTTCTCAGTGATGGCCAATCAAGGCTTATCTCTGCTAAATTGTTTGATCAAATATCAAACCTTTTGGAAGGTTCTCAGTTATCTGATCGCTTTGAGGAGGTAAGGGCAAACCTTTCCAACTTATTGGAAAAACAACAAAACTCTGGTATAACTAGCCAAATTAGAGATCTGAGTCAAAGACTTGTAAATATTATTGAAGAAGGCCAACGATCTGTTTCACCTCAGTTCATTGATATGCAAGAGCGGCTTTCGTCAACAATAGAAGATTTTCAGAAACAACTTGACTTGATTGTGAAGTATGATTGGGATTTTGATCACTATCTGGAGGAGGATGTTCCTGCTGCGGTGAGGTGACATTTTGCTATGCTGGAAGGCTATGCAAATGCTGAATTATTTTTAGTTTACTTTCTTATTTAGAATGTTATGAATTCCATTTGTTATTTTGCATTTTGTATGCTATCAGTGTCTACTGTCTTTAGGCTGAATTGACGATTCGCATTTTCATTCATATAGATGGAGTACATAAGGGCACAGACAAAGCCAAAGGATGGGAAATTGCTTGCGGTTGGTCACTCAATGGGAGGCATATTGCTTTATGCTAAGCTGGCACGGTGTGGTAAGATACCATCATTTGCAATTTGTCACATGCTGATGATTTTCACTCTTCAATACTAATGCATAGGAGACAAAGTAAGATTCATCCCTCAATTAGTGGAGGAAACAAATTATAATTATTTAAGGTGTACAAAGGCTTTATGCCCGTAGAGTAGCCACTTTAGGTCAAGAAGACTCAACTTTTAAAGTTGAATATTATATATACATATACATTGTATATGTATATATATAGACGAGGGATCTATTTAGACTAGTGTAACACTTTCATGACTTTTTGTACCATTAATTTTTCAACAATTCAAACATCATATTCCATGTTCTATTCATATATAGATCATGCACGTCAAGTTTAGAGTAAATTACCTTAGTTTTATACTAGTGTAAGTGGATCCCTCCCAATATATAATTAGTGTAAAAATTTGGCATTTTCCTATATAACTAGAATATTGACACTAGTAAAATTTTTTCAACTTGTTAAGTGAAAAATTTTTGGTCTTCAATTTTATGTTCATTCACAAGTTTGGAAAAAATAATTTGCATGTATTTCTTGTGGTCTTCTATTAATCACAAGTTGAGCCTTGTTACAATTTTGTTTTGTTACTTGCTTGTTTTTTGAACTCTCTTTTTCACTTTGTTGTCATCTCATTTTCCAGCTATAATTTTCACCTTAATTAACTCTACAATGAATATTATATATGATTTTAATCCAA
Organism: Gossypium longicalyx; assembly: GCA_025698465.1. Lineage (NCBI taxonomy): Eukaryota > Viridiplantae > Streptophyta > Magnoliopsida > Malvales > Malvaceae > Gossypium > Gossypium longicalyx. The sequence continues at coordinate 7,143,457 of CM046998.1, read as the reverse complement.
TCTTTAATTGGTTGGTTTTTTGTACATGATGTAATAAATTGTAAAAAAAATTATGTATTCACTTAAAGTTCTTATATTTTGGGATATTTTATTCAATGTTTAATTTTGTCAATGTCGTACACTAAGTAAAAATCATTATATATAAAAAGATAAATATTATTATAAAAACCCACTGACTTAAGTACTTGTTATGCCATTGCTTTATGTGTCATCACCTATTTAATAACAATTTTAAAAAGAGCTATTGAATTATCACAGGGTGCATATTGAGCAGCCAATGCTATACAAAGAAGATTATTCTTAATGAGATCGCACTGTGGTTTCATTTAGCTGAGCCCTTTACTGTTATGTCCGATGTTTCTGTCCTCCTTATTGTTTGAATGAATGAGCCCTATCTATGTTGGATCTCTAGTCAGACAGTACTCTTTATCTTCTTCTTTCAAGCCTGATGAGCATTCAAACCCCCAACCCCCACCTTTTGGTCCTGAGATATTTATATATATATTTCCTGCCCAAACTGGGTTGCTGTTAGGATCAAGCATATTTATTATGGATACTTATCCATAACATTGCCCAGTGGAGTGTAAAAACTCCACAAGCAAGGTTAGTGGAGTGACACCTGCCCATTTATTTTTTTATTTATTTTTAAATATACTATAAGGGGCATGTGTTACCCCATTAACCTTGCTTGTGGAGTTTTTAAACTCCAGTGGCAGTGTATGAAATAATAAGCCTATTATTATTTGAAGAATAGCGCTCCCCGCCCTAAGGGAGCGAATGGGTCAAATATATTTTTAGTATCATAGAATGTTGCTATTGTTAAATTTAACTTAGGGGGCATGTATTTAAAATTTGATTCTATTTGAATCAAAAGCATTTTCTAGTATTAGTTTTTAATGTGCTTCTCTTTATATTGTACTTTCTTTTTCTCGTGTTAATAAAAATAACCATTGGTTTTGTGTGTTATATATCTTCTTGGAAGGTTTTGAAGGAAGGGAACCTGAACTCAAGGCTGTTGTTACATTGGCATCATCACTTGATTACACATCTTCAAATTCGACGCTCAAATTACTTTTACCTCTTGTAAGTTGGTGAACCAGTGTTAATTGCCATTTATGATGATGTGATTTTAGTAACTACCTACTTAAAAGCTTGATACAAATTGGTTTGAGAAACTAATATCATGGCACTTGTTATGCAGGCAGATCCTGCACAGGCTCTTAATGTGCCTGTTGTTCCATTAGGGGCAATGTTGGCAGCTGCATATCCTCTATCTTCTCGGCCTCCTTATGTCTTGGCTTGGCTTAATAATCTAATATCAGCAGAGGACATGATGCATCCGGAGTTGCTTAAAAAGCTTGTCTTAAACAACTTCTGTAAGTACGGGTATATTTTCTTCACATGATGCGAAATGCCACAGCTTTTCTTATTTGAATCTAAAGCTTCACTTTTTCTATGTAAATGACATCCGGGTATCCTATGATGAGTTACACACAAAGTCCTTATACACAAAACCGGTTTTCTGATTTTATGGCTTGATATCTGTTACCGATTTTCTGGCTTGGTGGGAGTTGTCTATGATGTGATCCCTAGTGCTCTACTCTGGGTTTATCAAGTTTTTTTTCCTTTAATGATTCTCAGGTACTATACCAGCTAAACTTCTTCTGCAGCTCACGTCAGCTTTTCGAGAACGGGGATTATGTGATAGGAGTGGTAAATTTTTCTTCAAGGATCATCTACATAAAAGCAATGTACCTGTCCTGGCTATTGCAGGAGATCAAGATCTAATTTGCCCACCTGAAGCTGTAGAAGGTAAATAATGCACATAATTCTCTCATATTATATGGTTTTCCTACATATTTACATTTTTACTTGTTATCCTTTGGATCAGAAACCGTGAAGCTTCTTCCGCGGGACTTGGTCACCTATAAAATATTCGGAGAACATCAGGGTCCACATTATGCTCATTACGATCTTGTGGGAGGACGACTGGTAAGCATTGCTAACAGAAAAATGTACACTGAAACTCCCTTCGATCGCTATTCTTCTTCTGTTTCTAAAATTGTTCAAATACAGGCTGTGGAGCAAGTTTACCCATGTATAATCCAGTTTCTTAGTCAACATGACGATTGAACATGATGATATCTGGGCCAATAAACATCGCTACAAAAAGATAATAGTAAAGAAACACAAGTTCATTTAGCCTAGAGGCAACCTAATGTACCCATTTGTTGGTAATGGTGGCAGCATGGAGTATGCTTATATTATTGCCATGCTCGACACAGTTAATCTGACTCATCACTTTTGGTGGAGATGCATTCGGAGTTGAAACGAAGGAAGTATGAAGGATCTTCAAGGTTGGATGAATCGACATTTTCCTCTTTTTTTTTTCTTTTTTTTTTTAAAGCTTCGAATTATAAATATTTTCCAATATTTACTAGATAAATTACATCATATATAAATAAAAAAGAAATATAGTATAATATATAAAAAATGGGTCGGGTTGGATTCTGATATTATTTTTATATATTGAATTTCAAGGCTTATGAGTTAAAATTATTTTGTTCAGATTCATTTTTCATGATTAAAACTATTATTCAAAATATTTTCATACATCAAGCTGACTTTTAGACATAATTTATATGTATAAAATTTTACATATCACAATCTAAAATGATAATTATGGTTTATTGTTTACAAGTTAGAAAGAATTATAAATTATGAAAGTTGAAGTTTATAATTTAGAAGTTACGTTAAAAGTCTTGGTTTTATCAAATTATTCTTAGAAGTTTTATACAACAATAATAAAATTAGACTAGGCTAAAAAAATGTAACAAATCTATAAAAATCATTAAAAAGCTAAATATAGTTCTAATTGAAATGGTAAAAGTGAGTTAAGGAGGTGATTTGATCATGGGTTGAGCTATCCGTTCAAGTTGGAAGTCCGTCTAAAAAGTGAAAGGATTTGGAAAAAATATAAGTTCGAAAAATAAATTCGGACGTTTATAAATGCAGCAAGCCTTGGGTAAAATTTTTGTGCCTGGGCTCGACTTGAATTTGTCTAATTTTTTTCTTGCTGTTGTTTGGTTTTTTTTTTGTCATTTTGCTATTATATTGTTACTATTTTATTGTTATTATTTGGATGTTGCATAGTTTTTGTTTTATTGTTAATTGTGTTACTATTTTAGAGCCATTTACTTGCTAAATTACAACTATCTTAGTGTTATTCAAGTATAATTTTTTTTAATATATTTTCAATTTGCTAGGAAATATTTATTTTAATGTAGTGTATTTGATGTGTTATATTTTTAAATTTATTCTTATATAAAAATAAATATTAAAAAAAATTAATACGGTCGATTTGGGCCGAGCTTAAGATTAGTATTTTTTTTATCTAGATCTAGATTGGACAAAATTTTACATCTATTTTTTAAACAGAGCCTAAAAAAGAAACTTAAAATTTTGTATTAATCCAATCCATGATTAAATCTAGTAAAGAATAAGATAATTGTGGTAAATATTTACTTTGCTTTATATTTTTATTTTCAATTCTGGTTTGTATTTATGGTATGAGTTGAATGATAACAACTTAACTTGAAGATTAAGATAAGGGTAATCATATGATATCCTGTGAAGTTTACAAAAAAACTATTACTTCCACACACACAAAAAAAAAAATCATTTTCTTAAAAATCATTCGAAAAATTTTAATTAAACTAACTATTCAAATAATGAAATTAAATTAATTATTTAAATAATTTTATTGTTCAAATCTGTCTTACAAAAAATTTAACCTTCATTTTATTCAAATTAAAATGTAAAATTATATATAATATTAATTTTCATTCACGTTAATAAGAAAAAAATGAAAGCAACATGAAACAATTTCGAATATAATTGAATAATTATAAGTATATTTAACATTTTTTTTATATGGAGCAGATGGGGACAATTTTCATTCCTTCCACTCATTTGCCATATAGAATTGAAATTACCTTTGATCTGGTCCCTTTAAGTGTCTCAAAGGACAAAGCATGCTATGCTACTCTCCTTCTGAGTCACACTGACTGCATACTGCACTTCGGTAATGCTGCTGCCATATAGCAGCCTGCCAAAACCCCATCAACTGTCCCATTATCTGAGCATTCTGATTTCCAAATTACCATCCAAAATTTCACAAAAAAGGACCATCCCAACTCTTCTATTGGTGCTAAATTTTAATACATCAAAGAAAGGTCAGACTGAAACCCCACAAACACACACAAATTATGTCCAAGTCTTGAGTTGAGTTGATTGTAGGACTGTGTATATAAGGCATAACATAAGTTCCCTCCATATTTCTATGTTGCTTTCACAATGGACCCTCAAACGTCTGTCTCTGATTTCATTTCCAATATTTCAGGCCACAAAGACGTGGGAGAGTCATCTCAGAATCATGGGGATGAGGTGCTTCCTCATTCTTTAACCATTGCTGCGTTGGTAGGACAAGATGATTACTTTCAAAATGCTTTTGTAATGTCTTCGAGTTTCCAGACTCACCCAATAAACCAGAACCCGCGAGGCATTGAATATCCCGAGGAGATTTCACTTGGACCTGATTCAGGACAGTCCAACCAGAGGAAAAGAAAACTCTTTGAATTAGAAAACTCGAAATGTCTCCAACAAGTACGTTCATTTAAAGCTACTTTAAGTATTATATGTATAAATGTAGAGACTCATTTGTTTAAATTTGGTTTTAGGAGGTTGCAGGGGTGTCTCAAGGACTTGAGAGGAACCAAAATGAGCAGCAGCAGCCTAAACAAAAACGTCGTGGTAAATTGCATACGATTTCAGAGAGGGTGAGTTCAGTTCATGAAAATAGTAGTATAATCTTAATTTACTTGTCTTGAAATGGGATTATCCGTTGTCATGTCTGCCATTTCTTCTTTTTATCTCTGAACAGCGGCGCAGGGAGCGTATTAGAGGAAAGATTCAAGCTTTGCAAGAATTGATACCCAACTGTAACAAGGTCTCATTTTTCCTTATTATCAATCAATCTCTGACACTATATTAATCAAGTACAATACTTGTTAATGACATGAGTTTAACCCTGACTTGTAACTAACAATAGAGTAACGGTCCCAACACTGGAGTTCTTGAAATCCCTTCTTTCTTTGTTGCTGTATTCCTGCACCTTCTTTCTAATTCAGAAATTTTTTTGGTGTAAAGTCTTAAAAGTCTTAAAATTTATTTTTAAAGATGATTACATGATCCGAATTTGAAATTACTTAATTCGGAATTTAGATATGCATGCTCTATAGTCGTAATAGAATCCATGGCAGTCAGGGATGCAATATGTTTTTAGCCGTTTTATAGCAAAATTTGTGTTTCCTATGTTGTGGATATTTCACATGGAAGTTCAGAACTCATGACAGTAGTCATTCACATGTGTAGCAGAAAAACGTACAAAAACTAGATTTTGTCATGGAATTGATAAAGCCAATGTCATGGCTTTGTAATTTAGTGGTGCCACTTGCACCAGGGTTTTTTTTTTTTTAATGTCGAGGAAATGAAGTTAACCGTCAGAACAATTCCCCCCCCCCCCCTTCTACTTGTTTTACAGTACATAAAAGAAATTTCTAACCAATCTAACATTTTCATTTGATTTATTTTTTAAAATCATCATCATCACCTCTATTTTTTGTGTTTGCCAAATTTCAGTGGGACAAAGCTTCGATTCTGGATGATGCAATTAACTGTATTAAATCACTAAAAGTTCAAGTTGAAGTAATCTCTCTCCTCTTTCCCTTTCTACTTCAATTTTTTTGCCAATATTTATTTCTTACTACACTGTGTTGATCTGTTTTCAGATGATGTCAATGGCAAGAGCAGCTTTTTATCAAGTTCCATACATGTCACAAGCAGTAATGCACATGAGAGCAGGGATGGTTGGCATGTGTTTTTCATCTGGTCTTCCTACAATGCCAGCAGCATCTCCATTTTCAGAACCAGCAGGGCTGCCACTAATGTCTGGAACTGGAACCAGAAATCTTGGCCTCCCACTTCTTCAAATGCCATTTTTTCATTCACAGTTACCACTACCAGCAGCTGCCACTCCAACAATGTTACCAAATTATCTTACACCTGCAGCACTATTCTACTATTCAAGCCAGGGAGAAGCTGTTGATACTCAAAACATTGTATCCACCACTTCCATTGATTGCCAACAAATCCCAATTACCATTCAGGTTTGTTTTACTTCAATACCCTCATACCATGGAATTCTCTTAGTATCGAATTGCATTTTATCCCATTTACTAAAAAATAGGTAAATTAGTCTTTATACATTAGATCAAAGAATAAATTGGTCCATTTTGTAAATATTTCATCTATTTGTACTATTAAAAATTAGTGTAGCTAATAGAATAATAAAATAGTTACACATAATGTGTCACATGTGCCTTATTTTTATGTATAGAGACCTATTTTTAATATAGAAAAGGATGGAATTTTTAACAACGGACTATTTTGCTCTTTGATTTAATGTACAATAATTAGAGATAGAGCCAAAAAAATTTTATGGGCAGAATTAAATTATATATTTTTATGTTGGTAAAAATGTAATTTTACCATTTTAACAACCTATATCTTTATCATTTTTAAAGAATTAAATCAAATTTTTATCATATTGGGGGAGTAAAGTACAATTTTATTATTACTAATTTAAAATTTTATAATTTATAAAGGGAGCTAAATGGAATTTTTTTCATTTTAGGGGGTTCGGACCGGAGCTCCTACCAATATCCTAGATTTGCCACTGAAAATAATTAATTTACTTAATTTAAAAAAAAAAAGATTGATACTTTTACCATTCCCTCTCTTCTTATCATATTAATAAATTTTATTATCAATCTCATTTATTTACTAATATTGCCTATCCCAGTCCCATGACAATAGTTTCCTCGGTGAAAATTATCTTGCCTCGTCATCGCCATCAAAGCTTCCTTCCAGTTATCAGTAATCAAGAGGTTGCATGGAATCACAGTGATGAATTGCTTTCATTGAAGAACAAAAGAAGAGATCCTGCAATGGAGCAGACTGAGTTACCACAATTCATTTGTGGACATTGATTTGAGAATTGAGGGTCTATAATTTCTTGTATGGATATTAAATAAAAATGTTTGAGTTTGGATTTGGTAAATTTAGCAATTAAATTTCTGCGACTCATATTATTTGATTATCTAATTTAATAATTCTAAATTAAATATAATTAACATATGATATGAAGTTTAAATTTTAAATTCAATAGAAATAAATATACAATCTTTTTCTATCTTAATATTTTTATCGTAATCTATATGTAAATTATTTAAAATATGAATATTATACTATTTTATGATACTCGTTAAAATTTAATAGGTAAAATTTTGAGATTACTTATAGTTATTGAATTTTGATGGAAACTATTTGACAAAAGACTAAAAAAATACTTCGGAAAAAAAAACTAATTTTGAGCAAATAAAAATAGAGACTAAAATAATGTTTTTTGATAAATATAGGGACTATTTTCATAATTTAATCAAACTAATTATTAGATGACATGATAATGCCAAATACATGTTCGAAAACATGTGACATTGTGGTGTCATCCAAATGTTATTACAAATTTTAAATTAAAGGAACAATTATAATTTTGATGTATTAACTTTTTGAGAAGTTATATTTTATTTACCAAAATTTGAGTATTATAATGACAAAATGTCAAATTACCCCTAACGTTTGGCTAATTTTTCATTTTAACCTTTTCTCTTTGAAATCCATAACAGCACAATGTCTAAATACTCTATATCAAAATGATTTAAGTTCAAAATAATCTTAATTAAAAATGACAAACTCAAGTATCTAATTTAAATAAAAGTATTTGAAATGGCCAATTTGAAAAACTCGACTAACAAGCACGAATGACATGAACTTAAAATAAATATAGAAAAATGATTAAATCAGAGTGATACGAGAGTTTGTACGCTTAAGCATGTTGCAACAACATGCATTGCATGCATTGAAGCTTTAACATGTTGTGATCTTTGAGTACCATTGATGCCTTATCTTGAAAATACAATAATCAATCATATTTTAGAAATATGACTTTGATGCATAGGATACTATAAGAAAATTTTGGGTTAAATTATGATATTAGTCCTTTTACTTTATAAATATTGTACATTTAGTCCTTATATTTTAATTTGATTAATCTTAGTTCCTATACTTTTCGACTTGGTCAATTTTAGTCCTTTTACTTTTCGAGTTTTGAAATTTTAGTCTTGATCCAAATGGTAGCAGCTAAATTCATTCAATTTCTAGTTTTGTACTATGCATACAGTTGTAAATTTAGTATATATTCTCTAATTAGATCATTCTAATATTTTTAAGCCCCGATACTTTTTGAAATTTGAAATTTCAGTCTTGACGCAAAAAATTATCGTTAATCCATATAACATTACGCATATGATAATATCTTTGCCTCATTCAAATTTGGATGAATCTAACTATTATTGTTTGGCCAGGATTGGAATTTTAAAATTCGAAAAGCGTAAGGACTAAAAATGATCAACTTAAAGTATAAAGACTAGATCCACAATTTTTACAAAATACAAGGAGTAATAGCAAAATTTAATAGATAATTTTGACTTATCAATTCTGAAATTTGTTAGAAAATGTTGAAATATTATTGTAAAAATTTTGTTATAACAACATAAAGTCGTGATTAGATCATTATGTATACATCCTCTGTATTAAAAGCACACCCAACGACTTCAAGAATTGAAAAATCATTTTTAATTATATATTGAAACTCACTTTTGCTTAGTTATTAAGTATAGCGGTTTTTGGTAATCACTTAATTTAATTGTATAAAAGCGAGTTACATCTGAATTAAACTTGGATATAGAGCTTTCTTTCGTTTCTCGACGGTGAAGTAAGATTAAGCCCATGAACTTATTATCCTAGGTTGGAACAAGTTGATACGATTCCCTTTTACGCCCCCAGGTCCCTCCCATGTGGTGACATGGGGGCATAAAAAGGAGAGAGAGGGATGGAGTTTCTCTTACTTTTGGCATAGCAAGGCCCCAGCGGGAGGCCCACACGACGGGCTATTAGCTCAATGGTAGAGCGTTACAGGTTCGACCATATCTGTTTTCTTTTGATACAATGCCTAGAACTACCCATAACCCCTCCCCAACCCATAAATAGGAAGATAATGCACTTCAACGCACTCGAATTTGTTAGACAAAACACGTTAGTGAATAAAATAAATTAAATATAAATAAACACATATAAAATAAAAGTAGAATAATTTATATTTAATTTATCAAATACGAAAAACAATCAAAATTAAAATCGAATAAAAGTTTAAATTAGAAGGAAGAATAGAAATTTTACGAAACGTTGAGGCTTGTGAAACATAGTTTCTTTAAGACATATTCAGCTGCTCCTACGGTACTTGGAAAAACGTTGGTCGAATGTCTCTTAGGATACAACAACAACAGTGATAAAAGTAGTAGCACCTCTACAATGATCAACGAATGAACTTTGCCTTTTTCTATCACCAGAATGTTGTAAATGTAATGGCCTAAATTCAAGGTTATCGAAACAGTGGTTTCGTAACCACAAATCCGATTTAAAGAGAAATTTATTTTAATATTTTTGCATGAATATTTATATAACAAGAAAATCGGATAAAAATATCGATAAATTTTTTTACCGATTTAGTGGTTAGTTAGAAAAAGAAATTATTGAAGAAATTGGGTAAAAACAAAGTATCGAGACCTCGATCTCATAAAACCAAATCGAAAATAATTTTATAAATATTTATGAAATGTTAGTAATGTGGTATTAAAATTTCGTTAGGAAATTTTAATGTTTGGGTAGTTAATTAAATGAAAAGGACTAAATTGTAAAAGGTGTATGTAGCGACGTAAATTTTTTGCTTTCGGTCGCTAATTGAGGCGATTATTTGAAAATTTTGAAAATAGAATTTCAGTTTTATTAAAAAAGGGAGTCGCCACCGATCCTTTTCCTAGGTGTGATCGGACACCGAATAAATCCTCTTTTTTAAAAGAAAATTTATTTTTTAAACAAAAAGAAGGCCGAATTTAGGTCTACGTCAAAAACTAAAGTAAAGTTGGGTTTGGGAGTCGGTTACGTGCGAGGAAGGTATTAGCACCCTCGCGATGCCCAAAATTGGTATCTTTATTAAACAGGTGTTGGCTTGATTTTCAAAAATACGAATTCAATTTGACATTTAATCGTGATCCGATTGAAAATGAGAATTTTTAGTTTTCAATTCTTTTAGAAGGGTGTCCCGTTTTTAACACGAGCCTGACGAATTTCATCCAACATAGTAATGAAATCGATGACTTAATGTTAAACCGGTTCATTGCCTTATTTATTGAAATTAGTAAAAAAACATGATTAAAAATCTTTAAAGTAGTGAACAGCAAAATGATATAAAATGGGCGGGAAACAAAAAATAAAAGAGTTAGAAATACATTGAAGTAAATAATAAATATGACAATAATATTAAAAACAATGACAATATATGCGATATTAAACATGATAATAATGGTATTAAACACGAAATAGAGACGAACACATATATAAACATATAATAATAAGTGAAGTGATGTAAACATAATATTGAAAATACTAAGTGCTATATGTATATATATATTAAAGTATATACGTAATAATAGGAATGAAAAGTGTATACAAAATAATACTAAATATATATATACATAATATATACATACATAATATAGTTATTAAAATATAGATATATATATATATATACTAGAAATAATAATAATGTTACAAAACAATTATTAATAATACTTTATAAACAATACATATATATATATTAAAGATACATACATATATGATAAACATATACTAATAATAATAATAATAATAATAATAATAATAATAATAATAATAATAATAATAAAAGATGTATCTATACCAAATAACACATAATAACATTAAAATAAAATAATAAGTGACAATAGTGAAAATAGTAGGTATAATAATAAATATAACGATATATGAAAATAATACTATATATAAAAAATATATATATACCCATATAATAAAATATATGTACTAATATTAATAATAAATATAGTAGGGATAAAATAAATATAATAATATATATAATATGGTATTAAAAATATATATACATATATAACATAGTATTCAAGAATATGTACATGAGATGATATAAAAATATATACATGGAATAGTAAAAGAAATATATAACAAATAACATTAAAATATGTATAATATATAAAATATATACAATATATACATATATTTAGAAATGATAATAATATATAAAAAAACTATTCATACGCTACATAAATACGCATATATATATATGTATAAATAATAATAGTGTTAGAAATATACAATATAGTATTAGAAATATACATACAATAGTATAAAAGATATATAACTAATAATATTAAAATATATACATAATAATATATAAAAATATAATATTAAAAACATATATACACAACATATATGAAAAATATATATAATATAATATTAAAATATTTACATAATTTATACATATTAAAAATAAAAAAAAAACGACTAATAATAATACTACATAAATATATACATACATATATTAAAGATATATACATATATAATAAAACATATACTAACAATAATAATAATAATATAATAATAATAATATAATAATAATAATAATAATAATAATAATATTATTATTATTATTATTATTATTAAAAGTAATTAATTCAATAATAAAGTAATGAAAATAAACAAAAAACGACTAAAATCGAATTAAAAACAGAGTTTGGGGGGAAATCTGAAATAAAAAAGAAGAGAAAATGACCTATTTCAACGCGCACAAATAGTGGAGTGACTAAAAACGAAAAAAACCCCTCCAACCAAAACGCACAGCAACAATAGGGACCAAATTGGAAAGCGCAACAAATTATAGGGCCAAACTAAGAACACAATAAATCTGATTGTGAAACCATAAAAAAGCGGAGGGGCTAAAAGTGCAATTAGCCCCTCCAATGAAAAAACACACGAATCCTTGGAACGGGTCAGGTCAACACGCGGGTCGCATCAAAACGACGTCGTATTGGGGTTAAAAGGCAGCCTCCAAAACGACGTCGTTTTGGGAAGCTATAAAAGACCAAAATTTTTTTAAAAAAATTTCATTTGTAGCATAGAAGAGAGAAAAAAAAAAGAGAGGGAGCTGGGGAAGGTGATTTTCGGCCATAAGGCCGGTCACCGTTCGGTCGCTAGACCGTCACCGGCCGCCGCCGGCCATAGTGCACGGTGGTCGAAAAAGGTAAATTTTTTTTATATATTTTTTATTTTTCTTTTTATTTTAAAAACATATATGCATATCCATGTAGACAGGAAAAGAAAAGAAAAAAAAAAGAAACAGATTCGAAATTTAGAAAATTTAGGATACCTTCCGATTTCTGATTTTGATTTCTTCTTTGGGCTTCTTTATACTTCTTGCGATTTGTTGATGTTTTTGTGTCTATTTTTGGTGTTGGATCTGCTTTTTAATATTGGTGGTTGAAATCTAATATTTGTTTTTATTGTAAAAATTGCCAATACCATTTACAAAGCCTTAAATCGGCTTTTATAGCCATCGTACAAGCCTTTTCTACTATTTGTTATCTTTTCCATTTTAATTTTGATCCTTACAGGGGATGGGCGGTGGAGGCAGGGGCAGGTGGCCACTTGCACTGGTGATGTGACCGGGACGGTTGGGTAAGGTGTTTTAGGGTTTCAGCTTTCTGAAACCCTAAATTTAGCTAGTTGGGCTTGGGTAGTTAGATTGAAATTGGGTTTGGGTAGTGGTTAGGTGGGCTGAAATTTTGGGCTTCGGGTTTGGTAATGTGGGTCAAAATTGGCCTGTAACAGCTGCCCCTCTTTGCTCATTGTTGTGTAACGGGAATGGAGCAAAGACCTTAAAAGGGCCAATTTTGGCCGGTCTCGCCGAGTCTTGACTTCTTTGATGCTCCTCTTTTTCAGGTAGCCTCATTCTAGTGCACTGTGTCTTATAACTTTGATCTATCTCACCGCAACTTCAGAGATATGACTCATAGCTTCACTTTGCTCGCTTCTTTAGGGGTCTAAGGTTCATAGCTTCGATCTGCTTTACTGCTCCCACTGCAACTTTAAGGAGATAAGGTCGAATATCTTCGGTCCGCTCCACTACAACTTCAGGGTTTTGCTACAACTTCATGGAGATAATGTGACAACCCGAATTAGGGCCTAATCGGAATAGTGGTTTCGTGACCACAAATCCGAGATAGAAATAATTATTTTATAATTATTTTGAGGTTATGATATGATTGCATGATTGTGTGAAAATTTTATGAAGAAATTCCATGCATAAAATGCTTAATTTGAAGTTAGGGGCTAAATCGAATAAGCTGCAAAACTTGCATTCTAGAAGTTTTTAGTATGAAATTGCTTTGAAATATTAATTAAGAGGTCTTAAATAGCAATTTGACCAATTTCTAAAATTTTGGACAAAAATGGGCTTGTACATGAAAATTTTCAAAGAAAGGCATTAAGGGCATTTTGGTCATTTGTATATTAAATGAAATAAAATGGGAAAAATAACACAAAATTGGTTATCATCTTCATTAGTTGCTGCCGAAAATTGCTCTCCTCCATAGCTAGGGTTTCTTCAACTTTGAAGCTCCATAGTAAGTGATTTCAAGCCCCGTTTTTAATGTTCTTTACGTTTTTGGATTCCCGGTAGCTCGATTAAGCTTATGCTAACAATAATTCAACCTAGGGTTCATATTTGGAAAAATACCCATAGGTGAAATTTGTGTATTTTGATGTTTTATGATAGAATATGAGGTTTTAAATTATGTTAGACAACTTGTGCTACTCGGTTTTAAGTGAAAACGAGTAAAACGGCATAATCGGTAAAAATACCTATTGTTCACAACTATGTGTTAGAGTGAGAATTTGATGTGGTCATAGAAGATAAAAATGTTCAGCATGTCATAAAACATAAGAATAAGGGCTGAAATTAAATTTCCGAGCCTAGGGGCAAAATTGTAATTTTGTAAAAGTTAGGGGCAAAAATGTAATTTTTCTATAATGTGATCTTTGGATTAAAATAAATAGTATGAGTGCTAAATGAGCTAAATGTGTTGTTATAGATCAAGAAAGGCGTGGAATTGACCTCGAACGAGGGAAGGAAAAAGTTTTGGACTAAATCACAAAATTTCCACATTTTGCACCGAGGTAAGTTTGTATGTAAATATTATATTATTTTCATTTACATTCCTATATATTTCAGCCTATTATATAAATATACTAGCTGATGTTAAAATATAAATCGACTATTGGGAGAATAAAAATAAATAATAGAGAGGAATCCCGATTGAACATTCGGAGAGATCGAATAAAATAGAGGAGCGTAGCTAGGTCACATGTATGATGCTGAGTGCACATCATGTGTACAAGAAAGCTACGAAATACCATGTAGTAGCTAGGTCACATGTGTGATACGGGATGTATCCCATGTAGACAAGAGAGCTACGTAAGAGATAAATGTAGCTAGGTCACATGTGTGATACGGGATGTATCCCATGTAGACAAGAGAGCTACGTAATAAATAAATGTAGCTAGGTCGCATGTGTGATTCCAAGTGAAGGACACCATGTAGACAAGAAAGCTACGAGACAAATTGGCTAGGTCACATGAGTGGTATTAAGTGTTCACCATGTGTACAAGAGAGCCGAATTAAATGAAGTATGATGGTGGGGTTTGTGTGCTAAAACCATTAAATATCGAGGATTGATCCGAATTGTTCAACGGGATGGTTTTGTGGTGACGTTGTGGTTATGGACCTATACTTATGATGAATGAATTGTGGTGAAAATGATTTGTGGCATATCTATATATGTAAGATAAAATGAGGGTAGCATAAAGAATGTGTGAAAGAGTGAAATTTGCATTAAAACTGTTTTGGATTTAGTAGCAGTGATGTGATTTTGAAAAATCACCAAAAATAGGAGGAACATAATTAGAGGTTGAATGAGATGTGAAATTAAATTTTAATGAGTCTACTTTCATATAAAAGAATCAGAACAAGCAAAAAAATTTTATATTTTGAGATATTTACAATTGTGTGTGACTTGCTCAGGATGAATGTGTGATCCCCTGTTTCAACTTTGAAAAATCATTAAAAATTGTACAAAGAAAATTAAGAAATATAGTTTACATACCTAAATTCCTTATTGAGTCTAGTTTTAAATGAAACAAATTTCAGGGTTATTTGAATTGTGTACTGAGAGAAATTCAATTCGTAGTGAACAGAGGTCAGACTAGTCGAGCTGTGTAACAGGGGAAGCTTTAACTAATAAACTGTACTAATCGGCTGAACCAAAAATTCTAGAAAAAATTAGCAAAGAGATTTATGAGTCTAGATTCAGGAAATTTTACGGATTTGAATTTCGAGTTTTTCAACTCGAGTTATGATTTATTTAGTGAATATGATGCAGGGGACAGCTTGATCAAATTGGGACAAACAATAAAAGTATAAAAATATTTTATAATTGAGTTATGTTGTAAACATGTTAGATTTCTTATTTGTTATTTATATACTTACTTACTAAGCTATATGCTTATCTTCTTTTCTTTTCTTTTTTTTTTCTTGTCTTATAGAGTTACTAAGCCAGATTGGGAATTGAAGATCGTGGAGACCCATCCACGCTATCAATACTTTTTGGTACATTATGAACACTATTTTGAAATATGGCATGTATAGCAGACTTGGTTATTTTTTTACGTGTCATAAATGTCTAGGTTTAAATTACTACTTATAGTATCAAGCTAATCATTTTGTATGAAACTTTTGGAGTTAGTTTGTATTGTTAATAACAGTTGTTATAATGATCAAATTGCACGCTATATTTTTGTTGGGTTTTATTTAATAGTATTTA
Source organism: Gossypium longicalyx (assembly GCA_025698465.1). Lineage (NCBI taxonomy): Eukaryota > Viridiplantae > Streptophyta > Magnoliopsida > Malvales > Malvaceae > Gossypium > Gossypium longicalyx. Next base: position 7,127,453 of record CM046998.1, on the reverse strand, counting down.
CCATGATTTGTTAATACCTCGTACCCTGTTCCGGCTACGGATATGGGTAAGGGGTGTTACAGATAAGACTTGTAATTTCAACCTGCTTCACTGCAACTTCAGGGAAGCAAAATTTGTATCTTTGATTAGCTCCGCTGCAACTTTAGGGAGGCAAAATCTGGTGTCTTCAATCAGCTCCAATTTTTCCTTTATTGAAAAATAAACATCGAAAATAGCTCGGCCTACGAACTCTTGCATAAATTGAAAGTACCTCAGCGTGCGACCCGAGGCTCAACTCACGTCTCGCAATATGAGTTGATTTTTGAAAAACATAAAATAGAATTTGAAAATACCTCGACATGTGACCCGAGGCTCAACTCACTTCTCGCAATATGAGTTGATTTTTGAAAAACATAAATTGAAAAAACAGAAATTGAAAATACCTCAGCGTGTCCTGAGGCTCAACTCACCTATCGCAATATGAGTTGATTTTTGAAAAACAGAAATTGAAAATACAGAAATTGAAAATACCTCAGCATGTCCTGAGGCTCAATTCACCTCTCGCAATATGAGTTGATTTTTTGATGAACAGAAATTAAAATTATCTCAGTGTGTTCTGAGGCTCAACTCACCTCTCGCAATACGAGATGATTTTTTGAAAGACAGAAATTGAAAATACCTCAACGTGCCTTGAGGCTCAACTCACCTCTCGCAATATGAGTTGATTTTTGAAATAGAAATAAAAACATCAGAATACTAAAACCTGTCATCTGGTGGAACTCAGATGTCTTTTCCTTTGATTCAGTATAGCTATCATCATATCCTCTTGCTCTACTGGAGTACTTGTATATGTCATGCATGATGTTATCATGATATGCACATGTTTGTCTTAAATGCCTTTATGCCTATATGATTTTGCTATGCGCCTTAGGCATGTTTGTCGTATGTCCTTTTTCGTCACGATTTTTGTGATGATCTGCATTCATTACTTCGGCTCTTGACTTTCTCTTTAGGCCCTGTACCCGTCTTCAAGCTTCACGAACAATCTGCGTTTCTCAGATATCACTCTTTTGCCCCTGGTTGAACTTTGTCCTTGCTTTGAGGCTCTTGTACTTATCAAATTCTTATCCGGGTAATGCTCAACATTTCTTTTGTCTAGAATATGTCATTTCACTATTTATCATTTAAATAAACCACCTAATGAGATGCAAGAAAATGGTCAGGTAGGTACAAAAGGGATACCTCCATTTATTTATTTCAAAGGTGACAAACAAAGGAAGTTAACCAAGAATAGTAAAAAGTGTAATAAAAAGAAAGGGGATCGCATTCAGCGGATACAAATGCTTAAATTTCCAACGCATGAACTCTTCCACGTTTCTTAATCAAGAATCTTTTCAAGCATGCCTTCTTGCGTAGAAGATCTCGAGTTTTTAGAAATGCTTCAAATACTGTAGTCTCACTGTTTGACCCACCGTTCAAAACGCCTTGCTTTTTAAGCCCAGTGTTTGCTTCATTAGAACGCCCTTTCGGGTTTTCATCCTAATCTTTTGTGTTAATCAAGACGCCCTTTCCAGGTTCTCACCTTGATCTTTTTTTTTAGGCATAATATTTCTTTACAGTATCTGAGTTCACTCGATTCGGTAACTCCTTCCCGTCCATCTTAGTGAGAATCAAAGCTCCACCCGAGAAGGCCTTCTTTACGACGTATGGTCCTTCCCAATTTGGTGCCTATTTTCCTCGCAAGTCTTTTTGTATTGGGAGAATCTTTCTCAGCACGAGTTCTCCTTCGTGGAATTCTCTTGGCCGTATTTTCTTATCATGGGCCGCGATCATTCTCTTCTGGTACATCTGTCCATGATAGATTGCCTTCAAACGTTTTTATTCGATAAGGTTTAACTGGTCATATCGAGCTCGAACCCATTCTGCTTCCTCTAATTTTGACTCCATTAAGACTCGTAGAGAAGGGATCTCAACTTCGATGGGTAACACAGCTTCCATTCCATAAACCAGAGAGAAAGGAGTTGCCCCCATAGATGTCCGTACAGACGTGCGATATGTATACAAAGCAAATGGTAGCTTCTCGTGCCAGTCTTTATATGTCTCGGTCATTTTCCCAATAATCTTCTTAATATTCTTGTTGGCTGCTTCAACAGCTCCTTTCACTTTCGGGCGATAGGGTGATGAGTTATAATGCTTTATTTGAAATTGCTCACACACTTCCTTCATCATCTTGTTGTTCAGATTCAAGGCGTTATCTGTGTAACGCCCCGTACCCGAGACCATTGCCGGAGTCGAACACGAGGTGTTAACAGGCTTAATTCATTGCTTAAACAGCTCAAACAATTTAATTTTAGAAATTCCAGACAAGCTGGCTAACTGCGTCACAGTCGCTTAAAAATTCATATCTCGAGTTCTGAAACTCAAAATCCAATTCCGTAAATTTTTCCTGAAACTATACTCATATATCTATTTACTAATTTTTTTCTAGAATTTTTGGCTAGGCCAATTAGTACAGTTTATTAGTTAAAGTCTCCCCTGTTTTAGGGTTTGACTGCTCTGACCTCTATGTATTACGAATCAGATATCTCTCTGTACAGAATTTCAATGACTATGAAGTTTGTTTCTCTTAAAACTAGACTCAATAAGAAATTTGTACATATAAATTATGACTTCTAATTATTTTTATACAATTTATGGTGAATTTCAAAAGTCAGAACAGGGGATCCAGAAATCGCTCTGGCCCTATTTCACAAAAAATTAAACATCTCATAAAATATAACTCATATACCTGTTTTGTTTCGTCCATATGAAATTAGACTCATAATTCTTCAATTACATATTTTATTCATCATCTAATTATATCTCTACTATTTTTAATGATTTTTCAAATTCACGTCACTACTGCTGTCTCAATCTATTTTATGGTAAATTTTACCTATTTCATGGTTTCCATGGATTAACTAGCAATTTGACATACATAACACCAAATATGATCATAATTAGCCAATCCAATGGCTAATCATTACCAAACATTTTTATACTACTCAATAACCATATCATAAGACCATATATACAAAATGATTATAATGCTATACATACCATACTCAAAATATACAAGCCATTATGCCAAGATGGTATACGGATAGTGTGAGCGTGCCTCCGACCGTTCCCGATTTCCGAGCTGGCTTGTCAACACTACAAGGAATGAAAAGGAGAGAGTAAGCATAAATGCTTAGTAAGTTCACATGCAAATAGCAAGTAACATAACCATATAAGCAATCATAAAACATCATTTGCATAATCATCACCAAGACATTCATATCATATTTTCATTTATCATCTCACCATATTGTTGTTATATCGAATTTTTCAACCCGAGGGTTAAGTACATACCTGCTCAAAGTATCCATTTCACAACACTTACCAATACGTCCCTTTCATCTTGAGTATTCCTCCATTTGAGTAGAACTTTACCTGTTGAACACATCGGAATATAATTCGGATACATGGAAAGTTTGCACATAAGTGCCACATATGTAGCCAAGCTACTATGTAACCCGCCCATAAGCGAACTCGGACTCAACTCAACGAGCTCGGGCGTTCGCATCCATAAGTGAACTCGGACTCAACTCAACGAGCTCGGATGCCTAGTTACATCTCACGAACTCGGACTCAACTCAACGAGTTCAGACATTCGCATCCATAAGTGAACTCGGACTCAACTCAACGAGTTCGGATGCCCAAATATCTCAGTGACATGTCACTTGTATCCTAATCCATTCCTAAGGTTCAACGGGACCTTTTTCCCAATCATGTGTCTCAACCATCTTCTACGGAATACCGATATCGATACTCGGTAGTATTTCACATTTTCCAAGTATATCACATAATTTGACATATTATCAAACAATTATCACGAGTATAATATTTCATAATAATTATCATATCATTTAAATAACATAAAAACATTTAAAATAACAACTATGTTACCAAAATTTACATATGAACTTACCTAGTATGCGAAAATGGCTACTGTTACCATTTCGTCCACAACTTGGTATTTTCCCCATTTTAGCCTGAATTTCAGTTTGCCTTGCTAATCGAGCTTGGAAGCTTGAAAAACCCTAGCCATGGTTTCTCCTTGCTATATTCGGCCATGGTGAAGAAGATGAGCAAAATTGGCTTTTAATTTTGTATTTTAATTCATTTTACCCCTAAATGACTAAAATACCCTTACTACTAAACTTTCCAAAAATTCCATCCATGTCCAATTTTTGTCCATAAACTTAGAAATTGGTAAAATTGCTATTTAAGACCTCCTAATTAATATTTCAAAGCAATTTCATACTAAAAACTTCTAGAATGCAAGTTTTGCAACTTATTTGATTTAGTCCCTAATTTCAAATTAAGCACTTTATGCATAGAATTTCGTCACGAAATTTTCACACAATCATGAAATCATATCATAAACCTAAAAATAATTATAAAATAATTATTTCTATCTCGGATTTGTAGTTACGAAACCATTATTCTGATTAGGCCCTAATTCGGGATATTACAATCTGAAATGATTCTTTTAGGCAAACCATATCAACAAATGATTTCCTTTTTCAAAAACTTGCAAACTGCAGTTTTCGTCACATTGGCAAACGAAGCGGCTTCTATCCATTTTGTGAATTAATCAATAACCACAAAAATGAATCGGTGTCCATTAGAAGCTTTTGGGGAAATTGACCTTATAACATCCATGCCCCATATAGAAAAAGGCCACGGAGAAGTCATGACATGTAAGGGCGAAGGGCATGAATCTTATCGCCATAAATTTGACATTTGTGGCATTTTCTTGCATAACTAATGCAGTCACTTTCCATCGTCAGCCAGTAATAACCGAGTCTCATAATCTTCCTGGCCATAGTGAAACCATTGGCATGTGTCTCACAAATTCCTTCATGGACATCTTCAAGTATTTTTCTGGCTTCAACATCATCCACGCATATCAAGAGCACTTGATCTTTTCCTCTTTTGTGTAGGATATCCCCAACAAGAACAAATCCCGCTGCCATTCTTCTGATTGTTCTTTTGTCGTTCTCATTTGCTTGTTTGGGATACTTTTGATTCTTGACATATTCTAAGATATCATGGAACCATGACCGTCCATCTGGCTCTTTCTCAATGCTGAAATAATGTGCAGGGACTTCATATATGCTCATTTGGAGAGACATTATTTCTGTTTCTCTATTTGCTTTGAACATTGAAGCCAAAGTGGCCAGGGCATTAGCCAATTGGTTTTCTTATCGTGGGAAGTAATTAAAAGTTATTTCTTTGAATTCTTTAATCAGTGCTGCCACTAGATCGCTGTATTTGACTAATTTCGAATCTCTCATTTCCCAATCTCCACGAATTTGGTAAATTACCAACGCTGAATCCTCGTACACCTCTAGGATTTCGACATTTCATTCAATGGCTACACGAAGTCCCATGATACAAGCCTCATATTTCGCTATGTTATTGGTACAGAAGAAATTCAGCCTAGCAGTGAACGGATAATTCCCTTCTGGTGATACTAAGACTGCTCCGATCCCATGCCCCAATGCGTTCAATGCACCATCAAAGCTCATCTTCCATGACTTCTCTTTTGATGACTTGCACTCTTTTTATGTAATGCACATCAAGTCTTTATCCGGGAAACCAAATCTCAATGGCTCGTATTCCTCCATTGTTTGAGTTGCTAGGAAATCAACTATTGCACTCCTTTAATCGACTTTTGGCTCACATAGACAATGTCGTATTCTGATAGTAAGATCTGCCACCATGCCATTCTTTCTGAAAGTGCAGGTGATTCCATCATGTACTTTATTGGGTCTAGCTTTGAAATTAACCATGTCGTATGATACAACATATATTGCCTGAGTCTCCGAGCTACCCAAACCAAAGCACAACAGAATTTTTCAATTGACGAGTACTTTGCCTCATACTCTGTGAACTTTTTGCTAAGATAGTAAATCACCTTTTCTCTTTTCCCTGACTCATCATGCTGCCCCAGTACGTAACCCATTGAATTTTCGAACACAGTCAGATACAATATTAACGATTTTCCTGGAGTTGGTGGTACTAGTACCGAGGGACTAGACAAATATTGTTTTATCTTGTCAAAAGCCACTTGGCACTCCTCGTTCCATTCTCCCGGATTATGTTTTCGAAGGAGTTGAAAAATTGGGTCACACTGGTTGGTAAGTTGAGCAATGAACCGAGCGATATAGTTCAACCTCCCTAAAAATCCTCTGACTTCTTTCTGCGTGCGCGGAGGTGGTAGTTCTTGTATGGCTTTTATCTTATCTAGATCAACTTTAATGCCTCTCTCGCTGACAATGAAGCCTAGCAATTTTCCCGAGGTAGCCCCAAACGTACACTTGGCTGGATTAAGCTTCAGCTAGAACTTTCTCAGTCTTTCGAACAACTTCCTGAGGTTCCCAACATGCTCTCTTTCCCCCTTAGATTTGGCGATCATATCATCGACGTAGACTTCTATTTCTTTGTGCATCATGTCATGAAACAACATCACCATGACCCTCTAATATGTTGCCCCGGCGTTCTTTAATCCAAACGGCATGACCTTATAACAGAATGTTCCCCACATCGTTATGAAAGTAGTTTTCTCCATATCCTCAGGAGCCATCTTTATCTGATTATAACCCGAGAATCCATCCATGAACGAAAATAATGAATGTTTGGCTGTATTATCCACCAATGTATCAATGTGTGGCAAAGGAAAATTATCTTTAGAACTTGCTCGATTTAGATCGAGATAATCCACACACATTCGTCTCTTACCGTCTTTGTTCGATACTGGGACTATGTTAGCTACCCATTGTGGGTATTTGGAGACTTGTAGGAAACCAGCATCGAATTGTTTCTTGACTTCTTCTTTTATTTTTAACAACATTTCAGGTCTCATTCGTCTTAGCTTTTGTTGAATAGGTTTGCATTCTGGTTTCAGTGGGAGTCTATGGACCACTACATCCTCATCCAATCTTGGCATTTCCTGATACGACCATACAAATACATCTTTGTACTCATGAAGCAAAGCGATCAAATCATGTTTGGTGTTATCTGAAATAGAGGTCCCAATCTTCACTTCTTGCCTCTTTTCTTCATTTCCCAAGTTTACTATCTCAACAGATTCTTGATGAGGTAGAATCTGTTTATCTTCTTGTTCTACCATTCTTAATAAGTCAGGAGACGAGACATAGTCTTCAACATTTTCCTCAACTTCGAACTCTCCTAAACAAATAGCCTTCTCGAAATCGATTTCAAGATTTGTAACGGGTTTGTTCATATCGTTGATATCTGAGCACCTGAAAGTTGAATGGAAAAGAAAACTATAGAGGAACATCAAAGTATTGAGACCAACAAGCATGATGTGAGATATATGCAATGACAGGCTGTGAGAATAGGGGAAAAAATTATGAATTTAATGAGAATGAAAAGACCATGACAAAATGCATGTAACACCCCTTACCCGTATTCATTACCGGAATAGGTACGAGGCATTACCGAAGTTTACTGAACATTTACAGATAATTCTAAGTCATTTATTATTCATATTTTAAAGATAATCATAAAGTCTCTCTATTGGGACCTCGAAGCCCCAAACATACACTAAAAACCAACTGGAATTAAATCAAAATCATAAAAAAATTTCGCAAAATCTTAAATTTTATTTTCATCTAAGTACTTACCATTTCTATGCTTCTTATAATTAAACATGTTACCATTCAATCAATAGCTTGACACTTGTCTAAGCGTCAAACAACATCATTGTTAGTATACTTGCACATATTTCATATAAATTCAATATTGATATACTTATTTTCTCGACATGTCACACTTGAGTTTAATAATTGTCTTTACTTACATAATTTCCTTGCATCAACATATCAAAGATAATCATATATGTACATGTCATGAAACATATCATTCTCTTACCGTTTCTTCATAAGTATATATCAATCATTTCATTATATCAATATTTCATGCTCCATCATTTCCATATATTTTATGTATATTTATTCCGGTAAAGTTTATATCAGACTTAACATAAATTATATTCCATGTACTTATTCTTATTTCGTTTATCTATCTTCATAATTATTTCATACAACTATATTGTACATATATTTCTATATGACCAATTCTTGTAAACATTTCACACAACCATTTCATATAACCATTCGTCATCTGATACATATTACCTGAATATCAATTGTTTAATAAATGTCATAACGTCTCCCATCCACAGTCTTATTTGTCTTTGACATGATGCCATAGTGTCTTTCAACTATGGTCTTACTCATTTTCTGTCATGTTGCCATGGTATCTTTCAACCATGGTCTTGTTCATTTCATATCACATTGCCATGGTATCTTTCAACCATGGTCTTATTCATTTCATATCAGGTTGCCTTGGTATCTTTCAACCATGGTCTTACACATTTCATATCAGGTTGCCATGGTATCTTTCAACCATGGTCTTACACATTTCATATCAGGTTGCAATGGTATCTTTCAACCATGGTCTTACACATTTCATATCAGGTTGCCATGGTATCTTTCAACCATGGTCTTACACATTTCATATCGAGAGCACACTCCCGTGAACCTCATCCTTACGGTGGGATTACCACCCAGCTAATCCCTCAGTAATATAAACTCATAGAGTATTGTCGGGATTACCAGATTCGAGCTAAATCCCGCAGCGACAATTACTCTAATGAGCTTGGATCTCAATTACTACCCAGGCAAATTCGCACCCTAATTCGGATTACCCGTCTCAAGCTAAATCTATTTTCCACATATTCTTCGGGAGGGCTATATCAAGATAGGATCACCTGTCCGGGCTAGATCCTTTTTACCGTCAATTCCTTTTCAGAGATTCATCGAATTTTCCTTTCATTCAACCGGGATTTCTTCCCATTTTTATCAAATATATCAATGTTTTATCAATTTTCATACAATGAACATTCAAATCATATTCATATCAAAAACATGCATTTCAAGCATTTAAGAATATAATTCAAGTTACATGAACTTACCTCATTACTTGTTTGTGTTTATAATTTTATTAATCCGATATCTTTTCTTTTCCACGATCAAATCTCTTATTTGAGTCGTCCGGATCTTTATAAATAAATTTGATCATCATTTTCATTCATTTCATATTCTAATGTATTTAATTAATGCTCTAGGCAAAATTACCATTTTGCCCCTAAACTTTTATTTAATGACAATATCATCCTTAGGGTCAGGAAAATAAAATTCTTGCAATTTAATCCTTATTTCCAGCTATTATTCTCATACATATTGATAACAGCCCATGAATTCTATAAAATATCAGAATTTTCCATAATTTTAACACTTTTCAATTTAATCTCTAAAAACATGTTTTTCCCCAATCTTGAACTAAATTAATAATTTCATTCAATTTTGTAATTTAAATAATAAAATAGTTCATTTCATGCAATTTTGGTCATTTCTGACATTTTTACAAAATTACCCATAAATTTTTACTTTTATTCAATTTAGTCCCTGAGCCTAAAACATGCAAATTAGCCATGTTAGATGAATATTCATACATATTTTCCTCCTTCTCCTCTCCATTCCACATCCTTAATGTATATAAGACACTTGTAAGTAATATTATCTATAATTTTCATTATTTACTTTCATGAATATTCAAGCTGTCCATCTGTGTCATAGTCACTAAATTATTTATATCTGGAGCTATAGAACTCCAAATTAAGATCCGCTAATTTTCCCTAAAACTAGACTCATATATCTTATTACCATAAAATTTTTAGAATTTTTGGTTTAGCCAATAAGTACAGTTTATTCTTTAAATTTACCCCTGTTCTACTGTCTGACAGTCCTGACCCTTCTTTACTAAGAATTAATTATCTCCTTGTACAGAATTCGAATGATGTTTCCGTTTATTTTTATTGAAAATAGACTCATTCAAGATTCTAAACATATAAATTTAAGTCCATAATTATTTTTATCCAATTTTTTATGATTTTAAAAAGTCACAACAGGGAAACCCGAAATCATTCTGACCTTGTCTCACAAAATTGATTATATCTCATGATTTACAATTCCATTGCTTACATAATTTCTTCTATAAGAAACTAGACTCAATAAGCTTTAATTTTATACTTTATTCATCCTATAATTCGATTTCTAAAATTTTTTTATGATTTTTCAAAGTTAGACTACTGCTGCTGCCCAAAACTGTTTTGGTATAAGATATTAATTACTATGTTATAATACCCTTATTTTCTTTTTCTATACCATTTCTCATCACTTTCTCTTATTTTCTCTTCACTAAAATATCAAGAATATAGGACCTTATGTAAGAAAACTCTACTATAACATTATTTCCATGCTTTGTCAATAATAACAAACTTAAAAACATATTGAAATCTTGATGTACTTACTTTTTTTTATTGACTTCAATCTTTAACTTGATTTTTCTCTCTCCTCCAGTTTCTATTTCTTGAATCCAACTTGATATTCTTGCTCCCCATCATCTCCTTGCTATCTTTCTCTCTTGATGGCTATGGAAATTCTTTCAATTTTTAGGTGAAAATAATGAATTTTTGGTAGAAGGACTAAATTGTAAAGAAAGAAAACTTATTTCTTCTTCTTCTTATACGTGGATTTGCATGGGAAAGGAAAGGTAATGATAATTCTTTATCTTTCCTTCCTTTTATACTAAATAAATAATAATAATATAATAATAAAATAATAAAATATCTTATTAAAATAATATATCTAATTAAATAATCATAAAATATCATCAACATCATCATTACTTTCTAGATTTCTCTCTCTTCCAATTGACCATTTTTCCCTTTATTATCTTTTAAATTTATCTTTTAAAATTTCATCCTTGAGTCATCATTTAATTTGGTAAAATTACAATTTAGTCCCTCATAGTTCTTCACCTATTCAATTTGGTCCTAATCCATCCATTTTCCTTAGTTTCTAGATCATTCCACTCTTAAAATATTTACACTATTGGTCCTTTAAATTTTTCATATTTACACTTTAACCCCTCAAATTTTAAGTATTTATTCTTATGCAACAAAACTTTTCTCACTTTTACAATTTAGTCCTTTCTTGAATTAATATATCATAACTCAAAATTACCCTTTTTGTCACTTTATTTTCTTATTTTACTATATTACGGATAATATTTTACTGTAAAAATTTTCGGGGTATTACAATGCATCTCCATTAATGTTCATTTAAATGATAAAGAGCAAATCATAAGCTGTTACAAAAGAATCCCTACTATTACTTAGGGACACACAAAAAGAAGAGTGTTAACATTGAGCATTACTCTGGAGAAGACTTAGAAACTACAAGGAGGTCCACAACAGTCCAATTGTTCAAAACGAATCCAGGAGGACAAGGGCGTATCATTGAAACATCTTTAATTGCATCATCTCCTTTGTCAATGACAATTATACTGACATTCTGAAGATCCCTTTCAATTAATAGCAACGTGCTTCGTGGATTATCTTGCCCGGGGTATATCATTCCTGCAGATGTAAATGTTTTTGACAAAGGAAGGTACGTTATGGGCTCCCATTTTAATTCTCGGCCTAAGGCTCTTGCAATCCGCCTTTCTCGATCTTTCTGCAACTGTTTTCTTCTTTGCCGCACATCTGGTTCGAACCCTAAACCATGTCGAGCCTTATGGGGCACAGGTTTGAGAGCTTTAACTATCCCTTGCTGATATCTTCCCAAACATTTCCTCGCTCGGGCTCCCTTTCCCACAGTCAGCTTGATTCCCATCTTGGTATTCCTTAACAGCTTAGGCATGGGGATTCTATTTCCTTCAGCAACAAACGTAGCATTGATAAATTCGAGGGATCGGAAGGAACATTCTACTGCATCTTTGCTTACTTCGAGGAATGGTGTATCAGCAGAGATAAATGCGACAATGTCTTCCTCACCCACGACAGTGACCAAAAGACCATCCATGATAAACTTCACTTTTTGATGGAGAGATGAAGGAACTGCCCCAGCAGAGTGGATCCAAGGCCTTCCTAAAAGAAAATTATATAAAGGTGTGATGTCCATGACCTGAAACTTGATGTCATATATATAGGGGCCCACTTTTAGAGGAATTTTGATTTTTCCCATGACTTCTCGTCTTGTCCCATCAAATGCTCTTACTGTGGAGTGACAAGACCTTAAATAAGACAGATCAATTGGAATTCTAGAAAGTGTGGCCAAAGGCATGACATTAAGTGCAGACCCATTATCAATGAGTACATTTGGTATTATGTAACCCTTACAACGGGTTGTGATGTGCAATGCTTTTATAGAGCCTCTACCGTTTGGCGGTATTTCGTCATCACTGAAAGAAATAAAATTATCCGCATTCAGGTTATTCACCCACCTATCAAGCTTTTCGACAGATATATTCCTTGCCACGTAAGCTTGATTTAACACTTTCAGCAAAGCATTCCGATGTGGTTCTGAATTCAACAGTAGGGATAATACCGAGATTCGTGCTGGTTGTTTGCTTAACTGTTCCACGACGTTATATTCACTATGCTTAATGAACTTCAAGAATTCATGTGCTTCCTCTTCATTCACAGGCCTTTTAACTTCTTGTTCGGACGGAATCTCAAGTTCGACCTCGGCCTCATGCATCGGTGTCTTTCCTTTCTGGTTCAAGTCACTCGTCTTTTTTGTTGGTTCAACCATTTTAGAATAACACCTCCCGCTGCGGATGAAGTGTCTTACTTCACCAACATTTTCGGTCGTGACTTTGGATTTTTCACTTTCAGGTATGATAATTTTGACATCATATTTCCATGGTATTGCCCTGTTGTCTTTGTAAGGGAAAGGTGATGGTACTTTAATTATCATCTTTGGATTCACTTGCTCCTTTTTTGCATCATAATAAATCACCAATGGCCGATCGACACTATAAGGGAAACCTGATGATTGATTATTAGAAGTGCACACTTCTCCTTCACCGGCCTCTTCCCTTTTGTTAAAGATCTCGACTTCCTTGTTGTCCATCATGTCTTGAAGTAGTTTTCTGAATCCTTCACAAGACTGAATGTCATGCCCCTCGATCCCATGAAAATCACAAAAATATTGACTTTTTGTATTTCCTTCTTTGAAGATTCTATTGGGATGACAGAACATCCTCTTTTCAACCATTACATCCCAAATCTTTCGCAGCGGTATCTTTATTTCAGAAACACAACTTTTAGCACGCCACCTGTCTTCTTTTGTCACCGCGCTCACGTTCCCTTCGGTGTGGTTAGGGAGCGAATTTCCAGTTGTATTGCCAGCACCATCAAATCGTAGAATGCCTGCATCGATAAGACCTTGAACCCTCCTTTTAAAGGCTAAACAATTTTTTGTAGAATACCCCTGGTTTCCGGCGTGGTACATGCAATTGGAATTAGGATCGTACCATTTTGGGTATGGAGGCTTCAGGGGTGCTATATAATGTGGGGATATTAATTATTTTTCCAACAATTTTGGGTACAGCTCTCCGTATGACACCGGAATTAGGGTGAACTGGGGTTTTTCAGGATTGGATCTTGTCGGTCTTTGTTCATTTTTAGGTTGGTTTTAAGCAGGCATGGCATTTGGTGGGAACATGGCAAATGGTCTTTGGTTATCTGTGGCGTAGACGGGGTAAGGAGGAGGTGCTTGATAGTAAGGTCTTTGGGGTGGATAATAAAAGTTTAGAGGTGGGCGATATCGAGGTCGTGGCTGGACTGGGTAAGAAGTGTGGTGGCTCTCAGTTCCCACTATATGGGCTTCTGCCTCTTTTTTCTTTACAGGTGCTGCCCTTTTCGAGCTCTTGGAACCTTCCATCCTTCTACTTTTAATGGCATTTTCTATAAGTTCCCTGAATATTACAATATCTGCGAAGTCTTTTGTGGCACTTCCTACCAACTTATCATAAAACGGTGCTTTCAAAGTGTTGATGAAGAGGATTGTTGTTTCAGTTTTAGTCAATGGAGGTTCTACTTGGGCCAAGATATCCCTCCATCTTTGTGCGTATTGCCTAAAAGTCTCCGTTGGCTTCTTTTCCATCATCTGCAGAGTTAGTCGATTAGGCACCATGTCGAATATATGCTTGTATTGTTCACAAAATGCTGATGCCAAGCCTTTCCATGATCGGATCTTTTCTCTTCTAAGTTGATTGTATCATCGAAGAGCCGATCTGACCAAGCTATCTTGAAAACATTGTATGAGCAACTTATCGTCATTCACGTTGCTCGTCATTTTCTGACAAAACATGACAAGATGTGCTTTTGGACATCTCGTGCCATCGTATTTTTCGAAATCTGGTACTTTGAATTTCGGAGGCAGAACCAGATCGGGCACCAAACTGAGCTCTTTGGCACTCAACGCAGAGAAGGCTTCAGTACCTTCTATCACTTTGAGTCTTTCTTCCAAACTCCTATACTTATCCTGAATATCATGATCATCCATTTTCAACCTGGCTATTTCTAACGGATCATCCAATCTGGAACATTAGGATCAGCAGGATTAGCTCTGAGGTTCGATACGAATATACCTTGCCCTAGATGAGCAGGGGGTACGGGTCGTTGCTCTAAGCTTGCAGGTTCTCCTCGAGGACATTCTCTTTGCATTACATGTGCATGAGGTGGAGTGAATCTTGGGGGATAGAGCGAATCCTGATCATGATTAGTTCTTGGCTGAGGCTCCATAGTGTCAGGGCTCTACTTAGGTTCTTTTCCTTTGATCAAAGTTGTCATCGTCTCCATCATTTTGGCCATCTGATCTCTTTGCTCGAGCGATTCCTCTCGAGATCTTAACATCAGATCTCTTGCTTCCTGTTGTGACTTGGTCAACTGCTCTTGCAATTCTCTTTGGGTCTTTTCCATCCTTTCAATTCTCTCATTGAACTCGGCTTCCATAATTCTAGCTTTTCGGCGCGTCCTATAAGAATGACGTGATTCCAGACTTATAGTGTCGCAACTACGGATTATATGGTTTTAACCTCAGTGAATAATTATGGGATATGTACATGCAATGAATAGATGAATGAATAAATGACAAAGGAATGTTGGTCATCAATGAATGTGCAAGAATTTGGTGTCGATTTCAAGATGGCCCCTACTTAGGCATTTCATTAATCAAAAGAGTCTATTATAAAATGTTTCGCTATTTTTTTTCATTCAACAATTACACAAATTTCCTAGCCACATCGCCTTGTTTCTTCACTCATTCTAAGAACTCTGACATGCTTGATCTTTGGCTCGGAGAGAATTGGCAACTAAGAGCTTCGGCTTCATCTGATAATTGCATAACTTGCATAGCTGCCTTACAAATTTCATTGATCAAAAAGTCGAGTTGCATTTCTTTTTCTTGGAGAGCTCTCTCATAAGTGCGAGTATCTCTGTCGTACTGATCATTCTTTTCTTCTAGAGCTTTTAGAAGAGTATCTAACTGTTGCTGACGAGATTGCAGCATATTTTCTAGATCTCGTATTTTCCTTCTTAGCTCTTGACGTTCGGATTGACTAGTCACAAATTCTACAGTCACAGTTTCATACTCAACATTCTTCTTTCTTAACTCTATCATAGCACGCGCAGCTTTTTCCTCTTCTTTCTTTGCTTTCCCTTTCCAGAATTCCATCCCTCCTTTAATGTTGCTAATTTCTTCATTCCATTCTACTGACGACTTGCCCAAACCACTATTTTTTATAGTGTTTTTTAATTTCTTATTTTCCAAATGAATGTCCCTTAAGTCGTTTCTCACGATCTCAGCTTCTCTTTGGATTTTCACGGTTTGGGACTTTTCAATCCGAACATCGATCTTTAGCTGGTAGTTTTCCTCTTGAAGAGAGCTGATATCCCGTAACAACTTAGCCTTTTCACGTTCAAATTCGTGTCTTGTTACTTCCAGCTCGGATGGCATTTCTTCTGAGAAAGGATTCTGGAAAGTGTAATTCGTCGATGAGACTTGTTGACTATTCACTCGTCATTTTCTCCATATGTCATAATCTTGAGTGATAGTATCAGCATAGAGAGCTAATTCCATTAGGTGAACTTCTTTCCAAGCCTTTGCAGTATTCCAGACTCTTTTCATGTAACCTTCACTTGTAAAGGCAAACTCTGACTGTGCCAACCCTCCAGTAGCGGGTATGAATTATCGTGAAGCAAACTGCCTTTGAACCATTAATGGAGCATATCCGAACCCTCCCCATAATCTGAGTAGAGGCACCCAATCTTGGCTTCCGCATTTATATATTAGAACTGAAGGACGGATCCATGGTGCTCTCCAGGTTATCTCTTCAGCGCGAAGGTTTTGAAAAACTGAAACCCAGTGCTATTCGGTGACATCTTTCAACCAATATTTCTCAAAGTAAGCCTTTAATGGGGTGAATGTTTTTGAGAACATGTGGAAAGGTGTGCGCTCTACTTTCCAGAAATTGCTCAGAATCTAGACATTAAATAACTACGCCCATCCGATAAAACGTCCTTCCCCTTTTCTCCTACAACTACTCAGAGATCTAAAAGTCTCGACCAAGATAGTTGGGACGGAGTTAATCCCTTGCCTCAACCTTTCGAAGAAATCCACTACCGCGACTTCTATATGCCCCAAAACCTTTGGGAAAACGATTAATCCGTAAATGGCCAAAGCAAACAGATCCATTCTCTTCACAATGTCTGGATGGTTTTGAACTAAGTCTCACAGAGAAAACCACGGAACACAACTGACTTCATTCTTTTTCTTTATCTGTTTTTTAGCCCATATATCAGTCATTCCGGTCAACGTCACTAGCTTTTTCTTGAAGGTCATTGTCTTAGGCTTTTTCACATATATCTTGTTGAATTGTACATTGTCAACACGAAGCAAAGCAACATATTTTTCTATGGTCGGAGTCATATCTTCCTGATTGAAAGTAAAGCACTGGTAAGCTAGGTCTCAGAATCGAACCATGGCTTGAATCAACTGTTCGTCTACGTTGGCAGCAATCAAGTGAGCTATATCCCCGTACTTTCCGGTGAAGATGCCCCTAGTGTCTGAATCCCACTGTTTCCAAATCTGGGTCAAGTCTTCGAGGTTATTCTGACGAACGTTCGAAGTTACATGTTCGGGAAGATTAGAGATACATCCTTCCTTTAAACTGTCCCCTTGTACTTTCTGGGTTTTCAAAGACCAGTCTCAGACCACGACATTTTTCTCGGTTACTTGCATAATTGACTCCTCCATCATAAACTCGTTTTTGGCAACCAATCTCTAATCAACACATTCCTAATCAAGATGCCTATGATGCATGATGAAAAATAAAAATAAAGACAAACAACCTTAGTTAGTAATCACAACAAATATAAACTGAGGAAAATCTAACAAATTAAGTTACCCGGTCCAATAGACCCGATTTCTTTGTAAAGTATAAATGTAAAAGGAATGAAAGGTAAAAGGCGTTTCTCCCGTGTACTTATTTTGGTGACTATTAATGGACAGAGGTTCGGCATGACTCTAATTAGGTGGCTCATATGGTTTACTATATGCGATTTCAGTTCTAGACAGGTACTCGAATTGTTCGTACTATCGTCTACTAAGACTAATCCGAAGCCTTGGTCGTAGCCCATCACAGGCTCACGGGTTCAATTCGAAGGATTACATTTACTTATGCCTATGCGGAGGGACAAGTTAACTCACAAAAGCATAAGTCATATGTAACCCGGAAGTATTCACTAGCTTGTGCGGAGGGACGAGTTAACTCACGAAGGCATAGCGTTTACTTTCACTTAAGCGGACGGAGCCCGGGTAGAGAGCTCATGTTATGCAAAGATGCAAGTTCACAGTGTGTGGGGAGAAACTCACAAACCTACACTAAACTAAAAACTAAAACCATAAAACTTAGAGCTGAAAAACAACAAGATAAAATAAGTTAGAAGGATATTTACAACATGATGCAAGTGCATGACTTTTCAAAAACACAATTTTGGAATCACGACTAAATATTAATTTGAACAAGAAATTTTGAAAATTTTGACAACACTCGTTTAATTCTAGACTCGACTCTCAAAATCTGTCCCCAGTGGAGTCGCCAGCTGTAGCGACGTAAAATTTCTGCTTTCGGTCGCTAATTGAGGCGATTATTTGAAAATTTTGAAAATGGAATTTCAGTTTTATTAAAAAAGGGAGTCGCCACCGATCCTTTTCCTAGGTGTGATCGGACACCGAATAAATCCTCTTTTTTTAAAAAAATTATTTTTTAAACAAAAAGAAGGCCGAATTTAGGTCTATGTCAAAAACTAAAGTAAAGTTGGGTTCGGGAGTCAGTTACGTGCGAGGAAGGTATTAGCACCCTCGTGACGCCAAAAATTGATATCTTTATTAAACAGGTGTTGGCTTGATTTTCAAAAATACGAATTCAATTTGACATTTAATCGTGATCCGATTGAAAATGAGATTTTTTAGTTTTTGATTTTTTTAGAAGGGTGTCCCGTTTTTAACACGAGCCTGACGAATTTCATCCAACATAGCGATAAAATCGATGACTTAATGTTAAACCGGTTCATTGCCTTATTTATTGAAATTAGTAAAAAACATGAATAAAAATCTTTAAAGTAGTGAACAGCAAAATGATATAAAATGGGCGGGAAACAAAAAATAAAAGAGTTAGAAATATATCGAAGTAAATAATAAATATGACAATAATATTAAAAACAATGACATTATATGCGATATTAAACATGATAATTATGGTATTAAATACGAAATAGAGACGAACACATATATAAACATATAATAATAATAAGTGAAGTGATGTAAACATAATATTAAAAATACTAATAGTGCTATATATATATATATATTAAAGTATATACACAATAATAGGAATGAAAAGTGTATACATAATAATACTAAATATATATATATACATAATATATACATAATATAGTTATTAAAATATAGATATATATATATATACTAGAAATAATAATAATGTTACAAAACAATTATTAATAATACTGCATAAACATATATATATATATATATTAAAGATACATACATATATGATAAACATATACTACTAATAATAATAATTATAATAATTATAATAATTATAATAATAATAATAAAAGATGTATCTATACCAAATAACACATAATAACATTAAAATAAAATAATAAGTGACAATAGTGAAAATAGTAGGTATCATAATAAATATAACGATATATGAAAATAATACTATATATAAAAGTATATATATACCCATATAATAAAATATATATACTAATATTAATAATAAATATAGTAGGGATAAAATAAATATAATAATATATATAATATGGTATTAAAAATATATATACATATATAACATAGTATTCAAGAATATGTACATGAGATGATATAAAAATATATACATGGAATAGTAAAAGAAAATATAACAAATAACATTAAAAATATATATAATATATAAAATATATACAATATATACATATATTTAGAAATGATAATAATATATAAAAAAACTATTCATACGCTACATAAATACGCACATATATATATGTATAAATAATAATGGTGTTAGAAATATACAATATAGTATTAGAAATATACATACAATAGTATAAAAGATATATAACTAATAATATTAAAATATATACATAATAATATATAAAAAATATAATATTAAAAACATATATACACAACATATATGAAATATATATATATAATATAATATTAAAATATTTACATAATATATACATATTAGAAATAAAAAAAACGACTAATAATAATACTACATAAATATATACATACATATATTAAAGATATATACATATATAATAAAATATATACTAACAATAATAATATTATAATAATAATAATAATAATAATAATAATAATAATAATAATAGTAATAATATTAAAAGTAATTAATTCAATAATAAAGTAATGAAAATAAACAAAAAGGACTAAAATCGAATTAAAAACAGAGTTTGGGGGGAAATCTGAAATAAAAAAGAAGAGAAAATGACCTATTTCAACGCGCACAAATAGTGGAGGGACTAAAAACGAAATAAACCCCTCCAACCAAAACGCACAGCAACATTGGGGACCAAATTGGAAAGCGCAACAAATTATAGGGACAAATTAAGAGCACAATAAATCTTATTGCGAAACCATAAAAAAGCGGAGGGGCTAAAAGTGTAATTAGCCCCTCTAATAAAAAACACGCGGATCCTTGGAATGGATCGAGTCAACACGCGGGTCGCATCAAAACGACTTCGTTTTGGGGTTAAAAGGTAGCCCCCAAAATGACGTCGTTTTGGGAGGCTATAAAAGACCAAAAAATTTTAAAAAAATATCATTTGCAGCATAGAAGAGAGAAAAAAGAAAGAGAGAGGGAGCTGGGGAAGGTGATTTTCGGCCATAGGGCCGGTCACCGAAAGAAAGAGAGAGGGAGCTGGGGAAGGTGATTTTCGGCCATAGGGCCGGTCACCGTCCGATCGCCGGGCCATCACCATGCACGGTGGTCGGAAAAGGTAAACTTTTTTATATATTTTTTATTTTCCTTTTTATTTTAATAACATATATGCATATCCTTGTAGACAGGAAAAGAAAAGAAAAAAAAGAAATAGATTCGAAATTTAGAAAATTTAGGACACCTTTCGATTTCTGATTTTGATTTCTTCTTTGGGCTTCTTTATACTTCTTGCGATTTGTTGATGTTTTTGTTTCTGTTTTTGGTGTTGGATCTGCTTTTTAATATTGGTGGTTGAAATCTAATATTTGTTTTTATTGTAAAAATTGCCAATACCATTTACAAAGCCTTAAATCGGCTTTTATAGCCATCGTACAAGCCTTTTCTACTATTTGATGTCTTTTCCATTTTAATTTTGATCCTTGCAGGGGATGGGCGGTGAAGGCAGGGGCAGGTGGCCACTTGCACTGGTGATGTGACTGGGGCGGTTGGGTAAGGTGTTTTAGGGTTTCAGCTTTTTGAAACCCTAAATTTAGCTAGTTGGGCTTGGGTAGTTAGATTAAAATTGGGTTTGGGTAGTGGTTAGGTGGGCTGAAATTTTGGGCTTCGGGTTTTGTAATGTGGGTAAAAATTAGCCTGTAACAGTGTAAAAGTGGATGGGATGATTAAATAGCTTAAGTGTCTAATGAGAGAGGATTTAAAAGGCAATTAAACCCAAAATTTATTTGGGCTGGACGGCAAGGCCATGAAATCAGCAGGAAAATTGATAAATTAAGGGCAAAATTGGAATATTGCAAAATTAACTAAATAAAGCTAGGACTAAATGGGAAATATCTAGATTTCTTTTCATTTCTCTTCAATTCCAGTAGCTAAAAACGCCATAGGAGGGTTTACTAAGCTGGTATTTCATAATTTTTGCACCAAGTGAGTTAATCCTTGCCTATTTCTTGTAATTTTTGTGTTTCTAAGACTTTTACAACTAGGTCCTACTATTAAATTCATTAGTTTTTGATTTCATGAATGAAATTGAAAGTCACCATGGTTGATTTCTGTAAGTTTATGATGAAATAGAAAGAAATTTAAGCTTTAATTTGTTTATGAGATGATTTTACTAGGTAATTTCATTAGAAATTGATTTTTAGGACCTAATTGTGAAAATGTTTGGAATTAAAGTTTATTGCTAAAATTCTGATTCCTAAAGGTTATAAAGTAGTTTAAAGTGATAGAATAAAGTTTTAATTGAGAAAAATCAGCTCAATTGAGAGGCTAATTGAGTGGGGACGAAATTATTATTTATTAAAAGCTTAGGGGAAAAATGGTAATAAATAGCTTGTACTAAAACAGTTTTGGACAGCAGCAGTAGACTAACTTTTAAAAATCACTATAAATTTTAGACATCTAATTAGAAGATGAAAAAAATATAAAATTAAAGCTTATTGAGTCTAGTTTCTCATAGAAGAAACGGTGTAAGCAATAGATTTGTAAATCATGAGATATAATAAATTTTGTGAGACAAGGTCAGAATAGATTTGGGTTCCCCTATTCTGAATTTTAAAAATCACAAAAAAATTAATAAAAATAATTAGGGGCTTAAATTTATATTTTTAGAATTTTTAATGAGTCTATTTTCAATATAAACAAACGATAACATCAACCGAATCCTGTATGAAGAGATAATTAATTTTTAGTGAAGAAGGGTCCGAGCTATCAGACAGCAGAACAGGGGTGACTTTAAAGAATAAAATATACTTATTGGCTAAACCAAAAATTCGGAAAACTTTATGGTAAGAAGATATATGAGTCTAGTTTTAGGGAAAATTAACGGATCTTAATTTGGAGTTCTGTAGCTTGAGTTATAAATAATTTAGTGACTATAACTCAAATAGACAGCTTTAAATAAACTATAAATAATAATAATGAAATTATAGAAATTGTTGCATATGAACATGAAATGTATTAAATTGATAATTAAATTTATTTATTTAGATCCAGAAGATTCAAATACAAAGCTAGATCGAGGAAAGAAAAAAGTTCAGGATTAGTAGATTTTTGTACACGAACAAGTATCAAGGTAAGTTCATGTAACTTGAATTATATTCTTAAATGCTTGAAATGCATGTTTTTGATATGAACATGATTTGAATATTAATTATATAGAAATTTATGAAACATTGATATATTTGATAAAAAGGGGAAGAAATCTCGGTTGAATGAAAGGAAATTTCGATGGATCTCTGAAAAGGAATTGACGATAAAAAGGATCTAGCCCGGACGGGTGATCCTATCCTGATATAGCCCTCCCGAAGAATATGTGGAAAATGGATTTAGCCCTGACGGGTAATCCAAATTAGGGTCTGAATTTAGCCTGGACAGGTAATTCAGATCCAAGCTCATTAGATTAATTTTCGTTATAGGGGATTTAGCCTAGACTGGTAATCCCGACAATACTCTATGAGTTTATATTACAGGGGATTTAGCCTAGACTGGTAATCCCACTGTAAGGATGAGGTTCGAGGGAGTGTGCTCTCTGAAATGGAAATGTGCACACATGAATATGAATTGACGGACCCGAAAATGTACATTAAAAGTGTACCTCTAAAAATCCATAAAAAATTCCAAGAAATTCAACGGGATAAATATGGAAAATAATAAGGGAATGGTAATCATGGTATTGATGAGTTCATCAATCATGGTATATATTATTGACACATGAAAATTATTGGATTAACTTGAATGTTGAGTTGTGCATGTTAGGGTAATAATGCATTGAATGGATATATGGATGTTTATTACATTGTATTGAAAATATTAAGTAAGTATAATTCTTGTTACATGGGCTTACTAAGCACAAAGTGCTTACCCTGTTTCATTTTCCCCTGTTTTGTAGTGTTAAGAGCTCGGAGGTCGGATTTGGTCGGAGACACATCACACTATCAACCTCAGGATTTCGGTATATAAAGAAACTTTATTTTGGAAATCAATGGCATGTATAAGCTAATAAAGTAAATGATTCTGTGAAATGAATGTAAAGTTAGCCATTGGTATGGTTAACAAACCTGGTTTTGGGTATGTGATGACGTTATCTTATAAATATGCATGAATTTATCTTGAAAATATGTTGAATTGGTTGGTTGATGTAGATTGGTCTCAGTTTAAAATTTGCAAGAAGGTTAGATATCTATTAAAGGGGATATATTGAGTAAAAAAATTATTACTAAAAAAAATCGTAAACTCCGGTAATGCCTCGTACCCTATTCCAGCAATGAGTACGAGTAGGGGGTATTACATTTAGTGGTATTAGAGCTACGGTTTAGCCGGTTCTAGGACTGATGTAGCAAATACAGGATTAGCTATACATGTCATTTAAATTATTATTGATAGTGTGATATCTCCTGACCATTTAAATGTATTTTTCTTATAGTATTGTCATCCGACCGAGCTCAATCCGAGGAAGCTAGGAGTCATGCTCCGGCTTTAGTACAAAGTGAAGAAACTAGAAATAGAAGGCCCGAGACAGAGGGTCGAGGGGAGGAGGCAAAAACAGCCTTCTTTCAAATGATGAATGAATGGTTTAATCAATACTTAAGAACTAACCCTGTAGTGCAGCAAGTTCAAACTCCCCCTCCTGCTCCTCCACTGGCTCCCGAGATCCCACAAGGTACAGGTACTGAATCTGTCAGAAAAGGGAAAGTTCCAGTAGATAAAATTCAAAAATATGGGGCCGAAGAATTTCGAGCAGCTATTAATGATGATTTCGAACGGGCTGAATTCTGGTTAGAGAATACTACTCGGGTTTTGGAAGAATTCTCTTGCACACCAGAAGAATGTCTAAAATGTGCCATCTCATTGTTAAAAGACACAGCTTATCATTGGTGGAATACTAAAGCTTCAGTTGTTCCGAAAGAAGAAATTACATGGGAGTTCTTTCAGAACGAATTTAAAAAGAAATATATCAGCCAGAGGTTCCTTGATCATAAAAGAAAAGAATTTCTTGAGCTGAAACAGGGCAATAGATCGGTATCTGAGTATGAAAAAGAATTTGTTCGGTTGAGTAAATATGCTCGAGAATGGGTACAGTCAGAAGCTGAAATGTGCAAACGATTCGAAGAAAGGTTGAATGAAGATATTAAGCTACTGATCGGAATTCTTGAAATTCGAAAGTTTGCTACATTGACAAAGAAATCTTATAAAGCAGAAGAATTGAGCAAAGAGAAGAAACAAGCTGAGAGGGAAGCTCGAATTTTTAGTAAAAGACCAATGGAAAAATCCCAGTTTTCTGCTCCAAAGAAATTGAAGAAGTACCAGGATTGTTCTACCTCAGCCACTGGGTATTCGGGTAGAGAGCGAGGTTTTCAACGCACTAATCCAAGACCTTCCACTCCATCAGTGACCAGTGTTGGCAGTGTTGGTACCCCTAAGCCGAGATGCCAGTATTGTAATAAAGCTCATTTTGGTGAATGCCGATTTAAAAGTAGGGCTTGTTACCGATGTGGTTCTTTTGACCATTTCCTCAGAGATTGTCCAAAAAGGGGTGAAAAAGAAGCTGAGCAGATATCGAAGCTAAGTAATCCAATTTCGAGGGGTAGACCACCTCGACCATCTGGTAATATCAGTGGTAGCCGAGGAGCTACGAAAGATATTGCAGGTAGGTCTGAAGCACGAGCACCTGCTAGGACATATGCCATCCGTGCTAGAGAAGATGCCTCAGCACCCGATGTTATTACTGGTACATTTTCTTTACTTGATACTGATATTACTGCATTGATTGATCATGGTTTTACGCATTCATATATATATGTTAAACTTGCAATTGTTAAAAAATTATCTGTTGAACCTACTGAATTTATGGTTAAAGTCTCGAACCCCCTGGGTCAATCTGTTTTGGTGGATAAAATTTGTAAAAATTGTCCACTGATGGTAAAAGGTTATTGTTTCCCAACTGATTTGATGTTACTGCCATTTGATGAATTTGACGTGATATTAGGCATGGATTGGTTAACCCAGTATGATGCAAGAGTAGATTGTAGACAGAAATATATTGTGCTAAAATATCAGAATGGTGAGTTGCTCCGGGTTAAATCTGATCAGACAGAGGGGTTATTTAATGTGATTTCAGTAATGACAGCATAGAGGTATGTCAAAAAAAAGGTATGATACTTACTTGGATTTTGTACTCGACACCAAGGTATCGTAGTCAAAGATACAGGCCGTGCCAGTGGTATGCAAATTTTTCGATGTGTTTCCAGAGGAATTACCAGGGTTGCCACTAGAAAGAGAAGTGGAATTTTCTATAGATTTGATTCCGGGAATTAATCTGATTTCCATAGCTCCGTATCGAATGGCTCCTACAGAATTAAAAGAGTTAAAAATACAGTTACAAGAACTTGTTGACATGGGTTTTGTCCGACTGAGTCATTCACATTAGGGTGCTCCGGTTCTGTTTGTAAAAAAAAAGGACGGGTATTTAAGACTGTGTATCGACTACCGATAGCTTAATAAAGTAACCATAAAGAATAAGTACCCATTACCTCAGATTGATGATTTATTTGATCAGCTGAAAGGTGCTACAGTGTTTTCAAAGATTGATATTCGATCAGGTTATTATCAGTTACGGGTAAAGGAGTCAGATGTGCCAAAACCAGCCTTCAGAACCAAGTACGGGCATTATGAGTTTCTGGTCATGCCGTTTGGGTTAACTAATGCACCTATAGTATTCATGGATTTGATGAACCGGATATTCAGACCGTATTTAGACAGATTTGTGGTAGTATTTATTGATGATATTTTGGTTTATTCTTGGGATGAAGAAGAACACGTAGAACATTTGAGAATTGTGTTGCAAATTCTGCGAGAGAAGCAGTTATATGCTAAATTTAGTAAATGTGAATTTTGGCTTCGAGAAGTGAGTTTTCTAGGACATATTGTATCTGCCAAAGGCATCAGGGTAGATCCAAGTAAAATTTCAGCTATTGTCAATTGGAATCCACCGAAGAATGTATATGAAGTTAGAAGTTTCTTAGGTTTAGCTGGTTATTATCGGAGATTTGTACAGTGATTCTCTATGATAGCTTCTCCTATGACTCGATTATTGCAAAAAGATGTAAAGTTCGAGTGGACTGATGAATGTCAGCAAAGTTTAAACCGATTGAAAGATCTACTAACGAAAGCACCTATATTAGTGCAGCCTGAACCAGGTAAGGAATTTGTTATTTACAGTGATACCTCATTAAATGGTTTAGGTTGTGTTTGGATACAAGAAGGTAAAGCAATAGCTTATGCTTCAAGACAACTTAAACCACATGAAAGAAATTACCAGTACATGATCTTGAATTAGTTGCTATTGTATTTGCGCTGAAGATATGACGACATTACTTGTACGGTGAGAAGTGTCATATTTACACTGATTATAAAAGCTTGAAATATTTGATGACATAGAAATATTTGAATTTGAGACAGCGCAGGTGGCTTGAACTGATAAAGGACTATGATTTGATTATTGATTACTATCCGGGTAAAGCTAATGTTGTAGCTGATGCTTTGAGCCGAAAATTTCTGTTTGCTTTACGAGCTATGAATACCCGGTTATCATTTATTGATGATGGTTCAATCCTAGCTAAATTGAGAGCTAAATCGACATTTCTACATCAAATATGTGAAGCTCAGAAGAATGATAAGAAGTTACAGGTTAAACGGGCACAGTGTGAGTCAGGTACTGATTCTGAATTTCAAATTGGATCTGATGGTTGTTTATTATTCAGAGGTAGAGTATGTGTACCTCAGAATTCAGAGCTCATACAGAAGATTCTATGTGAGGCTCACAAAGGTACTATGTCCGTACATCCGGGAGTAATAAAATGTATAACGATCTGAAAAAGATGTACTGGTGGTCGGGAATGAAACGTGATATCTCTGAGTTTGTATCAAGGTGTTTAATATGTCAGCAAGTTAAAGTTGAACATCAGGTACCTTCGGGGTTACTTCAGCCAATTATTATACCAGAATGGAAATGGGAAAGAATCACAATGGATTTTGTACGGGGTTACCGTTGTCTCTGAGGAAAAAAGATGCTATTTGGGTGATTGTTGACCGATTGACAAAGTCAGCACACTTTATTCCAGTACGTATGGATTATTCTTTAGATAAACTAGCTGAATTGTACATATCTGAGATTGTCAGGCTACATGGAGTGCCTGTCTCCATTATATCAGATAGAGATCTCAGATTTACATCTCGTTTCTGGGACAAATTGCAAGAAGTCTTGGGTACTCAGTTGTATTTCAGCACTGTATTTCATCCTCAGACAGATGGCCAATCTGAGCGTGCAATTCAAGTATTGGAAGATATGCTACGATGTTGTATACTAGAGTTTGAAGGTAATTGGGAGAGGTATCTACCTTTGATTGAATTTACTTACAATAACAGTTATCAGTCCAGTATTAAAATGGCTCCGTATGAAGCTTTGTATGTTAGAAAATGTAGAACACCATTATATTGGACAGAGCTCAGTGAAAAGAAGATACATGGGGTTGATTTGATCCGAAAAACAGAAGAAAAAGTAAAGGTTATTCGGGATAGTCTAAAATCAGCTTCCGATCGTCAAAAATCATATGCCGACCTTAAACGAAAAGAGATTGAAATGCATGTTTTTGATATGAACATGATTTGAATGTTCATTATATGGAAATTTATGAAACATTGATATATTTGATAAAAAGGGGAAGAAATCCCGGTTGAATGAAAGGAAATTTCGATGGATCTCTCGAAAAGGAATTGACGATAAAAGGATCTAGCGGACGGGTGATCCTATCTGATATAGCCCTCCCAAAGAATATGTGGAAAATGGATTTAGTCTCGACAGTAATCCGAATTAGGGTCCAATTTAGCTTTGGACTGTAATTCGATCCAAGCTCATTAGAGT
This sequence comes from Gossypium longicalyx, assembly GCA_025698465.1. NCBI lineage: Eukaryota > Viridiplantae > Streptophyta > Magnoliopsida > Malvales > Malvaceae > Gossypium > Gossypium longicalyx. Next base: position 7,099,042 of record CM046998.1, on the reverse strand, counting down.
AATTGTCGTTACAGGGATTTAGCCTGGACTGGTAATCCCGACAATACTCTATGAGTTTATATTACAGAGGATTTAGCCTAGACTGGTAATCCCACTGTAAGGATGAGGTTCTTGGGAGTGTGTTCTCTGAAATGGAAATGTGCGCACATGAATATGAATTGACGGACCCGAAAATGTACACTAAAAGTGTACCTCTAAAAATCCATCGAAAATTCCAAGAAATTCAACGGGATAAATATGGAAAAATAATAAGGGAATGGTAATCATGGTATTGATGAGTTCATCAATCATGGTATATATTATTGACCCATGAAAATTATTGGATTAACTTGAATGTTGAGTTGTACATGTTAGGGTAATAATGCATTGAATGGATATATGAATGTTTATAAAATTGTATTGAAAATATTAGGTAAGTATAATTCTTGTTACATGGGCTTACTAAGCACAAAGTGCTTACCCTGTTTCATTTTCCCCTGTTTTGTAGTGTTAAGAGCTCGGAGGTCAGATTTGGTCGGAGACACATCACACTATCAACCTTAGGATTTCGGTATATAAAGAAATTTTATTTTGGAAATCAATGGCATGTATAAGCTAATAAAGTAAATGATTCTGTGAAATGAATGTAAAGTTAGCCATTGGTATGGTTAACAAACTTGATTTTGGGTATGTAATGACGTTATTTTATAAATATGCATGAATTTATCTTGAAAATATGTTGAATTGGTTTGGTTGATGAGGATTGGTCTCAATTTAAAATTTGCAGGAAAGGTTAGATATCTATAAAAGGGGATATATTGAGTAAAAAAATTATTATTAAAAAAAATCGTAAACTTCGGTAATGCCTCGTATCCTATTCCGGTAATGAGTACGGGTAGGGGGTATTAGAGTAAAAATATAGAGAGGCAAAAGAAAAATTTTGAAATTAACAGAATTTCGGTATAAGAAAATCTTAGAATGTAAGTTTAATCCTACAGAAAACATAACATTTTATAGACATATAGGATGGAAAAATTTTTGGAAATAACCACAAAATCTGCCATTAAAGAGCCAAAAAAATCAAATTGATTTAAAAAATTAAATCAAATTGATTGAAATCAGATACTATCCATATATAAGCGAATTATGTCTGCTGAGGAAAAATAAATTTGTATTGGGCTAAAATATCCACAGGCCCATTTAGGCCCGACATTTCTTGTCGCCCAGTCGTGGGGATGCACCCCAACCCCGTCAAGTTAGAACCTGCACCCCCTCCTACGCGCGAGACAAAATTACAAGTTTAGTAATTTAACTACACTTCAAGAGAGTTCACATATATAAACACATCTCACACTTGGTATTTAACCAATATGATATCTAAGCTTTTACTTTTCCTCAACAATATTTTCAAGTGGCTTATTTTGAGCATCAATTTCTTATTTATCACTCAACCATTTTGAGCATATGATATACCGTTGTAAAAGTCTCATGGAGTAGAATATGAAACCATAATTATATGATTCAACTCTCCACCTTTATTTATTGAGAATATGCCTCAAAGTTTCCATAAAATGTAATTTTTCCAACAGAATTCACGTCCTCCTGCATTGCTAACAATGTTCATGTCAATCGAGCTAAGACTCAATCGACAATTGTCTAAGTATATTATTAAAAAAATATTTTAACTATAATTTATAAATATTGTAGAAGCCCAATTTTACCTGGGCCCAAACAAACCAAATCAAACTAAATAAAAAAAAGTCCATTTACAAAATATTAGACCCAAATTACAAGCCCTATGCACTACACAATATGTTGCAAGCCCAAATGGCCCAAATAACAAAAACCCTAATGGCCCAAATAACCCATAACCTAAACTAAATAGAAACCCTAACCCTTTTTGCGCCGCACCCTTCCCACGTCAGCGCCGTATCCTAGCCTCTACCACCGTCGTCTGCAAGAAAAAGGAAGAACAAACAAACACGTAAAAGAAACAGTAGCAAACAGTAGAGAAAAAAATAGAAAAATAATACTGTAATTTGGCTATAAAAAGCCTACAAAAACCGACTGTAAAAGAGGAGTTTAAAAAAAACAGAAATCGAACGAAAAAAATAAAGATCAAGTTTATAAAGGTAGCATTTTTTTATTTTTTTTATTTTTATTCTCGAAGTAAAATAATAAGTAATAAATAAAAAAGAAAATCATACCTGCTGTTTCATCTCCGAGCCACCGTTGGTGCCTTCTTCGATCTAAAAGGCCATCGAGCCCTCGGGATTTCGGCCAAAGTCGCTGTGGAAGGTGTCGAAAACCAAAGGGTTTTCCTCTTTTTGGGGGTTTTCGGCTTTAGTCCGGTGTTTTTGACTCCGAATCAGAGTTCTATGTAAAAAAGGGGTTTTAAAATATTCTGGGGGCTATTTCCGGCCACCGGAGATGGTGGTCACTGTCGCCAGCGATAGGCAGCCTTATGGCCGGATCTGAAGAACCCTTCAAAGAAAAAAAATAAGAGAATGAATTTTTTTTTTAGAATGGGGTTAGAAGTGTTTTTTTTTATTATTTATTTATATAAGGTCCTATACGACGTCTTTTTGGGCTTAAGCATTAGATGCCAAAACGGCGTCGTTTTGAAGCATGACCCAAAAATCGACCCGACCTACCTTAGAATCCGCGTGTTTTTTAAAAGGGGGTCTATTTGCGCCTTTGGTCCTTCCGCTTTTATGGACTGTTTCAATTTAGTCCTATTTCTTTCTTTTTTTCCTTTTTTTAATTTTTACCCTGTGATTTGGATTTTGTTTTGTTTCAGTCCATCATGAAACAGAGTGTTTGTGGGATTGAGAATAATTTCCCATCTAGTCCCCGTCCCTTTTCGCGCATTTTATTTTGGCCCTTCATTCTGCCCTTTCTTTTTTCTACTTTACAATCTATCCCTTAATTTTGTCTAAATTGTGACTTAACCCTTATTTATTTAATTTCAACCCTTTATAGATCTTATATATATTATTTTATTATTTTATTTATATATTTATTATCTTTTACCCTTTTTATATATTAAAAGATTATAATGCTTATATTTTCTATATTTATGAACTTCTTGTTTATCATCATTCTTATTACTATTATTTATTTATTTATTTATCCATTTATTTTTTATTTGTTTTTTTTATATTTAAAAATAAGATTGTTACATTTTTCTATTTGTACATTTTTACTCATTTATTATTATTGTTATTATACTATTTTTTATCTTATTTTTACTACATTTTTATTTCTTTATTTATTTTATTACTAATGTCATGAATTAATATTCTTATTAGTGTTATAATTATATTGATTTTATTATAGCATTCCTTTATTTATTATTTATCATTCTAGTGTTCTACCCATGCAGCTACTTTACATTACTTCATTATCATTATATCATATGCTATATTTAAACATATTTTTTCGTTTTTATACAACACCCAAATAAATTAAATGCATATCATCTTATGTGTTACGTTCATTTTTTTCGCGTGATGCATAAAAAAGGAAAATTTTTAAATAGAGGAAAATGTTCATTATTTTGGAATTAGAAAAGTCGTGTTCTTAACTTACGGAATATGACCTCCTTCTAAAACCTAGATAGTCGAATATTTACTTTAAAATAAAAAATGAAATTTAAGTAATGATCAATGGCGTTCATTTTTGTTCTCAAGGATCTAAGGCATTGTGTCCTGATTTACGGGATATGATCCTTTCTTCTTGATTAACTTGAAATAAACCCTTTTTTTTGTGAAAATTAATTTAGTTAAGTAATGTTTTAATAAAGGATCGTATTTTAAAATCTCTTTAAATTTTCAATCTTTGACACTAAAGACGTCGAGTAATCAATTAGGTGCCAATTTTGGGCATAACGAGGGTGCTAATCCTTCCTTGTGCGTAACCGACTTCCGAACTCATTTTCTGGATTTTTGTAGACCAAAAAATATTGTTTTAATAAATCAAACATCTTATTAAAATGATTAAATTACAAGGTGACTTGATCACACTTCCTAAAAGTGATTGGTGGCGACTCTCATTTTTATTTTAAAATAAAAAGTTGATTTAGAAAAAAAAGATTTCGACAAATATAATTGACTTAAACCGTGAAAATGTTAAATTTAGAAAAACATGAAATAAAAAAGTGGAAAAGAGTTAAATTTGATAAAATCTAAATCCTTAAAAGCCCAAATGAATGAACATATTGTAAAGTACGGAAAATCCATTGGTTACAAAATGAAATAATGAGCTTACACTAATACATGTAGGGTGTACCCAGGAAGATTATTTATTGAAATACAGGACCTTGGGTGCAAATGTCAACAACCTAATCAAAGAATCAGTGGAGAACTTTCTGGCAAACAAATAACAGATATTACTGCTCTGCCCATTATACTCACATTGGCTTCCATGTCTCAAAGCCTTCAAAAATTCAACGGTTACCAATGGTCTTAAGTAGGTTACAGGGTGAATGCCAGCTCTGGACCAATCAACCCAAGTCAATGTTCTATTGGAATTCTTGGGCGTAAACTTCATGGTCACAAAGGTTGGCAAGTAATGTTCATCGGAATAGCAGGCGTTGGTGCAGTAGCTTTGGAAGAGTGGAAAATAGAATTGGTCAGAAACAACTTCCAAGGCCAGTTCCCTATCCATCTCGAACCATTGGGAGCCTTTTCTCCATTGATCAATTGTGATATGAGGGCTCATTTTCTCGTTGTATCGCCCACGCCCAACCGGGGAGTCTTTATCATATGCTTCTATGTAACTTTGGGTAGAGTTCATGAGGTAAGCGTAGATTGTGGAGAAGTTAAACAGTGGAATGCATGCTTCTGACAGAAGAACAAATCTTTGGTTTGAGAAATCCATCAACGCATTGGCTAGAAGCCGGCGCTCCGCTTCTATCATATTTTCATGTCCCCATCTCACTTGCTGCATCATCATATAAGCAGCCATTCAGACTTGTTTAAATTTTATTAAACTTCAACAATCTTAGATTACCTATATTTAGATATAGCACTTTATAAATAAATAAATAATAACTTTATTAATTATTAAAATAAAATAATAACTATCAAATATCACACATTAATGCAAATAATTCAAATCACCAAGTGACTAAGGGATATGTGTTGGCATATTCATGCTAATTATATTCTAAATAATCTTTATTATATAAGTCACATAATAATACGTTTAACTCTCAATGTTTATATTTTTTTGTTAATTTGATTCCTATTCTCTTTTTTATTCAAATTTAGCCATTAATCTTTTAAAAAAGAATAAAATTATTTTTTAATAAAAATGCTGACTAAAATAGTAATTTTTTTAATGTAGTTGGTGTGGCAACTTGTGTGGCAATCTATATGTACTTCATGTTGGCATGACACTATTTGTCTTATATGTCATGTCAACAAATAATTTAAAAATAATTATAAAAATTTGATAATTTTTTTTAAAAAAAAAAAGCATGAAGTACACATGAATTGTCATGCAGTTTGCTAAGTTTAAAAGTTTAACATTTTAGTCGGTATTCACATTAAAAAAATTATTTCGACTCTTTTTCAAAAGGTTGATGATCAAATTTAATTTTTTTAAAAAGGTTGAAGGTAAAATTTAATTAAAAAAAAAGAGTAAGGACGAAATTTATTTTCTTCAAAAACTTATTGTTTTATTTATTATATTAAATAGAGTTCAAATCTCTAAATTAATTTTAATTTGATTTAAATCTTACTAAATAAAATTACATTTATTTGCTTAAATTTCTTTATAGTAGTAAAGATTATTTGTTATTAATTTTTTTTCTTACCAATCTAATTGAGTTTTTAAATTGAATTTTATTTTTTTTTAATGGTTTGAATCTCTTCAAATATTAATTGCGTATAATATATTGTGTGAATATAAAAAAATAACAAACAATAATTTCGATATAAAATGTTTCAGTTGATTTTAAATAAAAGAAAATTATAAAATTCATATTGTAAATATTTTCTTTCTTTATACAATAAAAACATTAAAATTTCAAATTTCATTTGAGAGGATTTATTCATTTGATGTTATAGGTCCTTTCTACGGGGTGTTTCTCACATTCTCAATGGTTAACAATCTTACATTTCCAATAATGTCATGTCAAGATTCTGGATTAAACTTAATCAAATTATTACCTCTTTATTAAGTAATGTAAGATTCCCGAAGAATATTACTTTTCCTTAAATTTTATCCTTCATTATTTTTTATATTATCATTTTACCCTTACAACACCATAGGTTTATCTACCTTAACTAATATATTCAACGTAATTATTTTTAAGTATAGGTTTAGAGAATGTCGAATTTTGGGATTAAGTTTTGAGGGGTTAAGTAAAAATTTTAAGAGTTTAATGAGAGTTTTTTTAAAAGAAATTGGGGTCTAATTAAATTTTTGTGAAATTAATGAGAATTTTTAAAATTTTGAAAGTGTCTAATTAAAATTTTCTAAAAATTTCAAAGAAAAAATCATAATTTCTAAAAAATTTTAAGGCCCTAGGCCTTTAAGTTAGAGGTATTCATGGGCTAGGTCCAACCAAAATTTTAGGCCCATTTTCTAGGCCCAAACTCAATTTGAAAAAAATGCTAAAACTCGGGCTCGCCCTTACCCGCCCGTATTAATTTTTTATATTATTTTTAAAAAATATATAATACATTAAAAATACTAAAAATAATAAAATAAATATTTCCCAATAAATTGAAAATAAATTTAAAAAAACATGTATACTTAAATAACACTAAGATAGATGTAACTTAACAAGTAAATGCCTATAAAATAGTAATAAAATTAACAATAAAACAGGAGTTAGACAATATCTAAACAATAATAACAAAATAGTAGCAGTATAATAGTGAAATAATAGCAAAATAGTGAAAAAAATAAAAAAAAATAGTAACAAAACAATAAAAAAAAAAAGAAAATAGTAAAAAAATAGTTTTTTTTTTGTATATTTGGGCCAGGCCACCAAAAAAACCTTACTCGAAACTCGATCTATTTTTTAAATGAGCCTTTCTTTTACCTAAGTCCATTTTTAAGGTCTATAATTTTACCCAAATTCTCTTATTTTTCAAGCAGACTTCAAGTCAGACCAAATCTACTTTAAATGATCCACCTTTGACTTCAGATTTAGATTAAAATGTTTGTAACTCATTTCGTTATTTGTCAAATGTAATTCATTACTTAATCTCAATTTTTTTTTCCCTTTTTTAACTTTTAACCAAATGAAAATTTAATAACTAATTTATTTGCATCATAGGATGTTATGTGCGATTTCTTAAATATTTTGCTTTGATAATAAAATACAATTTTATTTTGATATTTATTGACCAATATGAATTATAGTACAAAAAGAAAAATTAAGGCAAAGTTAGAATTTATTTATATTTAAGATATTAAACTCATTTTCTTTACGACATAATCTCTGACAATCTTTTATTATTATTATTATTATTATTATTGAAAACACCTTTATTATTATTAAGAAAAATTAATAGATGTATGTTATATTATATTATATTAATTATTATAAGAGAGTTTTTTCATTATTAATTATTTATTAGTTAAAAATTATCATTTTGTATATTATTATTATCATTTTTTTATATTTTAATAGTTAACTTTCTTTAATAACTTTTTATCTTTATTTATAATTAAAGGTAATTTAGTACAATATGTTTACAATCTGTCAATCAAGTAATAAAATCTTACACTGTAGTTAAATGAACCAAATAGGGTAATCTAACATACCAAGTAATGTGGCAGTAATCTTACATTCCAATAATTCTACTATAAGAAATCATCTTTGAATCATACACTTTAGGAGGCGTTTGGTTCACCGAATATAACATTGCAGCTTGTAATATTACATTCTAAAATGAGATTACGGTTGGATTTCAACATTTCGATCATCTAGTAATCTCACATTACGACCATCCCGTAATATAGGATGTAATCTCATTACAATCCATTCCTTGGATAATCTTAGATTACGGGTGTAATCATAAATTTTTGACCAATTTACCTTTTATTTTTATTATTCTAATTAATTTAGGCATTGTTCTTAATTAAAGTTTAAGACTATAAAAAAATATATTATTTTTCTTAATAATGAATCAGCAAATATCATACATTACAATTATAATTAATATGTTTTATTTAATGATTTATTTATTAATATATTAATTATGTTTATATCTATAATTATGATTGGTGTTGCAATCACTCTTCATGAATTATTATAATTATGATTTATAAATTTATTTCAACACAATATATTTTATTATTAACGTATAAATTGTAATAAAAAGTAAGAATCGTAATAATTTTATCATAATTTTATGAAAATTGAGACTAAAAAATATTAAAGGAACTAAACTTATTAAAAAAAATTATATAATAAATACAATTGAGTAAAATGTACTTCTAAGTAACCTTACATCCCGTCAATCAAACATTTGAATCCTATATTCTAACCAAATGAACTAAATAAGATAATCTCACAATCTACTTGTAATGTTACATCCACGTAATCTTATTACGAAATGCTCCATTAATTATTTTTTACTTTGTAGTATTATTTACAGATTTTATGAAAATATTATTTGTATAGCTATTAAAAAATTATACCAAAAAAAAAAAACAATACCATAACTTCGTTTAATTCAATAAATCTAAGTTATGTAATTAAATATACATATTAGGCAAAGCTCCGACCACACATTTTGGGAATGAGTTACCCAAGCATTTTTTTCCCCTAAAGGCAATATTATTAGACCTACTTATATGGTTGAAAATCTTCTTACTGCAAATTTTGTGTAAGACAATTTATTATTAAAAATATAAAAGTAGTGTTGTATGATAAATTATGAATTTATACTCTAATTTTCTTTAAACTTAATTTATTTTTATTATAAATAATTTTTGGAAATATAAATATATATTTTAAATTTTATTATATTTAAGTAGTATGCACAAGTTTAAAACTAATTTACATTTGCTTTTAAATAATTCTAAATTTGAACATATATTGTTAGGGATCGAACCGATTAAGCAACGAACAAATAAAAATAATGGAAGAAATTGAGAAATTGAACACACAAATTTAACGTGGAAAAATTCCTCTAAAGAGGATAAAAAATCACAGGTAAAGATAATTTTACTATAATGGCAAAAGATCAAAGAGTACAAAAGATGAAGATACAAATTAAACCCTAAAAACCTAAAAACAAAGAACCCTCGAAACGTAAATACAAAATTCTCTAAAAGTGTTATGAGTTCTAATCTCTAATGGGTGTGTTTTCTAAGGTTGTAAAAGAGTCTATTTATAGGCTATATTTATAGGTCAAATAATAATGAGACCAATCAGAGTTTGATTGAAACAAATAAACAGAACTCAACTGGAAGATTATTTCTCAAATTTAACTAAAATAGGAGTCATACTCAACAAATCTCCACATTGACTCATATTTCTACAATGCCATCTTTGCCAAAGTCTGCCACGGGCCTATCTTGAACTATGCAGCCACGGGCCTATCTTGAACTATGCAGGGAATTAATTAAGTTGTATCTGTGCTTAGAAACGAGAAGACTTCTAGCCTTCAAATTGTACATTACCAAATCAAAACTAACTCGAGTCTAATTTTCACGAATATATTGCCTTAACTTTTCAAAACCTGCATCCAAAAGAGAACCTCTCTTCAACGAAACGATCATACATTTTCCCTCCTATGACCAAGTTGCCTTCGTTCCGAACGAGTTGACTTTGACTTCGTAACGGATAAGGACGTTTGATTTCACCGGTCACTGTAGAACCTTCAGAATATTAAGACTGGCAGTCCTTTTATCTTTTAATAAAATGAGAGCTCCACGAGATACCTTAATGTCGCTCGACTCGATGTTGATTCTGCATCCTTTCAAGTCTAAAATACTCAAGGAGATGATATTCTTTCATAAATCAGATGCATACCTGACATCTGAGAGTGTCCTAATCGTCCCATCGTACATCCTAATTTTAACAATACCAATACCAATTACCTTACTAGATGAATTGTTTCTCATGTGCACAACTCCATCTTCAACTGAACTGTATGTGTAGAACCATTCTCTATTGGGTAAGATGTGGAAAAAATCCCGAATCTAGGATCCACTCGGACGTAAGCTTGGAGTTATTGCTTATTGACACTAACAATAAATCATCATCGCTTTCATTGACCAAATTAGCACCTGCTACATCTTCCTTATTACTTTCAACAGCTCTTTTATTTCACAGTTTATAATAATCTGCTTTGACATGACCTAACTTTTTATAATAGCGACACATTTTGTCTCGCTTCTTTGATGCTACTAAAACAGAAGCTTTCCTATCTGCCTTGCCATCTGAACCAAACTCATTGTCGAGTTTGCCTCTACCATAAATCAGGTTCTCCTTAAAAGACTTGTATGAATGGGGTAAAGAGCACAATAATAACATAGCCTGATCTTCATCGTCAATTTGAACCTCAATGTTCTTTAAATCATTTAAAAGAGTAATGAATTGATTGATGTGATATGCAAGAAGATCACCTTCGTTTATGGGAAACGTAAATAGATGTTGTTTCAACATTAAATAGTTAGCTAGAGATTTAGTCGTATAAAGAGTTTTTAACCTTTTTCACAAGGCGGATGATGTATCAATACCTCCTGCAATACCGTATTCGTGATGCATAACTGGATTGCAGATAAGGCCTTTTCATCAAGTTCTTCCTATTCTGTTTGATTTAGATTCTCAGGCTTTTTCTCAGTAATAACTTTTTTCAGTCAGGTTTGAACTAGAATTGCCATCATCCGAACTTGTCACATACTGAAATTTGTGACACCGCCAAACTTCTCAATTTCAAACCTTGTTGTTGCTATCTCTTAACGAACTGATCTATGAAAATTGAACTAGCTCTTATACCACTTGTTGGGGACCGACCCGATTAAGTAACGATCAAGTAAAAATACGAAAGAAATTGAGAAATTGAACACATAAATTTAACATGTAAAAACCCCTCCAAAGATGATAAAAAAACTACGAGCAAAGATAATTTTACTATAATGACAAAAGAAAAAAGAGTACAAAAGATGGAGATAAAAATTAAACCTTGAAAATCAAAAAAAAAAAAAAAGAACCCTCAAAACGTAAACACAAAATTCTCTAAAAGTGTTATGAGCTCTAATCTCTAATAAGTGTGTTTTCTAAAGTTGTAAAGAGTATATTTATAGGCTAAATTTATAGGTCAAATAAAATAATCTAAACTAATAAGAGTTTGATTTGAAACAAATAAATATAGTTTAATTGAAAGATCATTTCTCAAATTTAACTGAAATAGGAGTGATACTTAACATATATCATAGCTTGATGGTGAAGGTTTTTACTTTACCGTTCAGGTGTGGCTTTAATTCGAATCGAACATAATCGTATTATCCATTATCAAATTCAACAATTAAAAAGAAAATGTGAGATGGAAAATTCAAAAGGCTAACCTTGCTGGGAATTCTTCTGCCATAAAACACAGAACTTTGAGGCTCTGCTGCCTTTGACAGATTAAAAGAAGGATTGGAGTGGATGTAGATGGAATACATCCCTTTGTACCCTTTGAAGAATTTCTCCCACAATGGAGCCAATGAAACATGCCCTTTTGTCAAAAACAAGAAAGCCACTTTAGGAACTCGATTGAAAGGATATTGAGCAATTCGGGGAATCATTGAAGCCCTCCATAGAAGCTGTGCATCATCCATCCCATGCATTGCTTCTGGTGGCTCCAGAAAATCATTTAATCCATACTGAGCTCCATCATCTGATATTGTTTCAACAGGCGAATCAGATGGTTGCGGAGGTGCCATTGCCAACGACGGTGATGATGATCTAGAGGTCAAAGAAAGCTGGGTATGTAGATCCAGTGAAATGTTTTTGAGGTGAAAACTGAGAATGACACCAACAGTGAGACCACAACCGAAGAGGAGGAAATAAGATATGAAATTGAAGACGTGCCATTTTGCATTAAATAGCTTGGACAAAGTGGTTGATTGATTGTTGTTGTTGGTGTCACAACCGGCGCCTTTCATTTTGTTTAAAGAGGGAGTTAGTTTGAGAAAGAGATCCAGGTACCTTCTTACGTTTGAGAAAACTCGAACCCTTGTGCCCATGAAAACTGAATCAGGTGCCTTCTTCTGTAGCTTCGCCGCACGGTCAGCCATAGCTAAGGTCCTTTGGTTGGCTTTTGATCTCAACCAACAGAAGAAGGAAGAAGAAAGAAATCAGGGAGAAGACGAAGAGAGAATGTATGTTGCAGGGAGCAGATATGGCGGTTCGTAGATTGATTGTCAGCCACCATTTCTGGTATACTCATTGACTTTGAACTATTACAAATATGCCATTTAAGGCCTTAACTAATATTAGTTTCTCAATTTCTACACCTCAGGAAATAGCGATTGGAATTTCCGAACTCTATATTATATATTATATTACTAGTTACAATACAATTTTATTTGGAGGTATAAAATTGTGATAATTCATTATTATTACCTATTTTTAGTATCAATCATATATATATATATATAATATTATAAGATTTTATCTAAAATTAGAAATTTTTAGCATTGTTACTGCAATTTTTATAATGTCTCCAAATAATTTATAATCATTAAAATGTTTATGTGAATTTTAAAAATTGTTAATAATGTTAAATTAAATTCAGGTCAATTATAATGTCATTTGTTTTGTTACATGAATATTAAGTGAGTATTTTTTTTAATTTCAAAATGTCATACCAATAAATTTAACGGAAGTTTAACGATGTTTATAAATGAATCTAAATTTTAAATTCAAAAAGTAGAAGGACTAAATTCCCAAAATTAAAAATATGAATACTAGATTTTAAATATATAAATAATACAAAAACTTTGAACAGAACATAATATTTAAATTTTTACTATATAGTTTAATAAAAATAAATAAATAATTAACTGAACACGAATCTTGAACTATATTAGTATTAATGGTTTTACTTATTCATATATATATATATATATATCAAATATATATTATTAATGGAGTGAATACGTAAATAATATAAAATAAAAAACATAAATTTATGATTTACTTACAATTTATATCAAGAATAAGATTCTACTCCTGAATACAAATAAAAAACCTTTTGTTGCAACATCAATACATGGTCTCCACTTTTTAAGTTTGTGGTTTTTCAATCGGTTTGAATATTCATTATTGCTATTTTTTTAGTTATATCTAACAGGCCGATTGAAGTAGTTCTCAGGTATTCAGTGTTGCTATGTTACATATTTTTAAATATAGAATATCCAGAGTTGCTAGTTGTTTGACAATCACTACAAAAGACCAAGTTGTAGATGAAGATGAGCCAAGCTAAGTTGTCTAAGCAGATAAATGAACAACTAAAGATGATGGTTAAGAGTATGAAATCAGGTTTCAAAAACAAATAAAATTTCGCTTGGATTTAGAAATTTCTCAATGGGATCTAAACAAGATATTCTTTAATGCTGACAAATTGGTTGGGAGCTTATCAATTAAATTATACTTCAAAAATTGGTAATTTGTTCCAGGCATGAAAGCTTCAGCAGCAAATTCTTTAAGAATGTCTTTTATGACCATGGTTGCTGCATTCAACCTTTTCATAAGGCCCCTTAAAAGTTCATTCTCACGCTGCTTGATGGACATGAAGTAGGCAGGAGATTACTTCAGTGTCTTATTCGCCAATAACCTGATTATAAACAGCTCAGCTAATTGCTCGAAACTCATGATAGAAAACTGTGGCAATTGCAAACATCACACCTAAGTTCAGTCCTTCAATGTTATTGAAAATACCATGCTAACTTCATTTGAAGCCCCCAGATATATTCATGTAATTCACATAATGTGCTAAATGTTTCTTCGACCACCATACATCATTTTGAGAAATTTAAACGTGAGAAAAATATGATGTTGCAATATTATCTTAGCTTAAGACCAGGGGCGAAGTCAAAAAAAATTTTTAAGGGGGGCCAGATGAAATTTTAATTTTTTATAGTTTATATTTTTATAATTTGTAAAGGATTAAATCGAATTTTTATAATTTTAGAGGGGCCAAAGTACAATTTTATCTTTACTAATTTAAAATTTTTTAAAAATTTCAAAGGGCTAAAATATAATTTTACATTTTAGGGGGGTCGGGCCCATGCCAGCCCCCCTGACTTCGCCCCTACTTAAGACATATTTTTATATTTTTTCACTAATCCAAAGAATTCTGACTTTTGAAAATCCTTAAATGTTTCTCTAACTTTTCTATTTTTTACTCCAAGGTATTTTGATGATGAAGAAAACTATAACTATTATCATAATACTCATCCTACCTATAATCTTTATCCTCCATATCAATGTCCTCATCTAATAAATTTCATTACCTTGGCATGCATATTGCTCTTCATATCTCTATTTTTGAAAAGACATTTGCTCCTCATATCTCTTATTCTCTCTTGCATGTATAGATATTATTGATTACTAGACTGATAATGTTGAGACCCTTAATTCGTAGGTGATGCTTCAGCATGGTGCTAGTTTTGGGGGTTATAATACCATGGGAATATTGGTAAAACTAGTGGTATGGATTTTATAGGTAAAGGTTTTGTTGGTTTTCATTTTGTGGGTTGGTTTGGTTTTGCGAGGGATATTATTGACTAGCATGCAATGGATTCTAGTTCAATTTTTTTGTTTGATCTATGTTTGCTCTGATGTTATGACCAACGGGGTCTATAACTTGATCATTGGCATGATCAAACTTAGTACTTGGAGGATCAATGGTATCTGAGTGTGCTATGTATGTCCACGATCACCATACCAATTGTTAACCAGTGAGGTGAACAAGGGAAAAAGATGAATAGAAGATAGGGGAGAGAAGAATGAAAGATGGAAAGAGTGTTGACGTGGAAGTCTCAATTGATACTATTGACAATGACGGTGATATGATGTCTTAGGATGAGACATGTTAGGGTGACTAGCAATCAATTACTCTAGGTCTCCACGTGCTATCACATAATCTTAGTGGAGCTATCCCTTTCCAAAGTTTGCCGAGTTGGGATTTGCAAACTGGTTCACAAACTAGCCTAGGTTCACATGTGCTTAGTTTTTTATGGGTACACAATCAAATTCGCGAGATACAGTGTAAAATTCACAAAACTCATTACACAATATATAACAATTACACATGCAAAATCACACGTGTACGTATTTTTTATAACACGTATATATTATTGATGTGTTGAAAAAAGAATAGAAGAAAAAAGCAAACGTAAGATGCGAATATGTTTTTAAATAGAAAAATAAAAGCATTATGTATGGAGAGGTAGAGGAGACCAATTAATAGAGCTGGGATTGGGCTAAGTTTGCAGGCCTAACCTCCTAATAAGGAATGGGCTTTGTTAAGCTCTTATTTGTCTGATTGTAAAAATACAAACGAAAATGTTGAGAGTGGGATTTGAACCCACGCCCTTTCGGACCAGAACCTTAATCTGGCGCCTTAGACCAACTCGGCCATCTCAACCTTTTGATGCGGTTTATACAACTAAATTATTTACCTATAAACTATTCTGAAAAACTGATATGCAGATTCATCCTTCTAAATAAATATGCATATATTAATATAAATGCTTCAAATACAATGAGAAGTAGGATCTTTTCCTATAAATAGAAGAAAGTTAGAAATAATTAATTAAAATATTTTTATATGATATCAATCTATATTATAAAAGTATCAAAACTAAAAACCTTCCATATTTCCTTAACTGCACCAACAAATATATATTTAATTTTTTCACATACTAATATATAAATCGAGTTCTTTATCTTTTTCAGTTCGACTTGTGTTTTATATAAAAAAATTTTAAAGTCAAACTTGATTGACGAAATATTATATAAAAACATGAAATTCGAATTTAACTCAATATATTTGAAATAATACATATTTTAAGGGTAAAGTTTCACCCACCATTACTGTTGATAAGCACAGGAGCAATCTATCCACGAGAATCCCTAGTAATTATAATAATGTTTAACCTCCATTTGCGATGTAATGAAGGCTATAGTAACCATATTTTATTCGAGTTTTAATGTTTTAATCTTGATTTTGAAACACAGTGGATGCAAGGAGCAAATTAATTAAACATAAATCGATAAAGAAACTTCCATTGGAAATATTCCATTAAAGACAAAAAGAAAAGGAGATTCACTGATCATTTATAACATACGGGGTTAGCAAAGACTAACTTCTCGGTAGAAGTTGAGAGAATATAAGAGGGAAGAGTGGCGGTTTTTTTGGAAAGGGAAGAGATTTCGAGCCAAGTGCTTTTAAAAATATAAAATATTTATTTTAGATATGATGATGTTAAGGAAGAAAAGACGTATTTAAATGATATTAACATTAGTTAATGTTATTATATATGAAATACATCAAATTAATTTATAATAAAATATAAGAATTATTATAACTTATTATTAATATTTTAATACATGAATTAGAAAAGTTAAATATATTTAAAATAATTTGTATTATTTTTTTATAAAATGTAATTTGAATATATAAATCATATTAGATATTAACATCACATAGAAAACATAAACTTGACAAATTCAAATATTCTATGTATTTGAATTCAGTTTCAAAAAGGAGTAATAATTGTATACCCAATATAAATATTAAAAATTTACATTAGCATTGAATTCATTAAACTACAAGCTATGGCATCTCTTGTTAATTTCATTTCATAATCACTTGAATTTTTTGATTCACCATCATCTTGATCACTTTCTCTATCATGCACATCTTCTGGATCAATAATATTCTCATATGCCCTGCCAATATTTTTGTATTCCATCATATGATCATTTCAACCGACATGTGTAATACCCAATTTTATCCCGGGCCCAACAAACCCAAGACATACAAAATAAATCCAAGGCCCAAAATTTTACAATGGCCTAATACAACTACACAAGCTCAATGGCCCATTTTTTCCCCCGGAAACAGCAAACCCCACGTTCAGCACCATTCCACCACGCACACGCATGACCTCTAGCTCGCGCATCTACACCCCACGATCAGGCACTCCTCCACGACATCACAGTACCTGCGATTTGAGCAAAGAAATAGGCATAAACTGTATGGTATTCGACTAAAAAAAGAAAGCCTTCAATCTTTCGTTGTGGTAAATGGATGCCAAACTGGGAAGGACCTTATGTGGTAAAGAAGGCTTTTTCTGGAGGAGCACTGATATTATCTGAGATGGATAGTAGGAGCTTGCCTAACCCAGTAAATTCAGATTCAGTCAAGAAGTACTTCGCTTAAGAGGTGAAAACCCGCAAAGGGCGCCTAAAAAAAAAAGGGAGAGGCCAAGGTGAAAACCCGCAAAGGGCGCCTTAAGACCAAAGGGGTTTTGAATGGAAATCCCGAAAAGGGCAATTCAAATTTTGACCAAGGTTGGGGCAAGAAGTAGTCTTGCTATGCTGGAATTAATGAAGAGGAAATACGCATGTCTTGGGGCATCGACAGAATACGCTAGATCTCCTAGGCACATGATAAGCTCAAAATGGTTCTCGTGGAGTTCATACGGAGGAGCTTAGGCTGTGATATCTGAGGCGCTCATTTTTGTTCCTCTTTACCTATTTTTGTACTTTGGCAATATTTGCTTCCTGTAATTAATCCATTTTTCTTGAATCTTGTTATTAATAAACTTCAGTTTTGACCATCTTAACCTTTATGTTCACGTGCTTGTATTGAAATAACGATTAATGGACTAATAATACTTTTGCAAAAGGGGTTTTGCATATTACTTTGGAAGTTTCTAAATGGCATAAGAACCTGAAACAGGACTATCGTTTAGAATTTACCCAGCTTAGGGGTGGAATATTTGTGTTCAAATTGGGATTATCTCTTCACTCAAAGATATTGATTGAATAAAGGATATTGTGTCAACCGAAGCATAAGAGGGGATCATGATATTCCTCATTAATATAAATGTCGGGCGTACACATCTAATCATGATGATCGGGTATGGTGTAATAGACCGAGTTAATGAAAGTTTCTAGGTGACAAGAGGGGGTTTGAAGATGGTACAAATCTTAGGTTCTAGAAATATAGTGAAATAGACCCTGAAGTTGCAATGGGGCAAACTAGTTGAGCAAAATGGGTTGTTTCTGTGGGTTTCGTTGGAAATGCTAGTCGAGCAGGAGGGCAGCATAATACGATGTGATAAAACCCTGATGAATAATGAGGGATGCCACTTTAAGATTTTAAAAAGGAATCATTCTCATGACGTTTTTACATTCATGTCATTCATAAAACATCACATCTAGTTAGGAGCATTTGATTTATTTCAATCATAGCATCCTAATTATTTGACATAAGCATGGATATATGACACCGAGTCTACAGGACATGTCTCAAAGGACAGTGTAGTAGCATTGGTGAAGTCAGATCTTATCTCCCTGAAGTTGCAGCGGAATAGATCGAAGGTTACAAACCTTATCTCCCTAAAGTTGCAGTGGAGTAGGTTGAAGTGACAAGCCTTATCTCCCTGAAGTTGCAGTGGAGCAGGCTTAATATGCAAGTCTTATCTTCTTGAAGTTACAGGAAGCAGACTAAAAGTTACAGATCTTATCTCCATGTATAGGCTATGGAGCAGATCGAAGATGGCTAGTCTTATCTCCATGTATCGGCTATGGAGCAGATTTTAGCCACCAACCTTATCTCTCTGAAGTTGCAGAGAGCAGGTTGAAGTCAGATCTTATCTCCCTGAAGTTGCAGCGGAATAGATCGAAGATTACAAACTTTATCTCCCTGAAGTTGCAGTGGAGTAAGTTGAAGTGACAAGCCTTATCTCCCTGAAGTTGCAGTGGAGCAGGCTTAATATGCAAGTCTTATCTTCCTGAAGTTGCAGGAAGCAGACTGAAAGTTACAGATTTTATCTCCATGTATCGGCTATGGAGCAGATTTTAGCCACCAACCTTATCTCTCTGAAGTTGCAGAGAGCAGGTTGAAGATATAAGTCTTATCTTCCTGAAGTTACAGGAAGCAGACTGAAAGTTACAGATCTTATCTCCATGTATCGATTATGGAGCAGATTTTAGCCACAATTCTTATCTCTTTGAGGTAGCAGTAGAGCAGATCATAGCACAACTCTTATACCCCTGAAGATGCTGTGGGTTAAAGCAGGGCTACTTGAGGAAATGAAGCATCAAGAAGTCGAGACTCAGCAGGCCCAGGCAAAATTAGCCATTTTATAGTCTTTGCTCCATTCTCGTTACACAATAATGAGCAAAGAGGGGCAGCTGTAATACCCAATTTTATCCCGGGCCCAACAAACCCAAGACATACAAAATAAATCCAAGGCCCAAAATTTTACAATGGCCTAATACAACTACACAAGCTCAATGGCCCATTTTTTCCCCGAAACAAAGAAAACCCACGCTCAAAGCACCATTCCACCACGCACACGCACGACCTCTAGCTCGCGCATCTACGCCCCACGATCAGGCACTCCTCCACGACATCACAGTACCTGCGATTTGAGCAAAGAAATAGGCATAAACTGTATGGTATTCGGCTAAAAAAAGAAAGCCTTCAATCTTTCGTTGTAAAAGAGGGAGAACCTTTTTTTTGGGGGGGTCCTTTTTTTTTTCAAGAGAAACGGGTACGGATTTTTGAAGATAAAATATACAAAAATAGAGAGCAAAAGAATATTTCAGAGGTGATTACTTGTTGCAATTCTTTTTTTTATTCTGTTTTTCCTTTTTTCATTCGACACAAATACGAAATATAAGAGAGGACGAGAGACTTACTGGAGTTGCATCATGTTTTCGCTGTCGGGAGGCCTTGCTTTGTTGGTCGCAAACAAATTTTGGGGGGCGGTTGAGGGCTTGAGATGAGCTTTTCGGCTGAAAAGAAAAGGGGAAATGGGGAGAGTTTGAGAGCATTAGGTTTTTTTTTTTTAAAAAAGGCAAAAATAAAAATGGTTTTAAAATAGTTTTTATTTTATTTTAAATAGCACAATAAAACAACATTGGAAAGGGGAGAGTCGGCACGCGACTTGGGCCATGTGCATTTTCCCTTTAGATGGGGGATTTGCACTCTTAGTCCCCCTCCTTTGCGCTAGCTTCTAAATTCACCCAGTGCGCATTTTATTTTCTTGTAAATTTACCCTGGAATTTGCATACTGTCCCAATTTGGCCCGCACCTAGGTGCTGCATTTTAGAGTTTGGATCTTTTGCGCTTTTGGTCCCTGTGCATTCGTGCGCATTGCACTTTGATCTTTTGTTTTAAATTTCCATGGTTTGTTTTATTTATAAATTATCCCCTTTGTTTTAACTTTGTTTTAATGGAGTTTTTTTAATTTTCCATAATTCTTTTTTTCATTCACTTTGTTTTTTATATATTCGTATATACATTTTAAATCGCTTTGACAGTTTTACCATTTTTTTAAATTAAAACATTATTTTAGTGTTTTTTATATATCTTATTTTGTATAAATGTTGTTATGCACATAATTTATGATAAAATTATCTTTATTCCATGTACATTATTGTTCTCGTATTATTTTATGTAATTATTTTCTTAAAATTTATATATATATATATGTATTTTAAATTTATTTATGTATAATTTGGTTCTCTTTAAAGAATTATTGTATATTTTATATATTTTAGCATCTTGGTATATATCATTTGCACTTTTTTATGTGTTTCCCATTTTCATATATACATGTTTAGTTAAAGTAACTTGTCTATGTTTTATATTATTTATTTTGATTTTTTTTCCTTTTACGTAATATACATATTTTAATAGTTTTTCATATATTGTCAGTTTTTATATACATATAAATTGTTTCGAATTTCTGCTTGGGTTATTTCTTTGTATATATATAATAGTCTTTAAATTGTCTATATCATTGATTCCTAGTTCTTGTGTTGTCTTGCTTATCATGTTATCTTTAAATTCCTTTTTTGTAATTATCAATTATAAAAACTTCTAAAACAAAGGCAATGTTTGGCGTTTTGGAAATTTGGAAAATCGTGCCCTAACGTGTTGGGCTTCAATTTTTCGCTTGCCCAAAATAGTCAAATATTCCTTTAAAATTTCATTTATGTTTTTTTCTAAATTTTAAAATAAAGGCAATGTTTTATATTTGGAAACTCAAGAAATCGTGCCCTAACGTGCTGGGTTTCGTTTTTTTCGTTGGACCAAATAATGGAATACCCTTTTCGTGGCATTTTGGAAATCATAAAGTGATCTCAACTTTTGGGAGGCTTAAAATATCATATCCTAACGTGCTGGATGTGGTATTTTATTCCTTCGAAACGAGTGAACTTTAAAATCCAATTCAAATTGTTTATACATTTTTTTAAAAGGAATCGTATTTAAAAAATTTTTTTCTAAATTTTCGACGAGAAAACATTAAATAATCAATTGGTACCAATTTTGGGCGTTACGGGGGTGCTAACCCTTCCTCGTGCGTAATCGACTCCCGAACCATTTTTCTCAATTTTCGTAGACCTAAAATTATTATTTTAATAAATCAAATATTTTATTAAAATGATCAACCTCAAGGTGATCCGATTACACCTCAAAAAGGATCGGTGGCGACTCCAAACTTTCATTTTAAAAGTCGATTCTCGTTTTTTTAAATTCATTAAAAATGGTTTCGACAACATGTTTTCGGATAAAATTGAGTATTGTCATTGTAACTACAACGATAATCGTTTTCTTTTCAAAATTATAACTTGGCATGTCCATTAAAATGACCTTTTTTTTTTCAAAACACCAAAAGTTCATTCAATCACATTACGTAATGATGAATGTGAATGATGGAATATCTCTTCTTTACTAGATATAGGTCTGCCTTTACGAAATTCAGTTAAATGATATTGTTGTCATCTATACAGTCCAAGATAACCTTTCATTTGAGGATATCCAAAATCAACAAGATAATATTTTCCTACATACCATAATATGATAAACAATTAATTCAAGAGTTGTTTATTTTTTAAGATTATCAATTAAAGAACTTATATTTTATTATTTTAAAAAAAAAGAAATAAATGAAATATCTTACTGCCATAACATTCTGAGTCGGGACACATTTTCTTCCAATGTAGGGAATTTGTTCATTGGTGGAAGAATAGCAATAATATGTACCATCAATTGCACCTATGCAATCCTAAACAAATAATCATATTACTCCCATGCATATTTTTAGTTAAAAATATTAAAATATAATAATATAATTTTAAATTTTTACCTTAAAATGAGGCATATATCTAAAATCATTACGTAGTTGTTCGGGTATTAAGCTAAAAGAACGATCATCAGGTGCAATTATATCAATGGCCATCTTTGAAACTTTCTTAGGCATAATTGCAAAGTATCGACTTATTGTTGCTCCAGACCTTTGAAATCTTTCTCGATATTGAGAAAATTTTGCACCGGTGCCCAAGATGTACAAAAAAGTTCTTAACATTTCACGAGAAGATGTGTGTCTTAAAGTTTGCAAATTGTATCTTGTCTCCAAAACTCTCAATAAGCTTGTGAATATAATTTTTGACATCTTAAAATTAATCATGCAATGTGATTCATGACCTTCAAGGATCTTTCGGATCCATGTCTCACCTGACTGTTTTGAATCTATGCATGGTTGCTTCAATCTATACTTCTCATAATATAATTGCATAGAAGAATATGCAACATGAAATAACCAGTTAAAACTCTCCATGCGTTGTAAAATCTCTTTCTTTTCCCTTTCATCATCACTTCCATCACTACTGGAATTGTCAACCATATTCATCACGTATGAATAAATTCTATATCCAAAAACCAAGTATAAACAACTATTGATTAGACTAGATTACACATAAATAAATAGAACATAAATAAATAGTCAAACAAAGATTACACATGGATGACATTTATAAGTCACATAGTAGATATCTCAAAACCCTAGAAGACAAGAAAATTTTGAACTCTCCTCCATTTTCGTCTTAACCATTTCCGTCTTAAGCCACCAAGCTCTAATCTTGGCATTAGTTGATAAAAACACAATTCATTTGTCCTTATTGATTAATAATTTCAATGAGAAAAAATATAGCAGACTAACTTCTGGAATTTCCTCCGACAAGCTATCAAGCACTTTGATTGCTTATGGAATACCATATGGATCCATAACAAGAGTCAAACTAGATTTGAATTGACTCATATTGTCAGTTACACAACATAATTTTTCAATTTGACTGGACAATCTTGTAGCCCTTTCAATTTACTTTGATGATTTCTTCCTTCCAACTTTAAAATGTGAAGTTCCTACCTCAGGTGTTTTTCTTTTTTTTTTATTGTTTCCATCAAAGTCACATCCCACTTGACTTGAAATGTGAACATCATTTATTGTATTTTCTTCCTCATTCTCTTCAAGTATGTCATTGCCAACATCCTCAAAAAATTCACTAGGGAGTGTACCCGAAGAAGGTGCTCATTCTTTATCACTGGTGGTAACTATTCCAATAAACATCTAGTCCAACTTCCCTTCGAATTCAGGATCAATACCTAAAGTTCTAAATTTTTTAGCTTCAAGCACAACCTATTATAAGAATTATTAATGTACCTTTAGTTTACTCTCCCACCAATCATCTGATGCATCAACGATTACTTTTATAGGATTCCACCATAAACCAGTATCTTCACCTTTAAGCTTTTTCCAAGCCTTCCATTCTTTTTTTCAAGGCATCTTACCTATTTTTAAATTGTCTTTGTGAATAAGCCTTGACTATTTCATTCTCGAAGTTGGTCATTATTTTCAGTCGTCCCTCTTTTTTGAAATGAGCACCATGTTTATTGCCTTTCAATATCTCTTTAATACAAATATCGAAGGATATTTTTGTCAATCTCTTATCCCATATTGATTTGACCTTTTCACCATTAACTTCAATGATCGAAGTACTTTTCATCTATTATATAAATATATATGATCATATATAAAAAATTGAAAATCAATATTACAAAAAATTCTTAAAATATAAATAAATAATATTTAAATGTAGTTTGTATATATCAATCATCCCTGCATACGATAATACTATTTACATTTGTTTATAAATTTCACAAAATTTTTTAGATAAGTATTTTGCAAGTTAAACATTATGTATATGGACATATATCTAAAAACATACAAGTGAGAGTTTAGTTGGGCTCGTGCTTTTGGTGGATGATAAACCATAAAAGTAACATATTTTAATCTCATACTTGGCATGTTTTTGGATGATTTATTTTATAATTTAGTGAATTTGATGCTCCTAATCCTTTAATTTCATGTTTCTATACCTAGAAGAGCATAGGGGAGCAAAAGGAGTGAAAAATTGGCCAAAATCGGACAAAACGAGCTACTTTCAGGATCCACACGGCCTGGCCATTCCCACACGGGATGAGCACACGCCCGTGTGAGCCACACAGGCTGACCACACACCCATGTGCCAACCCATGTCAATATCGTTCCCTATTTCCCAAACACGCAAAAAAAGTTAATTTTTAAGGTTTCTGAGCATTCTAAAGTTTATAAATACACACTAGAAGAGGAGCTAAGGGAGCATGCAGAGAAGAACGAAAAAATTACTCGAAGAACACTGTCGGAATCAACTCAGAAATAGGATCTCCTTCAAGATTGAAGATCTCCAGTCAACTTCTCTAAAAGTTTTTGGGTTTATTTATGTTTTGTTGTTTTCCTAATTTTGAGATATTTTCCTTCCAAAGTATAAACTAAATTCCCTAGATACCTAGGGAAGATGAAACCTATGATAGATCTTATTTTTTAATTTCTGAATTATATGATAAATACTTAATTTTTTTATCTCAATTATGTGTACATATTTCATGTTTTAATGTTTTCAAAATATTAATTCATGATTGATGTGCTTATTTCAGTGGAGCAAAAGTCCCTACTTAAGAGTAGATCTAGCATAATTGAGTGGAGTTACATGCAATCCCAGAAATAGAACGATATAAATCTACAGGATTAGAGTCAAATCTATTAGGGGAATCCATAAATCGAGTTAATACGATAATAGGGGTTTTAATTAGAAAGAGATTTCAATTAATCAACCTAGAGTTAGTTATTTTTACTCTCGAAAGAGATATTAATATAATTTAGGGATTTCTACGGATCAAAGCAAGTGAATAAATCGTTTAATTCAGATTCGGAATAATAAGTGAAGTCTAGGTGGATTCTTTCCTGTGTATTGTCTCTCTCATTGGTTCATTTGAATATTTTCTACTTAATTCTCTATTGCGTCTTAATAATTAGTTTAGATAAATTTTAAATTAAAAACAACACTTTCAATTTATAGGCTAAATAATAAAAAGATAGTAATTACTGGTACTTTTAATCCTTATGGATACGATATTCCTGACTCACCATAGCTATACTACTATACGATAGGTGTGCTTGCCTTTGTCGTGATTTTAGTTAGCTAAGTGAATCATCATCAGTGGACATGCTTCTTCAGCCAGTGAAGCAAACAAGCAAATTATAGAAATTTGGCAGAGAAGTCTCAAATAGCTAAAGTAAATTCACTATTGATATTCATTTATAGATCTAAACCAGTAGTAAAATCAAGCATTCGACGAGGAATTTGACAAATAATCATCAACAAATTATTGTACATTACACTGTCAATGAACACAAAAGCAAATCCGATACAACTTGTCAAGAGTTAAGAACAACAAAGTGAATAGAAGGAGAATAAACAAAACCCATTTTTAGATGAAGACCAAAGCCATTTACCTCTCATGGAGAGTCAATGTCATTTATGATCATCTGGCCTCCAACCAATACTCAGCCACAGTAGGGGTGACTCCAATGACGCCTCTAAACAACTCAGCTCTATTGGACCAGAGTCGTTCAGTTACCGACCCCCATCCCCCAGATCCAGAATGGGGTCCAGTAACCCTTTTCAAAACCCTCAACATAGCTTGAGACAGTGTGTCGTCCCCAGCTGATCGGCTCTGAGACCCGGTCTCAGCAAAAGGTGTAGCCGGAGTCTCACTCGTGTCCAGATTTGGCATACTGCCCAAAGAGGAAGACTCAACTCGAGTTCTCCTACGATTCCCGTCGCGTCCGCTCATACCTCGACCACGTGTTCCACGTGCGTTCATCGAAATTTTAAATGTTTATCTACATTTTAAAATTTTATGCATCAGTTCTAGTGTTTATTAGCAGATATTTTATGCTCAAGTTATCAGAAGTTCAGAAGTATTTCAGAGATTTTAGTCTCTAACTAACTCAGTACAGTTTCAGAAAGTTCTATCTAAGTTCAGAAATACTTATAGGATCAGCTCCGGAGACTCGGTGAACCACATACTCATTCAAGATAAAAACAAGTTTTTGTTTGAAACCAGTCCTTTTTCAAATAAAATTTTGGAATTTAAAATTCATAGCCCAAGTTTTGCAACCTGACTCTGATACC
This sequence comes from Gossypium longicalyx, assembly GCA_025698465.1. Classification (NCBI taxonomy): domain Eukaryota; kingdom Viridiplantae; phylum Streptophyta; class Magnoliopsida; order Malvales; family Malvaceae; genus Gossypium; species Gossypium longicalyx. The sequence continues at coordinate 7,072,497 of CM046998.1, read as the reverse complement.
ACTAAATGTAACACCCCAAACCCGGTCTAGACGTTATAGCCGAATCAAAGAGTGTTACGAAGAAGGGTTTTAAAACACGTCTTTTTGGTTAAAATAAATCGCGTTATTTGATACCAACCAGAGTCTATATGTTTCAAAAAAACTCATTTTTATAATCTTAATAAAAAAATTTATACATTATCCTTTAAAGTATTTGATTAATTTGCAGCGAAAATATGAAAAATCATTCTTGTCTTCAGAAAAACCATTCGCTTGTGTTTTCAAAACATTTATTTGTATAAAACCGCAATTTGCCAATCATCATAATTTTAAAAAACTTAAACACAACTAAACCAAAACCAACAATTAAAACCATACAGTCCAGAGAGTCCCAAAAATTATAAACTCTCAAATAAATTTAGAATTTAAAATACTGAAAACTAATGGTACTGAGGAAACAATTTCCCAACGAGTGGTCACCATTGAGCCTCTATCGCACGAACATGCCTATGATTGAGGGTTACCAGTACAAATCAGACAAACAGATGTAAGTTTCCATAAACTCAGTGTGTAATCTAATAGAGATAATAATGCAACATTCACAGAATCTCATATGCAGATAGAAATAGAATCGGACTTAAGTCCTTAATAGATACATATATCAGAATCAGATGTACAGAATAGATATATATAATCCTACCCCCATCTTTTACACACTATATCCGGCCATCCCATCACACCATGTGGGGTTAAAAACACCCACCCATCTCTACATAACATATAGTGTCGATGCGATACATAACAATATAATATGCAGCCAAACTGCCAAATAATAGGTAAAAGGTCACCGTATAGATCACTCCCTCCACATATGCAGATCCCACCCTAAACACCGATACAAAATACAGAATTAACAGAATTATTATGCTTAACATGCTCGTATACAGATAACATATATACTCAAATAGAACAGTCAGACATACAAATCAGTTTTCTACTCAAATCTGATTATCAGAATATTAGATCACATGAATTAAGGTTTGGTTAGCCTTTACTAACCTTATGGTAGGCCCATAGTGACCGAAACGACCCGTGCGACTCTAGGAAAAAAATTAGTATTTTGGACCCACATGCCAGTGTGGCCTACACGGCCTGGCCCAAAACCCACACACCCGTGTGTCTCACCCATATGGCCCATACACCCAATCCGGCCTAGCTTATGTGACCCATACGACTATACATTTGCCGTCACACGATCGTATCTCACACACGGCCAGTTGCACACCCGTGTGGCGTCAACAAACCCAGTTTTTAGCTTTCATTGAACCTTGTTTTCTCGCATTAGGAGTACACACCTAGTTCGATTTTGACACATAAGTAATTTTGAGCTCTTCAAACTTAAAAAATCACCATTCAATTGATCAATTCTAAGTACCGAAACACTAATCTATCAAAACCCTAATCGACATACTTGAAAATTTTATTCAATCAAAAGGCTCGATCACTTACCAAAATAATTACGATAGCCCAAACACACTACACGATAGAAGATGAATTTTGATCCCTTTGATTAACATCTACACAAGAATTCACCACATTAACACACTTGAAAATGATTCCCAATTGCACAAAACTTCAAGAATACTTACCTACCATAGTCCGAGTAGGGATTACGGAACTCAAAACACAGTGATTGAACGACAGTATAGCGAATAGAAATCAAAGAAAGAATAAATAAAAAAGAAAACATTTGGAAAAGGACTTTGAAGAAGAAACGTCAAAAGGTATTTAGGAAGAGAGAGAAAAAAAAAAGATAAAAATAAAATTGATTAATTTGGACATAATCCCACTACAGCCACTAACAACTCAACCAACTTAGAATTTCAAGTTCATCCAAACTCTCTCAGCTAACTGAAACAAAATTTATCACCCTAGCTCACACAGGGATTCAAACACAAAATCCCCAACAGGCTAACTCTTTACCACTCAAACCAGCAAACTCATTCTGATATGGGTTTACAAAGAATATTACATAACCCTACCCAGCAGGGATAAAGTTAGGATAAAAAATAACATAATTGCCAAAAGTGGAACTTGAACCCAAAACCTCAAACACACAATCAGAACACTTAGCCACAAAAGTAGATACATACTTGTCAAATTTCACAAAAACAAAAATAAGTTAATCGAGGCGTTACAGTCCGAAAAATTTTCGTTGCAGCTGAAGTTTGCGACATCAATAGAGGCTTCAAACCCATACCAATATTTGTTTTTCAAATCGTTTAAAGTCTACTTTCAACCTTTATCAACCTAGATCGTTCCTCGTACATAGGGCCAAGGGCTGTGATAATAAGCCACGAGGCGTACTGACATCCCAACACATAGTATAATAGGAGACACCATGGTTCATGACGTTGAGACATTGTGTAATGTTGCAACATTGTCTTACCTGACGTCATGATGTCGCTCTGCCTGCACAATGTTGCAACGTTTCGAAGGACGATGTCGCGACGTTGTAGTTCAATGTTGTGATGTTGCGAAGGATGATGTCGTGACATCACTCTTTATCTACTCAATGTCATGACATTACGAAGGATGATGTTGCGACATTGTACGAAATCAATTTGTTTTGTGTTTCATTCAATTTGTTTCCTAATGTATGAAATCAACAATTAAGCTTTACAATTTAGTTTTTTTTTCTTAAGCTAAGCTTAATTTCTATCAAATTCACACTTAATTCTTCAAGAAATCAACAATAGTAACTTTCTAAAACTTTAGAGTTTCACAAATTGGTACATGGGCTAGCTAAATCAGGCTCCCATGACCTCAAATCTATAAAGATTAAAAGAAAAGGGTTATATTGTATTACCTATTATAAAGCCAAAATTTTGATGAAAACCTTGAAATTTTCTTCTTTTCTTCAATGGTGGTTTCGGCTGGGAGAAAGATGATAAGCTTTCATCCCCCCTAACATATATAGTATAATTAGTAAACTAATTAACTTAATTAAGTAAGCTTAATTAATTATTAAAACATATTTAGTTTAATTTAATTATAAATTAGGCATAATAGATATCATCATTGTCCCACTATCTATATAAAAAAAATTAGTTTATTTACCCTTTTAACCCTCGGATAATTTCTATCTAGATCTTCAATTCATTTCCTAATTAAAATTTTATAGTGATTGAACTTTTACAATTTAGCCCCTGGGCCTTAATTACTCACAATTTCGGCTAAATTACTTAATCAAATTTCAATTCATCAATATACTAACTCTATAAATATTTATATTTAATATTTATAAACTCAATTTACGAAAACAGGGTCTCAAAGTCATATTTTCCGACACCACTGAATTTTGAGTCGTTACATGTTTGGCGAACAAAATATAATTAATTCTAGTATTATGTAAAAGTAGTGCTTTATAGAAAAGGGGGAAAACATTGATGCAAATTAAATTGAAAATTTTTGAACTCATTTTATTTTGGAGAAGTTGAAAAAAAAATGAAAAAGAAAAATAAATAAAATGAAATAAAATAAACTGATGAATTAATATTGAAGTAAAAAGAATGGGTACCATGTAGAAAAAAAAGTTGAATTCAAATTTAAAATATTTAAAAAAAAAGTTGAATTCAAATTTGGTAAATACACATTTTGATTACCTTAATCAAGAATTTGAATTTTTTTTTTTACTATAATCAACATGACTTTTATTATTGAAGCAAAACTTTGCTTATATAATGCATATAAGTAGGGATTTCCTTAGAGTAAATCTAAATTAGTTTTATAAATTTTCTAAATTTAGTAATATAATTATATTCATCATTGTAAAATTTTAAATTAATTTGATATTTACGTAAGTATAATCATAGAATTAATTATTTAAGTTATTTATGCGCGCAAGAATTCAAATAACTAAACTAAAGGATATAATCAACATATTTACAAGTATTGTACCATGTGAGCCACATAACCCAAGCAATACCATATGTGCAAGTATGTTGCCTATAGCTCTATCTTAGGTTAGTGGTTCAAATCTCCCCCTATGCAGGTTAGGTTTTTTTATGTAATACTTAGAATTACTCATAAATTTATCTTAATATCTTAAATAGGACAGTAGAGGGGAGAGACGGTGGCATTGGGAGAGGGGACAGAGGTGGGGTTATTTTATTTTAATATAACTATTTTTATTTAATATTAATATAAATATTATTATAAAATTTTGCAATAATTATTTATAATATATTTTATATTTTCGAATAATTTTAACTTATTTTTAATATATTTAAAAACTTTTTAGAATAATTATTAAGAAAATATTTGAAATATCAAAATAATATTTTATTTATATTTCAAGGATCAAATTGGTTATTAACCCTTTAAATTAATGTGTCATTAACGAGAGATAATGGATGAGTGACAAAAATGTAACAATTCAATAGCTTTAATTGTTATTACATAGTTTTAAAAGTTTAGTAGTCAAAATGTAATTTTGACCAAAGTTCAAGAACAACACATATAATTTACAGTAAATAATATAAAATTTTGCAATAATGAGGTATAAAAAAAAAACAAAAAAAAACCTAACATGCTTTTCATATTTTTATTATTAAAAACAAATTTTTATCTTTATTTATCAAATATTTCTTTTTATTTTCGATTATTATAATATGAAATTTATTTTTTAAAATAAGAAAATAAAAAATAAAACAATATATATATATACAAAATCAAATTCGCATATAAAATTCGCGAAATCCATTACATAAAATATAACAGGTATACATACAAGTACATATTTTTTTATAACATAGCCAATAGAAAAATAAAAATAAAAGCATTATGTACGGAGACCAATTAATAGAGCTGGGATTGGGCTAAGTTTGCAGGCCTAAGCCCCTAATATGGAATGGGCTTTGTTATGCTCATATTTGTCTGATTGTAAAAATACAGAACCTGTTGAGAGTGGGATTTGAACCCACGCCCTTTCGGACCAGAACCTTAATCTGGCGCCTTAGACCAACTCGGCCATCTCAACCTTATGATATCGCTTATACAATTATGTATAAAATAGGCTGAAAAACTGAGACCAAGTAACCATGTAACCATTTAAGTTATGCAGATTCATCCTTCCAACTAAATATGCATGTATTACCATAAATGCTTCAAATACAATGAGAAGTAGGATCTTTTCCTATAAATACAATGAGAAGAAAGTTACAAATAATTAACTAAAATATTTTTATATGATACCAATCTATATTATAAAAGTATCCAAATTAAAAATTCCCCATATTTGCTTAACTATACCCAATAAATGTATAGTTATAAAAATTTTACTATTCAATTTCTTCGCATACTAATATATAGATCGAATTTTTTATCTTATTCAGTTCGACTTATGATTTATATAAACTTTTCTAAGTCAAACTTGATTAACGAAACATTGTACAAAAACTTGAAAATTCACATTTAACTCAATACATTTGAAATAATAAATATTTTATAAATGATAGCACACCATTCTTTAAGGCTAAAGCTTCACCCACCTTTATTGTTGATAAGCACAAAACAATTGATCCATCAGAATCCCTAGTAATTGGAATAATGTTAACCACCATTTGCGATGTAATGAAGGCTACATCGAAATTAATTTTGATCACATAATTTGAGGTATCTAACTTATAGTTTTCTCTAACTGCTTGTTTGATTTCTCATCATGCATGCTTTTTTCTAAAAAAATTTGATGTTCTACATCAAATTGGACCACAAATTTTGCCCTCAAACAAGCATGAATTTTGAGCTTTTCAATTAAGTTGACAAATCTATCTTTGCTCACCTTTCAAATGATGATGAATAGTTGAATACCTAGACACATTGGAACGGTAGCTAAAAGCTTATGCTCACCAAACTACGTCCGCAAAAGGGCACAAGAAAGGAAAAATACGTGCTCTATTGGTATCCTCCTCAACCAGCATTTTTGGCTTTGAGAAAGGTAGCTTATCTTTTAATAATAATAATTACTTGCATTAATCATATAACATTAAAATATTTTTATTAAAAAAAAATTGAATACATATATTCTCTTGCAATTAGAGCTCTCTTTGCTAAGGAAAAAAAAATAGAGTTGTTTATAAACAAGATGACTTACACGATCTAATTTAGATTGAATTTGGATAAAAAGAATTTATCAATAAGCTAATTTAATTCAGCCCGAATATAAATAAAATAATTTTTCAAAATATTTTTATGTAAATTTAATTATAAAAATATATAAATATTAATATAAAATATATTTTATCATTTTTAAACAGAATAAAAATTTTCTGAATAAGTCTAACCAAGTTTGAGCTTAAAATTTTTTTTTTAAATCGAAACTCTACTAAGTCCAACTAACTCAATCTATAAACACTTCTATATATATATATATATAACAACCTACTATAATGTAATTCAATCAAACCCATATTAAAACTCCAAATATTAGCCAGGGATGAATAATTCTTAAAAATAAAAAATAAAAAAGTTAGATTTTACAAGAAAGTCATCAAATGTGATCACAAATTCCTAATCCTAATTTCATTGTCATGCACGTTTTTGTTTTGGTGTTTATGGGGAGGCGCCTTAAAGAACCAAACACGTGTTACGTTTAGAATTTTTTAGGATTTTAGGAATTGATCTTGCCTGTTATTGGAGCTGTGGGCCCAGCCCATATTCAAAAAATATTTTATGTCTCCACTCAAATTTAATTTGCTATATTTTCTTATTATAAAATGTTAAAATAATTATTTTATATTAAATAAAATTATTTAATTCGAAATTTAAGTCAGCCAATTCAAACCCAGAACACCTTGTCTTGGATATTTTAGTATTTCTTTTGCTAAATTATATTTAAAATGTTTTTGAAATACATTGTAAGGGAGTTGTTTATTCTTTATTTTTGAAAAATAAAAAGTTAAAAATAGCCACAATAACTTATTTCATCTTTTAACTTTATAAAAAGAATTATTTTAGCTCTCTATTTAATTTTTTACCTCTTTTAGTTCTTAAACTTGTATTATTTGTCAAGTCATCCAAAAATAGATGAAAAAATGTTAACTTTGGCTGATGTATAATATGTTTATATAACCCTATTAATGTATTAAATTTTTTTATTAAATTAACTTATTTATCTTATCTCCAACTGAATTATGTGTTTAGTTAACTCGTAACACTATTTCAATAAGGATTTTTAATATAGTATAGATAAAAAAATTAATTGATACACTTTCAAAACAAAAAGATTAGTTGATACATATTAATATAAAGTAAAAGTAAAAAAAATAATATTAAGACTAAAATTTAAAGTTAATTTAAATGCAAGTTAAAAGAAAATAGTAATTAAATTAGAGTAAAATCGGCTTACGAAGATATATTGTTGGGATCTAGAAGTGTTAATGATGGACATTGGGTTAAACCTGATCATGGGTCGGGCCGCCCGAAATGTGGGAGGGTTTGGGTAAAAATATAGGCCCGAAAATGGACTTGGACAAAAAAGGCCCGTTTAAAAAACGGGTCAGGCCTCGGGTAAGGCTTTTTTGGCCTGAGCCCAGCCTGAATTAACTAAAGGACAAAAAAAAATTATTTTTTTTAATGTTGTTTTCTTGTTGTTTTCTCTCTATTTTGCTACCATTTTACTATTATGTTACTACTATTTTATTGTTATTATTTGGATATTGTATAAAACTTATTTTATTGTTAATTTTGTTATTATTTTAAAGGCATTTGTTAATTTCGCTATTATTTTAGAGGCATTTTCTTGTTAAGTTGCATTTATCTTAGTGTTATTTAAGTCTACATATTTTTAAAATTTATTTCCAATTTGTTGGGAAATATTTATTTTGATGTTGTTAGTATTTTTGATGTATTATATACATTTAAAAATTATATAAAAAATAATACGGGTGGGGCGGGTCAGGCCAAAGTTTTAGCATTTTTATTTGGGTCAGGCTTGGACAAAATCTTAGGCCATTTTTCATGTCGAGCCCGGGCCTAGTTAATGGGCTTGAAATTTTAGTTGAGCCTGACCCGAATCGGCCCATGAGCACCTTTAAATAGGGCCTCAACATATTAAAATCTTTTTCAGGCTTGTGTATCACCAAAGACTTTTAACTATTGGAGAATGATTGATGAAGTACCTCACCAACTACCTTTATCATGTTTTTTATGATAATTTTATTGAAGATACAAGTCATGTCTTGCACGAATGCTTTCCGACAAGAACCTTTTGGGTGATGCTTGTGAAGGATTGATTAAGAGAATTTTTAACTATGGAAATTGATAGATGGATCTCTGTAAACTTTGGGAACCCTTCTTATTTTGATAAGGAGGAAGAATACTGGGATTTACTCTTTGGTGTCATTTGTGGATCAGGAGGAATCATAATATTTTAGTGAAAACTATGTGGATACAAAGGGGATACTAGAAAAAAGTAAGAGATTGAGAGATGAGGTTAAAAGAGCCTTGATAGGTGCCAATAGCAACCATGCTCTGACAGGTCATTATGTATGTAGAGCAATTAAATGGGAAAGGCTGCCAGTAGGTTGGTGCAAGCTTAACATGGATGGGTTCAATTGTACACTGTATTGGTTATGTAGATGGCTCAAACTGTAAGGTGTTGTTAAGGTCTATAGCCCAAGAAAGTGCAAAGCTTAGATCTAAAGGTCAATCTATTACTTTGAAAAGGCTTAAGACAAGGAAAAAAACTTGCATCCAAATACCTTCATAAAAGTATAGTTTGGTTACCTATGATAAAATGTCCCTATGGAGAGATGCCACTAATTACACGAGTAGGCAATATATTAATAAAATAAACTACACTAACAAAAGCATCAAACCAAAACTTAAGTGGCATGGAAGCTTGAGCTAAAAGTGTCAATCTAACTTCAACCAAATGTCAGTGTTTATACTCAACAACCTCATTTGTTGAAATATGTAAGGGCATGATAATCTATGCTTGGTACCATGTAAAGCAAGCATTGATGAAATAGTTTGGCATTCACCTCCCCGGACACCTTGCAACTCCTTAATTGTGCAACCAAATTGAAATTGAGCAAGTTTATGAAATAGAGAAAAGGCTATAAGAGCTTCAAACTTGACTTTCAACAAGTATGACAATGTATAACATATGCATGCATCAACAAAAGAAATGTAGTAATTATAACCATTGGACAAAACATGTGTAGGGCCCTACAAATCTATATACACAATATCAAAATTATATGAATAAATTGTGCTAGAAGGGGAAAGTAGAAGTTGATGTCTCTTTCCCATTTGACAAGAAAAATAAATAGATTATTTTCATTAAAATGAAGCTTTGCATTGCAAATTTTCATTACTTTGGACAAAAAATCATAAGCTACGTGTCCTAGCTTCTTATACTAAAGATAATACAAATTGACATTACTAGAATGTGCATTATCATCAAGTAAATTTACCATAGTAGAGTCCCTTTGTGAACAGTCAAATAACTCACGATTAGTGCTCAAGTCGAACTAATAAAGCCTTTCCTTCTCGACTCCCTCAAGCAAAATTTGACTAATCTACTCATCCTTTACCAAGCAATAATTTGCATGAAATTCAAAGAATACTCAATTATCTTTAGCAAACTTGGAGATATTAATTAGATTTTTAAGCATATGTGGAACATGGAGGAGATTATTAAGTTGAAAAAAATTTAGTGGGAGAGACTAATAGAGTATGCTAATAAGATTTATATATAATTGACTACTATTATCAATAGTGACCATACCAATACCTGTGTATTCTTTACTAGGCACAAGATGCTTTCAGTCATTTGTAAAGTGATGAGTAGCACAAGAATCAACAAACCAAAAATTTGAAGAAATTTTTAGGCCTAACATAAAAGCATTTACTTCGTGTGTTGGTGAGTAGAGAAATTGATCCTTCAACATTGGAGACACTTGGAGAGGATGTATTGGAAGAAGTATCACCATTCACAACAAATTTATATAAGAATGAACTATAAAAAAAATTGTTGAGAAGTAACCTAACTTTCATAAGGAGTAAAAGTGTAACACCTCCTAACCTTATACCGTCACCGATACAGGATTACTGAGTATTACCTGTCAGTACAGTTCAATACAGACATTAATTAAAATAAATGTTTACACCCATCGTAATTTTAAGATATTGTCCCTTAATGGGCCCTTGATGTCCAATATGAACAGTAGAATCAATTCGGGACTAATTTAAAATCACTATGAGTTTTTCTTATGAACAGTACCTACACGCTCGTGTGTAAGCCATATGTCTCACACGGTCTGGCCACATGCCCATGTGCCAAGCCATGTGGACTCAAAATGAGCCTTAATATCAAGTTTACCAACCCTGCAATTCAACAACACCAAACAATCCAAAACCAAATCATTCAATCACCTTAAGTCACAATCATACTTACTCAAAACATGTCAATCTGGGCAATTTATAAACCTATATGATGGATCTCTTTTAAATATTTCACTTACATTATCAATGGTTTAAATTCAAACCAAATACGCCATTTCCTACCATATATCATTACCAACTCTTATTTTACTTATTTCATCATTACATTGACAATCTAAATGACTCTCGTAAGACATCTTGGGTACATGTCATTACCAATAATTAACATGCTTTACTTCATTGAATTCGGGATCAGCTTGGGATGCTGATTAACGGTCTGACTTTATTTATTCTGCGCACGGAAACAAACTGTACGCTGAGTATGAACTTAGTGGTATTTTTATAATCCAAACATTAAATAGTAAAACATACACTTAATATCATTTAATGATCATAAATTTTCATTTATTCATTTCAGGGATAAATTATTTACAACTCATTCAATTTTTATCATCTATTAACCCAATTAGCTTTTCAAATAAATTCACAATCATTTAAATAATAATATTTTCCATTCATATGTCTCACTTATACTTATGTTCACTATTCAATATCAGTAAATAATTTTCAGTATCGATCAATTTTTTAGTTTTATTCAGTAACATTCAATCATTCAAAAACAATTAGTTGTTCAATAATATTCAGTCACTCTTTAACAATCAGTTATTCAGTAACGATAAATTATTCAGTAACAATCAATTATTCAATAACAATCTTTTACGCAGTAGCAGTCAGTTATCCAATAACAGTTAGTTATTCAGTAGTAGTCAATTATTCAGTACCTTTATTTACCCCTATTAACATGACTCGGACTCAAACGGATACATGGATCCAACCCACACACTGGGATAGCATACAGTGTTTCATCGATCGGAGTCAGAATACACCGTAACTCGATAACGATAAATAAGAATAAAGATAAAGAGCGACACAGAGTACCTCATCGGAACAAATTCGAACGAGAATGATGAGTGCGGAGTACCTCTTCGGAACGAATTCGGAACAGTGACAATAAGGCGACACTTATAGTGTCTCATTGACACAAAGTCGGAATATCCCTGAACACTTTCAATCCTATGGCATGCCAACTATATCCGACTTAGCCCGATACTGTTAATAGGGTTTCTAATTCATTTTCCAGTTTCCAATCATTACACATCTCAACAATCATATATATTCATAATTCGAAATAATTCATTTCACTTTTCAATAACAAATATTCAATTTTCACAATAATCACATATATCCGTATAAATTCAATAAATTTAACACATACCTAATCAATCCATTTCAATTATATAACACAATAATTCTCACCTCAATTACTATCATAATATTCAATCAAAATTCAACAATAAATAAATAATTTCACTTTTCAATTCTAACCGATATCTATTCTAATTTAAATATTCATCTCAAAGCACTTTCTATACATATTAAGTAATAAATTCAATAATTAAATATTAAGTTTGGATTATAGAAATACAAACCGTAATTTTCAAGCTAACCCTCGTCGACTTTGCCTTTTTCTTGCTTAGCCGAGATCTCCGGCACAGTGTTAGCTACGGAAATTAAAACAATTAAAAATTTATCAATATCCAATTTCATTTTATTTATTCCAATTGCAACTCAATATTTACATAACTTCTAATTTAATCCCAATTCAAACTAACTTGTTTTATTTACAATTTATTCTCTATTTTTCACTCAACTATCACTTAAAACCAATTTTCAACTCTCTATTTTCTCCATAAATCCCTAATTTGAAATTTCTTTCAACTTAGCCCCTAAAGCATAAAACTTATGAATTACTTTACAATTCAATCCTTATTTCACTTCTAACTTGAATTTCTGTCAATTTAATCCCTAATTCATCATTTTATTCAACATGAGCCATCTTTAGAAATCTAATAACTTTCAAAATATCAACTTAATTTCATCAAAACCTTATTCCAAAGCTTCTAAAACATCAAAATTAAGTAAAAAGGGCTAAATTGACTTACCTATTTAAACTTCAAGCTTCAAACCCTAATTTTCCCTTTTCTTCTTTCTTTCACTCCTTCTCTGTTTCGTTTCTTCTATTCCGTTTCTTTCCTTCTTTTTCTTTCTTTTATTTTCATTAAACTATTATATATATTATTTATACTTAAATTAGTAATACTTATTTATTATTTATACATGTGTATATTATTAGTACATATGTATCCATTTATAACCATACATTTGTCATAATCTAATTTATTTATTACATAAAAATCTTATAATACAATTATTTAATTAATAAATATCTTTTACTTAATAATTATCTATTCAATAAGTAAATACAAGTATTACAAATGCATGTATTTTTATTAATACACTTGTATCAAATCATCATCACATATTTGTCTTTCTTTAATTCATTTATTTATTTACTTTATTTAATTAATATACAATAATAATTTTAATATAATAATATTTGCTTAAATAATAAGTAAATACATATATGTATTACAAATGTATGTATAATATTTATTACACATGTATATTTTTATTACCACACATTTGTCACTATTTTAATTTATTTAATAATGTAATAATTTAATATCAATTAAATAATAATAATCATAATAATAAATTAATTATTCTAAGAAAAATCTTAGATTTTTTTTTCCATCTTTTGCCGCCTAAATTAGGACAAATGACATAATTTTCATTTTGGTCCTTTACATTTTCTTTTAATCTATAATTCAACTTTCACACTTTATTCAATTTAATCCTTATATCTAATTAGCCTCAATTTAAGCTAATTCACCTTATTAAACTCTAATCAATCACTCAACTAGCTTCGTAAATATTTTTTAATAAATATTTACGAATTTATTTTTCAGAAACGGAGACTCGAAAATATACTTTTTCGATAACTGTAAAATTTGGGTCGTTACAAAAAGGACACATGTTGACAAAAGAACGCTCAGGGCGAGGTAATGAGGGCTTGTAACTAGTTGTTGTGACACCAAGAAAAGACTAATCATAACGATGAAAACAATGATCAACAAGATGTTCAATATTGCTACATAGTTGGCACTACATCTACAAATGACCATGGCTTCTCCTAGCAAAAAAATAGTTTGGACGAAATTGCCTTAAAGTAAAACCAACAATATAATTGCTCGATCCTAAAGCATTAACATTCCTTGACCTAGACACATGGAGATGTGTTGCATTTGCATTGATAAGGAAATGAATGACATTATGCTGCCTCGATTTTGCATCAAGAAGCACCACTACCACGCTATCAAGAAAGAATGACTCATGATTGACAATTATAACCACCGCAAAGGGTTTATACTGTAACATCCCAAAATAGGGCTTAGTCAGAATAGTGATTTTGAAACCACAAATCTGACGTTGAAATATTTAATTTATAATTATTATGAGGCCTAGAATATGAAAATATACATGTGTTAAAGTTTCATGAAGAAATTTTATGAGTAAGGTGTCCAATTGGAAAATAAGGACCAAATTGAATAAATTGTAAAACTTGGGTTCTAGAAGTAATTTGTATGAAATTTATTTAGATTATTAATTAGAAGGTCTTAAAGAGCAATTTTCCCAATTTTTAAGTTTTTGGACAAAAATAGGCATGTATGGATAAAATTTGAAAGAAAGGGCTTAAGAGCATTTTGGTCATTTGACTAATTAATGAAATAAAATGGGAAAAAAAAGCCAAAAATCAGCCATTCTTCTCCCTCATGCAGCTGAATTTCTCAAGCCTCCATAGCTAGGGTTTTCAACATTTTCAAGCTCAATAGTAAGTGCTCTCGAGCCCCTTTTTGATGTTCTTCGTATTTTTAAAATCTCGGTAACTTACTTTCTCTATTTCTACCCATATTTCATGCTATGGTTCATGTTTATAAATTTACCCATGCATGAGTCACTTGTATTTTAATGGTTTATGGAGGAATATGAAAGTTTAAAGAATGGTAAACAACTTTTACTAAGTGATTTTTCATGGAAATGGCTTTAGGGACCATTTTGTAAAAGTTGTAAAAATGGGTAAAAAGATGAGAAATAATGGAAAATTTTGGGCTGCCATAAGAGGGAAAAACATTCGGTTAGGCTTAGGTAACATCGAAATTGCATGCATTTCATTATACGAGCCTAATGATTAAATCGTAAATAATGTGAAAGGTTAGGGGCAAAAGGATCATTTTGTTCGGGGGTGAAATTTAGACTCGAAAAGAAGAATGTGAGGTATTAATAATTCATTTTTATTGTTATAGACCCCGAGGAACAAATTTTGGAGGTCGATCGAGGAAAACGAAAGGTTTCGAAATAACCGAAACGCGAAATCAAAACGAGTACCAGGTAAGTTCGAATAACTTAAAGTAAACTCTTATTATGCTTAATTGCATGTATTATGAATGCATGATAATTAGTTATAACGATGGTATAAAAATCCATGAAATTTGTTAATAATAATGACATGATAATAAATGTCCTAGTTGAAGTCAAAAAGGGAAATTCGATGGATAAACCATGGCTTACATGACTTGGGATCCTGCATGTGTTGCAAAAAAAGATTTAGCCCGGACGGGTAATCCGTTGATCTCAATATAGAAAGGATCTAGCCCGGATGGGTGTTCCTTGAGTGATCAAGCCTCCCGAAGAATATGTGTGCATTATGGATTTATCCCGGACGGGTAATCCGACTTAGGTCTGAATTTAGCTTGGACTGGTAATTCAGATCTGAGCTCATTAAGGGTGTTTATCGCTACAAGGGATTTAGCCTGGATTGGTAATCTCGACATCACCCAATGAGTTCATATTACGGGGGATTTAGCCTAAACTGGTAATCCCGCCGTAAAATGTGAGGTTCGCGGGAGTTCGTACACGAGATGATCGCTCTTATGACTTGACGGTAAATGGATAATCCATCGAGATTTTTGAAAAGCTCAACGGGATTAACATGAGATATAAAATTGAAAATGTGGGATGATGAGCTCATCTAAGACAAATTTCATAATATATTGTTATGAGACTAACCTGTTGATTGAGTGCATGTGATAGGGAAACCATTTCATGCTTTTTGGTTATATTGCCTAATATGGTTGTATGTTAATTAATCGGTAAGTCTACTTTTCAGTTATTTGGGTTTACTAAGCATGTAAATGCTTACCCCTCTCTTTTCCTTGCCTTACAGAGCTCAAGGACTCGTAAAAATTGGAAGACGACTGGAGAGTCAACACACTACCATCTTGTCCAGCTTTGGTATATAAATACTTTTATTTTGTTCAATGGCATGTATAAGGCTTTCGTTATTTTGTTATATGTGTCATTTAATTTGCCAATATGAAGGCTTGTAAAGGTATACATATTCACTTGTAGATGGCCATGGAAATTGGCTCATTCTGATATAGGTTATGACCTACAAATTAGTGCATGTTTATGTTCAATTGTTCTAGTGAGGATGAAATATGGTATATCACATTTAGATACATGCAATGTGACCAAATCACATGGGATGACTAGGACATAATTGGCAATGAGTTATAATAATGAGCCAATCTTAAAAGTGTTATAAGACATAGAAATCTTTAATACAAAGGGGATAACCTAGCATGTGTAAAACCGATGAGATGAGGTTTACAAGCAATGAGATTTATCAAGGTCGTTTAAAAGTATAATTGAGCCATGTTAAATATTAATAAAACCTTTAAGTGTGTATGAATGTTAGAGGGTGACCAAAGGCTTGAAAAATAGCCTAATAAGGTCTACACGGGTATGTTTCTAGGCCGTGTGTGACACACGTATAACCCTATGGGTGTGTGGTATGGCCGTGTGCCCCCTGCACCTAAAATTTTTAAGTCAGAATGCATGGTAGTAAACATACGGGCAGAGACACGGCCGTGTATCTCAACCGTGTGATGGGCACGACCTAGCACATGGGCGTGTGTCTTGGCTGTATGCCCCTAAATGCATGCTGACGTCATAAACAAAATGCTTGAGTTTTTGGACACAAGCGACCATACGGGTGTGTCTAGGCCGTGTGAAGGATACGGGCGTGTGTCGGCTGTGTGAAAACCCCTGTAGGTTCGAAGTAGAAAATAAATTCAATTAATTCCACACAGGTAGGGGACACAGTTGTGTCCCAAGGCACACGGGTGTGTGCATTGTCTCCATACGGGTGTGTGAGACATTAACCTAAAAATTTTCTTAAATTTTTTTAAGACCTCGGTTTTGTCCCGGACCATTCTCAATGTATGTTTAGGGCTTCATAGGCCCATAATAGGGACATTAAGATGTGGTTTGATTGATTTTAATTTGAAAAGAAATTTCATAGTCCGTATTTTTCGAAAATGTCCAAGTACATGTATGGTAACGCCTCGTACCCTGTTTTGGCGTCGGATACGGGTAAAGGGTGTTATACTCTATCGATAACCCATCAAAGTCATAACTATATGCTCCACCTCTAGAAATCTAATTACCACAAGCTGCCAAAGTGTCGCATACCTCTTTGATTTGTGAGATGTACTTTTTCATGTTCAAATCACCATTTATAAGGCACGCAACTTGTAATGCAAGTGCATTACCTTTGTAATGGAATGAGTAACAAATAGTTTTATCAGAATGCTCTATATAACTGAGGAGGTTTCTGATCCAACTAATTGAGGTAGTAAGTGATGACTCACCATTGAAAGCAATCATGAAGCTAATGCACAATCTTGTTGAACATACACAACATGAGCTTTGTTTTCCACTTATTGATCGGAAATGTTGACCATCATTTTTTAAGGCACCACCATAGATCCATCAAGAAGCTTCCTTGAGCGGTGGCTTTTTTAATTATCAACAAGGTTTGTTGTTTTCAAAGAAGAAAATTCTTCTCATCCAACGTAACATTCATCTTTTTTATTAGTAAATGTTTAAGCAAGTCTGAACATTGCATCAATCCTATTATAGCAATTTGTTCTGTCATTAGAGTAATAGATTCCATCATCCTCGTTTGAAAGAGAGAACGCCGATCACCAAAAAAGCTCTGATACCATGTTAAAGTTTTTACTTGAAACTAGAAAAGAAAGAGAAAAAATACAAAGAATTGAAACAAGAACAAAGAGAAAAAATACAAAGAATTGAAACAAGAACCAATAAGAAGAAGACAAGAGAATAAAAAACCTCTACTTTTAAGAAATTGTTGAAAATTACTAATTACATCATTGACTATGTCTATTTACAATCAAAGGGTAACACTGTAACGAGCTAAACTAATTAGTAACCATTTAACAATTTCTCAATAAACTAGTAACCAATAACAACACGTGATGTAATAAACTACAACAATGATTAAGTCAATTGCTTGGAGGTAAAGAAATAGTTGTTTCCTTATTTCCAAATAACTTAAACTTTTTTTTTATACAATACCTAATTGTCTATAACCTCTATCCAACCCTTAAATAGAAAGATAAACAGAAGGATAAATATAGTTCAGCGTGCTCGAACCTACGTTCTTCTGCATTGATAATAATATTGATTCCAATCGAGATAACACTTATTCAACCCAAATAACTTAAGTTTATATATAAGATATTATGCTTTGTATATATTATTACTTAAAAAGTAATAAAATTTACTCATTTGTTAGCTTTTTTTCCTACAAAATTCAAATCTTGTTCTTTTTTTTATAGTGTCAACAACTCAAATCTTCAAAATTTCTGATATTGTTTTCTTTTACACCTCAACTTAGGTTTCGTTTACCATTGAGATTTAAAAGTATTTTTTAACTTCAAACCATGATTTTAAATCAAAAGAAATAGTAGATAACCAAAGGAAAAAATAAAAAATTAGAAGTTTAGGATAAAACTACTTTCTAAGCATGATTATATCTAAAATAAACTATTTTATCCAATTAAAATTACTCTTGGAAAGCAATGATGAACATTATCAAAATTTGGAAGAACACTAATGTAACAAGGTTGTTTAGTTTGAGAAAAGCAAGTTGATGTCATTAGGAGCTGACAAAGAAGAGAACATTGATGATGAACTCAACGCTTCAAAGTTGACCAAAGCAATCTATTCAGCCTCATTTTTGTATATAATTAGACTTTGACATGCCCAACTTTTGCTGACATGATTAAAAGCCTTAACGGGAAGAGACCATAAAAAACAAACAAATCTTCAAGGATTAAGATTATTAAATTCTACTTTACCGTTGGAGAAAAATGGAATTTTAAGGATAATTTTGTTTTATTAGTTCTATAAAAATTAAAAAAAATGGACACGCCTTGAGTTGAGTATTCCTAAGAGAAAACGATTCCAAGTTATCTGTTCTAATTGGGAAAAAGAATCGAATAAAAATTCTAAACCACACCTTCCTTGGAAATTAATGCAAAATTTCAAAAGAATTATTATTACAAGTAAAATGAAGAAAATAGCAGGCTTAGGTTTGGTGGTGATTGGTGAAGGGTCCAGAAGCTGACGTCATCATGCCTCTCAGCACGGTCAGAGACCACTCGCCTTGAATCCCTAAATCTCCCTGATTTATCCACGTGCCATCATTTTCTCTCCCTAGTCGTACATCTATCCGTTAACCCTAAACTTTCTCTCTCTCTCTCTCTCCCCCCTCCCAATTACTCTCTCCTCTCTGTAACTCTTCTCCTCGAAGAAGAAGAGAAAGAGGAGGAAAACAAAAAGCTTAGATAGATATTCAAAAGAAAGGAGAAAAAAACAGTTATAAAGAAGGGTAGGAAGGGAAGTCAGCATTTGTAAAATGGGGAAACTTCTCTGCGATCCAACCGCCGTTGCGGAGACATTTCAAACGTCTTCTCCGACGGTCACTTGGAGGGAGCCTAAAGCCGCCACTCTTGAAGCCGTTGATCTAGTTGACCAGACCCTCACGGCGGCAGCCGGCACTACCTGGGACGACGTGATTGGCCTAGAGGACCAACAGAGACGGCATCTCTCGAAGCTTCACGCCAAGGGGGTGCTTTGGAAGCACCCTAGCGAGCACGGGTCCTCTGTGGTGTTCAGGCTGTCGCATGGAGGCGATGTGTCCACGGACGGGAACTGCCTGTTCACAGCCTCGCAAAAGGCCATGGCGCGTGAGGTCGACGCGCGTGATTTGAGGAAGCGGACGGTGAAGCGGTTCTTGGAGGATCTTGGATCTGCTAAAGAAGAAGAGAGGCACATGATAAATGAGGTGATTAAGAATATGTACTCTCCAGATCTGAGAAACGGGTGGGGGGTTCATGTGGTTCAAGAAGTTAAGTTGTTAGCCAAAAAGGATGAGCGTGTTGCCTTGGACTCTGCCATTGAAGAGCTCGTTCAGCTCGGAATGCAAAGGTTTTTTTTTTTCTTTTTCTTTTCTAATCTTGGATCTATTTGTCTGATTCTAGTTTCTGGTTGAGATCTATTTGCATTTTTTTCACAAGAAAAATGTAGGAAAAGTTAGAACGAGATTTTTTTTTTTTAAATTTATTCTTTTCATAGTGAAAGTTTAATGTTGATCATAGGCTAGGAGATTTATGTTAATATATACTATTTACATCTGTCTTTGAACGAAAAAGCAAAAAAAAAAAAAAAAACTCTCATAACTAGCTGCAGTTTATATTTTACAGCGTTAAATTTACCTTGGAAATGTTTAGTTGAAATTATTTTATCAATGCTTTGTTTGATATGTTTTCTTGTCTGATTGAAGAGAACTGGTAGCCGAATCTATTTACAAAGAGAGATGTATTCCTGTGAATGATGGCTCGAGCTGGGCCAAATACATGTCGATATCTGGTTCACCTGATGATGAATATGATATCGTCACTTTGCAATATACTGAGGAGGGTTTATTATCTGTAGATGAGAATAGAGAAGGTCGTGCTGCTGCATTCGGGGATGACATTGCCATCGAATGTCTTGCAACGGAGTTCAATCGAGAGATATATGTAGTAAGTTTGAAGCTTGGTTTATATAAGTATATGGTTGTTTGGATTTTTCTGATTTGCTACTTTTAGGATGTGCTTGGTTGGGTGGAAAAGTGGAAGCATGGGAAGAAAGAAAGGAAAAGTGGGAAGAAAATAAAGTTGGATTGTGCTTGGTTGGGAAGAAAAATGAGAGGAAAGAAAATAAGAAAGATGACCATTTTCTATCCTAATTCATAAAAATCAATCATTCCAAATTGGAATGATGAGAGGAGAGAAAATGAGAGAGATTGTATGTTAGTTCAAAATTATGCATTTTTCAAATGCTTTATTTTATTTCCTTCCATTTTTCGCTTCTACCAAACAATGGATGGAAAGAAATTTTTTTTTCCATTTTTCATCTATCCTACCAAGCACACATATGGAAAGAAAAATTATGTTTTTCATCCTAGTTTTCTATCTCTTGAATTTTCCGTCCTTTAAATTTTTTTCCCCTCTACCAAGCAAAGCCTTAATGTCTTCAAAGCATTATATTGTTTGGTTGGTACTTTCATGGTCTTTTGTATCATCACATTGGCTGTGTATTGCATTTAATGCAGTAGTGTCCTATGAATTTTGAGACTAAGATGCTAATGGGGTATCAACTCTTAGTTTAGATTGAAGCTCATTCATTATATCAACTTATTCATTACAGGTGCAAGCACATGGATCAGATGCTATGGTTGACGAAGACAATTGTGTTTTCTTCCTTCCACATCGTCCAAGGAGTGAAATATGCGAACCTCCCTTCTTTTTGTTTATGAAAGGAACAGGTATTGGATTTTTTCTTACTTGCTTGCCAAATGAAAGACTTTTTCTCATCAGCTTGCAAGTTTGTATTCCTAAATTTCGCCTAATGTGTCAGGTTGGTGTGGTGCTGGCGCTGATCATTACGAACCATTAATTGCCCATGCTTCTTCACTTGTTTCTTCCGAGAAGGTTGCTCTCATACTGGGGCAATGAGTTGAGTCCTACAGTTTTGCGGCGGCGTAGAGATTTAAAGTAGAAGTAGTTCATTATTTTCCCCATTATTCGGCGTGCAATGTAATGTAGTTCTCGCAATCCTTTTGTAGGGGAATTTCATTGCATTGCATTGCGCACAGCATAGCATAGCATAGCAATCTCCTTTGTTTTTTTTTTTTTGGGGGGGGGGTTAACATTATCTAGAACTGGGAATCCACTGACATTGAGTTTGCGGGTATGATTGAGGCCTGCAGTTTGAGAAAGTGTTAGTGGTTTTTGTAGTGATTCTGTTTTGAATATGCCGGCTTCTGTTGTTGTTGTGGTTGAGTTATGTAGTAGTTGGCGGCAGTTGGTGCTATTTTGTCCAAGCTGGAATAGTACCTGCCAGCCTTGTTGTATCCTACACCTGGACTTTGTTGGATTTTGCCCCTTCAATCCTCCAATTCCAAATGACCTTATTTTCGTTCAATTTTCGAATTGATCATTTTTTTTGTTACTTCGATTAAATGAAGTCAACGAGGTATTTTGCATAGAAGTACATCAAGTTTTGCCAAAAATAGAGCGTTTTGATCGAAGAATGTTTATTCCCTCTGCTAATAGAATTATTTCTATTTAGATTAGACATCTTATAATTGGCATTGTTAAGTCTTTTTGTCTGCTAATAGATTTTTATTTGGTTGAAATAATATATTATCAGTAATACTTTTTACTAGTGATCAAGGGTGAAAAAAAGACTTAAATTTTGCTGATTCAGCTCTAGCTTCGTTGGCACCGATGCTCATAGACAATGTTGAACTTTTGTAACTAATAAATAAGTAAAGGGTAAACTACCTCCAAGGAAATTTTAGTAAGTTTTTACACAAAAAGTTGCAAAACGAAAAGTTTTTATTTTGGTCATTAAGTTGTTAAGTATTTTTTTCAATAGTTCAGTCGATGAACTCCAAATGACGAGTGATGGCTTGACAATCGGTATGGTGAAATAGTATTTATTGACAAGTAGAATATACATTAAAAGATCCAAGCTGATTTGGCGATTGACGTTAAAGATCGGAGAAGAAGAAAATTATTTAGATTTTAATTTACAAATTTGTGGTATTTAAAGTTGTTTCATGAAAAAAATTAAATTGTAGAAGAGGAGTAGGAAAGAAAAGCTTCCAATTGGTGCCAATATTGTGAATGGAGAAGGACATACGACAACAACTGGTTACGATAAGAAGAGGTTAGGGTTTAAAACAAAGTGGTTGTTACTTGGCCAAAAACTCTTTAAAAACCCTAAAACAAAGTAATTTAGGTTAAACCAATTGATTAAAGGATAAAAAAACCTAAATCATATTTAAATGGAACTTTCAATTAGTTCAATGGTCATTTTGTAACTTTTTGAAGTTGAGTGACCAAGATATAAACTTACTAATAGTTCAATTACCTTTAAGGTAATTTACTAATTAAATAACGAAAAATTTGCTTCCATAAATAAATAAGAAGAGCTGGAATATTACTTGAGTAAATATGTAAAATTTGATTCAATAATTTTTATTTTATTTTAATTACAATTATAAAGCAATTCGAGTGAAAATAAATCATTACAAGAATTGAATTGTTTATTCAATAACTTACTCAACTCCAATAAACTAACTAAGATAAATTTGAAAGATAACTCGTATATATGCGACTCAAACATAAAATCTCTAAAATGATGTAAATTATCACAAATCTCACATTATAATGTAAAATTGCTAAAGAAATAAATGGCATCAGGATTATAAACATTTCTAAATCTAAACACATATTATCGATTCAAGGAAAAGTTGTTGAGTTCCAAAAATAAAATCTTACATTCCAGACATCTCCTAAATGCTAATAGCTTAACCCTGGGCGGAACTAAGAGTTAAAATACAAATTTATATATTAACGTAAAGTTTTATAATTTTTTTATGCCCTATTTGAAGGATCAGAATTGAATTTAAAATTTTAATGGTTAAAATGCACATTGTATTAAGTTAAGACTTCGCATTTCTTAAAGGGATTAAAGGAACAAATTTTCATTTGAGGCTTCCCGTAGCTTATGTATATGAGTAACTTACAGTAGAAGTCCTTGTACTATACCTAAAATGCATTTTAGTCCTCGATTTGAAAAACGGACGAGCCAATCCATTTACGTAAAAAAGCACAAAATAGTCCCTTCATAAATTTGTTGATAAATGCTTATTCGGAGCAAATTTGCCCTTAATCTTTCCACTTTTAATCAATTTGGCTCGTATTCTTTTTATTTGGAGCAAAATGACCTTAAGCTTTTCATTTATGATATGTATCTAATTTGGCTTATATTATCATGTCAGCAAATAATTTAAAAATTATAAAAATTATAAAATTATAAAATATATATTCAAAAGTAAAAAAAATATATATAAATTTTTCTTCAAAATTTCAATAAAAATTTAAAAAATTCTTAGGAATGCATAAGAATTTTAAAAATTTTAAAAAACTATATATAAAAAATCTTCTAGATTCAAAAAAAAAAAAAACACAATTGAAACTTAAAGGCTAACCTAATTATTTATGTTTTACTTCATATTTTTCATAAAAAATACATTAAAATTATAAAAAAAATTTCATTGTTTTTAATTTCGAAGAGTTTCCTTTCATAATATTTGCATGTATTAAGGGGTGGCAGGTGCATAGTTTTCGCTGGTTAGCGACCTTTTACTGACGATTTGTTCACCACATCAGTGATAGAACTTAAGATAAGAACAATCTTGAATAGATAAATAAAGAACTTAATGAAAGAGATAGTATATTGTGTATGTCATATCATGCCTTTCTTTTGAACTTTACAACTGTTATTTATAGAAAACTGCTACTGACTAGCTTTCCCTCAACGGCTTAACAACTATTGCACCAGAATAACAATTCATAACTAACTCTCACATGCATCCAACTTCTCGACTGGAAAAACCCTAAGAAACTGTCGAAACCGAGTAAAAGATGCCAAGGAAAGTGGCTTGGTAAGAATGTCAGCAACTTCATCACAGACAGGTACCTCACTAACAATAATAGTACCGGCGGCAACCTTCTCCCGAACAAAGAACAGGTCAAGCTCCATATGCTTAAACTTAGAGTGAAGAACAGGATTAGCAGCAACGACAACGGCACTAGAACTATCACACCAGATAGTAGGAGTATCGACAGACAAAACTTGTAACTCTTGAAGCAGGGAGAGCAGCCAAGTGACATCACTAGTAGTTACGGTAAGACTGCGGTATTTGGCTTCAGCCGTAGAGCGAGGGACGACTTGTTGATTTTTAGAGCACTACGAAACTGGCGAGTATCCAAAATATACACAGTAGCCAGACGTAGAACGGCGGTCATCAAAATCCAACCCCTAGTTAGCATCAGTATATCCCACAAGAGACAACCGGGTAGAAGGGCAAAAGACAACACCATAATGAAGTGTACCACATAAATATCGTAAGATTCGCTTCAAAGCAACCATATGAATCGTAGAAGGAGTGTGCATGAATTGACAAATATGGTTAACAGCATTAGCAATGTCAGGACGAGTAAGAACAACGTACTGCAAAGCTCCAGCAAGACTCCGGTATTCGATGGATCACTTAACGGATCACCATCACTTTTGGACAACCGAGAGGAGCAAATCATAGGTGTATGAACCGGTTTAGCATTGGAGAGTGAGCTCCAAGCAAGAAGATCCCGAATATATTTCTTTTGACATAAGTGAAGGCACCCAGTAGACGAGCGGGTAACCTCAATCCCAAGAAAATAATGCAAATCACCCATGTCTTTGAAAGCAAACTCAGCATTTAACTGATCAACAAATTTAGCAATAACAGTTGAGACACTACCATTGATAATTATATCATCAACATATACAAGGACATATAAAACGAAATCAGATGTAATACGAATAAAGAGGGATGCATCAGACTTCGATACGACAAACCCAATGGATACAAAAAACCGCTTGAGTTTATCAAACCAGGCTCGTGGGGCTTGGCGAATCCCATACAAGGCCTTCTTCAATCGACAGACAAAAGGTTGCCCAATAGAATCATACTGAACAAACCCCGGAGGTTGTTGCATGAACACCTCATTATCCAAATCCCCGTTCAAGAATGCATTATTCATATCGACCTGACGAAGGGGCCATCGTCTTGAAACAGCTATAGACAAGATAACATGAATAGTAGCCGGTTTAACGACAAGACTAAAGGTTTCTGTAAAATCACAACCTGGTATTTGAGAACACCCTTTAGCAACTAAGCGATCCTTTCGTCGATTAACAGAATCGTCAGAATTTCTCTTAATTTTGAATAACCATTTGCACCCGATCGCGCGCCGTCCAAGAGGAGAAGGTACAAGATCCCAGGTCGAATTAGCCATGAGTGCATCAAATTCAACTTGAACAGTAACCTTCCAGTCTGGATGAGTAAGGGCCTCGTCAATAGAACACGGCTCAAAATCAACAGCGACAGCAGTTAAAACCTTGGGCTTAAAAATTTCGGCCTTCGACTGTGTGACCATAGCGTGAGTATTTCTTGAAGAAACACAAGGCACCGGTAACGGGATTGACTATTCAGAAGACACCGAAGTAGAAGAGCAACTACCCTGTACATCTCCCGCAACAACAGCACTAGACGGAAGGTCCACAGCGGCTGGTATCAAACATGAAGCAGACTGAGAAGCAGAATCAGAACGAACATTCGCACAAGAAAAGTCAGGCACAGGAGACGGTGAAGAAACACCAGGAAATTACGAAGAATTGATAGGAATATTCGAAGGCGGGAAAGGGGATGAATGAACAAAGGAACGTACGTAACAGTTTGCATAGAGGGATCAACATTATTTGACACCGGAGACAAGAACAAGAACCGACGCTCATCAAACACAACATGACGAGAAACAATCACCTTTCCTTCTGGAGTAAGACAAAAATAACCCTTATGTTGAGAGCTATAACCTAAAAATGTACAGGGTTGAGAACAAAAATTGAGCTTATGACGTAAGAATGGGCGTAGATACGAAAAACAACAACATCGAAAAATTTAGAGATAATCATATTTAGGAACATACCTATATAGTTTTTGATACGGTGACTGACCTTGTAGAACAGAAGTAGGCAGTCGATTAATAAGATGAACAGCATTGCTGAACGCATAACCCCAATGCTTCATAGGAAGATTAGCTTGAGCAAGTAAGGTGAGACCAGTTTCTATTATATGTCGACGTTTCCGCTCAGCCACTCCATTTTGTTCAGAAGTGTGCGGGCAAGATAACCGATGTAAAATCCCTTGATTAGTAAGAATGGAGGCAAAAGCACGAAAATTCCAGCCCCAGTCACTTTGAAACTTCTTAATTTACGTGCCAAATTGAGTAGCGACTAATTTCTGAAATTGAAGAAAACAGTCTATTGCTTGAGACTTACATTTAATCAAGTAAACCCACATAAACCGACTGTACATGTCCAAAAAGGAAACATAGTACAAATTTCCTTCACAGTGAACAGATGCCGGACCCCATAAGTTAGAAACAACTAATTCAAACAACTCCACATACTCAGTACTGGACCGAGAAAATGGAAATTTATGAGACTTGCCCTTCTGACAGGCAATACAAACATTAGAAAGAGTTTTTGTATTAGTAACAATTCCACATTTATTTAAAACATCATTAACAATCCTAGCCGACGGATGACCAAGTCGATGATGCCATAATGTGAAATCATCAGGTATCAATGAATAATGTTGAACATCAACATTATGAACCGCAACCACTGGAACAGAGGAGACAGGGGAAGCAACCGAGAAATGATAGAGCCCATCACGAACTTGGCCCCACAACAAGATTTCTTGCGTCTTGATGTCCTTAATGACACAATAAGAGGGGTGAAACTCAAAAAACACATTGTTGTCCTTAGCAAACTGGGACACAGATAAAAGATTCTTACGAATACTTGGAACACACAACACATTAGTCAACCGCAAGAGCTTTGAATTTGAAGAAAGAACCATATTGCCAATAGACAAACTTTTAGAAGAAACCCCATTGCCCATTAAGAGTTCAGATGTACCTGAATAAGGAGTAGTAGCATTTAAATCTGCGGCATTCTGGCAAACATGATGAGAGGCACCAGAGTCTGGGCAACAAGACGTAGTTTCGACTGGTGTGGGAACATAGGGATCCACACTACCAAAACTTGAGTTATACCGAGATCTGTCTGAAAAATCAGAAGCATGAAAATCGAGAATACGAGTAATCTAATATCCTGAGAATTATCAACATAAAAAACCCGAGCACGAGGTTTTGTACGCCACGGAACCTCCGGCGGAGTAGTCGGGACACCCACAAAATTCACAACAGGAGACCCAGGAGAATCTTGAGGCACAGGCTGAGCACCAGGAACCGGCCCATGACTCTAAGCGGGAGGGCCATGTGGTCCAGGCATTCGGCCAACAACATTTGACCTAGGAGCATACTGCATCTGACCCATATCATACTGGGCCCCATGATCTACAAACGGCCTACTAGGACGGGCATAAGGTCTAGGTGCATGTACACGGGGCGCATATGGCCCACCATGATACCCAACCGACACATATTTCCCACTATATTGCTGTTCAGACTGTGCAGATCCAAACACAGGTACAGCAGAATGATACTGCCAGACCCACTGCCCTCTTTCAACACGTTGCACCGGAGGGAACGCTCGAGGACGAGACTCACCACCAACGGCCAGAGCATCACGACCAAAAGTAGAAGTATCAAACTCTCGGTCAAACCGATAGTAGCAGCGCTGCGCAACATGATCGAGCCGATTGTATATTTGACACTGCACTCTAGGACGAAAACCACGGCCATCGCGAGATTCAGTCGACGACCTCCCACCACGCACAACACGAGACTCATATTCAGCAATCGTAGCAGGAGCTTCAACAATATGCACAACCATTGGGACATCCCTCGCAACTCGTTTTTATCGATTCTCAAAAGCCATCAATATATCAACAAGCTTTTGAAACGATAATGGCTTCGACGAGACTGAAACTAACATAAACACAGAATCAAAATCAGAAGAAAGACCACCAAGGAGTACCTTTACTTTCTCTGCCTCTGACACAGCTGAACCCGACGCCTCTAGAAGAGCACACAAAGTCTTGATGCGTGAGACATACTCTTTGACAGTGGATCCACCCTTCCGGACCGCATGAAGATCATGCCGGATCTGAGACACCTTCTCGATGGATGAAGCTGCAAACAAATGACTCGCAACACTTCAAATATCACTTGCAGTTTTAGTAGAAATGAAATAAGAGAGAAGAGAAGAATTAACCGTAGAGAGAAGCCACGATGCCAACAACTTATCCTGTTGTTGGAACAAAATCACATCCGGATTCGGAGCGAGAGTGCCATCCGGTGTAGCTACCACCTTCAGAGGAGCAGGAATAGAACCGTCCAAAAAACCTTGAAGATCATAGCCTTCAACAATCAAACGAACCTGAAGTTGCCATTGAACATAGTTCGTCTCATTCAACTTAACTGTTTCATGGCGAGGAAAACTATGCACTAAACGCCAGAAAGAGACAGTAGCACCATCAGTTGGAGATGCAATAGACGAATCCATGAGCGCAAGACTAAAGGGAGCACAGGCACCAGGAACTAGGTGAATGATACCATGATAGAACCTAAGGTAAGAACAATCTTGAATAGAAAAATAAAGAAGAACTTAATGAAAGAGATAATATATTGTGTATGTCATATCATGCCTTTCTTTTGAACTTTACAACTGTTATTTATAGAAAACTGCTACTGACTAGCTTTCCCTCAACGGCTTAACAACTATTACACCAGAATAATAATTCATAACTAACTCTCACAATCAGTAAGACCATAGCTCTCATTACCAACATTTTGAAGAAGGAAGTTCCAATACAATGAAGATGCAAAAAGAATTGTCAACCTCATTAAGGAGAAGCTAACTAGCGCCCTAGTCTTAGCTTTACCTAGTTTTGAACAAGTTCCTAAATTTGAGTAGGAATTGGATCAGTGCTTTCACGGAAAAAGTGACCAAATAGCTTTCTTTAATGAAAAGTTGACCCATGCTCATTAGAAGCAATCTACTTATCACAAGGAGTTTTATGCAGTTATAAGAGCTTTAAAGCATTGGGTTGGGAATATTTTGTAATTGGTAAAGAGTCTGTTCTAGATGGATCACTTTTTTTGGGAAAAGTTGAGACTGGAGAACAAAGTATCAAAATATGTTGGCAAATTGGATGTTATACATGCCAGATTGCAAAGGTTTAGACTCAGAATACTAGTCTTTACACTCCTTTCCAGTCCCTGAGCATATCTCTGTAGATTTGTCTATGGACTATCATGAACTTGTGAGTTATGGATTTAGTTTTTGTTGTGTTGGATCATTTTCCTTATAAGAAAACTACAGATGCATCTAATGTTGCTCACCTATTTTTCAAAGAGATTATTAGATTGCATAGAGTCCCTAAGTAAATTACTTTAGATAGGGATACATGATTCCTTAATTACTTTTGGATGTCTCTTTAGAAATCTTTGATTCATCTTTGAAGTTTAGCAGCATTGCTCATCCACAAACTGATGGGCAAACTGAAGTTGTGAATCATACATTGGGCAATCTTATTTGTAGCATATGTGGAGATAATCCTAAACAATGGGATTTTGCTTTGTTCTAAGCTGAGTTTACCTATAATAGTACTGTTCGCAGAGCAACCGAGAAATTCACCTTTTTCCATTGTCTGTGTCTAATGCCCTCAACATGCTTTGGACTTAATACAACCTCCACACGTCCTAGGATCAAGCATAGTTGCAATCCATATGAGCGAAACAAGTACAAGATATACAAGAAAAGGTCAAACAAAGACTTGAAAAGACCAATGCTAAATAATGTTGTTGCTGATAAGCATAAACGTTTGCAAACTTTTTTGAAGAAGGAAATTATTGATATAAAGTACAACAAGAGACAAGTATGGAAGAAAGAAGGGTGGTTGCTATGGAGGTTGATTCACTCGATTGGGGCGGACAGTCGGAGGTTATGGATAGCGGTGGAGAAGAGAATGTAAAGGTTAAGGACTGAAAAAGTGTTGATAGATTGTAGGCTTAATACTCTTTAAGGGTGGATCTTTTCTTCATCACTCTTGGAGGTATTTATAGTTAAAGATCCCGTGTAAGATGATGTTAATGTGTTGGACTTACCATTTAACCATCATTACATAGTGCGTGTGGGGATGCCTTCCAATTTTACTCTACAATTTCTAATAAAGAAAAACTTTTCAACATATCGTAATGAAATTTACTACTTTCAATTAACTAAAGAAACAAATCTTTAAAATCATATAGTGATAATTAATGTGATTTGCTTCATTAGTGCTCAAGAAATTAATTCCAAAAATATTAATAACATATTACGTACTAGTATATATTAAAATATTAATAACAAAAAACACATTTTTAACAAATAATCACCTAGAAATTTTCTAATGTTTTTATCCCTAACCAATATTACTACTTCGATTTAGGAATCCCAATAATTTTTACTTTAACTAAAAAATTATATGAACTCTAACAAAATTTTTAATTCCTAGATTTGAGTTCTCCCATTGCTTATGCCTAAATTAGTGCTGATTGTAACACCTCAAATTTGACCTAGATGTTAAAGTTGGATTATGAAGGTTACAATGTTCATAAAAATATTATCAATTAACTTATGTGAAGACTTATTTATATTTCCAGAGCAATAAAGTTATTTAATTAATCAAAACACAAGTATTCAGAAGATTGCGTGTAAGCACTTTAATGAAAACCTTATTTTATTAATTTTATAAAAATAATCCCAAATGTATAACCAATTGAGTTTGTAACGTCGTATTTAATTTTAAAGCCTTGCAGCGGAAAAATACTTTAACAATTCTTATCTCTTAAAATAGTAGAGTCATTGATTTCAAAACTCCACATCAAAAACTCCATGAACTTGTCTCAGCACCAATTGGTCTGAACCTTGAACCACGTGTGTTTGGTTGTATTGCATATGTACACCGGGTTACAAGTAAGCTAGATCCACGAGCTGTCTATTGCATATTTGTTGGGTGCACAGATTTCAAGAAGGGATATCAATGCTATGATCTTAATGAAAACAAAATGTATGTAACCCAAGATGTTACATTCCACGAAGATATTCCTTTTTCAATGGTCATGAATGCTCTCTTCAGGGGGAGACAACACTTAATTTAGGTGAAGAAAACAAGAACAAGCAATAATTAATATAAAACTAGTTGTTGAAATCTCAAATATTGATACAAATCCTTAAGTTTGTACATTTTGATAATGTTGACGACACTCATGAGAATCAAGATAGTACAATTTCCCAAATCTCACCAACAACCATAGAAATTTCGAATGTGTCTCCTTAGGTAACATCATAACCTTCATCACCTTTAATACATGATTCAACTCTTCATAAAATGGAACCAATATATCTAATTAGGATAGATAGAAGAATTCTA
Source organism: Gossypium longicalyx (assembly GCA_025698465.1). Taxonomy (NCBI): domain Eukaryota; kingdom Viridiplantae; phylum Streptophyta; class Magnoliopsida; order Malvales; family Malvaceae; genus Gossypium; species Gossypium longicalyx. The sequence goes on along the minus strand of CM046998.1, from coordinate 7,040,630 downwards.
AAAATTTAATATGATCCCGATTTTAAAGCTAAGACTAAATACCCGATTAATAATTACATCTCCTCTCATTGTTTGTCAAAGTCTCATGCATTTATTGTAAATAAATTATCTATTGTATCTATTCCAAGTAATGTGCAGGAAGCTTTGATGGATTCAAAATTAAAGAAAGCTATGAATGATGAAATGGAAGCCTTACAAAAGAATCATACATGGGAACTTGTATCGTTGCCCTTAGAGAAGAAAATGGTAGGGTGCAGGTGGATTTTTACAGTCAAACTCAATCTCAATGGAATCATAGATCGCTACAATGCAAGAGTTGTTGCTAAAGGGTATACACAGAAATATGGAATTGATTATGGGGATACATTTGCTCCTATAGCAAAAATAAATACCATACGAGTTCTCATTTCCATAATTGCAAATCAAGACTGGCCATTGTGATAGTTTGATGTTAAAAATGCAATTTTTAATGGAACTTTGGAAGAAGTATATATGGATCCTCCTTTAGGCATAAACTGTGATGGCAAAGTATGCAAGCTAAAAATGGCCTTATATGGATTGAAGCAATCCCCTCGAGCATGGTTTAGAAGGCTTTTAACTTTCATGAAGAAGATTGGGTACAAACAAAGTGATGCTGATCATACTCTTTTAGTAAAACAAGAGTTTAAAAAGGTGACTGCTCTTATTGTGTATGTTGACGATATGATTGTTACAGGAAATGACTCAAATGAGATAGCTACCCTCCAAGAAAGCCTTACAACTGAGTTTGAACTTAAAGATCTTGGGTACTTGAAATATTTCTTAGGCATTGAAGTTGCAAGATCGAGCAAGGGAATCTCTCTTTGCCAACGAAAGTATGTGCTAGATTTACTAGTAGAAACTAGTATGCTTAACTGTAAACCTGTTGAAACTCTCACTGAGATAAACCACAAGTTAGCCATTCAACAAGACCAAACTCCAACCAACAAGGGCAGGTATCAAAGATTAGTAGGGAGGTATACTTATCGCATGCGTGTCTTGACATTGCATATGCGGTAAGTATTGTGAGCCAATTAATGCTTGCACCAATTGAAGATCATATAAAGGTTGTTTATCAGATTCAGCGATACCTAAAATCTTCTCCAGGAAAAATGATTATTTTTTGCTAAAAATAGAGATCAAGAAATCAAGGGATATATAAATGCGAATTGGGTTTGAAGTCAAACTGATCGAAAATCTACATCGGGGTATTTTATGTTTGTTGGAAGTAACTTGGTTACATGGCGAAGTAAGAAACAAAAGGTTGTAGCAAGATCAAGTGTAGAGGCAGAATTTCGTAGAATGGCACAAGGTATCTATGAATTGCTATAGATAAAACGTGTTTTACATGATCTTGGTATATCTTTGTCAAAACCTATGAAGTTATTATGGGATAACAAGGCAACCATAGCAATTTCAAAAAATCCTGTTTAGCATGATAGAACCAAACATGTGGAAGTTGATCGACACTTCATCAAAGACCATCTTAACAAAGGTACAATTAGTCTTCCATTTGTGACATCAAAAAAACAACTAGAAGATGTTCTAACAAAGGTTGTATCTGGAAAAGATTTTCAAAGCTCACTTAACAAGTTGGGAATGATTGACATATATTCACCAACTTGAGGAGGAGTGTTGGCATGAGCAATCTAAGGGAGAAAAATCTTTTATCAGCTTTGACAGATTATGTAAATAATTTGTTTACTTATTTGTAATATAGTATCTTATTGTATAACAATTAGTATAAAGATGTAGATTGTAATTGCTTAGTATCTTTTTCTATAAAGAGATAAGGACTTTCTAATTTTTTTAAAAATCCATTTTTATATACTCTCGTAGAAACAATATCATGAATTTCATCTTTTTCTAATTGCATATAGAATAAAAAATGGCTTATGTTTAAAATTTTATTTATCTTTATAATAGACTGTTTGAGTTTATTTAAAAAAAAATACATATCTATTTTTTTTTATTTTGAAAGCTTTCAAAACATTAATATAAATTGATAAAAGTTAAAATCTTTCATAATTTAAGTGCTTCAATAAATTTTAATACCCACAAACTAAAACTAGAGTACATCATTACTTTCTCACTAAAAAAAAAAAATTCAAAAGATGACATGATGATAAAAATTCCTTTAGGATTTAGGTATTTGAAAAGATGAAAGTTAAAAGATTATTTTTTTATTTCTAAGGAGGTGAAAAATATGACTCTTTTTTTTCAGCAACATAGAGATACAATTTCTTTCAAATACAAGCTATAAATAAAATTAAAAAGAATGCATGGCAAAAATGAAAAGTATGAAAACAAAATTTCAATTATTAAATCCCTTTGCATTTTTTAATTTTTTGACAAGTACTTCTACAAGTTAAATTTATTCAATTAGCCCTCAAAATTTTTCCTTCTTTCAATTATTTGAAATAATTATAACATTAAAATTATTACGTTAGTCATTTCACATAATAACTTTATATTGAAGTTTTCTAGTTTGATAAGTTTTTTGAATTTGTATGGAAAAATATTTTTTTTAAATTTCACATAATATAATACTAATTATTGTATTAGTAGCTTAATCGTATTTTCACAAAAAAAAATATTATATATTAATATGATGATTTAACTTATAACATATTCATAAATCTAATAACTTTAATCATTCAGCTACATTATTTTTAACTTTAATCTTAATATATTTTATCTACATAAATTACATTAAAATTATATATATATATATATATATATATACAACCAATCCAATAAACGAACGAATATATAAACTAACTAATAATATAATATACAATGAAAGGACAGTCCTTTTCACAAATATCGATGGTTCCATGTTATTATGTGATTCAAAATGGTTCCATGTTTGTTCATAATTGCAAATAAAAAGATCTCTTTCACGTCGACTCTATTTCTTTAGTTTTAGATTCAGATTTAGGTTTTTTTTTTCTTTTTTTTTTTCGATATATTTGATTCTTTCTAATAGCATGTGATTAAATCAATACATTTAATAGTAGATAAATTAATTTAATCCAATCCCTATAATATAGGGACCTTTTAAATACTTAATATTTTCCTTATATGATTTTGTCATTTTTTAATAAGCTCACACACTGACTAAAATTTAGGTTTAATACTAAATTCAGTCCGTAATATTTGTCTCTTTTTATTGCTTTAGTTTTAATTTTTTTTATCACTTCGGCTCTCAACTTTTAAAATTTAGTACAATTACATTTTTCTAAATGAAACTAGACAGTAAAAATTTTAACAATATTTATGTGGTAACTCGTATGACTATTCACGTGTGCATAAAAATTTAGAAAAGTATAAGATTATAAAGAAGTGATAAAATTTAAAAAAAAAAATTATAAAAATTATTCATGTCAACAATAAAGTACATGTAGTTGTTACACAAGCAACCACATTGTTCTTAAAATTTTAACAGTTTAGTCAATTTTTTATTTCAAAATAAAGTAATTTGATTAAAATTTAAACTTGAAAGCTCAAATTATCTAAAAAAAAAAAGTTTTAAGATCAAATGGACAAAATTCATCATGCATAAAATTTATCTTTGCATTTGCCAAAAACTCAATCAATCTTTTTATTAGAGTTTTCACATTTCATTGAGTAAAAAATTAAAAAAAATTTAGGTACTGGTACTTCCTCCTATGTTGTTGCCTTAAGGGATTGAAACTGGAATTAGGAATTCAATTAAGGAATCAAATTAGGATCAAAATGTAAAATTAATAATATAAATCTATAGTACAACCAAAGAAGCAATTCTTAGCTGCAAGAAAAAAACTTAGAATAATTTCATAATTGAGTTGTATCCTACCTTAATTGGATCTAACTTCTTTACTGGGGTTTGAAGGAAACATTTCTAGTTGATGCTGCTCACTTGAACTGACTCAATGTGGGTACAGATTCATGTAGCAGCATATGCTGCTTTGGTTTAGATAGTAAAACACACCACACTAATTTATCCACAAATAAAAGAAAAGATGGATCATTAGCTTTCATTCTGATCTATACATTAAAGCAGCATTAAATTCCATTTCAATTGCCACAAGGAAAGGGTTAAGTAGACCTCAAAATCTCCTTGGGAAACAAACTTAAACAGAATAGCTAATTAATTAGAAAAACTAGCTAATGTATATGACAAAAATGATAAAGATCTTGGATCATAATACATGGTTAATTATTTGATTAGGCATCTAGTTATCTGATACTATTAGTCAGAATTAGAGCCAAAGAGCTCCGGCCTCCTTGAGAAGTGGTACCAAGGTTCCATTAATATGGGAAGCCATGACCCGGTCCATAGCACCTATCAGCTTCCCACCAATAAAAACAATAGGAACAGTCTGTGAGTTGCCAAGAAGTGTGGTGAGTGCCATCTCCATCTCTTTCCCTCTAGGGTCTTGGTCCAGCTCGTACACGGTTGGGTTCACTCCCATTCCACAGAACAGCCTCTTGGCAGCATGGCACATGCAGCAGCTGCTCACACTGAATATCACCACTGCGCTCTCTGAGGCCAGCTTCACCACCCTCTCCATTGGGTCCGACCCCATGCTCCTCAAGCTCATTGGCAAGTAGCAGCCCCAAGAATCACCTTCACAATACATTCTTTCTTAAGAAATAAAAAGCAACTAATTCAAAGGCAGTGATGAAGTTAAGTTAGTGAAAGCTTGTGGAGAGGAAGTTGGTAATGGGGTAAGGAAGTGATGTGAAAGCATTTTATAAGGGGTCGGTGGTGGCGAGGGCATGGTAGTAAATAAAAGTGGGGTTTGTCCGTTGTTGTCGCACCGCGTGCGTGAAGGGTCTCGTGGGATTTGCTTTAAAAGGATTTTTGTCTGCAGCATGAGGAGAGGACAACAATACAAAATAAAATCCTAGAGGAAGCTTTAGTGGAAACATAGGTGTCAGTTGTGGAAGGCGGCTAGGGGTAATTTGTTACGCCATTTACCTATGAGTTTAAAGACAAATAATGCTTTCTTTTTCTTTTTTTGGGCTTTGGTAAATGACACATTTGTATTAAAAGCAGACCCTTGTTCCATTCAGGCCAAAACTGAAGGGTTATTCTCGCATGGACGGCTTGGTTCGTCCTTGTTGTCGGGGGACCTTGAGTTAAGATTAAACTTTTGGTTTTTTGTGACATGACGCGACCCTTGGGGCGCATGTTTAGCCTTCTTCTTAGTTTTTGTGTGGAGTGAGTGACTCTCAAACATAACAAACCAACATGTTGATGTGTTCAGTCTTGGAGATGATGTTTTGATCATCCATGTTTTCTTGGATTTGTTGCTTGACCTCCTTCCTTGTATCCCCTTTTCCAATGAAAAAGGCTGTGTAGCATTGTACCCTCTAAAAGCATTCGGTCATGGTCAAACCAGAATTTTTTTTAATAATAAAAAAGAAAAAGTAGTACTAAATTGTTAATTTGTTTACTTTTGCTTGGCTAATTAGTTTCTTTTCTGGTCAGTTGCAAATTACGTGGTTTAACGTAAGATTTGCTGTCGTTGTTACATAGAAAATTGAAAAAAAAACCAAGGCATATGATCTAACTTCCAATTTCTCCAAAGCAAAAGCAAAAGCAAACACACACATGTATATATATATATATATATATATATATATATATTAGTAGCACCAAAGAACAAAGTTTGCCCTACTTTCTCCATTGGGGACCATTTTCCCAACTTGGTACCATGTACCAAACAAAAATACTTCAAACATTTTACATGTAAATGACATAGGATGTTTTTTTTAGCTAAAAGCAACAATAATATGCTCTATTACCTTTTCAATTCTTATGTAATGTCCTAATCTACTTTAGGACAAAGGTGGTCATCACTATATGGAACTAAGATTATATAGTTTCATATCAAATTATTACAACTTTGTAGCAGTCACCATCCATGCTTTCTAAAATCAGTTAAAACTTGAGGCGAAATGCCCACAGCTTGTGCGAAAACATTGTAGAGATTTGAAAAAGTTGGGGCAATAATTATATGTACATATGTGTGTGAGTGTTGTAGATTCCACACTAGCTATATAGTGGGAAACTGGGAATAGCAACTCACAAGTTGAATAAATTAGCAAATATTAATGAGACTACATTTGTTAGGATGTTAGAAATATTAAACCGACTGAACCGATCATGTTGATGAATTAGTACAAATTTCATGTTTGGAAGGAAAGAAATCAAAGGGAGTAACAGTGAAAGGGTGGAGAGGGAATTGAGGGGGGGGGGGGACCGCCTCAAGTACACAATTAACTTGAGTTGTTTTTACTGTATAACATTGCATTAATTGCGTAAAACAGTAGAGTTGCAGAGTATGTGTATATATATATATATATATGCATGGTATAAAAGAACGAGAGTGACTGTGAGGCAAGGATCAGATGTTCACCTAAAGGCAAGACATGGTGGCAGCAGTTGCTTTTTAGTGAAAGGAAAGAATAAAAAGTAGCAAAGTTGAGGCGTGACCTGCACCCACAGGCCTTACTGGGACGGCGGGTACGGTTTAGCGCCGAATACCGGCTAAATATCAGGATCCCTTTTTTTGTGGGTCGGGTAGATCCAACTACATATATGACCAATTTTTTGCTGCTATGTCGCTCTAGTCTTTCTTTTCTCACGCTCATATTATCAAACTCAATTCTATACTATTTTTCCTCGGTCTCTTTTTAGTTAGGGTTAATTCCAGTATACCTCTCTTCTAAACTATGTTTCAGGTTTTAGATTATTAGGATCATATTAATTAGGTCATTCTATCAACTTGGACGATAAATACTAACTTGAATATGATGTGAAGCATATTAGAGCACACCGGTTAAATTTTAAGTATTTTGAACCTTTCACATGGAAAACCTGGATCTTAAATATTAAACTGACCATTCACCATGCATGGTGATGGAGGTGGGGAGGTTGAGGCAAGTTTGATGGCTATTGTTCGATGGACGTGGATAGGGTGGGGCTGTGTGATAAGAAGGGAGTATGATTAGTTTTGCTGCTATTTCTGCAGTGGTTTATGGTTGTTTCACTCATGTTCCGAAACTGTTAGCCATGCGAGGGGCTTTGAGGTGGCATGAGTTTACATATTTAATGCTCAAGCTGAGGACTAAGCTGATCAAAAGACCTGGTTGATATGATAGGTATACATTAAGGACTCAACTAAAATGTTTTAAAGTTTAGAGATCAATTTAAAATCTGGACTTAGTTTAGGGATATGTAACACAATTGACCCTTTAAATTAATTATTCCTTTTCCTTTATATGGTTGACCTACACCCACGCATGCTGAGCAGAATCCCAGCGCTTCTTTTTGGAATTAAGCTGGTTATTAGACAAAAGATAAACTTGGTACAGTAATTTTCACTGTTTCGAAAAAGGAAAAAGCAGAGTTTTTGAAGAGTCTGGAAGTTGATTTACAGCTTTAACATACAACTGGGTGTGGGCACTGTGTTTATTCGATGATGAGAGAGTGGGATATTGCTTTTGCTAGAGACGGACTCAGAATATATTGGACTTTTTTCCCAGAGTAGATAGGTGCTCTGATTCTTTCTTAAGAAATTACACATCAAGTGAAATAGACAGGAACGTGATTATAATATAAATCCACTTTTATATATTTTATACAATTTTCATATATTAAGGTTGCCAAGTAACAAACTTTAACCATTTCTATTTAGTTTAATCTGTTATTTAGACCTTTTAATGTGTATAATTGTATTAAATTTAAATTTTTATAAATAGAATTTTTATTCAATTAAAGTGTAGATCATCATTTCTCTTAATATTTAGGTTCTGTAACGATTTTTGGAATTAACTTATTTTTCTAGAAAATCTAATATTTTCTATTATTTAGATAAATCTGTGTAAAATATTTTATATTATTTCGTAAATTTTCTGAAAATATTTTATAAAAGTTGTTTTCAATTAAACAAATATACATTTAAGATTTATGATAAAGAATTTAAATGAAGTAGTGAATTTATTACAAAGTGATTTTAAGGTGAAATTATAGTAAATAATGAATATTCATGATGTTAAGGATTAAATTGTAAACTTTGCGAAATTTATAATTGAAACAAGAGAAGTGATATGCATGAAAATTTGTTATATGAAATAAGATATTATAATGAATTATTTGATTAAAGTGCTTATATGGTAAAAAATAAATTACATGGCAATGGGACTAAATTGAAAATTGCACAAAAGATTAAGTGTGAAACAATTTAATATGTGAATAATGAAATTATTGTCGAAACCATTTTTTATTTTTTTGAAATTAAAAAAAAAGGGGATCGACTTTTTGAAAACCAAATGTGGAGTTGCCACCAATCTTTTATTTAGGTGTGATTGGGTCACCTAATAAAACACTTTGTTTTATTAAAATCGATTTTGACCTACGTAAATTCGAGAAAACGAGTTCGGGAGCCGGTTACGTATGAGGAAGGATTAACACCTTCACTACGCCCAAAATTGATACCAAATTGATTAAATACTATCCTTATGCCTAAGATTTAAAGCTATTTTTGAAACATGGTTCATTTTAAAACATTTGAATGGCTTAAGTTGGTCGTCAAAATTCTCTTGTTTCAAAGATATACAGCATCATATCCAGCACGATATGACACGATCCTTTATACCCTCGAAAACACGATAAATTTTTTACTTCCAAAGGTTTATACGTTGAAGATTACAAAAGGATGCCCGATTATTTAGTCCAACGAAAAAACGAAATCTAGCACGATAGGGCACGATTCCTCGAATTTTCAAACATTGAACATTGCCTCGCTTTAGCGTTTAGAAAACACGAGTGAAATTCTAAATGAATATTTAACTATTTTGAACAAACCGGAAATCGAAACCTAGCACGACTGGGCACGATTCCCCGAATTTCCAAGCATTGAATATTGCCTTGTTTTAGCGTTTGGAAAACACGAGTAAAATTCTAAAGGAGTATTCGATTATTTCGAACAAACGGGAAATCGAAACCCAGCACGATAGGGCACTGTTCCCTGAATTTCGAAACATCGAATATTGCCTTTGTTTTAGTGAATCTTCAAATGAACAATCGTAGAACTAGCTCAAAACATATTAATTTTACTTGAAATGAGATGGAATAATTAATTTTAAAGAGTTGGACCATATAAAACAACATTTCGTAAACCAAAAAAATAGAAGCATGGGATAATATGCATGCATAAAATACAATGATGGATGAATGAAGATATAATGTATCTCATTTAATCGGCTAGCAAAATAAACACTTAAATATGACTAACCTAAAAATATAACCCAATTTCAATCATGCATGGAGAATAATTGATTTAACAATACAAAGACAAAAATAATATGCCACAATAATATTCATAGCCTAATGTAACATATTCAATACAAGATATACAAAATAAAATGAAGATTAAAAAAAACAATATGGCATAAAACAAGTTTATCATAATGATAAACACGTAATATATTATATATGAATTGATGGATTTTAAAAGAAACTAGAAATATGTGTATAATCATTTAAAATGTGTATTATAGGATGAAGATTTTTAAATCAAAAAATATACAAAGGGTGAAAAAAAATATTTATTAAAATATATAAAGGAAAATTTAAATAATGTATAGGATATACAAGGATAACAAAAGTATTTAATAAGATATAATCTTAAGAAATACATACAATAGGTTTACAAAAACATACATATGCATTAATAGATTTAAAAATAATTATTTGTAAAAAGAACATGCACTTTAATAATGCATTTAAGATTAAATTAATTTTATTATAAATTATATATATATATATATAATAAATTTAAGAACATACTTATATATATAAAGAAAATTATATGTATAAAATAATATGAATTTAATGGTGTATATAAACCAAACATATGTGCCAATATATATGTATATGTATAATAATAATTTAAATAATATGTAAAACATACATACAAAACGTATTAAAATAACAAAAATGTATATTAAAATGTATGAATAGATTCAAAAACATGTATGAAATAACATAACATTAATAATGTACATAGAATAAAGTTAACTTTATTATAAAGTATACCTATATATATATGTGTAAAAACATTTGTATAAAATATACAAAATGTGATGATGATATTACAAAAACAAATTTACAATAATAAAGAAACAATTACTAAGGCAGTTTAAAATGTACAAATAAGTAATCAAGAATAAAAAGGTTATAAAATAAAAAGACTTAATTAGAATTAAACTAAAACAAAGGGATAATTTGAAAATAAAACAATAATAATAAAAAGGACTAGTATGCAAGGCGCGCAAATGCGTAGGGACTCACACTGGAAATAATCCAGCTCCCAAAACACAGTGTTTAGGCGCAGATTGAATTGTAAACGCATTCAAATTACAAGGCTAAATTCTAAAAATGAAGTAAAACCAGCAATGCACGATTGAATGCTTATGCAAATGAGGACTTAACGCGCAATTAACCCTCCAAGGCCAAACGAGCGGATCTCATCCGAACATGGATCGGGTCATCGGATCGTGGCTACTATGCGGCGTCGTTTTTGAACCATTGAAGTTGGTCAAAACGGCGCCGTTTCTCGTCCCCTATAATGGCTAAATCAGCCGAATCAAACTAATCCCCTTTCTCCTTCCTTTTTCAAACCCTAAATCCTCCTCTTAATGGCCGATTCATCCCCACCAGATGGTGTTCTTCAAGCCTGGAGGAATTTCAGTCTTGAGAACTCCTCTTGGCTTCGATTTCAACGAAGCAAAAGGAAGTCTACGGCGCGATTGCAAGGTAAGAGTTGCTTCTTTCCCTTGTTCTTTCTTTTTTTTTTAAAAAAAAAATGCAACAATGATGTATTTAGAAAGCGAATCAAAAAGAAAAACTTAGAAAACACCCAAATCAGAAATCACCTTCAAATTCGGTGGCTTTTCTCTCTATTTCAATATGCGTATTTCGGTCTGTATATTGCGTATGTAACCTTACAAAAATGGAATCTCTTGGCTTTATAGTCGAAGAGATAGAAAATGATAAAAATAAATAAAAAAATACAATATTTTTTTTTTCATTTTTGCTGTTCGTTCGTCCTTTTTGCAGGTACGGGGTGTGCGTGGCGCGAGTACGAGGGCTGTGCTGGCGTACGGAGGCGCAGGCGTGGCTGCTGGAGGGCTACGGAGGCTGGGGCTACTGTCCGATTGTGGCGCAAAGGGGAAGAAACCCTAGGGTTCTTTGCTCCTAAAATATTTCGGGCCGTTTGGGCCGTTGTAACTTTGGGTCTGGGTTTATTTGGGATTGGGTATTAATGTGTTTGGGTTTAGGATTTAATTAGTTGTTGGGCTATTGAAATTTGGGTTGGTTTTATCATTGGGCTTGGTGTATTGATTGGACCTGTAAACTGGACTTGGACATTTAATTATTTTGGTTTTCTTCTTCATCTTTTTTGTGTTTTTAAATTGTTTATTTAGTGCTGGGCCCGGGCTAAAATTGGGCATCACAATTATGGTAAAAGTTTAATGAATGTGTTATGAAATATGAAATATGCATAAAGTATTGTAAAAGTGAAATTGAGGAAAAATATGGATTTTTTATGATAATAAGGACTAAATTGTTAAACTTGAGAAAATATGTGGATGAAATAATAGATATGAAATACACAGAAATTTGACATGTGAGATAATAAGATAAATTATATGATTAAAATGTAACAAAAAAAGAAAATTGATTTAATATGATTAATTATTGAATATTGAATTTTTATGACAAAAAGGACTAAATTGAAAAGTTATGAAAGTTTATAAGAAAATATTTGATAAGTGAAGAATGTAGTAGAAAATGCAACATCTCAGTGCTTTGACCTGATGTTCGTGTCGAGTATTAGGGTGTTATAGCGGACAGAGCCTTATTAGTTTAGAAAATGTGTTAATTTTTTTTTTGATAAGATATTTATGGGAATAATGGGATAATTTTACGTTAACCGGAAAATTTTTTACTTTGACCACCTTATTTTATATGAAACAAACATTGAAAAAGGTTGAAAAATATTTTCTATAAAAGCTTTTATGTTGAAACAAACGGAACTTTAATTTTTTTTTAATCTCATTGGTACATATTACAATACTTAAGTTGCACAAGGTGTTAATAGGGATGACCCATACTTTAAGGGGTGTAAAGAACTTTTAGATTGGGAATGACTCACACCATATATGGTACCAAGAATTGTTAGGTCAATAGTTTGATAGAGTTTTGAGATGGAATTTTGATAGAGTAAAGATTATATGGATGACTCGCCCTTTTCCCCCTAGTACTAAGGGAGTATTTATACGGGAGGGTGGTTGGGCGTGGGCCTCAACCATTGAGTTTCCTATTCTTTATGTGTAGCAGGAAGATGAAAAATGTTAATTAAGTGGTATCGTTGGAGTCGATCTAAAGGGACTAGATGAGACACTCTTTCTTATATATCTTTTAAGTATTGTATGGATCCACTTGAAATGATGAGATATTTAGGTGAAGAAGAGTATTACTTTCTTGGCAAGGTGATGAGAACAAGCTTTTTCATGCATAAGGCTGCACTTCCCTGAATTTATTTAGTCATTGACTGATCTAGTAAGAAGGTTTTAGGGTGAGGGTATAACAATTGCCCAAAAACAAAGAACAGGTTATGAAAGAACTTGGCTTGAGTTGATTTATTGGTGAGGCTTATTGGACTCTTGACGAGGCTTGAGAGAGTTTTTGAAGTCCCAACCATTACACCTTTGAATTGGTTGCCTTCAGAAGTGTGCTAAACCTTGGTTGAAGGTTTTTAGAATAGACATCATTTCTTTTTACCGTCATTTCATGTGGGATGTCGGTTTGCTTTCCTACCAAGCACTTATAAATGGGTCATTTGTAGGGCTTTCAAGAGTAGTGATCTTTTTCATTTCTTCTTCTATCTCTAGGCATTTCCTTTTTCTGAAAAGTTCTTTTTCTTTTCTGTGTTTGTTTTTCAAGGGTGTAGGGTTCTTATCTTGATCTGCTTGAAGCACTGGGGTATTTCTCTACTTTCCTACCATTGACTTTTTAGAAAGTCTCTTTGTCATCCTTTCCATGAGACTTTGGGGGGAATGACATTGGGCGTGCACCAATATTCTGAAAATTCATTTCTTGCATCCATCAGTCTTTGTTAGAGACAAATTCTTGTTAGGGAAGAAGAGTCAAGAAAGCATGTTGATCAAATTAATTTGATAATTAACTAAACCTAGTCTATTCAATCAATTTTGAATCAACTATGCCACTCTAGACACATTAATCTCACTCTAATAATGTTTTTTTAGAAAATCCAAATTCAAAACCAAAGAATCGATTCTGATAAACACTCATTTTCCATCGCATGAGCTATAGAACCCAATAATCCAAAACAGAGCAATGGAAACACCCCTCACCAGAATAATATTAACGTATCAGCTTTACCCGCATTCAAATTACCAGAAAAAAGTTAAATTTCATTACCATTAAAAATGCAAATAAATTGTACACTCAAATCCATACAATCCAAATCTGGCTGCCTCTTAATGACCATCCATTGCAACTCTACTTATCAAGTAGGCTATTACAAAATTTCTCGTAAAATGTTAAAAACACCCTATTATGAATAATAATGTCTCTAGCTAGTTTAATTCGCAAAACAGAAAAAGAAAATTGTTGTAATATTCCAAAACTTATCTCATGGTAGTTCACAAAAAATTTCTCTAGCTTGTTGAGCAGGCACGATGATCATCTTCATCTTCTAGGAGCCATTGATGCCGTATTTCCTTCAAAAAGTTGTTCAATCAACTCCTCGATGTCTTCTGGTTGATACTTTATATATTTCCCTGCTTGTTTATTGTTATCTAAGTATGACTTGAATCTCCCCAAGAATGACCTATATGCTGGAATCACCACGGATGATATCGAAACTCTAAGCTCCGATCTAAGCTTTCCGTCACTTACGATCCAACTGCTCTGCGTCTTGAGGATTTCGTCAAATATGGTGTTGAAGTTCTTGAACCTTTCTTTCAGTATAGGCTTTGACACCTTCCCATTAACTTGAACACCCTCATGGCTAATACATTGCAACACATTGCTCCATGTTTCTCTTTGGTACGTCTTATGGTACCGCCTTAACTCGGATGTTCGTTTCCGCGACCAAGAAGGACCCATCATTTCATAGATCTCAGCTGACTCCTTGATCTTTTGCAGAATGTATCTGCCATTATTCATTAAGAAAACTAAACGTAATGCCGGGTTCCTGTATAGCTTTGATTTCATCTCGATGTTGGCATCTAACAGATCCATGACCATCATTAACTTTAATGCGAAAGGGGAGAGTGGGGGGCACCGGTCGTCGTCTTCAGTGACGTCCTTAGACTCCTGCTCCACAACTTTCTGCCTGGGAGATCCCTGCACCTTGTCTTGCTTTTGAAATACTTGCTCTAGTGTGTCCTTGTACTCACAAGCATATTTTAGATAATTCATTGTGTAGCGAGTCAAGGGGTGAACTGCACCGCCTGCCACTGGGATTCTGCCTGCATTGTCATTCTTGATTGAATTCTCAAGCTGAGAGAAAATGCTCACCACGGCTCCACCGATCCTGCATTGAGCCATCGATGTCTCAGACATGAATTCCTCAGCCGATGAGTCGTTGCCGATATCCAGATTCGCCAAATCGCGCAATGTCTCGTATATGTCCAAAAACTTGAATAGTTTCTCCGTGGAGTATCGTCTGGGCCACACCAAAGCATTCGGAAAATTAAGAAGCCTTATGCTCAAGGATGTTGCGAGATCGCAGAACAATCTCTGAGCAGTTAAACGACTATCCGAAAATACAGAATCACAAAGGTTACGTTCGGCGGGGAAGAGATTGGTGGTGCAAAATTTCATAATGTGAATCCAATTATCAATCTCTCCTTCGAGCGATTCCCAGCTCATCTTTTGAACATCGTCCACATTGATGTTCTCGTAGCATTGCTTGCTGAACTCAACATCCAATGCTTTTAGCCTAAGACCACCATAAACAGTGCAACACTCAGCCTCGTACCCTGCAAAGATCATTGCAGTGGCGATTTGGTTCATGACATGGATCGATTGGGATGAAAAATACGGGAACTCATCCTCCGGCTTCAAGCTGCCTTGGGATCCATCCGTATTGGGAGATTTAGGATCGACATTCGGATCGCCAGTACGTTTAGGATTGTCGAGAAGAGAACGAAACTCGCATTCGAATAACAACATGGCACGAAAGTGAGCGGAGCTGGCTCGATTCAAGCAAGAAATTGCAGCTAAATCAGATGGGAATTCATCAAGATTATTTACGATCAAGGAAAGACGCCTCACAGCTTCGAAAAAAGAGTTGTCTTCGTCGATATTTAGGCCAAACTTGGCAGCGGGTTCCTTCTGTTCATAGAGGGCAATCCTGGAATCAACTAGCTCCTGCAATGGGTCAATACACTTGACAAATTTATTCTCACCAGGAACCAACTTTTGGATGAATTGGTCAACCTCTTCCAGGGTCTGATCTAGGTTAAAACCAGCTGGTTTCGATGCTTTTTCATTCTCATCAACAATCTCCAATTTGAAACTATCGTCTTTCTCCATTATTATTTTACTTTGTTTGTGGATTTTGAGAAGATGAGAGAGGGGTTCAACAAAAAAGAAAATATAACGTAAAAAGCGATGTTAGATTGATTGAACATGTTTGCGTTACGTAGAACCGTTGGTTTTTGGGAGGTAGCAGTTAGTCGTTGACCTCGCAACTTTCAATTTTGGATTCTTTTATTTTTGTCTTGTTATATCATCATTTTTAATTATTACATCCAACCCCTTGTTTCAATAAATATAAAATAATCCAAATTTTTGTTAAATTGATTCAAATAGTAATCACTTCTAATCTAATACCTCCTTATTCACTTCTTTGTAAGAATATCCAAAAAAAGTAAAAATGCTTTCATTATTTTCAAAATCGATTGAAAAGAAGGATAGTGAGTTTTGAAGGTGGTAGAGAAAGATTAATTTCGTCTTGGAAGGGTGTTTAAGTACCGATTAACATGCAATTCAAAACATGTATGTACTTATATACTCACATGATAGTAATATTTGGCATAATAGAAAAGGATATATATATATATATATATATATAGTAAGGTTAGAATGATGCCACATGGTTTTATTCCTAAGAATACTACATTTGTTTTTTAAGGTTTTGAAGAAGGTTAAAGGTGGTCCTATTATAGGAAACGAAGCTTGAGAAATTTATTGTTGAACTAGGGGTGAACAAAATTCGATTTGATTCGAAAAAAATTAAATTTCGAGTTTCGAGTTTGAGTCGAGTTGAATTTTACAATTTGAATAATTAGAATAATTCAAATATTAGATTAGTGTAAATATCTCTTTGGTCCTTGTCAATTTTGAAAATTAGTAAATTAGTCACTCTCTAAAAAATTCAAAATAATTCAAAATAATTTTTAAAATTCAACATATTTATAAAAATTCCAAATTTTATATATTTTTAAAAATTATACAAGATTTTAAAAAAAAAATCTAAATAATATATAAAGAAAGTTAAAAATTTCTAAAATTTCTAAAATAATAATTTAGGGGACCAACATAAGTTAATTAATGATTCAAGTTTATCATACTAAAGCATCTTTTTTTTATTATTATTTTGCGTTGAAAAAAGTTTTCAAATATATGTAGTTTAAAAATTATATATTGTAATATGGAATTAGTTATATTGTAATAAGATTTTGATTTGACATGTTTAATTTTTTAATTTAACTCAAACAATTTCACTCGATTTAAAAAAATTTAACAAGAGTTTAGATAATAAAATATGACTCGTCAACTCGATTAATTCGAATTTTTTTCACTCGATTAGATCGAATGCTCACTCCTAATTGGTGTTGCAATGTGTCTTTTAAATCTTGGGAACGTTTGAACCAAAACAATCATTTAAGGATAAAGATTATTAATGATAGATTGATTAACGTCTTTAGGGAAGCAAATAGCATAATGAAAGTCGGTCTTGATAGAAGTGGGGTCAAATTTTACTATTAGTCCCTATATTTTTGCAAAAATTGTGTATTTAGTTCATGTATTTTAATTTGATCAATTCTAATTTTATATTTTTTAAATTTTACTTTTTATTCAATTTAGTCCTTAAATTCAAAATAGCCATAACTTTCAATTTTAAACATCGGTTTAAAATATGATTTTATAAACATTTATTAGGGTCCCTATACTTTCTATTTTTACCAAAATTTCATAACAATTTTTTATTTTATTCAGTTTAGTCCCTATGTACGAAACTTACAATTAAACGTTACAATTTAGTCATTTTCATAATCTAAGCTTAAAATCCATCTATTTCAAACTAAATTCTTTAAGAAATCAACAATGGCTTCAAAAACTTTAACAGTTTTATAAATTGGTACATGGGTTAGCTAAATCAAGCTCTCATAACCTCAAATACATAAAAAAAAAAAATTCAAGAAAATGACTTAAAATTACCTTAAAATGTATGGTCGAATGTTTTGAAACTAAAAACCCTTTTCTCCTTAGGTTTCTAAGGTTGGACGGTAGAGAAGAAGAAAAAAGATGACAACATTTCACTACTTCATCCTTTTTATACTTGGATTAAATATTAATTAACTAAGAATTAACCTTAGTTAATTAATTAAACCTTAATTACCATTAGCCAAATTAGTGGAGATTAACATCATCATCCACTATCTTATGTTGAAAAATGATTTATTTACCATTGTTGAAATTTGGCTAATTGTAATTTAAGACCCTAAGTCTTTGGCCAATTAAAAATTTTTAGTGATTGGACTTGTACAATTTAGTCCCTACACCTAAATTAACTATTTAATTGAAAAAATTGATAGACGAAACATGAATATACTTTTACCAACTCCGTAAATATCTTCAGTATACAAAAATGAGGTTCCAAAATCACATTTTCTAGTACTACTAAAAATTGGGTTGTTATAATTGCTCATTGGCACTGCTCATAAATTGCCTAAAGAATCTCCCCTTTTTAGAAATTTTTTGAACAAAACCATAACATGAGAACATATAGAACAAAAGAAACAAAAGCTCCCCCTAAGTAACCCCTCTTAATAAATCATTCATAACTATTAGCATAATAAAACAAATCAATCATTAATGTTGTTAAAGAGATGAACATATTAATAATCAAAGTACTTTAAATTATATTATAATAAGATGAATTGAAAAAAAAATTTAACCAAAATAATAAGCAAAGAAATCAAAGTTCATAAAAAACATCCCAAATAAAAATAATAAAGTTTATAGATAAAAAATAATTGAAAAACACTAATAGTAGGAAAAAAACAACTTCAACAACTTCGAGCTCTAATCCCCTTTTTTGTTCAATAATTCTACCAAAGAGCTACTGAAGTTTCTTAGCCAAAAAATCATTCCCCAGGGCCTTAGCTCGACGCTCATTGGCAATTTCCTAATATTTTGTTTTGTCCAATCATTTCAATACTTTTTTCTAATGTGGTACATATATTATTTTTTTTGTCTAATTTGGTACTTGTATTTGATAAAAAAATATTTTTTTTTGTACCCAATGGTAATGGTGTTAACTTTTTAGTGTTCAAGTTGGATTTTAAGGTTGATTTGATGAAATTTAGTTACTAATATTATTGTAATAGGCCAATTTTAGCCTGGCCCAACTCATAAAAATAAACCAAATAAACAAAAGTCCAAAGACTTATTGAATGTCCATTTGCACAACTAAATCAAAAAAAATTAAACACGAGCCCACATCCAAATCCAAATCCCAATTAACCCCAACCAAATTACAACATACCTAATACCCTTAACCCAAATTTTTTATGGCTCGATAGGCCCAAAATCAAGCCAACCTTGGTAAACCGAAACCCTAGTTTCCCCCCTGGCGCCGTACCCCTCCCATGTGGGCCCTCGGCATGCACGACGCCCGATGGCTGCCTCCTTGCACTGAAATAGCAAGGTTTTCCTTCGTTGACCTTCCACAGACCTGCAAACATAGCAAAAAGGGAGAACAGCAAAGAACAAAGCCGAACAGTAGCAAATATAGATTAAATTTTTTTTATTATTCGGCTATAAGAAGCCTCAAACGCAACAATATTGTATTACGGACAAATACAAAAAAAATCAATACAAAAAAGACTTTGAAAGAAAAAAAAAAACAAAAGGTTGAGTTTCATTCTCTGTTTCTTTGTTCTTTATTTTTTTATTTTTTTCCTTTTTTTCTAAAATCAGTTTTAAAACAAAAAAAAAAATAAAAGGAAGAGAAAGGAGACTTACCGGAACCTCGGAGCTGCGACATCGGAGCCCTACTCCGTCGTTAAAATCGGCTTTCGTAAGGGAAAAGGGGATCTTTTCTTTCGTGTTTTCGGGCCAAGACGACATGGCCTTCAGGTGTTTCAAAACCAGGGTCCTAAACCCTCTCTTCGTGCGGCTCCGATCACCACCCATGGTGGCACGACGGCGGCGCAGAGCTAGGGTCCGAACCCTAACAAAAGAAGAGAAAGGGGAGGGGGAGAGAGAGCAAATGAGCTCTTTGGTTTTTTTTCTAAAAACAAGGGCTGGAAATGAAAATAAAAAAAAAGGGTTTTGGTTTAAGTAAATAGAGGCAAAACGGCATCGTATGGATGACTAGGGTTCAGAGGCCAAAACGATGTCGTTTTGGACCTCTGAACCGCGTGACCCGACCCGTGCCCAGGAAGGATCCGCGCATTTTGACCGAATGGTCTATTTGCGCATGGGATCCCACTACTTTCTTGGCGCGTTTCAATGTGGTCCTCCCCTTGCCTTTTATTTCAAATTCGCCCCAAGTTTGTGCTCCAAAATTCGATCTAGCCCCCCCTTTTTTTTAATCATTTCGCCATTTAATTATTAATTAATCAATTTTATTTTTATTATTAATTTTATTATTACCATTATTCCATTATCTCTTATATTTTATCATTATTGTTGTTACTATTTATGTCATTGTTTTCACATTATAGTTATTATCATTATTATTCTTTATTTGTTATTTTTGTTATTCTTTTATTGTCGTTATTGTTAATATTGGTGTTATTCTTGTCCTTATTATTTTATTATTGTTGTGTTATCACTAGTACCACCATTATGTAATTAAATCAACCAATTTCATATTAAACCTGTCATATTATATTTTTTATTTCTTCTTGTTTCTTATCTATATTATTATTATTATTATTATTATTATTATTATTATTATTGGCATTATTTTGAACATATCATGTATCTTTATATATACCATTTCTTCTAAACCATCATACGTAGTATTTATTTTGAAATTTTTATACGTATCTTTGTACTCTAAATTATTATATATATACACATGTCTTTTACTTAAACGGTTTTCATACATTGTTTTAGCTCAAATCTCCCTTTTCATCTCATATATCCTAAATGTTTTGTACATTATTTATGTTAAACCATCTTATATATTAAGTTCTATATGTTATTTCATTATACTACTTCACACATAAACAATTTTAAATTCTTTTATTATTCATCATAAACCTTTATTATTAATAATTTTAAGACTATATATGTTACTTATTTTAAACTTTTATATATTATTTATTTTGGATTTTTTTTATATATATGTGGCTTATTTTAAATTTTTGTATATATCATCTATTTTAAAGTTTCATATGTATTACTTGGCTTAAATTATTTTGTGTATTATTTACTTTAAATTATTATTATTATTTTTTATATTGTTTTATATATTTTTTATATATTATGCATTTTAAATTTTTTATACATATTATTTAGTTTAAACTTTTATATGTCGTCTTAAATTGTTTCATGAATTAGTCATTTTAGATTGTTTTATATGTTATTTTATTTTAATTTTTTTAAAAAACTTTTTAAATTATTATTTACTTAAAATTTTTTTTTGTAATATCTATTTTAAAACCTTTTATATATTATTTGTTTAGAATTGTCTTATTATTTATTTCAAATTGTCTTACATTATTTATTTCATTTCTCTATTGTTAATGTTGATATTAAAATAATGTATGTGGTGTGATTATTGTTATTATGTATCATATCGCGGTTATTCGTGTTTTCACATCATTGTCATTCACCTGTCTAATGTTGTATCCATGTATTATCATTCCATGCTCATTACTGTATTTTATTCCATGTCATCGCATCATGTATTAAGCTCCAACGTTACTCAATATGGATCGTTCTGTTTTTACTCCAAATGAAGTAACACACATCTTTTAAATGCCGTATTTGCTACTATTAAAAAAAAATAAATTTCAAAATAAGGCAATGTTTCGCGTTTTGGAATATCGAGAAGTTGTGCCCTAACTTACGGGGTTTCGATTTTCTCGTTGGTTCTAAATAGCCAAATATCCTTTTGAGTTTTAAAATACACGAAATTCCAATTAAAATTAAAAACAAATTTGTGCTCGGGAGTTCATGGTATCGTGTCCTAACTTACGGGATGTGATACTTCGATATCTTGAGACGAGGAAATCTTTACCAATCGTTTTGATCTAATTCAAGTGCTTTTTAAAATCGACATTAATAAAAGGATCGTATTTTAAATTCGTTCTCGATTTTCAACTTTCGACATCAAGACACTAACTAATCAATTTGGTACCAATTTTGGGCGTGACGGGGGTGCTAATCCTTCCTTGCATGTAACCGACTCCCGAACCCTTCCTCTCGAGTTTCGTAGACCAAAAAAACACCGTTTTAGTAAATTAACATGTTTTTTTAAAACAAAGGTGATCCGATCACACCTAATAAAGATCGGTGGCGACTCTCATTTTAATCTTCATTTTCAAATAAAGTCGATTCCCGTTTTTCAAAAAAATGGTTTCAACAATTATTATGTTTGAATCTAGGGAAATTGTATTATTTTAGGGTACATTAATGGCAAGAATAGAAAGCTCTTATTAAGGAACAAAATGATTAAGAAAACACTGGAAAAATTGTATTCAATTTCCTGTTAAATCTTAAGTAATAACTAAAGAAAGAGTTTGACGCGGTATTAGCACAAGAGGAAAGTCCATGGTACTAAAAATCTCATAGGAAGTGGTTGACTGAAGGGAATAGAAACATCCATTTCTTCAATAGTAACAATATTAATCATAGAAAAATCAACTTGATAAGGCGTTGAGGACTAGTGATAATATTTGGTGTGTTGACCAAGAAAGGTTGAAATAGTTGACATTGGATTTTTATTTTAACCTTTTTTTATGTATCAATATATTGTTAGCATCTATACTACTCGTGGTTCATGTTACAAACTTTATGAGAATGAGCTTAAAGGCTTATACACTACAATCAGCGGTAATGAAGTTAAAATTTTTGTGCTTGATATGATGCCTTTAAAGGCATCGAGAGTTGATAGCATACATGCTTTCATCACCAAAAGAATTGGAATCTAATCAACAGTAATTTACTGCTTCTTTCTCTCTCTCTCTCTCTCTCTCTCTCTCTCTCTCTCTCTCTCTCTCTCTCTCTCTCTCTCTCTCTCTCTCCCGCTCTCTCTCTCTCCGTCCTCGCGAATGAATAGAGAGAGATATAAAGATCAACACTCGAGAAAAAAATTAAAATGTAATTATCTCTGCTTTACTACAAGTGTGACAGGTCAGTTGTAATATTTGTAGTGTTACAATGGAAAACTAGAGTATTCCAAGGATCGAACACAAGAGAATCGTGGATTGAACAATTTCTAAATAACATGTGTGTAAAAATAAAGAGTCTAAAAAAATAATCCCAAAAAGCTATATTACAACAAATCATAAAATCAAGAGAAATTAATCTACTTTACTATCTAGCTAGTAGGGACTAAATTGTAAAACATGCAAAATTACGAAATTAACAATTAAATGACAAACGGTGGTTGGTTGACATTGATGTGGTTAATTAATCCTTGAGTTAGGGATCCAAATCGTTTAAACTCCCAAAATGACTCCATTTTACCTCTCTGTCTCCACTTTACAAAGTTACACAAATTAATCCGAATTATCTCTTGATCTCATTGGATTCAAATTGATAGTCTTGAGACATGTTGCTTATCGACCACCATCACACTTTGACATTGTTAAAATAAGGAACACTTGTTCTCTATTAGGTTAGCTTATGAGTCCTTGAACAACAAAAGTGTTTCAACAATTGATAAACACTGGAAGTTTCTATGGAAGTATCAAGGTCTGCAAAGAGTCAAGATTTTTCTGTGAAAAAAAAATAAAATAGAATAAAATAAATAAATAAAGAACACACAAATTTTACGTGGAAACCCTTTCGGGAAAAAAACCACGGGCAGAGAAGAAGAAAATTCACTATGTCGAAAAATTTGAATCAATACAAGAGGAATAGACTATGTCTATTTATAGGCTTATAAAGCCATATTCTAGTAGGATTGAAACACCCTATCCTAATCAATATAAAATAGATGAAGTTTAATAAGGTTTAAAAAACCTTATTCTAAAATAAGAATTTGGGTCACTTAATTCTAACATTTTCTATGCCAATAGATTACATCAACACTTAGATGATGATTCATCATGTAGCCAATATGGTGATCAACTCGAAGATATATACCATATATTAAGGAAATATTTTCTCGTGACTGCTTTATGGCTAAGGCATGTGAAGCATAACAAGATGCATAAGTTCATGGAATTGACGATGCATAAGTGAATTTATATAAACATCTATCTCCAATCCTATATATTTGCGATAGAGGAAAACAACTGGGATTAGGGTTAAGGAGTATTACCGAACAATCAAAACTGTTATAAATGATCATAATTGTTAGCTTGGATAATCTGTAACACCCATAACCCATCTTTGTCGTCGAATTAGAGTTATGAAGCATTACCGAACAATCAGAATAACGTTTAACATCAAATCATCTCGATAAAATCATTTAATATTAATTAAATAATCCTCATTAAAAACCAATCAAACATATGCATTTGAGCCCTAAATCGAGCCTTCAAGGTCCTAAAAATAGTTTAGAAACAATTTAGGATAATTTGAAACAAATCATAATATTTAGGAAAAAGTTACAAAACTTGGAAACAAGGATCACACGGCCATGTGACATAGCCTAGGCCATGTAACAATTGAATAAAGGGATAAACGGTCGTGTCACAGCCCGTGTAACTCATTGATTTGGGTCACATGGTCGTGTCGCAGGCCGTGTGCCAGACCATGTAACTCTTTGACTTGTGACACATAGCCATGTCGCAGGCCGTATAACACATTAATTTACAAGTGACACACAACCGTGTAGCCAGACCGTGTGTGTCATATGGCTGTGTGACAACCCGTGTCTCAGGCTGTGTGATCTATATTTTGACCCTAAAAACATGTCATTTCAAGGCCAAAACACACCTAATCAACCATCCCATTTGTGCACACCTTCAATAGACCTAAGCATAATTCAAACACTCATACACATACCATTTCAAACATCCTATTTCATCTAACCAATATGTCATTCAAAGGTACCACATTTATACCAAAACATCATTAATCAAATCAAAGCATTATAGGCACATTTCAAGCACAAAGCCTAGTTCCTTTAACTACCAAATGACATCAAATATAGCCATTCACATACCATCATAGACATACAAAAAGGATCATAGATTACAAGTGACTAAAAATGGCCAAAATGACCTAACTTGTCAAGGCATTAAAGTCCATCAACCAAACATGATCATCAAAAGCAAATACATACCAAATTGATCATTACATATTCAAAAACTACTGAATTGGTTGCTAGATAGTGTGATAGATCTTCGACAAGCTTCCAACAAAACGAGTTTCTAATAATCTACAAAACAAAAGAAAGTAACTACGTAAGCAACTAATGCTTAGTAAGCTCGTATAAACTCAAACATAACTTACCATTTCTTTAGCATAATTTGTAGAATAAGCATAATATCATTACCAAGACCATAAGCTTAGTAAAATCCTACACTAGCACCATCAAACTCACAAGTTACTAAGTCATCCATGATATATATGAGTTCAATCATATCATAAGTAGATTTCATATGCACATCATTTAACTCATCAACCTTTTCATAAGATCATGAACCATTTCAATTGTATACATACCATGTCATTTCCTTTACTTACCCATTGAGCGATCTAGAATCACATTTGATACTTGAGAATGCTCACACATAGTGTGCCTTTACATATAAATGTAACATTTCCATTTCAATAGTGCTCACACGAGCTATGAAATGGGCCTACTCACACGAGTTGTGGGTCGAAATATTATCTACACGATGCTGCTCACACAAGCTATGACGAATCTGCAACAAATGTAGGATCTCAGCATTCGGTAGGACATTCAAGACCAGCGCCCGAAACATGAAATCCCTAATGACATTTCATTTGTATCCTAAGAATTTATAAGGTTCAAACATGATTCATTATCTGTCAATTACTCAAAGCATCGATATACATGTATTTTCAATTTAGTTTATAAATAACACAATATAACCAATAATCAAATCAAACTATCATTAATAAGACCATAATCTATACGAATTTACCTCGATAACTATAGACATAGAAGTAGAGTTGAAAACTAATTTGAAGCTTTCGTCTTCCTCAATTTAAATTCGGTTGTTGTTTATCCTAATCTAAATAGATAATTTAATTCAATTAAGTGCTTTAAGTATTCAATTCAATCAATAATTCATATTTATGTAAAATTATGAATTTACCCCTAATATTGTAACTTTTCACAATTTAGTCCTTAAGCTCATAACTTGATAATTCATCATTTTAACCTAAATCCATATTAACCAACGCTACAAGGGACCTTGGAAAAACCCATAATTACCAAAAATTCACAATAAAACCCGTGGATTTACACTTTCAACAGTTTAATCCCTATTTCAAAATTCATCAAAAATCACTTAACAAAACAAGTTTGTTTAAAAACCAAGATTAATAATATATCAAATAACTTCAAAATATATTCAAAAAAAACTATGGAAAGTCCCTCAACCTTTAAAATTTTTGCAAATTAACCCCCGTGTTAGTTAGACTAAGCTAAAACGAGCTCAAAAACATAAAAATCGTTAAAAACAAACAAAAATTACATACCGTGCATGTGAAATAAGCCTTGGTCGAACCTAGCTCCTCCTTTTCTATGGCTTTCAGTCAAAAACAAGAAAGATAAAGGTTGAAGATGGCTATTTTTGTTTTATTTGATTAGTTTATGTTATTTATTTTCATAATTACTAATTTGTCCTTAAAAAACTATTAAAATTTCATTAAAACCTATCCATAACATCCACTAAATTATAACATGGTATATTTACTATCTAAATTCCTTATATTTCCTTTCCATAACCATTTAGCCCTTTTAACTAATAGAAACTCACTTTTGCAACCTTTACAATTTAGTGCTTTTTACTTAATTAACCATTTAAACTTTAAAAGTTCTTAACGAAACTTTAATACGACCCTAATATAATTCCATATACTTTAAATAACCATTAAAAACATAACTCACTCGTCAGAATTGTGGTTCCGAAACAACTATTTTCGTCACCACTGAAAACAGATTGTTACAACTCTCCCCCTAAATGAATTTTTGTCCCCAAAAATCTTGCCAAAAATAGGTTTGGGTATTGTACTTTCATAGCTTCTTCAGGTTTCTATGTAGCTTCCTTGACTCCATGTGTAACGACCTGAAATTTACGGTTATCAGAAAGTGTATTTTTGGGTCTCTGTTTTCGTAAAACGAATTCATAAATATTTATTAAAAATATTTACGAAGTTATTTGTGTAGTTAATTAGGTTTTAGTTAAGAGAATTAGCTTGAATTAATGTTAATTAGGTATAAGGATTAAATTGAATAAAGTGTCGAAGCTTAATTATAGATTAAAGAAAAGTGAAAGGACTAAATTAGTAATTAAACCATAAGTGACAAGTGTATAGAAAATATAATTTCATGTGTGTAAATAATATACATATATTAAATAATAATAAATTTGCTTATTATATAAGTAATTATTATTATATTATATTATATTATATTATATTATATTATATTATATTATTATTATTATATTATAATAATAAAAACAAAACATAAAATAAAAAGAAAAAGAAAGAACAAAATTGGGAATGAAGCAAGGGAAAGAAAGAAGAAAAATAAAGAAAGAAAATGATAGGGAAAAATTAGGGTTTCAAGAGTTCAAACTCAAATTTGTAAGTCAATTTAGTCCCTTTTCTTGAGATTTTTATATTTTTAGAATTCTAGAACTAAATACTACTTGATCTATGTGCAAATTTTAGAAGTTAGTGAATTTTTAGATGTTGTTCATGTTGAATAAATTGAAGAATTAGGGGTTAAATTGATAGAATTTCAAGTTAGAAGTGAAAAAAGGATTGAATTGTAAAACAAATTATAAGTTTTGAAGTAATAGGGACTAAATTGTAAAATTTAAAAATTTAGGGTTCTATGGTGAAATTAGAGAGTTGAGTTTAGTTTAAGTAGAAATTGAATGAAAATAAAGAATAAATTGTGAAGAAAATAAAATTAGATTTGATTAAGGATTAAATTAGAATTTAGGCAAAAGTTGAGTAGAAATTGAAATATTCAAGGTGAACTTGTGTGTATTGATGATTTCAAATTATTTTAATTTTTTTAGCTAACGTTGTGCCGGAGACCTCGGCTAAGAAAAGAAAAGAGAAAGTCGACAATGAGTGATTTGAAAATTATGGTTTGTATTTCTATAATCCGAAATTATTAATTTTAAATCATTGTATTTTAAATTAATGTTTATGGTAAGTAATTAAGGTGAGTATTGTTTGTTATTATTTTGATGCTGAATTGAGATCATATGAATTTGTGATTGATGAAAATATTGATTGTTATTTGAAATGTGTATTTATTGGAAATTGAAAAGTTATTTGAAAACCCTATTAACTGTATCGAGCTGAGTCGGATATAGTTGGCATGCCACGAGTCGATGAGACACTGGGTGTCAAATTATTACTTCGAATAAATTTGATAAGGTAATGGGTACCAATTTACTTCGACAAGGCCGATGAGACACTGGGTGTCAATCTATTACTTCGAATTATTCGATGAGGCACTGGGTGCCATACTGGTGTGTTTTAGTTAGATCTGTGTATCCGCCAAAGTCCGAGTTGTGTTAATAGGGGTAAATAAATGAATTGGCAATAAGAATGAGATTGAATGTGAAATTGAAATTGGACATTGAATTGAATTGTACAAATGAAATGCATGAACCAAGGGTTCATGAAAAGTGTATTGTTAATGCTAAATAATATGTGAATTAAAGTGAGAAAAGCTATTTGAATTAGCTATTGTTGAGAAATGAAGGTTAAATGGATGAATTGAATTATTGTTTGATTAATGTTTATATATATGGTTAAAAATGTACAATTTATAATGTTATTTTTTAAAAAAGTATTCGGATTATAGAAATACCACTAAGTTTATACTCAGTATACGGTTTGTTTTCCGTGCGCAGGTTAAGTTAAAGCCAGATCGTTGAATCAGCATCCAAAGTAGATCCCGAACTCAAAGTGGTGAAGAAAATTTCTTTTTGGTAATGACATGTACCGAGGAATGTTTAAGTTGTCATTTTGAAAAGTGAATGTAAAATATGTTATAAGATGTTATTGAATACTTATATATAAGTTACACGGGGTAGGACACGACCTAAAGCACGGGCATGTTATAGGAACACACGGGCGTATGAACCCTATACTTAGGAAAAATTTTGAAATTTCACGAAAATTTTTCTGAACTTCTAATTAAGTCCTGATTTGTTTCTAACACGTGATTTGGGCCTCGAGAGCTCAATAAATGGACATTATGATTAAATTATGGTGTATGTTTTATTATTATATGATTGTTCGTATTTGTTCTGAAATGTCCGATAATACTCCGTAACCCTATTTCTACGATGGATAAGGGTTAAGGGGTGTTACATTTAGTGGTATCAGATCTATTCAGGTTTAGCCGATTTTTGGACTAAATCGAGCTCAAAATTGAGTCTAGAGGTACATGCCATAATTGATTCGAATTGAGTTAGGATTGGATGCTAATATATTTGTTTTTTGTTCTGTTTTATAGTTAAAGATGTCGGATGAATATATTGCTGATACTGATAAAGAAATGTATACTGGAGATGATGAATCTTATGAATTAGATGAAATAGAGTCTGCAACATCGAGTGTAAGTGGGTGATCAACCTTCTAATGTTGAATGAGGTAATGTTAGAGAAAGTGATAGTTCACAAATACTTAGGGTTATAGTTGATGCCCTTCAACGAGTAGCAGGAACTGCATCTACTACGACATATGCTCCTACTACCCGAGAAGCCCCAATTAAAGAACTGTGTAAGTACGGTGCGACTGAATTTCTGGGTTTAAAAGGAGTTGATCCATCTACAGCTGAAAATTGGATTGAAGCTACAAAAAGAATTCTGCAGCAAATTGAGTGTACTCCACGGGAAAGTTTATTGTGTGCTGTATATTTACTACAAGGGGAAGCATATGTATGGTGGGAATCTGTAACACGACATGTACCAGCAGAACATGTAAATTGGGATTTCTTTCAAAGAGAATTTTAGAATAAATATGTGGGTGAGTTGTACATTGATGACAGAAAACAAGAGCTTTTTATGTTAAAACAAGGTGAGATGTCAATGGTTGACTACGAATGGGAATTTTCACGACTTAGTAGATATGTAGCTGAATTTGTGCCAACTGAAGCTGATAGTTGCAAGCGGTTTTTATGGGGTTTACATGATGAATTACGAGTACAACTGGTATATCTCAGAATTATAGAATTTGCAGACTTAGTTGAAAGGGCAAAAATGGTTGAACAAGTACTGGGTTTAGATAAAAAGCCTGAAAATACTCGTTCATTTGGGAAACGTTCTGGAGCTACTAGTTCAAATCTGCAACCCAAACGATCAAAAGAATCTCGTGGTAGTTGGAGATCGAGTTTTAGATCAAATAGGGGCGATAGAAATTGTGGAAGGCAGATGACAGTTTCTACTGGTAGTGTACGAGGTCCATCACGGGATATTGAAATTCTAGATTGTGAACACTGTGGGAAAAAGCGTAGAGGTGAATGCTGGAAATTGACTTGAGGTTGTTTCCGTTGTAGATCTACAGAGCATTTTGTTAGAGACTGTCTGAAGAATAAAAATGTTGCACCTGTTACATCCCAAATATCAGTGCCTACTTCTAGAGGTCGAGGATCAAGTAGAAGTGGTTCATTTTCTAGAGGTGGTGCTAGAAGAAGAAATGATATTGCTACTCAACAATCAGAAACTAGAGTACCAGTTTGAGCATATATTGTACAGAGTCGTGAAGAGGGTGATGCACATAATGTGGTGACGGGTATATTTTTATTGCATTCAGAACTTGTTTATGCTTTAATAGATTCAGGATCTTCACATTCATATGTTAATACAAAACTAGTTGAGTTGAGAAATTTAAAATCTGAAATGTCTAAAGTATCAATAGCGGTGTCTAGTCCATTGGGGCAAACTATGTTAGTAGATCAAGTATGTCGAAGATGTCCGTTAATGATACAGAATAGAATCTTCTCTGTTGATTTGTTGATAATGTCATTTGGTGATTTTGATATAATTCTGGGAATGGATTGGCTATCTGAGCAAGGGGTAGTTTTAGATTGTTGTAAAAAGAAGTTTATTGTTCAGAGTGAAAATGAGGATAAGATTTAGTAAATGGTATTTGAACCAGTGGGTCGACTCGTATTATCTCAGCGATTCAGGCTAATAAACTTCTTAATCAGGGTTGTGCAGCTTTTCTGGCTTATGTTATTAATTCAGATTCTGTTGAAAGTCCATGTATTAAAATCAGGACAGTTTGCGAATTTCCTATTGTATTTCCTGAAGAATTGCTGAGATTACCACCTGATCGAGAGGTTGAATTTGCAATTGAAGTTTATCCTGGTACAGCTCCGATATCAATACCCCCATACCGTATGTCACCTACCAGGTTAAAAGAATTGAAAGTGCAGTTGCAGGATTTATTGGATCGAGGATTTATACGTTCTAGTATTTCACCTTGGAGAGCTCCAGTGCTGTTTATTAAAACGAAAGATGGTTCAATGCGGTTGTGTATTGATTATCGGCAATTGTATAAGGTGATGATCAAAAATCGATACATGTTACCTCGTATTGACGATTTATTTGATCAGTTGGAAGGAGCTTTTTTCTTTTCAAAGATTGATTTGAGATCGGGTTACTACCAGTTGAAGGTGAAAGAAAGTGATATACCGAAGATAACATTTCGAACAAGATATTGACATTATGAATTTTTAGTAATGCCTTTTGGATTGACAAATTCCCCAACTACTTTTATGAATCTTATGAACCATATCTTTCAACCATATTTGGATCAATTTGTGGTGGTTTTCATTGATAATATTCTCGTCTATTCGAAGTCTGAATTTGAACATGAGCAGCGTCTCAGAATTGTTTTGCAAATATTACGAGAGAAGCAGTTGTATGAGAAGCTTAGCAAATGTGAATTGTGGTTATCAGAAGTTGTATTTTGGGGACATGTGGTTTTGACAAATGAAATTAGAGTTGATCTGAAGAAAATTGAAGCAATTGTTCAGTGAAAAGCACCAAGAAATGTGTCAGAGGTATGTAGTTTCCTTGGACTAGCTGGTTATTATCCGAGATTTGTAAATGGATTTTCAAAGATAGCTTTGCCGATGACAAATTTGTTGCAAAAGAATGTTCCATTTGTCTGGGATGATCAAGGCCAGGAAAGTTTTGAGAAATTGAAGCAAATGCTGATTGAAGCATCGATTTTAACTTTGCTAGAATTGGGAAATAATTTTGTTATTTATAGTGATGCTTCTTTGAATGGTCTCGGGTGTGTTTTGATGCAAGATGGAAAGGTGATCGCTTATGCATCTCGACAATTGAAACCAGATGAATGTAACTATCCAACACATGATTTGGAATTAGCTACTTTGATTTTTGCACTAAAGACCTGGACACATTACTTGTATGGTGAGAAATGCTATATTTATGCCGATCATAAAAGTCTCAAATCTCTATTATCTCAAAAGGATTTAAATTTGAGACAACGTCGGTGGATAGAGCTTCTAAAATATTATGATTGTGTTATTAATTATCACCCAGGAAAGACAAATGTTGTAGCTGATGCATTGAGTGTGATGGTGGAATTCTATTGGCCGAAATAAGAATTAAATCAGTGATATTTGATCGGATCAAGTCAGCACAGTTAGAAGACGACAAGTTAATAAAGAAAAGAGAAATGGTTCAAAATGATATATTAGAAAATTTCAGCATTGATGATCATGGTTGGTCGAGATTTTATAATCGAATCTGTGTACCACATGTTTTAGAACTGAAAGAGTTGATACTTTATGAAGCACATGACAGTTCTTTTGCATTGCATCTGAGAGGACCATAAATGTATAGTAATCTACGGGAATCTTATTGGTGGCCAGGTATAAAAAGAGATATAATTGAGTGTGTGGTTAAATGCTTAACTTGTCAACGAGTTAAGGTAGAGCATCAGGTTCTTACAGGACTACTTTAGCCTATTAACATTCCTGAATGGAAATAAGATTGTATTATAATGGATTTTATAACAGGATTAACATTGTCGACAAGTAAGAAAAATGCTATTTAGGAGATTGTTGATAGGCTTACAAAATCGGCTCATTTTATAGCAGTTAGAACTGATTAGTCACTTCAAAAACTTGCTGAAGTTTATATTCGAAAAATTGTAAGATTGCATGGTATTTCTGTATCGATAATCTCTGATCGGGATCCGCGGTTCACATTAAGATTTTGGAGGCAGTTGCATGAATTACTTGGTACTCGACTCAATTTTAGCACAGCTTTCCATCCGCAGACTAACGGAGAATCTGAGCGAGATATTCAGATTTTAGAAGACATGCTTCGAGCTTGTGTCATTGATTTTGAATCAGGTTGGGAACGTTATTTACCGTTGGCTGAATTCGTATATAATAATAGTTTCCAATCAAGTATTCAAATGGCTCCGTATGAAGCTCTATAGGGTCATAGATGTTGATCATCTATGAGTTGGATGGAATTAAATGAAAGAAAAATGATTGGGCCGAAGTTAATTTAAGAAACAGAGGATACTATTACGAAGATTCGAGAAAGACTGAAGGCAGCTTTCGACAGACAGAAATCATATGCAGATTTGAAACACCGGGATATTGAGTACTCTGTTGGCGACAAAGTATTCCTTAAAGTATCTCCTTGGAAGAAAATTTTGAGATTTGGTCGAAAGGGAAAATTAAGTCCTCATTTTATTGGGCTGTATGAGATTGTGGAAAGAGTTGGGCCAGTTGCCTACCGTTTAGCTTTACCTCCAGAATTACGGAAAATCCATGATGTATTTCATGTTTCCATGCTCAGAAGATATCGATTAGGTCCTTCTCATGTTATTTGAATGGAAGATATTGAAATTTGACCTAATTTGTCATATGAAGAAGAGCCAGTTGAGATTTTAGCACGAGAAGTAAAAGAGTTGCGTAATAAATAGATTCCATTAGTAGAAGTGTTATGGCGAAGTCATAGTATCGAAGAAGCAACTTGGGAACCAAAAGAAACTATGGGATCTCAGTTATCGAAAATTATGAGATTTTTAGGTAAATTTCGAGGATGAAATTTATTAAGGGGGAGAAATGTAACGACCCGAAATTTACGGTTATCAAAAAGTATATTTTCGAGTCTCCGTTTTCGTAAAACGAATTTGTAAATATTTATTAAAAATATTTATGAAGTTAGTTGTGTAGTTAATTAAGTTTTAGTTAGGAGAATTAACTTGAATTAAGGTTAATTAGGTATAATGATTAACTTGAATAAAGTGTGAAAGCTTAATTATGGATTAAAGAAAAGTGAAGGGACTAAATTAGTAATTAAACCATAAGTGACAAGTGTATGGAAAATATAATTCCATGTGTGTAAATAATATACATATAATAATAAATTTGCTTATTATATAAGTAATTATTATATTATATTATATTATATTATTATATTATATTATATTATAATAATAACAAAACATACAAGAAAAAGAAAAAGAAAGAACAGAATTGGGAATGAAACAGGGGAAAGAAAGAAGAAAAATAAAGAAAGAAAAAGATAGGGAAAAATTAGGGTTTCAAGGGTTCAAACTCAAATTGTTAAGTCAATTTAGTCTGTTTTCTTGGGATTTTTATGTTTTTAGAATCCTAGAACTAAATACTAGTTGATCTATGTGGAAATTTTAGAAGTTAGTGAATTTTTAGATGTATTTTTAGATGTTGTTCATGTTGAGTAAATTGAAGAATTAGGGGTTAAATTGATAGAATTTCAAGTTAAAAGTGAAAAAGGGATTGAATTGTAAAATAAATTATAAGTTTTGAAGTAATAGGGACTAAATTATAAAATTTCAAAATTTAGGGTTTTATGGTGAAATTAGATAGTTAAGTTTAGTTTAAGTAGAAATTGAATGAAAATAAAGAATAAATTGTGAGGAAAATAAAGTTAGATTTGATTAAGGATTAAATTAGAATTTAGGCAAAAGTTGAGTAGAAATTGAAATATTCAAGGTGAAATTGTGTGTATTGATTAGAGGTGTGCATGGGCCGGGCGGCCCGGCCCGGCCTGAAGGCCCGCCCAAAAAATAGGAGGGTTTGGGTAAAAATATAGTCCCGAAAAATGGGCTTGGGCAAAAAACGAGGCCCGTTTAGAAAATGGACCGAGCCTCGGGCAAGATTTTTTTGGCCGAGGCCGGCTTACCGATTTTTAATATTAAATTATTTTTAATTTTTTTTTTAAATTTTAAGTAACTTTAGTTTTTTTTACTTTACTTTTTTTTGTTGTTTTTAATGTTATTTTGATATTGTAAAATTTTTGTTATTAATATAATTTAGTTCTTAATTTAATTCTAATTTGTTTCAATTTTTTAATTTTAATATAATTACTTTTTATTATATTTTTAATTTATGTATTATTTTAAGAATTATTTTAGTCTCATTTTTTATTTTTTTTGTTTTAATATTTGTTTTTATGTTTTAAATGCATTTGATTTATTATATTTTAAAATTTTTTTATTTAATAAAAAAAAGTAAATTTTTTTTTAATATGGCCGGGCCGGGCTCGGGCCTATCATTTTTTTCTCGAGCCAGGCTTGGACAAAATTCTAGGCCTATATTTCGGGCTGAGCCGGGCCCGGGCCTTGAAAACGGGCCAAAATTTTTTTATGGGCCCGGCTCAGCCCATGCACACCTCTAGTATTGATGATTCTAAATTGTTTTAATTTTCGTAGCTAATGTTGTGCCGGAGACCTCAGCTAAGAAAGGAAAAAGAAAGTCGACAAGGAGTGATTCGAAAATTACGGTTTGTATTTCTATAATCCGAAATTATTAATTTTAAATCGTTGTATTTTAAATTAATATTTATGGTTAGTAATTAAGGTGAGTGTTGTTTGTTATTATTTTGATATTGAATTGAGATCATATGAATTTATGATTGATGAAAATATTGATTGTTATTTGAAATGTGTATTGATTGGAAATTGAAAAGTTATTTGAAAATCCTATTAATTGTATCGGGCTGAGTCGGATATAGTTGGCATGCCATAGTATTGGAAGTGTTTAGGGATGCTTAGACCACGAGCCGGTGAGACACTGGGTGTCAAACTATTACTTCGGATAAATTCATTAAGGTACTGGGTACCAATTTACTTCGGCAAGGCCGATGAGACACTGGGTGTCAATCTATTACTTTGAATTATTCGATAAGGCATTGGGTGCCATATTGATGTGTTTTGGTTAGATCCGTGTATCTGCCAAAGTCCGAGTTGTGTTAATAGGGGTAAATAAATGAATTGGCAATAAGACTGATATTGAGTGTGAAATTGAAATTGGACATTGAATTGAATTGTACAAATAAAATGCATGAACCAAGGGTTCATGAAAAGAGTATTGTTAATGCTAAATGATATGTGAATTAAAGTGAGAAAAGCTATTTGAATTAGCTATTGTTGAGAAATGAAGGTTAAATGGATGAATTGAATTATTGTTTGATTAATGTTTATATATATGGTTAAAAGTGTATAGTTTATAATGTTATTTTTTAAAAAAAGTATTCGGTTTATAGAAATACCACTGAGTTTATACTCAGCGTATAGTTTATTTTTCGTGCGCAGGTTAGGTTAAAGCAGATCGTTGAATCAGCATCTAAAACAGATCCCGAACTCAAAGTGGTGAAGTAAATTTCTTTTGGTAATGGCATGTACCTAGGAATGTTTAAGTTGTCATTTTGAAAAGTGAACTTAAATTATGTTATGAGATGTTATTGGTTACTTATATATAAATTTATGTGTTATGTTAAGGTTACAAATTAATATATTTTGGTATGAAGTTTGATTTGGCTTAAATGAAGTAAATTGAATTGGTTTGGATAATATATGTGAAATACTTATGAAAACACATTAGATATATCAATAGATTGATAGTTTTTATATGTTTTAGGTGTATTTGAATATATTTTGGATTGGTTGAACAATTGGTAATTGAATTGCTTGGTGCTCAAGGTTTGCAGGGTTAGTATACTTGATGTGTAAGGCTCATTTTGAGTCTAGACAACTTGGCACACGGGCGTGTGACCAGACCGTGTGAGACACACGACAATTACATGGGCGTGTGGTTTGCTCGTGTGTCCCTTGCAACTTTTAATTTTCGAAACAAAATGCTCAGGTATTACCACACGGGCAGAGACATGGGTGTGTGTCTCAGCCATGTGAGGAACATGGCTTGACACACAGGCATGTGACTTGGTCGTATGAGTAAGTCAGAGAGTTACACAGGATAGGACACAACCTGAAGCACGGGCATGTCATAAGGTCACGCGGGCGTGTTCTTGGACCACACGGGCGTGTGAACCCTATCTTAGGAAAAATTTTGAATTTTCACGAAAAATTTTCTGAATTTTCGATTAAGTCCCTTTCCTTTTCAGCTAAAACTAAAACCTTTTCTCTAGGGTGATTCTTTTAAGAACACTCTGTCGCCAACTTGAAATTCAATGTCTTTTTTTTTTCAAATTCGCATATGATTTCTAACGATCAGAAGCAACTTTTGAAAAATCACGAATTACTTTGACTTTTTCTTCAATTTCTTGAATCAAATGAACACCAAATAGCTTTTTCTCACTCAATTTAGCCCAATATAATGAAGTTCTACATTTTCGGTCATACAAAGCTTCATACGACACCATTTTAATACTCACATGATAACTATTATTATAGGCAAATTCAACCAACGGAAGAAATTTCTCTCATCTACCCTCAAACTCTAAAATACAACAATGGTGCATATCTTTGAGTACCTGAATTACTCGCTCAGACTGACCATCGGTCTATGGATGGAATGTTGTATAGAAATGTAGTCGAGTACCTTGAGCTTTGTGTAATTTACTTCAAAATCGAGAAGTAAATCGTGGATCTCTATCGGAGATAATAGACACTGGCACACCATGTAGTCTAACAATCTCAGAAACGTATAGTTCTACCAACTTCTCAAGTGAATAATCCTTACGTACTGGAATGAAATGTATAGATTTAGTCAACCGATCAATAATAACCAAAATAACATCTTTCTTTCGTGAAGACAAATGTAACCCTGATACAAAATCCATTGTAACCCATTCCCATTTCCACTTTGGAATCATCACAGGCTCCAATAGTCCAGAAGGTACCTGATGCTCGACTTTGACTTACTGACAAATCAAACATTTCGATACTAACTCTAAAATCTCTCATTTCATACCTAGCCACCAGTACATTTGTTTCAAATCACCGTACATTTTGTTACTACAAGGGTGTATTGAAAAATTACTGCTGTGAGCTTTATGTAAAAACTTTTGTATAATATCAGAATTCCTTAAAACACATATTCTATTTTGAAAATACAAACTACCATTAGGACTAACGTGAAATTTTGATTCAGGTATCATTTAAATTTGCTCCCATTTAGCAATCAACTCGGAGTCATTTTTCTAAGCTTCACAAATTTGTTGCAGAAATGTCGGTCTAACTTCTAATTCTACTACAATGGAACCATCATCAATCAACGTCAAACGAGTATTCAAAGCTTGCAAAGAAAATAAAGATTTTCTACTTAAAGCATCAGCAACAACTTTAGCTTTCCTCGATGATAATCGATGATCAAATCATAATCTTTTACCAACTCTAGCCATCTACATTGTCTCAAATTTAATTCTTTTTGTGACATCAAATACTTCAAATTTTTATGATTCATGAAGATGTGACATTTTTCTCTGAATAAATAGTGTCGCCAGATCTTTAATGCAAACATGATAGCTGAAAGCTCTAAATCATGAGTTAGGTAATTTTTCTGATGCAATTTCAATTGATGGGAAACATAAACTACCATTTTTCCTTCTTGCATCAAAACGTAGCCTAAACCATTCAGTGAAACATCACTATAGATCATAAATTCCTTGCTAGACTCTGGCTGAATCAACACAGGGGCTTTGATCAAC
The DNA here is from genome assembly GCA_025698465.1 of Gossypium longicalyx. Classification (NCBI taxonomy): domain Eukaryota; kingdom Viridiplantae; phylum Streptophyta; class Magnoliopsida; order Malvales; family Malvaceae; genus Gossypium; species Gossypium longicalyx. Next base: position 7,001,942 of record CM046998.1, on the reverse strand, counting down.
AATACTTTCAATCGATCAAAGCTTTGCTGACATTTTTCGAACCATTCAAACTTGATATCTTTTTGAAGTAGCTTCATCAACGGTGTAGAAATCATCAAAAATTCTTTTACAAATCTTCGATAATATCCAGCTAGACCCAAGAAACTTTTGATCTCTGAAACATTTCTCGAAGGCTTCCAATCTACTATAGCTAATATTTTACTCGGATCCACTCTAATACCATTAGCTGATTCGACGTGTCCCAAAAATCTAACTTCTTGAAGCCAGAATCACACTTGCTAAATTTAGCAAATAACTGTTTCTCGCGCAAAGCTACAAAATTATTCTCAAATGTTGTGCATGCTCAATTTCATCTCGGGAATAGATCAAAATATTATTAATGAATACAACCAAAAATATGTTTAGATACGGCCTGAATATTCTGTTAATCAAATCTATAAATACAGTAGGTGCATTGGTTAAACCAAATGACATAACTAAAAATTCATAATGTCCATACCTGGTTCTAAAAGCATTCTTCAGCACGTCAAAATCTATAACCCTTAACTGATAATACGTAGAATGGAGATCAATCTTTGAAAATACTGGTGCGCTTTTCAGTTGGTCAAACAAATCATTGATACGTGGCAAATGATATTTGTTTTTGATCGTGACTATATTAAACTGTCGATAGTCGATACACAATCGCATTGATTCGTCATTTTTCTTAACAAGCAATACAGGAGCACTCCACGGAGAAAAACTAGTCCAAACAAACCCTCTGTCTGTCAATTCTTGCAACTATGCTTTCAATTCTGTGGATGCCATTCTATATAGAGCTATCGATAGCGGAGAAGTTCCCAGTACTAATTTAATAACAAATTCAACCTCTTTGACTAGCGGTAACTCTAGTAACTCTTCTAGAAATACATCTGAGAACTCAAAAATAGTCGGAACTGACTCTAATTTCAATTATGAAGCCCTGGAATCAAATATATAAGCTAGATACGCCTTACAATTGTAATAACCCGTTTTCAGTTATATAAAAAAAGTGGTTTCGGGACCATAATTTTGAAGATTAAATTATTATTTTATTATTTATTAAATTCCTACAGGATTATATTAAGTTTGTATTAAAATTTTGTTAAGAAATTTTGATGTTTAAATGGTTAATTAAGTAAAAAGGACTAAATCGTAAAAGGTGTAAAAGTTGAATTCTATTAGTTAAAAGGGCTAAATGGCTTTGGAAATGAAAATTAATGGACTTGAGTGGTAAATATACCATATTTAAAGTTAGTGGATGTGCATGGGTAGGTTTTATTGAAGTTTTTGATTAATAATAAGGTTAAAATAGTAAATTGGTAAATAAAAGAAAATTTTAAGTAAATAAATCACAAAATAAAGATGATATCTTCATAATTTTTGTTTCAAACCCTAAATTAGCCATTGGACAAGAAGAAATATCTTGTCAAACTTATTTTGATGCATGTAAGTGAACTCAAGACTCATTTTTAATGATTTTTATGTTTGAGTTCATTTTAGCTTAATCTAGCTAGCCTGAGGGTTGATTTGCAAAAAATTTAAAGGCTTCAGGACTTTTCATTGATGTTTCTGAATGTGTCTTGATGTTAGTTGATAGATTATTACTTTTGGTTGTAAAATAAACATGTTTTGTTGAGTGATTTTTGATGAAATTACAAACAGGGATTAAATTGTTAAAAGCAGAAATCCATGGGTTTTATTTTGAATTTTTTATAATTATGAGTTTTTTTAAGGTCCCTTGTAACATTGGTTAACATGGATTTAGGTTAAAATGAGTTATATTCAAGTTATGAGCTTAAGGACTAAAATGTGAAAAGTTAAAATGTTAGGGGTAAATTCATAATTTTGCAATAATATGAACTATGGATTAAATTGAATACTAGAAGTACTTAATTGGTTGAAATTATCTATTTAGATCAAGATAAACCACATTTAGACTTAAATCGAGAAAAAACGAAAGCTTTGGATTAGTTCGACTCTATTAATATAACCCTAGTTATCGAGGTAAATTCGTATGAATTGTAATTGTGTTAATGTTAGTTAAATTAACAATCTATTATATTTTGTTAGTTGTAAATGGATTCAAACATACATGTATCGATGCTATGATGAAATGACGAATAACTAGTCCCGTTTGAACCTTAAAAATTCTTAGGATACAAATGGCATGTCATTAGGGGTTTCATGTTTTGAATGCTGGTCTGGAATGTCCTACTAATGTCTAAGGTCCTGCATTTTTTACAGATTCTCTACAGCTCATGTAAGCAGCATCGTGCAGCTTACATTCTGACCCACGGCTCGTGTGAGCAAGCCCATTTCACAGCTCGTGTGAGCATTGATGTGAAGGAAATGTTACGGTTATATGGAAAGACACACTATGTGTGAGCATTCCCAAGTATCCAATGTAATTTTAGATGGTTCAACGGGTAAGAAAAGGAAATGAAATGGTAAGTATGTAAATGAAATAAATCATAATTTTTTGAAAACATTGATGAGTTAAATGACGTATTTATATATGGAAATATATTTATCTTATGGTTGAATTCATTTGTATCATGGACAAGTGTACTAACTTGTGAATTTGATGATGTTGTATAGGTTTATACTAAGCTTATGACATTGGCAATGATTTATGCTTAATCTATGAATTGTATTAATGAAATGGTAAATTATGTTTAAGTTTATACGAGCTTACTAAGCACTCGTTGCTTACGTAATTACTTTTCTTTGTCTTATAAATTATCGAAAGCTCGATTGGTTGGAAGCTCGTCGGAGACCTATCACACTATCCAACAACCATTTCGTTAATTTTTGAATGTTTTGGCCAATGTTAATAATGGCATGTGTCGAAACCATTTTCTTGAAAAACGAGGGTCGACTTTGGTTTTGAAAACAAAGATAAAAATTAAGAGTCGCCACCGATCTTTGTTGGGTGTGATCGGATCACCCTTGTTTTAATAAAATATTTTAGTTTACTAAAATGGCATTTTGGTCTACGAATTTTGAGAAAATGGGTTCGGGAGTCGATTACGTGCGAGGAAGGATTAGCACCCCCGACACGCCCAAAAATTGGTACCAAATGGATTAGTTAATGTCTTAATGTCGAAAGCTAAAAATCGAGAATGGATTTGAAATACGATCCCCTTTTTGCTATATATTACTTTTTTAAAAATACTCGAATTAACTCAAAACGATTATTAAAGATTTTCTTGTCTCGAGATATCGGGGTATCACATCCCGTAAGTTAGGACACAGTACCATGAAATCCCAAACGCAAGCTTGTCTTTAAATTTATTGAAATTTCGTGTATTTATAAGAAAATCAAAAGGGTATTTAGCTATTTAGAATCAACGAGAAAATTGAAACCCCGTAAGTTAGGGCACGATTCTTCGATGTTCCAAAACGCGCAACATTGCCTTATTTTAAAAAATAATAGCGAACTCGATATTTAAACAATGGGTGTTTGTTTTGTTTGAAATAAAATAAAAAACGCGCATTTGAACTTTAATACATGACGTGATTTAGATGGAACAAAAAAGATGATATCGAACATGGCATATTGATTGTGAATAAATATTATAATAGGGAATTATAAAAGTATGAGAATACGAATAAAGAATTGTAAAATACCACAACAACACGTATTGTTTACCGACAATATTAGCGATGAAAAATGAAACAAAATAATATATATATAAAATCACTTGAAGTAACTAACATAAAACGAATTGAAATGAATAATGTATGGAGCAATTTAAAATAATTGATATACAAAGCCAATTGAAATAAATGATGTAAGATAGTTTAAAATAAATGAGAGATAATTTTAGATGAATAGCATATAAAAAAATATGTTTAAAATATATAAGGCAATTTAGAATAATATAAAACAATTCGAGATTACCAATGCCCAAAACAATAGAATAGTACTTAAAACAAATGAAATAAATCGTTTATAAAGAAATTTAAAATAATATATAAAAAATTTAAAATAAGTATCATGTGGAGAACAAATTTGAAGCAAGTAATATGAGAAATAATATATAAAAAATTTAATATAAGCGATATAAGAAATCTATAATATATAATGAAAGGAAATCAAAATGGTTGACCTATAAAACAACATCGTTAAATATCATATAAGGATTTTAAAATAGACAATATATATATGTCATATTTTTTCTTTTTCTTTTTTGAAATATAATTATACATATAAATGGATCTCAAAGAAACTATATACATAAAAAACATAGATTTAATAATATATGTAGGTCAAACGTATGTACTAAGTATACATCTAATAATAGTAAAATAATACATAATATACGAAAGCATTAAAATACGTGAATGGATTCAAAAGCAATTATATACATGGAGCAACAAAATATTAATAATATATGTATAGATTAATCTTTATTACGAATTATATATATATACGATGTATAAAAAAATTTATAAAAGTATATATATCTATAAAAACGTGAAAATGATGTGATCCAAAGAAATTCTCCATAATAATAACAAGACAATTATCGAGGTTAGTTTAATATATACAATCATGGATAAAGAATGACTATGAAATAAAAATGAAGTAAAAAAAACTTAATTGAAATTAAATTAAAACAAAAGGGATAATCTATAAATGAAATAAATAAAAAAGGACCAAAAATGCAATACGCACAAATGTATAAGGACTAAAACTGGAAATATTCCAAGTCCTAAAACATGACGCTTGAGATGCGGACTAAATTACAACAATATACAGATTTTGGGAAAAAATTGAAAATTAACAACACGCAAATAGGAGCCAATTGAAAGCCAGCGCAAAAGGAGAAGGACCCAGCGTGCAATTATCCCTCACCACGTAAACACGCGGATCCTGGGGGTAACCGGGTCGGGTTAAAACGGTTCAGCCAATACGACGCCGTTTTGGCGCCGCTGATGTTGCTCTCCAAACGGCACCGCGTTTGTGCACATATAAAGCCCCAATTTTTTGTTTCAAACTCATTTCTCTCGCTACTTCAAACAGAAAAAAAAGAAAATGGCCCTTTTCTTCTCTGTTAGGGTTTTGAAACCCTAGCCTTTATCGCGCCACACGCCGCGCTTCTACTCTCTCCACCATGGACGGTGGTCGGAGTTCGACTAATCAAGGCCTTTAGCCTCTTTATTTCGATTTTTAAAGACGGAGAGAACTCCGGTGTCGAGACTGTGACGCGAATCAGGTAAGTTTCTTTCTCTTTTTTTTTTGTTTACACATATAAATGAAATATAAAATGAGCAATAAAATAAAAAAAACGAACAAGAATGAGAGTTTTAAAGCGAAGATAGAAACCTTTGAAGCTTTTTCTTTGTTTTTGTGATTTTTTTTTATATATGCATAATACAACTTTTGTATCCAAAAAGAGACCCCCATACGAAATGTTCGTTTTGTTTTTATAGGAATATTACAACTGTATATTTTCTATTATTTTGTTGTTTCCTTCTGTCTCTGTTGCGTGTTTTTCTTGCCTTGCAGGTGTCAGAGAGTTGGTGGTATGGGCGACGATCGGCGGTAGCAGAGGCAGTGATAGCATATGGCGACTGGCTTAGGTAGCTTTAGGGTTTCTTTTTTTATTTTATTTATTTTTTGTTTGGCTTTAGTTTTTGGGCTAGTTTTTTACTAACTTGGACCCGGGCCAAAATTGGGCTCTACAGCTGCCCCTCTTTGCTTATTGTCGTGTAACAAGAATAGAGTAAAGACTTCAGAGAGGGCCAATTTTGCTCGGTCCTACCGAATTTTGACTTCTCTTGGTGCTCTTTTTCTTTGGGTACCTTCAATGTGCCTCACTGCAACTTCGGAGGAAATAAGGCTTGTAACTTCAACCTGCTCCACTGCAACTTCAGGGAGATAAGGTTTTTGATCTGCGCTTCTACTCTTATGCAACTTCAAAGAGATAAGATCCGTAATTTAGCTTTAATCCATTCCACTGCAACTTCAGGGAAATAAGATTTGTTTTGATCCACTCTATTGCAACTCCAGAGAGATAAGATCCGTGATTTAGTTTCAATCTGTTCCACTGCAACTTCAGGGAAATAAGATTTGTTTTGATCTACTCTACTGCAACTTCAGAGAGATAAGACCTGTCTCTGATCTGTTTCCCTACTACTTAGGGTGATGAGATCTGTAACTTTAGCCTGTTACCCTACTGCTTAGGGGTTTAAGGCTCACCGTCTTCGATCTGTTCCACTGCAACTTCAGGGAGACAAGACTAGTGACTTCAATCTGCTTCACTGCAACTTCAGGAAGACAAGATTCACTGTATTCGATCTGCTCCACTGCAACTTCAGAGAGACAAGATCTACCGTTTTCGATCTATTTCCCTACTGCCAAGGGTGATAAGATCTGTAAATTTCGCCTGTTACCCTACTGCTTAGGGGGTTAAGGCTTTTCATTTTCGATCTATTTCCCTACTGCTTAGGGGTTAAGATCCGTAAATCTTCTGCCTGTTACCCTACTGCTTAGAGGGTTAAGGCGCTGAATTTGTGATTTTCAGTCAATCTTGCTACATCGTCCACTGGGGAATCCACCTGTAGAATTGATTTCCTGGAATTTATACTTATGCCAAATAATTAAGATGCCATGATCAAAATGGACCAAATGCTCCTAGCTAGATGTGCATGAATGATGTTTGTTTGAATGCAAAATGTCATCATTTTTAATGCTTGATCTGATATTACTCGTTATTCACCGAGATTTTATCGATGCCGTATTGCTCTGCCTTTTCTTCGACTAGTATCTTTGGCAGAAAACCCGAAGAACAATCTCGATTTGGGCTATTCCTTCCCTAACGCTTCTAACCCTCGAATTTGGGTAATTTAAACTAATTAGCCCCGTTTCAGGTCCTTATACCATTTAGAAGAATTTCAAAGTAATATGCAGAACTCTTTTTTTGAATATTATTAGTCCCTTAATCATCATTTTAATGAAAGATGCTTGAAAAATATTATCGCAATAGGCAAGATGGAATTTTATTGAGAGCGAAGTTCAAAGTGAATAAGGTAAACAAGATAGCGAATTTGCCAAGATACAACATGAAAACTAAAACATTAATCAAGATAGCATATTCTGCCAAGAATGCGAAGTGAATGAGATAAGAATAAGTGCTCCAGCTATCGCAATATGAGTTTCGTTGCACGAACTTCTCGGGGACCCTTTGAACTCGATATGTCTTTAGAAGACCGAGAGTACTTTGTTGATGCCCCAATATGTAGCATCCCTCCTTCTTGTTAATTCAGAGAAGACAAAACTATTGCATGCCCCATCCTCGATCAAAATTTGAATTGCCCACTTCTGGGTTTTCAATTCAAACCCCTTTGGTCTCAAAGCGCCGTTTTACGGGTTTTCACCTTGGCCTCTCTGTTTTTTTTTTTAGGCGAAGTATCTCTTAACTGAATCTAAATTCACAGGATTGGGTAAAGCCTTGCCATCCATTTCAGCCAATATCAATGCTCCTCCAGAAAAGGCCTTTTTTACCACGTAAGGTCCCTCCCAATTCAGCATCCATTTTCCTCTGAAATCCTTTTGTATGGGCAGGATCTTCTTCAATACCAGGTCTCCCTCGTGGAACTCTCTTAGACGAACCTTTTTTTTGTACGCTCGCATCATTCGTTTTTGGTACATCTGACCATGACGGATAGCCCTTAGCCTCTTTTCCTCAATCAGATTCAACTGATCGTATCGTGACTGGATCCATTCTGCTTCATCTAATTTTAGTTCCGAAAGCACGCGTAAAGAGGGAATCTCAACCTCAATAGGTAGAACCGCCTCCATTCCATACACTAAAGAAAAAGGTGTTGCCCCAGTAGAAGTTCTCGATGACGTCCAGGTGGCAGTACATACGTGGCAAATGATAATTTCTCGTGCCAATCTTTATAGGTCTCAGTCATTTTTCCTATGATCTTTTTGATGTTCTTATTGGCTGCTTCCACTGCACCGTTTATCTTTGGACGATATGGTGATGAGTTGTGATGTTTGATCTTGAATTGGCTACAGACTTCCGTTATCGTGCTGTTGTTCAAATTCAGCGCATTGTCTGATACGATCCTTTCGGGCATCCCATATCGACATATGATTTCTTTCTTTAAGAACTTACTGACTGCTGACTTTGTGACGTTAGCGTAAGAGGTGGCCTCTACCCATTTGGTGAAATAATCTATAACCACAAAGATGAATCGATGTCCATTAGATGCCTTTGGTGAGATCGGTCCAATGACATCCATGCCCCACATGGAGAAAGGCCATGGAGAAGTCATGACATGTAGGGGTGAAGGAGGTACATGAATTTTATCTCCATAAATTTGGCATTTATGGCACTTCTTGGCATAGTTGATGCAATCTCCTTCCATAGTGGACCAATAATATCCGAATCTCATGATCTGCATCGGCTATGGCGAAAAACCATTAGCATGTGTTCCATGAGACACCCTCATGAACTTCTTCCAAGATTTGCTTAGCCTCGACGGTGTCTACACATCTTAAGAGTACCTGATCCTTCCTTCTTTTGTATAGGATCTCTCCATCCAAAACATAATCACTAGCCAGCCTTCTTAATGTCCTTTTATCATTCTCAGTCGCTTGATCTGGGTATTCATGACTTTTCACATATCGTAAAATATCCTGATACCAAGGATGATCATATTTCTTTTCTTCCTCTTCAATGTTGCAGCAATGAGCCGGAGCCTCATAAATACTCGTTTGGATAGGCTGCACATCTTCTTGTTTATTTACTTTGATCATAGAAGCTAAGGTTGCCAAAGCATCAGCCATCTGGTTTTCATCTCGTGGAAGGTACCAAAAAGTGACATCGTCAAACTCCTCAATTAACTCAAGAACCAACCTTCGATAATTGATCAACTTGGGATCTCTTGTCTCCCATTCACCCTTAAGCTGATAGATCACTAACGCAGAATCTCCGTATACCTCTAATGCTTTAATATTGCGTTCTATAGCTGCACGGATGCCCATGATACATGCTTCGTACTCAGCCATATTGTTTGTGCAATCAAAATCTAATTTACTGGTGAAAGGATAATGATCTCCGTTTGGGGATACCAAAATTGCCCCGATTCCGTTACCCACAGCGTTTGAAGCTCCGTCAAAATTTAGCTTCCACGGATAGCCCCCTTGAGAGTCTTCTTCCATGGTTGCGACATACATTAAATCCTCATTCGGGAAATCAAAGCTCAATGGCTCATAATCTTTTAGAGCTCTACTGGCCAGAAAATCTGCTATTGCACTCCCTTTTACGGCCTTTTGGTTTACATACACTATGTCAAACTCAGAAAGCAAAATTTGCCAACGAGCCATTCTTCCGTTCAGAGCACTTGACTCCATCATGTACTTCAAAGGATCTAGTTTTGAGATGAGCCAAGTTGTGTGGTACAACATGTATTGTCTCAGTCTTCGGGTTGTCCAAATTAAAGCACAACACAACTTCTCGATCGACGAATACCTTATCTCACATTCGGTGAATTTTTTGCTGAGATAGTATATCGCTTTTTCTTTTCTTCCTGACTCATCATGTTGGCCCAGCACGCATCCCATGGAGTTTTCAAACACTGTCAAGTACAATATCAGTGGTTTATCCGGGCAAGGTGGCATTAGTACTGGGGCATTGGACAAATAATGCTTGACCTTGTGAAAAGTTTCCTGGCACTTCTCATCCCAAGCACCTGGGTTATGCTTCCTAAGGAGACGGAATATCGGGTCATATTTCTCCGTTAGTTGTGATATGAAACGAGCGATGTAATTTAATCTTCCTAGAAAACTTTGAACTTCTTTTTGAGTGCGTGGCGGGGGTAATTCTTGTATAGCCTTAACTTTATCCGGGTCAATCTCGATTCCTTTTTCGCTGACCACGAATCCCAACAGCTTTCCTGACCTGGCCCCAAAGGTACATTTTGCAGGATTGAGCTTTAGTTGGAACTTTCTTAACCTTAAGAATAGTTTCCTCAGGACTTGCACATGCTCTTTCTCTGTTTTGGATTTTGCAATCATGTCGTCAACGTAGACTTCGATCTCCTTGTGCATCATATCATGGAACAAAGTCACCATGGCTCTCTGATATGTTGCTCCCGCGTTTTTTAATCCGAATGGCATCACTTTATAACAAAATATTCCCCACATGGTCACAAATGTCGTTTTTTCCATGTCTTCAGGATGCATTTTTATCTGGTTATATCCCGAGAAGCCGTCCATGAAGGAGAAAAGTGAATAACCTGCCGTGTTATCTACTAGTGTATCAATGTGAGGTAATGGGAAATTGTCTTTTGGGCTGGCTTTGTTCAAATCCCGATAGTCCACACACATTCGTACTTTCCCATCTTTCTTAGGAACCGGGACTATGTTGGCTACCCATTCTGAGTACTTGACCACTTGTAAGAAACCGGCGTCGAATTGCTTCTTGACCTCTTCCTTTATTTTTAACAAAACATCGGGTCTCATCCTTCGGAGTTTCTGTTGAATTGGCCTGCATTCTTCCTTTATGGGGAGTCGATGTACCACGATATCAGTATTCAATCCGGGCATGTCTTGATATGACCATGCGAAGACATCCTTGAATTCCCGGAGTAACTCGACGAGGTCTTGCTTTGTTTCTGCAATGATGCTAGCTCCGATTTTTACCTCTTTTCCTTCTCCTAAGCTAACAATTTCCACCGACTCTTTATGAGGCAGGATTTGTTTCTCCTCTTGTTCTACCATCCTTAACAAATCAGGAGATAGGTTACAATTTCGGTCATCTTCAAAATCCTCAGTATCCTCCATACACAAATCTTGCTCGAAAGAAATCTCTGAGTCATTGGCAACGTTGCTCATATCATTGATATCTGGAGACCTGTTATGAATGAAGAAAGAAATCCAAAGAACAAAAGAATCTAAGAATATTTGATTTGTGTGGTATGATTATGAATGAAGTAGAAAGAATAAAAGAATATTTACTCAAGATGACACGCAAGAATGCATTTTTTATTGAAATAACGATGTTTGGACATGTACCTATTTCATAAAAGGATTCTTATTGCCCCTAGGCTTAGGGCAATAAGCTTGTTTTGAACATTACTCTGAATTAATTCTAAAAGTTACAGGGATCTCCTCCGCGGTCCAATTGTTCAAAACGCTTCCAGGGATATAAGGGTAAATTCTAGATAAACCCCCTTCTTCGGCTTTTTCTTCAGAGATGGCATTAATGCTCCAACTTCCCAACATTTCTTTCGCTACTTTCCTCACTGTCATATCTTGTTTTGGGTGGATAATTCCTCCGGACACAAACATTCGGGATAAATGAGGAAAGATCATCGGCTCCCACTTGACCTCCTCACCGCACAAACGCGCTCTTCTCATCTCTTGCCTTTTCTCCAGCTCTTTCCTCTTTTGCTTCGTATCTGGCTTAAATCCTAAGCCAAAGCGGTCTCGTTTTTCTTTTAGCATTGGTACCTCGCTCCTTCCTTGGAGACATCTTCCAAGTCCTTTTCCTGGCAGGGCTCCTTTGCCGACCGTCAATTGCAGGCCCATCCTTGTAGTTTTGGATATTTTGGGCATTGGAATCTTGTTCCCTTCAACAATGAATGTAGCATTGACGAATTCTAGTGATCGAAAGGAACATTCTATCGCCTCGTCGTCCGTACCCACGTATGGTGCGTCACTAGTAACGGATGCAATAATGTCTTCTTCCGCGTTTATCGTTACCAACCTACCCTTAGTTACCAACTTCAACTTTTGGTGTAGAGACGACGGTACAGCCCCCGCCGAGTGAATCCACGGTCTCCCCAACAGGCAATTATATGATGGCTTGATGTCCATTACCAAGAAGTCCACCTCGTATATATTTGGGCCAATCAAGAGAGGTATCTCGATTCTTCCCATCACTTTTCTTTCCGTACCATCGAATGCTCTCACGACGACATGTCTTCATGTGGGAGCTATCCACTGGCAACCTATTTAACGTGGACAAGGGCATGACATTCAATGCCGATCCATTATCAATCAATACCCCCTGCAATGTATATCCTTTGCAGCGAGTGGTAATGTGCAAGGCCTTGGTAGATCCCATGCCTCCCGGTGGTATTTCATCATCATTAAAGAAAATAAAATTATCTGCACTGATGTTGTTAACCAGGCGATCGAGCTTGTTGACAGAGATATCATCCGCATCATATGTTTCATTTAAAACCTTCATCAATGCACTACGGTGAGTCTCTGAGCTCAAGAGCAAGGCTAGTATCGATATGCGGGCTGGTTGTTTGTGTAACTATTCCACAACGCTATACTCACTGTGTTTCAGGAATTTTAAGAATTCCTTAGCCTCCTTTTCGGTTACAGGCTCATTGACAGGTGATTTAGGTCTGGTTGTCCTTTCCTTTTCTTGCTCAACGACCACGGATTTTCCTTTAGCTGGCTCTGCCTTTGTGTTCGGAGTATAACGCCTTCCACTGCGTGTATAGGAACCCTCGTCTTCTCCTTTCTTCGAAGTACCAGCTGGATTCTCCCTTTCCGGGATCGTTACGTTGCAATCGTAGTTCCAGGGAACCTTTTTGCTATCTTTATAAGGAAAAGCAACGGGTTTTTGAATTATAACCTTTGGCGCAATTGGTACTCCGACTTCATTGACTCTTGGTCGAGATATGATCACGGCCAAGGTGATCCGACCCCATAGACATTGGTGATTGGCCCTTGTTACGACGTGCACACATCTTCTCCTTTTTGGCCCTCGGTATACTCGAAGAATTCGATTTCTTTATTTTCTATCAATCCACGCACTGAGCCCCGAATTTATTACACTTTTGGATCTCATGCCCTTCCTCGTCGTGGAATTCACAAAGAGTACTTTGCTCCTTCTCGGGCTTCTCCTCTAAATCTTGTGTAAGTAAACCTTCTTCCACCATTTTCTTCCAAACCCATCTCAACGGGTCTTTACCTCCGATACGTCCATCTTAGTTCTCCTTCCTCCACTTTCGCCTATCGCGCGTTTACCCCATTATGCATGACTGGGTAACGGGTTTCCTGCCACATTAGGTTTTGTGGGTTCATCGAACTTCACAATGCCCATCTTTATGAACCTTTCGACTAGTTTTTTGAAGGCTGTGCAGTTCTCAATTGTGTGCCCTGCAATTCCTGCATGGTATTCACATTGCGCGTTTGCGTCATACCACTTTGGGAATGAAGGTTGCATGGGTTTCAGGTAAAATGGAGACACCACATGTGCATTGAACAGATTCTGTAAAGCTCTCTATACATCATTGGGATTGGCGTGAATCGGACTCTTTCCATGTTGGGCCTTGAGTTAGAATCTTGACTTGCGGAGTTCGATGGTTAGTATTCATCGCCTCTACCGCTTCTCTGTGGATCGGTTTAGAATGACCCTTATGATATGCGCTCGCATTGTTCACCTCATTTTCTTTCCTTCTTGGAGCTGATCTCTTGGCATTTTCCCTCGCTTCAATCTTCCCACATCTTACCGCATTTTCTATCATCTCCCCGGACATTACTATGTCTGAGAAGCTTTTAGTAGCGCTTCCTAACATGTGGTTAATGAATGGGGCCTTCAAAGTGTTAATAAAGAGCATGGTCGTTTCCTTCTCCAAAAGAGGTGGCTGGACTTGCGTTGCTATTTCCCTCCATCGTTGTGCATATTGCCTGAAGCTCTCACTCGGCTTCTTTTCCATGTTTTGTAGAGTAATTCTGTCGGGTGCTATGTCCGTCACGTGACCGTATTGTTTCATGAAAGCTTGAGCCAAGTCCTTCCATGAACCAATTTGGGTACGGCTGAGTTGGTTATACCACTTGGCTGCTGATCCTATCAGGCTGTCTTGGAAGCAGTGGATCAATAACTGATCATTGTTAACATACCCCGTCATCCTTCGACAGAACATCGTAATATGAGCTTCAGGGCAGCTCGTTCCATTATACTTTTCAAACTCTGGGGTTTTAAATTTTGGTGGGAGTACAGTGCAGGACCAAGCTCAAGTCCTTAGCGTCAATCCCGCCACGATGTCAATCGATCTCCATTGCTTTAAATTTTTCTTCAAGCCATTTACAACGATCATCAAGTTGTTTCGCCAGGTCTACTTTTTCTTTCTCCATTTCAGCCACGTCGTCAAGGTCTGGTACAAATGGGTTAGCTGGATTATCTCCAGGCTTAGAGCTCGAACCTATAGGAATGTTCATTTGTGTTGAAGCATTGGCACAGGTATTGCCGAGGCCTAATAGTGACGGGTACTATTAGTGGGTGCGCCTCGGGTTGTGGTTGAGTGTTTACCTGAGCAAAGTCCGGAGGGTAGATAGGGTCTTCATTATCGCGTTCCTATAGTGCTCTTCCCTTTTTCGCGTTCCCTAGCGATGAATCACGCCAATTGGCCTATAAGATTATTTTGGGATTCTTTCATTTTTTCCTTCATATCTTGTTGTATTTTAGCCAGTTGTTCTTGCATCTGTGCTTGTAATTGTTCTTGCATTTCCCTTTGCATTTGTTCTATCCTTTCTAACCTCTGATCCATTGCTTTGGTTTTACGGCGGGTATAGTAGCTGTGTTCGGTTGGTTGATTCTCGTGGGTTTCCAGGTTAACTGAAATAATTTTGTTTAATTAGGGTCTTTTTATGAAATTTAATGCATACGATGAAATGTAATGAATGCAAAAGGAAGTGTTAATTCTAATTCAATTTCATTAGAAGAACTTTACTAGAAGCAAAATTTCTTTACATAGAACGGACGATTACATATACGACTTTGCCCTAATGCCCAAAGCCTTAACTTTCTTAAGAAGCCAAGCTAGGTTTCGGCCTCGCTCTGATTCTGACTCGTACTTTAAGCTCAATACATCAGCTTGGACTGCCAAGGTTTGTAAATGATCGGCTACCTCCCGAACCTGAGCCACGGCTTTGCCCATGACGTAGTCTCTATCTCTAATCTGATTCTGAGAGTGGTGAAGCTGTTCCCTGCAATAGTCGTTATTTGCCTCAAGAAGTTTCACTTGAATTTTACTATCTCGTAGTGCAGTCTCGAGTTCTTCTACTTTCCCTTTCAACTCTTCGATCTTGCTTAGACTAGCCTTTAGCTCAATTACCGAATTACGGCTACGATGTTGATGAAGTGATCTTTCCAATTCAGCCACCCGAGCACGTAACTTCTCTTTTTCATTTTGGGTTTCCAACAAATTCTTCTTTAGAATGTCCTCTCGTACTCGGGCATCTTGAAACCTTTTCTCCCAATGGTCGGCTCTAATCTTTTCTTCTTTAATCTCTTGACGCCATTGTTCTGACATTTTACCTAAACCGGCAGTTCTTATCGACGTACGCAGCTTCTTATAATCAGTTTTTAAACTATCCAAGTTCTCCTCGGCTCTGTTCTTCCCTTTTCGTAGCTTCTCAGCCTCTAGCTTGTGGATATCGACGTCTAATCCCAACTTCATTTTTTCTTCTTCTAGCTGCTCTATCTTCTTCCCCAACTCCGAGTTCTTTTTCTCGAAGTCTTGCTTAATGATTTCTAACTCGGATGGGATTACTCGTAAATGCTCCTCTATCGGTTGAGTATTCTCTTGATTCGGCCTAGGGATGTTGTCATTGACTCTCCTACCCCACCACCATTCATACTCGGGGGTCGTCATCGGGCCTGTGGTGAATCCTTTCGTCCTTCTAGTTTGGTTCCAAGCATCTGATATCTCACGAACCCTCTTCTTATAATTGTTGTCTTTATAGGAGATCTCGCATTGTGCTAACCCTTGTGTCGTTGGTATAAACTGCCTTGACTGATACTGCCTTAATACCATCAGTGGAGCGTATCCAACGGCTCCCCATATTCCTGCCAGAGGGACCTAGTTAAAATCACCGCATCGATATAAGATTTCATCGGGGATCAACCATGGAGCCCTCCATTCAATATCCTCAACTCGCAAATTCTGGAGAATAGTTATCCATTTCTCCTCTGAAATGTCGTCTCGCCTCGATGTGGCCACTAATTCTCTTAATGGAGAATAATCTTTAGAGAATACCCGATAGGAGACCTTTTTCACTTTCCAAAAATGACTGTGAAACCAAGCCAAAAGAAGCTGTGCACAACCGATAAATCTTCCCTCACCCGCTCTCCGGCAAGCATTCAAGGATTGAAAAGTTTCTGCTAGGACTGCCGGGACAGGTGTGGTACCTTTGTCAAGTCGATCGAATAAATCCGAGACGGCTTCATCTATGTATCCGAGCGCCTTAGGAAAGACAATCAAACCGTAGAGGCTTAAGGAAAAAACATCAACCCTTTTCTTTGAATCCGGGTGGGCAATAATTAAGTCCCTCAAATTCCTCCAAGGAATACACTTACTATCCCCTTTTTGTTTGATGCGGGCTGCAACCCATTGCTCACTCATCCCCGTTATGTTCATTAACTTCTTCAAAAAGGAAGGGACATTGACAGGTCTTGAATAGGCCCTGTCGACCTGAATCTTCGGGCAATTAAGTAACGCCATGTATTCCTCCACAGTAGGTACTAAGTCAACTCCTCCGAAGGTGAAGCAACTGTACGCGGGATTCCAGAACTGTGCGAGGGCCCGGAATAAGTACTTGTCCACCTTTACATCGAGCAAATAGGGTAAGTCGTCGTAGTTATAGTAAAAGAGTTGTTTGACTTCGCCATTCCAACTATTCCAAATATCCCTTAACTCTTGCAGGTCGTTCTGGGCTACACTAATGCGAGTGAAATCCCACAACTCCGACTCATATCCCTCAGTCAAACTATCTCCCTTCTCTTGTTGCGTTCTCTCGGACCACACTCGGACGGCCGCATTATCCTTCACTCTATCAAGAAATCCTTTTTCCATGCTAAAACTCTCCTATCTAATAACCGAACGTGAATCAGCACTCCTTTATGATGAGATGCCATGCGAAAACAACAAAACACAATAAGTCAGTATTGTATACAGAGAATAGAATTCAAAGCAAATAAAGAATAAATAAGCACCTAATCGGGTAACCACTAGGGTTTGGTGTAGTTCTACCTAGGGTAGGCTCTTAAGGCTCATTACATGTGGTTCGGTTCTAAAGTCAAGGTACCTGAACCAGCAGATTCCTCGATCCTTACCCATTATAGGTTTAAACGGACCGAGTTCGATTCAGGGGAATACATTTCCCTACGGCTATACGGAGATGAAAACCTCACGAAGACGCAGGTATGGATGTATCCCGAAAGCAATCCACTATCCTCTACGGAGGTGAAAACCTCACGAAGGAGTAGTTTCTCACTTCCACTTAAGAAGGTAAAATCGACCAATAATGCGATGCGATATGCAAAGATTCATCAGAGAATTAAAACCACTTAGAGCAAGCATATTACGAGGAATGCCAAGAAGATAACAGACAACATGCAATGCAATAGATTTTAAAACCGATTTTCAATTCTTGACAAAAGACAAAAATTAATCAATTTGAGGCCTGACTCTCAAAGTCCCCAGTGGAGTCGCCAAGCTGTCGAAACCATTTTCTTGAAAAACGAGGGTCGACTTTGGTTTTGAAAACAAAGATAAAAATTAAGAGTCGCCACCGATCTTTGTTGGGTGTGATCGGATCACCCTTGTTTTAATAAAATATTTTAGTTTACTAAAATGGCATTTTGGTCTACGAATTTTGAGAAAATGGGTTCGGGAGTCGATTACGTGCGAGGAAGGATTAGCACCCCCGACACGCCCAAAAATTGGTACCAAATGGATTAGTTAATGTCTTTATGTCGAAAAGCTAAAAATCGAGAATGGATTTGAAATACGATCCCCTTTTTGCTATATATTACTTTTTAAAAATACTCGAATTAACTCAAAACGATTATTAAAGATTTTCTTGTCTCGAGATATCGGGGTATCACATCCCGTAAGTTAGGACACAGTACCATGAAATCCCAAACGCAAGCTTGTCTTTAAATTTATTGAAATTTCGTGTATTTATAAGAAAATCAAAAGGGTATTTAGCTATTTAGAATCAACGAGAAAATCGAAACCAGTAAGTTAGGGCACGATTCTTCGATGTTCCAAAACGCAACAAACATTGCCTTATTTTAAAAATAATAGCGAACTCGATATTTAAACAATGGGTGTTTGTTTTGTTTGAAATAAAATAAAAAACGCGCATTTGAACTTTAATACATGACGTGATTTAGATGGAACAAAAAAGATGATATCGAACATGGCATATTGATTGTGAATAAATATTATAATAGGGAATTATAAAAGTATGAGAATACGAATAAAGAATTGTAAAATACCACAACAACACGTATTGTTTACCGACAATATTATTAGCGATGAAAAATGAAACAAAATAATATATATATAAAATCACTTGAAGTAACTAACATAAAACGAATTGAAATGAATAATGTATGGAGCAATTTAAAATAATTGATATACAAAGCCAATTGAAATAAATGATGTAAGATAGTTTAAAATAAATGAGAGATAATTTTAGATGAATAGCATATAAAAAAACATGTTTAAAATATATAAGGCAATTTAGAATAATATAAAACAATTCGAGATTACCAATGCCCAAAACAATAGAATAGTACTTAAAACAAATGAAATAAATCGTTTATAAAGAAATTTAAAATAATATATAAAAAATTTAAAATAAGTATCATGTGGAGAATAAATTTGAAGCAAGTAATATGAGAAATAATATATAAAAAATTTAATATAAGCGATATAAGAAATCTATAATATATAATGAAAGGAAATCAAAATGGTTGACCTATAAAACAACATCGTTAAATATCATATAAGGATTTTAAAATAGACAATATATATATGTCATATTTTTTCTTTTTTTTTTTTGAAATATAATTATACATATAAATGGATCTCAAAGAAACTATATACATAAAAAACATAGATTTAATAATATATGTAGGTCAAACGTATGTACTACGTATACATCTAATAATAGTAAAATAATACATAATATACTGAAAGCATTAAAATACGTGAATGGATTCAAAAGCAATTATATACATGGAGCAACAAAATATTAATAATATATGTATAGATTAATCTTTATTACTTAATTATATATATATACGATGTATAAAAAAATTATAAAAGTATATATATCTATAAAAACGTGAAAATGATGTGATCCAAAGAAATTCTCCATAATAATAACAAGACAATTATCGAGGTTAGTTTAATATATACAATCATGGATAAAGAATGACTATGAAATAAAAATGAAGTAAAAAAACTTAATTGAAATTAAATTAAAACAAAAGGGATAATCTATAAATGAAATAAATAAAAAGGACCAAAAATGCAATACGCACAAATGTATAAGGACTAAAATCGAAATATTCCAAGTCCTAAAACATGACGCCGAGATGCGGACTAAATTACAACAATATACTGATTTTGGGAAAAAATTGAAAATTAACAACACGCAAATAGGAGCCAATTGAAAGCCAGCGCAAAAGGAGAAGGACCCAGCGTGCAATTATCCCTCACCACGAAAACACGCGGATCCTGTGGGTAACCGGGTCGGGTTAAAACGGTTCAGCCAATACGGCGCCGTTTTGGCGCTGTGATGTTGCTCTCCAAACGGCACCGTTTTGTGCCTGTATAAAGCCCCAATTTTTTTGTTTCAAACTCATTTCTGCTACTTCAAACAGAAAAAAAAAAAAAGAAAATGGCCCTTTTCTTCTCTGTTAGGGTTTTGAAACCCTAGCCTTTATGCGCCACCTGCCTGCCCACTGCTCCTCCACCATGGACGGTGGTCGGAGTTCGACTAATCAAGGCCTTTAGCCTCTTTATTTCAATTTTTAAAGACGGAGAGAACTCCGGTGTCGAGACTGTGACGCGAATCAGGTAAGTTTCTTTCTCTTTTTTTTTGTTTACACATATAAATGAAATATAAAATGAGCAATAAAATAAAAAAAACGAACAAGAATGAGAGTTTTAAAGCGAAGATAGAAACCTTTGAAGCTTTTTCTTTGTTTTTGTGATTTTTTTTATATATGCATAATACAACTTTTGTATCCAAAAAAAGACCCCCCATACGAAATGTTCGTTTTGTTTTTATAGGAATATTACAACTGTATATTTTCTATTATTTTGTTGTTTCCTTCTGTCTCTGTTGCGTGTTTTTCTTGCCTTGCAGGTGTCAGAGAGTTGGTGGTATGGGCGACGATCGGCGGTAGCAGAGGCGATGATAGCATATGGCGGTCGCTTAGGTAGCTTTAGGGTTTCTTTTTTTATTTTATTTATTTTTTGTTTGGCTTTAGTTTTTGGGCTAGTTTTTTACTAACTTGGACCCGGGCCAAATTTGGGCTCTACAGCATGTATAAGATATTTTTTAATGGTATTTTGTGAAAGTGTTAATGGTGATTTGGTATGTATATGCTTTGAAGTTTATGTTTGGTTTGATGAACCTTAAAACCTCACCAAGTTATGTCATTTTAGTCACTTTTAAGTGCTTGTATATAAGGTCTTTTTGGTATGTTTGTGATGGCATGAAAATGGTCAATTGTGGTATCATGTGGTATATAATTGAATTAGGCTTTTTATGCTTGAATTATGGCAATGTTGACTTGTTTTGGTAAATGATGTTTTGATACAATTGTGGTGCCTTTGAATGACATATTGGTTAGATGAATAAGGATGTTTGAAATGTCATGTTTATGTGTTCTTGAATGATGTTTAAATCCCTTAAATATGTGTCTAAATGGTATGAATGGTTAGGCATGAATTGAACCTGAAATAGCTTGATTTTAGGTAAATATTTCGGTTCACAAGGCTTGGATCACAAGCTGTCACATGGTCTTATGACACACACAGCCTGGCGATATGACCGTGTGTCATTTGTAAAATTTTAATGTTTCAAGTCAGTGAGTTACACGGCCTAACACACGGTCGTGTGTGACAACTTAGAGAGTTACACAACCTGCGACACGGTCGTGTGACCCTACTCAGTGAGTTACACAGGTGAGGACACGAGCTGAGACACGGTCGTGTGTTCCTCTATTCGAATTTTACATGGTCTGGCCACATGGCCGTGTGACCCTTTTTTTTTTAAATTTTTTCAAGTTTTTCTTAAAACTTCTGTTTTGTTTCGATTTAGTCTCAAATTGTTTTTAAGCTATTTTTAGGGCTTCGAAGGGTCGATTTAGGGACAAAATGCATATCTTTCATATGATTTTAGATGAGATTAATTTATTTAATGTTATGATGTTAAATGATTTTCGATTGATTGATAATGTTCTGTAACCCTAATCCGGAAACGGGGACGAGTTAGGGGTGTTATAACAACTCTTTCTGACATATTTCTGAGTTGACATTGTTGAAATAATATTAGTTGTACTATCAATATATTAGATTCAACCTGGACTATTTCACTATTCTGACATTTCAACAAAATTTACTTTTATTTAAAATTCATAACAGTATCTTGAAGAGTCAACCAATCCATACCAAGAATCACATCAAACTCATCAAATGGTAATAGCATCAAATCAGCCGGAAAGTTGCAATCCTAATAATCAAAGGACAGTTTTCTACAGACTTTATCAACTAACACATATTGACCTAAATGATTCATTACTTTGATTACAAATTTAGTTGATTCATAAGGTATTTTCTTATCCGACACTAAAGTTGTGCATATAAATGAGTGCGTTGAACCTAGGTCAATCAAAACATTAACATTAGTATCAAATATAAAAAATGTATCGGTAATTACATCAGGTGCCGAAGCTTTCTCACGAGCTCGAATTGCATAAGCCCTAGCTGGTGCTCGAGCCTCAGATCTAACTGTAGAATCATTCATTCCACTTTAACTATTTCCTGTATTACCATTGTTTCTAGATGGCTTTTCTCTTGCAATAGTGTTATTCGAACGAGTGTTTTGGGTTTTCTCTCTATCAAATCTTTTCGGACAATCTCAAAGAAAATGATCATATGAACCATATTTGAAACATGATCCAACTCTCAATCTGCACTCTCTGAAATGTCGTCTATTGCACTATTGGCATTCAAGTTTATTATTTCGAGCACTTGCTAGAGAAGTAGTCTGAGGCCTCGAACTTGAGTGTTGCTTCCCTTTATCTCTTCCCAAGAATTATACTGAAGCTGAAGTATGACTTTAAAATTCATTTGATTTCTTCGATTAAGATGAAAATAATTTTCCCATAGGTCATTTACCAATGTCACGAGTTTCAAAATATTCTTTTCTTTTAGCTTTACTAAGTTCTTCAGCTTTATGTGATCGATCTGCCAATACCACGAATTCTTTCAATTCCAAAATCCCTACTAACAGTTTGATACCTTCATTTAAACCATCTTCAAACTGAGTGCACATAACAGCTTCTGTTGGTATACATTTTTGAACATATTTGCTAAGTTGCACGAATTCTCTTTCATATTTTGCGACAGATCTACGACCTTGCTTCAGCTCTAAAAACTCTTTTCTTTTCTTATCAAGATATCTCTGATTGATGTATTTCTTTTTAAATTCGATCTGAAAGAAATCCCAATTCATATGATCTTTTGGTACCACTGCAATCAAGGTATTCCACCATTGATATGTTGAGTCTTTTAACAACGATATCGTACATTTCAAACTATCAGCAGGTGAGCAAGATAAATCATCAAATACTCTAATAATATTATCTATCTAAAACTCAAGCTTTTTGGATCATCTTTCGTAGTACCACGAAACTTTTTAGCCTCATACTTATGAATTTTAGCAACTAGAGGTCCATTCATTCGTACCAATTTTAAACCTTGAGGAATAGTGGGGACAGGTCAG
The DNA here is from genome assembly GCA_025698465.1 of Gossypium longicalyx. NCBI lineage: Eukaryota > Viridiplantae > Streptophyta > Magnoliopsida > Malvales > Malvaceae > Gossypium > Gossypium longicalyx. The sequence continues at coordinate 6,979,123 of CM046998.1, read as the reverse complement.
GGTACGGGACGGGGTGGAGGTCGTTGAGCCATAGGGTTCATTTTAACGAACTCAGAAAACCACTCAGACATTATTTGGAAGAAGGCTTCTTTCACCTCACTTCCTCGGCCCTCAACTATCGGCCCACTACTAACTGCTCCATGAACAGAGGCTTGCGCATTACTTTCAATCTCATTGAAATTAGCTTGGTTAGATGACATCTTTTATCTATATGAAAACATAATTCAATTTGAGTCAGAAGATATCACACTATCACAGGTTATATAATGGCATGTATTTCTAGACTCCATACATGCTACGTTTAGTCCAAGAGCTAACTAAATATTGCTCTGATACCACTAAATGTAACACCCTTTACCCGTCTCTGTTACCGAATTAAGGTTACGAAATATTACCGAACAATCAAAATAACGTTTAACATCAAATCATCTCTATAAAATCATTTAAATTTAATTAAATAAACCTCATTAAAAACCAATCAAACATATGCATTTGGGCCTTAAATGGAGCCTTCAGCCCTAAAAATAATTTAGAAACAATTCAAGACTAATTTGTAACAAATCAAAACATTTGGGAAAAAGTTGCAAAATTCGAAAAAAGGGTTCACACGGCCGTGTGACATAGCTCATGCCGTGTAACAATCGAATAAAGGGACACACGAGCATGTCTCAACCCGTGTAACTCACTAAGTTGGGTCATACGACCGTGTTGCAGGCTGTATGCTAGATGGTGTAACTCTCTGATTTGTGACACATGGTCATGTCACAACCCATATCCCAGGTCGTGTGATCCATATTTCGACCCTAAAAACATGTTATTTCAAGGCCAAAACACACCTAATCAACATCCCATTTGTACACACCTTCAAGAGACCTAAGAATCATTCAAACACTCGTACACATACCATTTCAAACATCCTATTTCATCTAACTAATATGTCATTCAAATGTACCACATTTGTACCAAAACATCATTAATCAAATCAAAGCATTATAGCCACATTTCAAGCACAAAACCCAGTTCCTTTAACTACCAAATGACATAAAATATAGCTATTCACATATCATCACAGACATACCAAAAGGATCATAGATTACAAGTGACTAAAAATGGCCAAAATGACCTAACTTGTCAAGACATTAAAGTCCATCAACCAAACATGAACATCAAAAGCAAACACATACCAAATTAACCATTACATATTTAAGAACTACCATTATAAAAAGGTCCTATACATGTCATTTATAACCTTGGCCAAAATACTAAAAAACTACCGAATTGGTTGATGGATAGTGTGATAGATCTCCGACAAGCTTCCAACCGAATGAGCTTCCGATAATCTATAAAACAAAGGAAAGTAATTATGTAAGCAACTAGTGCTTAGTAAGCTCGTATAAACTCAAACATAACTTACCATTTCTTTAGCACAATTTATAGAATAAGCATAATATCATTACCAAGACCATAAGCTTAGTAAAATCCTGCACAAGTACAATCAAACTCACAAGTTAGTAAGTTCATCCATGATACATGTGAGTTCAATCATATCATAAGTAGATTTCATATACACATCATTTCACTCATCAACCTTTTCAAAAGATCATGAACCATTTCAATTGTATACATACCATGTCATTTCCTTTACTTACCAGTTGAACCATCTAGAATCACATTGGATACTCAGGAATGCTCACACATAATGTGCCTTTCCATATAACCGTAACATTTCCTTTTTAATAGTGTTCACACGAGCTGTGGGTTGAAATGTTAGCTCCACGATGTTGCTCAAAAGAGCTATGGAGAATCCGCAACAAATACAGGACCTCAGCCATCGGTAGGACATTCAAGACTAGCACTCGAAACATGAAATCGCTAATGACATGTCATTCATATCCTAAGAATTCTTAAAGTTCAAACAAGATTCGTCATCCGTCAGTTACTCAAAGCATCGATATACATGTATTTTCAAGTTAGTTTATAACTAACACAATATAAATAATAATCAAATCAAACTATCATTAATAAAACCATAATCTATATGAACTTACCTTGATAACTATAGTCGTAGAAGTAGAGTTGTAAACTAATCCGAAGCTTTTGCATTTCCTTGATTTAAATCCAGTTGTTGTTTATCTTAATCTAAATAGATAATTTCATTCAATTATGTACTTCAAGTATTCAATTCAATCAATAATTCATATTTATGTAAAATTATAAAATTACCCCTAATATTTTAACTTTCACAATTTAGTCCTTAAGCTCATAACTCATTTTAACCTAAATCCATATTAACCAATGCTATAAAGGAACTTGGAACAACCCATAATTACAAAAAATTCACAATAAAACCCATGGATTTACACTTTCAATAATTTAATCCCTATTTCAAAATTCATCAAAAATAACTTAACAAAACAAGTTTGTTTAACAACCAAGATTAATAATCTATCAAATAAATTCAAAATATATTCAAAAACAACCATGGAAAGTCCCTCAACATTTAATAGTTTTGCAAATTAACCCCTAGGTTAGGTAGACTAAGCAAAAACGAGCTCAAAAACATAAAAATAAATAAAAACGGACAAAAATTACATACCATGCATGTGTAATAAGCCTTGGCCAAACCTAGCTCCTCCTTTACTATGTTTTTGGGTTGAAAATAAGAAAAATAAAGGTTGAAAATGGCTACTTTTGTTTTATTTGATTAGTTTATGTTATTTATTTTCATAATTACTAATTTGTCCTTTAAAAATTATTAAAATTTCATTAAAACCTATCCATAAACATCCACTAACTTATAACATGGTATATTTACTATCTAAGTTCCTTAGATTTCCTTTCCATATCCATTTAGCCCTTTTAACTAATAGAAACCCACTTTTGCAACCTTTATGATTTAGTCTTTTTTACCTAATTAACCATCTAAATTTCAAAATTTCTTAACGAAACTTTAATACGACCCTAATATAATTCCATAGGCTTTAAATAAACATTAAAAATATAACTCACTCATTAAAATTGTGGTTCCGAAACCACTGTTTTTGGTACCAATGAAAACGAGCTGTTACACAATTGTTAAAAAATAAGCCACACCAGTGAAAGAGTGACAAGATAATGGGCATTGCTTCACTACCAAATATGAATAACAGAAAACACACAGAACATAATAATGTTGTTTTTACAGTTCAGTTTCATTAGGTCTGCGGAGTCTAACTAAGTGAAAAATACCCACTCTCTTCAACAAAAACAACAAGTGATCCTAACCTATCACACCCCATCACAATTTTCCTCACCTTTGTACTTTGAAAACTCAATACTTGTGCCACTAAATTCACCCCCTATGAGCTCAACAAGTAAAACCACAACTCTAAGGTTTTACTATCAAAATACACTCATGCAATAATATTCCTCACAAAAACATATTAGGTGCTTAATTCTCTTTATACATTCACCTATACAAGTCTCAAAATAGTCTCTCGATATAAAGACTATTTCAAGACTTGCTTACACATGAAGGTTTGTCTCAATCCTTCTAATACAACAATAAGATAAGTTAGATACATTATAATACTAATAATTAAAGTAAATATGGACTCTTGGCAGCTCAACTGATAAAGTTTCAATCAAATCCAATGTCCACGATCCAAAGGATTGACTTGGGTAATCCAATCCAATCCAATTTCTAATATATGATTCCCCAAGTGATATGATCTTCCATAATGGGCTAGACATCATCCAAATACTCATCATAGCCTATATAAGTCATTCAATAAATTGCCAACTCTTCAAATATCGAAACTAGCTTTACACATTTTTGGTGGCCAGAGAGTGGGCACTCTCTTAGCACCAAATTGTCAATTTCATATTTTTTAACAATAATGGTACATGGTTGGCGGGTTTTGGTCATCATATTAGTATTTCCTCAATTATTGAAACTAAACTTTAGGGTGCACAGAAGGTCTAATACAATCTTGGAAGCTACGTACAAGGAATGCTATTATCGAAATGGATAATCTTGTGGTTGTTCATCTAGTGAAAGATGAGCTAGCAACATACTCCAATACGATGTCGAGAGACATTAACAATATGATGAAATGGAGCTGGGAAATCAAAGCCACGCATGTGTACAGGGAAAGGAACAAGATAGCAAATGTTATGGCAAACCTTGCTTTAACTGGCTCATTGGGTCACCATCTTTTTTTGTGCAGCTTCCAAATTGTTCATGATGACTGGCAAGGAGTAGCTATGCTCAAGATGGTGTTGTTGTGGTTTACCCTTTGTTTTCTCTTTATTTACCAAATAAATAAACAAATGATACTCTTGGTCCTTATAATATTTGTGTATTTGAGATTTAGTCTTTTTACTCTTTTGATTTAATAATTAAAATTCAATTAATAAGACAATCAAAAGACTGTGGTCAAATTGAATTATGTGGCGTTTTTAATATTAAAAAAGTACTCATATGATCAATTTAAAATTATATGACAAGTAAAAGTAAAATTTCAATTTTCACCCAACTTATCTTAAATAAAGCCAAAAAAACCTTATAACCCTGGATCCAAACTAGAAACCCTTATATGTTCAGAGTCTACTTTTTTATTTGCTTATTGACCTTCCATAGGTGTAATACTAACCACATGAGTAAGTATTTTATTTTAGAAATACATATAATCTATTTTAACAAAAAAATTTAAATAGTAACATCAATTCAACTTCAGTTACTAAATAAATAAATAAAAGGTAAAACAACTAAATTAGAGAAAATATAAATAAAGGAAGCTAAAAAATCAATTATGGTGCGATAAAAATGCTCATTACTATAAGCAACATCCATCATAGATGTCTAGGCCCAAGTCTTATAAATAGGCGTTTCGAGCAGTTAGAAATAATGTTCAACATGATATTGACTAATGCTTTATTTAGTTTATGATAAAAATTAAAATATTACATTGTAAGATTTCGAAATTACAAATATGTATGATTGGTTAAATGTGAAATGGAAAATAAAAATACATGAATTTATGAATATGGAGATGCTGTTTGGAACACGTAAGGGAGAGAGAGAGAGGGAGCATCACAAAAATCTGCCAACAAAATCATATTTCTTCAAACCAGCCAACTGGAAAGAGAAAAAGATGTTTCCCCATCTTACGTTTCTTAATGAAACAATATATGGGGTCCGTCCTCCTCCCTTCCTAACCCCATATGTATACATACCTTATTGCATCCAGCTGTGTCTTGTTATAAATTAGTGATTCGAGCCACACAGCTATGCCTAGCTTGCTTGCTATACATATGGACGTCAAATTTTATGAGCTAAAAACTGGAGAAAAGGAGTCATTGTTGTATTTCAAAATAAATAAACTACATGTCCTGGATCAATGACGTACATGATTATTCAACATGGTTAAAAACTGAAATACAATATTATTCATATATAATATATTATATATGTAGTCATGTTCTTTTACTAGGTCCTGGCTAGTTTCTTCCTTTGCACAAAGGCTCAGGAGGTGTATGGTGGTGGGGTTTCAGGCCAGGCATCCATGGCATATCAGAGCTGGATCTTAATTTCTCAACAAATCATAGAACTCTTGTGTGTGTGTCGATTCAAACTGGACTTCCATTCGAGTCTTCCATTTTCACATCAGTTTGTTTATCAGGCTCCCCTGTGGGTTCGTTGTTTTTATTATCTTCTTCCTTTGTATCATCAGTGTGAATATCCAAAACTACAGGGTGAACTTCAGAGGCACCTAATGTGGTAAGGACGACATTGATGCTTTTCATTTGTTCAGCTGGTAGCTTCTTTTCTTCTATGTTAACCTTTTCACTGTGTCTGTAAATGGCGTAGAGAAGCATCTGGAGCATCCCCAAGATGAAGCCTAGTACGTTAGGGAGCTGTCAAATCAAATCACAAAAAACAACAACAACAACAAAAAAGAATCAATCTATTTGTGGCTTCAAGTGAAAGTGAAGGACGAAATAATAAATAAATGGTGTCCCACAAAATTGAACTTACAGCTACACAGAGGTCCTTAATAAATAGTCCATAAGCAAACCACATTACTGCACTCAATGTGAGGAAAAATGATAAGGTGAAAGGCATGAACTCAACGCTCTTTGTTCGTATAACTCGTGCCTGCATGGAGAACATAATTAGAAATTAAAGAAACTTAACTAGTTAATTAATCTGCAATTAGAAAACGGGATACTCACCATAATGTTTAAGGGTGCTGCAAAGACGGATACAGAGATGGCAACACAAATCCAGCCAAGAACTTGGATGCGAATCGAGCTTTTCAGCAGAAAGTGTGTGAGGATGAGAATGAAAGAGAAGAGCCCCAGATTCATTGATATAAAAAGTTTCATAGCCGACATCTGTCAATTTCCATACGTGAATACCATGTGAATAATTATTTTTAATATTTAATATATAGAGAGAGAGAAGTACTCACCCTGCTATTCTTTGAAGCATAAGCCAAGAACATAGATATATAAATAGTCTCAACAACACATCCAAAAGCGTTGATGGTGATCAGAAGGAAAGCACCCTCTTTAATCAACGCGTAATACAGCCATAGCATGCAACTGAACAATGCAACCTGGTATGGCAGTGACTGGAAACTCTCAGTCGATTTCTTTTTGTAAATCCGACAGAATGTTGGCCTGCAATTATTATTCATATTAATAAGAAAGGGTTATTCACTTTATTATTCGTCACCCTTGATATATATATCGGTCATTTAAGAGCCATTGATGCTTACACTGGTGCCAGAAATACGAGGACTGAGATGATGTTACCTGCAATCAATTGAAAACAACTTCGTTGGTTATTTATAAAGTTTTTTAATTCACTGTTCAATTTTAAAAGAAAATTAATAATCTTGTAAAGAAGCATTCATGCATATACATATGTACTGCATGGTTGGGGAAGGTGGATCAATATCATTTAGGTGACAACACTAAATTTTTGAAAGCGAAATAATTTATTCTACTTTTTTGTTAAACAGAAAAACTACAAATAACCAAACATTAATCAATGTACTATTAGGTAATAAAAATTGGAGCCACTTCTAACAAAGACACTTGTTTAATATATGTACCAAACCAAAATAATGAAGAACCTAAACCGGACCCTAGCGTGTAATATGAAACTGAAATAACTTGCAACACAAGAGAAACCTGAAACTGTCTCTGTATGACCATCACTCCAATATGCAAAGAGTTATGAAATGAAAGAGAAGAAGAAAGAAAAAAGGAAGCTAGCTTGTGAGCATCCTAGTAGTATATTACCTAATATACCAAAAACAACAGCCAGGGAATGGTGATCCGCCATTACTGCCATCTCTCTTTTGTTTTGTTTTTGTTTTTTTTTAATTTTTTGGAGAGGGAGAGAGGAACCCTAGCTGCTATTTTCTCACACACACTCTCTAGCTTAGAGGCTTTTGCTCATGAGGGGTTGAAAAGAAGGGGTGAGAGAGGGGGGATTTATATACGAGGGGAAAAGGTGGAGGATGGTAAATTGGTGATGTAAGCTTTATTCTTTTTTGTGTGTGCGCATTTAACTCCTTTTTTATTGTATGACAAGTGCAAACGCTTAGCACAAAAATCAATTTTCTTTTTTCACCCCCTCTTAATTTATTTTTAACCAAATTAACCCACGTGTCTCATTAGTCGCATCTCCAGTTTTCCAACCTAATTGGCATCTCATCTACAAATCATTTTCTGTATCTTCACTCCAGCATTAATGTTCCTTCTTCCTTCAATGTACTCAATAAATTTTTTTTAATTGAAAAAATAATGCGATCATTAGTGCAATCATAAATATGGGTTAATGTATAATATAATAACATTATTTTAAAAACAATATTTAGTGATAAATCCATGCAATTTTGGTCAAATATTGTAGAATAAAAAATAAATAAATAAATAAATAAAAGTGCGAAAGACACGTGTTTTTCACTTGGAAGTTAAAATTAAAAAATGTGAGAAAAGGGAAGACCCACGCGCCAAGAACAAGGGTGGTGGGGCACGATATCATCAAGAGGGGGAGGGGAGTTTGCAATTGTATGATTACATAAACCAGAAATTAATTTACGTTACACACACATACACCGCAAAGGTGTCTATCCAAAAGCCTCAATTCTCGTGAAGCAATGAAAAACCGTTTCCCTCTCTCTTCTATTTTCTTTCTTTCGCCACCCATATTTTATTTATTTATTTATTTATTTTTTCCGTATAATATCAAATTTAGTTCTTAATATTCATATGTTTTTTTAATTCAATTCTTATCTTTCTTTTTTTTAAGTTAAAATTGACTTTTAATTTTTTTAAAAAGAAATTTAAATTTTTAAATATAACCATCATCTGCATAACAATTTACATAAATTTTTTAAACTTAAAAGAGTGAAGAGTAGACACCTCAGCCCTAAAAATCCTCTCTGAAAAAAAATAAAAAATAAAAATGGTTTTTTTGTTTGTTTGATTGCGTTGCAGTTGTGTTGAGAGCAGCAAAGTTTTCGTGTGGCAAATGAGAATCTTGACTTTTTTCTCCTTCAAGTCTTCTTTTTTAATTTTGCCTTGCAGTTATATGAGGAAAAGAACAAAAAAGTACATATGATCTCTGCCAACAAATAATACTAATAATGAAATATTTGGGGGGACGAATTAATTTGTCAGGGAATGCTAGCTAGGTGGACATAGCTCAGCTTGCTCTACGTTAACGTATGTTTATCAAACAAGCATTCCCTTCTAATTCTTCTTTCATTCATATATGATTTTGGTTCTAAACCCCCCCCCCCAAATTGATGTTTCAGTTTTATGCATCATAATGCTCTATCACATTCACCCAACTTGCAAATCATTTGGGGGGGAAACTTTCCATACCCCACTCTCCATTGCCTTACCAAATTACTCTCCTATTCATTTTGATGACAAAATCAACTTCTTTTTCTCCTTATACTCTTTTAAATATGGAATGAGTATAGGGAGTAGGAGCATAATTAAACCTTTATTTTTTTTAGCCCTTGCATGACATCACTCCATTTTCTTTTTTTCCTTGTCTTTTTGGTTGTTGAGATTGAAAAAGCAGTGGGAATCAAATGAAATGAATCGTATTTTTTGAGTGCTTAATATCATCTTGAAAATCTTTTAACTCCCTTAAATGGACTTTCTAGCTATGAAATCGTTGGAAGTGATTTAAAGCTATAACGCACCATCGTTTTCATTTGGCTAATAATCATACTCATGATTAATAGCGGAACAGATACAACACTCCTCTCGCTCTTCATCTCAATCGTAAGGTTCATGGCGGCCGGCCACCTGCTGGCTGACTAGCCACCTTAATTTAGCAACCAAATTATTGCCATTTAAAAAAAATAAAAAAAAAAACGAAGAAGAAATTTGTAGAGAGTTCTAAAAATTGAACGTATATGCAAAACGACTGGTAGATATTAAACGTAAGGCTTCTCCCATTCATATTTATCACCAATATCCAAAGTAATTGCTTGATATCAGCTCAACACAAAGGACACGCCATTTGCATTATTTATTAATTTGTTTTGGACCTAGAAATAGACATTGACATTCCCCTTCCTCCTATAATTGAACTAAGAGTGGGAGATATTATCATGTTATTATTGTATATGCATGATCGAACCAACTGGTGTTTGAAAGACCCATTTTGGTGGAGGATCATGGCATGGGGAACTTGTGGCTGCTTTGCCTTGGTTCACTAAGGTCGAGCCAGTTCAGCTTATAATTATTGGCATGGAGATTATGACAAGCACATCATATTATTGGCATATGTGGTGGGGTAAACTCACCATAAAGACGATTCAATTTTAGGAGGTCTGATCTAGCTTACATCAAACTGGGGTCCTAAATCAGGTGCTCTTTTCGTTTTAGTTTCTTCTTATCTTCCTTCCTTCACCTTTCTTTTTGGATTTGCTCTTTGCCTAATTTTAAACTAATTTGTTGCTAATTATTGTAGATGTGCCCTTTCAATTTTTCTTTTTTAATAGATTTTATTGTTACTAGCTATATAAAGTTAAGATTACTAAATCAATTTTAAGTACAACTAACCCTTATGCTATTATTATTTTATTTCTGAAAAGCAAACCTAATAATTTAAAGTTAATATTTGCAATTTTGCATGTGCTTTTAGGTTCTTTTTAGTTCTTTCAATCTTATATTTTTATTTCATGTGATTAATTTAAGGTAATATTATTAAAAAATAATTTCAACATATTAACTATTTTTAAATTACAACAAAAAAAAAAACTTCAAACCGTAGTTGAATCTCAATCAAAATAATACAATCAACACTATCTGTAATAGTTAAATTTGTTGTAAAGTCGATTTTTTGTGTGTTATTTTTACCCTCCATAATAGCTTGGAGACGACATGGCTGGGAGAGGCAGCCACGAATCCTGAACAAGACCATAAAATGGACATGAAAAATATAAAAAAAAAATTTAGTTCTATTCCTAAGTAAAAAAATAGTTCAGATATTATTTCAATAAAATATTTAAATTTTATATAAAAAATTTATTAGTCATATTTTATTAAATGAATTACATTTGTAAATTTTATTAAAACTATGAATTAAGCTCACTAATTAATATTATTAATATTGTTAAAAAATTAAAGAGAGAGTGATAGAGAAGGTACTTTATTGACCAAAAGGGGTGATTATAATACTTCAACAGAGTCTCTATTCATAGGCATAAGAAGTATAAAAGAAGTAAAGATCTAATTCTAATAACTATTAGGATTTAAAGTATATTAAAACTTTATCTTGATCATGAGGGACATCCACTTAATAAAATATTCATAACACTCCCCCTTGGATATCTATTTGTAAATAATGTGTCTCATTAAAACCTTATTAGGAAAAACCCTGTGGGATAAAAACCTAATGAAGGAAAAAGAGTACACAATCCATAATACACATAATATGCTGCCTCATTAAAAACCTTACCAGGAAAACCCAATGGGAAAAAACTCGATTAAGGGAAAAAGAGTGCAACATGTATTTACTCTCCTTCATGAAAGCATCACAAATTTTCTCATATTCTACGTATTCAATCTTGAATACTAGTTTTTCAAATGACTATTTGAATGTATTTGCTAAGCATTTATATTGTCATTCTTTTAAAAGTCATGAGTGAGAGAAACTTGGGAAAATATATTTTGATCTCTTCAAGAGATTCAACAATAAACATAACAAACTTTACTCATGATTCTTTTATAAAAACACAAATATGTATTTTGGATAATTTTATAATCCTCCTTCAACTACTATTACTAAGTAAAATTTACCACATATGTTCAAATTATTTCAATTCATATAAATGAACAATTTCTCGAGAATTTCAATATGCTTTTTGCATCCTAAATCCTTCAACGATTTTAATATAAACTTTATTGTATAGTGATTCATAAAAAGTTGTAACAATAACCATTAGAAGCAAGTTAAATCTTTTATGAATTGTCAATTTAATAATATATCTAAAGGTTATTATATCAACCACAAAAGAATATTATATATTTTCATAATTAATGGCAGGACTTAGTGAAATACTTCTTATTTTTATTCCGCTTTTGCAAAATTACTTCAATTGCACCCTCACTGGCTTTATACCTTTAGATATTTGGACTACTGGTCCAAAAACTCCATGAATTTAAATGCACTTGAGTTGCGTCATTCTATTTTGATCAATTTATTCCATATTTATATTTCTCAATAGATTTATTCAAGATCTTCATTTTATTTCATTATTTCAATAATAATATTGCATGCAAAATCATTGTCGACCACTTTTATTATCCGGTTCTACATTTTCTTGAATTGACATAACTTATCGAGATCTCTTATTTTCACTATTTTAATCTTCAGTTTCAGGTACCTAAATCTCTTCTGGAGTTTTACTTATTAGTTATGTCTTAAGTCTCTTCTAGAGCACCCACCTCCACTATATGACCATCTAGAAGAATTTTCATCTTCGGAATCGATCAATCTATTATTTATTCTAATTGATTGTCCTACTGAGACTTTTGATTCAAATTAAAATATTAACTTGGTTATTCTCATTAATTTTATAAATACATCTGATAGTTAACTTGTAATGAGTTATCCAACTCTTAGTTCAAATTAATCTCCCCCTAACTTATTACAAGTTATTATTTCTCTCCCCCTAATGTCGGGAAAATTATCGAATCAAAATTGTAATCACAAATCATGTCATAATTGAATCTCGAATACATTCAAAATATCTAATAATATAAAGAAACTTGTAATTAATATATATTGTAACACCCCAAACCAGGCCTAGACATTATGGCCAAATCCGGTGATGATACAATAAAGGGGTTTTAAAAACAGTGCAAATTCATTGAAGCTTTGTAACCATTATCATTATTATAACTTTTATTGAAAACGTTATATAATTAATTTACTTGTCAAATCATAATTTACAGCGGTAGTCTTAAAATCGTTATATTTTGTAGATCCAACTCGTATTTTTAGAAAAATACTTGTTTTCGTAAAACCGAGATTTCAGTCAGACATCGCAATAAAAGATTAAAAATGCATCCAAAACCTAATTAAAAACCAACAGTCCGGAGAGTCCAATAAATATAAAAGTCCCAGAAACAAACTTTAATTTTATTAAAACCAATATTTAAGGTCAGTTTACGATCTTGTAGTTACCGTGAGACTCCGTCGCACTGTCCGCCTAAGTCTGTAGATTACCTGAACAGAATAGACAAACAAACGTGAGTTTTCGAAAACTCATTGTGTAACCCAACAGAAATAGACATGCATTACAAACAAATATCACGTACACAGTCAGATTCAGATTCAGACTCGGACTAAAGTCTTTTACAGATACAGATACAGTTAGCAGATAAACAAAACAGAAACAGTGAGTCCTACCCCCGACCTCTACACACCATCTCCGACTATCTTATCACACCATATGGGGTTAAAAACACCCACCCATCCCTATACACCATATAGTGTCGATGCGACATATTACAGATAACATGTAGTTAAGCTGCCAGAATATAGGCGAAATGTCACCACACAGATCACTTCCTCCACATATACAAACCCTACCGTAAATATAGATACAAAATACAGAAATAATATACAGATATAGAAATATCATGCTTGACATGCTCGCATTCAGATATCAGATATATATAAGTAGTAGAATAATTAGACATATATATCAGTGTCTTACTCAGAGCAAACTATCAGAATATTGGATCACATAAACTAGGGTTTGGTTTGCCCTTACCGACCTTACGGTAGGCCCACAGTTGATCGAAATGACTCGTGCGACCCTAGGAAAAATTTTAAAATTATGGGCCCACATGCCCATGTGGTCCCATACGTTCAGATTGGCCTTGCCCGTGTGGCCCACATGGCCTGGCCCAATACCCATGTATCGTCACAAGGCCGTGTCTTGCACACGGCCATGCCCTTGTCAAACACACGGATGTGTCTCACACACGACCACTCATACGACCGACCACACGTCCATGTGGCGTCGATAGTAGGCTTTTTTAGCTTTCGCTGAAACCTTATTTTTCGCGATTTGAGAACACACCTATTTTGATTTTGATGCGAGCACACACCCGAGATCGCCAGAACTTAAAACTGACAAACCAAACTCCAAAATCAGTCATAATTCATGATTAAATCGAAACCACCAAAATCGAAAACAATCCAATTCAAACGTTCATCACTTACCCTAACATTCTGAACAATTTCAACTATAATTCCGCAAGAGGAGAGCCCCATTCTTCTCGATTTGTTGCTGCCAAAACACTAGTTCAACATCAACGAAAAGTTCAACTCCGCTATAAACGCTACTCGAGCAAAACATACTACCTTTACTTACCAAACGTATAACCACAATTATACGAAACACAACAATATGGAAGAACAAGTTTTGTTAAAACGAGGAAGAAAAATGAGAAAACTTTTGTTGAAAAGAAAAAAGAAAAATAACAGAGGAGGAAGAAAAGGAAACATTAGTTTTTTTTTCAAGAAGGGAGAGATTTTTGGGAAAATAAATTTTACCCAAATCTCATTACATCCACATCCATAACGACCCACTAACTCAGAATCCCACTACCATTGAACTTCTAACCACCACCGAAGCAAAAAAAAATATTAACTACATTCACACAGAGACTCAAACACAAGACCTTTAACACACTAACTCCTTACCATTCAAACCAATAAGCTCATTCTGATATGGATTAACAGACAATTAATATAAGCTCACTCAACAAGGGTAAGGCTTGGATTAGAAAAAATAACAAAATTTGGCAAAGGTGAGACTTGAACCCCAGACCTCATACACACACCCAGAACACTTAACCACTAAAGTAGATACACATTTGTGTTAGATATTTGCATATTTAGAAAGAAATTATTCAAAGTGTTAATATATTCCCAACTTTCTTTAAAGATTCACTCATCTTTGTCCGTTGTGGTGGAGCAATTGGAATATATACGCACATACAAAAATTTAAAAATGAGAAATATTTAGCTCTTGATCAAAAACCAACTGTAATCAGGAGTTATAACTTATTGGCTTGATGCATACAACACGTAAATCAACATAATCTTATGTTGAAATAGGAAGTTTAGTTCTCATAAGTAATGATTTAGACATTAATCAGAGGTGTTTAATCAATAATTTCTCTAAATCATTATGCGCAAACTTTTACAAAACTTTTTCAAACTCAATCAATAAAATATTGAGATATAAAATCATTAGTATTAGCAAGGTGAGTTGTCTTAATTGCATGATCTGAAATTAATTATTTAAACAAGCAATCTTGCAAAAGACAAGTTGCAAATTGATAACACATATGTGATTATTTTGTAAATGCATCTACCAAAATCATATAATATCAAAACCATCTACATGGTGGATGAATGGGCCCATATTCGTTTCAGAAATGCATGACACTAAATCTCAACTCTAGCTGGTGAGTTTCTAATAATCAATTTTTACATATGGGAATTCTTTTAAATTAAAGAATCTTCTGGTTCTTTAATGAATGTCCATATGAATTCTTAATTAATTTTCACATCATATATGATCCAGGATGGTCTAACTAGTCACGCTAAGTAGTAAATGCATTTGTATCAGTAAACTTCTGGTTTACTTTAACATGTGTTTCAATTATACTAAATTGTAACAAATTAATAATTTTATTATCATTTCTTTTACTTTGTACCCAGACATAAGTGCTATTGTGACATTTACTACTGGAAATGTCTAAATTAATGTGAATATTATAATGTCACTAAGTCAACAAAATAAATATAATTTTCAAACAAGTATATGCAATATTCGCTTTAAGAAATATGCCAAAATCTTCAAATATCTAAAAAAAAAATTTGCAACTTCAGGTGCATCCAACCATAACGAGTTTTAGATAGAATTATCGTATTTTATTTGCTCATAAATAGATATTTCATAGTCAAAAATTTTGATTCCAACCCCTTAATAGGGATGATGACAAAAGAATATCACAAAGATTATAAAATAAATATAAATTAATAACTCAATCCTTTGTTTTTCATCCTTTCAAAATAGATATTTATAGCAATATTGATTCATATGAAATTTAATATTTTCCTCATTCACAATCTCAATATAAGATCCACTATAAATATCTTTTAAAACCAATGGATTAACCATCACAAGATATTAATATATTAGCTTTTCTAAAGCTTTCAACAAATTTTGTACTACCAAATATTGGAATAATATTGGTTTTTATTTTCTTTTATGCTTGCATTCACTTCGGGGAATGTAATAGATTTACTAGGACGAACTTGTAAATGTTCCAATAGATTCTTTATTTCATAATAACCATCACAAATATGCGTGGATTTGTCATTATTAGTCTCTAATTATAATAAACATGATATAACAAATAAATCATAGTGAAATATACTTGAAGATCTGAGTGGTTAAATGCTATATGATTACACCATAGTGCGTAGGCCTCAATTGAAGATTGCAATAGCTCTAGAAGGCAATCGAAAATAACTTGAGCAACAGATTTGGAGTGACCGTATTATAAAATAAAAGAGAATCGTACTGATAACGTGTTATAAAATAAAGAGAGATGGAGAGAATAAAGAGCAAAGAAATATGAAAGCAATATAAAATGTACTTTATTGATTAAAAGAGGTTATTACAATACTTCATTAAAGTCTCTATTTATAGGCATAAGAAGTATAAAAGAAGTAGAGATCTAATTCTAATAACTGTTAGAATTTAAAATACATTAAAACTTTATATTGATCATGATAGACATCCACTTAGTAAGATATTCATAACAAATATTAATATATTATAGTTTTTTAATTTGAAAATTGTTAAAAAAATTTAATACAATCTAAATCTCAAATATTATTATAGTTGTATAGCAACCACCTCTCTATGATAGAGAATAAAAATAAGACTATTATAAAGAGGGTTAACTGTATGAAATTCGAACATTTTGAATCTTTTTAGCTACTAATTAAATAAAAATATCTAAATGTTGAATGCTGGTAAATTTATTTTATAGTGGTTGGTTTTAGTTTTATACCATTGAGATAAAAGTGTAACTCGAATTTGAATAATTTTAATAATTGTGGAAGAGTTATAATATAAAGAGATTTTTGGCCTTAATAAAATATTTTTATGATGCTCAAAATTTAATAATATAAAGTATTATTCTAATGATAATATAGAAGTGAATCAACAATTAAGGGGTTTTTTTATTAGTTTAAAAGTTTGCTCAAACTTTAGCTTTTATTTTACGTAATTTTACATATTTAATTTTTGGCTTAAGGTCCAAGAAGTTTTTGAACTTTTCCAAATAAGTCAATAAGCCTCTTTGAAAAAAAAAACCCTAATTAAGCCCTTAGACATTAAAAATACATCGATTAAGTCTCTCACGGTTTTCATCACTGATCGTTATCATGCTAATATGATTGTTAACAATCGTTGAATCAGTCAAGGTGATGATGTGGCATTCCATATCATGAACAGTTACTAACATTGTAGTGTCACGTTAACAAAAAAATGAAAAGTATCAAAAAAAATTATAAAAATATTAAAAGAATTCAAATCTAGAATAAATCTGAACATACGACCACGCCAATTTGTTTAGCTTCATTTTAGATGGCTGACTCAAAAGTCATTAACAATCACGTCAACATAGTAATAATCAATACCAATGACTATTAGCTAAAGGGCTTAATTGATTTTTTTAACATTCAAGTGCTTAATTAGATACATTTTAAATGGAGAAACTTGATTGATTTTTTTTTAGAAAAAAACCCTTAAACCTTTTTTTCTTAATTCATTAAATGTTGTATTATAGGAATAATCTAAAGCAACATTATTTAAATTATTCAACATAATTAAAATATATTATCTATTTTAAGTTACAACTATAAAAAACTTTAAAACATAATTTAAATATGAATAAAAATATTAATGAAATTCAAGTTTTTTTTTTTAAAAAAGTTATTAAATAAATGGAACTTTTACTTATTTATGTTCGCCTAAAGGTGATAACAATAAACGTCAACCTATTGAAGCGAGTTTTTATCCCACATCACCTAAATATAAAATTGTCCAAAGAATTTATATTTGAATTCAAATTGGGCGGGCGGCCTATAAAAGCATTCATGAAAGAGAGAAAAAAGAAAATCAGCATTTGTGAACAGCTTGGGGGAACATGGGAGAAAAGCAAACAAAAGCTTTGGTCCAACGTTAATGCTTTTTTCACTTTTTATCTTGTCTTTTCTTAATCGTAGTTTGGTCGTGCCTCTGCTTTCTTAAGAAATTGAAACGTTTTAGGGGAAGTAAACATGATCACTTTGTGTTTAATTATTATTATTATTATTATTATTATTATAATATAAATAAAAGAGTGAAGGAAAATTTTAATCAGAAATCATGACTAAATTGAGAGGAATTCTCCACAGTTTGAACTCTGGATTCTTTTCAATTTGGTCCACATTAGTTAAATGCGTGTTTGACCCTTGTATGTTTTATGAACGTGGATTAAAAGTTGGTACCAATAAAGAAAAGGTTTGACAGGAGAAGTGTTTACCCATGCATCAACATTTATTTTTCTTTTCATTAAACTAATCATTTTTTTTCTAAAGTTGTTTCTTTTTAATAAGGTATTTGTTTTTTTTTTTTTTTGAATAAAAATTCAATTTGGTTCAAGAAAATCTTAATTTACTATTTCATCCTTTACTCTTAGGCATGTTTAAGGGTTAAGTTATCTGTCTAAATTCGAAGGTTTGCACGATATTTGAAGGATCTGAATAAAAATATTAAGTTTAAAAAATAAATTTCGAAAAAAGCCTATTTAAAAATGGTCTTGGGTCTATGTTTAGAGTTTGTGATTGTCTCTCTCAACAATGTCATCTCCAAGATCCGAATCTTCGTTTTCTCATTGGGAGTGCAATGTGTCATACCACTACACTCAACACTTATTGGTATGTTTTGAAGTTCATAATATGTTATTTTTTTATGTACGTATTATTTAATTTATATCATATGAAAACTATATCTATTATGAGTAAACTGCACCCAAGGTCACTAAACTATTCAAAAATTTTCATTTAAGTTATTGAGCTATTTGCAAGTTTTTATTTAAGTCACCGAGCTGTTTAGTTTTTTATTTCAAAATCCAGCCAGCTAGCTCCAAGTGATGACTCGATGCTTGATACGGTGGATTAGTACCCATCGACGAGTAGAAAAACATACATCATATCCAAGTTAATCTGACGATCAGTGTTAAAGGTCAAAGAAGAAAGTTGTTTGGATTTTGGTTAATAGATTCGTGATGTTCAAAGTTGTTTTATGAAAAAAGAAACGATCTCTAAAAGAAAAAGGGGAAGAAAAACTTTCTATTGGTGTAGGGGGTGCGAATAGAAAATGTCATATAGTAACTATTTTATCAACTAGTTGATTTAAATGAAAACTTTCGAATAGTTAAGTGACCATTTTGTAACTTTTTGAAGTTGAGTAACCAAAATATAAACTTACTAATAATTTAGTAACGTTGGGTGTAGTTTATTTATATATTATATTATAATGTAAATATTAAAAAATAGTGTAAATTGTTTATATTTAGAAATTTAATGAAAGAAGAATATATAATAATAGTAGAATGTATAACTATAGATATATTTGCTAAATATCAAATAAAGATAATATATTTTTTTTAAAAATAAAAATGATTAAATAAATCTAAATGGGTGCATATTAGTTATTTACAAATATAACAAAATTGAGTAAAATTTAATATTTATATTTGGAATTAAGTTAAACCTAAACAAGAATTTTGTTATATATGATCCTATTTGAAAGAATATCCAATTATTAATCTAATTTTTTTTAAACATTAATGTCATTGTAGTTTATTACTTTTTATCACATTTATTCTTTTTGATGTAATGCCTAAAACTACTCATAACCCTTCCTTAACCCTTAAATAGGAGGATAATGTACTTCAATGTACTCAAACTCATATCATTTTATACTGACAATAATATCGATGTCAATTGACTCTTACCCTAAACTTTTAGCACCAATGATTAAAGGAAAAGCGGAAAGTAACAACAACATACCATCACTATATTTTATTGACATAAAAATAACATATGAAAATTTAATTAGAAACACGTGGCTTTTTAAATAAAAAATTATTATGAAAGAAAGAGGGAATTGTCATCAAAGTAAACTCCTAAAGCAAGAAACTTAAGAAACAAATGTGGGAAATATTTTTAATGTGAGAACATTAAGGGGAATGAATCGTAATTTGATCAAAACACTTCACAATTCATTTAATCTATCACTTTTTATTTGAGATTTAGTTTCATTTCAGTTTTTTTTTTTCGATTTATGTCCGTTGTTTTGGACTATTCGGAGCTAGTTTTCTTATTATATTAAGTGTTTGTAATAACTTTTAGCATGTTGTGCTTCAGTTGTAACAGTGTCAATTGTTAACGTATCATAATGTTCTATTGATACTAAAACTAAAAATTTTATTGTGTTAATGAAATTTGCCCTTCAACAAATACGAATTTTATTATTTTTTTTTCCTAAATTATATAATCTCATTGAATTAATAAATTTCTTTTTTTTTTCTTTTAAATCTATGATCCCATAATTTCTTTTAACATTTCACCATTTGTCAATTGTCTAAACCATGATATACGCATAATACCATATGCACATGACATGACTAATCAATAAATGCATAAGAGTGAGAAAATTTCTTCCAAATTCAATACTACATAAATAAACTAAAATTATATTTTTCAAGCCAAACGACAAAACCTAAAAGTTGTACTGTAATTAATTTAGTTGGCAAATTATAAATTTATAACTATTAAAATTATTTAAAATTTATATATGTTATATATCACAATATTAACAATGGATTATCACAAATTATTTTATTATATTTGCACTGTAATTTAAGTTAAATATTTCTCAATATCAAAATAATAATAACTTGACATCGTGTTAATAACAACACATGAAAATAAAGATATTTTACATTATCAAATATTATTTTTATTATAATTTAAATTTATATATATCATTTATTACAATACTAATGAATTTGAGTTTAAATATTTCATATATCATAATATTAATGAATTTAAATACATATTTTTTACTTTACAATATCATGTTTAAAATGGACATTTTATCTTCTTAAAAGCACCTTTTGACAGTAATGATAAACATTATCAAACTTTTCAAAAGCAATTTTCAACCTCAATGATAAACCAACCCTTTGTAGAATTATAATTGAAATTAATTTTTAAAAAAATGAATTATTTAGTAAACTTTTAACTAAGAAAATATTAATTATTGTGGTGTTATTAAGTTAAGAATTGAGATAAGATAACAAAAAAAAAAGTTAAATAGTAATTAATTAGTAGTTTTTGTATTTTTTTTTTAAAACTTGTAAAACAGTGTAATAATTAAATAGTAATTCTTTTTGAATTATGTATTTTACTAATTTATATATTTTTTATATAATGTTTAAATTATTCATAATTTCACTCCAACTTTTATATTGGATAAAAACATACTCTAATATCCTCAAACTTACGTCATCTTGCATTTACAATAATATTAATACTAACTAATTTAATACTCAATCAACAAATAATATATTATTTTTAGTTTTACTTAAAATTAAAATTCAATTTATTAATGGGGTATTGATATTTTGTAAACAATTTTTAGTACACTTGGTGGGCAGTCCCATGTGCATATTAAATCATATAGATTAACAACCAAGGCTTATTTGGCTATTATAATTAAAATTATAACTTCTAACCGAGCAATGAATGTATAGTGAAATGATTTGGAAGAATATAAATCATAAGTGAAACTTTTTAAATAAAAAATATGATAAATTTTATCTAATTATTTTAAATAAGGTTTTGATTATATCTGTTTTTGGCATGATGTCTAGAATTATTTATAGTCTTTTTTCAACCCATAAATAGAAGAATAATATACTTCAACATACTTGAACCCGTATATTCTTGCATTGACAACGATACTCATATTAATCAAACTAAACTTAATTGTCATTAAATAAGACAACTTAAAATATCATAATTATTCATAATATTTTGATAGTATTTCATTTTCAAATTTGTTACTCTTATAAGTTAGAACTTAAAAATAATTTAATTTCATTCATGACGGTCAACTACCATTAAATATTGAATAGAATATGTCACATCAATAACATATGAAAGTCGAAAGAAAAACACATAAAAAGGGAATCCACTTAGTCACAAGAATCATTCAAATAGACTTCCACATGATCTTAATAAGATGAAAACTTTTTGTCTAAATTTTCCCTTAGATAATTGACGGTGCAATTTAACCGAAAAACTTTAAATAAATAAAAAAAAGAGGAGAATTAGGGTTCATTAATTGGTCCGGTAGTTGTAATTTCGTTTGTTTGCCTCAAAGGGTTGATGATTTTCGTTATGATAGCACATGAATTCCCATTTGTTTTGTCATAGTTTTATTTCAAATAATACACGTTGAAGAAATAAATA
The DNA here is from genome assembly GCA_025698465.1 of Gossypium longicalyx. Taxonomy (NCBI): domain Eukaryota; kingdom Viridiplantae; phylum Streptophyta; class Magnoliopsida; order Malvales; family Malvaceae; genus Gossypium; species Gossypium longicalyx. The sequence goes on along the minus strand of CM046998.1, from coordinate 6,956,973 downwards.
GTATGGAGGAGGGGTTGGCCATCGATCCTCATTTTACTCAAAGGGTTTTATTCTTGGAGGATTGTAATTAAATGTAGGGTTAAATGTGTGAAAAAATCCAACCAAATCATGAAAGGATACATATTCAAAGATGTTAATGAAAGGGAGGGGGGGAGGGGGTTTACCAAAAATGATAGAGGAGGTGAAGAGAGTAGGGACAGTGGGAGTTTGCACCTAAAATGTGTAGATGCACAAAATGAAATGGTTACGTGCTGGCAGTGGTTTCTTTCAATCGGCTCTCAATTTCTGCAAATGCCAAAATGCATATATTTCCTCCCTCCACACATCATTCTCTCTTTGGTTTCAACGTTGGAAGTTTAGCCATTTACAAACCTTATTTATTCATGGTGGAATTGAGGAAACCTTGTGTGAATTGGAAGCCTTTCGATTTCAGTTTCAATCACCTCCTCCTTCCTATCTTTTGCACCTTCCTGCTAGCTTTTAACCCCTACTTTTACAGAAAGAGGTAACAACATAAATAGCTAGTCAACTATAACTAATATCGATTTTAGTATTCAATATTTCATTCCGTCCATTAAAATAGTACATGTTACTAACAACGTTAAATAAAATATGATTCGACATACTCTATATAAAAGAATAAAATGATGTTAAAACATTAAAGGGGGCGTGACATTATTGTCAAAGACTAAAATTCTAGATTTTGAAAGTTTAAGCTTAAGTCTCACTGTCTACAATTACGATGTGTGCATCTCCCTCTCTCACCATGTGCATATATGTGACTTTTGTCTAGTGCTTCATTCACTTTGTATTGCATTGGTTGGATTCCACATTTTACTTGGCCAAACAAATATTTATACTTTAATTTGTACATATTAATTGTATTATCTTTATATTAGTGAAACTCTAAAAATTTTACATATGGCATCATAATATAACGTCACCTATTTGAAATAAATTTAATTATTTTAAATTTAAAATGTATTTTTGAAAAATAAAATATATTTTCTTTTATTTTTTTTGCAATATTTTTCCTTCTCTTTATATCTTTTTCTTAATTTTTTTTCAAATGCTTTCTTTTACTTTTGACAATTTTTTTTAAAAATAAAACTTAGTTATTTTGAAATAATTTTAATTTTTATACTTTAAATTTATTTTAGTTTTGTATTATAGTTTATTATTTTTAAAATATTTTTTCCTAAATATTTAAATGAGAATATATCAATTATCTTAAAATTTAAAATTTTATATTCAAAATACATTTTCATTTATTCCAAACTTAATATAAATTCAAATTTTACTATTTATATTAATGACTTTTATTTAAAAATAAAATTATTGTTGGTTTTGACATGCGGCATCAACAACCCGTTTGTCAGTTTTATTTTTCAAAATTAAAATAATAATTTTTTGGCATAATGATTTTTTTATCCTTCAACTAACTAAAAAAGAAAAATTTAGTCTTTTATTTAAATTTTCGTTTCTTTTAGTTCTTAAACCTATATTTTTTTGTCAAATCATCCCAAAATGAATGGAAAAATTAACAGACATGGCATTCACACGGATTGACTTAAATAACATGTTAGTATTTAATTAATTTTTATAATTTTTTAATAATTTTTTTATTTTAAAATTATTTTTTAATATTTTTTGAATTTTTAAATTTAAAAAATAATTAAATATTGATGTGTTATCCATGTGACAATCCACATGTATGCAATGTCAACAAAGTTAAAAAAAAGTTAACTTTTTTTATTCATTTTGGGGTGATTTGATAAAAGACGCAAGTTTAAAGGCTACAAAAAATGAAAAATTAAATAAAAAATTCAAATATTTTTTTATAAAATTAAAAGGCTAAATAAATCATCCTGTCTTATTTGTATGAACATGTTATCATTTTGAACCATACGATGGTTAGCCTTTGGTCGTTTCTTTTAGGACGTTATAACTTATTGTTCAACTATTTAAGTTTAAATTTAAATTTGGATTTAGATTTAGATATTTAAATTTTATATTTGAAATTTATAAATTTAAATTAATGGTTTTAAGATTTTTTTTTTTGGAAGAATAAAACAATTTTAAATATAAGATTATTATTTGAGTTAGGGATAAATTTTAAAATTACATATGAATTTTAATTTAATATGCAATTTAATTCATAAATATTAATTTGATGTAATTATATATATGGAAAAAATTTATGTTGATTCAAATTTTCATATTTAAAAAATAAATACATTAATTTTTTATATATTAGATAAATATAATTATTTGTGTGTATTATATATAAATATATAATGGAGATACATCAACAATGTTAACTTGTAAAAATAAATTAAAATTAAAATTTCATGTACAAAATTACACAAAACTACTGAAATATTAAAATTTAAAATTTAACTATAGTACCAAAAAGTAATATCAACATTGCTAAAAAAGTAATATCAAAATTGCACAAACAAACAAAATATTTAAATAAAGAGATAACTTTTATATTTTTTATGAGATATATAAAAGATAAATTTGTATGTTTGATATTCAAGTAAGGTTGACCATCACATATAGAAATAGAAAGAGGACAAAATATGATTAAATTTTTTTATAAAAATATATCATTTGGTATTTAAACTTTTATTCTATCTTAATTGTTTTTTTTATAATTTGAAAATTTAGTCCAATCATATACATTCATGTCGTGAATAAAATCATGTTATTGTGAAAATTTTTAAAGTCAATTGACATTTTTGACTTTTTATTAAATTAAAAAATTAATAAAAATGGAAAATAAAGACTTTAAAAAAAATCACTTAAAACGGACATTAGAGACAAATGATTATCTATCTACGTTGACTAATAATATCAACTACTAATGATCAAAAGGTTTGGGAAATCAAAAGAAATGAGAGAGACAAATGGAAAATAGAGAATAGTGAAGAATGAGAGAAAAAAAAAAGATGGAAACTAGTCAACCACAACCTCCCTGACCTAGGGTAGATACAATGTTGTCCTACCCTAAGTCGGTTAGGCTATGGTTGATTAGCACATTTTATCTTTTTCATTTATCTATTCTCCTTTCACTTTCTTTCTCTTCTTTTTTTTTTAATATTTTGAAATTTTAATTTTATAAAATTTAGAAAAGTAAGATAATAACAATTGTATAATAATATTTCTTATAATCAGATAAAATATTAAATTTATTTAAAATTTATATTTGTTGAAAAAGTTTGAATTTATAATACTTTTTTTATATTTTAAACTTTTGAATTTTAATTTTAAAAGTGTTACTCTTGGGGCTAACGTGGTAACAAGATTAAAATTCGTGTACCAAATGAAGATGGAAAAATCTTTAGGTACTAAAGTAAAAATTCAAAGGATATAAATGATATACTAAATCTAAAAATACATAATTGCAAATTTTTGTTTTCAAAAGGGATAAATGCTAATTTTATATATAAATTTTGATGAAATGTGTAATATCATATATGAATTTTGATTTGGTACAATAATATACATTAAACTTGAATTGCAGTTCATATGTATATATGAAACTTTAATTTTGATTCAGTTGTATACATTTAAATAAATGAATATATATATATTTATTTTCATATTTGATTTATATAATTATTTGTGTATACAATATATCAATGTAAAATGATGCTAATTCAATAATATTGTTAGTGATTTATGAAAAATTAATCAAATTTAATTTCCATATATAAAATTACATAAAATCAAATTTTATATATAATATTACCCATTGCATCAAAGTTTATGTATGGTTTTGATATTTATACTCTTTTCAAAATGAATTTCAAACTCTAATATAAGTTCTACAAATTTGATGTTAGATTTAGCAAATTCAAATTGATATTTTACATGCATTTTTTTAGGGTACTAAACTACAAAAAATATTGACTTTTGTTTGCCACAGATTACATTTTAATCACTTATATTTGAAATGTTACGTTTTAATCACTTGCGTTATCACTTTGTTACAAAGTGATCACTCTACTGTTAAACTCCGTTACCTTCCTAACGGCAGTTTTACGTGGCAGTCCAAATGAGTTTTAAATGTCAACTTAGATGTCCAATTGTTGGGATGAAAATAGGTTTTTAATTAAATAAATTTAATTTGGATTGCCACGTAAGAAATCCAAGTTGGCATTTAAAATCCATTTGGACTGCCACTTAGGACCACCATTAGGGAGGTAATGGAACTTAACGGTAGAGTGACTAAAATGTAATTTGAAGCAAATAAAAGTGACTATTTTTATAATTTAACTTTCTTTTACTAAATTGAAGTTTCTAAGTTGAGGGAATTTGGGTTTCAAAATTTAGATTTGGAATATAAAAAAAGTACAAATTAAGTAATAAAATACATAAAAATAACATTTGATATTATTTCTCAAATCCGAAGATTTCTTAGATTTCTATTTAGTAGTAAATTTGAAAATTTTAAAATATTTTTGAATTTGATAAGTTCATATTTTAATATTTTTCAAATATATAAAGTCAATCTTTTCCAGAGGTGAAGCTAGGGGCTAGTATGGGTCCCGGCCCTCCCTAAAATGTAAAATTAATTTTTAGGTCTTTGAATTTTTTTAAAAAATTTAAATTAGTAAAGGTAAAATTACACTTTGGCCCCCTTAAAATTATAAAAATTTGATTTAATCATTTACAAATTATAAAAATATAAACTATAAAAAAATTAAAATTTCATCTGGCACCCCCAAAAAATTTTTCTGGCTTTGCCCCTGATCTTCTCTACAATAATCTCGTTTGTCAACTAAAATTTTGGTTGTTATAAATATGTAATTATTATATATTTATACAGATTTAGATAATATTTTTAATAAAATTTATAGATGTAATTTTATTTATTAAAAATTATTTTCATTAATAAAATATGATTAATATTTTTTATATAAAATTTAAATATTTTACTGCAACAATATTTGAAACTAAAATTTATTTTTATTTCACTTGGAAATAAAACTAATTTCATTAAAATTTGAAAAAAAAGTTATTATAGAAAAATAATTTATAAAAAGTATACTTTCATAGGTGTTGCTATTAATAAAAATAAAATATAAAAAATCAGTTTTACAACATAACTATTATAATAATTATAGAAAGAGTCAAAGACATGAAAAATTATTTTATGTATCCTCTTTGTCACATCATTTATGGTCCTTACTAAATAAAAATAAACACGTCTTTTTTTCCACATCATCCATGGTCCCTCCTTACTAAGTGTACATGATGTAGAAAAAAAATGATATGTTTATTTTTGTTGAGTGTTTTTATGTGTCCCTCCAAAGGGGTTAAATTCTCTATTTATGTGATATAGTTATTGTTCATGAATGTAACATCGTAGATAGGTTCTCATGTATGTCAACACATAATCTATTCTAGAATTAACACATGTTTTCTATGTGTGGGTTCGCATGAATGGTAATGCGAACCCACATCGTATGAGCTCATGAAAGGACATGAACATCTTACATGCGAACTCAAAATACAAACTATGTAGGCTACAAGTTGAGACTCAATCAAGTAACAGGGTAGCAGATCGATAATCACCAACATCATTACAATTTTTAATTTATAGGGTGATAAAAAAAGTTTATAAAATAATTCCTTCCAATACATTATATAAATAAAATTCAAATTCGATTTTTTCAATTTCATGTTGCAAAGTTTATCACTGAAGTATTTGAGATTTTGTGATACATTTCAATAAATTACCATTAAATCCATCCAAATCCTAACTAATTACTCACTTGAAAAGAACATTATGTATGTACGTGCAGTCGAAGTTACACACATCTTAATCCAATTACGATGTGGTCTCTAATTGGGTTTGTGTGAAATTTTATTTAGGGTAGAGTTGAAACTCAACACAACTCATATTAAGAGTCAGGCCTATAAGCATGCGCTTATGGGTTTGGATCCATGTGACCCAACTCACATTTCAACATATCTCACTTAGACATATTAAGGTTCAATTTGATGTATTTTATTAATTTTGTATCTATTTTAAAATTATTTTTTTATTTAAAATTTATTTTAATATATTTTTTAGTTAAAATAAATTATACTATCAGAGGACACTTTAATCGTTTTTATTTAAAAAACTAATAAATATATATATATATGATGGAATTTGAACTTATGCCAATTGAGTTAGCAAAACATTAAATTTATCACTCAATCAATGTTTTATTTTAATATTTTTATACATTTTAATTTTATTATGCACTTTTTTACCTCCATTAATTATATATCTATCTATACTATTTATAAATATGTGTTCTACATACACGGTTTCCACTTACATACGCGAGTGGTAGAGTTTCTATTATGTTTTAAAATTATGTTATTTTTATTTTATTTTATTCATTGATTTCTTATTCTTATTTTTCATTATTTATTAGATCATTTTGTATTCTTATTTTCTTTTTGATTACTAGTTGGCTAATGTAAAAATAGAAACACCAAAAAATTTAAGATACTTGGGTGATCAAAAAAGACAAATTGAATAGTTGAGCAATCATTTTGTAATTTTTTATAGTTAGGTGACCAAAAAGAAATTTGTTAATAGTTGAGTGACCAAAAAATATTTTATTAATAGTTGGGTGATTATTAGTGTCACGAGGCTAGAACTTTAGTCTAGCAAACCGTGCAGTCTTAGGCGATTCCTTTGCTTCAAATTCGCCTAAGTCAGCTTATCCCTCGAAAAGGCGAGAATTCTCAAATAAATTCTCTAAGACACCGAAACTAAGCGAAAGCAAACTCTCAAGCGAATAAGCAACGAGAGAACATAAAATTCATAAGAAAGGAACGCACATAAAGTGTTTGAATAAATTCTCTAAAAGTATTCAATTACTCAATCAGTGGATGATTAAAAAAGAAGGGGAAGGTCTCTATTTATAATTGAGTTCCCCCAGATCCAAGAATATAATTTAAATGACATTGACGGCTAGAATTGATGCCTATCTACAATATCAGAGTCTTAAGGGATTTAAACACTATACAATCTTATCCCTTAGGATTTACAGTGTTCACCAGGGTAACTTTAAATTACTAGAGTGCTTTCACTAATCCACCAAGGCTTCAAATAGATGAGTATCTCTACATGTTCCATGAATTGAGCCATTTCAAATGGGTCAAATGAGCCTCATTTAACAAATTAACCTTCATGGATTGTTCTGTGTGCATTCATCACAGGCTTCTATTCGTGACCTTGACATTCTCCCCTACCTATTCTCTTGATGCCCTCATCACGTCTTCGGAATGACACTGGTCTAACTTGTCTGAGAACTACCACAATGCCTCAGCTAACATCCAACTATCACGCCTTAATAAACACTAGCTCTACCATTGTCTAATTCAAACTATTTCTCTCTTTTGTACATTTTAATCGTAAAGAGGTCATTAGTCTTACTTATCCCTGTTGTGACTTGCCTTGATTGGAATCACCTTAATCCACACAAAAATGCTTTGGCACACCATGTAACACCCCTTACCTATATTCAACTCCGGAACAGGGTACGAGGCATTACTGGCCTTACCACATGAACAATCATACAATTTCGAGTCACAAATTTGCATCCAAATCCCTAATACGAGCCTACGAGGCCCAAAACATGCATTGGAAGTGGTTTGGGACTAAACCGAGAACTTTAGAAAATTTTACCACACTTAGAAAATTTTTCACTAAATAGGGGTCACACACCCGTGTAGGTATGGGACATGTTCGTGTGGGCAGGCCGTGTGGTCACACACGCCCTTGTCCCTAACCCGTGTAACTCTCTGTTTGTCATCCAAGAACAAATTGAAGACACACGGTCAAGTCATACGCCCGTGTGCTAGGCCGTGAGGTCGATTTAAAAATTATGAATTTTCATTAAATAGGTGCAGACTTCACATGCCCAGGGCACACGCCTGTGCCTGAGGCTGTGTCATCCACACGGCTGAGACACATGCCAGTGTCTCTAGCCGTATGCTTAATTCTGAGCATTCTGTTTATCAAAATTAAGGTGCAGGGGACACAGGCCTAAACACATACCCGTGGGGCAGACCGTGTGTCACACATGGCCTAGACACATGCCCGTGTGTCTACCTGTGTGGACAAAAATAAAGCTATTTACCAAGCCTTTTTGCCACCCTTTTAAGCACACATCTACGCAACATAATATAGCATCAATCCAAGCATATGCATACAACCAAATCAGCCACAACCAAGACATTAAAACATCACGTACATGCTACCATCTATCACACACAACCTCACATATTTAACAACTCAAATCATGTAAATTCCCACATCTATGAAATGCATCATCATATAAATTGCTTATACCAATAGTAGTCAATTTCAAATGGCTTTATACAAAATGAACTTTTAACCAATATAAGCCAACGCATTTGGCCAAATTAATTATGACATATAACAGAATGACCAAGTCTCCTATACATGCCATAACTCAAAACGTTGAAATCATTGGTACCAAAATAATTTTTGATCGTGTGAGTGGATCTCCAACTGTCTCCGATCCCCGAGCTAGCTTGGTGACACTATAAACAAGGGAAAGGAAGGGGAGTAAGCTATAAAGCTTAATAAGTTCCTATGCAAATAATAAGCACTATAACTACACATTTAACATGCAATTAACATGCAATTAACATGATGAAAACTAACATGAATGCAAATTATGACACCTTTTCCATTTTCAAATTTACTATATATAGACTTATTGGATTCATTTATTTTATAGCCATTAGCTAAAACAACATTGTCAAACTTTTGGTGCCATTGTTTTGGTGCTTGTTTAAGTCCATATAAAGATTTAACAAGCTTATAAACCTTATGTTCTTGTCCTGGAACAACAAATCCTTCCGGTTGTTCCATGTATACTTCATCTTCCAATTCACCATTTAAAATGCAGTTTTAACATCCATTTGGTGAACAACCAAATTATATAGAGAGGTAAGTGATATTAAGAGTCTAATTGTAGTAATTCTTGCTATTAGAGCATAGGTGTCAAAGTAATCAATACCTTGTTTTTGTGTAAAACATTTGGCTACCAACCTTGCTTTAAACTTATCAATGGTTCCATCGACCTTCATTTTCTTTTTGAAAATCCATTTACAACCTATTAGTTTGGAACCCGGTGGAAGATCAATTAAGATCCAAGTTTTGATTCCCATTATTGAATCCATCTCATCATTTATTGCTTCTTTCCAAAAAGCAAAGTCTTGAGATTTTATTGCCTCTTCAAATATAATAGGATCAGATTTCGTATTATAACAATAAGGTATCTTATTGCATATACTTTCACATTTTCCTTCTACAAAAAACATAATGAAATCTGGTCCAAAATCTTTAACCTTTTTAATCCTCTTACTTCTTCTTAATTCTTGACAAAATTCATCATTATTATCAATTTGTTCCAATGGAATCTCATTCTCATTTGAAGAATGAATCAATTGTTGTGGCTGTAATTGTCTTGATATAGAATTAAATCTATTTTCATCAAAAATAGCATCTCTTGATTCAATAACAGTATTAATTGAAATTGAATCATTTGGTTCAATTACCATGAACCTATATGCCTTGCTATTATGTGCATATCCTATAAATATGCCTTCAATTCCTCTTTCACCTAACTTTTTACGTTTAGGTGTTGGAACTTTGACAATAGCTCTATAACCCCAAACCTTCAAATAATTAAGGTTTGGTTTCCTTTTCTTCCATTGTTAATAAGAGGTTATTTTAGTTTCCTTATTAGGAACTCTATTCAATATATGAAAAGCTGTTATAACAACTTCTACCCAAAAACTTTGTCCAAGACTTGAATATGATAACATTGAATTAACCATTTCAGTCAAAACTCTATTTTTCCTTTCAGCTACACAATTTTGTTGTGGTGTATAAGGGGTTAAAACTTGATGGACAATCCCAGTGGATTAAAAATAACTTGGATTATAGTATTCTCCACCTCTATCCGATCTTAAGCATTTGATAAATGATTCATACTGAAGTTCAACTTCAGATTTATAAGCTTTAAATTTATCAAGCACTTCATCTTTTGAATACAATAAATATACATAACAATATCTAGAATAATAATCAATAAAAGTAACAAAATATTTCTTTCCACCTAATGTAGGAGTATTATGCATGTCACATAAATCACTATGTATCAAATCAAACAATTTTGTTTTTTCTTTTAACCTTAGGGAAGGGTTTCTTGTAATTTTAGTTAACACACATGTATTGCATTTTTCAATATTATTATTAAAAACTGGAATTAAATCTAACTTATACATGTAATTCAATTTCCTATAATTCAAATAACCTAATTTATAATGCCATAAACAAATAGATTTAACCATATAAGGAGAAATAGTATTTTTATTCTTATTAATAATATTCAGTTTGAACATACTCTCATACATATACCATTTCCCTACGAAAATTCCTCCCTTAGACAAAATAAACTTATATGCCTCAAAAACAAGTTTTAAACCAAACTTATTTAATAGACTTCCAAACACTAAATTTTTTCTAACTTCTGATACATAATATACATCATTTAAGGTTAAAACCTTTTCAGAAGTGAATTATAGTTCAACAGACCCTTTGCCTTTGATTGCTGCGGTGGAAGAATTTCCCATGTACAAGACATTGTCATTTTCACATTGTGTGAACTTTGTAAACATGCTTCTGTCTTAGCACACATGTTTGGTTGCTCCGGTATCAATCCACCATGTATTATCATCTTGTGCCATATTAATTTCAGATATCATTGCAACGAACTTTTCGTTATTATCAGCCTTAGAAGATGATTTCTTCTTTAAAAATCGATATTCATTCTTGAAATGTCCCTGCTTACCATAATGATAGCATGAGCCCTTTTGTTTCTTTTTGAACTTAGGTGCTCTATCAGTCTATTTGAACTTTCTCTTGAATGGTTTAGTAGTCTGTACTTTCTCCGTAACATGCACTTTGGCATTTTCAGAATTTAGATTTTGATCTTGCTTTCGGTATTCTTCTTCAATATGAAGATGATTTGCCAAAGCCTCAAGAGATATTTCCTCTTTCTTAAGTTTTAGACTTCTTTTAAAGTCTTTCCAAGATGGAGGAAGTTTGTCTATTATGGAGGATACAACAATCATTTCATCCATTTTCATATCATATTGCTTGAATTGATTCAACATCTTTTCAATATCACGGAATTGTTCCATAACAGAATGACCATCAACCATTAGATAATTATTGAAACGACTGACAAGAAATTTCTTACTTGTAACATCTTCGGTCATGTATCTTGTCTCCAATTTGTCCCATAATTCTTTAGCAGTGACGTCGTTTTGGTAGGTGTCGAACAAACCATTAGATAAATCATTCAATATGTAGCCCATGTACATGTAATCAGTATTGTCCCATTTTTGTCTTTCTCGGGTTGCAGCAACAGATTCATTTTCAGTTTCGTCAGGTCTTGGAGTATCCAAAACATAAGCAATATTCAAAGTTGATAATAAGAAGTGCATCTTTTTCTGCCATCGTCGAAAATTACCTCCATCAAACCGATCAAGTTTGACAAAATTAGAGGCCAACTCCCTTAGTGTTCCACTTTCATGAGTTGTGGTAGTCATCATGAAATATAAACTTAAAATTGTTAGTACAAATCTCCAGTGAGGAAAATCTTGAACACACAAACAGAACTCGATCAGAAGAAGAAATAGGACAAGGCTCCAAGGTGTGTATCAAGCTACTATCTTTAAGGTTATATTCGCCCCCACCTATTTTCGGTGTGCAAACGAGTTTCAAGCAAATTAACCTCGAGGATAGAATGAAGACAATGGCTATTTGTGTTTTGTACTGACGAGAATAGCCTACTACACACTGAGCAATATATGATAAGAAACTCAATTTCTATAAAGGATTTCTGCAGTAATACTTTATAGAATAATCTAATAATATTAGAAAATGAAAGAATGAAAGAAAGAATATTAGAATTTGTTGGTATGATTTCTAAATGAAATCTCATTCCTATTTATAGAAATTTTCATGTCTCTTCATAGAGACATATTTCATCAATAAGTGTCTTTTTAAATAATGATGTCTTTAAAATAAACACATAATTATTCATTTAATTATAACTATTCAAATAAAATTATTTAAATAATTATAATTCTTTTTCAAAAAAAATCAAATAATATAATCTTTTGATTAATTACACCCATTCATTTATAGTTATTAGAACACTATAAATATTTGAAAATGTTCCAACAAAATCTGTAACCTGTATTTGAGGAGAAGTAGCAACTCAAAACCTATTTCTTATTCAAACTGGTTGAGACTTGGTAGTCGATTATCATCGCTAATTAAATCTCTCCATTCATCCCTATTAGAGACAATTTTTAGCAAGAGTTTTCTTGTATCTTCAAAGCTTTCCATTCACCGGAGTTGGAAGTTGGATTTGTCAAAGAGTTGAGATAACCCTTTCTCTTTTGATTGAGGAGTGAATTTGATTCCATCTCCAACAAAATCTGATCATTATCCCTAATTAAATATAATCATCCCTATTAGAGACAGGCTTCAATAGAGGGTTTTCTTGGATCTTCAAAGCTTTCCATTCACCGGAGTTTGAAATTGAATTTCTCAGAGGGTTGAGATAACCCTTTCTCTTTCGATTGAGGAAGGAATTTGATTTCATGGTTTAATAAATCAAATTGAGTAGGTGGATCAAAGAACAAGAAATTAAAAGCAAAAGAGAGATAAGAGGATGCTAAAAAGCTTAGATAGATGATGAACCATTTCTAATTTGTCTACCGGTGATATTTATAAATAGATGGGAGTGGGTATGTCGGTGTATATCCCAAAATCTAGCCATTGTATGAGCTTCACCGCCAGGTTTCTTTCTCGCTTAGTTAAAACTACCATTGTCAGCCAGCTTCAACTCTGGCCGTGAATTTCAGGAATTTACGCAGAGAGAGAAAGGTTATTGGCCTAGAATCGAGCGCGATATCGATCGAGAGATCACTTTTTTCATATACTCGTATATTCAATACTCAAAAGCTCATTATTAATTATTCATATTCTGTTTTATTATCTTTCTTTGGAAGAGGAAATTGGGATGCCTTAAAGTAGAGGCAGAAATTATGGCTACGGACTCCATGAAAGCCAATTTTAAAGAAATTCCCAATGAAGGTGAAGGCAACACCAAATATTTGAAAGAATGTGCAAGTGACAATTTCTTTGAGGAGCTAAACATTGAAGGCCCAAAAATGGATGTTCCGGATGAAGATCATGTTTTGACCCTATAAAGATCCAAAGGGAAATTCTAAAATTGAAAAAGCTGAGAATTTTATTCAGAAAATGGATAGAGAAATAATCCCAATCCGTAAGAGTTACTGCACAAAATGGGCACAATTAGATCATGCTTATTTCGAACTAAGCCGCCTAAGACGTCAAAAGTCAGACCTGAAGGTTGCAATGAGATGGAACCAAGGACTATTGAATTGCCTTGAAGAAGCATTGGACGAGCTGCATTTTCATAACAATTCATATAAAAAAAGGTTCAACCTCTCCTAATTTTCATGTCACTCTGCAACATCGAGTACCACATGAAAACAATATCAACTGGGCAACAGAGAGGGAACTTTTAAAAGAGATGTCTACAACTCGAAATCAGTTACCGGCCGATTCTGATATTAATCATGATTCAACTCATTTCAAGCAAAGCCTTAACGAATTTATTCAGTTGTTTTACAAAGAAAGACAAAGTGAAAGTAGATACAATAATTTCCACAAAGAGCTGAAACGTATAGAAGAGAAAACTATTGTTATTGCTTGTCTAAAGAGGAGGATATGGAACCCTTGGGCTTCATTGGCCACTATAAAAAAAATATATCATTACAATAAAAGAGCTATCAGAAGAAATAGAAAAAGAAAATAGAGATATAATAGGTGAGATTGAGGAAGCAAAGATGAATAAAGAGGCGGAGAGCATCAGAAAAGAGCTATTGAAGCTAGAACATCAACTTACGGATATGCGTCTCAAAAAGGAAGATGTACATAAATGCCTTCTTAACCTCACAAAAGACCACCAAAAAGCAGTACTGTACCCTTTTAATTACTAGAATATTATTTTATTTTTATCGAAATTTGTTAGGATAATTACCATCACCGACCTAAAAAACCGAATAGGTTTGGGCTGGATTCTATTGAGCTCGCAAAAGGAACTCGCAAATCGAGCTTGTTCTCTTGCGAAGTTACGCGTGCATGGGATCGTATAGACACGTGTTAGGTCTAGAGTAGGATACGTGTCTGTATACATGAAACCTACCTAATATGTCATATCAATAAACATTACCCATATCATATAAATATTCTAACACCACCATCATAGGAGGACAAATAAAAAAGACTCAACACTCATATATATTTATTTAAAACAATAACATGTTAATTGAATCTTAGCTCGATTGGTATGGTCATTGTTGTCAATATAAGAAGACGTAGGTTCAAGTGCGCTGAAGTGTATTATCTTCAATCAATTAATCATTACTTAAAAAACCTACCAAGGTCACTTATCAACATTAATATACCATGAAATTACAACAACAAAATCCAGTTCCATCCAATTCCTTCCTTTACTCTTCCATCAATATTCAAAAGACCTCAATAGTCCTCATAATGTCTTATAATTCAGCTTCAATTGAGCCCACCACTTCCAATATTAAAAAGAAAGTTAAAGAATTCATCATTGTTAAAATCCAACTGATGAGAATTCAAAAAATGTATATTAAATATATTTATAATTATTTTATACTAAAATTAAATGAGAGTTTATTAGATTAGTAATGTTGAGGTTATGAAAAATATGATAGCTTATGTTCAAATCTCACAATATATTAATTGAATTTTTTTTTTTAGATTCTATATAAAGAGAGAGATTTTAATCATTTTTCAATTAAACTGATGTTTGTATATATGTGAAATTTAATTTAATATACAGTATGATATATGAATATTTGTTTTGTATATTATATACATGAACTCTTACTTTTACTTTAGTTTTAACAAATCAATTTTTTAATACAATATTTAAGTTGAGAGATGTGGGTCATATAGTTTGGATTTGTGTTAAACAAGTGTTTGACAAGAGTTTTTAACCACCGCTTTATACAAGTCAAGCCAACATAAACAATATATTTATTGAATATGAAACTAATATAATTTAAATTGAAGTGTAAAAAATAAGTATTTTATAAAATATGTTGTTAAAAATATTTAAATAGTAAAAATTAATTTTATAAAGAAATTATTTATTAAAATCACATGCATTGGATCCGTTAGGGCAGCCCATGCCGATGGCAATGGTTAAAAAGTATAGGTAGCTTTTGCACGCCGACAGGTAGGGGAAAAGACACGCCCACCGCAGTTGCCGCCTTTTCGCTCCTCCCTAGAAACGACCAAACATTATTATATTACTTTTTCCGTCCTTTAGTTTTATAAAATTTAAAGTTATATGCTTTTTTTATTATTAAGAAATGTTTAATTTGATGTAATAATATATTAATATTTTTCTTTTTATTTTATATTACGTAAATAATGGTATCAAGTTGTTTGTGAAATTTTAATTTAGACCAAATTTAATGCATATAATTGTATAATATTAAATTTCATTTAGTATAATTTTGATCTTTTTTTTTTTTATATCTATTTGTTCTGCTCTATTACTAAGTAATTCCAACACATGTTACTAGAAAGTAAAATGAACAAATGCTCAGTCCTTTCTCCTGATTCAACAAAAAGTTTAATGTGAAAGAATGGTATCATTAATTCCTCAATATCTCGTAAGTTTGTCTCCTGATTTATTCTTAATTAAATCTTGTTTTCTCTAAAATTATTTTAATTTAGTTTTGAATATATTCTTATTATTAGTTCGAGAGTGATCTGTAATGTTTGATTATAATTATAATTTATTTAAAATTATATAACTTATATCTAACTTGTAATCTTTTTTTTAATAAAATCCTCAATCAACATTATTTTAAAAAAATTACTCATTCCATAGTTTAAACAACGTTTTCTTTTTTTGTAGTCCTAAACTTGCAAGGTTTTAGAAATGCGGTAGTATAAGGGCTTAGAATGATATAATTGGAGAATATAAATTAAATGTATAGTACAAGATTAGAAATTGAATTTAATGAAACGAATTTGACTCCTATAGTTTGGGTCAAGACTAAAATTTCAAAAGTAAAAAAGTATAGGGACTAAAATCGACCAATTTAAAAAGTACAAAGACTAAAATTTATCAAATTAAAAGTATAAGGATTAAATCCATAACTTTTACAAAGTGCATAGATTAATAGCAGAATTTAATGTTATTATCAATCGAAAATTTTAGCATTTGTTAATTTTATCATATTTTCTTGATTATATTACCTCAATTTTTAATTTATTATAGGTGATTTTTTATTATAAATTATTTATTTGTATAAAAATTTTAAAATTTTGTATATTATTTTCATATTTCCATAGTTAATTTTTATTTTACTATAGTTTAATAAATTTTTTATTTATATTTATAATTAAAGGTAATTTAGTAAAATGTGTTTTTTTGGTAATATTACTGCTCATCAATCAAATAATAAAATCTTACAATCCAACTAAATGAACCAAATAAAATAATCTAATATATTCGGTAATGAACTAAGTAATCTTAAATTCCAATAATCATATTACAAACTATCTTAATACCACCTTTCTTCCTTAATCAATGTTACATCCTCATGATAATATTAGATTATTGACAATTCCACCCCTTATTTTAATGATTTTTTTTTAGTGAATTATAAGAAAGGGGTAAAACTCTAATAGTAACGCGACTCAAACCCAGATTACATCTGAGTTGGTGAGCACCCTAATCAAGTCAACACATGTATTTATCATTTTAATGGCTTTGATTAATTTTATTTAAACAAAAATCAAATAATAATAAAAACTAATGAAATAAAGTTATTGATTATTTAATATATTTTTCAAGTAAATTTCAATTATATTTATCATTAAAGTATAAATTATGGAGAATTAATATTTTGACTATTTCATTCTGTCCAAAAAGTTACATTCATAATCACTTTATACTGTTTTTTTTTTTAAATTTTGATCGAATTTACGCTTAAATAATAAAAATAAAAATAAAAGTTTCCTTGTCACTTTTATCAAAAGAGAACTCCTTGCTCTTCTCCCATTTCAGTTTATTAATTTGAAAAAGGGGATAAGAGATTCAATTTACTAAAGAATTAATTTATGAGCAAAATAAAATACTATAAAGTAATGTAGTAAATTTTTAATAAAAAAAATTCTATAGAGGCAATTTAGTAAAATGTATTTCATAAAAAAAAATTATAGTGAAATGTGCTTTAAATAATGTTACATTCCATTAGTCAAATAATTAATTTTATATTCTATTCAAATGAATTAAACAAAATAATATAGCATAATCAGTCATATGCTAAGTAAGCTTACATTTTAATAAAAATTATTATTTGATAAACTGGTGGTGGAAAGAAAATTACACAACTAGAGCTAAAATAATAACATTTATCTCCTAAATATATTTAAATTTTAAAAATAAATAAATTAGGCAATGGTATTATCTTAACCAAGCAATTAATTCTATTATAAAAATTAATAGACTTAAATTCTGTTTGTTTCACTGAAAATAGCTTTTGGAAAATGACTTACTGTTTTGGAAAAGCTAATATTTTTTGTTGTTTGGATGAATTTATGTAAAATATTTTTTAATGTTTGTCAAATTTCCTGGAAATATTTCATAGAAGTTGTTTTCAATGAAACAAATATAAATTTATTGAATTGATTACAAAGTGATGTTAAGTGAAATTATAGTAAATAAAGAATCTTCATGATGTTAAGGATTAAGTTGTAATTTTGTGAAATTTATAATTGAAACAAGAGAAGTGATATGTATGAAAATTTGTTATGTGAAATAAGATATTATAATGAATTACTTGATTAAAGTGCTTATTTGGTGAAAAATAAATTAAATGGCAATAGGGAATAAATTGAAGAACATACAAAAGTTTAAGTGTGAAACAATTTAATATGTGAATAACGAATTTATGATAAAAGTTTAATGAATGTGTTATGAGATCATAAAATATGTATAAAGTATTGTAAAAGTGAAATTGAGGTTCGAGCCGCTTCTTTTGCGATTTTACGTATTCTTTAATTGAGCTTTTAGACTTGCATATTCCAATTAAGTTAGATTTAGTGCATTGGAGTTTCAAGAATGAGCCTGCTGGTTCAATGGTTAAGCATTTGTTTGTGTCAGTGGTCTTGTGTTTGAATCTGTGCATGTGCATTAGGGAATATAATTTTCTATATTACTATTTAACATATACATTGGGTCGCAATATGTGAATATAATATTTATTGTCATTGACAAGGTACAACCTCGTCTAACATCAATTCCATGAAATGTTAAAAAAATTGTTGGCTGTAAACTAACCTGGTTCGGTGTACCTCGATAGGATACCTAAGGAGCAGTGGACGCAATCGTATGATAGAGGACTACGATATAGGCACATAAAAACTAACCTAGCGGAATGCATTAATTCCATACTAAAGGGGACGCATCATTTGACGGTAACTTTAATGGTCAAAGAAACATATTTCTGATTAGCAACATTGTTTCTAAAGTGGGCTGAGAAATATGAGGGATAGATACAAGACGATCACTTTTGGTGCAAGTCGGTGTTGAAAGATATTGGAGAAAATACAGAAAGAGCAAACTTAATGTATTTAGTGTGTCACTCACGTCCAAATCAAATATTTCGAGTTACAGAGTTTTATAGACCCGATGAAAGAGTTATCGAGGGAGCGTACCGTGTAAACTTGAGACGAACAACCTGTAATTGTAAGAGATTTCAAGCATTTCGTTATCCATGCGCACATGCAATTGTGACATGTGCTTTGACACATGTAGATTGCATGAGATACTTTGACGAAGTTTACAAACTATAACACACATATAATATTTGAAAATCTGAATTCCCACTTGCCCCGGATGAAAGCATGTGGCTGCCTACCTCGTACGCTCCTTTCGAGTTGGTACTGAATATTAACTTGCGGTGCAAGCCAAAAGGTTGGCCGAACTCAACTCGAATACGAGACAATATGAACATTCGAGAGCTGATAGACCAACCGAGGTTATGCAATTGCTATAGGAACCCTAAACATTACTACGCCAACATGTCTACACCTAAAAGGAACATCGAAGAGAAGAGCTAATTAAAACACTAACTCATTCTCATTGATAAACATAGAAAAAACAACCATACAAACAAGCCGTATAAATTCCATATGTTCATTTATTCATTTATTTTTTATGGAAATTATAAGTCAAAAAGAAATATAATATTTTAAAATATTTTCTCATAGTTTGTGCACAAATCATTGCTTTTTGAAAATATTGTAATTAATAAATGGAAGGAGAAAAACTTGAATGAAACAGTAACAAAAAAGAAAAAATGATTGGAATTAACCATACAATATGATACAAAATAAACCAATTTAATAAATTTGTTGGGTAAATTGTAAATAAGTGTACATTTGGGATGTAAAATAAAGTATACAATTTGGTGTCAATAAAAGTAGAACAAGTAGATTATGGGTGGAAACATTTATTACAACAAAATTTGAAATTTTACAAATTAAAGAATGAAGTATTTGAGAAAAATTACAAATCACATAATCATCGATGTCCCAAATGTGTGCCACAACCGAGTGGGCCTTGAACAAGTTATGTAACACTCCTAACCCGTATCTGTTGCCGAAATAAGGTTACGAGGCATTACTGATCAAAACACAACGTATAATATACATTTCTCATACATGACTCAATTTCACATAAATATCAATCTAACATAATCACATTGTCCCTTATAAGGTTCTACGAGACCTTAAAACTTGCTTGGAAGAGGTTCAGGACTAAACCGATGACATTTGAAAACTTTGAGAAATTTATAAAATTTTTAAGCATTCAAGGGTCACACGCCCGTGTGAATAGGCCGTGTGCCTCACACAACCACCAGACATGCCCGTATCATAGACCGTGTGAAAACAGGGCATACATATTGACTTGCACCACACGGCCGATGACACACCCGTGTGTCATGGCTGTGGGAAATCTGGAGGGGTTACTGACTTGGGTCACACGGCCGGCCATACTCCCATGTGCTAGCCCGTGTGTCACACACGGTCAATAGACATGCATGTGTGTCTAAACCGTGTCAAACCTGTAGGGTATACTGACTTAATATCAAAGTACCAAGGCCATGTGTCACACACGGTCAAGCCACACGCCCGTGTACTCGGCCG
Organism: Gossypium longicalyx; assembly: GCA_025698465.1. Classification (NCBI taxonomy): domain Eukaryota; kingdom Viridiplantae; phylum Streptophyta; class Magnoliopsida; order Malvales; family Malvaceae; genus Gossypium; species Gossypium longicalyx. The sequence goes on along the minus strand of CM046998.1, from coordinate 6,936,545 downwards.
TGTGGAGAGAAAATAGGCTTGGTTGAAGCCACATTTCTCACCCTTCTCAAGCATACCTAAAACACCACATTTCGTGCCATTTCAATACATTAATAAGCAACCAAACTATGCTATTTCATGCACCAAACTTACAATACCAATTCTATCCATTTATCAACTCAAATCAATACTATTTGTACATTCAAACACATACTAAACTAGCATGATTCATTCCTCATTACTCACTTATTCAATCATATACCAAAGTACATATCATACTCATCAATACAACCTATTTCAATATGTATTTTTACTACCATCAATCACACGCAGAGCTTGACTCATAAATCATTTATTAGCCATTCACTTGTCAATTCTAAAATCATGCTTTTCATAAGTAAATACTCATCATATACCAAATGACCAAATGATCAACTTGAACCATCACCAATCATACCAACTTATGCCACTACACAAGACAAATTACACATTAAACATAAGTCATTAATAAGCCATATAAAATGGCCAAATACATCACCAAAATCTTTATAAAAAAGACTCAAGCCTATACATGCCATATAACCGAATCAAAAGTGTATAAATACCGAAATCAAAACCCAAATAGTGTGATGCGATCTCCGTCGACTTCTAACCCGAAAGAACGTAGGAATCACTATGAAACATAGACAAAAATGAATACAAAGTAAGCTATAAAGCTTAGTAAGCTCGTATGGTAATAAACTCATATTATTAAATAACTGCATTTAAAACCATTATTCAAAACATGATATAATTCCTACGTTTGCACCATTCTATCTCAAATTCATACACATAGTTAATCAAGATTTTCATGAGTTTATTCATTCAAAACACATATGGTTTGAATACTTCTTATCAATTCATTCACATCTTCATATGCATAAGCAATTATATATATAAACTTTATTCAATTCAATTTCCATCACCTTTTCTTTAGCTAAGTGAATTATGTGAAATATCATCAAATAACGATATTTCGCACACTATGTGCCATATGTATATTTAGTTAAAACAACTATAACTCATATCTCACATATCATTGAATTCATACCTCATTATAGCCAAATAAACACATTTTGGCATGAAACATACTTATACATAATTCTTTCTTGTGTAATATACATGATACAATATGAACTCACCAATTTACTTTCATTCAATTCTTACATAGGTTATGTACGTACCTATATTACTTATTTCGATCGTACTTTCATTCTCGTCTTGACTTTTCCCGTTGAACCGTTCGAAAGCGTTAAGGATACACGGTAATCACATATAGCTCATACAATGTCATATCCTAGATATGGTCTTACATGTTATCACATATCGATGCCACTATCTCAGACAGAGTCATACACGAAATCGATTAACAATGTCAATGTCCCAGACATGGTCTTATACATAATCATAATACAATGCCAATGTCCCAAATATGGTCTTACATGTAATCACATCTCGGTAACCTAATGTCATGACATTTGTATCCTATACTATACCTAAGTTCGCACGGGAATTTCGGATGCCATAACTCTGTCGATTCTTGCTCATAATCATGACCATTCAATATTCAATTCAATTCAATAATAAATAAGCATTTATAGCACAATTTAAGTACATTTATTAGCATACGAACTTACCTCGTTCGCTGTAACGACGAATTAGGTCGACTAATCCGATACTTTGTTTTTCCCCGTTCTATATCCGAATCTCATTTTTCCAAATCTATATAATCACAAAATTTACTTATTTAATCATTAATTCATTCAATTTAACACAATTTAGACATTTTGGCAAAATTACACTTTTGCTACTATTATTTCACATTTTTGCAATTTAATCCTTATCACATAAAATCACAATTTCATGAAATTAAACACAAACCCAAGCTAGCCGAATTTTTCATATATTACTATCAGCCCATATTTTTCATTTCACACTTTTAACCACCATATTTCACATTGTCTCAATTTAGCCCCTTTTTGACATTTTCTCTAAAAATCACTTTATAAAACTTGTGTATCTAACAAAAAGATTTCATATTTCATCATCAAACATCAAAGAATACATATATTCATCAATGGGAACTTGCAAAATCTTTAACAGTTTTGAAATCGGAGATACGGGCTAGCTAGATTAAGCTGCAACGATCTCAAAAACGTAAAAAATTATTAGAAACGGGACAAAAACGAACCTTCAATTGAGCATCAACATGGCCGAACCCTAGCAAGATTTCTTCCATGGTTTTTCATTTCTATATTCGGTGGTGATGAATGAATAATGATGATAATTTGGCTTTGTTTTAATTATTATTACATTATTAACCATTTTACCATTTTAACCTTTAATAACATTTAAAAATTCCATTATACCAAGCCATCACATCCCACTAACTAAATAAATGGGCTATTTACCACATAAGGACCTTCCCCTTTAAGTTCTATAGCTATTTGATACCTTTAGCTTATAGAACACAACTTTTACGCTTTACGCGATTTAGTCCTTTTTATCGAATAAAACACTTAAATGATAAAATTTCTTTACGAAATTTTCATACGAACATTATATCATAGTGTAAACCTTAATAAAATAATAAAATAAATATTTTGACTTTGGATTGTCATTTGAAAACCACTGTTTTGATTAACCCTAAAAACGGGCTGTTACAAGTTGGGGTGGCAGGTCCTCATCGTCTTCGTCTTCATCTTAACATGGACTTCGATATTGATCTTCATCTTCATCATCTTCCTCTATGGTTGATTGCGTTTGGATTCTAGTCGCCCATCGTACATCCCTCGCTGTATGAATAGGCAGTTACAAGGATGACCCATGTCGGTAGAACAACGATGTTGGGGTGTTTACGACACTATCGGTGAATAACTATATGGTGTTGTATAACCTGATTGCAAATACAATGTGGGAATTATCAGCAATATCGGATATGTTGGTGTTGCTAGTGACATCGGCGTGTAATATAGTGTGGTGGTGGCTGTGGTGTGAAATATACACCTGGAGAAAGTGTTGATACAGTGAATGATGGTGCATGCTATGGTGCTTGTGTAAAACAAATTGAGTTAGCACCAAAAATATATGAACCATACTGATCGGAAGATTGCACGATGATCGGGTCCTTGTGTAGAGCTAGAGCAGATGTTGATCCCCTCGCGACATGTTCTCTTAACCTAGGATTATGAGTGAGAAAAATTCAATTCGACTCGAAAAAATTGAGAAAAAGTTCAAATTTTGAATTATTTGAATCGAGTTAATCCAATCAACTCGAATTTTTTTTTAATTTCGAGTTCGAATCAAGTTAAATTTTTGAATTTGAATAACTCAAATAAACCAAGTATTAATCTATATTATTTTAAATTTTAAATTTATATTATACCAGCCCAAACCCTTTTACCCCATTTTCCCTCAAAGCCCAAACCCTTTTACCTCATTTTCCCTCCAAAGCCTGTCTACCCCAAACTCTTTTACTAGCTAGCCCCACCATTTTCCCAATTTCCTTTAAATCAAATCTTCAATCCATTCAACCCCCAAATCCATGCTTCTTCAAAAATCACTAAATTAAACCCTTAAATCCATTCTTCTTCTTCAAATATCCTTAAATTAAACCCTCCATTTTTCTTCTTCTTCATCAGTTCATTCAACCCCCCAAATCAAAATCCCTACCTCCATTCTTCTTCTTCTTCTTCTTCTTCAGTTCATCAAGCTTTCTTAGGTTAGGCAAATCCCTCACCATCTCTAGTCCCTGATCGCTCCGAAATTGGTATTCCTTTTTACTAGCACCGCTCTGTTCTCTTCATTCTTAACCTCGACTTTTCTGCATCTCTCAGGCTTGTCCCCCCCAAAAAATTAATGTTATTGCATATTTTGGGTTAAGAGTTAATTTTTTTCAAATATAAAAAGATAAATGTTGCTGCTGCATATATGACTGTAAGATTAAATTAATCGAAAAAACTATTATTGTTCCTGCGTATTTTTGGGTTATCAAGAAAATAAACTGCAAAACTCTAGAAGGCATTATCATTCTTAATCATACAACTCGTAAAGCAGGTCACCGTAGAACATGTTAAAAGTTTCCAAGTCCAAATTTATATCCCCTTTTTGACTTGTTTTGTCTGTTATCCAAACTTTGCTCGCTTTGCCAAATTTTATTAGTCTATGTATTTCGTCTGTTATGATTTAACTTTTTTTTCAAATTTACTATTTAGAACACTACTAATAAAATCAAATTTACTTTTTTTCATCTGATTTTATTTGATTCAGTCAATTAATTTGGCTTTTCATTTATAAGGGTTTTAAAATCGAATTAATCAAATTGAAATAAAAATAATCTTATTCTATTTAATTATGTTTTGAAAATCTGATTTATTTGGTAATTCAAAGTTAAAATTAAAAAAAAATTACAAATCAATATTGGTGGAATAATCCAAGTGCTATGTTTTTCCAGTTACATTCTTAATGTAACCATTATTATTATTGGTCACGGTTAGTGATTGCAACAAGTGTTTGGTACAATTATTAGATTATATGGAAAACAAATTTAATAATTTCATTATTGATACAAATGTTTACTTGTATATGAGTGATCCAAAGTGAGATGATTCAACTTAAAGTTTACAAAATTCTTCCCCAATGAGAGGTGATCAAACAACAACCAAAGGAAATGTTCAAAGAAATACTACTCCAAGGGCAACTTGTTAGAGCCATTTCACCAAATATGTAACTGAAGAGAGGGAGAAAATATCAAGGTGCAATGCTTGTGGTGTTACTTATACCATGGAATTAACTTCGGGTTCTACAACTAATTTGAATAATCATTTGAAAACATGCTTAAAAATACTCGAGGTAATACTTCTGACCGGAAACAATCAAAATTAACATTTTTAAAGACTAGCCAAGAAATAACAAATTTATCAACTTGAGTGTTTGATAAAGATGTTGTTACAAAGGCATTGGTTCATATGATAATTGTGGATGAACTACCTTTTAAAATTGTAGAGAGGGTTTAAATACTTTCTTTCTATAGCATTCCCACAGTTTAGTCTCCATCTTGTTGGACAAATAAAAGGTATTGTCTTGATTTGTTTAACTCCATGAAGAATGTAATAAAGAATTATTTTGAAAAAGATATAAGTAGAGTTTGTTTGACGACATACACTTGGACTTCATTGTAGAGGATATCTTTCATGGTTTTAACGACACATTAGGTGGATGATGAGTAGAGGTTGCAAAAAAGGATTATAATTTTTTTCCCAATAACTGCTCATAGAGGTGAAAGCATAAGTCAAGCATTTGAAATATGTCTTCGAGATTGGAGGATTGAGAGGGTTTTCACTATTACGGTTGATAATGCATCCAACAATAGTGTTGCCATTGAATATTTAAGAAAGAAATTGAATCATTGAAATTCTTCTATTGGAAATGGGAAATTTATGCACATGAGATGTGTTGCACACATTCTTAGTCTCATTGTGCAATACAGTATTAAGGATGCTTCTGTGTCTGTGGAATGAGTTAGAGGTGCTGTGAGATATATAAGAGCATCACCATCAAGGTTGACAAAATTCAACCAATGGGCAAAAAGAAGAAAATGATAGATAGTAAGGCTCAATTGTGTTTAGATGTGCCTACTAGATGGAACTCAACATATACGATGTTAAAGGTGGCAAAAAATATGAACATGCATTTGAATCATATTTACGTGATGATCATAACTTTTTTCTTAACCTCACTACTGGAGATGGAGTTCCTACATTTGATGATTGAGAAATTGTTCGACGAGTTATAAAAGTGTTAGAGCCTTATTATCATCTTACACCGAAGGTGTCCAGATCTTTGCATGTTACCTCTCATTCACTTTTTAAAGTATCAACGTATGTGCATTGTCTTTTTGATGGGTGGAAAGATTGTGGAGATTTAGACATGATTTATATTACTTTCAAAATAAGGGATAAGTATAATAAGTATTGGGGTGAAGGAAACAAGATCAACATGCTAATTTACTTGGCGTTTATCTTTGATCTGTGATGTAAAATGAACTTTTTGGGCATTGGGGTCAACTTGCTTTTTCCTAATGTTGCTAATGGCATTATGAAAATGATCAATAAAGAATTGCATTGCTTGTTCAATGAGTATTCTTCTAATGCTAGGAGAATTTAATTTTTTGAAGGTATATCTAGTTTTTCGACAAATCTTTTCAGTTCAATGGAAATAGATCAGTCAGAAATGCAAACTTGTTTGGACAAGCAAAAATATCTTAAGAAGAAGAAACAATTGGACTAGAAAGTAAATCTAAGTTGAATAGGTGCTTGGGTGAGGAGGACAAAGTAAACAATTCAAGTTCATTTAATTTATTATTGTGGTGGAAAATGAATAGTCTTAGATTCTTTATTCTTGCACAAATTGCTCGAGATATTCTTTCTATTTCTATCTCAACAATTGCCTCGGAAAGTGCATTTAGCATGGGTGGACGTGTTATCAATAGTTTTTGAAGTTTTGTAACACCTCTCATGGTCGAGGGTTTGGTTTGCACACAAGATTGGCTTAAGAAATTTAATGATGCCATCAATCTTGAAGACTATGTTGATGAACTTCAAACCATGAAAGATGGTAATATATTAATTTTGATTCATAAAATAAGCTTTTGTGTTATTTATATTAGTAAGCATTCCCATAATTTAACTAACACTTTTGTTTTTAAATTTGCTAGACTTATCCAAAATATCCGAAGATCAAGAAGGTAATATACTTAGCATTAGTTTATAAATTTAAGTGTTTATTTAATTTATTTTTGTGAACATTTTTTAATTATTTAACTAACTCATTCGATACTTTTGTTAGATGTTTCAAGTTTACTGACGATATTTGAACCAAAAGAAGAAGCTTAAGCTATTCTATAATGGTTTTTGAACTAATGTGTTATTATTATTAGTTTGTTGTGTTATTGTTGCTAGTTTATTGGACTTTTGTTATGTTGTTTTTATTTTTTGTTTTGTTGTTTGGACTGATGTCGTTTTCTACTATATTTTGGATTTTTTCTTGTTTTATTATAATCTTGTTGTATTGTTTATTGTTGTTTACTTGGATTGATGTTGTGTTGTTTTTATTTGTTCACTTGTTTACTTCAATTTTTTGTTGTATGATCATATTTAAAAACTTTAAAGAAAAATATATATTTTTAAATTATATAAAAATAAACAACACCAAAGTCATTTTTAAAAAAAATTAACTCAAATAAATATATTTGATTCGAATTCCATCTCATTCAACTCATTTAGAGAAAATTCTAAATCGGGTTAGGATGATAAAATAGGATTCGAAAACTCGATTAACTCGAAATTTTTTTATTCGATTCAATTTGATCTGTAACACCCTCAACCTGAATTAATTCACCAGGTCCAGATCTTGGGTGTTACTAAATAATACAAAACATTTAACGAAAACATATTACATTTTCTTAACTTGAAACCTGTTACTAGAAATTCAAACAAAAAAAAAAGAGAAAAAAAATTAACATTTGGAAGGTTAAAGTAGAATATATGATAAATAACTAATTACATAAAGTTTTATACAAATCTTTACAAGTTAGAGACTATTTCAACACAAACTCAAAGGCGTGTTCAAAATTGTGTCGCATATCCACTGTATGAATAATAACCCACTCTGCCATGAACTTGGCATACTCCTAGTGTTGTCCCTCCAAGCGAAGTCTCTTCTCAACATAACTGAAAAGAAATAACAAACCTTGTAAGTACAAGGGTACTTAGTGAATCCCATTGTAACCATACCTTTATAGATACTTTGCAATCTTGTATGAATTTCTATAGATCAATCATAGCCTACACCCTTTACTTTGGCTGATACCATCAACATGTTATCATTATTTATTACACCGGTAACATGCCCTCATCATACTTAATCTTTCATATCTTGTTAATTGAGGAATCTCTCCAATTAATTCATGAAGCTCTTATCCCTTAATAGTTACATAACATAACATACCTTTAAAAACTACTTCCAACACTCGTCACCTTAACCTATGCTCTTATTTCAAACAATTGCTCACTGACATTATCTGGGGCGGATACATATATATATATGGTGGATGCTTACGTAGAGTTTCATACCATTGGTTCACTATCCCTATTGATAATTCACAACATATAACATCCAGATGAGCTTCGTATCATGCTATTACAGAATCTCATAATTCAAATAGCATTGACTCAGATTTAAAATAAACTTAGAAGAAGATATGATACTCCTTATTTTTTATACTTATAGATCATCATAATAGATACCCTTCTTGACATAAAAATACACATCTCTTTTTCATGGAAAACCCTTAAGACTTTATTCAACTCTTATTCTAGAGCATATCAATACCTTATCTTAGTTACATTTATTACAGAACTACTAGAACTTACTCATATCTTACCATAGAGACAAACATTTAGATTCATAGCTTACCAGATGTTCTTGATAGTTCACGCCACATAAACTTATCAGAATACACTATACAGGCAATCAGATAAAACACGCCACTAAGACGATCCATTCAGAATTTTCCACAAAGGTATCCCTTTTTAGAGTTCACCACATAGACTATTCTTTTCAGAGTTCACTCATAAAGACTATTCTTAACTGTCATGTTTACAATATGGCCTAAACTCACATTACGTGAGGTTTACCCATCATCATCCTGGGACATGTAGATAAGCTTATTGGATAATCACCATTCCTTAGTTCTTATTCAAAAGATGCCATAGCCATGGACTTTTCCTTCAGTGTTCATATCAGAATTTGTGTTTTTAGTCTCGACAGACTCCATTAGTGTAACGCCCAAAATTTTAAGAATTTAATTGTGAGAATCTGCAGTAATTAATTTCTGTATCTGTGGTCCTGTGCTCTGCTCTTATGTTTAAAGTCTGAAGTTTGAGCTGTATCGTTAAAATCTTTATCCTTTTAGAACAACCCTTATCCATGCAGTATATGGTTAAGTGTAATTCTATATGAATCTACGTCAAGAATGAGCTTGCTGGTTCACTAGTTAAGCATATGTCTGTATCCTGTCTGATCCCGAGTTCGAATCCCACTATATGCGTTAGGAGAATTTTTGCTTGTTTTTGGAAGTACGTTGGTAGTTAAGACAAAAACATCATTAAAATTTTGTTAACGTTCTGTACTCTTTCTTTTTCTTTTCATTTTCTTTCTTCTTTTTACTTCTTTGATTTCTCCTTTTCACTGTGTTCAACAAGTGAATATTGGAAATTAGTGAGACCCTTAAGTTATTAGAAGACTTCTGTGTAAGTTTTATCTGAATCCTTCAACTTTTGCGAAGTTTTGTTAGATTTCTGTTGCATTTTTAAATTGGGAATTCTCTAATTGTTTTACTTAAACACTCTAATAACTAGTCGTTTTGTTCCCTTAGGTGTGAGTATAGAGGGAAATGATCCTTTGCGTGTTGTGCCGGTTCAGCATGGTTGAATAGTCGGTAAGCGTTCATTGTTAAAAGTTTCCTCGTGTCGATTTATTCGACATAATTGATTGAGTATTAATGTTGTGTTATTTAGTTGTTTTAATCAAATGATTGATTGTCGAATGGTTAATTAGGTTTCAGGTAGTCTACGTATTATTTTTTCCGTCAAAGTGACACCAAGTGTATACCGAAAACCTTAATTTTTGTAAGTTTCAATCATAGAAAATGGTGGTTGTTGATGCCACACGGCCGCGTGGGTGGCCTTGTAACTCACTGTTCATCAATTTGGAGCCACACGGGCAAGGCACACGGGCATGTGTCCAGGCCGTGTGTGACAATATTAGTGCAGGGTTCACACAGGCAAGGGATACGGGCATGTGCCTAGGCAGTGTAACTCACTGTTTGTGACTTAGGACAACACGAGCGAGCATATGAGCGTGTGCCCAGGCTGTGTGAGCTACACGGGCAAGGACACAACCTTCTGTCCTGGCCGTGTAACTCTTTGATTTATGCTTTAAAACCACATAAGCAAGGACATGGGTGTGTGCCCAAGTCGTGTGAGTCGCACGGGTAAGGACATGGGCGTATGTCCAGGCCGTGTGGCGTATATAAAAGGCCACAAAAACCATTTTTGAGGCCGTAAATGTTACTTAATACCGATATTGACATCCTCATGGTATGAATAGTCTGAATTTAATGAAATGAGAACTCTTTGATACCCTGTGACACATGCATAAATTCTATACTTGTATGTGCACTATGATACTTAGTCTGATATTGAACTGTGCTATCTACTTGTGGAACAATTTAGAACAACTGAATACATATTGTGGATATTGGTTCTCTATATATGCATGAGTTAGGATATTATGAAGAAGGAAGTGATCTGTTCTAAATTAGTAGCTAAGCCACCATATGTATTACTCTAACCCCGATGTTTCGTCACATTACAATCTAGCAGCTAAGTTACGTTTCTGTAAACGTGTCAGATAGACATTCTATGGTGTGTAGGGTTGGTTGAGCATTGAACGCCCTTAACGGTGTGTTGGTGTAACACCCCTAACCCATATCCATCATTGAAATATGGTTACGAGACATTACTGAACAATACGTATCATTCACATACATAATACATACATTCATACATTCATAATCAAAGTCCACTGTACTCATTCACATTGTCCCTTATAAGGCTCTATGAGACCTTAAAACATGCTTAAAAAGGGTTCAGGACTAAACCAATAACATATAAAAACTTAAGGGAACTTAGAAAATTTTCATGCATTCAAGGGTCACACGCCTGTATAACAGGCCGTGTGCCTCACACGGCCACCAGACACGCCCGTGTCATAGGCCGTGTGAAAATAAGGCATACATACTGACTTGACCACACGGCCGGAGACATGTCCGTGTGCCATGGCCGTGGAAAAATTAGAGGGTATACTGACTTGGGTCACACGACCGGCCATACGTCTATGTGCTAGCCCGTGTGTCTCACACGACCAGTAGACACGTCTGTGTGTCTAGGCCATGCCAAACCTGTAGGGCATACTGTCTTAATTCGAAGGGCTACCCCAGGGGACACACGACCGTGTACCAAGGCCATGTGTCACACACGGTCAAGCCACACGCCCGTGTGCTTGGCCGTGTGGAGTGAAAATAGGCTTGGTTAAAGCCACATTTCTCACCCTTTCTCAAGCATACCTAAACCACAACATTTGTACCAATTCAATACATTAATAGGCAACCAAAACATGCTATTGCATACACATTTCATGCCATTTATAAATCATACTCTTAACTACTCAAATCCATAGCCAAAACATACCAAATCCAAATGTCACTTTACTAATATTCACATTTAGACATAACCCAAATCATCAAGCATTTACTAAACCAAAATGACATTCAAACATCATCTTAAATTATACCAAAGCTTACCATTTCTCAAACCATAACACATCATTAACCATTTACTAAATACTTATCCATCAACCCATCAAAATGACCATATCAAGCCTACCAAAACATAAGGCATCATAAATACATCACATATCAAATATTAACTCATAACATAGGCCAAATTCAACTTCATCAACAACACCATTTACAAGCCAACTTACATGGCTAAATTCAAAGTTCAAAACATGCCAAGATGACACTAGCCTATACATGCCATATACCATAAATATACATAGCTTCAAAAGTACCAACAAGATGCTTGATAGTGTGATGATGTTTCTCGATGATCCCCGAGTTTGAGCTAGCTTCGATAATCTATAAAACAGGGAAAGAACACACAAAATAAGCTTTAAAAGCTTAGTAACCCGTATACAAGTAAAGTCATCATACGAATATTTGCATATCAATTCAAATATGCTAAGCATAGCTAAACACATACAAGTTCACAAACCTTTCTCATTGTACACATATTCAATATCATAATTGAATTCATCAAATACTTTCCTTTTTCAATACTCGTATGAATCTCGTATGCACCTGAATCACTTAACTCATTTACACATTCTTTCTCAACTTGACTTTGCCCGTTGAACCATTCGAAATCGTTAAGGATACTCGAAAATCACAATAGCTCGTACAATGCCATATCCCAGGTATGGTCTTACATGTCATCACATATCGATGCCACTGTCCCAGATAGGGTCTTACACGAAATCATATAACGATGCCAATGTCCCTGTAACAACCAGATTTTAGCTAAATCAGAACAGTAGTTTTGAAACCACAAATCCAAAGTCGTAAAATTATTTTAATATTATTTTTTGTGTTTAAAGTGTGTTAATTGATATGTGTGAAAGTTTCGTGTGAAAATTTTATTGTTTGAGTGGTTAATTTGACTAAAGGACTTAATAGCGTAAAATGCCAAAGTAGTATGCTATAAGTTAAAAGTGTCTATTTGTAATGGTTTATTAAATCAAAGGTCCTTATGATGTTATTATACCATTAATAGATTGAGTGGGCCATTATGGACATTTATTAGTTAATATTCATGTTTTATAATAAGGGTTAAATTTGAAAATTTATTATTAATGTTAATAAAAATAAAACAAAGTAAAAAATTAGCTTGAATATCACCATATTTGCCGAAATTGAAGAGGAACGAAAAGCATTCATGGCTATTTAGGGTTCGGCTACTATCAAGCTCAATTGTAAGTTCATTTTTTTTATCAGTTTTTGATGATTTCTATGTTTTTGTGATCGTTGCTTCGTGTACTAGCTAGCCTGTACCCTAATTTTTGAAATTTTTGATGATTTTGTGAAGTGCCCTTGATGAGTTCTTGAGCTTTTGAATGTTTGATGATGGAAAATGAATAATTGTTGATAGTTTCACATGTTTTGTAAAGTGATTTTGAGTAAAAATGTCAATTAGGGATTAAATTAAGAAAAATGTAAATTGAGGGGTCAAAATGTAAAATAAATGAAATATATGGGCTTATATGAACTAAGGTAATATTCAGCCAAGCATGTGTATAAGGAAATTATGTATATTTTGTGTTTTGTGAAATAAGGACTAAAATGTCAGAGTGTGAAGTTATAAGGGCCAAAGTGTAAAAAGGCCTAATTATGTAACAACCTGTTTTTAGGGTTAATCAAAATAGTGGTTTTAGGACCACAATCTGAAGTCAAAATATTTATTTTATTATTTTATTAAGGTTTACAGTATGATAGAATGTTTGTGTGAAAATTTCGTAAAAAAATTTTACCGTTTGAGTGGTTAATTCGGTAAAAGTAGAGTTTTATTAGCTAAAAGTGTTTAAATGTTATAGAATATAAAGGAGGAGGTCTTTATATAGAAATTAATCCATTATTGAAGTGGAATGTGATGGCTTGGTATAAAAGAAATTTTAAATGTTATTAAAGGTTAAAATGGTAAATGGTTAATAAATGTTATAATAATTAAACAAAGCCAAATTATCATCTTATTTTTCATTCATCACCACCGAAAATAGAAATTAAAAACCATGGAAGAAGCTTGCTAGGGTTCGGCACACATTTGGCTTAATTAAGGTACGGTTTGAGTTCAGTTTTTAATGATTTCTATGTTTTTGAGCTCGTTGCAGCTTAATCTAGGTAGCCCGTACCTTCGTTTTCGAAACTGCTATAGATTTTGAATGATGTCATTGTTTAATGCTTGGTTTTTTATATGTTTTATTATAGATTATTAATGACTGAAGCTAGATTAACAAGTTTTGTAAAGTGATGACAAAAATGTAAAAAATGGACTAAATTGAGAAAAGTGCAAAATTTATGGTTGTGTGAATAAATGAAAATATAGACTGCTATAAAGTTTTATTAAATTTGGCTAGGCTTGGGTTTGGCCAAAATTGAATGAATTTCATTTTACGAGCTTAGGGACTAAATTGTAAAAGTGTGAAACTTTAGGGGCAAAAGCATAATTTTGCCAAAATATGTATATAGTATCAAATTGAATAGAAACGAAATTTAATATGCTGAATTTGATATTATATATAGATCAAGATAAGCAATTACAGGAACTAAATCGAGGAAAACGAAAAGTGGATGAATAGCCGATAATTTTATTTGAGCGACACGAGGTAAGTTCGTATAGCTAGAACTGAACTATTAAATACATATTATTGTTTAGAATGTATGAGTATAAGTTGAATGAATAATCCACTTGAAATTCGAATTACTGGTTATATGATTGTATTATTGTTTACATTACTAGAAGTGAAATGTCACAACTATTATATAGGTTACATGGATTCAGTATGATCATATGCATTGAGTATGCAAATTGAGTATTTAAATGTATATATATTTAATTGAATTGAATATATATGTGATTTGAGAAATTGAATTATTGATCATTGAATGCTTAAATGATGAAGTTGGATAATTACCGAGCCCCGTTTGATCTGTAGAATTTATTAGATACGAGTGACATGTCACTAGGGTTATCGATTTAGTCGAGCTCCTGCATTTTTTACGGACTCACCACAGCTCATATGAGCTTGCGGATATATTAGCTCGTAAGAGCTTACCGATTTAGCTCGTATGAGCTTACTGTTTAGCTCTACAGAGTTTACCGTTTTAGCTATTCAGAGCTTATCAATTATCAGCTTAGGAGGAGCTTACCGATCATGGCTCAAAAGAGCGAAAATGATAATGAATTGACGGATTATCGATTTATACACTTAGTGTGTATCACCCGAATATCTATCTAAGTTCTACATAGTTCAACGGTCATAATTACTCTTACCAATCATATGAATAAGCTATGTTGATACAGATAAATTACTGTTATTACTGATAAATTACTGGTTATACAGATGAACTACTGGTTGTATGGATGAATTACAGTTTATACGAATAGAAATGAATTGCCATAATGTTATGTGAATTACATGGTATTGATGATTTTATAAGCTTATATATTTGGAAAATTTGGTTGGATTGTATTGAAAAGGTAATATAGGTTATAATGACGTATGAACAAATGTTATATATGTGAATCGAGATATAGGTGGTTTAACCACATATATGCCCATTAGTGTGCAAGATACAGATTATTCGATGTTATTTCCATGGTTCAACAGAGAAGATAATGGTACGAAAATTGAAATGATGATATGAATCAGTTCAGGTATACATGACACGCTCGACGAGTAAGTGATATTTGATAATTTCATATGATATGTAAATGAAAACCGATCAATACATACAGAAATTACCAGGTTGTTATTATATTACGTGTTGGTTTTGATGGAACTGATTTATATATCCTCATGTTTCTCTAATTCTAAATTAATTGTTAAATTGTATATAATACATACTAGTCATACGAGCTTACTAAGCTTATTAGCTTACTCTGTTTATTTTTTTTATTTTACAGTTATTTGAAAGCTTGCTCGAGTTAGAAGTCATTGAAGATTTTATCACACTATCCACGAGTTGATTTGGTATTGTTGAACTCTTTGAAATTGATAATATGGCATGTATAGGCTAGTTGATGATTTGAGATGTATGAGTTATGTAAGCTATTGAAGCTTATATGCATTGATGTGTTTAAGCCATGTGATTTGGCTTAACTTGGTTAAATATTGGGTTATGTTTATGTGCATTAGATATGGCATGTTTTGGTAAGTAGTTGATGGAATGAGGATATGTAAATGGTATGGATATGTGAAGGAAATATGAATCGAAACTGTTGGAATAATAGTTGGTACTTGGATGTTTAAGGTTGAATTATTGAATAGGTTATATGTGTATATTGGCTAATGAATCATATTGGTTTGGTACATGTTTGAATGCACAAATAGAATTGATTTGAGTATATAAATGTTTGGTTTTGTAATGGCATATAATGTGTATTTGAAATGGCTGTTTTGATTGCTAAATTGAACGAAAGTATGGTGTTATATATGAGCTTAGGTAAGTTGGGTGAGGAAAAGTGGCTTAAAACAAGCCTATTTCTTGTCCACACGGTTGAATACACGAGCGTGTGATTCGACCGTGTGTCTACTGAAGCTTAGTTAAAATAAGTCAGTGAGTTACACGGCTTAGACATACGGGGGTGTCTATTGGCCGTGTGTGGCACACGGGTGTGTGGTCGGCCGTGTGACCCAAGTCAGTATGTATGCCCTGTTTCCACACGGCCTATGACACGGGCGTGTCTGGTGGCCGTGTGAGGCACACGGCCTGGGCACAGGGGTGTGTGATCTCTGTATTAAAGAAAATTTTATAAGTTTCTCAAATTTTTCAAATGTTATCAATTTAGTCCTGAATGCATGTTTTAAGTTATTTTTGCTCGACTTAAGCATGTTTTAAGTGTAAATGAATGACTTTGATTGAAATGATTTGATTTATTGATAAATGAATGTTCTGAATTGTGCTATAAGTCCAATAATGCCTCGTAACCTATTCGGGAGACGGATACAGGTTAGGGGTGTTACAAATTATGTATTTGTGGATTGAATTGATTAACTGTGTGATTAAATTAGTGAAATTTGTATTAATTTAGATCAAGAAAAGAGGAAATCAAATTTGGATCGAGGGAAATCAAAAGTTATCGAATAGTCGTTCTGTCCGTTTATTTCGACAACGAGGTAAGTTCATATGCAAATACATGCTTTTAAATTGAATTAGATATGTATTATTTGTCATTGAATTGCAATAAGTATGAACGAGCAACTACGAATAAGAATCGACGAAGTTACTGCATCTAAAAGTCTCATACGAACCTTAGGAATAGTATAGGATACGAATGTCATGGCATTAGGTTATCAAGATGTGATTACATGTAAGACATGTCTGAGACATTGACATTATATTGAGATTACGTGTAAGACCATGTCTGGGACATTGGCATCGTTAATTGATTTCGTGTAAGACTCTATCTGGGACAGCGACATCGATATGTGTTAACATATAAGACCATATCTGAGATATGGCATTGTATAAGTTATATGTAAATGCCGAGTATCCTTAATGATTCCGAACGGTTCAACAGGCAAAGATAAGTCGAGAAAGAATGTGTTAATGAGCTAAACGACTCAGGTACGTACAAAGTTTATATGAGTATTTAAAAGTGAAGTAAGTGATGAGTTACATGATAGAATGAATATGTATTCAAAGAGAAAGGTTTGTGTATGTATATGTATGTTTACTCGTACTTGGCCTAGTGATGGAAATATGGTGATTTATAAGATAGATTTATTTGTATATGGCTTACTAAGATTTTAAAGCTTACTTTATGTGTTCTTTCCATGTTTTATAGATTATCGAAGCTAGCTCAGACTCGGGGATTGTCGGGAAACATCATCGCACTATCGATCATCTCGTTGGTATTTTTGGAAGCTTTGTATATATGGTATATGGCATGTATAGACTAGTGTCATTTTGAAATGTTTTGAGTTGTGATTATAACCATGTGATTTCGCTTGTAAATGTTGTTGTGAATTTGGCATTTAAGTTGGCTTAAGTTATGTGTTTGATAAGATAATCATATTATGTATATAATGCCTTATATGTTGGCTTATTTGTTATGATTATGTGTTGGTTATTTTGATTAGTTGTTAATTGATGTGCTTATGCTTGGAGGCTAGCATATTGTGGTTTGATTTGAGATGACCATGTAGTATATGTTGAAGTATGAAATAGGTATTAAGTTGATGGGTAAATGCATTTAGTTGTTATGTATGTTTGATGTTTTTGGCATAGTGAAATGGTATGTTTTGGTTGTGGAAGAAATGGTTGTGAATAAATGGCATAATATGTGCATGAATTGGTAGGTTTTTTGTTGTTCAAAGATGTATTGAAATGGTGTTATATTGGTTGCTATGTGTGCTTGTGATTAGGGTGGCAAATTGGCTTTGCAAATAGCCTATTTTTTTCCACACGGGTAAAGACACGGGCGTGTATCTCAGCCGTGTCTGACACACGATCATGTTACAAGGACGTGTGTCCCCTAGGGTACCCTACGATTTAAAGTCAGTATACCCTATAGTTTTGACACAGTCTAGACACACGGGCGTGTCTACTGGCCGTGTGTGGCACACAGGCTGGCACATAGGCGTGTGGTCAGCCGTGTGACCCAAGTCAGTAACCCTCTTAGATTTTACATGGCTTGGCACACGGGAGTGTCCTCGGTCGTGTGGTACAAGTCAGTATGTATGCCCTATTTTCACACGACCTGTGACACGGACGTGTTTAGTAGCCGTGTGAGGCACATGGCCTGTTCACACGGGCGTGTGACTTATGATTGTATGAAATTTTTCTAAGTATTCAAAAATTTTTATATGTGATCGGTTTAGTCCCGAACCACTTCTAAGCATGATTTAAGGTCTCGTAGAACCTTTTAAGGGACAATGTGAATGTTTGTGAATGGTTTATAATAATGAATGTATAAATGTATGAGAATGTGATGTATTGTCTAGTAATGCCTTGTAACCCTATTCTGGTGTCGGTTACGGGTTAGGGGTGTTACAGTCCCGGACATGGTCTTACACGTAATCACAACACAATGCCAATGTCCCAGACATGGTCTTACATGTAATCACATCTCGATAACCTAATGTCATGACATTTGTATCCTATACTATTTCTAAGGTTCGTACGGGACTTTCGAATATCGAAACTTCGTCAATTCTTGCTTGTATTTTCTCGTTCAACATTCATAGAAATTCAATGACAATTAAACATTTATAAATCAATTTAAATGTATTTATTTGCATATGAACTTACCTCGTATTAGGGATTGACGTATCGGGTCGACTATTCAATAACCTTCGATTTCCCCCAATCTAAATCCTATTTCTTCCTTTCAGGATCTAAATGAATTCAAATTTAGCTCCTTTATTCAAAAAATCATTCAATTCAATCCACAAACACATATTTGGGCATTTTTACACTTTAGCCCGTAAAGTTCCACATTTTTACAATTTAGTCCTCAATTCATAAAAACACAAATTACACAATTTTTTTTATAATTTCATGCTAGAAAAATTCTTAATAGACTCTTATTAGCCTATTATTTTCATTTATTTCACATTTCAACCCCTAAATTTACACATTTCTCAATTTAATCCCTAATATGCATTTTTACCAAAAATCACTTTACAAAACATGATAATTTATCATTTATCTTCTATTTTTCATCATCAACTATCACAAAACTCATAGATTCATCAATGGCATTTTACAAAATCATTAACAATTTCACAAATCAGGGTATAGGCTAGTTAGAAAACGAAGTAACGATCACAAAAACATAGAAATCTTTAAAAACCGAGCTCAAAACATACCGTAATCAAGCTATATGCTAGTCGAACCCTAATGTTCTTCCATGGATTTCTTTTTCTTTTAATTTTCAGTTAAGAAAGATGATAATGAAGCCACATTTTACTTTGTTTTATTTAATTAAACTTAACTCACAAATTACTTAATTAACCTTTGTTTATACATTAATAAAACATATAATTTAAGGCCATTTATGTCCATATCCACTATCAATGGTTTAATAACAACATAAGGATGTCACATTTAATAAAACATAGCAATTGAACACGTTTAACTTATGGCATGCTACTTTTGCAATTTACGCGATTAAGTCCTTTTATCAAATTGAGCATTCAAACGCTAAAATTATTCCACGAAACTTTCACACATATCAATTCACATGCTATAAACACCAAAAATAACATTAAAATAATTTTTTGACCTCAAATTTTTGGCTCTGAAACCACTATTTTGATTTGGCTAAAACTAGGCTGTTACAATTGGGATAGCCAAAAATGGTGTGTAACGGATGGGGGTTAGGAATATCTGTATCTGAATCTGATCTGTTTTGTATATGAAACTAAAATTGTTTTTGCATTTGAAATTTATCTGTATTGGATCTAAACTAGAAATGTTTCTGTTATCAGATAGAATCTTTGAATACGGACACTGTTTGGTAAATGTGTTTATGTGAAAAAACTTTTTTATGCACTGAGTTCACAACTAACTTTATTGTTGGCTGGATTTCAGGTGGTTCTCAGTCTTGAACGGGTCGACACCGCGGAAGCTCGGCCAAGCTTTTATCTTTCTTTTAAATACTACTTTAGGAATTTCGATAAACTATAATAGTATGACTTTGGGAGATTATATACTTAACTAATCTTTGTGATGAATATTATGCAACGTATGGTTTAGTATTATTGTGTTATATGTGTGGTATTTGGGTATCGATGATGCAACTCTCTAAACTTAGACTGGATGTCTAGGCCGGGTTCAGGGTGTTACAATTAGACACCATCACAGTGAATAAACACAAACTCTTTTGACAAAGTTTTCATGCATTGATACAATCTAAATTCAACCTTTTACATCAATAACATATACCCAATCAGAATAATCACATATCTCATAACATATTTTTTAGACATATACATATTTCCTATCATATTCATACTATATATTCCATGGTTTCGGATTCCTAGTTTGATCGCTTTCTTACCAGCCTTCTTCACTATGAATAATATTCATGCAAGAGTCAGAGTAAAGACTCACCTGATACCCATGAACAACAGCTTGAACTCTAGATTCAAACTTCCATCATAAAATGCAGCAACCACTACTTACAAAACATAGGAACACCATTACTCTTACACATACAAGTTGCTTATTAATTCAATCGTTATCAATTCCATGTAGAAACCTTATACTTACAGTCTCACTGTTCAATTACCGAATACAGATTTACTCATTCAAAACTTAACATGCAGAGCTGAAATACTTACCTTGATGCGAAGTAACTACTGATCATAAAAAAACTTTAGCCTCTAGATTATCAAGGTAGGATGCATTCAGATTGAAGAAAGGTTTCAGTAGATACCAGTTAAGGAAGAGAAAGAAGAAAGAAGAACCCTTGTAAGGACACATTCTCACATATAAATATGACTCATCTTACTTAGTGAAATTTAACAAGTATCGTACGTATCAGAACTTGCCTTCTTATTGGCCAACAATTTTCGAGAAAAATATAAATATATTCCCTTCATAAAACTTATCAGAATAAACTATACGATTGGTTTCTAACTAGATTACTTAGAGTCTAACTAGCACAACATTCCATACAAACTAAGTGTACTATACCTTTGGCGAATATGTTGGAAAAATGAGTTTAAAAAATGCAATGGAAAATAAATTTAAGGAAAAACAAGAGTTTTAAAAAAATTTTCCAAAACAAGATATTGGTTGTGATATCTAAAGTAATAAACACTTAATCAAAATTGTACATTTTCGATTCATCTAGGATGAACACTTCGATCGAGTAGTCTTCTCTGCTATCCTCAAGCTCATGTCTGCTAACTGTGGGCTCGCTTCGAATTAAAAAAATTTCTCAAAAAAGACCAGTGGGGTAATTTTATAATTTCTTTGAACTTTGGGGTCAAGTTGTAAATTAAAAAAATATCTCTAGAAATTTTCTAGAATAATCTCTTTAAACTTTCTCTTAAATTCAAGTGTGTGTAAATAATGACCCAAGACTCTCTTTATATAGGAAGAGTTTAAAGAGTTCAACTATGATTAAACTTAACCACTATAATATTAAATTAATATAATATTTATCTTGATAAATATTAGATTAAATTTAATATTAAATCTTATTAAAATAATAAAATGTTTATCTTGTAGATAAACATTAAATTAAATTTAATATTTCAATATTAAATTAAATTTAATATTTCAATATTAAATTAATAAAATACTAATAAGATAAGTATTAAATTGAATTTAATATTAAACTATTAAAATAATATTATTTTTGGAATAATAAATCTGAAATCAAATTCTATAGTAGAGTCACAGTAGGAGTGTAGCTCTTCCACTACTCAACCATTAACGGCCATTCGCCGCCAGCCATCGGGACATCGCCATCACAGCCATCGGCATCACTGTGTTTGGTGATGTAGGTGCGACACTCTTAAGCACACCGAGCCGGTTTAGTTGCTGCAGGTTCAGTCAGGGTCATTGATGACCCAACCGGTTCGGTCTAGGCACCGGTTGGACCGTCAGCCCAGTTTCACATATCGGGCCCATTTCAACCAATTTTTGGGTCTTGGTTTCGATTTTGGGGGTTTTTTACCTCAATATTATAAAAAAAATTTATACACCAAAATAGGTTGTCAGTCAGATTAATTACGAAAATTGTATTTTTTTTAGGTCGTGCCTATCTGACAGGCACAACCGATTTTTTTAATATTAAATTTTTTTTCGTTTAAAAAATTATTATGATATTATTTTTTTAATATTTATATTAATATATATGTAAAAATACGGATTTTATACAGGTAAAAATACCCGAAACGGGTCGAGCCTGTTAGGTAGGCACGACTAGTCGTGCTTGACAGGTAGGTACAACACCCTCTGCTGCTGCTGCCTTCCCCCTGCATGCTACCCATTTTTTCTCATGCATGAGTCTTATCACTCATGGGAAAAAAAATTTTATGGGGGACCTTATAAGCATGGTCCCCCCCCCCCATATTGAAGCATCCACCGACTGTGAGAAAGAAAGGAGAGAAAGGAGAAGAAGAAGAAGAAGGAAGATGAAGGAGAAGAAGAAGGAAGGAAGATGAAGGAGAAGAAGAAGGAAGAAGAAGAAAAAAAAGGTAATGTATTATTTTAGTAATTTATTATAAAATTATGTTGTTTTGTGAGTTTTTAGTATGTAAATTTTTTTAAAAAAAATTGTATAATTACTTTGTTAGTAGTTTATGATTAGGTTATAAATTATTAGTTTTTTTTTTGTATTTTGTTATAGTTATTTGTTTTGTTAATAATTTATGGGATTAGGTTGCAAATTGTTAGTGTTTAGTGTATTAGTGTATTGTGATTTTTTTAGTAATAATATATTTTAAAAAATAATAATTTTATAGTTGATTTGGTTATATAAATTGTTAGTGTTTAGTAGTTTAGTGTATTAGTGTATTGTGATTTTTTTAGTAATATATTTTAAAAAAATAATTTTATAGCTATTTTATTAGTAATTTGAGATTAGGTTATATAAATTGTTAGTGTTTAGTGGTTTAGTATTAGCGTATTGTAATTTTTTTAGTAATATATTTTAAAAAAATATTTTTATAGCTATTTTATTAGTAATTTAAGATTAGGTTATATAAATTGTTAGTGTTTAGTGGTTTAGGGTATTAGTGTATTGTGATTTTTTTAGTAATATATTTTAAAAAAATATTTTTATAGCTATTTTATTAGTAATTTAAGATTAGGTTATATATTGTTAGTGTTTAGTGGTTTAGTGTGTATTAATGTATTGTGATTTTTTTTAGTAATGTATTTAAAAAAATAATTTTATAGTTATTTTGTGTTAGTATATGATTATAAATTGTTAGTGTTTATAGTTTAGTGTTTTGTGATTTTTTAATGTAATTTTTATATAATGTAATTTTATATTATTATATATTTATTTGATAATTTTTATTGATTTATTAAAATGTTGATTAAATTTGTTGTTACATAATTTTATAGGTTATTTGGAAGTTCTTCTAATTAGGTATGTTTCTAGTTCTTTTTTTTTTAATTCGTATGTTTTTTATATTTAGATAGTTTATATGTTTTTAATTATATTATTATTGTTATCTAACATAAAAAAAATTGTAGGTAAAAAATGAGAAATTATGAGATATTTACTGTGTTTATTTCTAAAATTTGAAAAAATTTATTGTATCTTTGGAAATAAGAAAAACTGAATTCAATTTTTTTTAATTGCAGATTTGTAACAAATGGGTTCTTTGATTGATAATACAAATCACATATCAAGTACCATTAAGGAGATGGTAATAAAATTTTTATTTCATAATCATGTTATTTGTTGAATTAAATTATATTGTATTAATTATTTCGCTAATATAATAATGTCAGGAGTCGTACCGCGTATTGAGAGGCCGTGTTAATAGTATAGGGTTTCAGCCAGATGAACGCCTAATACCGTTCTTGGAGTTAGCCGGGTTCGGATTAGCAGCATTGATCCGGACTTTTGATCTGCGATATGACCTGATTTCCGCTTTAGTCGAGCGATGGCATCCGGAGACCCACACATTTCATTTGCCGTGTGGGGAGTGCACCATCACTCTAGAAGATGTTGCAGTACAGCTCGGGCTCCCCATCGACGGGAATGCGGTCACGGGCGTAAGTTCGATCTCCAGGCCGGCAACCCTTTGCTATGAATTACTTGGACGCTCGCCAAGTGAGGAGAAATTTGCCAGTTTGAGGTTGTCATGGCTAAAGGCCAATTTTGAGTATTTGCCGAGTACTGCCAATGAATGGGAGGTGATGCAGGCCGTTCGAGCTTACATTATGCACCTTATAGGGGGTGTACTTATGACGGAATCAAACGGCAGTACTGTTCACTTGATGTACTTACCCCTATTATCTAATTTGCATAACACCCGTTCATACAGTTGGGGTCCGCAGTGTTAGCCATGTTGTATCGAGAACTTTGTCGGACGATGCATCCTTCTCGCGATGGACACGAAGCGGATGCCTCATATCGCTGCTGCATGCGTGGGCACTTTACCGGATGCCATTCTTGGCATCAATTAGTCACCAATCATATATATTTCCACTCGTTAATAGGTGATGAATTTTTATGCGTTGTAACAATTAGTTGACTTTTTTTTTCGGATTATGTTGCTCTAACAATTTTTTTCTTAAATGGAGCACAAATCCGGGTATCGGAAGGTCATACACGGTTCCGATATACCGCTTGATGATCGAGAATCATTCTAGAGAGGGGGTAAGTTTTTTCAATATCAATTTTATTTTATTATTTTATTTCATGTCGTATTCTGTTCTAGAAATTATGGCAATTATTCCCTCGTCTACCCGCGTCCACTCAAACTTATGGTGCATTAGCGCACCCGTTATTAATTTTCAGATAGTGGAGTGGTATCATGGCGATCGAGTACTTTGGCAATTCGGTTGCATTCAATATATCCCGAGTCCACCAGTACGATTGGGGGATATCCATGGGATGACTAGGAGGGGAGGCATGGGCTTGATTGGGGAGATGAGCATGAAGAATATGTTACGATGTGGAACAACCGGTTTGAGAGGGTACCTCAGATGGATCGTAGCTTGGATCTTCACCCTGCGTTACGCACTTACCTCTGGTATGCGTGTGAGATAGGGAAACCATTTTTGTTTGGTGGGCGGTCGATGGTAGTCCCCCCATATACGACACGAATTGGGCAACATCTTCCAGATCCGAATCATGCACCAGAGCTAGAGCCACAGCAGGAGCCAAAGCCGGAACTACACTCTGGAGGTAGTTCTTATCATCTAGATTTAAGGGGCGATGACTATTTCTCGGGCTCCTCAGGCCACGGATATCATTCAGAGTTTGATATCTTCAACCCACTACCACCTCAGTACTCCAGTCATCCCGGCTCATATTTATCTCAGTACTCTACTCCTTCCAGCCTGTATCCACCTATGTACTCAACTCCTCTAGAGCCGTATCCACCGCCGTACTCTACTCCTCTCGGCCCATATCCACCTCCATATTCTACTCCTCTCGGCTCAAGTTCATCGATGACGTTTGAGACATATGATTTTTCGTCTATGTTTCACACACCCCCACATACAGATGAAGAGAACGTTGATCGTCGTAGTCGTCTGCAACGTGAACGTCGGGCTCTACAAAAATATACCCCTCGAACCATACCATCAAACCATCAATTTTAGGGGGTTTTGTAATATAAATAACTTCCTTTTTTATGTAATAAATTTTTTGGCATTTTATTTATCAATTTAATATATTTTTGGCAAATTATGTAATGACTATTTATGTAATGAGTTTTTTATCATTTAATTACAAAGGATAGTTATCATTCCCCCGGTTGAAGAACGTTATTATAATAGTAAATGAAATACATAATAAATCTGAGTTAAGTATGTATGAACACAAACAGTCATGCTTCACTCGGAGTAAGTATATAAATTGTATATAAACATGTGCTTCGAAGGCGAATTTTGGATTTGCTTGGGTTGAAGTACATAATTGCAAAAAAAAAGGAGTATTAAAAACAATCAATTTTACAATGCTTAAAAAATCCATTTAATACTACTCAGCGGGACTTTTTCTTCCAACATGTAATTAACAAAATCTTAATTTCTATCTGATCGCGACGATTGTCCAATATGGTAGTTTTGGAGCGGGCATTTATTCCGATTATGACCTGGTAATCTGCAAACTCCACACAACTTCCCATCGGATTTCTCTCTAATGTCCATTTCGTTACGGATTCTAGATGATTACGGACGATCTTTTGGGTTCCTACGCAACCCTTTGTCCGGGACAAGCTCGAATGTCGTCGGAGGAACCTCCCAAGTAGATAGGTCGTGAAGTACGGAAACTCATTCTCCCTACACGCAACGCGTGTGTCGGAATATACACTTCATCGATAAATTGATCTACATTGAGCGAGACTTAAGCACAAGCTGCTACAACATGTGCACAAGGATAATGAAGTGTCTGGAACCTCCTACAATCGCACCGTCTATTTCAGAGATCAACTCCGTAGGACCTAGGTGGTATACCAGGTCAACGACTGATGGTCTCTGTAACGCGAAACATTTCATTACGTCGTGAATATACTTTTACATTCATCGACCTCACCATCCGATGGTTTGCAACCATTGCATCCCTGACATATTCGACAAACATGTGTCCTGCCTCTATCTGGTTGACTTGTTGCTGACCTATTCTTGGCATTAAGGCAACCAACCTGTAGAATGTAGCCGAGAAGACAGATGAAATCGGAAGATGTCGTGTTTTCAATAACACAGCGTTGATGCCCTCCATCAAGTTTGTGGTCATTTGACCGTAACGAAAGCCCTCGTCAAAACTTTGAGCCCATTGCCACGGCTCCATGGTACCCAACCATTATCAGAAAGATGTTTTCGTTTGACCTTCCATGTCATTCTCAAGTTGAGTCATCTTTTGCCGAAAAATGTGTGGCTCAAGCTCGTACGCTGTGTATGTATTAAGAAAATATAAGTTACAGTCTCATCACAAAACATTAGGTTATATATTGAAAGGATAAGGTTATTCTTTACCCATTTTCACAACTTGTCTCTTCCAGTCTGCATTTTTATAATCTCGATGAAAGTTAGACGCAATGTGCCGTATGCAGTAAACAGATCTCCATGGCACACCAGAACGCCTAATGGCAGCAATTAATCCTTTCCCTCTATCGGAGATGATGCAAATACTATCATTACTAACAAAATACCTCCGCAGATTTGTAAGGAAGAATTCCCACGATTCCATATTCTCTTTATCTACGATGGCAAACGCAATCGGGAGCACGTTATTATTCCCGTCCTGAGCAATCGCAAGAAGTAAAATCTGTGTATATTTACCGTATAGCCATGTCCCATCTACTTGCACAAACGGCTTGCAGTGGGGAAATGCACGTATACATGGATCAAACGTCCAGAACATCCATTGGAAAATTCTTTTTCTCGGTTGTAGTTGCTCATCCAGGCCATAATAAGGTCATGTCTGCAACTCAATGGCAGTCCCTGGTACGTACTCCCTCATAGCGGCAATTCATCCCTGCAACTCTTTATATGATGCATCGAAATCTCTGTACAATTGCTCCATTGCCATCTGTTTAGCTATCCATACCTTCCGGTATGACACTCGATACTGGAATCGTGCCTGTATTTCGGCAATCAGTATCGAAACCTTAATGGTCGGCATGTCTTCAACCATTGGCATGATGCACGTACAGATAGTTTTGGAATCAAGTTTTCGATGATCTTCTGTCATACGTGATGAAGTGCATGTGTGAGGCCCAACAAATTTTCGTATCTCCCACATCTGCGACTTTTGGATAAATGCAGCTCGTATCCGCCAATTACAGCCTTCCGCTGACTTTCAACACTCTCCAATATATAATGTCAGTTTAGACACTACGACTTTATAGTCTACTGATATATTCATATTATACCATTTAATGGCAAATACGCACTCTTCCTTATTTTCGAATCTCTGGCCCACGAACAACTCCTCAGGATCAGAATATACGGCCATCCGATGAGCAGATTGTATTGCAGGGTACTCTGGGAACTCGGCTACATGCGTCGCATCGGGGTCTATCCGAGACATGTGTACCCCAGAATTATTATGTATCACAATACGATGAATCTGGTTCCCGACTGAAGACGCATTAACATTTACTTCCTCATTCACGCCTTCATCGTCAATATCATCCGGGACCTCATCCACGTCGGGATCACTTTCACTATCGACTTCATGATCGGAAGGATCACTACTATGGTATACATCATCACCAACCACAACAATCTCCTCGGTGCAAAGATTAAGATCAATGTCGATCCCATGTATAGATTGATTGACTACCAACGTATGATACCGGAACCACCATACACGGTTCTTGAGCTCCATCTTCTTCACCTAATGGAGTGGCATCTTGATTTCCTCCACACCAACTAACTCAAAGAAATAACTCAATCGATGCATTTTGGTTGCTCCAAGTCCCACAATAAAGAGCGACCATTGTCTCCACGTCTTCATCGCCTACAAGTTCTATTTCTGTGAATTTTATGGGATCCGTCGAATCGAAACTTGTAGAAAAGTTTCGAGATCCTTCTCCCACAACGCTTTATAAATTTTTCACTAATTTTTTCCTTCATATCATCAAAAGAGATATTTCTATTGAATCTCATTGCTACTTGTTTGCGACATTCAAATATACATCCTACGCTTATTGTCAAAATTTCTCCATCAAAATAAACGATACTAAAAACTCGATTCTCCATATTCAATACTAGATCTGTTAAAAAATTTCAAAATTCTCAAAACAGCTTTGAATAGCAAAAAGTTACATAAAATTTTTAATGCAAAATTTTTCATTCGAAGCTAACAAAATTATTAATCTAACAAACTTTTAAATAATAAAATTTCTAACAAAATTCTACATTCTATTTAAAAATAAATAAATTAAAATACCTTATCCTTCTTCTTGCTTTCCTTTCTTTCCTTCTTCTCACTCTCTTCTTACTTCTATTTTGTCGCTAAATTTTCTCTGTATGTTCTTCATCCGATTTTCTGGGAATATATAGGAAAAATTAAGCATGTGGGCCCCACCACCATGTGCTACTACCAGAAGGCACAACTAGTCGTGTCTCTGCTCGCCGATAGGCTCAACTAGTTGAGCCTGTCAGGTAGGCACAACATATATGTATGCTTCCATATACACGGGTTGTATACTAACCCGAAAAAAAATATATATAATAATTTTTTAAACAAAAAAATTTTTTAATATTAAAAAAATCGATTGTGCCTGTCAGGTAGGCACGGCCTAAAAAAACATACCATTTTCGTATTTAATCTAGCTGATAACCTATTTTGGTGTATAAATTTTTTTTTATAATATTGAGGTAAAAAACCCCGATTTTGGGCTCCCAAGCCTAATTTATGATCCCATGTCCAATTTTCAAGTTTAATTATCCATTGGGCCAATTTTCTAACTTGAAAATTAACTTCAAAAAACATCATTTTAATTTTAATTGATTTGATTAATTTAAGTTTACTTGATCAAAATTAATTTTCTCAAAAATCACTTAGATTTTCCAAATTAAATTTTCAAGAAAATTCTTTAATCAAATTCTCTATTTGAACAATTCTTATGACCACTTAATTTAATTCCACATCGAATAAATTGACTCAATTAAATTATTTTCGAAGTCGTAGAATTTTCTTCTTATTCAAATACAGTCCGATCGAATTTGTATTGAGCTAGCAGAGGGACCAATTGGACATATACAATTAGGCTCTAGTGATTGCAACTATGTCCAGAAACATCATTCTGATAATTCGCAATTACTTAATCATGGAGTTAGTCCACAAGAAGTACTTAGTCCACAAGAAGTACCATGATTAAAAGCTCATTATTGTATACTCTTTACGAAAGCAATTCATCCAACTATTTTGTCCAATGACCTCGTCTTGGGTGTGTTACCCTCATATAATATCCTTGACTCTTTTGAGTTAAATCCATTCATTCAATACAATCATGTTTTAT
Source organism: Gossypium longicalyx (assembly GCA_025698465.1). NCBI lineage: Eukaryota > Viridiplantae > Streptophyta > Magnoliopsida > Malvales > Malvaceae > Gossypium > Gossypium longicalyx. The sequence goes on along the minus strand of CM046998.1, from coordinate 6,906,449 downwards.
CTTATTATCACTATTGTGTCTTCTTAATGATTAATGTGATCATTGTTAACAAATGACTATGATAAATTACTCGTTTGAGAACAAGTAACCTGTGGTCACGTTCCATATTTATCAATCCACACAATGCCAATGAGAGGATATCATTAACTCTTTTAATTGAGCTATGGATTCCACTGTTGCTAGTAAAGTCATGCCATACACAAGTCATGTACCTAACATACCACTTATGGGCTCGATCATCTTTAGATCATAAGCCTTCACTTATATCAAAGCACATGAGTTGCATAAGCATGGTCAATGACTAACTCAGGATTTAGGTAAATTGCACCATAAACGTCACAAGTGAATTAATTCACAAACGGATTCAAAATTGATTCATCTTGGGTCCAATCTAATGTATCATTCTACCAATAAATACATTTGTCTCTACTCGTGGAGTCAACTGCTCCAATAGCCAATACTAGTCATCTCCTCAATTGGAATTGTAGACGACATAACAATCATTCTTAGTATTTGAATCAAATGCTCACTTTGATTCTTTTACGATATTACAGACTCATTTAGATTATCTACTGAAGTAAGTTGTCTTTCTCGCAATGTAAACGTTTTTTAAAATGCCACTTATCTTCAGTTTGAACTTTAGACAATCAATGAGCTAATATTTGCTTGTCACAATTTCGCTATGCATGCAAAATATAAAAGACATAAATACAAAAGGTATAATAGTGAAATGTGAAATTAACTTTATTTATTTATTCATCATTCAAATAAATATAAAACAATTACTTGTTTACTACAATATAGGCACATTTCCCAATAGACTACTCATCAATTAATTCACTTTTATCCCTTAACACTAACGTCTCCTTCATATATCAAAGTATCACCACATATGCGGTTACTATACGCTCACACGTATGAGCCAAAATGTTTATTTTGGGGAGTATCACCACGCCAGACAGGATGTCTACTTATATATGCCCAAAACTTTAGTTTCGCCAGAATTGGGGTGTTACATGATTGATCACTCACCCCTACTTATGATTGTTGGGCCCTCATCTTGGCCTCCTACAACGACATTGCCTTCTCTTTTTCGCATCCAGTAGTAGATATAACTTGTCGTTATTCCTGAATCAATCCATGTAAGTTGGAGATGTCACTAACTCCGATTCGAGAAATGGTTCATGCGTTGGCAAGTAATCGTACCTACGCTGCCACATCTCGATATACTTCTTGTGGAATGTTGGTCAATCTTCCTTAAGTCTCCCCTGCAAGTCGATCGTGTGCAGGTCATCGAGCTCCTAAGATGGCGACGGAATACGTTACGTACACCCGAACTATTGTATCACTCGGTTTGATCCGTGCATCTCAATCATTGTAAAAAAAAATCAATAGCACTTTGACATGCCAAATGTTGCGATTGGCAAAAAATTACATTGAGACGCATTCTTGAATTCTCGGATCTACATATAGCATCCATACAAATTGTAGTACGAATTTATAAATTTTAGTATGTGTCTAATATTTAATTTCAAATGTCGGAATAAATATTATATAACTTTAAATTTCATAAACCAACCTCCTCTTTGGATTGTTGACCTAAAGCTAGCCGGATATCCTCGAGCTTGGTTGGTATACCTATGTGTCTCACATAATTGTTCCACCTATTCAAATAATATGTTATTTCAAAAATAAAATAATGAAAAAAATCTTAGGATAATGATATTATCAAATGAATTTTATCATATTACGAGTGGGAATTCATAAGAGAGTCCACTCGGGGTCGTAAAAATGGTAGTCAATACCATGCCCACATTTGAAAAAGGAGCATACAATCCTCGATTTTAACTTTTTTTGGTTTTCTCACTCGACACATTACTAGATTTTGATATTTATTTGGCATAAGCAGACCCTCGATCAACCTCAAGATAAATGCATGTACGAATTATTCTTTTTCAACGTCAGTCACGGAGGCCTCGATATATTTGAAGTTGTCCTCCAACCACCCCATCTCGATCCAGCTACCCTTAAACTTGTTTTGCACCTTCCTTAGTAGTTGCTCACATGTTGCATTTTAATCTGCACTCACCATTGGCCCCGTAACGATTTCCTCATTGACCGATAGACCGAGTTGTAAACCAACGTCATTGAGTATAATTATACACTCATAATAAGGAAGATGAAATGTGTGTGTCCTTGGTATCTATCTTTCCACCAAAGCACTAATAAGTAGGGGATCCAATTTAGTCCCCCCTCGAGCATGCGAGCCACGTATAAGAATCATGCATCTCGCAAGTGTCCATGAATGGCAACCGATGCACTCATACTTAAATTGTGTATGTATGTCTCCAAAATCTGATCTTCGACTTGAGTATATAAACATAAAAAATTAATAATGTTAACAACATAATAATTAGCTAATTAAAATTAAAAAATTTAATAATATTTTCTTACCATTTGTAATTAAACATAAGAGATATGCTTGTCATCCAAACGAATAAGTTGATTTGTCATTTTACAAATATGGTTGTTGAGGTGTAGTCATTGGAATTGTGACCGTTGGGGAAATGCTATTGTTACCTTAAAAATGCGTCTCACAGGGCGCATTTTCATTTCTCTCTCTTAAAAACGTGCTTTGTAGGATGCATTTTCATTTTTCTCTCCAAAAACAGCGTACCTCGGTAAATATATAAAAAAAACTTATTTACTTAACTATTAAAAAAATTCAGCATATTTCATTAATTTACCCGAAGAATAATATTATTAATATATTATAGATCTTTAATTTGAAATTTTATAAAAAAGTAAAAAATGATCTAAATCTCAAATGTTGTTATAGGTAAATAATAACCACCTCTCTATTACATCAAAGATTTTAGTAGACAAATGTAAATGTTATTGAAAGGGTTGATTGTATATTTTTAAGAGAGTTAAAATAAAATTTTATCATTTTGATAACTTGTCTTTTTAAAATTTTAAAGGACTAAATCAAAATTTTATAATTATCGGAGTTTAAAGTGTAATTTACCATATACTCATTTAAAATAATATAAAATTTAACATTTTAGGGGTGGAGCCCCAGGACCCGCGGTGACCATAATTACTAATTTTAAAGGAGGTGACAAGCTCATGGGCCAAATGTGAAATTAAGCTAAAACAATATTACATTCCATAAGAAAAAAAAAACTGTAAAAAGAAAAAAGAAAAAGCAAACCATAATGCACAAATTCCCAGCCACTGCTAAAGCCACTGATCCATTGCCTGCCAGCTAATCTCCCAACCCAACCAACGCTCACGATCCTCCCTTGTACTTTGTCTCTCACTCACTCACACACTTCAATGTCTTGCTTTTGTTTTAGCCTCGTGATACCGATGCTTCCGCCTGCGTGGCACCCGTCCCCACCCCCACGCTTTGCCCTTGCTCTTTCTTTCTCTAAGGCGGGAAGGCAATGCCAAACCTTGCCCCCTAATTTAGTATTACAGTGAAAACAAACAAAACCAAAAGGTGTTTTTTTTCTTACATAGATTTTGTTTACAATTATACTATTCATGAATGGAACCAGTTGGTGCTTGATTTGTTTTCTTATGATGTTTTGAAACCTAACAATTATTGATCAACAAAATCGAAAAAACAAAAAAAAGAAAACGAAAGCTTGCTTACTCTGTCACTGGGAATTAGAAAAAGAAAAGCTTTGTAGTTATGTTTTCAGAGGGAAAATAAAATCTGGGTTTTCATTTTTTTTCCCTGTAAAATTCAATATCTGAAAGTTTTACTTTTCTCTGTCAAATGTGAGAGACATCTCTTGTTATCTTATCTGTTGCTTAAGTTGGGAGCATATTTTTTTTGGAAAAGAAAATTTTTGTTTGAAATTTGAAGATTCGATTCGTTTGAAGTTTCAGGTGAAGGAACAAAAATAAAAACGCAGTGACGAATTTATTCTTTGCGTCTTTCTCTATAAGATTTGCTCGCCAAATTTGAAGTCCTCTGGAGGGTTTTCTTGTCATTTTCGTCCAAAAAAGTTGGACACTAAAGAGAGTCCCCCAGTTTTTGAATTAGAAAAATTGAAGCTTTTTTCTTTGGTATTAGTGCAGGGTAAGTAAATTTAAGTTCCTTTGAGTTCCGTCCTGTTTTTGTAAGATGCTGAAGAAACGTGGAGCATCATTATGGGGTTTTGGATATTGGGTTATGGTGGTGGCTCTGAAGCTTTAAGATAAGCAACAAGAACCGTCCTTGTATGTGCATTTGTCTTATATCCTCTGCTTTTCTTTCTTTTTTTTGCTTCCATGGCGAAAATGAGGGGTTGCATAGTCACTGTGGCTTTACTCTTGCTGCTACTTCTTTGCTTACACCAAACACCTGTAGAGTGCAAAGAAAGACTCATTAGACAACTGTCTTCTCAGCCTTCTTCAGCTACTAAGCCTCAAGAATTGAAGATTGGGTTCAAAAGGGTAATTCTCAGCATTGTGCTGGGAATTTTAACTGGATTGATTGGAGCTATTCTTTTTGCTTTATTGATCAAAATTGCTGTTCAGTACATCAATCAAACCCCATTCCTTAAAGGTCCTGTTATATTTTCTCCCAAAATATCTTCCAAGACTCTCCAATCAGCCCTTGCAAATGAAAACCAGTTGCTAGGTTCAAGCTCCAACGGGAAGTACTATAAGACGGTTCTTGATAACGGGCTCACTGTTGCAGCCAAAGTGCTTGAACCCTTTGACAGTGGTTCCCCGGAGATGCAGAGCAAGTCGGTGAAGAGGAGGATACAACAAGAACTGGAGGTTCTTGCTAGTTTGAGGCACAGGCATTTGAGGAGTTTAAGAGCTTATGTTCGTGAATCTGATAGGTTTTCTTTGGTTTATGATTATATGCCCATGGGGAGCCTTGAGGATGCAATGAATGGAGTTAGGGAAAATCACCTGGAGCTTAGATGGGATGTTAGGCTTAGGATTGCTGTTGGGGTGATTAAGGGTCTTCAATATCTTCACTTCACTTGCGTCCCTCAGATTTTGCACTACAACCTGAAGCCTACAAATGTGATGTTAGATGCTGAATTTGAACCAAGGTTGGCTGATTGTGGATTGGCTAAGCTCATGCCTAATATGGATAGGGCAATTTCTGGTTACTGTGCTCCTGAGTGTTTACAGAACAGCAGGTACTCAAAAGTATTCCGCCATTAATTAAAGCTTACTGCATCTTTTCTTCTATAAGGATTATATTTAACAGGCATCTGGTAATAGTATCTTTAGGCTTTATTAATAACCCGGAGTTCATTGCAGATGATTTTTCACTTTGGGACTAAATTTTAAACAACTGAGAGTAGAGATATATATTGGTCTCATTCATAGGTCTTATGGTTTTCTAGTCTTCTCCTGGAACCAGTGCTCTTTTGTTTTTTTCTGGCAAACATGTTGCAGTAAAATGGAAGCACTCCCAATTGGGATTGGACTATGCTATTGGTTTTCTATTATTACCACGCTTCAATGTGCTTCAATGTTTTGTTACCTGAACATCATTAATTACTGATACTATTTCTAATGACACATATTGGATTAAACCTCATGCTGGTTCTAACAAAGATGGATAATTTCACCAACAGGTATACAGATAAGAGTGATATCTTTAGCTTTGGGATGATATTGGGTGTCCTGTTGACTGGCAGATATCCCACTGATTCATTTTTCCGGGAAGCAGTGAGTGGAGGGAGTTTAGGACAGTGGCTCCGACATTTACAGCAGGCAGGGGAAGCACACGAAGCTTTAGATAAAAGTATTCTTGGGGAAGAAGTAGAGGAAGATGAGATGCTGATGGCAGTGAGAATTGCTGTTGTCTGCCTATCGGATTCGCCTGATGATAGGCCTTCCAGTGATGAGCTTGTAACCATGTTAACCCAGCTGCATAGTTTCTAATGGAAATGTAAGTATGTTGATACTTGATATATATGTTCAAGTCTTTGCATATTCTAGGAATTGGATATTTTTGGTCTATAAGTTACTTTCACTCTAACCTTTTTGCAATTTGTCGAGGACCAAATACTTTGCTCTTTGTGCAGCATTGGTTCCTTGTGTTCTGTTCAAGTCTTAGTGATTATTTTTCCATCACAAACTTGGCTTGCAGCATAGTGTGCAAAGAAATTTCTGGTACATGCATTGACTATTTGATCTGACGACCATGGGAGACATCTTCATTATTGTGTTCTTAAACAACTAATCATGGTGGGGTTTTCTCAGTTGTCTTTTTGTTGGGAAAACCTTTTCGAAAATCACGGATGCTTTTGCTATATCAATCAACATGTTATAGTTGTTCTTTTCATGGGTTTTTAGAGGATAGGATTGAGATTCAGCTTTTCATCACAAAGACCCCATATCTATTGTTGGTTGAAAATGTTTTCTAAGTAAACAGTATGGTCTAGTACTCAATCAATCAACTTGTTCATCATCCTGCTAAGGAATTGAACTTGTAGTTAACAAAGAACTCTTTCGAGTTTTGCCTTCATTTTGAATTTCAAGCATATGGTTGAATAGCATTTTAGGGAAAGTACAATGAAAGGGTTTGGAGGTTAGGTAGGATATTGACTTTTCTTTGCAGTGACGAGAACTCTAGTTGACAGATTTGCATGGCGACAGCAGTTGAAGTAGGGGAAAATAAAGTTAAAATAAACTTTATCTATGCTTTCAGCTTCTAAATGATTCATATTTTATCTGTAATAATACTTTATGGTTTGGACTTTTGGAGGGGATGATAGCTGGCATTGGATTAGACTAGAGATTAGATGAGTGTGGAAATAGTTAGGGAAATCATTCAAAAGGGTAATATCATGCACAGGGAACTTGAAAAAAAAGCAAAAGAATGTGGTGGGGGGAGGTTAGAGACAGGGAGGTCATGCACATGCACCTGCATGCTTCAATTGGATGGCTGATATATTTACTTTTAACAGATATAAGGGATGGGATGGTATGGTGAGGCAGATCACACAGTCAAGATGTATCCCCTTACAGCTGTGTTTTATATATTACTTTACACACACATACATACATACATACATACATACATGGATATATATATATATATCCTAGTCCTTGCAGAATGCACATCTGTACACTGCCCTTCTTTTCCAAGATTAAAAAGTTTCTTAAAAAGAATATTAGGCCAACAATGTGGCTCGCCTTATAGCTTTTGTAAAAGTAATTTCTTTAAAGAAAAGAAGCAAAGCTTTAATTTGCATAATTTAGAGCAATTAATTAATTGTTGTTGACGGTGCTTTTAAAAGCATAATTGATGTGCAAGTATCAAATAACCTTTTCAAGTTGTTTTGCAAAAAATTATTGACTGGTTTGTTTTGTAAAAAATAGTTTGACTCCATAGAAAATGTCTTTTTTTTAAAAAAAAAATTCTTTTTTAAAAAGCATAAATTAAATTTAAAAAAAAAAAACTTATCTTTAACGTGTTTTTATATAAAAATTAATTTAAATCAAGTTAAATATTATTATATTTATAATAATTTCTTTATATTTTAATTTTTTAAAATATCTTGAAATATTTATCCAAAATATTATAAATTTTAATATTATTAAAATACATATTTGTATTTAATAAATATAATAAATAATTAATATAATTTATTATTTTAACAAAAAATTTTAATATTACAATTTTATTTTAATTATAAAATTTAATATTAATAATATTTTTAATCTTTAAATAATATTCTTAATATTTTTATTTAAAATGTTTTATTTTAATCATAGAAATATAGTTATTAATTTATAAATATTTTAACTATAAATATGTACATTTATTCAAATCCTTTTTAACTTGATTCATCCCTTTCAATTTCAATGTACTATATACTAGGCTAAATTAGCATAATGTACTAAATTTCTTTTAATTAGGCCTTTAGGCTGTTTTTAGGAGAGAGAAAGTGAAAAAGCATTTAGCTGTTAAGGTTTTTTTTTTTTTACTTTTTAGGGTTTGGATTTTTTGATAGTTTTATATTTTTTAGAGTTCAGAGTATTTTAAAAGTGTTCAGGGTTTTCGATTGAAACGGTAGAAATTCTTAGGTAGTTTTGAGGGGTTGAGAATGTGATAACGCGCTTCAGCATATATATATTTCATATGTCATGGCGAGATAGGGCCATCACCTGAGGAACCCATCGTGGGGAAATCTGATTTCAGAGTAATAATGCTTGATACGATCAGGGGTGGAAGTCTAGGTGGAGGTCTCACTCGGCGGCCGTGATGCGGTCACGGGTTCGACTATAACCAGGGCCTAGGTGACAGTTGTTACACGGTCAAGAGGTCAAGCATTTTGGATACCCGCAAATGGTGCCTTATAAATACCATATATAAAATTGATGTCATAATCATACGGAAAAACTTTGGGGATTTCCATTGTAATCAATGTAATTTTTTTTCTCTATTTCCAAGCAGCTAGTATCTTTAACCTTTTATTCTTGTCCGAAGGTTGACATTGAGAAGACACAAAATGGCTCTCAGGTGGACAGCAGATATTCCAGCACAGTAATGGTCAAACTTGGGTCCATGCGGCAGCGGTTGTAGTTATTAATGGGTTGTTTAATAATGACAGTCGTTGTCGCACTGAAAGAAGCATCACCTTTACTACACTGCAACAACCGCTCCTTGTCTGAGAGTCCCTTTGCGTTCATCACGATGCTGGTTTTCGAATAAGAAGGAAGGTTTAAAGTATCGACTGTTTGGAAACAGAGAAAAAAATTATGCCAATTCTAACAGGAAGCCCTAGAGTTTTTTCGTATGATTATGCCTTCAGACTTTTGTATGGTATTTTTAGGGCAAGATTTTTAGGTATACGAAAAGTTTGAGCTCATTATCGCGTAATGACCGTCAATTGGCTCCCTCGTTATACCTCGATCCATGACCTCATAACAATCGTCAATTGAAACCTTCACGTCGACTTCCACCATTGACTGTAGAAAGCAAAATCAACTCATAACTGATTTTCCTAGGATAGGCTTCAGAGGCAATGATCCCATCTCGGCATAATATATGAAATGTGTGTGGCTTGGAGCAATATCGCATCATCGAAGACTTTTTGTTTCAGCTTCGATACCCGTATTCGCTGCAACGGTAATCGAAGATGGGTAAGATCCATCAACATTGGTGAACTTGATGTGTAACTCAATAACAACATTTTCACTTGAGATGAGAGATAATATGACCGTCTTGAGATGCATTTCACTAATCATATCGAATAGCTCATACTTATAGGGGTCAATGGAAGCAAGAAATCTACATTGTAACCTCATAATTCTTTCCTAGGTCAATCCTCCAATTTTTCTCCTAATTTTGGTCTGTAGCTCACGTATTTGAATGATATTATTGAACGCAAACTCCACGGGCTTTGCTTCTACAAACATCGCCCCGACCTCTATTATAGATTTGCCGTCGTAGTATATAATAGATTTCACTCGTCGACTCATTTCAATATTGATCACGAATTGAATGAACAAACGTAAAAAAAATAAGTAGAAAGTTATCCAAAGGAGTACACACAACTCTCACAACACAAGGTTCTTTTGTTTGATATTAACTTGATGCGTATCTATGTTATGAAAGTTATCGGGCTTTGAATTTCGTTTGCGAATGCACACATTCATTGCATATTGTATTGTGTAAATAATTTCTAGAACGCGTTCAGAAGTCATATAATTTCATCACGCTTGTGCTCTTGAGAGATTCCGCGCTGCATAACATGCTCTATAGGTATTTGAAAAAGTACTTTCACTCTTAGAAGAAAGGAAATTTGTTAGAGAAAGCTCATCCAACTTGGCGAGCTTTCTCTAACAAATTTTCTATTCTCGGGGGTGAAAAGCCTGACGTTTCGAATAATTCGGACACTTTAAACACGATTAGAATACGTTCATCACTCATGTAGCAAGCTTTCAAGGTTTTTCTTTGCAAACAGACTCTTTCCTACGGCTATAAAAGGGCTTACACACACCAAGCTTTATCATTCCTCAATCATATAATTTCTCCCTAGTCATCTCCATTCCTCTATTATAAACCATTTCTCAGTTTTAAAAATTTCGGTCGCTAAAATTATTTTGTTTACGTCCGAGGTATACTTGAGTCGCTGGTAATGCGATATAGCTTCAAGCTGCACACATTTTATATATCATGTCGAGATGGGAACATTGCCTCTGAAGCCTATCCTAGGGAAGTCGGTTATGAGTTGATTTTACTTTTTATGGTCAAGGGTGGAAGTCGACATGGAGATATCAATCAATAATCGTTATGCGGTCATGGATTAGGGTATAACGGGGGAGTTAGTTGACGGCCATTCCGCGGTAACGAGCTCAAACTTTTCGGGTACCTAAAAATGTTAGCCTAAAAATACCATATAGAAGCCTGATGGCATAATCATACGGAAAAACTCTAGGGTTTCCGGTTATAATTGGCGTAATTTTTTTCTCCATTTCCAGATAGCCGATACCTAAACCTTCATTCTTATTTGAAGGCTAGCACCGTGATGGATGCAAGATGACTCTTAGGCGGGAAGCGGTTGTTGCAGTGCAGTAAAGGTGATGCTCCTTTCGAGGAGATGACGATTTTCATTATTAAATAACTCATTAATAACTACAACCGCTGCTGCACCGACCCAAATTTGACCTCTACTATGCCAGAACATTCGCTCTCCACCTGATAGCCTTTTGTTTCCACCTTGGTGTTAGCTTTCGGACAAGAATGAAAGGTTAAAGATACCAACTGCTTGGAAATAGAGAAAAAAATTATGTTGATTACAACGAAAATCTCCAGAGTTTTTTTGGGTGATTATGGCCTTAATCTTATGTATGGTATTTATAAGGCATCATTTGCGGTATCAAAAATGCTTGACCTCCTGACTGCGTAATAACTGTCATTGAGACCTCTGTTATACTCGAACCCGTGACCGCATCACGGCCACCGATTGAGACCTCCACCTAGTCTTCCACCCATGGTTGTGTCAAGCATTATTACCTTAAAATCAGATTTCCTCACAATGGGTTCCTCAGGTGATGATCCTATCTCACAATGACATGAAATGTATGTGTGCTGAGGCACGTTATCACATCCCCAACCCCTCAAAACTACATAAGAACTTTTGTCGTTTCAATTGTAAACCTTGAACACTTTTAAAATACCCAAAAAATCAAAAACCCCAAAAAAACCCTAAACTTACAAAAATAAAAAGCCCTAATTCCTATCAACTGTGCAGAAAGCGCACCCAACTGGATGCGATTTCACTTTCTCTCTCCTAAAAACGATCTATTTCCCTAATTAAAGTTTAAAATGGCTCAAATGCCTAATTTAAAAAATTAGCATATTCTGCTAATTTAGCCACAAATGGACCTAAATTTTTAAATTTAAAAAGTAGAGAGACTAAATTTCTAAAAATAAAAATATGAAAATTAAATTTCAAATATACAAAAATTTTAAAAATTTTGAGCAAATTGTAACTTTTAAATTTATATACTATAAATTAGTCAAAAAAATATATTATTAACTCAACCAAGCATGAGTAAAAACCATACTACTGTATATAAAAAAAATGAAAAATTCAAATAATATAGTACTTAATTATTTGACAGGGAAAAAACAAGAAGATGTTCCCACAGCAAGAATTCCAAAGTCTTACCATGCACCAGAAGTAGAGAAACATTCAGATTCTACATCCGAAGGCAGGGTTTTTCTCAGACTCAGTTGTCAACATCGGATATGGGTATGTATTTGACATTTGTATGGTCAGTTTTTATAAGTTGTTGTTGTTTTTTTTAATGTATTTGGATGATTTTTGGAAGTTAAATTCTTATATATGAGTGCCGGATATATTCAAGAAAATTTTATTATATGCATTTCTCAATTCATCTAATTTTGATGTTATTTATCCGTTCTTCGATCTATTATTCTTTTGTATTTTCTGGAGATGATATCTTTATTATTTAAATATGTATCGGATACAAATATTTTATCTCTAATCGAGTATAATATAATTTTGCAGAAGCAGAGCAAAGCAAGAGAAAAGCTGAAGAGGAGGAAACTAGATCGAGCATTAGAGTCAGTTCAACTCCACGTCCTCGGGCAGTCATATCTAGTTGTAGTGATAATGGTGATTCTAAATGAAACTTACAAGACTACAAGTAAATAAAATGGAAGGAATTATTCTGTTCTTAAAACCCCAAGTGCAGACAACAAACCAATCCACAAGCTAAGATCAGCAAAGATTTTGAGCCGAGGGTCAGTGTTGGGCTAACCCCTTAACCCATTTTTGAAGGTTTAAATCTACACAAACAACCGGGAGCCATCAAATTTTCCTGCTTAAACGGGTTTGAATTTGATGCATAAGTTGCTATCTGTCGAGTTCTAAGCTGGGGTTGTTTTCACTAATCAATGACAAAATACTTGGGCGTTTTTATAGTAAAAGAAAATCTAAGCAAATGAGCTGATTGGAGAACTCTAGAGACGCCACCACCTCAAACTAGATAATGTTCACCTTATCCACTCCATTTTTAAAATATCTTCCCATCAACCTTATCTACTATTCATATGTCATTAATAAATTCAGCTTGTTTTTACACTTCATTTTCGTACTTGCAGCGTCACACACGATCCCATACCAAAAAATGCAGGCAGCCTTGAGCTTGGCACCTTCACCTCTCTCCATAGTTACAACTACAAAACCCTTGTTTCCGCCATGTAAATCCATGCCAAAATTGCAGACTCCAAGAGGTTTCAAAGCAACACCTGTTGGACAGGATAACTCAACAGTTGATTACAGCTCCACGGCCTCGTAAGTATAACTTTACACTGACTCAACCGGCTTTTTTATTAACCAGGGTGATCATCTGTGTCCTGCATCGACTAGCTTTTTTGTTGTTGTTGTTGTTGTTGCAGAGTATTTCCAGCGGAGGCATGCGATACACTTGGAGGAGAAGCCTGTGATGTTGAGATGTTCCCTGAAGTGAAGCTAAAGCCAGATCAAACACAAAGCAATAAGGGTAAGACAGGTTCAGAGCAGGTTGACAGAGAATACTTGGAGTACAACAGTCCCAAGACGTAAGATGATGATGATCTTGAATTTTGCACTTTCATTTCATTTATTTCCATTAATAATAATATATATATGATACTTGATGAATATTTCAGGGTGTTCATAGGAGAGGCTTGTGATGATCTTGGAGGAGAATTCTGTGAGCCCGAGTATCAGAAAGGAGTTCAATGATTTTACCAGATAAACCTCAAAACAGTAACTGCAAATAAATAATGGGGTGGTCACCTTCTTTGTGACTTGCATACTGCCTTGTGTTTCTTGTGTAATAGTTTAAATTTTAATCTATTTATCAACTGTTTTTTTTCCTGGAGATCAAAATGGTATTAGTCTGTATATCACTAAAGGATATCTATCTTGTAAAGACTATTAGTTGAGGTCCCTCGTTAGATTTTGTAGTATGTTGTTAGTTTTAGAACGGCCATAGAATCATTTGAACTTGATTTGTAGATTCCATAAAAAATGAATTTACTGCCTTTCCTAAATTAATCATATAACGTTTTGAAAATTTAAAGATTTCCAAATTTGAATTTTAGAATTTCCTTTAAAATTCAATACTCTATGAAGTCTTAGCATGTGGAGGGGTTGTACCCTCCACACCTTGTTAGGATTTTTTAGTGGAAGCTTGTTGGGTATTTTTCTTAAGAGTAAGCTCCTCTAAATTCAGCTCCCTCTCCCGCAGTTAGTTTGTCAAGATTGTTAATCAGCATCTCTAATTTCATCACTATGGCATTAATGTTTCCACAAATGTCTTTGTTTCATGATTTAAGGAGTTTTTTTTTTTTTTTGACAACTTCCAAGTGATAATCAACTAACCTCATTTAACTTAAACAAATAGAGATAAGCGTACATAATTTTAAATAAACGAATATGAATAAAATTTTAAAATTCTTAACAAATATAAATTGAGTATGAATAAGCTTAAAAATAAACAAAGGAACATAAATAGAAGTTCATTCATTTAAACTCGATTCATTTAGCATCCTAATTTCATAATGTCTAAATGAGTGGAACCATAATAAACGGAAGAGTTTGTATATGATCTAACTTGTCTCATGGACTATGATGTTTAACTCATTTATGCAAAACATACATATCACGTGTTTGAAAGTATCATCTTCAATGTATTTTAATTTGAAAATTTAAATAAATAAACTTGTGCTATTTCATTGGAGCATATATCCAATAATGGTATACTTAATTTTTTTAAATTATTCAATATTTATGGAATATTGTCCCTTTTAGTATATACAGTCAACCCTCTCTATAATAACTCTATTTGCTTGCCAAGATTCTGCTTGTTATAGAAAGTTGACTGTTATACACTTAAAACAACATATTATTATAGAAAAATAATTGTTGTAAACCTATAACAGAATCTATATCGTGAATTTCTACCAAATGAAAAACTGAAAATTATACTTAAGAAAAAAAGAAAGTGGAATCAAATCAACAAAATTAAAATATGTATAGCAAGTGCATGCATTATTGGTTTTATACATATTTTATTTTGCATTCTTTCACATGATTAACTATGATGTTAATAAATCTAACAAATTCAATTAATCAATACTGTTTATCAAATTAAATTAATTAATTTATCATGAGCTAATAAAATTCAAATAATTAATTTACTAACTTATGATGTTCCAAATTCATAGTAGAATATTTAATTAGAGAACTTTATAGTTTATTAAGTTGATATCTTTAATTCCACTCATTGAAGATTATTTCATTTAATAAAATAATATTAATAGATTTTTCTTTTGAAATTTAAACATTTTATTAAATTAATATTTTAATTAAGATATTTTTTATTTAATAAATTATAATTAATAGGCTTGATAACTATAAATTTACTTAAAATTTTAAACAATATATTATTATAGAGAACTAATTTAATAAATAATATACTTCATAATTATGGTTAATGCTTTTATAAGTGAAAAAATGTTATAAAGGGTTAAAAATAAAACATAAAAAATCGATTCTACTAGAAACTTAGTTGTTATAACGAAATGTTGTTATAAAATGTGACTATTATAAAGAAGGTTGATTGTATCGTTTATGCCTAAACTGGTAAATTATTGAGTGAATAAAAATCAATTAAAAATAAACAAAATTATAAACCAGCTAAAAGGAGAAATGATTAGTGAAATAAATTCCCAAATTTTTCCAAACCAAAATAATAAAAAAATCAATTTTCCTAATTATTACCAAGTAAAAGAATGTGTTTTTTTTTTCTTTTAACCAAAGGAGTGCATCAAGAAACATGTAAGTGATTGTTGTCCCAAAAGATTGAAATAAAAAAATATATTAAATCACTCCCTTAGTTTTATTTTGGATAAGAATTTATGAGGCATCATGAGGATACTCATTATAAATCTAGAAACATGTCCTCCCTTCTTAGATAAATTTAGCTAAAAATTCGTAACACAATTATCTTTTTCGGGAACATGTTAAATTAGCTAACGCCCTTTCGTACTCAAATTTTTTATTCTGACGGTTGATGGAGCTATAAAGATAATAACTCAAAAATGTTATTCTCTATAAATGACATGAAAAAAAAATGATGTTATGTCTTTATTTAATTGGTAGGGACCATAAATAATGTAGTAAGAAGAGTTTATAAAATAATTTCTTCTGTATTCTATTCTTAATTCATATATAATATTTTTAATAATAACAAAATCATAACTCAATATAGAGTCAAGCATAAAATATTGTTTTTTTATTTTTAAATTAACTAAACTTCAAGATTTGTGAGATATTTCTGTATGATTCAAATATAAGTTGAAGACTTGGTATTTCTTCTTATGATTTTTGAATGATTTAGAAAATTTTGAGGATATTTTTTCAAATTTTACATTCTGTTTGTAATAAAATTCTTAAAATATTAAAGAAATTTAAAATTAAAGTAATTCAAAATGCATCATTCCAGGATATTACCATTTGTGATTATTTTATTTAAGTCAATAGTTTTTTTTTAAATAAAATAAAACTTAGCTTATTAGAATTTCATGAGTAATAAAAATTATAAAATAAATAATATAAAAACTATGCAATATGACTAATATTAGATTTAAATAAAATATTAAAAAATGCATATTAGAATTAAATAAAAAATATTTTTAAAGTTTGTTTTCTATGGTAGTAGCAAGTGTATTAAATAAAATAGGTTCATGAAAAATTTTCCATTATTTTTACTAAAAAAATTGAATTTAAAATCTTCAACTTTTGGGAATGTTAGGGTTGGTTTTAGGGTTGAGGAACCTTAAATTTCAGGGAGAGAGTTCATAAATTCCAGTGTATCATTGCTTATGTTAAAAATTGATAATATTACATTTCGTACGTATATTTTTATAAAATATTTGATGTGATATTTTTACTTTGAAATGTTAAATGTGGTACCTGAACTACCAATATATATTTTAGTATAGTACTTGTATTGCTATAAAATGTTCAATGTGATATTTGTACTTTGAAAATATCTAATATGTGTTTTATTATGAACTTGGTGTAAACAACATTAGTGAATTGTTAAATCAGCCAATAAAAATTCGATACATAATTTGTTTTTTCAAATCATTAAATCCGCATGAATAATATAAAATTATGTGAAAAACTAAATAAAACAAAAAAAAAATTAAATTAAAAACAAATTACTAAACATATAGTTTAATAAAAAAAAAGTAAATATCATAATAAAACATGTTAATAATTCATATACCACATTGAATAATATAGAAATATAAATATGAGATTAAAGGTTTTATGAAATTACACATATCAAATATTACATTATCTTCTTAAAAGTATCATATAAATCATACAATAATATCCTCACTGATTCCCTCTCCATATATAAAGGAAAAATTGTTGACTAGTTGATGGATATATCAGAAAACACATTTAACCAGCAACTTTCTTATTGGGACAATTGTACTCGTGTTTCAATCCTACCATATAGTTAGCAACCCTACAAACAAATGCTGAGCACCAAAAGAATTATAGCACAATATATAGTAGTAGCAGTCTTAGTCTTAAACACACCCCAAAAAAAAAAAAAAAAAACCCTCAGAAAAGTTTCAATTAACAATCATAAACTGGAACTGATCAAATGCATGCAAGAGAAAGCAATTAACCTATATATATATATATATATAGCTAGGTAAACCTTCCAAGGAATAATCTCTTCAGCCTTGATAATAGAGACTTTGTTTTCTTAGGAACTTTATGGCTTGGCACTGTAGTCTTCTCGTTGTCATCATCCACCACGTTCATTTTGGTACCAAGTAGTTCTCTAATCTTTCCTCTCTTCTCATCATTTCTCCTTATCAACTCAGCCTGCTGGCTTAAATTATCCTCTACCACCAGTTCTGAAACCTTGAACCTCAGTTCATTCCACAGCTTCTCATTCTCCATTAACTGAGAACCATCACTTATATTGCGTTGGAATGTAACACCATTCACGTTCTTCGAGGTCTTGGTCGGGTCTGCTGGCCCTTTAGAGGGATCATGATGGAATTCAATCTCATGTTCAGGATCTTCAGCACTGGCTTCTTCATGTTCTTCACCTTCAACATGGTTTTGCAGTCCTTGGTTGTTGAGTTGGGATCTCAGCTGATCATACTTCTCGGCTAACGAGCGGTATGATTTCTGCAAGTCTTCCACCATTTCGATGAGCTCGGGTCTCTTTTGATAGTACATTTCAGCCCGCTTAGCGAATGTATCCCCAGCATCTTGCACGATAATGCTAAGTATGGCATTTATCTTCATATCCAACTCTGCATAAAGGATTAATAAATCCGTGAATGAAACTATTCTACAGCAACATAACTTTACAATACGAAATTTAAATATTACCATTGGAGGCAGTGAGATTAGAGTATTCCATTGAATCTAATATCTATCGCCACTAAGAACTGAACACTAATAAAAAGCATGCAGAAGAAGAAGAAACTTTAAATGGGACAAATGGGTATTGAGATGCGTATGGTTGAAGAAAAAGTTTAGTTTCCTTCCTGTGTGAGCCAAGGAATGTGATGGGAGCTTGTGTCTCATTGAAGCAAAAGCAAATGCAACAACAACAGCTCAAAGGGACCAGACCAGGAAGCCACTAGACCAGTTAACATGCATGGGATGGGCCCAAACCAAGAGTAACCGTATATCCCTATCAACTTTGTCAATGATTACTACCCTTTAACAAATAACGAACACACCACTTAATTAATTAGTACATCAATCCTCCTACATCTGATTATTGTGGAAGATTATAAGCATAGATTCCCATCAACATCAACTAACAAGAAAAAGATTACCAGAAAGAATAGTTTGAAGCCATTGAGATTGCTGGCGGAGAACTTGGCTGTCCACCCGAGATAAAACTGCAGTCTGATGTTGTTGCTCTTCTTTATCCATAAAGGTAGCGTCGTCTCAACAATTGCTTGAGACTTGCGAAACAGTAATTGTTGGATTACTTAGACTACTGAATCTCTATTAGGGAGTCAAAATTAATTAATTCAAAATTTTTTTACTTTTAACCAAATTATTTGGTTTAACAGAAATTCGATTTTTTAGTTTTTATATTTATATTCAACCATCTAAAGTTATCTGTTTAGGAAGCTCTAGAATCTTGAATTCCAGATGTTAAATTTTAATTAATATTTTTTTATTGAAGACTGATAATAGAATTTTTTTTTTTTATAAATATGAATTTTCCAAGTCTAATGTGTAATTTTATACACGAACTTTGATTTTATACAAATTTATACATGAAATTTTAATTTTTATAAATCTTCATTAATTATTAACACAATTAATGATATAATATCATCTTTTGTTTATATATTACATATACAAATAATTGTATTCATCTAATATAAAAATAAATTGATGTATTTATTTCTTTAAATGTGCATGATTAAACCAAAATGAGAGTTTTATATATACATTCGAACCACAATCAAAGTTCACGTATCAAATTATACATTAAATCAAAATGTAATTTTGAAATTTATCCCTGTTAATAATTACACTTTGCAATGAGCATTGCGCACACATAATTATCATATAAAGGTAGACCACCATTGATCCTTTGTGTTAGATACGATGAGATACCTGTATTTACAGGTTCCAAAATCCTTTTTGTAAAATATTATCATTTAATTTTTTTTTTAATAATCTCATTATAAATAGGAGGCTAATACACTTCAGCACACTTAAATCCACGTCCTCTTGTATTAGCAATAATACCCATATCAATCGACCTAAATCTTAATCGGCTATTATCATTTAAAGTTGAATTCGCTTTTTAAATGGGGTTTTAAAGGTAAACACACTTTTTTTTTTTTTGAAAACACTATCTTTTTATGTTTTAATTTTATTGCGAACCATGTCATTAATTTAGTGATAAATTTGTGTGAATTTCAAATTTATTTATACAAGATTCAATCTTTGTATTTATAAAATTTTTTGTCCTTTTTCTTTATATTGTACTTATTCTCTCGGTATTAAAAAAATAATTATAAATTTATCCTTCGTTTATATAAATCATAAATTATAGATAGATACAATATTAATAAATTAATTTGAATACAGTAAATATATGTATTAAAAAAAAGGAAAGAAAACTGGATTATTATGACTGGAGTCATTTTAGGCCCCATTAACTTTGAAGAGAGGCATTAGAATATCATTAGTGGGGTCTATGAAATGCCCCATTTATAGGTCAGTACCACTCACAAGCTCAAAATTCCAATCATATTCAAATTGGGACTAAAAGAAGACATTTTTCTAAAAGGAGTTTTTTCTATAATTAATGGGTTAGAATTAGAATTAGAATTAACATAACATAACATAACCATAATAAATTATAAACCTAAACTGAAATAAATATAAGCATATCCCATACATTGTAAAATTGAAGTCTAGAATAATTTGAAAGACAACCCACTACATGTAGAAATGGTAGAAATCAGAAAGATTTAAACATGTTTCTTTGCTAAAAGAACAAATTACAAACATACTTTTGATTAATTAATTAATATTTGTTATTTTTTTATGGTGCGTACCTCGCATTTATCGAATTATTTGCAGGCATTTAGAAAGACGATTGATGAGCAACCAAAGAAGGCCAAAAATAGGCTCAATGTCATGATGAGCAACGTCGAGATGACGCGATGGATGACGTCACGACGTGGCGATGTGTTCCCACATAAATTGGGTCTTTTCTCCAAGTTAAGCTCTGCTATCTTTTCCAAGTTGAACTCTGATTAATTTAGTAATATTTTAGTCATGTTAGGACTTTAATATTAACCTATTTAAAGGGTCTTTGTAACCCTATTTTAGAGAGTTGATAGAATATCTCTTATGTGGGATTTGATGAAGAGTTTTGGGGAGAGTTTTTGACAAAGCTTTGTATTTGGGTTTTGGATTTTTGCTCTTTTGGATTATTTTCTCCATCTTGTACTCTTTGTTGGTTTGCGGCATTAGTGAAGTCTTCTTTGTCCGTGATTTTTTATCCTCTTAATTGAGGATTTTCTATGTAAACATTTGTATTCAATCTTCTCCACATTTTCTATTTCGTTGTTTATAGGGTCGATCCCAACATTCTTCAATTTAAGTTACCTTTTAGAATCCCAAAATAAAAAGATTTACCCTATCACTTCAAGATAAAATGATACAAGATTTGTCTTCAAATATTAATCTAGATCAATTTAAATTATTAATGTATAATGATAAATTTAGCTTCTAATGTTTACTTATTTCTTTTTCTTTTTTCATTTTGGTTCTAATTATTTTCTTTATCACTTTGGCTATCAACCTTCAAATTTTAATCAAATTGCTTTCCTTTAGATGTAAAAGTTGAGTGAAATGTTAAAATTTTAAAGGCACTTACATAGATAATTTTTTGAAAATTGTTAACTTTTATTATTTTCTTTTGTTATTAAGTACGTGTGAATTATCATATGAGTAGTCACGTCAGTGTCTTTAAAATTTTTATAGTGCAATCAATTTTTCTATCTAAAAGAAATAAATTAACTAAAATTTAAAGGTTAAAGGACTAAAATGATCAAAAATAAATAAGTGTTAAAAACTAAAATTTTCACCATACCAATGAAACACACGGAACATGTAAAGGCTTTGAAAAGGAACTATAACAAGCTATAATTATGATATTTTTTTTATCAAAGTAAATATTATTAAATGCTTTCCTAGTTGAAGTATTGTGAAGATGGGACATAGACAATGCTTGGAGGCTACTACATGTTGGCCTTCTTACTTGTCAAGTAAACGACTGGTGTTATAGGTCGAAATATATGCAATACGTGGGATGGTATGTAGATGCTTGTTTAGGGAAAACAAGTTGGTCAAATATGGTTAGTATTATAACTTCATTTGGAAACGTGACTTAAGTGTCAGAGAAAAATTTTCAAATTGCAATCGTGTAATTCGTCTTTTTGAATTTCATTTGAATGGGTTTTAGATGAAAAGTATATTTAGATAAAGAGATTTATGGTTAAATGATCCAAAACAAACAGATTCATAGCTCGAAATTATTTAAGAAACATATCTTAAATGTTTAAGTTTGGATTAATCAAAAAAAAAAATCACACCTTTGGTTAAAGCAGATGAATTTAGGAGAAATTGGTTCTCTAAATTTATGGGGATAACTAGTCTTAACTTCCTCGTTGGGGGGGGCTGATTGGTCGTGTCTCTTTGGGATTATCATGTGGCATATCTAGAAGAATCAAAACTTGTTTGTTTTTCAAGGCACTTCGTGTAGTGTTGATGAGATAATTAAAATCTCCTACAGCTGGGCGAAGTAGTATTCTTCAGTTTCAAGGATCTCACCTTATGAATCACGAAGTTATCTTTGTAATTGGCCTACAACTAGCAACTGGGTGTGTTTGAATACTGATGGGTTGGTTAGGTTGGACGAGGGCTTTGCAGTTGATGGAGGTTGCGTGAGGGATCATAAAGGTGAGTAAATTATTGGGTTCGCTAGATATTTGGGTAACTATACAATGTTAGAATCGGAGCTTTGGGAGATCTTGGATGGGTTGAACCTTATTTTAGATAGGCGCTTCAAGAATATCCTTATCCAAACAGATAGTATTGAAGTTATTAACGCAATCATGGAAGGTACTTCGGGGAACTCTAACTCTGCCATAGTCAAGAGAATTCATCAGACTCTAAAAAGGGTGAAGCAAGGGAAAGTTCAGCATATTCTCAAAGGAGACAACTTAATTGCTGATAGTCTGGCCAAAACAATTCGTATTAAAAAAATTAGGTATAAGACTATTTGAGGACTCTCTTTTAAGGGTTTAATTTATTTATTTTGTATCTTTCTTTCTTTAAAAAAAAAAAAAAAAAAAAAAAAAAAACAGTTCATGCAACAGGCTCATTGTCAAGTGAAAGGAACACTTATGCAAATAAAGCAGTAATTAAAAGATTTGTTTGAGGTCTCTCTTGATTTTACAATGTTTTGGGTGATCCTTAGATCTCATTTATAACATGCATGCTTAAGGTCACTAAGCTTAAATTAAATCTTTGCCATCAAGGCCCTGAGATTCGATTAACTACAACTTTATTCATCAAATGATCAAATTCAAAGAAAGCTAAACCTAAATTCCTCACTTCTTGTCCAAATAGTTAGCATTTGGCTTAACTCTAGTTCCCGTGAAGTGAAAAGAGTATCACATAAGCTCAAATATCATTTTTATTAAGCTTATAGTGCAAATCTATCACTTTAGTAGAGTGAATATTAAAATTTATCATCATATTTTACTTTTATTGGTAATTTGTTATTATATTTTAAAAATATAAGTAAATTTACAGCTCAACTTTAATTTTTTAAAATAAAATTTGCCATTTAATATTGATTTCGATGGTTTGAAAACAAAATATAACGAAAAAAATTATTTAAATATTTTATTTTAATAGTTAAAAATAAATTAATTTATGAAAAAACTATAAATTAATAAGTTAACTTCGAATTTTCATTTAATGGAAGACTTGAAAAATTAAAATATGAAAAGGAAAACTAATTTTATTTTTATAAATGAGAGTTTTTTTGTTCATATTTAACATTATATTAATTAAATTATCATTTTTCATTATTAAAAAATATTTAAAATATTTTTATTGAGTTTGTCCTCAAGTTATTTAAAATTAAAAATTGAATGGTAAAATTTAATAAAGAATCAAACTTAAGTTTCAAATTTCAATGAAGCAGGTAAAATTCAATATAGAGTCAAAGAGAGGTAAATTTAACTTTAATTCAAAAGTAGAATGGAAAATATCAATAAAGCTAAATTATAGTGGAAATTTTTAATTTTTACTTAAATATATAGACAAATTTACGCATTAGCTCTTTCAATTATTTTATATTTTATATAAATATTTTTTTTAAAATTTATTGTACAAATATATACATTCATTATATTCAAATAAATTAATAATTTGTAATACTTAAAAGAAGCTAATAAAACTAAATATTTTAAAAAGCAAATGTTTAATGAATAGGTCTACTAAAACTCACTTAACCTTCTTCTTAATAAGGTGTTGGAAATTATAGGCAGAAATTTAAGTAACAAGAGATGAATAGGCATCATATTCATAGAAGATAATATTTAATGTGATTCATCTTTTGCCTACACTCATGATCTTAAAAAGGATAAACATCACTATCTCCTAACTTTTCTACAGATAAATCACAAAGCATTCCATCTATCCTTTCTTTCTTAATTCTAAATGCTAAATCACTTTATCACCGCTAAATTTTATTCACTAAGATTCCCTACCTATTATTAAATAAATTTAACTATCTAGTAAACTTGGGGTAATAGAACTACACGAGAATCATGCTCGAATACTAGCAATTAAATTTTGGCCACTTGGACTCAAATTCCATCAAAGTATTGCCCTTCAATTCACTTATATAGATAATAATAATAAATTTCATTAAAGCACCACTAGATCAATTAAGATTTGCAACAAATCTTCTCTTACATGTCCACAACGTTACACCCACATTAACTTTTAATTTTTGCACAACTAAAACTATACACCTTCCCCACAACCATGCGTGAGTTTTGCACTGATAAAGTTACAAACTTCCTTACACAGAGATTCTTTAAGAATTACACCTATCATCTTTTTTTTTTTTTTTTAATTCTAAAAGCTAAACTCTAATCTCTATTTATGAGAACTATCATTTGATCACTGATAAATCTTTTTTTTTTTATTATGATTTCATCGTTATCAATATCAAGTAAACTTAACTATAAAAGTAATCCTAATTACACTAGAACCTTATTTAATATTATCAATTAGAATTCAAGTCAATATCTAACATAGGTGCCCCATTAGAAAAGCAGTTTGAAATCAAATGTGCTAAGTAGATTCCCAACTAGGAATAGCAATGGGGTGTTACAGGACAGGAATCCTCAACCAATAAAATTAGACTAAAATCCTAATTAACTATTACCATTTAGAATTTTGATCAATATCTAAACATAAGTGTCCATTAAAAAAGTAGTTTGACTGGAATATGCTAAGTACATCCCAACTAGGAACGGCAATTGAGTGTCGCATGGCGAGGATTACCTCGTCCACCCCTACATGTTGTATGAATGTTAAAACATCAACATCCATGGATATCAATTATATTCATAATCCCTCTACACTGCTCCACATCGCTCCACCACTTTTCTTTCACAAATGATTTTTCAATTTAATATTATAAAATTAAATATAAAAAATGTATTCATGAACATTATTTTAATATGTATATATAATTTTTTTAGTACATGTATAACATAAACATATAGAATATCATATTCATATATATGATTTTAGAATATATATATTATAATATAAAAAAGATACATAAAATATTATAAAAAAATAAAAATAGTAATTCTAAAAGTCAAAGTGGGACGAAACGGAGCAAACATTTCAAGTAACAACCAGCTTAACCATGCACATCCATGTTTTTTTTTTTAAATGAATACAGTCAGAAACGACTGGAGTAAATCCCGGAAGTGGCATAAATTTTGCCATCCCTAATAGAGTGGAGTAAGGTTGACGGGCGGTGATGACAAGGATTGCTTCATCCACCTCTATCCCACATTCCCACATTGCATGGATGTTGAAAACATCCACTTCCATAAATGTCGACTCTACGTTATTGACGGAAACTTATTTCACTGATTTTTTTTATTTAATATTGTAAAAATATATATTTATAATTTATTTGCAAACAAAATTTCAATGTATATAATTCTTTAATAGATGTATAATATATATTATTTAAAAGGTTCAAAAAGGACCAAACCAAGAAAAACCTCTCCATTAACGTAATATCCGCAAAAATTAAAATTAAAAATTAAAAATAAAAAAGGGGTGTGGTGGGGCTTAAATGCCACCGCGAAATCTTAAAACATTTAACTTATTTGATTTTAAACCATTTTTATTTTTTTATCTTAATCATTTCTACTTCTATTTTTTAGGCTACTAAATTGATAGTAACTTATAATAAATATTAAAATATTTCTAACTTTTACTTTATTTATTTAATGTTTAAAAATATTGAATGTTAAAGATTTACAATTTTAAATTTTCTATATAAATATGAAAACATATTTGCACGTGCATATAATATAGATTTTACTAAAATCCTTTTTTTTTTTAAAAAAAGCTTTCTATATAAAAATATATATCTGAAAATTAGTAAAAAATACAGAACCAAAATCTCCCATACAGTAAAACCTTGATTTAATGGGTGTGTGTTTTACACTGAAATTTTTTCTATCGTTTTCCAATTTTCAAGAAGCAAACACGTTGTAAAACCATGCAAAAAGTAAGACGGACAAACCAAAAACACAAGAATCTCTTGCAATTTACGTAGTTGACCAGTTTAGTAGTGGTCCTAGAGATTATTTTAGTGCGGAATCTCTCCTACGGCATAGCCACACGTATGTGGCAGGGCCGTAGACAAGGCAAAATCTTAATTATCAAGCATAGGCCCTGAGAAGCACATTTGACTTCCACTACTTGGTCCTTTCCTTCATTCCTTCTTTTCGTATTGTCAGTTTTTTTTCTATTTCTAGTTATATCTTCCACACCCTCAAAACCATAACCTTCTCCAACTAATACGGAACTACACAATTATAGCCTTTTCCGAATCCCACACCCACGACTTCACGGTCCACCAAAATTAACAACCACAAAACAAATAATAATGAATAATAATAAATAATATATTACATTAGAATTAAAAACACCATCTGTTGAGATTATTATGTTTCAATGCTAGACAGTACAGCCCCTAAATCCCACGCCGTACCTACTCCGATTTGCTCAATCAACCCAACCTACTTGGTTGGCCACCATCTGCTCAATCACCCCAACCTATTTGGCTGGCAACCATCAAGCTCTCGTCTCTTGACATTCCTTTCATTTCTAATCATCTTTGATTTCATTTTACTTTTTAGCACTCACTCCTTTCAACTATTTTTTTCCCTTCAATTAATTGCATTTCATTTTTACAAAATTAGGCATTTGGCAGTTTATTAGTACCGCAAGAGAGTTGAGCATTAATGAAAGCTGCCCTTTTAACCATGCTCAACCAGGTCATCTTTTCAAATCCTAAAAAGCCATCATTAAGGGGAATTTGCAGCTCTAAGGGCAGAAAAAAATTTCTATGCACTCTGTCAAAATCAAACCGGTTCATGTAACTCCTTTCATCAGGTTGGCAATCGAAGGGGGAAGTCTGCAATTGCCAACCAAAGAGAGTGGACAATGTGTTAAAAAGTGAAAATCACGGGGGGTGCTCTCCATCCCAACGTCAGCCAACCCCAAAAAATACCTGACGGTTTTCCATCTCCCACTTTCATGTATTTGACTCTTGATTTTTATCAGGTATTAGTTTTATCAGGAAAATGATTAGGGAGGTGGTGATTATTTATGGTTTAATGGCAAAGTCATGCTCATTTGCCCTCCGATAGAGCAGTGCTGATGCTTCCACCCTGTATTTTTTATTTAAAGGGAAAAAAAAAAAAGGTGTCAAGTTTAAAAATGCTAATAATTGCCATTATACAAGTAAATTAACAAGTATAAACAATCTCACCAGCCCGGGTGAACAACAAATTTTCCAGTAGATAGAGCCCAATTCACCTGTTAAAAACAAAATCATGAATTAGATCTGCTTAAAGCTACATGATCACAACTGAAACAATGAGCTCAGATTTCCCATGCTATAATCATTGAATCCAACAAGAAAAAAGTTTGTTTGCAGAAAAACCTCAAGGCAAGAAGCATTTACAAATAATTGTCTAGCAGAAAATACACATGAAAATAAGCAACTCGGATTCTGATAAGGTTGACTAAAATTGTCTTGAACAATGCCACCACGAAAAACTACTATATTTCAGCAATTAAACTTAAAAAAACAAAATACACAAGTGCCAGTACCTTGTCTGTTCCGAGAGAGTTAGCCACCACATGTGTAACATGCTCATCTATCTGATTTGTGCACACAGCCCCAAATTGCTCCGCTGTCTGCCACAGTGGATGTAGGTGAGGATTCGCTTCACCTACAGGAAACACCCTGCTAAATACTATACGACAACCAGACAAAATCTTCCTTTGTTCTGTTGCTAGGATATTTCGAACATCCAGATCATCTAAATTCTGATGTGAAAAGAAATTCTGGTGTATTCTCTCAATAACCTATTTCAACAAAAATAGCGGTCAGACATTAATTTTTCATAAATGACTATATGAAGCAAAACAGTCTTCTCACCGCCAAAGAAGAAGCCAAAGTCCCATCTTCAGGTCGCTCATCATGGTCTATCTCAAGAAGAGATGGACCTAAAAGACCAAATTGGCGCCTACTACAAGGAAAATAAGTATACCTGTGCAAATCATGATGGAAGGGCACAAGATCAACACAGTGGCATGGATCAAAGTACTTGTAAGTTTAAGCAAGACATGCATACCTCTCTACAACAATCAAGTTGAGTTTATTATGAGGCCAGACTCTCACAGAGTCATCAATGATAACCACAGATGATTCCATACCCAGAACCCCTTCAAGATCCTTACTCCGGGGAACCCTCTCATCACCATCAAAGGGATCACCATCATCACCCCTAGAAATAACTCGTCCAGCAAACAAAACCCCTTTTGGGTCAAGCACTTTTGCCATCTCCGTAGCATAAAGTTTGTTGCCCATCGTATAAAGATGCAGCTCATACAACTTACTAGCCTGAAATAGTAAGAGAGAATCAGTGTCAATTAAAAATCAAGTCCCAGGGAGTAGTAGAGCCAAGGAAGAACTCAAATGACTTGCCTTCTCTAAGAAATTCCAGATTCCAGGTCGCAATTTGGTCCACATTCCCATATGCTGAAAGCGGAAAAGATGTCTCTGTGGTTTTTCACGATCCTGTTCCTCTTTCTTTCTTAAGATTTCTTCATGTACTGGATCTACTTCAATAAACTGAGAAGACAAAAGTTAAATGGCTTGAATAAGAAAACCAGAATTTTTTTTGAGAGAACTGCTAAGACTTCATTTACAACAACTCACTTTGGCTGAATTAAGAAGTGTATGATCCAGATCCAGGACAAGACAGAGTTTGCGAGCAGCAAACATTTTCTTTTGCTCTTCTATCCTCCTTGCCCTTTCTCTCTGGATAGCTGCCTTTTGCCGGTCATCATATTTTTCAAAGAGATGTTCGACATCTCCCCATGCATTCTGTGAAGGAGGAGGACATGTTACACCTACTTCAGGCGCAGTACCAGTCCCAGTCTGCTGATCCTCACAATTAGAACCTTTTGTGTTCTTATCCATGGTTTCAGACTTCACTTGTATTGGTTGGGAGACTAAATTCTGGGACACTGCTGGCAGACTGGCAAATGATTGCGGACCAGACATCATACCAGCAATATTTTTTAGACTTTGGGTAAATTGCTGGGTAATATCTGGGGGTGGAACAAGCTGACATTGTATTGGCTTAGCTTCTATCTGATTCTCAAGCTGTTTTTGGGCATTCATATTGTCCTTGCTTCCCTGGGTACTTGATGCAGGGGAGGTCCCATTTGTTTTTAATTGATCAGGTCCTACGCTACTGGTCTTTTGAAGCACGTTGCCATGGAGAACACGGCGGGGATCACGAGGTTTCATGCGAATTTTGCCAGACTCGTCCTGGAAGGTCATCAATTGAACATCAGGACCAAAAATGAGATATGTGAATAAATATTATTTTTCATGCGTTCAACTAAAGGCAAGTTATTTGTATTTATCTTCATCTGCTTGAAACCTAGAAATAGTATGAAGAGAGACCTGCCAAAAAGGCCGATGCTTAAAACAGGTACGACTTTGCACATTTTTAGCATTTCATTTTATATGTGTGTATGTATGTACACTTAAAAAGATGTATATATATGTATATGTGTAAATACAAAATGAGGTACTCACCAAAGGAGGACCCTGAAGATTTCCTGCAGGTTTTGACAAAGTACCAGATGAGGTTGAGGGAACAACGTTAACAGAGGGGGAGGGAATAACATTTCCTGGGGGGACGACTCCCAGAACTGGATTTGAGCTTGGCTGATACAATGTATTTTTTAGAGGATCAGGAGTTTTCTGCTGGGATTCAGATGGTAACCTCTGCTGTTGTCCCATCTTAAGTATATTTATCAGCATGGTAGGATTTACCGCAATATCTTTCAACAAAGAAGGCAAAGAAGGGTTACTCATGCCTGTCAGTGGCACCTGCTCATTTTTGTTGACAGTCATATTGGTTTTCCCACTTAGAGTACTTGAACAAGTTACTCCATGTTCCATTTTCCGGGAATTGGAATCCAAAGTCTCCATGGTTTGGTTTCTGTTTGTTATCTGAGACCCACAATTATCAGTGTCCTCTAACCACCCACCATTTCCAGACACAGCTTGAACATCCCTAACCCCAAAATTTTCCAACTCGTTCTTCTGTCTTTTGGGTGCAGGACCATCTAAAATAGGTTCTTCCGTGCTCTTTTTCTTTCTTGGATCCATTATTCCACTAACAGGTGGCACTTTAGATGCATTATGCAAGGGTCGTTGGTTTAGATCCAAAGCACTCACATTAGAGTTGGCAAACCGAAGTCTAGGGTCTCTGCTTTTTGCTGAAGCTTTTGACAGTATAGTAGATGCAGAACTCACAGTCACAGGTGTGGCATTTTGAGTTGTAAACTGCCCCTGCATGCTGGAAGTCGAACTGGCACTATCAATATGAGGTGGCGAGGAAACAATTGGATGCCCCATAACAGGCAGATTTGGTTTAAAATTACCAATGCTGGAGGAACTAGAAACCTCCCCACCAGTATCACAACCCTCATCACTGGATTCTTCAGAAGGGGTTGGGCTAGGAAGTCTATCACTTGAAAAGAAAGAACCTCGACCAAATTTTCTTTGATAGCTGGAAAAGGCTTTGAGGGCATCCGTTTCATAAGGATGCATTTTATTACGTTCTTCATCAGGCAAACCCTTAGCCATCATAGATCCAGATCTAACCATACCATCTCCAGTAGTCAATGGCCTGAGTACAGGTAAACATGGTGTTGTTTCTCGAGTAGGCGAAGGAAGGCTGTCTGCATCATGATCCTTGTGAAGGTCTAGCAGGGGTAGTGAAAGACCTTTGTTCCTAAAATTAGGTACTCCAGGCTTTAAAGCTTCTGTTAACATATTTGGCATATTATGAATTTCGGAATCAACAGATAAAGGCAACTTATTTGTGACGGTCAAATCATGACCAACATTTTCAGCTAAAGCATCAGGATCCTTCTTATTAACAATCTTAATCTCTTTCTCCAAGTCAATTGCTCTAATAGGGGAATTCAGCGATAGCAGCATCACCTCTATCTGTAAAGACAGACAACTGTGTTTAAGCTTGCCATAAACACAACAATCTTACAAAGCTAATAGTTTATAAACTAGTAAGTCATCAACAACACACCTCTTTCATCTTGTCAAGAGGAAACAGAGGAGGATCAAAACCCTTTACGACAGAAAGTAGCCTGTTCCCAAAATGCAAAACAAGGAGATAACTAAGCAATTTGATTTGATAAAAGAACAACAGAGAAAAGCTATTAAAACCAATAAATACCTTGATAAAATGGACACATTCTGCTCCTTCAAATTACTATTCAGCGCAACGAATGCCTGCAATGAAAATAAATCAGACTCCACAACATTTGCAATCAGCATTTCATGAATTAACAAAAGTTTTTATACAACCGTCAGAGCAGAACTATTAGAAAATAACTCCTGGATGTCTTACAGAATTAACTGCTCCAAATGCCAGTTCAATAAGGGTGTCCTTTGTGGGAACACCATATTCAAATACCAATCCTCGCAAGCTCTCCAAAGCATTCTGCAGCCTAGAACAAACTACTTCGAACGATCTACAAAAAGAAAAAATGCAATCATTCAACATGAGTCATCTTACTCGCAAAGATTAAGTAAAAAGGTAGTCCTTTCAATGCAGTATTCATACTTCTCTGCTTCAATCACAGTAATCCCTTCCAGTACTCCCCGAATCAGGTTAACTCGCTTTTCCAACTCATCCGAGATACCAACATTACCATCCTCACTACTCAAAACCCTTTCTTTCACTGGTTCTGAATCCAAATCAATCTCCCCCTCCTCCAACTCCCCTTCTTCTTTGTCAAGATTCACAATCTTGTCTTCCTCCATCTCGTCCCCAGTATCATCGTCAATCACAACTCTATCAGCTGAATTTCCGCTATAGCCCTTCTCCTCTTTGCTATTTACAGAAGCCAACGAAGACGAGGGTGACGATCGCTTGGAGTTGTTGTTCTCGTCTTGTTGTGGTTGTTGTTCAAGCTCCTTAACAAAAATATCATTGAGAGGTTTGTTCTGAACTGCTTGTGCCCAAGCAAAATTATACAAACCCGAAGCATACCCTCGAATAACCGAAGGGTATTTGCACAGATCCTGCATTGTCCAAACTCTAGAATTCGAATTCGCTTCCCCTCCTTTCGACGATTTCGATTCCTTCAAAATCTTAACCTCTTGCTTGTTAAAATCTTCCTCACTGATCTCCTCTATCGAAGCCGAATCCGAAATTTCACCTTCTTCCACATCCTCCAATTTGATTTCATCTTTTCCCATCTGACCTAGGGTTTCCCTTTTTCTTTTCTTTTAATTTACTCCGATCAATCCGATTAGACCCAAAACCAAACATATATGTATAAAACCAGTTCCTTTTTTCCAATAAAAAAAAAAGAAATAAATCGATGCCAAATCCCTAGCTCGTCAAACGAAAACCAAAAATCGACGAAATTTTCTTCACTAGATCTAGCGCAATTTCTGGCTAGAAACAGAAAACCAAAAAGAAAACCTCGCACGCAATTGGTTTAGAGTAAATGCTTTAACGCCGATAGATTAAGGTCAGGTTCCCAGACCAAATTAAATTGAAATTTTCTCTTAATTTTCTCAAAGATTTGAACTCAGATCTGGCGATGATCATTTTGAGGGTTTTAAGATGGTGGCGACAAATGTTATAAGGAAGATGGGGAATCTAGGACACGCAAGAAGTTTAAATCTGGGCCATACACGTCAGCATCTATAAAACCTAAAAAAAAAGTTGTTCCTTGGTGAGCGCTAGTGTGATGTAACTTGGAATAGTTAAGCGTAGTGGAGACCGGCTATGACTAATGGGTCTTTCTACTCAATTTAGTTGAGATAAAAATATTAAATTTGAAAGGTTAACTCCCTATATTTTTTATAAATTTAGAATTTAGTTCTTATATTTTAATTTTTAAGAATTTAGTTCTTTTACTCATATTTTAAAATTCAAGTTTAATTGTTAACACTGTTAAAATTATTTTATTAAATTTAAGTTCATTACAACGTAATATTTTTAGTTACATTGCTACCAAGTAAGTATGTGTTTATATTTCAAATTGTCATGAGAACGAATTTAACAGTCTTAACAATTTGATCTGAATTTTTAAATTTAAAAAGTAGAGAGACTAAGTTCGTAAAAATAAAAGTACATGGACTAAATTCCAAAAGTTGTAAAGAGTACAGGGACTTATGGCATATCTTAACCAATTTGAACTTTAAAATAGGTTGAAAACAATATTTTTTTTCAAATCTTTACTAACTTTAAACTCTTGATTAAATTGGCGTTGCAAGTTAATCAAACACTAACTTGGTTAAAGAAACTAGAGAATAAGTTATATTATTATGAGAGTATTTTTATCTTTTTATTTTTTTATAAAATTCAATAAAAAAAACTCACATTAGTGAAATTTGAATTCATGACAAGCACATTTATAAATTCTAAACTTTATACAAAAACTTTTTCACAAGCCTCATTATATCTTTACTAGCTTTAAACCCTTGATAGAGTTGGAGGTTATTTTTACAAGTACACATGTATGATATATTTATGTCTATATTATTAAAAGTTTAACTGATATATTAACTTATATATGCACATATAGAGTGAAATTTATTAAATTCAATTCATCGAAGCTACTAGTTTCCAATTCTAGAAAAATCAATTGACTTGCAATAGATTTTTGGATAGGATCCATGTATTTTTGGGTTGAGATATCTTTTGACCGATGTTATGGCAGTTTTAGTGAAGACTGCGTGATCAGAAAATTTTGGACAAGATTATTATGGGAATTACGAATTTGGGGGTTTGATTTATATTTAAATCGTATTGGGTTCGATTTTAAGGCATAATTTTGACTATATATAAGCATGATAATGTAACTATTAGGTTTTATTTTTTTGTATTTATTTATTCTAAAACTTAGGATATTTTTAAGTATTTTTAGTTGTTTAAAAGTGTGTTTTTTAGTCAACAAAAAAATTTAGTTAAACTAGATTTACTTCTTGTTCAGATTAATTAGAGTTTAATTGTACTTAGAAGTTTTATTTTGATATAATTAACTAACTTATATAAAGTCATCTTCATTATTCATTAAGTATGACGTTTTTTATTATTTGATTAATAAAAGTGCACTTTAGAGTATTTTATTTGGCAATATTAATTTTTTTTTCAGAAGAATCTTTTTATTTAATCTTGTTCAATATTTTAGAAGAAGTTCTAAAAACATTGGGTTGCTAACGGTTCATTCTTGAAGGGTCAATCAGAACCACTGGTTGAGTTTTTCAGGAAATCTTGCTTGAAGGGTTTGATCATACATTTATCCTTCTATTCATATCTACTGGTTTATCTATTCCATCTTTCACCTTTTACTTTTTGATTTCTTCATTATCTTTACTATTTAAATTCGTTTAATTCACATTGTTTGTTGTTTTCGTGTTCTTAGTATTGATCTGGTACCCTAAGTGTAGTATTTTCGTCTTAATACACTTCTAATTTTTTTCGAATAAATTGGTTAATAAAACAAATTAATTGATTACATTAATACTTTGTATAATTATCCTCATATGGTTTTTGCACACAAACCCAAATATAAGTAAATGTTGCTCACCGATTGTCTAATATTTAAACTAATACTAAGCAGTATTACGTGGTCAGATCGTAATACGGAAAGACAACTTAGTAGACAAGCCTAAACATGTCCTTAGTCTAATAAGAAATGAGTAAACTAATTGAAAGATTAATATGTCATCTATTAAGTCCAATTTGGGAGATGTTTTGTCTTGGGCATAAGAGCAGATAACTCCTAGAAAATAAAACATAGATATGACTAACTAAACTAACAGTATATCAGACTGGACCCAAGAAGAATAGATCCTGAATTTATTTATGGATTTATTCATTTGTGACATTCATAGTGTGTCATACTTAAATCCCAAGTATATGACGGACTATGTATGTGTGACTAGTATATTTTGGTGTAAGTAAAAACTTGAGTTCAAATAGATAAGGAATTGAAAGTCGATGCGTTGGTATACAACTTCTACAGTATGTAATGTCATTCACAACAGTGGAATTCATAACCTAAGACATGGGTAAATGATATCTTCTCATTAGCATGACATGGTTGATGAAAAGTAAACATGGCTAGGGTCGTTTGTCTTTATGATGAATGACTTGATTACTATTTGATAGTAATTGACTTTTCATAAAGGAAGATGTAATAATTACCATAAGATAAAATAGATCATATTGAGAGAACGAATATTATCCCAAAGAGATTAAGGATATCCTATGAGGGTAACACACTTATGACAAGGATATTAGATGAGCACTGATCGAGTTGCTTTCGTAATGCTATGTCATTAGAGAGAGCTCAGTCACAATACTATAGTGGAATAATTGTAACTAAATGAGTTTATAATTAATATGCAAAAATCTGGAACTTAATTATAAATATTCAAGCCTCAATTACATATGTCCAATCGGTCCCTTCGTTAGCTTGTTGAAACTAGATATGAATTGCATGTTAGATCAAATGAGAAATGAATAGAAATTTAGAAATGAGAAACATTTGGAAATGAAATGTGGTTTTCTCCCAAATGGAAATGAAAATGGAGAAGTGTAAACATTTGGAAATGAATGTATTTTCTCCAAAATGAAAATGAAAATGATTTGAAAATGAATTTATATTTTTCAAATTAAATAAAGTTTAAAAATGGAAATAAATCATTTAGTCATAGTGAACTGTTGAATGTAGAAATATTTAATAAATTTTATCATAGATTCTTTTACGGTAAAGTCGTTATGATTTTAATGAAATTATAATTGGGTTGAGAAGATTATTTAATTGGAAAAATATTAATGAGTTTTTGGGAAATAGAAAAATAAATATTGGGTTGGATTGAATTATAAAGTATTGCGTTAAAAGTTCATGGAGTACTTATAATTGGACCCAATATGAAGAAACCCAAAAGCCTTTCATGTTAATGAAGGGGACGACAAACCACCCCCTATGCTCCTAGACAGACTAGGAGTTCATTTTTCTAGTTAAAATAAACTTCTACAATTCAACAAGATATTGTTGGCACCGGTAGGACTATTTACAAAACTTTAAGATATTGTTACTCTGCCCGGAAATAGAGAGAATTAATTCTCAACTATTGAATCTATTTTCTAGAATAACAATTCTATCGATTTCTATTTGAGAAGAGATTTTTTGTTTTCACACTTAAACAAAGAAAATTATTTATAGTTCTATGTTTTGATTTGAATCTGTCGAGCCCACGCTCGAAGCAATTCGTGGTACGAGAATAGAAAATAAGGTCGTTTGGTTGAAACTCGAGAATGACAAGGATCCGTCTATCCGAAAACACATGTGTGAATTTGGATTTGGGTTTATTGCTATAAATATCACAAATCGGATCGGTTTTCAAAATTTTTATTTTTCACTATGCAAAAAAATTATTTTCAAATTGGATTTTTTCTAACACTTAGGTATCAAGAAAACATCTTCCTAAGCTTAAAAACTCGCCTTACTTGTAGTCGAAGACACTAGGATTCAGTTTAGAGCCATTGAGTAGAATCAAGTCTTGTCATCTGAAACAACTTCGAATCATCTTAAGACGTTTGAGACCTTGTGTAGATGTTGCCTTCATATCATTGACTAAGTTGATGTCACCCATCAATCAAGTTCTAACTGGATTTTACCATTTCTTTTACCCAAATCTTATTTTGCATCAATTTTCTATAAATTTGTTACATAAACTTTTCACTAATTGGACTAATTTGACATATATAATTAGGACTCAAATAATTTATAATTAAGTTCTAATTCTTCGTCTAGTAATTACAACATTATTTAATCATGGAGTCATTCCATTAAAGTAACATGATTAAATTCTCCTTTATTATATAGTTACGAAAGTAACTTTATGGATGATTGTCTAATGACCTTGTCATAAGTGTGTTACCTACATAAGATATCTCTTATCTCTTTGGGTTAAATTTATTCAACCAATATGATCTAATTTTATCTTATGGCAATCATTACGTCTTTCTTCATGAAAAATTAAATTACTCACAATTAGTAATTAAATCATTCGTCTTAGACCAATGACTTGTAGTTGCGTTATTTTTTCATCTATCATAAATGTTAATGAGAGGATATCATTTACCCTTAATTAAGCTAAAAATTCCACTATTGTAAATGAAGTTATGACGTACAGAAGTCGTATAAAAAACATACCAGCTTTCAGCTATTTAGTTATTTGAACTTAGACTTTTAATGCATCAAAGTATACGAGTCACACACACATAGTCAGTCATTTACTCAAGATTGAGGTAAGTCGCACTATGGACATCACAAATAAATTATCCATAAACAAATCTAAGATGAATTAAACTTGAGATCATGTTCAATGTATTGTCAATCCAGAAAGTCACATATATGTCTTTATCTTTTGAGAGTCAATCGCTCTGATACCTAAGATAAGACATCTTCTCAATTGAACTTGATAGACGACATAATAATCCTTTAACTAATTTGCTTAATTTTGATTTATCATACTATAGACCTTTTAGATTGCCTACTAATACAAGTTGGCTTCTCACATTATGTTTCGACCACATAATGCAACTTAGTATTAGTTAAACATTATGTAATATGTGAGACAACATTTATTTACATTTTGCTTTTTGTGCAAAAACCGTTGAGGATAAATACAAATGCTATTAATGTGAATACTTGAATTTTATTAAATCAATTTGTTCAAAAATTTACAAGTATAAATGACGAATAAACTACACTTAGGGCACTAGATCCTAACAAAGAGCTAAAAAAGATACCATATGACATACCAATTATACCCAAGAGCTATCCAAATTCGTTTATGGGCCACTATTATCTTAATCATTCATTCGTACCAAAGGTCAAATGTGCAGCAATATATACCTCAAGATACTTAACAACAAACAATAACAAATTAGCACATACCACTACAATATTTATGTTTCATTATCAATTCAAATTCACATAACATTCTTACAAACAACAATTTAGAATAACAATAGCAAGAAATCAATTTAAAACAATTCAATTTAATGTATAACATAAGATAATCTAAAATTTGAGTTGCACAAATGAAAAAAAAAAACTATTCAAGCTTTCGGAACCTTTTCCTTGCCATTTTCCTTCAAGTAATCACTACACGAATTTAAGGTTTTAGAAGGATACTTAGGCATTATAGCACGAAATGCCAATCTGTTGCCTATCAACTACGAGTCATGGATATGCCTGATAGTAACAAAAATCAAGCTCTCAATAATATTAAGGTAATAACGTGAATGTAATTTATAATACATTGATTTAAGTTTCATTTATATTTACTTTCTAAACTTGTGTTATTTGCATGAGAGATTTGCTTTAGAGGTCTCAAATAATTATGTGAAGAAGGCATTAGGGAAAAATGGAAAAACCATAAAGGTGATTTAAATAAGGAATATTTTAAGAAAAATATAAGCTTCGAAGCGAAATTGCGAAATGTCCCACCGAGAATGCTGAGGTACCAATGGGAAAATGCAATTAGATTTTGGAATTCAAAGAAAGGAGAGGTATTACGTACTTCCAAACTCTTATAATTATTTCGATTTAATGTATTTACTATATAGGCAATAATAATTTCATAATGTAGGATCGTGAGCGAGTTGGAACTACAAGTAGACAAAAACAAAAATTCACGCACACAGCTAGGTCGAAAGGTTTTGCTTGTGTAGCTGATGACAAGGTATTTTGAATTTATTAATTATGTCAAATATTAATTACTTTCTACTAAATAATATTTTTCCTACTATATTGTAGGAATTACCGTCTGGTCAAAAAGTTGGCCGCCTTCAGCTTTTTGACATTACATATAGAAAGAAAGATGAATCTCCTATGACTATTGAAGCTACAGAAATTATGGTATATTTACTTAATAAAATTTGAATTATTTTAAATATTTATCATGTTTAATTATAATGGTTTAATTCGTCGTTTGTAATGTAAATAATGTTAAGTTATGTTGCATTTGTTTTGATTATATATTTCGTTTCTAACTCTTTGATTGATTTATTACGAGAAACTAAAGGATAAAATGGTGGAGTATGAAGCGATCGTTTCAAGTGATAGTTCTGTTAATCTTGATGACATTGATAATCGAATTAGTATTGAAGTTTTGGGTCTGAAAGGTATGGTCGGGTTCGATTTCAAGGATCTTTTGTTAACCCAACCCAATATTTTGGATCTAGCTCGCAGCAATACATGCCTTCAGGGAATCAAGCTCAAGCTAAAGTTCAGAGGTTAAGAGACCAGATGGCTCAGATGCAAGCGATCGCATTTGAGCAAATTGCTCAACTTAAAGCGGAGGCAGCATCGAAAGAAGAGGCTTAAAGAAAATATGAAGAACTCTAGCTACAACTTAAAGCAGAGACAGCAACGAGGGAAGCAGAGGCAAGCAAAAAATATGACGAACTCTAGCTACAGCTTCAAAATATGATGAAGATCTTTCAGCAGTCGCAAAATCTGCCATCTTAGACGTTTGTTTTCTTATTGTGAGAATATTTTAACAATATAACTTTTGAATATAATATATTTTGTTATTTCATTTATTAATTTAGATCATATACATATTTCTTTCGTTGGATTTGAATTATCATTTAGATTTGCAGTTTTTGGTTGGATTTGATATTACAGGAAATTATGTTGACAATTCGGATTCTATATGAATGAAAATGGATTGATAAAAATCTGCTAAAATTAGTGGCGTTTTTCCACAATCGATGCCAAAGAACATGACTTTTAGCGACGCTTTTACTAAAAACGCCGTTAAAAAACATAACATTTAAAGGCGTTTGTTGAGGAAAGCGCCGCTAAAGGTCACATTCTTTAGCGGCGTTTGTGGGGAAAGCGTCGCTAAAGGTCATGTTCTTTAGCGGCGTTTGTGGGAAAAGTGCCGCTAAAAGTCATGTTCTATAGCCGTGTTTGTGGGAAAAGCGCTGCTAAAGGTTATGTTTCATAACGGTGTTTTTAAGAAACGCCGCAAAATTTAGCAGTATTATCTATAGCGGCGTTTTTTACAGCCTTATGAAAACGCCGTAAATTGTTTTAGTGGCGCTTATAGGCCCAAAAAAAGGTCGCTGAAAGCCTATTTTGCTATAGTGAATTGCCAACCTCTTTCACTTCAAAAATAATATTAACATTATAAATCAAGCTAGTACAACAAGAATAAAAAATTAGAACATTTAAAATTCATCAAAAACATGCAATGCAATCAACCAACATACTTTCCACTTTCAATTATTTAGGTGTGTCACGAAAGTATGATGTGTTATTTTTTGTTATGGATTGTTAAGATTATGGTGAAATAATGTATAATGTCACTTAGTAGTTATATCACCAAATTATATAGGATTTCATCAATAATCATTTGTACCATCATCAATAATGAATCACATTCAATGTATAAATAACGAAAGCAACATTGCCAATGTGTTAATAACATACTATATCGTCACTTCATATAGTAAAATAAAAACATGAATGACGATAATGTAAAATGTCACACCCTAATCAGTATTTGGTGACAAATAACTTTGTCAGCAAATTATATACAAATTCGTCATTTATTATTCGAATTTTCAATTTGAAGTTATAAAGACGAAACCAACATCGTCATATATTTAATGACGTAAATATATTGTCAGTAGATATGCTAAAATATGTAATGCAATTTTTATTTAAAGTCAATTTGAAATTGTTATGCATTATCAATAGTATAATAATATTAAAAGAAAATATTATCTTATAATTAATATTATTTCTGACAATCATTTTTGTCACCAAATTATAAATGCATTTCTCATTAATTAGATTAAGATCATCATTAATGATAAAATGAAATTATTAATAATAGAAACAAAATTGTGAAATTAATTATTAAATAATTACTATCACCTAGTATCGTAAAAAAACAAACAAATGATTAAGAAAAAATTACACAGTAATCTTAAAATATAATAATTATTTATGTTGTAGAATTTACTTCTTACAAAATAATAAAAGTAAAAAAAAATAGAAATTGTTAAGAACTTATATAATTTTTATTTCTAGTAAAACAAAACTTGAACATTCAAGGAAAAAAAGTGAATATGATCAACTAAAAAGATATTGATTTTTTTTTTGTTATAAATGTTAAATTCAGTGACCGTTGGAGTTGAAATATCGATACTAGGAAGATTTTATCAATACTACATAAAAGGTATTGATACCGGATCGGTACTTAGCTGAATTTGTGAAAGTTAGAATATCAATATGGTATTGTTTGTTTCAAGGGGTCTCAATATTTTGAAAATATTGATACTTGGCCAAACAGGTATCGATACTTTTTAGCCTGGAGCAATTCTAACTTGTTTAAAAAATAATTTGTCTAGTTGAAAATGTTCATACTTAGTTAAAATCATTTTAACTTGATTTTGAGATTGATTCACAAATTTTCTAAGTAAGAATTGAGAATTTTATCTCTTAGACTTCTTTTGAAAAATCACTTAATCAATTTTGTTTAATTTTAACTTTTATTCAAAAACTCTTTAATTTGTTATTTCAAAATATATTTTCAAATAAAGCTTGGCTTAACACCAACTTTACAAAAAAAAAAAAAAAAAAAATCATTTTAGCTCTCCATTTAATTTTTTGCCTCTTTTAGCTCTTGAACTCACGTTGTTTGTCAAATCACTCTAAAATTAATAGAAAAATTAACGTATTTTAACTTTGCTGATACATAAGTAATTATTATCTTTTAATATGTAAAAATTCAAAAAAATCAAAAAATTATTAGATAAACTGTTAGCATTATTTAAAAAGTATAAAAATTATAAAAAATTAATTTTTTTAAAAAAATTAATTAATTGTTGACATGACATACATGTGGATGTCACGTCAATAAAGTTAATAAACATTAATTTTTTCATCCATTTTAAGGTAATTTGACAAATAATACAAATTTAAGAGCTAAAAAAGTCGAAAGATTAAATGGAAGGTAAAAATGACTTCTTCTTTTTTTATAAAGTTAGAAAGACTAAATAATTCATTAAAAAAAAAGAAAGATAAACCGAAATTTTAGCGTTCCTTCCTTAGAATAATTGATAAAAAAAGAAACCCAATACAGTATATATTAGTATGGCTAAAGCTTGTAAGTGGAAATGTTGAAAATGATTATTATTTTTTTTGAATATTCTCATTGCTTGAAGATGATTATTAAACACTAAAAGCAGAGTCCATAATTCCATGAAAGACATGTACTAAAAACACTCAAGTTAACTCAAATGATCTTGGTTTAGTATTTTAAAATTAGAAATGATTTTAATTATAAATAAAATTAAGAAAAAAATAAAAAATAAAACCCAACTCATATAAATACCAATTCACCATTCTTCACACTAAAACTACAAAAGATAAGTTGGTTGATGATAGAATTATTATGCAGCTCGAAAGTAAAGAAAAAACCAAATTTATTCTTCACCAAATGTGAATATTAACAAATATGAGTTCCAGATCAAATAAATAACACAAGAAAATATCATATTATAATCACTAAAATCAAACATAAAAAATGGCATATATACTTTTCGATTACAACCAATTTAATTTATTTATACAAAAGAAAAGCAAGTTCAAATGACCTAAAATTGAAACAAATTATTATTCTCTAATGCAGTATTACTTCAAAGAGCTATCAAAATTCACAAACTCTAAATAAACAATTAGATGTGAATGCATGTATATGAAAGTACACATATACGCAAGAGCAAGTCATCGTAATATCACATGTTCTAACGAAATTACTACTAACATGACTTCAATCTTATCCTATTTATCTTCCATAACTATCAATTTCTTGACAGACTTCAGGTTTTATGCTATTTTGATTTCTTTATACTATTATTAAACATATAGAGATATAGCATCTTTATATATATAAATATATATATATATATATATATATATATATCTCAAAAGTGAATCCACATTTACAATTACAAGAACTGTATATATTAGAACTTATAACAATTTAATTTTATATTAGGATTTGATAAAAAAAAAATAAAGCATGTATGCTAACAACCTCTTGGCCTTAGTAGAAAGAATATTATTTTGTAGGTATGAAAACTTGGGTTCAATCCTAAGAAATTCTATTTCCCATTCCCATTCATCAAAAAAATAAAATAAACTCAAAGCATGTATTGAATCCAAATAAATAAATAAAATAAAATAAAAATAAAATAAAATAAAAAGATGTTAAATACTACATAAATTAGACGACATATTTGTAGCGGGTTTACTATTTATCATTTGAAAAACATGTTTTCATAATATCCCTCTAGATGCATAATATTGCCTTCAGTCTACCGCCATGGCGCATTATTGGCTTGGTCCCTCCTGGCGTATAGGTTCAACCAACAGACCTACAAACCAAAACACGCATATAAGTTTCCAAGAAAGTTAGTGAGTCTCACTCATATTTTTTACAAAAATGTAGATTCTTTCGACTCAAGGGTTTGAGTTCCCTCTTACACATTGGCAGATATAATTCTGATTCCTAATTGGTGGATAACCATACATCTCTTTGGGCTTAACCATCTTATACTCAGTTCACCCGACTGGCGGATCTCAGACTTTACACCATATTTTGAATCTCATTACACGATTTCTTTACTGTTTGTAGTTAGATAAGCTTCTCAGAACGACACCCAACGAATACTACTCTTAGTAGATTCCTTTATAGAGCTCATCGATTGTCAAAACACCAGTTACATCGTGTCTTCAAATCAGTCCAAACAATCATACTTGCTTTGATGAACACAACATTATAATACAAGTAATAGATTTCTAGATAACATTAATGCAAGACTTAAGAAATTCCAGGTTCAGCTAGCACTTACACTACTTCATATTCCAACACATAAGGTTCCTTGCCATGATAGATCACTAAGACGGATTCATCAGTTGGTCACTCTGTCGAGAATTCTATCAGAAGATCCTTTCTTTAGACCAATACCCTAGCTAGCTGCCAATTCAATAGGCTGGTTTGGTCCAGTTCAAACAACCATGTTCAAAATTTTCTTAAATAATTAAATTTTAAAAAATATTTTTAAGGCTCAGAATTGAAATCCAAATCTAAATTGGAATTATCCAAACAATGAATTTAGATTAATTCAAAATCTTAAATTTTAAATATTTTAATTTCCAAAAAGAATTTAAAAAAAATAAATTATCCAAACAATAAAATTCAAAATCTTAAAATTTAAATATTTTAATTTCTAAAGGAAATTTGAAAATAATGAATTTCAAAAATAAATTATAAAATTTGTATGACCAAAATTTGCAGTACAACACATAATATTTGAGTGTATATCTAATAAAAT
This sequence comes from Gossypium longicalyx, assembly GCA_025698465.1. NCBI lineage: Eukaryota > Viridiplantae > Streptophyta > Magnoliopsida > Malvales > Malvaceae > Gossypium > Gossypium longicalyx. The sequence continues at coordinate 6,862,012 of CM046998.1, read as the reverse complement.
TTATGAAATAAAGAAATCTATTTATATTATCAAGTTAACTAAAAAATATTAATGGTTTAGAGATAGATTAGATATTTAATATTACTTCCAAATTTCCTTAACGATTAAAAGAAATACGTTTAGCCAAATCACGAGCTAACCATGCTTACACTTTCTGTTGCCCAAAATATTGTTGTAGAAACATAATTGATACTGTCATAAACTTTATTAGTAATTTTATAAAACTTTAATTCTAATATATATTTAAAATTAATGTAAAACCTATTAAGTAACATAAATTATTTACCCCTACACGCCCCTAGCTAATTAACTTGTTTAATATATTAATAACTTGCTGTTTTGAAATTAATAAATAAATACTTAAAATTGTTAAATTAAACAACAAAAAGGAAACAATATATTTATATTTAATTAATGAATGACCAACCATGCAAAGAATGAAGTGTAATCCGAGTTGATCTTTATATACGCATTTTTTATCTTATAAGTATTATGTGTAGTTTTCAATCTTTCTAAATTTATGTGTAATCGTCTAAAATTTTCTGTATAATCGTTTAGCGAAACAGAGTTTACGAATCCTAAGTTGGTCGTAAATGAAATTTCTACTGAAATGAATGAAAGGATCTTGAGACAACACTTCAAGGTTTATGGTGAAGTTAAACATGTTGTTGTCTATTTTAGCAAAGCCATAATTTTCGTTACTTTTGTTGATCCTTCCAAGGCTCAATATGCCCTTCAACAACAACAACATATCATTCTTGCTCGAAATGTATATATCAGAACTTGTAACAATTTAATTTTATATTAGGATTCGATAAAAAAAAATCAAAGCTTGTATGCCAACAACCTCTTGGCCTTGTAGAAAGAATATTATTTTATAGGCATGAAAATTTGGGTTCAATCTCAAGTAACCCTATTTCCCATTCCCAATCATAAAAAAAAAAGTAAAAAAAAAAAAATCAAAGCATGTATTGAGTCCAAATAAATAAAATAAGATAACAAATATGTTAAATATTACATAAAATAGGAAGAGATAATTTAATAAAAAATTGATTAAAATTTCTTATAATTAGAACTTCCTAATTCCAACCAAGATAATTTTAGTAAATTTTGATTACAATATTCTAAATTTTAATTTAAACTCTAATAAAATAATATGATAAGTTCCAAATATTATATTTTATAAAAAAATCGAGGACAATAAAAAAAAGTTAAGATCAAAATTTCATTAACAATAAAAAATCAAGAACAAAAGAAATTCAAATCAAAACCATTTCTTAAATTTCTTAGTTGTCAAAATAATCAGATAGAGATATATTTGCAAATAACAAATAATAATTTTTATATAAAAGCATAAATTATACAAATATAGAATTTGTTAAGTTCAATTTGATTTTAGAATTTTTATTCAATACCCATTATGCATTATATCGTATAGCATAACATCAAAGTAGTAGATTCAGATGTGGAAAATTCATCTCAGATAGACCCAAAAAGTTTGACATTAGCTACTAATGCAAATGATGATGTGATGATGGAAGAAATATGGAATAAAGGTGGCGGCCACAACAAAACTAAAACTAGAAGGGAGCATCAAAAAATTAAAATTTCATTGATAAAATATATTTACAATAGCACCATGAGGTTTAAATATTTTCAAAAAAATATTTAACAATTTGCCACTAATATCTTTCAAAAACAATTGTCACTAATAATCTTTTTAAATAATAAAAAATTCAAATAAAGGTGAAAACATCACTAGAATGATTTTCACGTCAAACAAGAAGTGGCACAATCCTATGACAGTTTAGAAGTTTCATATAAAATATAAGGGAAAAAAAAAAGAAGAAGAAAGAGTGACAAATTACTATGTGTCACGTTAAATTTATTTTTCGAGAAAAAAATAGAGTATTGTTATGAATATCTTATTAAGTGGATATTTATCATGATAAAGATAAAGTTTTGATATACTTTAAATTGTAATAGTTATTAGAATTAGATCTTTACTTCTTTTATACTTCTTATGCCTATAAATAGAGACTCTGATGAAGCATTGTAAACCATCCCTTTTGATCAATAAAGTTTTGATCAATAAAGTTCATTCTCTGTTGCTCCCATATTTTTTTTGTTCTTTATTCTCTCCATATCTCTTTATTTTATAACATGTTATCAGCACGATCTTGCTCAAAGTGATAGTTCCTTTTTCCTTTTATCGACGATCAAAATTATCCTCCATGATTTTCAATTTCTTTGACGACAAGATGCAAAGTTTTTGCAGGAAGTTTCTTTTATTTAATGTTTCATATTTGATTATTATTTTTCATTCTTTCTTCATTATATGTTATCATTGTTTTGATTAACTTATTTTACTTATTGTTCTTAAGGATGGTGAAAGATTTGATATCGTTATCCATATGAAATCAAGAATATTTTCGAACTATCTCATACCTTCTAGTGATGACGATGATGTTAAAGATCTTCAGGTATATTTTACTATGTTTTATTTATTGTTTATTATAATTGGAGACTAATCATGACAACATGCATAGATAGATTTTGATTTGAAATCTCACGCATGTTTGTGATGGTAATTATGAAATAAAGAATCTATTGGGATGTTTATAAGTCTGTCCTACTAGATTTGTTGCTTTCCCCAAAGTGAATGTAAACATAAAGAAAATAAAAAATAAACTAATGGACCACTAAAAGTGGGAACATAGTAATAAGTAAGAGAACAATGAGAGTTCTCAAGATAACTCTTTAAAGGGTAAAGATAACTTATGTTATCAATATGTGATATGAAATATTATTGGTCACATATGTGGCATATGCCCAAATGTTTTGTTTCTGTTAATATTCTTTGAGGAAGGATATGAAAATGTAGGAATGAATTCTATCATTATAGATAGAAAATATTATCTTATTTGGTATTGAAACAAACAAATATTATTCCAATATTTGATAGTATAAAATTAGTTGAAAGCTCCAGAAGAGCTAATATATCACTATCTAAAAAACACAAAATTTGTGATGGTTAATACATTACTTTTAAAAGTTATTTGTAATGGATCTCATATTGAGATTGTGAATGAGAAAAATATTATATTTCATATGAATAAAAAGGGGGATTGAGTTATTAATTTATATATATTTTGTAATCTTTGTGATATTCTTTTATCATCATCCTTATTAAATGGTTAAAAGCAAAATATTTGTCTGTGAAAGATCTACTTATGAGCGATAGAATATGATAATTCTATCTAAAGTTTATTATGGTTGAATGCACCTAAAGTTGCAAGTTTTTTTTTTTTTAAAATGTGAGTACAACTCTACAATATTTAGAATAAGTTCTCAATTAAAATTACATGGTAAAATATTACTGATGAGAACTTGTAAGAGAGAAAACTTATGTAAGAAAAGTCATTGATTATGTACCTGTTGTACACTTGGAAAATAAGATCCACTCTCAAAGTTTGCTATTAATAGATTTTTGGGTATTTGAAGATTTTGGCATATTTCCTGAAGCGAATATTGCATATAATTATTTGGAAATTATATTTATTGACTTGATGGCATTATAGACTTCACATTGATTTAGACATTTCCAGTAGTAAATGTCACAATAGTATTTAATGTAAATACAAAATAAAAAGAATGACAATAAAATTATCAATTTGTTACAATTTAGTACAATTGAAACATATGTTAAAGTAAACCAGAAGTTTACTAATACAAATGTGTTTACTACTTGGCGTGACCAGTTAGACTATCCTGGATTGTATATGATGCGAAAATTAATTGAGAATTCATATGGACATCCATTAAAGAACCAGAAGATTCTGTAATTTAAAGAATTCTCATTTGTTGCTTGTTCTCAATAAAAATTGGTTCTAAGAAACTCACTAGCTAAAGTTGAGATTTAATGTCTTGCATTTCTGAAATAAATATGGGTTCATTCATCCACCATGTGGATGCTTTTTATATTATATGATTTTGGTATATGCACCTACAAAATAATCACATGTCAACTCACAACCTGTCATTTGCGAGATTGCTTGTTTAAATGATTAATTTCAGATTATGCAATTAAAACAATTTATTTTTCTAATGTTGGTGAGTTTACATCTCAAGTTTTCAATGATTATTACATGTCAATTGGGATAAAAGTTGAACATCCTGTAGCTCATATTCACACACAAAATGATTTAGCTAAATTGTTTATCAAATGCCTCCAACTAATAGCTAAATCATTACTTATGAGAATAAAACTTTCTATTTCAACATGAGATTGTATTGATTTACATGTTGTACGTATCAAGCCAATAAATTATAAATACTCCCCATTACAATTTATTTTTGGTCAAGAGCCAAATATTTTCCATCTTAAAATTTTTGGATGTGCGGTATATGTTCCAACTGCTCCACCACAACGCACAAAGATGGTTCATAATAAGAGATTGAGAATGTATATTTATATGAGTCTCCTTATAATATTTTTGAGCTATTAATTCGAGATTTAATTATGACATGAGTTGTCAGTTTTCCCAACATTAGGGGGAGAGAAATAATAACTTATAATGAGTTAGGGGGAGAGTAATTTGAACCAGAAGTTCAATAAGGATAACTCATTACAAGTTAACTGTTAGATGTATTTACAAACTTAATGAGAATAACCAAGTGTTATATACCATCTAATATTTTAATTTGATTCAAAGTCCCAGTAAGACAATCAATTGGAATAAATAATAGATTGATCGGTTCCAAATATGAAAATTATTCTAGATGGTCATATAGTGGAGGCAGGTGCTCCAAAAGAGACCCAAGACATAACTAATAAGTAAAACTTTAGAAGAGATTCAGGTACCTAAAACTAAATTTTAAAATAATGAAAATAAAAGATCTTGATAAGTTATGTCAATTAGAGAAAATGTGGAACCGAATAATAAAAGTGGTTGGTAATGATTTTGCATGCAATATTATTATTGAAATAATGAAATAAAAGGAGGATCTTGAATAAATCTATTGAGAAATATAGATATGGAATAAATGGATCAAAATAGAAAGACGCAACTTAAGTACAATTAAATTTGAGGAGTTTTTGGACCAGTAGTCCAAATATCTAAAGGTATAAAGCCAATGAGGGTGCAAATGAAGTAGTTTTGCAAAAGCGGAATAAAAATATAAAGTTTTTCGCTTAGTCTTGGTATTGATTATGAAAAGATATAATATTCTTTTGTGGTGGATGCAATAACCTTTAGATATATTATTAAATTTGCAATTCATAAAAGATTTAACTTGCGTCTAATGGTTGTTGTTACAAGCTTTATAAATCACTATATAGTAAAGTTTATATTAAAATCCTTGAAGGATTTAGAATGATAGAAGCATATTGAAATTCTCGAGAAATTATTCATTTATATGAATTAAAACAATTTGAATATATGTGGTAAATTTGACTTAGTGAATAGTAGTTGAAGGATGATTATAAAATGATCCAAAATACCTATTTGTGTTTTTATAAAAGAATCATGATTAAAGTTTGTTATGATTATTGTTGAATCTCCTGAAGAGATCAAAATATATTTCCCCAAATGTCCCTTACTTATGACTTTTAAAAGAATGGTTATATAAATGGTTAGTAATACATTCAAATAGTTATTTGAAAAACCAGTATTCAAAATATATTTCCCCAAATGTCCCTTACTCATGACTTTTAAAAGAATGGTTATATAAATGGTTAGTAATACATTCAAATAGTTATTTGAAAAACTAGTATTCAAGATTGAATACGTAGAATATAAGAAAGTATGTGATGTTTTCATGAGGGGGAGTAAATACGTGTTGTACTCTTTGTCCCTTAACCGAGGTTTTGTCTCATTGGGTTTTCCTGGTAAGGTTTTTAATGAGGCAACATATTATGCGTATTATAAATTGTGTACTCTTTTTCCCTCGTTAGGTTTCTATCTCATAGGATTTTTCCTAATAAGGTTTTAATGAGGCACATTATCTACCAATGGACATCCAAGGGGGAGTGTTATGAATATCTTATTAAGTGGATGTCCATCATGATAAAGATAAAGTTTTGTTATACTTTAAATTCTAATAGTTATTAGAATTAGATCTCTACTTCTTTTATACTTCTTATGCCTATAAATAAAGACTCTGATGAAACATTGTAAACCATCCCTTTTGATCAATAAGGTTCATTCTCTGTTGCTCTCATATTTTTTTTGTTCTTTATTCACCCCATCTCTCTTTATTTTATAACAAGTATTACCTTTATGTATTATAAATGCAATAAATCAAGTTGCAATCAAAGCTTATTAATAAATAATGATATAAAGATAAAAAAATCAAAATAATAATTTTTCATTAATAAGAATTTCATTGGTGACGAAAAATTGTCAAAAAGTTTTTAATGTCACAAAAACATTCCTCACCAAATTTTTTTAAAGGTAAATTTTGACTCCAAACATAAAGTGACATAAGCCTATGAATTTTTGTTTTCATTTAAGATACGTCATCAATTATTAAATATGACGATTATTTCTTTTTGATATGTTTGTAGTATATTTTGTGATGTTATTTTAAGCATTACACATATAATTCGTCACAAATTGATTTATTTGTTATAGTGTTAATTCCCATTCTCGAAAACTCTATCTAAAACTTACTACACCTCAAATCTAACCTATAAACATCAAAATCTCAACTGAACACTCATCCTTCCTTCACTTTCTCTTAAGCACACATCAATGACAATTTCTAGGAACTATGCCTAAACTCCATTCTAATTCAATTCTCAGCACTCAATCAACTTTCTAAACTTACTAATAAGTTGAATCTAACCTGAAAACAACCTTGCCTTAAAGAAATCTCAACTTCCTCTCACTAACCCAAAAAACAAGAACATAGTTGAGAAATGTGAAAAAGTATTGCGAATCTATTTAAGATTTGAAAAATCATATATTATAGTTAGAAACTTCATTACCTTGTTGGACTTCCAGAAATCCAATGATAGAAATTGATCGAGCCTAGGCGTATGTGCACCGAGACTATAAATCAACACAAAATTTAAGAATCTAAAAGTGGCTTATTGCAAGTGTGACAGGTCAATTATAATATTTATAAGTGTTACAATAGAACACTTCAAGTATTCCAAGGATCGAACCCTAGGGATTGCCAAATTGGTAAATGTGTTGATCAATTTAATTACAAGTTGCAATTACTAATCTAATCGAGTAAGAAATTATTAGTGTAAATTCCAAAATAAATTGTTCATAAACCAAATTTAAATAATAAGTTAAACAAACTAATCTAATTTTCTTCCCTATTACTTTAGACAATGAAAATGATAAAATGATGGTCGATTGATTCATTACTCACTAACTAAGTGAATAAACCTATAACGATTATATTTTTGTCACTCTTAGCTAGGAATCTCCTCTCAATCTCATACTATAGTAAAAGATACCACCTAGGTTCTCCTCCCGATCTCACCTAGGCATATAGTTCTCTTCTCAATTCCATTATTCGGCACAATTATATTGAACTATCTAATGGTAAACTCTCATCTCGGTCTCGTTTATCTAGATTTTCCATTAGAGGCGTCAATTCTAGTGTATTAAGCATTTCGATATAATCAAACAATCAATTAATTAAGAATAAACATTAACTTAAAGTAACAAATAACTAATCAACCAACCATCAACCAATTTAGCCCATAATCAAACTTAAATTTCAAACAAGCATTTTATCAAACACATGGTAAGCATAAAATAAAGGTAAAGAGCTAAAGAAAATGCTCGTTCAATTGATGGAAATCTAATGAAGCCCAAGAGTTTGATCATCTTTCTTTTGCATAGCCTTCAGAAATAAAAGAAGACATAGAACACAACAAAAATAAAATATATTCTAAACCTAATCTAAAAATGAAAAGAAAAGAAAACTTAACTTAAAACTATGAAAAACTAAGGAGAAATGTTCAGCAAAAAAAAATCTAAAGGCAAAAGCTTATAAAGTAGTATTTATGGTCTGTTATCATTTAACCTAATATTGACCATTATGTCCTTAAATGAAAGAAAAAAAAAGACTTAAGCTTGTTTAGACACAAAATTTCCCCAATAGTTTTTCACTCGTCAGGTAGCGGTATCACGAAACCCAGGCTTCGATATCATGACACTCAAAACATATGGAATAAATGAAAAGTGCATACTGAAATTTGCTCATGGAGTTTTCCCCTCAAAACATGGCAAGTTATATTTGTGAAATATCAAAGAAATTGATAAGATCATTATGTGAAATTATTTGTGTTCAAGTGTAAATTAAATAAAAAGCCCTAGTAGACTTAGTACATTAGTGAGGATACAATTGGCATGCCATAGGGGCCGTTAGCGCATGTATTTTAGGAAATGCAATTTCAAACATGGTTAAAGCCCTAGGGCATAACACTTTTGTGCGTTATGAATCCATTTCTACAATCTTCGAACATTAGTGTTTTTAATGTGTTATTCATAGATGTGATTGGTTGGAATCTTATCTGCCACAATTCGAGGCAACAAATTAGGTTCTTTTTGGCACTTAGTGAGCTTGTTTTTAACATAATTTAGTTTTATTTTGATTAGTTTTACATTTTATTATTTAATGTTTAATTTTGGTAAAATAAACATTTTTACGCATTTTTAGATGTTTTGATAACCCATTAGGCCAATTCAGGTCTAGGGTATGACTAATGGGCTACTTGAATGTACAGCACATCATTTTAGGCCAAGAAACACAGGGACGACGTTAGTGTTGCAACTTCAGCACGCAATGTCGCGACACTGAACATTGAAGCTACTGGAGATGAAACAGAGACGACGTCGCGATGATAGGTTTTTTGACGTCATGATGATAGTGTTGGGAAATGTGCCCATATTGTAGTAAACATGTAACTATTTTCTATTTATATGAGCAATAATAAATAAATAAAGTTAATTTCACATTTCACCATTATATCTTTTTTATTTTCTTTCTTTTATATTTTGCATGTATAGCGAAATTATGACAAACAAATATTAGCTCATTGATTGTCTAAAGTTCAAACTGAAGATAAGTGGCATTGTAAAGAATGTTTACATTACGAGAAAGATAACTTACATCAGTAGATAATCTAAATGAGCCCGTAATCCCGTAAAAGAATCAAAGTGAACATTTGATTCAAATACTAAGAAGGATTATTATGTCATATACAATTCTAATTGGAGAGATGTCTAGTCTTGGCTATAGGAGCAGTTGACTCTATGAGTAGAGACATAGATATATTCATTGGTAAAATGATACATTAGACTGGACCTAAGATGAATTAATTCTAAATTCATTTGTGAATTAATTCACTTCTGACGTTCATGGTGTTATTTACCTAAATCCTGAGTTAGCCACTAACCATGTATATGCAATTCATGTGCTTTGATATAAGTAGAGGCTTATGCTCTAAAGATGATTGAGTCCATCGCCGATATGTTGGGTACATGACTTGTGTGTAGTATAGCTTTACTACCAATAATGGAATTCATAGCTCAATTAAAGATTTAATGATATCCTCTTATTGGCATTGTGTGGATTGATAAATATAGAACGTGGTCACGGGTTGCTAGTTTTTGAACAAGCAATTTATCATAGTTAGTTTTTGGCAGTGATCATACTAATCATTAAGAAGACACAATGGTAACAATGAGATAAAATAAGATTGTATTGAGTGAACAGGTTTAACTCAAAGGGATCAAGAACATCATATGAGGGTAACACATACATGACGAGGTCATTGGACAAAACAATTGGATGAATTGCTTTCATAAAGAGTATACAATAATGAGTTTTCAATCATGGTACCTCTTGTGGACTGACTCCATGATTAAGTAATTGCGAATTATCGGAACGATGCTTCTGGACATAAGTTGTATATGTCTGATTGGTCCCTCCGCTAGCTCAACAAAAGCTCAATCGGACTGCATTTGAATCATAAGAAAGTTCTACGACTTTAGGAATAATTTAATTGAGTCAATTTATTCGATTTGAAATTAAATTAGGTGGTTGTGAGAATTGTTTAATTAGATAATTTGATTAAAGAATTTTCTTGAAAAATTAATTTAGAAAATCTAAGTAATTTTTGGAAAATTTAATTTTGATCAAGTAAAATTAAATTAATCAAATTAATTAAAATTAATATGATATTTTTGGAAGTTAATTTTCAAGTCAGACAATGGCCTAATGGGTAATTGAACTTGAAAATTAGATCTAAGATCGTAAATTGGGCTCGGGAGCCCAAAATTGAGACCAAGACCCAAAAACTGGTCAAATCGGGCCCAGTATGTGAAACTGGGTCGACAGTCCAACCGGTGGCTAGACCGGAACGGTTAGGTCATCATTGACCTGGACCGAGCCGGTATCAATCGAATCGGCTTAGGGTGCCATAAGGGTATCGCATCTGTATCACCGGACATGGTGGTGTCGGTGACTGTGATTGCGACTTCCCGATGGCCAGCGATGGTTGGTCATCGGTGGTTGAGCAGTGGAAAAGTTACACTCCTATTGGGACTCTACTAAAGAATTTGATTTCAGATTAACTATTCCAAAAATAATAATATTTTAATATTTTAAAATTAAATTTCATTTAATGTTTATATTGTAGATAAACATTTTATTATTTTAATAAGATTTAACATTAAATTTAATGTAATATTTATCTTGATAAATATTACATTAAATTTAATATTAAAATGATTAAGTTTAATAATAGTTAAACTCTCTAAACTCTCGCTATATAAAGAGAGCATTAGGTCATAATTTTTCACACACTTGAATTCAAGAGAAAGTTGTCAAGAGAAAATTCTCTAAAGAGATTATTCTAGAAAACTTTTAAAGATATTTTTCTGATTTAAACTTGACCCAAAATTTTAGAGAAATTATAAAATTATCCCACTGGTAATTTTTGTGAAAATTTTTTTGATTCGAAACAAGCCCACACTCGACAGACGTGAGCTTGAGGATAATGGAAAAGACTACTCGGTCAAAGTGCTCATCCTATGTGAATGAAAAGGTACAATTTTGATTAAGTGATTATTACTTTAGATATCACAACCAATATCTTATTTTGGAAAAAAAATTTAAAACTCTGGCTTTTCCCTAAATTTATTTTTCGCTGCGTTTTCCAAACCCGTTTTTCCAATAGACAGGATGAAAACCTAGAAATGGTAGTCACGTTTTGATAACTAATTAGGGTTTTGTTTCCTAGTTAAACCCTACTTGCTTCAAGGGCATTTTAGGCACCTAGTACCTTGAATGTAGCCTATATAAGTCACATTTTAACCACATTAAAGGGGAGGTCAACCTAGATAGACAAATTTTTTTACACAGCTTTCTTTAGTTTTTAGTTTAGTTTTCATTATGTTCACTTAATCAGAAAATCCTATTTCAAAGTTAGACAATTGCGACCAAAGGATGTTTCGGAATCATGCTATTTCATTTATTAATTCATGAGCATTCTCTTATCCTTATTCTTCTATTTATATTTCGTTTATTAAATCTTTTAATTGAATGTTTGTATGAATATTTGAATATATTTTGTGCTTTGTACTTATCTTGCATGAATTGGGTGTTTCGTTAATTGATTGATTGTGTAACACCCCGATTTTCGGGGGTTAAAAGTTCTGAGGTTAGTGGTTAGGGGCAGAGAGGAGATTGTGCTATCATGTTTAGTAGCACGTTTAAGTGACAGAATGGGCCTGCTGGTCTGGTAGATTAGTGAGTGTTAGCATACCTCAAGGTTCTGGGTTCAAGTCATAAGTGGGTATTGTTGGAGAGACTTTTTATTTTAATTGGTTCTCAATTAATAATTTGCATTTATTTTGTTTTATTTTATTTTACTTATTTTATTTTTATTATTTCTCTTTTTCTTGTTCTTTCTTTCTGCAGGAAACGTCCTCCTTTTCTTTTCCCTGTTTCTTTTCCTTTTCTTTTTTGAAAACGGTGGCGTGGGGTTCGCGAGAAGCTATTGATTTCCTATTCGTCGGATCGAGTTTTGGGCGTCTTTGATCACAAGACAGGTGTGGGATTTGAATCTTGTCTACCTTTACTTTTTGTGATTTTTGTTGCGAAAATTCTCATTTGTGTTCTTAACTGTCGATTTTGGAGTGTTAGTTGCTGAAAAAGGTATAGAAATACAACATATCTCGACACCCTACTATCATTGCAATGGTTGGGGCTGTTGCGAAGGCTGAAACAATATTTTCTGGCTTGTTCTGAGGTGGTTTCATGGCCACTGGTGTTCCCACACGAGCATGTGCTAGTTCACACTGCCGTGTGCTTTTGGGAATTAGGGTTTTCAGGCCAATTTTGGTGCCACACGGCCATGTGGCTGACTTGGGGATTTTATCGTTTCTCACGTTGCCGTGTCCCTTGGGCACACAGGCGTGTGAGTTTGGGGATTAAGGTTTTGAGTAATTTGGTACCACACGGCCTGACCACACGACTGTATGGCTAATTTAGGGATTTAGGGATTCCACACGGGTATGTGTTTTGGACACACGGCCGTGTCTAGTGGCCACACGGGCGTGTGAGACCTTCACACGGTCGTGTTAGCCCTGTACTTAAAGTTAGTGTAAATAGACAGAGAGTTACACGGCCTGTTCCTACAGCCATGTCCCCGGTCCACACGGGCGTGTGTTTTAGTCACACGGTCGTGTGCCCCTTTTCACACGGGTATGTGCCTTTGCCATACGGTCGTGTGCCCTTCTTTACACGGGTTTTGACCTACCACACGGTCTAGGCAATTCTACATGGCCATAGCACACAGGCATGTGGTTCTAAGTCACCTATTTTGAGTCTGTATGTCTTTGTTACAAGCATTTGTTTGTGTGTTTGCCTTAACTGATCTTTAGTCAATGTGGCAAAGAATTATCTGATTTGGGCCTCGACTTGAGTGTATCTCAGAATCGCTATGTGAGATTTTTTATTCCAAATGCTTACATTGGGTGTGCGTGCATGCATAGTGCGTTGCAATGATCATCGATATTGTGTCTCTGACCTATGAGATTGTATGCATACATACACCTGCATAAAATATTTTGGGACGGGTTTTGAAGAGAAGGGAGTCTGATTCTAATCTGATCTGGCAGTTAAACTATAAATTACAGTTAAACTGTAAATTACAGTTTGTAGCATCAGATAAATATACGCAGCAAGGCTGACAGTCACAGATGAATTATAACAAGGCTCATACGTCAGCCTTGCTGCGTATATTTATCTGATCTGACAGTTAAACTACAAATTACCGATATAAAGGTTTACCGCATTGCACTATACCGTATATACGTTAGCTATGCTACATATACATTATCTGATCTGGCAGTTCAACTTCATTTTGATAAGTCATTGTTATCGGGCAACCCGGGATAACGTTATATGGTGTGTAGGGCTGGATGGGCCTACTTGGTCCTATGTGGTGTGTTTGGTTGGATGAGCTCAAATAGCTCTTACGAGGTGTGATCGAGGGACGGAGTGGTGTGTTTGGCTTGATGTGTGGGTTTTTTTAATATCAAACTGCATACATACGCATCTGTTTGAGTGTTCTGTGTGTGAGATTCTCTGACTGTTTCTGTTTGACTGATTAGCACAGGTGACAATGTGCCTGTGAGTTCTGACTGTAAGGTTAGTGTTTGTAATCTGATTGTCCAAATACCATTTATGCTGAGACTTTTGTGTGAACTTGATGTGATCTGATTGATAAACTCTGTTGGGTTACCAGTCCCAATTAGGTTTTATAGTTCGGTGAATATTTGAAATATTGTTGTGCTTCTATTTTGAATTTTGTCTCTTGTCTTGTTTCGAACTCACACTGAGCTCGAGTATCTCACCCCCTCTTAGTGTTTCCTTTTCAGGTACATTCTTGAATTCTGACGCTGGACTCGGTGTGCGAAGGTCTCGGGCAGTCGCGGTGGAAAAAAATGATTATTGGTTTATATTTCCAATTTATATTTGGTTAAACGATTTTTAAACTGTAAGATTTTAAAAAGCTGTGGTACAAGTTCTGTTTTAAAATTTTATTCGTTTATTAGTTTTGGTTACATGTTTTACTTAATTGTAATTTTACATACTGGGTTTTAAAAGATCAAACATTTTGGTTGACTTAAGACAGTTACTTCGGTGACCAATGTGACATCCGAGATTCGGTCTAAACTCTTAGGCTGAGTTGCGGGTGTTACAGATTGAGTATACTAGAAAGTGTTTATTTGTAACACCCTTCACCCGGTTTGGTTGCCGGACCCGAGCAATAGATTGCTGTAAACAAATATCACACAATTACAAACAATTTATAATATAAAATCACAAACAATTATTAAATTATCACATACATGCATGTATGATCACACTAATAAATCAATTTCAGGTAAATATTGACTATACAAAAGCTTAAAAATAATTCGGGGCTGAACAAGGATCAATTTGAATTAAAAACAAAAAGTTGAGAAAATTTTGAAACAGGGGTCACTCAGCTGTGTGGCCAAGCCGTATGACAGAGTCCACACTGTGTGGCTCAGAAACATGGTCGTGTGGTCAAACCGTGTACAAACCAAATTATGGGTTACACGGCCATGTGGTTACCCGTGTCCCAGGCTGTGTGCACCAAAAATGGCTTCTAAAACAAGACAATTATTCACACATCACTTGGGTACCAAGCCAAACCAAAAACAATCATTTACATACCTTAAAAGCTCATTCAAACAAGCTTAAAACATTCAACTTAAGTGCCTAACGAATGTACCCTCATTGGCACCACATTTCAATAATTCAAAGCAACTCAAAATGGAATTGGTCAAACATACTAATCTTGAGCACATTAAGTCATCTTAACCATCTTATATTTGATGTTCATACTAACATTACAACTTAGAGACAAAGACTATCAAAGCTAATAAGCTAAAACATAGTTATAACTTGACTTCTACCAATTCCATACTAACATCACTAGGCTTATCATGTATTAACTAGTTCCAAACAATCATCAAGCATAAAGCCAAATATGTAACCAAATCATTCATGACAACATTAAGCAATTAACCCAAAGCAAAACACTTCCAAGCTATCAACAAATTGACCATTTCCAACACACATCTATTTAATTACATACCATTAAAGATCATCAAGATACAAAATAACCGAAACTAGAATATCACAACTTAGGTACATGCCAAAACCAAACAAAAAGGCTATTCACCACATTTAAGTTCGGGACCATCGCTGGATGCTGACTCAACGATCAAATTGTAATATACCTAACCTGCGTACGTAAAATAAAATCGTATGCTGAGTATAACTCAGTGGTATTTCAAAAATCAAACATTAAAACATAATATCAAGTTGATAATGTATTTTAACATGCCAATCTACAAGTCATAATACATCACATAAATATAAAATCTATTTACACATCTTAAATCGAGCCGTCATAGTTGCTACATATACATTTTTCCCTATCACAATCGAATTGATTAAATCGTACAATGTCAAAACCTTAATTTCGAGCTTATAAACAAATATTTACTATCCACACTTATTTCAATTTCATTTATACTTGATTTCTCAATCCCACAACATAATTTCATCAACCAATTATTGAATTACACATGTGATAGCATAATTCAACGCCAATTGAATTCAATTACATATTTATAACGATATATCATAATTTCAATATATTCATTTTATTCTTTATCATAATCAACTAATTCAAATCAATTCAATTTAGCTCGTTGAATCATTTCCAGCTTACATTATAATATTACCATACGATGGAGTTTGTAATTGCAACAATTGAAAAGATTCAGGTTATAAAAATACAAACCGTAGACTCCAAGCTATTTGTCAATGACTTTATCTTTTCCTTTTCGTTTTGAGGAATACAAACTGACGTTTGCTACAGATTAACATAAATACACCATATCATCAATACACAATCATTTTCACATTTAATTGCTAATTTATGTAACTTTTGCATATTATTCAATTTAGTTCCCAAAACAAGGACTATCATAATTTTCACATTTAATTCTAAACTTTTATACCAATTTCACTCTAAGCCTAATTTAACTCATTATTTCTCATTTTTACCCTAAAATTTTGAAATTTTCACAATTTAGTCCATATTACACAAAATCAACCATTGACTTTACAAGTTAGTCATTTATCAATTCTAAACTTAAAATCCATCAAAATCACACCTCAAAATCTAATTTCAACAATGGTAACATTATAAATCTTTAACAGTACCAAAAATTGTAAAATGGGTTAACTAAATCAAGCTACAAAAATCCCAGAATGTAAAATTTACAAGAAACGGGTAAAATTACACTAAGCAAATTGGACTTCAAAGTTTAAAGGTCAAAGGCTGAATAGTATTTCTTCTTCCTTCCCAATTTTGACATGCAAAGAATGAAGATGATAAGCTTGTTTCTCTTTCTCCCCACTTTGTTATTTATCTTCATTTTGTTTTTAATTTATTTTATTCTAACATAAATTTTTTTAACTTAAGTTTTATAATATCAAACACATATATACTAAACCATGTCTGGCCATCATTATAACCATTTATATAATGGTCTATTAATTTAATAATCTCCTTAATCAAGTTTCACCTTATAAACTAATATCAATTCATACTTTTATTACTTATGCAATTTAGTCATTGTACCTAAATTAAACACTAATTCAATAGAATTACTTAACCGAAATTCAATTCATTTCTAATATAACTACGTAAATATTTAATAAAAATATTTATAGGTCCCCTTTACGGAAATGTGGTCCTGATACCTCAATTTTCAAAACCACTAACTTTAGAATTGATACATGTAATGACCCGAAATTTATGGGTATCAGAAATCGAGTTTGCAGCTTATAATTTTAGAAAGTCGAATTTATAAATATTTATTAGAAATATTTATGAAGCTAGTTGAGTGATTAATTAGATTTTAGTTAAGAGAATTAACTTGAATTAAGGTTAATTTAGTGTAAGGACTAGATTGAATATAGTGCAAAAGTTTAATTATAGACTAAAAAAATTGAAGGGACTAAATTAGCAAATAACCCATAAAAGGGAATAGTGCCAAATGTATGGAAAATATTATTCCATGTGTATGTATAATATACATATATTATATACTTAGTATTTAAGAAATTAATATAATAATATAATAATATAACAATAAAATAAAGTATAAAGTATAATAATAATAAATAAAAGAAACAAACAAAAGAAAAGAGAACAGAAAAGTGGAAAGAAAGAAAAGAAAAGAAAATGAAAAATTAGGGTTTTGAAGCTTGAAATTTAATTTAATAAGTCAATTAAGTCCCTTTCTTTATAATTTTGATGTTTTTGGATTCCTAGAGACAAATATTATTTGATGTAAGTGGAAATTTTGAAAGTTGATAGATTTTTAGACATGGGTTATGTTGAATAAATTGTTGAATTAGGGATTTAATTGAATAAATTTCAAGTTAGAATTGATTAAGGGATTAAATTGAAAAAGAAGCTATAAGTTTTATGTTTGAGGGACTAAATTCAAAGAAACATGAGATTAGGGTTTTACCATGAATATTTAATAGTTAAGGTGAATATGGTAGAGAATTGAATAAAAATAAAGTATAAATTGAGTGATAAAAACAAATGTGTTAATTAAGATTAAATTGAAAAATTAGGTATGAATTAAATAGAAATTCAATTATTCATTGTGAATTGTTATTGTATTAATAGTACGAATTGTTTAATTTCGACAGCTAACATAGCATCGGAGACATCGACAAAGAAAGGAAAAGAGAAGGTGGACGAGGAGTAATCCGAAAAATTTCGGTTTATATTTCTATAAACCAAACTTAATAATTATTTTTGTATTTATTATGTATATATATGGTAAGTGGTATAGAGGCAAGTATTATTATTATTATTATTATTATTATTATTATTATTATTATTATTATATTGAATTGAATTGAGTTGTGAATATCTAAATTGAAATGTATATTGACTGTTATCTGAAAATTTAAGTGACATAAATACCCTATTAACAGTGTCGGGCTAGGTTGGATATAATTGGCATGCCATAGGATTGGAAGTGTACAGGGATACTTCGACCTTTAGTCGATGAGGCACTAATAGTGTCGTAATGTTACTTCGACTTTGTGTCGATGAGGCACTTCGTGTGTCGTACTGTTTCTATTACTTCAGTTTAATCCGATGAGGTACTATGTACCGTACTGTTACTGTTTACTTCAGCACAGTCGATGAGGCACAATGTATCGTATTGGTGTGTTGGTTGGATCCGTGTATCCACCAAGGTCCGAGTTATGTTAATAGGGGTAAATTACCATACTGGACTATTGAATGACTGTGCTACTGTACTGAAAATCGACTGTTATTGATTGATATTAAATTGAATTGAATGTTTCATAGAGAAAGAACTTTGAATATAATTGGTGCTATTAGATTTGAAATTTAGTAGTTTAAATGCATTTTGTGTTAATAATGATTTAAGTGTTGGTTTATAGAAATACCACTGAGTGCATACTCAGCGTACGGTTTGTTTCCATGCGCAGGTTAGGTACGAAAGCGACTAACAACTCAGCATCCAAGACAAGCCCGAACTCAAATACTTGGTGATGTATCTTATTTTGAGAAATGGCATGTACCTAGGTTGTCTTTTGAAGTTATTTTGTGTAAAAAAAAATGATAATGGTTAGCCTATAAATGAAAAGTTATGTTTATAATATAGTCTTTTATATAGTTTAATTTGAATTTATTCAACTGGTACCAAAGTACTCTGTCTGGAAGTTTTATGTTAAACACTTACTAATACACTCGAGTTGGATCGTAACATTGATGATTTTAATGTGAAATTGATGTATTTAATCATGTTTTGGATTGGTTGAAAAATTGGATTTTAAATTGCTTGATATTGAAGTTTGCAGGGTTGGTAAACTTAAACTATAAGGTTCATTTTGAGTCCACACGGCCTGGCACACGGGCGTGTGATCAAACCGTGTGAGACACACGGGCATGTTGTTAGGCCGTGTGTCCCCTGCACCTAAAATGTTGTAAAACAAAATGCTCAGGTATGGCCACACGGGCAGAGACACAGGCGTGTGTCTCAGCCGTGTGAGGTACATGGTCACAGTACACGGGCATGTGCCCTGGCCGTGTGAAAACTGCATTAGGTTTGAATTGAAAATAATTCCATACTGGCTGAGCACACGGGCGTGTGACTTGACCTTGTAAAACTAATTTGTTCATGAGCAATAAGTCAGAGGAGTACACGGGTAAAGGACACGGGCGTGTCCAAGTCGTGTGAGTCACACGGGTGACAACACGGCTGTGTCATGAAGACACACGGGCGTGTCCCCAAACCACACGGGCGTGTGGCATTGTTTCTTAAGTGAAAATTTTAAGGTTTTACGAGAAATCATATGAGTTTCCGATTGAGTCCCAATTTGTTTCTAATATTTATTTTATGCCTTGAGGGCCCATAAAAAGGACAGTAAGACAAATTTCTGAATTACTTAATAATTATTTCTGTATTGTTTATGTTTGAACTGTAGTGACCGGTAATACTCCGTAATCCTATACCAGCGACGGTATAGGGTTAAGGGGTGTTACAATACACTTATACATTGTCTAACTTTCCAATTAACCAAAATTATTAGACCAAACTTCAATTTAAAATTGTAATGCCCTTGTAAATATTAATAAATAATTTTTTACTGACTCTATCATCGGAAAACAGAATTCTAAAATCACTGTTTCTGACACCACTGACTTTTGTCTCATTACTTTAGTCAAGGGACTTAGTATACTAGGAATTGACGCCCCTAGTAGAAAATCTAGATAGGCTCCTCAAATGAGACTTAGCATGCCTATTTATAGAGTTTATGCTCAGACCTAATTAGAGTTGCTAAATAACCCAAAATTCTAATTAAGATACATTGTGAGGACTAAAATACCATTAATAATTCATGTTCACCACTTGGTGTCACAACACCACAGGACCAGTGTCACGACACTACCTTCATTTTCTAGGTATTTTGGCTTCAATGTTTGATGTTGTAACACTACTTCTCAGTGTTGCTATGTTGTAGTCGTCCTTCATCTTCTAAGCCCGAAAATAATGCCCTACATACTAGATAGAGTCGTTAGATCAACCCTAGGCCCATAGTGTCCCATTAGGTTGTTACATAACTCAAAATTGCATAAAAATACTTATTTTGCATAAATTAAACACAAAACTGAAAAAACAGAAAACGAAACAAAAACATATAAAAATGCTATAAAACAAGCTCATTTAGTGCTGAAAAAACCTTAATTTGCCACAACGAATTGTGGTAGATCACAAGCCCGTCTCGAGTACATTACTCAGGGCATGGCATTCTTCAGGCCAATCACAACTCATTATGCCGAGAGGCATGGTCTTGAGTTGCCACCATGGGCTGCCCCACAGCCACCCCCATTCTGGACCACTCCTATAAATGATAACCCCTTGATCCCACTACAAGGTGGTGGGGCACATTCGAGACCAATGGAAAAGGGGATCCCAATGTGCGATCCATCCAATATTTGACACCCTTTTCGAAAATTCAATCCACAAGCAAAGAAAAGGGGAAGATGGTCATTTTCAGACGAGGAAGACTGTACCGAGGAGTTTGATAATGACGATTATGCTGACCTTTGAAGGAGTTGTCCAAAAAAAATATGTTTCTTTCTATGTAGGAACCCCACCTTAGGCAACACTACAATTTCAAGCTGAACTAGAAAGGGGAGAACGACCTGGCTGACTTTCTAGCACCTTCAAGAAAAAATTAAGTAGTCTCTTCTCTTAATTCCTCTAGGAGCACATTAGGGACAATGTGTCAAATATAGTGTGGGGGTAACATAGAAATTTTGCTTAGTTTTTAGTAATTTTTAGTTGATTTTTCTTTTCTCTTTTCTTGTGCGTTTGTGTGTGCTTGAGCTTGTAGAAATACAAGTGATTGGTTAGGAGCATGTGAATAGGTTGTTTTTATAAACTGTAAATCTAGCTTGATAACAAAAGATTCTAGCTTGTTTAATTTTAGATTAGTTAGTTCAATTTGTTAAACTGTAAATAGGAACAAGGAGTTAAGCATACCAAGTGATAAATATATACATGAGTAAGCATATACATTTGTTTGAATCATAGGTTGGAATTCTATCACTCAGTTATTGGAATTCATGGATATTGAAATAGTATAGTATAATAAGTATGTAATCCTTACAAGTATATGCCTAAATGAAAACTGATGAGTAAACAAAAGCATTGTGAGGGCTAAAAACAATGCAAGAGTTATAAAAGCATAGAATGGTTAAAAGCAATGTGAGTAAAGAGTGAACGAAATGAAAAAAAAAATCAAATAAAAAGAATGAGTACTTAAGAAATTTTTACTCAGAATTGCACAAATACTCGTTGAATTATTTATACTTGTCAGTACTATACTAAAGTTCAAAACATGGATGAAAGAAAACTAAATATGTGGAACTCTAGTTGCCTGTATTCTTTAAACATAGATGTTGTACGTATGTGCCTACTTGAGCATAACAACCTTGTACTGCCCTCAAATGAATAACAGCATGGGTCCCAATACGTACATCTCCCCACGCACTCCTTGATGGCAACTTCTTGGGAATAGGTTGCCACGTCACCACTATCAAACAAAGGGGTATCTCCTATAAATATCCTCTAAGATGAAAAAAGAGGGATCTTCTCCTCCACTTAGCAACCTTGACTTCTTATTCCCTGTAGACAACAGTCCTTACATTTTATTCTTCTCTAGCTTTCCGCTTGTCAAGGTGAATTAACTTCCTTTGCACCACTACCTTCTCCTCCTTATATACTCCCTTGTTGATACCTCTCATCAACAAAATTCTATGATATTATTAAATTATTTTAATTTTTTTCTTAAAAATTCAAAAGGTTTTGTCATATATATTCCAAAAACATCCCTTATTTGTACCAGACATAAAAACATGTAAAAGTTGTTACAATTTAAAGTAACACCTTAAATCACATATATTGAAATAAAAATCCAACAAAATTTAACCACAAATGTAACTATATGAAATCATCTCCCATTAACTATATTTTACAAGATCAATTTCCAACTTTGTCGTGTGGATGGAATTTTCCCATCGATTTCTAAAACTCCGGATGACTTGAAATGCATTGATCGCAGTACTATATTTTAAAATGGGAACACAGAAAGGTAGTCCACTCAACTTCACATAGGTTTTAAAAATCCAACATTTCAAATTGAAGGCATGAAATGTCACCTCTCAAAATTCTACTACTAAGTTTGTTACATTTGATTAAGAGATTGCAACAATTTACATATTTCACTTGCAAAAAAAAAAAAAAATCCTTATATAAAATAAAGTATATTCAGTTTCAAAAGAGGGCCAGTACACTATTCTCAATTTAAAAGAAATATTATTAGTGGTACAGTTTACTTTATTTTTTTTCTCGGCCCTATGCAACATCAATGTTATTAAATTCAAGAAGAAGATGAAGAAGAAAAAGGTTATTTTTACATTTCTAAGTTGCTGTGATTGTAAGCCCAGCCCACTTAACTTTGACATCTCCAGTACCAGTCAATTGGAAAGCATGAGCATATTATGGATCACAAATCCAACTATGCAAACAATACTTACCACATCCTTCTTTTCAAACATGATGTTTTAAAAAGGGTTTTTATAATTTTAATGTACCCATAATTAAAATTCATATGTTATTTGTGAATTAATGAAAATTAAAATCATTTTAATTTATTTTTAAAATTTTATAATTATGTATTACAATTTATTTTACTAACAGTGCATCAAATATGAATCA
The DNA here is from genome assembly GCA_025698465.1 of Gossypium longicalyx. Lineage (NCBI taxonomy): Eukaryota > Viridiplantae > Streptophyta > Magnoliopsida > Malvales > Malvaceae > Gossypium > Gossypium longicalyx. The sequence continues at coordinate 6,839,087 of CM046998.1, read as the reverse complement.
TGATAAATTGAGAGATTCCTATACTATATAAGATTAGGAGTAATTTGATCTTTCTCAAAATGTATGGAGTGAGCTAATGAGAATAACTGAAGATGATGTTAACTATTTTATTAATGAATTATTGGGACAATGTTAAAACGAGATAATTTAATCATTATATTATTTAAATATGAGTAAACAAAGGTAATTAATTGTTTATATTCGTTTAAGGAGACTCAATTGGATTTTTTTTTATTGAGGATTCAATTGATTATTGAATTATTTTCCAATAGTTTTTCATTATACTAAACTTAATTAATATTGTTTTCAATTGTTCTTATTTATATTAAATTATTTCATATTTGAATAATTTTGGTTTTAGATTTCTTAAGTTTGTTAATTGAGGAACCCATGTGATGGTCTGATGGTCAAAGATGTTCACTACCCCATATATTAATTTAGATAATACAATTTTTTTTATGTTTGATTATTTGGAATTCGAGTTTGTGTGAGCTTAGGTGAATTCAAATTCTATAAATAAAAAATTAAGGCAGATTGGGAGAAGTGAATAGAAAAAAAAGATTAGTGAATTAATCAATGAAGTTTGTAATAGTGGACACAAATGAGAATAATTAAATATCATCAAGCCTGCATATATAGCTTGGTAATTCAATTTTACTTGCGTTATTGCACCCCCCCCCCAAATTCTTCATGATTAGTGATCATCGAAAAAGAAAATAAAAATAAAAGAAATTAAGGGATGGGCATTTCATAAATTTAGAATGATACATGGCATGCATAAAGGTGGGGGATTAATTAAATTATGAGAAAATGAAATGAAAAAAAAATCGAGGTGTGTATTGGAAAGCAAGTAATTCAAGCCCTCCTACCATAGTGAAGAAGCATGAGATTAAAATGAAGGGATGGTGGCGTTGAGGTATGTGGAAGCAAAGTGACGACGGCGTCTGTTGAACTCCATATTTGATCTCTCACATGCTCCAACGTCAACCCTGGTTCAAGCTCTTCCCCTCTGCATCTTATCTCTACCTGCTTTTTCATCCATCCATTTTCCACGTTATTATACTCGTTTATCCTAATTCCAATATATATACATAAATAAAAACATTCCAATTATGATCACTAATACTACTTTATTAGTCAAAGTTGACTGATTTGACCAAAAGTGGAATCAAAGAAGAGTTTTCTCGATTTATAGCCGAGGACCACCTTGTTTAAAGAGATCACCTTGGTAGGCAACATATGATCAACACTTTTACTTTGCATGATCTTCATTAAAGTATCAGGAAAAAAATTTCGTTACTTTTCATGCGTGATGCTTTCTTATATTTTGTCAAATAAAAACATCACGTTCGTGACTTTTTTTTTTTTTTGTTTCCCTAACATTTTCAAAATGTCACGAAAAACTATTTTAATGTAATAAAAACTCTTAATCATATTTAAATACATGTATGAATCCCTATCATAACTCAACTATTAGACTCCAAGACTCATATTAAGTCATATAAACCTCCTTCCTAAACTAAATTCCTCCAAGTCTCCACTTTTCTATTTGAAACTTTGCAATGCCATCTATTCTTCTCCCAAACTTCAAAAATCTCTCTACACAACTCTTATAATTTTGTGCTACTTCAAAGAATTAAATGATAACCTATCATTTAAAGATTTTTTTATTATCGTGAGTTGGGATCGAATCCTCAACTACATAATTAAAGAACAAGATAAACTATCATCTCACTACACCTTATAATCATAATCATCTAATTCACTAATAATACATAAAATCATACAATATTATGCATAAAAAATAAATCCAAACATTAATAAAAACCCATAAAAGAAAATTGTTTCTAGGCTGGAATTTCAATTATTGAAATTAATTTAGATTAATATATGTAGTTTTACAAGTAAAACTGAAGTCATGGTTGATAAGTGGCTTACGTCTTGCCCATGCTAATATGCCGCATCTCTTTCAAACTTGTAACTTACCCTTAAAAATTAGAATTTCTCTTTCCTATTTTCCAATCCCATTAAAGGCAAAAATTCAAAGACACTACTATTTAGTAGTGCAACTTAGGTCAGCGGTCAGGCAGCCTAATCCACCGTTGATCCCACGGCTGCCCAAAATAAATCATTACGGGACCCAACCGACCTAGACTTTTCTCGTAACCCAAAATCATGATTCCATTTGAATTTTATTATAACTAGTAGTGGTGTTAATTATAAAATTATTTACTTTATTTTACAAATTATAGGCTTAATTAATGTAATCAAAAATACAATATTTGTATTGGATCCTGAAAGCCCGGCGAAGAACAGGCACGACCCAACGATTTCTCTTTGGTCAATCTTATAATAAAAAAAAAAAAATTGGTTTCGCTCCAGTCACTCATCCTCTGATTTAATTCTTTGAATATAATTTAATTATTTTCATTACTTTTATCAAATAAATTTTCTGCATAGAAAAAAAATAAAATGTAAATTTATTGTAAAAAAAAATTAAATATATTACCACATCATCGTCATTTAAAATTATTTAATGAAATTCTTAAAAGAAATTTAAAAAAGAAAAGGTAATCAAATAATAAAAACAAATTAAATCTAATTTCAAAACGTCATTTTTATTTTTATAATATAGTCATTCCTGCAAAACCTAACTTTCTCTAACATCTGTCAGATACAACACAACAATCGCATTTCATGCACGTCTTCTTCACGTTGCTTTCACTTTCCACATTTACAAAACCAAAATCCCTAATCTCTCAAAGGTCAATAACCCTTTCTAGTTGTGTGTTTTTTCTTTTCTTTCCTTTAATTTTTAAAATATTAAATACAGAGGTTGGCTTCATAGGTAGGTAAGAAAAACCATACAACCACTGTTAATTTTTTTTCCAGAAATTACTAAATTTTATTTTTAATTTTCTAAAATTTATAATTCAATTTTCTGTTTAATGAATGGGATGACGTTGATGTAAGATAGAAGACTAATTTCCCCATAATATTTAATGCTGCATGCATTCCGTTCACCAACAATAAACAAGACATTTTTCATGAGGTGGGGGGTTCTTATCTGTTTTTTTTTTAATGCTTTTATTTTTGTCTTTTTTCAACAACTAGGAATGATTCTGTTGTGGAACTATCCCTCATGTATTGCTTTCCCACAACGTAAAATATTTAGGGTTTATTTTATTTAATTTTTTTTACTTTTTTTCTTTCAATATGCTAGTCGTGGGAATCAATGAGTGATCATAGTGTCTTTAAAGCACAATCAATGGGAAGCACTTAAGGGGTTTTTTTTTTTTTTTTTTAATGGCCATTTTTAAGTACAATCCACTACGAAAACAAAAGGCCCTACTGGTTAGCTGTCTGAAAGCTGAGATATAAGAAGCGAAAGCGTGACGAAAGGAAGGGATAAAACATGCAGATGGGGGGCTTGAGAATGATAAGGTACACGTGTGGTTTTCATGGCCCTACGATATGATTTTACTACATATATATGCCTTACTATCAAAGTCTCCAATCCTAAAGTGGGTGGAAGAACCAGAAGTGAACTTCTTTTCTCCAAGCATTTACACTAAGTTTGAATTTGAGAGTAAAAAATCTCGAATCTTAAAAGATTTATGATAGCCCTACACCATATACAAACAAAGAATTAGGCTATTGTACTCTTAAATTATGGGTAATGATAATGTGAACAAAGTGGTGTGAAAGATTAATAAATCCCATCCCTAGACTAGATACCAGTATTAACAAGTATTATTCATGGAATAATAGGTTAAATTATTCACTAAACTTTGTTTTTCCTATATAAAATGTCCTCATCATCTAAGAGAGAGAAGAGTATACATCTACGCTAAAATAGATTAGAACACTACTCATTGGATATTTTTATTACATGTCATGTGAGAAAAGGAGGAAAAAAAACCCTAGCTAAGATGAAAATTGTATATCACCTGGCCGACCCGCTACTATGAGTTGACCTAATAAATTACTAAATGGGAATTTTTTTTTTTATAAAAAAATTATTCCTATAGTATCTAAACATATTTTTAAAGATTGGTTGTATATCTTTTCGGTTTAGAATACAAACAAGCAATAGCTGTAACACCTTGTGCTGTGACTGACCTATATATATATATATATATCGTCATAATCTCAAGTGGATTACTTCATGGCATGAAGTGTAAGGAAAGAAACAAAAGTATATTTGCATTAATTTCATGGCATAAAGAGTTGACCTATAAATGCTTCAATTAATTGTAAACTACAAGACATAATTGATGTTGCTGGTAACAAGAACACAAAACAAAAACAGAATGTCGAAGAGGATGTCATGAAATTCATGCATACATATAAAATCCAGCTTATTTAGTTTTGGATATTTTAGGTCGTTGGCTGAGAGACAAGACAAAACTGATATTTGGAGTGCAATAAATGACTGCTATGATCATCAATTTGGGTGGATAGATCTTTAAGACGATAAAAATGAATATTTATAGTATGAGTGACTAAATAAAATATATTTTCTATAATCGTAAGATAAAAATAAATATAAAAAAAAAACTACAAATCATGTAATGACTAATCATGAAATTTGTCTTTAATGTAACTAACAATTTTTTTTTGTCATTTAATAATTAAAGATAGGTTAATATGTGATGAAATGATGAGATGAACTGGTTGACATATACAACAAATTCAAATAAAAGCTTCATTTTGGATTATATACGTATGGAAAACTTAATTTCTACTCCTCTAGGCATCATTCCACGTAAAATTAGTGAATGTTTTAACTTATGTTCTTAAGGCTCAAACAACAAATTTCATAGTGTAAGGGTCTAAAAATATAGCAATTCACATCAATTTCAAATTCGATTTTAGACATATATATAATCAAACTAATATAGCTAGGGCAAGGCATATAAAATGAATTACACAAAAGGCACGTACCATTCACCAATAAATTTTCATTTAGACTGACATTTTCTCCTAGATTCTAGAAATTGCATAGAAGGAGTTGCAATAATCTTTCTCATGTACTTGTCCATTAATAATTTTTGCAAGACATAAAATGCGAAATGAACTAAATAACATCAAAAACTTATGATACAAATCATTCTTGTTAATGCAACTAAGAGAGTGCGGGTTCAAATTCATGAAATAGTAGGGAATATGCGGAGAAGTATGCATTTTATAAAGAAATGACACAAGGTTACTTAGGCATTTTTCTTTGAGGCAGATTCATCTTATCCTAGAAAAAAATTGATTTTCTTAGGTTATATATTATGATGCTAAAGTATTATGGAAGAAAACTTCAAATGTCATTATTATTGAGAAGAAATATTTGTTTTTGATGATGAAGTGTGCATGAGAAGCATTTCTTATAAAGGGGAGGGATGTGTCGAAAAAAAATAAAGTGGAACTAGATAGCTAACAAATTGAGATACAATAAATCATTCACTTATATAGTGCACCTCGTGTACAAATTATTGTGATATAGACCTCATTTATTTTCATGATAATGACTGTTTACGTACAGGTTCTCTCACCATTGAGTACATATATACACGTACGTCTAAACCCTAAAAGAATAACAATGAAAATGATTCATATACTAAGAATTTAAGCATCTTGTTTATACTTCCCTTGAATTCTGGTTCAAGTAATGGTCATATTCGGTGCAAAATACATATCATATTGGATTGTGAATTTTAAGGCACCCCTAGTCATTTCTTGCAGTTGATTATTTTATATGCTATATCTTTTTTTTTCTTTTTTTACTTAAATTTACACAATATATATATCTATACTTTGCTTGTGTTGATTATTGATATGTTACTTTCACATAAGTTTGTGATGTGTAACAGTAAACCCCATTTGTAGAAGAAGGTGGGTTGGTAAATTTCTATATTTTTCTCTCTAAACTTACTACATTTGAGCCCTAAAACCTTCATCCTTTCACTAAGAACAGGCTCCTAGGTTATGGATTTAAAAGCTTAATTAATGAAGCATTAGATAACAAAAGGGCTAACAATGAGACATACTTCCCACCTAACAAGAAACAGTACCGAGAAATGCATTTTTAGTTCTGGGGTTTCTGTCATGTCTCTATAACACCAACCAAGTCCTATACTCATAAAAAGAAATTAATAAACTAGATAGAAAGATGGCTTCATTTTTCTTCTTTTTGGATTTTTTTTTTATAGAAAATCGTCATGTTTTTGCTAATGAGAATTGCAAAAAAAAAAAAAAAAACTCATTTAATGGTGTAATTAATGGAGTTTGCATGTAATACCTCGGATTCGCTATCCAGTTTCAGCTTGTTAACCAGATACTTCATTATTGACCCTACTGTCATCTTCCCGTCCCTAAAACAAGTTCAAAACACGCCATAATAGTTAATTTTTTAACCCAAAAAGGGAGTATATATAGAAAGTAGTAAATTGGAACAATAATAATAAAACAAAAGGGATAAAATATTATTTACCTGATTCTCAGGTAGCTCTTTGGTATTTGAGGCAAGAATGGTTCTTTTGCTCTGAAATGTAAAAATCAAGTTAATTTAATCAGAAAAGTAAACTCTAATATTTTAAAATACCTTCAACGCGTTGTGATTAATTAAAAAAAGAAAGAGTATTAAGAGAATTTTCAAACAAAAAACAAAAAGTGCAGACTAATATTTTTTTTTTCTTTTCTTACTGGTTTTCAGATGCTTGTAGGATGAACCAAATGCCAGAATGGGGTCTTCTAGGAGGATCAATGATTTTAAAATCGGTGCTCGGCCCGGCGACATCGATTCCGGGTTGCACTTGAAATGGTCTGGCAAAATAGGAGCCTAATGGCAGCAAGGTGGAAGTAGCTGTTGCTGCTGCTATAGGCCTACATGCCCTGCTAAACATGGAGCTGGTTCCTTCTTGTTGTAAGAATAAAGAAGTTGTAAAACCTTGCATAACCAGTGGATGTAGTGGAGGTCTAAACTCAGGCATATGTGGCCTTTCTTGATGAGAGGTACCACCAGGTAATAGATCAAGCTCGGTCAACCCTCCTCTTGCAGCGGTTAGATCGACCTGGTCATGCTTGTTATGATGATGATGATGGTATTTTGTTGCATGACCTCCTATACTGAGTTGGAGCCAACCTTCATCATCTCTCTCTTCTTGTTCTTGATTGTAATCCTTAGAGCTGGAGCCGGTTTCATTAAGGCTATTAGTTCTTGATGGATTTTCAGCCATTTGATTAGCACCCAGATCAGATCCTAAGCAAGCTTCGTTGTGATAGTCATACCCGTGAAGACGGTTCATGAGACCAAAATTCTCTGTATAACTGCTATCACCACCACCACCACCACCGCAACCGTAAAAATCCAGGCCGCCACAGTGAGGAAGATGGTTTTGTTTAGAAAGGTTTTCAGCAGGAACCATGGTCATATCAGCAAGTAACAAGGAGAAGCAAGAGAAACCATGGATGAAAAGAAATGAAGGGTTTTCAATATGTTGTTTTAAATTGTTGTTTCATTGGGGGAAGATATGGAGATTAAATTCTCTTGGTTTGGAAGCTTGTGGAGATGAAATAGTTGCAGGAGAAGAGAAAAGGGGGGGGGGGGAGAGAAAGAGAGATGGTGGTCAGTCAGATTTGATTAAATAATGATAGTATTTGTATATATATTCTTAGGGAGGTCGAACCATCATAGTTTTTTGACTTTATTAAGACGAAATATATGTTCCACCTGTTTTTAATGGGAAAAATATGTAGCAAAGGGTCCCTCAGTAAACACCTTTAGGGCATGTTCCAAGAAGAAAATGACTGTAAAGGCTCTTTCTTTTTAGAATATCACAAAAAGGTCCTTTTTAGCCCTAATGGGAGGTTATGGGGAATGTCTTATCATTCCTAGAAAAAATTTAAACTACAATTAGAATGTTGAAAACTAGACAACACAAAAACCCCATCACGTCGCCTCCCTTTGGCCCCCATAGATCCCACGCCTTTAATGCTTTTGGACGGTGCGGATCGTAATCATAAATTATTAATAAACTATTCATACTAATGCTCTAATGCATATTCACCCTTAATTCTCCATAGACAAATTAGTAATTTGTAGCAAGCATATAGGTAGGATGTGAAAAACATATCCCCTGCAAAGCCTGCTGAATTAATATTTTTTTTATTAATTTTTAAAAAATGTCAGTTGTGTGCAGGGAGTAATCTGATTATAGTATATTCTTAACAGCAAAAGGACAAGTTTAAGAACTTGCGTGCCAATGGCTATAATACCCTGGAATTGAGACAAGTGGAGAGGGCAGAGGAGTGGCAAGGCATAATGAGATTACCTGTCAAATAATAAAGAAAATAAGAATAAATAGGAAAGTTTGGCATGCATGATGGTGTTTCCCCATAACTCGAGAATCGAAAACACAGCGACTTGGGGTTCTTGGTAGGACATTCGTTGGTGAAGCAAGCATGTGCACCCCACCCTACCCTCCCTGCACTCAACTGTACGCTGAGACCTCCTCTCATTTGTTATCTTCTTTTCTCTCTCTCTCCCATTTGATACTATGTTCCTTTGTTTTTAAACTTGGAACAAGTGATTTTAATATTTGACTCACAACAATGGCTTCTGTTCTTCGTTAGCTGCCTGATCGTTTTCTGAAAAGCTGCTTTCTTTCCAGCCCATCAAACATGCCCTGTCCATCTCTCTCTCTCTCTAAAAACAAGAAAGGGACTTTTCAGGGAGCAGTCATTAATCAACAAATTCTCTTAACTTGTAAGGTTTAATTGTAATGGTGTGAAGTCATGTGTATGCTTACAGCATCGCTTTCTAGTAGTAGCATAGCACTTCTTGGTAGCAGCGATGCTTCCTAGCAGAACATTGCTCTCTAGCAACACTACTCCCTAGAAGCAGCACTACCTACCCTATAAGGCTCCTTGGTCAATAATACTTCTTGACAACAATGTGTTGCTTCCTAGCAGAATCACTCTCTCAAGTCTCAATAGCATATCATTATCACTATTGCTCCCCGATATTAGGACTCCCTAACAACGATTCTCCCCGATATTAGGACTCCCTAGCAACGATTCTCCCCAATAACAACATCATAGGAAGCAACACATCTAACCATAGGGTTCCCTTGGCAGTTTTGCTTGCTGAAAGTAGCACTTCATGGCAGTAGCACTCAGAGCACAACGCTCTTAGGTAGCATGGTTCTAACACTCAAATTCTAGAGCGCTACTGTTACTTCATTAAGCAATCCAGTGCTCCACTCACTTAGCATTCCAACACCCCTTGTGTAACTTGTGTGGCAAAGAACTTATTCGGAAACTAGCAAGACTCGCAACTACATGAAGACGGTGAAGCTAATCCCATAATATTGGTAGGATTTTTAGATTTGCCACCACTCTTGAGATGGACCAAAAAGCATGGCTTAGAGACTTGGATTCTTAACCTTTTCCTAAAACAAAAGTAGTTCCTTGTCCTATTGAACAAACAATGCATTCATAAGTGTGCTGTCAAGTAATGCTTTCTTTATTAATCTAATCACAACATTACTTGGGTGTAATCTCCCCATAAACAATTCATTTAATATAGTTTCTTTGGTAACCCATTATTGGTCTTCGATAACTTCCCACTCACTTTGCAGCCACTCTTGGTTACTTCCTTAAAAAGGCTATAAATAGATGTCCAATTCCAAAGGTTTCATTTGATATCTTTTGGTACGATGGTAAACTTTGATTACACTTGATTATGGGTTATACCAAGTCAAGTCAATGCAAAAAGTTAGGCCTGTTTTTAGTTTTAGGCTCAACTCAGACCTAAAAAAGGGCTTAAATTTATGTCTAAGTTTGGCTTAGATAAAAATGTTAAACTTGAGTCCGACCTAGCTTACTCATATTAAAAAAAATTATATTATTTTTTATATAAAAATAAATTAAAAATATAATATATCAAATAAACTAAAAACATTAAAATAAATGTATTTCAACAAATTGAAAATATATTTAAAAAAAGTCTTTCTACTTAAATAACATTAAGATAGTTGCAACTTATTAAGAGAATTCTGCTAAAATAGTAGCAAAATTAATAACAAAAAAGGACTTATACAATATTCAAATAATAACAAAAAAATAGTAACAATATAATAGTAAAATGGTAGCAAAATAACATCAAAATGATAGCAAACAATAGAAAACAACAGGAAATAGCAGCAAAACAGCAGTGAAAAAATATTAGGCAATTTTGGGTTGGGCCAAGCGAAATCTTAGCCCGCTTAGAAAATAAGTCTTATTTTTTTGTTCAAATCTATTTTTCAGATTTGTATTTTTATCCAAACCCTCCTACTTTTCAAACGAATTTTTGAGCCTAAATGGTGGCCTGTCCCAATGATCTGGTCAAACTTGGATTCTTTGCAACTCTAGCAAATACTAAAGCCAACATAACTTTTACCATCCTCAACCTCAACCACTTACGAACCTTGATCATCATTGCCTACTATTGCATTTGCTTCTTAGGGTCTGTTGCGATCTTGCTTAATAGATCAAAAGAATTCTATACATTCTGGTAAAAAATGTTTTGCTTGGTGGAACCTATAATTGTAACAAATTGGTAGCCTTGAGAAATTTTATCAGTGCCAAATAAATTTTGCTAGATGTTGCTTGCATTTGATAGACCAATATAACTTACTATATTTAGTTTTGCATCTTTTGATAAAAAAAACTTTCGATCCTTTATGCACATCCTTAAAAGATTTTTAGCATCTCTTTATTAAAATTAGAACGTCAAGAAAATTTAGTCAAACAAAAATGCTTTGAAGACTTTCCATGTGGATCGAATTTCTTATTTATAGAGACTTGATTCCAAAAGAAGATATGTATTATTTCTATTCCATGTTCAGTGTTTTAATATTTTCTAGAGACTATCTATGCCATTGCTAGCGGCCTCTTAATTTAATTTGGATATATTCAGGACCAAAACCTTGTTTGGTTACTAATATAATAACATGAGGGAAAAAACTTATTTATTACCTATGTATTGCAATAGTTAGATATAAAATAAAGAATGATTAGTAAAAATTTAAAATTGAAACTAGAAAGATGAGTAAAAACTCATGTAAAAGATAAGATCTCTTCAAAATAAGCAAAATTTTTTCTTTCTTTGCTAAAAATAAGTCATGGGAATGGTTAAATATACTAACTCATATACTAAAATAAGCGTAAAAATAATACTTTAACCAAACGTAACATGATAGTATTAAATTGCTTTATCTTCACTCCTTTGTAATCTTGTCATTGCTTTATGCTAAGTACATTAAGGATTTCATATTTTGTTTTTTATTGTTTTGCATGAGGACAAGTAAAAGAGAATATTTGTTACATATTTTAGATCTTTATTTGTTTGCATTTGCATTATTTCTAAATAGCTATAAAATGAGTATTTTCTTATTTTTAGTATTTTAAAGCTATTTTTATTACTTTTTAAATACTTCTTATTTAGTAAGCTTTTGCAAGGTGTTTTGTAGGAAGGAATTGACCCTGATTTCTACATTACATATTTTTTTACCTCGTTTTAAATAAGGGTGTTATGGTCTTTTCACCTCAACTGGTGATTCTTTTTTTTGCTCGATAAAATAGTGTTATTATTAAAAACATTCAAGTAGCTCAGAATGGTTGGTACTCGTTTTTCTTAAATAGAATGTCCACCTATTCGATTCTAGCCAAACATACACAAACTTAGTGAAGCCGACTGAAGCAACATATGCATCAATACATTTAAAGATCTCACTTAATGTCCCAGGGCGAAGATGGTTGTTCGAACACCAAGAGATAATGTGAGCAGAGTCATATTTGTGAAAAATAAAAATAAAATAGAATAAAGTAAAATAAAATAAAGAACACACAAATTTTACGTGAAAACTCTTTCGGGGAAAAAACCACGGGCAGAGGAGAAGAAAATTCACTATGTCAAATTCGAATAATTACAAGAGGAATAGACTATATCTATTTATAGGCTTGTAAAGCCATATTCTAGTAAGACTGAAACACCTTATTCTAATCAATATCAAATAGATGGAATTTAATAAGTTTAAAAAATATTATTCTAAAATAAAATAAAAGAAGTGTAATTCTATATAGATTCTTCTTTTATTTTATTTTATTACTGTATTTTATTTAAATAAAGATTCGAGTCATTTAATTCTAACAATATTCAATAACGAGGCTTTGTGAGTCGTTTCCCCTCCACTTGACAAACAACTTTACAGCTTGAAGAATCGCCAATAGTGCATCTTGTCCATGATCGAGCTCACCCAACGGTTTAGGAAACTTGGCTTTCAGCTTGCATCCACAACCATCTAATTAGTTTTACATTTATTTTCTTTCCATAGTTTAGGAGAAAGAATTCAACTTTTAAATCACTTATTGATTGCAATAACTCAATTGAGATTTATTTAATGTTAAGTTTTCTTAATTTTATTTATCTCCCTTTGGTTATGCTTTAATTTTACCTTATTTATGTTACTTGCAAATATACAATGGGCTCAATCATTATTAAGATTAAGAAATTCACAAGTTAATGGCTTAGTAATCGAAACAAGATTAAACACTAATTTAAAAAATATGGCTACGTTTTAACTTTCTTTATTTTAACTCAAGTCGTTAATTTTAGATAATAGATAAAATAACGAAGATTTTAAGAAAAAGTGGTTTGAAAGCCAACCACCAACTCTGCACTAGCAAACCAAATTGAGAGGTTACCTAATATTAATTCCAAGCAACAACCTCCAGTTGAAGACCCTAAAAACCAAGGGTGAAACTGATAACTATAGTAACCTGGAGGCCTTGTAGAAGGTAAATCAGTGACATTTGTGCTTCTAAAGAGCTTGACGTAGATCTAGAGGTGCATTTGTGTCATTGATTTTAAACATAGGTTAATTTCGATATAAATTTTTTATTACCATTGATTGAGGGTGATCTTTAACCACCCCATCTTTATGAATCAAGGTTGAATTGATAAAATAATTTCTTATTAGCCTATTATGTTCCTTTAAATTACTTTAGCATATTCTCCATTTTTACTACTTCTTTTACTTCTAACTTATTTTAAAAAATTAGTTAATAAGTCAAGTCAATTAATTGAAGTCAGATTTGATCCTTGAAATATTTCTTAATAAATTTATTTCGTTGAATTAATTTATTTCGTTGTGATTATTACTTGAAAATGATATTGTACATTTACAGTGTGGCAATGTATTAAGTGTGTGCATCTAAGTTGATGGGAAGGTATATAGGCTCTTCATGTGAGTCTTATGAGGCTAGCTATCTACTAGATGGTAGGCTTTGTTGAGTCATGTTTGACCGTTTGACACATACCTTTGAGGGTTATGGAGGACCTTATCTTCGTAGGCCTTGATGTGATTGGGTGAGCTTCACATTCTAAGCATGTAAGATACAGATATCAATTATTGTACAAGGTGAGATGCAGTCTCCAAGCATAGTGCTTCTAGTAGGTGGTCTTCTCAGGTCAAAATAATTGACTTCACAATATCCTCAAAGTGAGATGACTTGACGAGATCCTCCAAACTAAATAAAAATAAATAACAAATTAAATAAATTATAAACTTATTGAAAATGCCTTGAGGTTTGTGGGAGGTAGAACTATTCAAGAGTCGAGTTATTTGTCTAGCTTGAAGAATCACTTGAATTTTGAGAGAGTTTGAGCAAAAATATTAAGCCCAAATAATGGGTTTTGGATAAAAAAAATTATGCCCATTTGAAATATAAGTCGAACTTGGACTTGAACATTCAAGACTCAAACCCAATCAAACCTAACTCGTTTTTTTCTGATTTTGTAATATATTATACTATGTTGTTTTTATAGCACAAAAGAATTAATTTATATTGATATATAATGCTATAATCTAAATATTAGAAATATGTTAAGTTTTCTATATATATAGCACCCGTTTTTTTTTAATGCTGTTGGCCAATTTGAGTTATAGATGATAGTTTAAATACTAAGATCAAAAAAGTTTTAAGGGAAGAAACAAATATAGCATTAAGCCTAGAAATAAATAGAAGATACTGAAATTGAATGGTAATGATTTAGGGCCCTAATGGACATCTTTTGATGATGATGATGATAATGGAAAGCCCAGCCGAACGACTAAACACCTTGACTTCTTTCAGTTTAATTTTTGGGCAAAGGAAATTAAGAGAAAATGCATTGTTCTCATCAGAGAAAGTGCGTGGAGGGTTGCTTCCTCCGCCTATATTTCTTACGCCCATTACGTAGTATCGTAGAAGAAATCAAAAGGATGAAGAAACCGTCACCATGCCATCATCATCACCATTCAATGTTGTAGCAAAAATTGCAAATTACCCTTTTACCAGCAAGCCAAAGATGGGAGTTGGAAAACAGGAATATGGTGTGATTTGCATGTGCATGTGGGATAATAAGTGGCCATGTCAGTCCATGCATGTGGAAACCAAGTGGGGGGGGGTTGATTTGTTGAAATCGATACAAACTAGAGGAGAAAGCAGCTAAAACCATTGATATCCTTGTAAAGTTCATTATGTGGAGATTAAACAAATCATCTGGAAAAACGCCTAATAATGCCTTAATTATCTGCTAATCCACATCCTCATCACATACATAAATCATCTGCCTCATGAATGCTTTTCGATCAAAGTAAGTCGTTCTCATTTTGTCTTAAATCTTGATGTTAACGTTGGCTTAACTCACATCTATATATAAAGGACCAACTAGTCCTTTATCTAATTCTAATTGTCAATATATATATATATATACACTTTGAATCAATAAAATTATGTTGTTTATTTAAATATATCAGGTATTATATATATACACACATTGGGAAGGTATGATCCGGTTTTCGATGGACTGGTCGACCATTTGTAGAAATATGGGGTAAAGTTGTTCGTAGTGGAAACTTAGCTTCTAAACTTAGCAAAGAGAAGGTCAAGGCAAAAGCAATATATTAAATAGAAAATGGTGATCATCTAAGTGATGAAGCCTTCTTCCTTCCCTTTAAAAGGGAAGTGAACCGCCTCAAATATATATATGGCTACTTCCATACCCAACACCTCAACCATATATGCTATTATTAGACCAGACTTCTCCATCAGTCCAAGTTTTAATGGAATATAAGGAACCTGTCTTCCTTAGAAATTAAAATCCTTTACCAGCAAGCTCATAAAGGTGAGAAAGTAGTAGTTTGATCTTGAAGAAGCGCATCCCTTAGGAGAATTTTCTCCCAATTCTACAAGTATTAGTCTTTAAACGAAAGCGACTTTTTTAGAGTACAGCTATAGGGCTTTGCCTCGTCATGGTTACCCAGCTCAAAGTTAAACAAAGGGTCTATTTAGAGATAAAGTTTAAGAAAGAATAGGATGATTAATTCTGAATACAAAAGTTGATATTAGTGTATGAACTGATCAAAGCATGAATGGATGCGGGAAATTAAGAGCCGTAATTCATAGGAAAGGAGCCTTTTTCAACTATTGGCTCACTTAAATTAGTTGTTGCGATAAAAGGTAGATGGTGTTAATAAGGAAAATTATCAAAAGTTTTTAAAGTTAATTCAATTTACGACTACTATTTTATCATCTTAACTTAATTTAAGTTTAAATCGATAAAATTCGAGTCAAGTTGAATTGAGTGAAATTGTTTGAATTAAATTAAAATATTAAACATATCAGATTAATAGATTGTTATAGTATAACTAATTTGAAACTATATATATTTGAAAACAAAATTCAAAGCAAAATAAGGGAAAAAAAAACTTTTGTATGATAAACTTAATCATTAACTTATTTAGGTCCTCAATTTTATTCTTTTAGAAAATTTTTAAAATTTTAACTTTCCTCATATATCCTTAAGAATTTTTTTTTAAATATAAATTTTATGATTTTTACAAAAATTTTAATTTTAAAAAGTATTTTGATTTTTTTTTGTAATTTTTGTTGAGAGAAAATAATTTATTCATTTTCAAAATTGACAAGGACCAAAGGGATATTTACACCAATTTGTTATTTGAATTATTCGAATTATTCTAATTGTAAAATTCAACTCGACTGAAACACAATATTCTAGTTTAACTTGAAAAAATCGAATAACTCAATTTATTTTTTTTTATTTTTTCGAATCGAGCATTGCTCACCCTTACTTAATATCGAGTGGACTTTTCTAATTTCCACAAATAAGTTTGGAGAGCAACAAATGTGTTATAAAGTGTAATAAAAAAATTAAATATATAAATAAATGTTACATTTATTACGTCCTTAACCCACTTCTGAATTAAAAAACACCATAAATAGTGTATTAAATAATTAATACTTTAAAAAGACTTATTTATTGAAGAATTAAAAAAAAGGATAATAGGCAATTAACTACCCTAGTAACAAATTATCAATTTTACTAGTTAATTTTTAGTAGTTAATCTTTATCATTTGTACCAGTTAATTTTTTAATATCAAAATATTAATCACTTTCATTTTTACTAGTTAATTTTTTAAAATATCAACTTAGAATTTAAACCTCCAAAATTTTATTTAAATTATGAATTTCATTATTTAAATTTTTTCCATATAGTAAAAAACTCAAATAGAAGAAAGAATGAAGAAAGGGAGAGGAAGAGAAGGAAAAATAAAGAAAATAAAAAGGAAAGTTAAAAGAAAATATAAGAAAAATAATTAAATTGTTCAAAAAGAAAAAAACGTATGGGGATTAGTTATGCAATTTAGCCTAAAAATTTTATTTGAAATGTGATATAACATTAGAGGTGTCCATGGCTCGGGCTAGGTCTAACAAAAAAATTGGGCCCCTTTGCTAGGCCCAACCTAAAAATAGGCCTAAAATTTACCCATGCTCGGCCCGAATAAAAATGTTGAAACCTGAGCCAGGACCAATCGTATTATTTTTTTATATTATTTTTTATATAATTTAAAAAAAAACATAATACATCAAAAATACTAAAAATATTAAAATAAATATTTCTCAAAAAATTGAAAATAAATTAAAAAACAATATGTACATTTAAATAACACTAAGATATGTGCAACTTAATAAGCAAATACCTCTAAAATAGTAACAAAAATAACAATAAAACAAAAGTTATACAATATACAAATAATAACAACAAAATAGTAGCAACATAGCAGTGAAATTGTAGCAAAATAGTTAAAAAAATAAGAAAATAGCAAAAAACGTAATTACAAAAACAACAAGAACAGTAAAAAAAAAGTACTATTTTTTTTGTATATTCGGGCCGGGCTAGGATCGAGCCAAAAAAGCCTTACATGTGCCCCCAACCCGTTTTCTAAACAGGCATGATTTTTTACACAAGCCTATTTTTCGGGCCTATATTTTTACTCAAACCCTCCTATTTTTCGGATGAGCTAGGTGGCCCAGCCCATAAACAATTTATGTAACATATGCCATGTTAGCTTGTCATTACACTATAAATGACAATTAATGATTTAATAATTAAAATATAATAAATAACATTAATGATTATATTATAATTTTTTTAAATTTGATGATAAAATGTAATTTAAACTATTAAATTTATTGTTTACCCTAATAATTATTAGGAATAGCAACTCTCATCCTCATTATCCTCCTTAAATTTGAAACAAATACTTCAATAAGAAGGAATTTAAGATATCAAAAGATTTTTTTTTGAAAAATATTTTTAGCATAATTTATTTAATATCTTAATAAAAAATAATAATTTGAGAAATTGTGACAAATTATATACTACAATGGGTTCACCATTTCAAAATTTAACACTAGAGATATTGATAGATGGAAATAGAGTTGAAGTACCAAAATAGATATTTTCAAAATAGAAGTGGCACATTAAAAGATTTGTTAAAATATAAGAGCCAAAAACGGAATTATCCCAAATCTTGTTTCTTAAAATTGGGCTCATTATTTCTTGTGGATGTTAGCAGGGGTGGGGTTTACAGGGGTTTTAGGCCCAGTTTGGAAAATAGGGTAAGAAGTGAGGAAGAGAGCAAGAGGAGCAGCGACCGGCGAGAGAGATGGCAGGAGCGTTTTGGGGAACAAGAGTGATGGAGATAGTGAAGAAGCATGACTCTGGTGGTCTCGTTTGGAAGAGAATTAAGCTCACTTCCACCCGCAAAGCCAACGCCAAGAAGCGTCTCCATCGCGTTTGGCAGGTCCTTATACCCTTCTCTTTTTTTTTCTTTTTTTTTTTTAATGCCACAACCTTTCTTCTTCTTGGGTTTTTGCCTTGCGGCTTCATGCTTTATGCTCTCAATTGGTTCACTTAGGTTTTGGGAAGTAGTTAGAATTATAGGGAAAATATGAACTGTGGAAGAAGGTTGTGAACAAGTTCAAGTTAACATTTGATAGTTTATTACATTTAGAGATTTGTTGCAAATTTCGTACCCACAATTATTAGCACAGTCAATCATACATGCTCAAGGTAGCTTATAGACTTCAACTTCATTTGGTATAATGTCCTGTTAGTTTAGATTTCATCTTAGGATTATTTACTATTCATGAAAAATGTTTTCCTCTTTGCTTTGTGTGCGTGTGTGTGTCCCTTTCCTGTAGCTCTTACAAAACGGTTCTTCCATTTTATGGTTACTGGCATGTGTCTGCTGAAGTTCCGTATGTGTTGTTTTTAAAGGGTTTTTAGTGGTAGCCTCGCATTAGATTGTGTCTAATCAGTGAACTCGAGTTCAGTGGTTTAGAACTATGCAATATGTTATCTGGATTCTGGGTCGGTGTTAGATGCGGGTATGTGCATCTTCAAATATTTTTCTGTGTTTGGAAGATCATACCGTCATATCAATGTCCAAATATGTGCCAGATACGAGTGTATGATACGGATACTTTAAAGAAAATTAAGAGTCCAGTTAACACAGCTGAGCACACAGAAAGGGTTAGTTTAATCTTGAGTCTGAAGAGGGGATAGTATAGGATTCAGGCGACCTGGGACATTTTTACTTTCTATCTAATGACTTGGTTGGCCAATTGACTGCTGTCATTCTACTTGGCCAAGTTGTAGTTTAAATTTCTCACATTAGGTTGTCTACTTACCATGAATTTATAGTCATGGTGGCACTTGGATAAGAGAATCATCATATATTGTCTTTGGGCCTTTCATTTGCTTGGATCTAAAGACTCCTTGAGTTTTTATCGTCTACTAAAGGGAAATTATTTAATTACAACCATGTAATATTCTGAGAAAAACATTATTTTAGTAATTGACCACTTTTGTAGTGGCCTATGGATGATGGATTCAAATCCCTATTTCATGCTTGCTATTTGTGAAATAGACTTATGACTTAAACCATTATATGAAAGAAACCTAACATTTCTTTTATTTAGCATTGTCACTGGTGGAACTTAGCCTGCCTATATACCAGTTTTTCTTGCCACGAGGTCAGTTTTGTCAAAGGGTGCATGGGGCTCTCTAGGCTTTAGATCTCTTATATTGCCTTAGGCACAAAAAGAAGCGCTTTCCTGATTGAAGTCATATTTAAATATATACACATATATACTTATACATATACATATATATGAATACATATTTGTATGCATAAAGTAAGCCTAAATATATAGTCATATATATTGCAATATTTGTGTATAAATAAAATAAGCTTATATATAGTTATGATTTGCCCACCTCATCCCTTAACCATGTGGGCAGGGGTTCGATCCCTTCTCATGAGAATGGAGCACATTTCATGACCAACCGTTTACCGCCTCAGAGTGCACCTGTAGCAAGGGGATTAGTCAATGTTGGTGCCAGCGGTGGATACCCTAGTTATGACCAAATATATATATAGTTATGATTATAAATTCTAAAGAGTGGTCAAGTTTATTTACAAAACATGCAATTTTTTAGTTGGCCAATATGCTTGATTTCTTACTGTTCTGATATTGTTGAATTCTCACATATTGAGAGGTAGGGGTTTTGATACTATCTTCTTTTTTACTAGTAAAGGTTTATTTAAAAATTTAAAAAATAAAATAAATCAAAAAGAACTTTAATCAGGCGGGCTTTTCTTTTGCTTATTGCCATACTAAAAAGAGTGCCTAGGTACACCAGGCATGCACTTGATCAAATGCCCTTGCTGGAAAGGGTGTGAGGTGTTTTTGTTGTCTAACGCCAAGGCACTAGGCATGTGCCTTGACATCATTGAGCTCCAGACCTCCAACTGAAAGGCCATTTATAACCATATTTAAGAAAGAAAGCAGGTTGTGATATTCTATTTTGCTGTTTGCATTACATTCAGTAACAGTCCGATAACTTCTGTTGCAAGGGGCTTATGAGAATTGAATTGTGATACCTTTGGCTTTCACGCATCTATGTGCTGCAAAACTCGAATGTTAAAATTACTATAATTGTTTCCTCTTTTGCCTAATTACTCTTTATATGGTATGCCAATGAACTTGCAGATTGTTGATCCTGTAACGTGGGACTCATGGATGATTACATTTTTGCCTAATCATTTTAGATATGATTTTCAAGCCTTGTATATTTTTGAGATATTGGAAATGTTTACTTCTTTCAGAATGAAGCTGTTTTGAGAGCATGCGCAGAACCACCTCCTTCGAAAGCAACAGACGTAGCTGCTGCTGCTGGTGAGAAAGGTGTGGAACAATCAACTTAATGGTCAATTAAGGAAGACACTACTTGAGCCTGAAAGGAAGAAATTGGTGACTCTTTGGGGGTTAATGGTGCAAAATTTTTACAATCTGAGATTTGAAATTTAGTTGTATGGTATCATTGACCACCTCTTTTTTTATTTTTATTTTTATTATTTTTATTGTTGTTTAAAGACGATTGTTGTGAGGTGGTGGGTCAATGGATATAGGCAAACCTTAATCACATATCTCTTATCAGTAACTGTCCATGAAAAAGAAGAATGCTAAAGTGGTTTGGTTATGATGTGAGGTGAAATAAGGTATCCTCATCCTTTACGTTTGACTTGTTTGTTTTTAAGGGTTCACTTAAAAGGCTCCCCTTCTTAAAATTGAGCGGCTGCCGGTTTGCCTCTTGTTTCGGCAGCTGACACTTGACAGGGACATTAATAAATTAAAAAAAGAAAAGAAACTAGCTTTTGAATGAATTAATTATGGGTCGGATCTCTAAATGAGGAGCAAAACCCTTTTTAGGGTTGTTTAGAGGATACTAACTTTTAAGTTTTTTACTACTGGAACCGAGGTTTGGTGGAATAGTAGTGAGATAAGATGGAGAGTGAAAGAAGAGGTGGTCCATTCGGGTAGTTTGAAGACGGATTAGATGGTGGACCCATAACCCAACCAAAAGAAAAAAAAAGGGGTTTGAGAAGCCCTACTGCATTGTCCGATATTGACATTTGGGGAATTCTTCTTTCCATACGTCTCTACTCCCCACTTGAAGAAGAGATCCTTGAGTTTGCACATTGTTACACGCAACAAATCACATGTCCTTGTTTTACCAATACTTTCCTCATAAACATATATACCTTCTGCCTTGTAATTTGTGTTTGGTTAACGTAGAATCTAAACAGAATGAAGTAGATTGGCATGTTTGTAGGAATTTCATATATAGTATGTGCTTGTATTTGGGTACTCTTATGAGCATTTGTATGCAGGGTGGAAGCTGTAGATGGCCTCCCTACCCTGTCATAAGAAAAAAAAAACATTCATTGTTTTGTTGGGGAGATACCATACCAACCAAGCCTTTCAAAACTCGAATCTAACTTTTGGATTTTGGGGTTGAAAAGTCAGATATGAGATTACATGATGGTTTGTATGAGGACAAGTTGAGTTTGTTTCAAGTGATTGAGTTGGATAAATTCATACGTGAAGCCTGCAAATACTTTTGCTGTTTTTCAATGCGTGGGTGTGTGGGCATGGTCCTCCACAAAGGCCTCCCACGTGATTCACAATTTTGAAGCCCATCTCATCAATCCCACACCACCCAATCCTATTTATTCCCCTTAGTGTTACAAATTAATCAGATATTAACACGGTTAAGAAACTCACCAAATTATTTTTATTGTATAATTTTGAAAAAAAAATATGCTTTAAAATGAAAATAATAATTTCATGATAATTTATAAATTTTTAAAAATAATATCTAAAAACTCTCCCTCACTTATACTCACAGAATTACACAAAAGTGTTTTTTTTTTTTTTTAACCTCAATCACACATTGTTTTGGTTATAGATTCTTTCTTTCTTTCTTTTCTCTCTCAATTTAGATTTTACATTTTCAATGATTTGATTTTATGTTGTTTCAAATTTAACAATTGTTGGAGGTTTTGGTCAACAGTCAATGCTGGTCAATAGTCTATTAACAACTACCAATGACCTTGTCATTATGATATAAGAAAAGTCAAACATGTGGTGTATTTTTATTGGTTGGATATGCTATTTTCTTTTACCACCATTAACTTTTTGGAACAAAAAATTTAACGGAATAATAATTTAAACATCAAAATGAGACCAAAAAAAAAAAAAAAAGTTTAGGTGTGAATAAATAAGTATAGTTTGGGTTAAATTGTGACATACGCCTTTAAATACTCAACTATATTATTTCTTTATTCTTTTCTTAAACTATATTTTCTGAAATTTGTTAAATAATTTCTTTATTCATTTTTCAGAGTATTTTCTTAAAACTATTACTCATAACTATACCAAAATAATTAGATCTGTAGTAATAATAAAACTTCCGACTAAATTAATATTATGAATTAACTAAACATCAATTCTATTGAAAATAATTAAATTATCATTATTAGTATACAATAAAAGAAATATACTCTAACATGAAAAATGTACTCATAGATTAATCTTCTCAAAATTTGAACTTATTAAGAGGAATATTATGAATTAAAAAATAATCATATTGGCATTAATCTATTAATAATATAATTTTGTACATGCATGTATCCAATTTCAGGTTTATTTAATACATGCATACATTTTTATTTTTTAATGAATGAAATCACCTGATTCATTGTTGCTATATAGATTACACAAATTGTACATTAAATATAAATCCTACCTTTATCTAGATTTATAAAATTATAGTGATTTTTTAAGAGTTTTCCAAAGAAATTCTAATTTTTTTTTTTCAAAATATAATAAAAATATGTATTATTTGGTTTCAGTTACAACGCCAGTTGCATTTTGAAATATAGTTAGAAACTCGATCAAATTTGTCTTATTTGTGTTGATTTTTTTTTTTTTAATCCAAAACAATATGTATTTTGGAAATTACTTCTGCCCAGTCTATGATGCTTAAACGTGTAAGATTCAAATCAGCAACGATCGAATGTAGTCCAAGTTTCTTTTTTTTCTTTCTTTTTTTTTTGGGAATTATATTAACTCTTGAATTTCATAAAAACATCAAATTTTATCTTAATCATTATGAAGATAATCGAAGAATTTTTTATGTGAATACTTATGAAAAATATGATTATAGTTTATCAAGCCAAATAACTTGTATACATGCTCAACTTATATTATGATATTATGAGGAAAGAGATCAATTTATTTTTGTTCACATAGGAGCTATCATTTTAAGTAATTTGATTTACACTTAAATTTTATTCAGTTTAGAATATATGTGTGAGGTTGTCAAATAGTGAATGTATAATATTTCAATAATAATTTATACCCGTTAAAGCATAGTGGATTATCTCTCTCGACAATAAAATAAGACTCCAAACGACACAAATAAGTTATTGTGTTTATCTCTGTTTTTTTTTAATTGTCACGTGATTCAGTTACAACTTATCTTTAGTAAAAATTGTAATTCAATTGATGCGGTCGTTGAGAGCACCAAAAATATCGTATTCCCTGTAAAATAATAAAAATAATAGTAAAGGGGAAGTAAGGTCGAATCCTCAGGGACCGGATTATACGAATGCTTGTTTCTCGAAATCCTAGGCAGAATCGTGCCCAAGAAAACCTGCGTGACAAAAAAAAACAGAATTAAAGATTTGATTTGGAAAAATAAAAATAAAAACAGAATCTAAAGTAGACTGAAATTGTGATTACAAAAATAATAAAAATAATAAAGAGAGTTAAAGAAAAAGAAATTCTTATTGGTAGATTCCAGCCTCCAGTTGTCTCATTCCGCCTTGGGTTCAATCCTCGGCTTTTAAATAACCATTCTCAACTCAAGTAAGCCAGTTATAGTGGAAGAGGACGCCTACGACCACTAGCTCCAAAGATTAGACTTACGATTTTTAGGGAACCTGACTCTAGCCAGTAATCGATGCTAGATCAACGCTTCTCAATGGCGAATCCCATACCATTTTGTCTCTTTGGCTCACCAACCTCTGACGCAGTAAGTTAATGAACCGACTGTGCAATCCTTCCAAAATATACAAAGCGGTCGCCTTTACATATGCTGAAAAGCTTACTTCTTAAGGGCCATGGACGAAAGCGTCAGCCCGTAGTGCGGAGAAACGATGAATACTTGGCGAGAAGGCTAAGTACGGATTCTAGGCCTCAAGAACCCTTTTTGGAGAATATTGACAACTTTCGACTAGATATATTTTAGTGGCTCATGATAATGGTGGAAAAGAAAATAAATATAAAAATAGAAAAAAGAATTTTATTGAAATAAAATATGAAGAAACAAAAGCCTAGACTTTCAAGGGGAGAGTGTTTACAGAAAAAGATCAACCCCAAATAGAGTCACTTCACCCCCTATTTATAGTGCTAGGGAGATAGTTTAATTTAACTTAAATTCTAAAAGGATAAATACATTTAATTATAGATAAATAAAGATAATTAAAATAAAATCCTAAAATTAAATAATCCTAATAATTATCTTAATATTAATTATCCTAATATAAATAAAATGGAGTCTTATAGAATAAAATCTCTTCTTTTTGTGTTTTTAGTCCTTGTGTCTTCTATGCTCGCACTTTTGGCACAATCTTTTTCCTGTGTCGCATATTAGCTCATTGTGTCTCCAAATTTGCACTTTTGTCCCTTCATTTTACTTTTACCTCCAAATCAGTCCCTAAAAGATAAAAAGACATAAATAGCTCAAATTAGTAGGATCAAGCTCAGAATAAACACATGATTAATACATAAAAATACGTTATTCTAGAGCATTATCAAATTCCCCCTACTTAGTCCGTTCTTGCCCTCAAGTATGGTTCCTATCCATTGTGAAAGTTAGATTCTGCCATAAAAGAAATACCACTCCAAAGTTTCATAAGAATTAGTTAAAAATGCATATGAAAAATAAAGAGAACCCTAAGCTTGCTTTAAGTAAAATAGAAAAAAATTTCCAATTAATACACACAGAAATTAAAATCGATTTGAATTATTTCATGGAAATTAGGTGAATTACTAAACCTACTAAGACACCCTCTTTGTTTCTTCCTTTAGTCCCAAATTTTATTTATTTACATATATTTTTTTCTCTTTTTTTCTTTATTTATTTATTTATGTATGTATGTTGAACCTTTTGACGTGAAGAGTGATGACAGCCAAACACCAAACCCCGGTTACTCAGCCCAACATACTTTTTATTTTTATTTTTCCTAAGAACATGTGAAACCTTTTGACGCGAAGAGTGATGACAGCCAAGCACCCCACCCCTACTCATTTCTCATTCAACACATTCTTAAGAATTAATTCCGGTTAACGGAGCTTTAACTATCACGTCACACGACCTTTTGACGCGAAGTAGAATGACAACCCAAGCACCCTACCCCGGTTACTCAGTCAATCACGTTCTAAGCTGTACTCATAACCATGGAAAAAATTATTAACAATTAAATGAAATTGAAATTTTGAGAACTCAAGAAAAATAATTTAAGTGTCAAGAACAAGTTTCAATAATCACCTAATAGCCATGAACATAAATTAAGCATGCAATTATTTTAAGTGTTCACTTTATATTAAACTTGATCAATTTTACGAAAAGTAAGATAGAATTAACTCCATTAATCACAATTATTTTTAGCCTAATAAAAATAAAACAGTGGAGATGACATCAACTATGGGAAAAATCATAACTTCCTCAGAAGGCAAGAATCATGCTTGTGGGGCAAACAGTAGGCAAGTCGTGGTCAAAATCTTGGGCATGAAAAGAGTCAAAATATGCTTAAAAATATATATATGGGCAGCAACAACCAAATTAGTAGCAACAACAAAAATTCAGCATCTAAAATGACAGAAATAATGAGGAATGCCTCCCCCTACTTAAAACATATAGTACTCGATGTGGAATAAAATAGGAGAAAAAGGTGTAGAGAAACTTCCCGTGTAATTAATGTCGTTCGCGTATGATTGCAATGAGATCCGCTAGTTACTGTTTGGCTGCAGGGTTGTCTCTCCCTATCTTCGTTTCAGTTACCTAGAAGAAGAGGATTTTATTAATATCTGAAAATAATAAATAATAATAAGATAAAATAAAATAAAATAAAATAAAATAAAAGTAAAAATAAAAATAAAAATTGAGTTGCCTCCCAATAAGCGCTTGTTTAACGTCGCTAGCTTGACGCCTCAACTAGTATTAGGGTTGTTCCAGCTGAATTCTTTCGTTCGTATGGGCTTGGAAATTCTCATTTTTTATCACGTCCACCATATTTGAGTTTAATCGTCTTTGCGCCTCTTTCTTTGATTTCGTATTTTTCTCTAAGGGGTTAATCCCTTTTAAGTCGGCAATGGTCTCGTCATTCTCCAAAAATTTGCATTTGAGATGCTCGGGAAGTGGTTTTAATTTCAGATCTGGTGCCTGCACAACAGAAGGTAGAAGTTTGGTATTCATGGGAGCCAATAATTTATTAACAAATTCAAAATCATCAAACATCATTTTAGATTTATCTCCATAAGATGACTCAAAAGTTTTTTCTACTGATGAGTCAATTATGTCGACATGGTTTACGTCGAAGACTTCACTTGGGTGACTAATAGTGCCATAAACGTTAAACTTCACAATCTCCCCATCAAACTCCATCGTGAGGGTTCCGCTTCGTACGTCAATCCTAGTATTCGCAGTACTAAGGAAAGGTCGCCTCAACAAGATGTCTGAAGACCCAAGAGCGTTATCCTCCTCCATTTTTATCACATAAAAATCTGCAGGGAAGATAAGGCCATTGACTTTAACTAATACGTCCTCGAGGACTCCTTCAAGATACACAATAGACCTGTCTGTCAACTGAATGGTAACACCTGTCTGTGTCAAAAAACCCGCGTCAAGTGATTCATAAATAAAATAAGGCATAACATTTATGGAGGCCCCTAAATCGCACATAGCCTTTTTAATTCCTAAATGGCTAATTTTGCATGGAATAGCGAACATACCCCTATCTTTGCATTTAACCGGCATTTTCCGCTATAGCACTGCAGAAACATTCTCACCAACACTTACATTTTCATTACCTGTTAGTTTTCGTTTGTTGTTGCAAAGCTCTTTGAGGAACTTGGCATACCGCGGAATCTGTCTGATGGCATCTAATAGTGGTAAATTGATCTCGACATGCTTGAATGTTTCGAGGATCTCTTTATCTTCCTTACTTTTTCGGCACTGATTTAATCGTCCTGGGAATGGGGGTTGGATTTTCGACAGTGGGGGTTTCTCTCTGACCTGTTCTTCATTTTTGGGTTTTTCCTAGGCGATTTCTTGGCTAAGATTTCTGCCAGGAATTGGCTTCAGTACCTTTCTACTTCGCAGCATTACAACATTAGCGTTTTGCCTCGGGTTTGGTTCTGTTTGCGATGACAGCTTCCCTTTAGAGTTCATCTTCTCAATTGACGTGGTCAATTCTCTTATAGACGCTTCGATTTTCTGTTGAAAATCAAGCATGTTAGCTGTTAATTTATTAACCAAAGTTTTTAGAGAATTACCTGAAACTCGTGGCTGTTGCGAAACTTGGTTCTGGTATGGTTGGTTATATCGTGGGTTGACCCCATAACTTAAGTTAGAGTGATTCCTCCATCCTGGGTTGTAGGTATTTGCGTAAGGGTCGTATCGCCTTTGTGGTGGCCCAGGAAAATTTCCCACAGCTTCTAAATGAGCCATAATATCGTCATTCAAACTGGGACATGCATCAGTTGTATGTTCAAGGGTAGCACATATTCTACATAACCGGGCTATTTTTACTTTTTCTGCAACAAGAGAATTCAAATATTAGCAATTCTATCAAAATATCTTCTAAAGTTGAATTACTTAGCTGATGAACCCTTCTAGGGGGTTCAGGATTGGCTCGAAATTGCTGAGAATTTGTAGCCATTATGGAGATTAAGTCTCTTGCTTGTTGTGGAGTCATGTTAACTAACGCTCCTCCACTCGCGGCATCTACCATATTCATCTCCATGGGTTTCAAGCCTTCATAAAAGTACTGGAGCAAAGACTATTCCGTTATATCGTGTTGTGGGCAACTTGCACACAACTTCTTAAATCGCTCTTAATAGTCGTATAGAGTCTCTACGTCTTTTTGCCTTATGCCCACGATTTCTCTTCTTAACTCAGCTGCACGTGATGCAGGGAAAAACCTGTTAAGAAATAAGCGAGATAGATCAGCCCAAGTTGTAATGGATCTAGGAGGTAAATAAAATAACCGTTCCCTAGCAGAATCTGCTAAGGAAAAAGGAAAAGCACGCAATTTAATTTGGTCCTCAGTTACCCCTTGAGGTTTCATACTAAGGCAAACCATATTGAATTCTTTCAAATGCTTGTGGGGATTTTCATTTTGTAACCCCCAAAAAGTTGGCAGTAGCTGGATCAAGCCTGACTTTAATTCAAAATCAGTATCCATAGTAGGATACGCAATGCATAGTGGCGGTTGTTCTGTCGGCGCTTCGGCCAGTTGCCGAATTGTCTGAGCCATAGGTTGAGGTACTAAATTAGGGTTTTTGTCAACCCTAGCGTTAAGCACTTCTTCTGGGGAATCGACTTCTACTTTTTCGTCTTCAAAAGTTTGAATAGGGTTTTCGTTAACCCTAGACTCTGCTTCGTCATCGATTCTAACTTCTGGCGGTGGATTGCTTTGAGTCCTAACCACCACTGACTGCTTTTTCTTTAGGTTTGTTTCCTTGCGATTAGCTCTTGCAGTTTTTTCAATTTCCGAATCAAACGGAAGAGTTCTTGGAGCAGATCTGGTCATAAGAAACAAAAAACAAGATTAGTTCGTTACCGGTCCCCGGCAACGACGCCAAAATTTGATGCGGTCGTTGAGAGCATCAAAAATATCATATTCCCTATAAAATAGTAAAAATAATAGTAAATTGGAAGTAGGGTCGAATCCTCAAGGACCGGATTATACGAATGCTTGTTTCTTGAAATCCTGGGTAAAATCGTGCCCAAGAAAACTTGCGTGACAGAAAAAAAAAACAGAATTAAAGATTTAATTTGGAAAAATAAAAAAAAACAGAATTTAAAGTAAACGGAAATTGTGATTACAAAAATAATAAAAATAATAAAGAGAGTTAAAGAAAAAGAAATTCTTATTGGTAGATTCCAGCCTCCAATTGTCTCATTCCGCATTGGGTTCAATCCTCGGCTTTTAAATAACCTTTCTCAACTCAAGTAAGCCAGTTATAGTGGAATAGGACGCCTAGGACCACCAGCTCCAAAGATTAGACTTACGATTTTTAAGGAACCTAACTTTAGCCAGTAATCTATGCTAGATCAACGCTTCTCAATGGCGAATCCCACGCCATTTTGTCTCTTTGGCTCGCCAACCTCTGATGCAGTAAGTTAACGAACCGACTGTGCAATCCTTCCAAAATATATAAAGCAGCCGCCTTTGCATATGCTGAAAAGCTTACTTCTTAAAGGCCATGGACGGAAGCGTCAGCCCATAGTGCAGAGAAACGATGAATACTTGGCAAGAAGGCTAAGTAAGGATTCTAGGCCTCAAGAACCCTTTTTGGGAAATATTGTCAACTTTCGGCTAGATATGTTTTAGTGGCTCATGATAATGGTGGAAAAGAAAATAAATATAAAAATGGAAAAATGAATTTTATTGAAATAAAATATGAAGAAACAAAAGCTTAGACTTTCAGAGGGAGAGTGTTTACAGAAAAAGATCAACCCCAAATAGAGTCACTTTACCCCCTATTTATAATGCTAGGGAAATAGTTTAATTTAACTTAAATTCTAAAAAGATAAATACATTTAATTATAGATAAATAAAGATAATTAAAATAAAATCCTAAAATTAAATAATCCCAATAATTATCTTAATATTAATTATCTTAATATAAATAAAATGGAGTCTTATAGAATAAAATCTCTTCTTTTTGTGTTTTTAGTCCTTGTGTCTACTATGCTCGTACTTTTGGCACAATCTTTTTCCTGTGTCGTATATCAGCCCATTGTGTCTCCAAATTCGCACTTTTGTCCCTTAATTTTACTTTTGCCTCCAAATCAGTCCCTAAAAGATAAAAAGACATAAATAACTCAAATTAGTAGGATCAAGCTCAGAATAAACACATGATTAATACATAAAAATACGTTATTTTAGAGTATTATCATCAATATATAAATTTATATCTATAAAAGCCACTGCATTGTTAGTATATTTTATTTCTTGGTCCTTTCACCATCATACTAAATATTTGTAACTATAATCTTCAATATATATTTCTTAATTAAAATTAAATGTATTGAAAAAGAAAAAAACATGTATATAAATGGTGTTGCGTAAAGAAGTGCAATAGCGTGAGATGATCTAATAACCCATTTTCCGCATTTGCTTATCTTAGTGAGCTCCATAGGATAGGAAGATGATGGAATTTTTATTTTTATTTTAATACTATCATTGATTATTATTTTTAACTTGAATTTCAGTCAAAAATAATTTTGGACCAATCCAGTCTTCTTCACTAGGTTTATTTATTATATTAAAATATATCATAAAATCTTTATATTCTTTATAAATTTTAAATTTATTTTGTTACTTAAGCTTTATTACAAGATCATTCTGTTTAGTTATATTGCTATTGAGTAAGTGTTTTTTTTTTTTAATTTTAAAATGTCACGCCAACAAATTTAACAGTATAAATAATTGGGTCTAAATTTTAAAATCTAAAAAGTAGAAAGATTAAATGCTTGAAAATAAAAATATGACGACTGAATTTCAAATTTTAAATCCAACTCAACTAACTAATCGATCGAAGCAATAAAATTTTAAATCTATACACTCAAAGCCCAAATATCAACACTGTTAAAAATTTCGTTAAGGAATTGAAAAAACATTTCATTACTAATTAAAAAAGAATAAAAAAATATATTAATTAAGAAAATAATTGAAATGATTGACTCATTCAATAACTTGTTAAAGTTTAAATTGCACTATTTTTTTCCCCAAAACCAAATTACAGACTTACCTCATCAATCGTCCCTCTCATATATTAAACTTGGATTGTGTTTTTTTTTGCCTTGCCTGTTATGGCATTGCACTCAATTATGGAGATGGTGAAGATATATATAATTTTATGCCGCCCTCAGCCTGTGTGGCATCCACTTGGCGATCACACAAAGCTCCATCGCCCACTGTTCAAGCTTTCAGGTTATTTAATTTTATGTTGTTTTATAATAATATTTTGGCTCAACAAGTCATGGATGATTACCATAATTGATAACTTGTATTTTCGGCTTAGGTTTATGGGGTTTAATTAATCAGGAGTGAGTCAACAATAAAAGGGGACATCCTCCTTTGCATGCAAGACACGTGTGCTACACAACAGTAAAGCTGCTCCTTAGTCCTCCCTTCTTTCACAAAATCAATTATTCCAAAAAGTACTACTCATAAAAGCAGACTACTGCCCCCTAAAAGAAAATACAATAAGTTATTTCTGGTACAATTCCAATAGATGCCCTTTATATTATTATTTAGATTGTATTTTACTTTCTTTTTTTTTTCACTTAAAAGATAAATAAATTAATTTTTATACATTAGATCAAAGAGTAAATTTATCCTATCTGTTAAGTATTTCACCATTTTCACAGTAAAAATTAATGTGGTTAATGGAATAACTAGCGTACCATATGTACCTTATTTTAACGTATATAGATCAATTTTTAATAGTAAAAATGAATTTGAATTAACTTTTTAATAAAAGAATCGATTTACTCTTTAATCTCATATACAGAGACTAATTTACTTATTTTTAATAAAAAATATAAAATACAATTTAACTTCCAGTATAAGACCTCTATTGAACTTTTACCTTTATTTTCCTATATATCTATAATTTTGGTGCAAGTACTGCAGGGTAGGTGCACAATAGTGGGAGAATCTTACTGTTGAAATCCAATTGAGCTACAAAATTTCGAAGCATGAGAATATTTTTCTATTGTGTACCAAGTTAAACGAGGGTCACCATTTCTTTACCTACAAGTAATACTTAAATGGCGTAGAAAGGAGGTGGAAAAATCTTGGGAGTTTCAAGTTTAAGCTTTATGAATAAAAGGATCTAGTATCATTAACAATTTAGTCTCCTTACTTCCACCAACTAGTCTTTTAATTTCAAAGTTTTTAGTTAACCCTGTTTGCCTACAACCTTGGACCTACACACACTTCCCTGTTCATTGTATTGATTTGAAAAAAATTAAGATCCGAATGTCAGTTTCTGGGTACAAGAGTTGGTTGGCTCATCTTTCAATGATATTATACTGGAATGGAGTGTCGATGAAGGAATATGAGAACTAGGTGCCGCCGTTTCAGATTTCTTTTTGGTGAAGATTCTGACCATGGTGAAGTAGTGGATGTCAATGGGAATTGGGTTCTTTTTCTTTTCAAGTGACTACAAACTCGCCCAATGCTGATTTGCAAAGATCTTATGCCTTATTCTTGTGCTTCTCAAAAAGATTTCAGCTTTTGCTAAAGTTCTCATATATATTACTGTATGCCTTTTTCTTTTTCTGCATTTCCTTCTTTTAAAAACCATTAGCCTTTTTTACCTAGCTTTACAATGCTCATGTGCAAATCAAAGTAAAGTTGACCATAAATGAGGTACCAAAAGGAGGCTAATATCACTAACTTGATAACATTTAGAGATTACATTAAAAGGGGATAACCATGTTTTATAACACAGTTTGCTCTTTCATTTAATGGTTAATGCCGAATTCTTTCTCTTCCTTATAATCACAGACAAAGAGACACAAAGACATAAATTACCAAACACTAGGCTAGCTTTTTTTTCTTTTCTTTTCTTTGAAGATGTTACACTGATTGGCTAATCAGAATCCGAGCTACTGGTACAGGCAGGAAAAGAGAGGAAAAAAAAAAAAAAAAAGGGGTGTGAACTGACTTTTTAAGGTTTTCTTCTGAAATAAGGAAAACTATTGCAACAACTGCTTTCCTCGTGGTCATCCGTGTCATTATTTGAAACTTGGGTGATCCCACTCGAGACAGATGACGAGGAAGAAGGGGCTAGGTTTAAGTCAGTCCTGTCTTTGGTCAGGAAATCATAGAAGACAGGCTTGCTTGTCCTTAATTTACCAATTCTTTGGTTGCAAGATTGCAGGCCGCCTTCATCGTTTTTAGCACTTCTTTTCTTCAAGAATATGCGGCACAGCACCCAATTTTCCATCGGCACCACATTGTTCTGCACAGATTTTTTAATACAAAATCAATGATTTTGCTTTGACCAACACATACAGGCATAATGAAAGCAACAATGTAATATGGCAATTGACCTGAGTTTGGTTCTTCTTATTGGGTGGGGCATTGCAAGCAGCTGTCTCGGTGCTAACAACACGATATTCATGCATAATCCAATCAGTCCTACATCCATTTGGGGCTTTTCCTCTATAAAAAACCAGAGTTTTCTTCATACCCACAGCTTGGTTGCTCCTAGATGTTACAATTTGTTTGTCGATTCCAGTTGCTTTCCAGTAACCTGAAATTGTGGCTCTGTTGGATCTATTGGTATTAGGATACTTGGCTTCTCTAGTGCTGAAAAAATACCTCTCCTGCTCCAAATCACCTGCTCAACCACACAAACGAACATTCAGAAAAAAAAAAAAAAAACCTAATTTTTGGTCCCAAAAGATTTGGTGGTAAATGAGAAATTAAAACCAACCTGGCAAATCCCAAGGATCAGCTTTACAAACATCGACTTCGGGTATGATAGAGGCAGGCAAAGGGCAAGCAAGCACTTTTCGTCTCAAGTACTGAACCACTAACTCTTCATCCGTAGGATGGAAACGGAAGCCAGGAGGCAATCTCAGCACACCATTCTTTACAAAATTAAGCTTCTCCATCTTCAACACAATTGGTGATATGTGAGAGAGAGAGAGAGAGAGAGAGAGGGGGGGGGGTGGGTAATTGAGAGGGAAAAGTGTGGCGTCTTTATAGAAGGGTAATGGTGGGGGGGGGGGGTTCTTAAGAGGCGAATAGAATAAGGAGGGCAGGGGATCCAATTGGCGTAAACTAGACTCAATCTCTTTTTGACGCTATTTTAACAAAAAACGTTTAAACAAGTTTAAAATCGAAATGGTTGAAGTTATTGAATTTAAAGCACAAGTGAAAGCGTCTAAAGTTGGAAGCCTAGTTTACTTCGACTTCCTCCCTATGCGTATGGGAATAACCGTAGCTGTTTCCAATTATTTACTCATTTACCTAAACGTACATCTGTGATGTGTGGGGGCAGTTTCAAAATCCCATTTCTTCACTTCACTTTATTTTTAGAAATAAGAGATATCTTTTACGTATTTATTTCTCAAACATTCTTTCATAATCTTCGTAATTTGAGTTATGATTTAATTCACTCTTTCATATCAAATATTTAATTTTAAAAAAAATAAAATTTAAGAGATTTTGTGTTTGATTGGACGACTAATGTTATCCTCCTTGCGGAAAGTTTGGAGGATGGGAGGGGTAGTTTGGTCAAGAAAAATCAGGTGGGTCTTTCGGTAAATGTATGAAAATAAAGTGGTCGGACATACATGCCCTCCTAATTAAGGATCGAAAGGGGTGAAGTCAGGTCGATGTCATTATGGTTACAGCTGGAGCTCACCCAAAGACATTATAATGGGTGCGGTAATGAAAGTACGCAAGTACCCTTCACAAAACCCCCTTTATAGACAAGGCAACCACTCGTCGGGCATGCATCGCAGGGGACAACATATTGTTAGCCGTTGGTTTCTGGATACAGCAAAATCTCAACATCCTTTCTATCCTTTTGCCCTCTTTCCTTCTACTTATTACATAAAAGCAAAGGTTTCATTCGTAATTTCACTCTTAAATTATATCTCAATTTTTTAAAATATTTTAAATTCACCCTTAAAGAGAAATAAATTAGAGTTTTTATTTTTTATTTTTTTATTTTGTATAAATTAATTAGATATTATAGTAATTTTAAATCCATTTAGAATGCATGACTCGCAAATGAACAAAATTTTCCACAATATCAGTAAGTAGATTTATTTGTAAAATTCTGAATAAAAAACCTTAGATAAATAAATGTGAGGATGTATAAGAAAAGAAAAGAAAAGAAAATGAAATTTGCCAGCAACAATGAAAATTAAGAAGCAAAGTGGAGGCTTCAATTGTTTGATATAATTATTAGTGCATGTTTATCGTATGTAGGCGGAGACGATTACTTGTGCCAATGGGATATATATCTTTCAAAATAAAAATAAGCCGTCTTGTCCCCCAAAACAAATATCTTCTTCACTCATACTAATATTTTTTTCCCACCATATACTATATTCTTAACTGAAAATGATGTTCTATTTTGTTTATAAGTGAAATATGTTAGTACCTTTCAGTAATTATTACTTATTATTTTAAATAATAAGTTATTTTAAAATGATGATGTGCCATTTAATATATTATTAATTAATATATAGGCGATTAAAAAAATTTAGTATATATGAAAATTTATATGCTTAATATTGATTGTTTTGATTATAAATTTGATTACCATGTTCATGTTGTTAAATTTAAATATTTTTTACAATGATTTTATTGCATTTTCTGTTATTAATTAATGGTATATTTTAATCTAAATATACAAAAATCAAAGTGTTATTATAAAACTAAAAAGTAAATATTTTA
Source organism: Gossypium longicalyx (assembly GCA_025698465.1). NCBI lineage: Eukaryota > Viridiplantae > Streptophyta > Magnoliopsida > Malvales > Malvaceae > Gossypium > Gossypium longicalyx. Next base: position 6,803,066 of record CM046998.1, on the reverse strand, counting down.
AACAATGTTGAAAGTAATAATAAATTAATTATTTTGTTATTTACTATTTAAAGGATAGTTTAATCTTAAATAAAATTATAAAATTTAATCATTGTAATTTTTTAAGTGATAAGTTATTTAGTATGTACTTTGCTTTTTCAATTAATTAAAAAATATATTCTATTAAGTGAATTTCAATGTCGATATCAAAGTAAATAAAAAAATAAATTAATTAAGGCGTTGGCATTGTTGACAAAGGCTAAAGCCTTGTGTCTTACCGTATTTAAGTTTGAATTCCTTCATGCACATTTGTCATATGTGATTTTAGTTTGATTGATGGATTTTGTACGAGATTATTTTAATTGTGTGTTATAATAATTTGATTTTATTTTATAATTGTTCAAAAACATGTATACTTGTAATTGTATTATAATTATATTAAAAACCATCCATGAAATTTTTTCAATGCATTGCTTTTTTTTTTTTTTGAATAACTAAATAAGCTTTAACCTCGTTTTACATTACATTTGGAGATGGAAAATTATTTTTCAACCCAAAAGTAATGTCAAACACTTGGCTTTTGGGGTTAAAAGAAGGTAAAAATTGGAGTTTAGGTACTTTTGACTCAACACAAAAATGTAAATTATCAAAATATTGTTATTTATATTAATTATTTAAAATACATTTCAAAATTTAGATTACTTTATATTTTATGTATTATTATATTAAATAATTCAAGTATTATTTAAAAATTATGATTATCAGTATATTAAATTATTTACATATTATTTATTATTATATTTAAAATTTAAAAATATTTCACGTGTAATTAAATTTACAAATAATTTATTAATTATTAAAAAAATTTAAAATATATATTTTAAGTATAATTATATTAAATTATTTAAATATTATTTAAATTAATTAATTTTTAATTTTCAATATCATGTCTAAAATAAAATTATAAATTAATAAACCACACTTTTTTACAACGCTTTGTTGGAGCAGTTTTGTAAACTAATTTTTTTCGAACTAAACTTTGCCAAATTACTCTTTAATAAGGTAATTATAATTAAGTATAAACAAGAATATCACAAAATTGTGGGGAATAAATAAGTTGGTGACAGACAAAATCAGTTAGAAAACAAAAACTAGTTGTGGAGTGACGATCCGGACGAAGGGAGAAGACCAAGACGATGATAAAAATGAATAAAAGAGATGCTGCTTGTTTCTATGGTGAGGGAGAGGGGTCCTTGAAATTGACAATGTCGCTCCTTTGACATTTGCTATCCTATTGTCTGTCAGTTTCTTTTTCTTTAAGGATGATAATAAGATATTAAATTGAGCGGCAATAATTGTAAAAAGTCGAATTGTATTTTATTTTTAAGTAAATTAATATTCACGTATTAGATAAAATAATAAATTATACGTGCTCTTTAATCTAACGTAGTGGAAAGAAAAGAAGGGTAAAGTGGTCATAAAAAGTCATATGGGATGCCTTGTAAAGGAGGGGGCAAGGCAACGACGTCAGAGAAAGGGGTAACGGAGAAAAGTGGGAGCTTTCAACTTCAAATGTGACGGATTACCCCATTTCCAAAGATTTCCTAAATCTTTCTTTCTTGTCTCACTATTTTGGATGAGATGCATCCATTTCATTTATATTTACTCTCTCTCAATAATGCTAAGGATGGAATCTCGCTGTGAAAATGACAAATATACCCTCCCAAAGTTGTTTGCTGTTTGCTTCCTCCCCCATTTCTCTCCTTTGCTAATGCCAGCAATTGAAGTTTTGTGCAGGGTGTAGGGTTAGTTTGGGGATAAAAGCGAGGTAGCGTGGGGACAGTTGAGATTTAGTTAAACCGGAGCCTCTAACATTGACAAATGAAGAAAAAGGGCGTTTCCGTAGGGCGAAGAGAATGTCCTTTTCCACATTTCATCCATTTGTGTTGCCAGGACACAACTGGAAAATGCAAATTATATAAATATATTCGAAAAGAAAAAAGAAAGAGAGAATCCACAAGCGAATGCTCCTACCCCACTTCTGTCTTGTATAATATAATATAATATAAATAATGGAAGGAAAATATGGGTTTCGTAATAAGCCAAGTTGCGGCTCTGATTTTGGCTTTCGAATTTTCCTTTTTATTAATTTGGCTTGGGTTTGGGTTTGGGTTTGGGTTCGGGGTTGAGTCAAAGAAGATTGCGTGTGCGTGTGGGGGTTGAAGAGGGTTTTAAGGAGTAAGAGAGAAACGTCAAAGGCTGCAATTATTGTATTTTTGAGTAAAATATGTTGTTCACTGGAATATGTCTTTCTACTCTCTCCTAAATATCTTTTACATTATATTTCTCCCTTTCCCCCGTTTCCTTTCTTCCTATCAACCCAAATTAAAACCCCTATTTACCAGATTTCACACAAACCTAACCTTCCATCACGTTCACATCTCCAAAGTAATTGCTTTTTAGATCACATGGGTTTCTTTACAAAAAAAAAACACACACACACACACACTACCACTTAAAAGGTATAGATTTCTTCTATTTTTTTTTTAATTATTTAAAATTATGTAGCACGAGTTATTAATATTCTTTTTTAACTTCATCAACACATCATCTTAAATTACTTTGAAAAGCAGGAGAAATTAGAAAGTCGTGTAGAGCATCAAAGCTTGCACAGCAAGAGTTACACAAAAAACCAATTTGAAACACCCTTAATTATCCCTCCACATCATACTTAAAATAGTGATTAAACACTGAAGTTTGCCTTTAAGTCGTACCATCAAATATTGAACATGAAAAATTAAATAAACCATTTGTTAATGTCTTTGTGTAATTATTATATGATAAGAAAATGTTAGCGTTAGTGCTTAAAAGCCCTTTATGTCAATCATTTATGTATAATGCCCCCTTTCTCCTTTTCTTTAGGCATCATTTGTCTTTGCCCTTTTAAATAAAAATGCTACTCTCTTTATTCCACACTTTGCTACTTATTCCATAATTTGGAATCCTCTTTTTTTCTTTTTTTTTTTAATTAAATAAATAAAGATGAAATTATGCCTTTCAAAAGGAATTTCTAGAAACAAATTAAGCAGGGTGTAGTAATTTCAAAAGCAACCCAATGTATGTAAACATTTCAAAGTTGACCTAAGGCAGCACATTTTCTTGAGTTTAAAGCCAATTTTGTCAAATTAATTGCGGCCCCAAGCAATACATCCAAATGGAACACATGTATTATCCTTGAAAAAATAATATATATATTTTTTAATTTTTACATTAGATCTTAAAAGAAATTCCAAACTCAAATTCGAATTAAAAAGGGAATTGGAGAGAGCTGCGAAACATGATTAAATTGAGACTAAGACAACAAATAGAGGGACTTAAACCTCTCCTACTTGACTACGTAACCGGATGAAAGAGAGGGGTGGTGAGAGTGAGGTTTGTGGCTTAGGCAGGCCATTTAGGTATCTGTGTCGGGTGCAACCCAGCAACTTGCATGTTCCCAACCCTTTAGAAATGTGCAAATTTCATTGCTATCTTGGGATATAATGAGTCAATTCCTGAATAGTTATTTTCATTAAATACACCTACTTTTCTTCTTCTTATTATGTATCTATTTAAATAAGAATCCCCCTCCTGGATAACAGTTTTATACGTATACGGACGGCTTTTTTTGACCAATATGTAATTTGGTTTCTACTCTACTTGATATTACAATTGTAGTTAGCTTCTGAAATATGTAACTTTAAATATTTTATTTTTTACAAAAGACTTTGGAATTTATGGATGTTAATTAATTCATCATCCTACTTCTGTATTGAGTTCCACTTTGGGAATAGGAGCTGGCAAATAAAGCATGGGAAGTTATAATTAGTAGCATAATTATAAACATATTATTATTTCAATAGGCAACCATGGCTGGTCCATGGGTAGTTACAGTTCAGCACTTGAGCTAATAATATATTTATTCAAGCAGCAGCAGGTCTTGTTTGGAAGTTGGAACCCAACAAACTTTCATCCCATCTACAAAATTCTCAAATTTGTTAAAGAACCTATACCTAGTCCCAGTACTATAGTCAAATTTACACGATTTAACTTCCTAGGCTAGCACATAATTAAAATCAAGTTACTCCAATTAATCAATGCAATTAGTTTGGTTCTAATTTTAATTTATTAAGAGAATTAGTTTAAATAAATTAACTCGATTAGTTAGTGAATAAAGTCATGCCCATACGCATTAAAAAAAAAAAAAAACATTTGCTATCCCAACATTTGGGCCAAAATAATAATAAAACCCAAAATATGATTTCCCCACGGCATCCATTACCACAATCACGTCCAATTTTAGATGGATATTATTTTTAATATGAAAGGGAGAGTTCATACCCCTAAAAGAACACACTCCCTATAAAGCACCTCTAATCCTCCTAATAGTACAATTTAACTGCAACTCCTTGATAGTAAAAAAGTACGAAGCACAAAATGAAAGCCCTGTGTTTCCACATAAGTTCACACAACACGACAATAACAAGTAGTGGATAGTTATAGGACCATTATAACATATAAATAAGCAGGAGGCCCCAGTTCTCAATTGCAGACTGCAATGCAGTGCAGTAGTTGTCACATCTCAAACCCTTTCTTCTTCTTCTTCTTCTTCTTCTTCTTCTTTTTTATCAATTAACTTTTACACCTTTTCTGACACATCACTCTTCGCCAATCCCAGATGATTTGGCTTTTGCCTTATCTGATTTGGAACTCAGTTTTCACTCCGTATTTACATATATGTTTCTCTGTTTCATTCTCGTACACATATAATTTGCCTTGTGATATCTCCTCTTTAACAAGCTACTCCATGCCCAAAAAACATTGCCTCCTCTACCTGCCTCTAGCAAAGACCTATGGGGAATGACATTTGCCTTTTAAGAACTGCCCAAGTTGAAACTTTGAATTAGCTTCCAAGGGGGAAAAAATAACTAAAAAGATGGTTCCATGGAATAAAGGAACAGAAGAGTGTTTGGTAGGATAGAAAATCCTCGCTTGTTAAAAAATTTAGTTATTATATTTTGTATGTTAAAATGCATCCAATTTCTAACTTTCATTAAATATTTGTGGATGGGCATGGGGTAGAGTGAGTGCTGGATTGAAGAGGAAGTTGAGATAGGCTAATGGGTAAAGGTCTAATTGGGTTTTTTTGGGTGCTAAGGGATCACATCAATGATCCAAACTGTGTTATAGAATAAGCCCCATGCTTCAAGAAAAAGACCAAAACCAATAATACAAATATAAATTTACCATTTTTATATCTTATGTTATGGTGCATCCGTTATTGTAAATATTATATTTATAAAAGGAGAAATATTTAGTGCACCGAGTGAAGTTTTTTAGATTCACAATTAAATTAAGAGTTTGATAACTATATTATAGGATGTTGTAAAAAAATAAAAAAAAATAATTATCTAAATAAATGTGACACTTTCACACCCTCAACTAATTTGTGGAATCTAAAAAATTCTATCGGCAGTATATTAAATAATTATCCTAAAGATGAGTAATCGGTGCATTAACACTGTACTTTTTTTTTTATTTCACAAATAACTTTAAAAAATCGACATGCATCTTCTTCTTTTTTAAATATGTATTTTTTAACATTTTACTATACCTTTAAATAACACTTGTCCACCACTAACCTTGTTTGTAAAGTCTAAAAACTCTGATAGTATACCAAATATTTACTTTTAAAAAATCGTGTGAAAATATCATTTAATTGATGAAATAAAAAAGTTGAAGCTTTAAAGATAAAATATATATATATATATTTTATATTTTCGCTGTTTTAATAAATTATGTGTAGGGTTTTTTAGATTTCAATTATTTTGGTAATATACTTTTCCAATCTTTCTTAATTTTAATATAGAGTAAATTGATCTCTTTCAAAGAAATTAAGGCAATTTAGTCTCTATCAATTTCAAAAGTTTAAAGAAAATTAATCAAGAAATTAATATTTCTCACCGATTATATATTATTTTGATTGGTATAATAAGAAAATTAGCCCTCAATGTTTATATACTCTATATAAATATTGATAGAACATGCAATATTAACACCAAATTGATAAAATGTGTAAATGTTGTGGGTTAAATTTATTATTATATCAATAATAAATATGTACAATTGATAGAAAATATTAACGATGTGATTAATTGTTCTTAATTGCTTATTTTCGAAATTGATACAAATTAAATTATTTTAAATTTTTAGGAGAGAAAATAAAAATCTTTTTACCAATTATTTTTTAATAAATATATAAAGAATGATAAAAACATCATCATAGCACTATTTAATTAAAAAGAAGAAGGTGTCTTTAAATCTTTTTCTAACTAAGTTGGTGCGAGATTAATTTGTGAGACTAAGTTAATTAAAACTTAATATTTATTAATATAAATATAGATGGTAAAAGTACTAAGAAGGCCCTTGTATTAGAAGGCAAATTGCATTTTCCCTCACTATTAAAAAAATAGACAAATTAACTCCAATATGTTAAGAAAAAAAAAGTAGAAATTAGCCCTTATGTTAAAAGTTTATCCATATGTGATGTTAAGTGAATATTTGGCTTTTTTTTTCAAATATTTTATATAAGTGACGTGAAATTAAAGGATGAGTAGGCTTAGGTAAAAGTATCACGGAAGCCCCTATATTAGGAGTCAGATTGTATTTTGCCCATTTTACTAAAAAAGGGGCAAATTAATCCCTATGTTAAATCAAATAGCAAATTGGTCTTTCTGTTAAAAATTCCATCGATGTCTACTATAAAGTGATAACGTGGTTGATGGAGCACCTAGACAACGACACACAGTGTGCCATGTATACCTCATGCTGACGTAACTTTTTTTTATGTCATCAAATATTTAAAAATTAACAAAATTTTAAATAAATAAATAATATTTTAATAATATTTAAAAAAAAATCACATGTAAGATGAATCTAGACAAAAAAATTATAAAAAATATTGAAATTATTAAAAATTATCAATACCAATGTCCAAAATGAACTTGGAAAATGGTTTAAATTCATTCTAGAATGGTTTCTTAGAAAATATTGAAATCATTTATCTAAGTTCATTCTAGAGTGGTTTCGGTAGAAAATTATTTAAGAATTATAAGAAAATATAAATAATTTTTAAACTTTTAAAAAATTAATAAGAAAAATTATTGTGAAAGGGTACTATTATATATGTTTATATATATTTTTTTAATTATAAAAAATTAACAAAAATAAGACCCATCAACTTGATTGATCAAAAAACCAACTAGATTAAGAAGATACATATGTATTTATATGTATATTTGAATTTTTTAAACACACTATATGTATACATATATAGTTTTATAATTTTAAAAAATTTTAATCATTACTTCTAATATCTTATAAATCTTAACAATTTTTAAATAATTTTGTATAATTTTTAATAGTTATTTAACAAACACTCCATAATAAACTTGGACAACAATTTTCTATGTTCATTTTGAATATTATTTTAAAATATTTTATCAATTTTTAATAATTTTAAATTTTTAATAATTTCTTATAAAATTTAATTTTTTTTCTATATTTTATAATTTTTGTAATTATATGAAAAACCATACATATGTGGGATTTTAAAAGAAATTATTTTTAGGAATTTTTTAGTTTTTTAAATATTACTATATCAACATGAGATACACATAACAAGCCATGCATTGGTGGCAATCACCTTAACACTTAACAATAAAAATAGATGAAATCTTTAACAAAAAGATCAATTTACTCTTTGATCTATTATATAGAGACTAATTTACTATAAGCTAAATGAATATGACACGGATGTCACAACATATCACATGAGCTGTCTGCATTTAAATGAATGTTATTAGGTGAAGCTCTTTGTTTTTAGCTCACTTTATGTTGCCTGGAAATCCAAATAATTGACAAAAAGATCGTATGGAAAATTTGGAAAACTTGATTCATTGGTTTGGGTCCAAAACTTTTGCTTATTAATCAATTATCTTTGAATCCAGCTACTGGTTTAGCTACTGCTAGATGCCAAACTCCAATAATTCCAACATGAAATTCAATTAATAAAAACACTTCTCTCTTTTCGGTGTTTAATAATTCCTTTTTTTTTGGCATTAATCAGGCTTTCCCCCCCCCCCCCCCCCCCCAAGTTCTTACAAATCAGACTATAACACCTGAAATTAAAAGTAAGGATAATAAAACATATTCTTTCCAAAACTGCTCCCAAATTGTTTGTTTGTTTGGGTTATTGAATTGGTTCTAAATAGGTTTTGTTTGTGCTCATTTTGATCTATTTAAGTGTGATATACTTGACTAAACACGAAGCATGATTCAACTAAAATTTTAAAGACTCTCAATCAAATTGTTTAAGGTGATTAGTTAAACATGAAAGTTTTAATCTCTTGGTGATTAAAATGCTATTTTTCAGAGATAAACATAAGTTTATTTAAGGGAGTTTTTCTAGGACTCTTTAGTTCTTTAACTGATCATATTAGAAAGTTTAAAATGATGGTAATGTTTATCTTTTATCTCTTGAGAGAATTTTAGTGCTGTTAGAAGACTAATTTTGTGAAGACTTTTAGTTGATAATTAATGAGATAATTCTAGCTTTTAAATAGGAGTTTAAAACTTATCAAAACTCTATTGAATAGACTCTTGTATCAGCTTATAAACAGGTTGCTTGTGGTGTCACTTTTAAGTGCAGTTTTTTAATGTCTTTGTCGACAACTTTAATGTTTTTTTTTTTGTGGTTATTTTGTAACACTTTTTTAGTTATTCTTTGGAGAGTTTATTAATTATATTGTGAGGTACTTGGGTGAGTAATTTGTGATAATTTAGGTCGGTATTAGGATTGCAATTACTTCTTCGTGTAAAGGTAGATTGTGATTAAGTCAATAGGTGATCTAAACCATTGTTGAATAAAATTATTCACTGGGTAAAGCTTCTTAGACGTTTTCGTTCTAACTGTTGTTACAATAAACGTTAAGCAAAATTGCAGACTTATTATTTTTCACATATAAATAGTTTTCAAAAACCAAAATTTACTTTATCAAGCAACATAATTATATTCGATACTTAATTTTATTAATATACCAAATAATTTTATAATATAGATTTAATTCTTAAAAAATTCAATACTAAAAATTCAACATTTAATTTTCAATCACTTATTTTTTTAGTTTATTAAATAACACCTAACTTATTATTAAGTGAATAGTTAAACATTATTAAATTGTTCGAAAAATTAAAACAAAATAAATTAAAAAATTAGAAGGAAATAACTTATTTTGTTATACACTTGTCTATATCCAATAGAGATAATTTTTAAAATTATATATGCACTTTGCTTTAATGTGCACTCTTAATATATAAAACTTCGATTTTATTCAACTTTACACATATCACTTAGATTTAATTCAAATTTCACAAACCACTAACATCATTATTGATATAACACTGTTTTGTGTTTACATATTACATACACAGATAATTATACTTGTATAAAAGAAAAATAAGTTGATGTAATTGAATTAAAATCAAAGTTTTATATATACCTTTGAACCAAAATCAAAGTTTATGTATTAAATTGCATATTGGATCAAAGTTCATGTATAGTTTTAATATTTATTTCTATCCAATATTATTTCTAACTTAAATTAATTTTAATTGGTTAAGACTTGCTTGAAGCAATGGTTAGAAATCTTGTCTGACACCTTGATGAGACGGATTTAAATCTCGTCATCCCTTATCTCCTCCTCAATATTGTAATGATAAAAGAAAAGTATTTAAAACAAAATTAATTAAAATTTTGAAAGGAAAAACAAAATACAAAAACATTGAAATTTTTCTGGATTTTATTAGGAAATGGCTCCTACCTTGAGCCTTTTACAACTTGTTTTTCTCAAGCCAATGGAGACTTGCTTTCTACCATCGTTGGCTCTTTGTTTCCTTTACACTTGATTTGAAAGGCCTTTCTTAATCATCATGGTCATGGTCATGGTCATCAGTAACGAAATCAACAAACCAATTCGTTGAGTTTTTAGTGGTTGATGCCCAAAGATGTGTGTGTGTGTGTGTTTTTTTAGTTATGATAGTGATTTATGATCAAATGTATGATTTCATCTTCAATAAGGTGGGCATACCATTTTTTCCAATAATGGTACGTGGGTGGCTTCCATCCCGGTCTAGCTTGGGTTTCTTCTAAGCTTAGACTCATTGTATAGGCTTTGAACTTCTGTGAGCTGGAGTTGGATTTAAGGTCTTATATCTGTTTTTTTCAATATCATCTATTGTAAGAGTGAAGTGATATTATGTACATGAAGATCAAACATATATATATTTTGTCAACATGAACAATTGTTCGAGTTTCGTGTCAAAGTTCATGTCATGTGTCATATTAATTTAATTTAAGTCATGGATTGCACATTCATCCTCTTCTATAAAATCAAATTCTGTTCTCAAATTAAATGCGAGATGTGATGGCACATGCACCCAAACGCAACCGTCCATTGTTCATCTCCACAAAAAAAGTCTTGATATTCAATCAATATATTATAGGATCTCAAAAATCATATGCTAATTAATGTCGAATATTGCATATGCAATGCATGTGATAGAGAATTGCACCGACTTAAAAATATAGAGAGAAGTATACATATTCTTCCAAGATTTGATGAAAAATAAAATATATATTCCAATCCATGCTACTTAGTGTTAATCCAAAGAATATATATGATTTATATTTTGATTGAATAATCTTATTCAACCATTTAACTAATGATATAAAGGTTAAATTAGTTTAACTTTTATTTGATTTTTTATACAATTAAATATTACAAATAAAAAAAAGTTGAAACATCAAATTTAATTTTCAAACCAACATGAATCCAAAAACATGGTTGGAAGTCTCATCAGGTGTAGTAAAAGGGGAGATCAAAACTCCCATCTACTTAATCTTTTTCCTTTTCAGTGTTGATCACTATTTGAATCCATGCTCGTTATATTACCATTAGGTCAATAGCTTTTTTGGCAATTCTTTTATTCATAAGACAATTCTTAAGGAAGTGTTTAAAAGAGTAATTTTAAAATTTTTAGGACTTTTACAATGTTAAAATATTATTTTATTTGGATAATTTTTTTTAGAAAACCATAGATTATATATTGAAATTTCATAAGTTAAAAAAAGTATTTATAAAATAAGAGTAATGATATTAAAAATAATATAAAAATATAACATGAGTATCATTATTAGTTTTTGTAAAAATATATAAATAATTTTAAAATATAAAATACAAAAACAAATAATAATTTGTTAGAGTATGTTTGGACAGTATAAAATTTATGTAAAAAAGTGTAATTATTAGTGTAATAATTACTTCAATTGTAATTATAAATAATTCTAATTCTTGAACTATGTTTGACTATTAGAGTATAATAATATTGGAATTTGAAATTAAAAAATGAATAAAAAAGTTTGTAAACGTGCAATTATTCTAATTCTCACTCATCCCTAACAAGTCAAATAATAATTGAATTTATGTGTAATCAATTGTAATTACAAACATGCGTGACATGTTTGAATAATTATTATAAGTAGTGGGTGTCATTGAATTTAGTGTAATTCAGTTACACTTTCTAATTCTTAAAGGAGTGTAAAAATTAGAGTAATTATGTAAACAATTATAAATAATTACACTCAAATTCAATAATCATATTTTTTTCTTACATATTCGTGCTTGATTTAAGTTTTAATAAATTGTTTCTATCAAATAATAATAGCATTTTAATTTTAAAATATAATTATAAGTTATTTTGCTAATAATTAATCCAAAAATTTTATTATTAAGAGATCATTTTCCAAATATTTCAAGTTTCCCCCTACTCTCAACCTATAAAACTCACTTTATATTTTTAAAGGAGGAGAAATATCACCAAAGTCTCACCACCGGATGCATTTGGGTGCATCTTCAATGGAGAAATACCACCCCAAATTACATTTGATGAAACCTTTTTTTTTTAAATTGACTTTTATTTTTAAACAAAAAGATGTGGGAGTCGTCACCAATAATTTTTATAAGGTGTGATTAGATCACCTTATAATATTAATGAAAGGTTTGATTTATTAAAATGATTTTCAGTCTACAAAAATTCAAGAAATGAGTTCGGGAGTCGGTTACGCACGAGGAAGGATTACCACTCTCATGACCCCCAAAATTGGTACCTAATTAATTACTCGATGTCTTAGTGTCGAAAATTAAAAATTTGAAGAGAATTTAAAACTCAATCCCTTTGTATCAAGATATTTTAATAGAAAAGGCTTTATTCCGAATTAATCGAGAAGAAGGATCATGTCCAGTGAGTCAGGACACAACGCCTTTAGTTTTCGAAAAGCAGAATAATCGCCGTTTTGATCGTTATTTCAATTAAGTTTTTTGTTATTTCAAATAGGATATTCGATTATTTCAGTTCTAGGAAAATGCCATATTCCGTAAGTTAGAAACATAACTTCTTCAAATCTAAAAAATAATGAACATTACCTCGGTTTTGAACATTTTATACGTTACAAAAAGCGAAGATAACCTCTTTTTTGAAACGATATATATATATATATATATATATATATATATATTTAAACAAAAACAAGTCAATAAACGAATTGATAAATTATGATAGTAATGCAACTACAATAATAATGAGAATATCAATTTTATAATAATAAATAAGTAAAATAATGATAATAACAAGGATAAAATAGGATAACAAGTATAAATAAATGATATAGTAGATTGATAAAATAAAATAAAATGGCTATATGGGTAGGATATTAGAATGATAAAATATAAATAAATAAAGGGATACTATAATAACAATAATGTAATCATAATAATAAAATAGATAAGGTAAATTAAAATAAAAACAAACGGAAAATGTATGATTAAAAGACATGACATGAAAGTGTCAAAAATAATAAAAGAACTAATAAAATAACAAAAAATAAAATATGAAATAATAATGACAATATGACAAAAAAAATGTTTAAATATGAACAATATAAATTTTAAAATAAAAGGCAAGGCAATAATAAGTAAATAAATAAGTAAATAATAATATATAAAAAAAGTTTAGAAAGGGTTGAAATTAAATAAATAAAGGATTAAATCGGAATTAAAATGAAATTAAGAACCTAAATTATAATAAATGAATAAATAAATAAGGGCTAAATCAAAATTTAAATGAAATTTAAGGGGATAAATTGTAAATAAAAAAAGACAGAATAAATGACCAAAACCGAAGCGAAAAAGAGTAGGGATCAAATGGAAAATTATTCCCAAACCCCCTAAACACACTGTTCCAAGGGACCAAATGATCAGAGGACCAAAATAAAAATAAAATAAGATTAAGTGGATAAATTTAAAAGAGAAAAAAGATTGAAAATAGGACCAGATTGAAAAGCCTTTAAAAAGCGAAAGGACCGAAGTCGCAAATAGACCCTTGCTGCGCAAACACGTAGATCCTAAGGCGGGTCGAGTCGTTTTGGCGTATCATGCCTGAAACAATGCCATTTTGGGGTTTAAAGAACTAGGTCAAAACGATGTCGTTTCCACGCCCTATTTAAGTAAAAGAAATTCCAAAAAAAAATTCATTTCAACCCGTTTTTTTAAAAAAATTTCTGAAACCCTTCTTTTTTCTTTCCAAGCCTCCCTATGTCCAGCCCCGAAGTCCGGCGAGTTCTTGCGGCGGCCGCTGGTTACAAGCTCCGCCGTTCTCGGTGGCCGGAATATGCAAAAACATCTCTTTTTTTGGCCTTTCGACTCCCAAAACCCAAATCCAGGGTCAGTTTTCTCAAAAACTCATTAAAAATTACCAAAAAAAACAAACAAAAAACCCTTCAATTTTAGGGTTTTAAAAAAACTTTCCATCATAAAAGGAGTTACCTTTCATCAGTGGTGACGACCTTGGCCACTCACGATGGCGGAATGCGAAGCGTCATGTATGTTTTCAACTTTTTTTTAATGTTTTTATTTATATAAAAAAACATATTCGTAAAAAAAGAAAAAGAAAAATCACCTTCAAAATTTTGTATTCTGTTTGTTTGATTACTTTTTTTCCCCTTCAAATACATTGTGGATCCGGGTTTTATAACCGTTTATACATATTTTCATCTATTGTTTTTTACTATTGTTTATTCCTATTGTTCTTTGTTGTCCTTGTGTTTATGTTTTTGTTATTTGCATGTTGTGTTTTATTTTGCAGGTGGAGGTTGATGGCAACACGAGCAGACGAGGCGTTAGACCTCGGGCGACGAAATCGCTAGCAAAGTGGAGGCAACAGCATGCAAACTAGGGTTTCTAACTTTTCTGCAAATAGTTTAGATTTTTGGGCTTATCAGGTTTTGGGCTTGTAATTTAGGTAGTGGGCTTTAAATTCGATCTTGTATTTTGGGCTGGCATTGTAATTGGACTTTGGACTTTTATTTGATTTTTTTTATATGTTTGGTTTATGTTTAGGCTCGGGTTAAATTAGCCTATTACAACACTAAATAGTTAACTAGACTGTCAATGGAGGGAGAAAGTTCTCATTTATTCCTTTACTATTTTTTTCTTTTTAATTTATTCAAATTTACTAAAAAATTAAATTATTTATTTTAAAATTTTATTGATTTAAATCTTAACAAAAATAATTTCAATACTACTTAACAAAAATAGTTTCAATACTTATTAATTATTATATATTTCATTATTAAATATGTTATACCATTACCCGACTGGGACATGTGGCAACATGAAAAACAATCGAAGGGATACCTACGAACGACCCTCCACTTTGTACCGTCCGAATGGTCACTCAGTGATTGACTACCTGCGTGCCTCATGCCATTCATTATTAACGGATATGCTCTCCTTAAAGAGAGGCCTCCCATGAATCACTCTACCTTCCATCGTATCCCTACCTTAATTTGGGCTCTCTGTTGGGTCCATACCTCCCCTATAAATACCTCAAAATCCCACTTTGTAGGAGGATTCCTCTCCTCTCCTCTCCTCTCCCAAAACCCTAATACACTAAGCCCTCTATAACTTCTTCTTAAGCCTCTTTATTTTTTTTTGACTCTCGACTAAAAATGGGTGAATCGACCTTTCTTGTTATCGCATTTTTCCTCTTTCTCAATCTCTGTTGATATTGTGTATCAACAAAATGTAAATATTAATTATTTTTTTATCATTATAATATTAGAGAATGAAAGGAAAGAATTTGAATTTATATAATCTAAACGTAGAACAAAAATTTAATCACTACTCCAAACATATATTAAAAAATATTAATTATTCATTATCCATACATTTTAATGTCTTTTAATTTATTTTTAATTATAATTCATCTCACTGCTAGTCTAGTTTGACGACAACAATACTCGATTTCATTCTTATAACTGTTAGAATTAAGTGACCCAAATTCTTATTTAAATAAAATACGATGGAAAATAAAATAAAAGTAAAATCCATATAGAACTAGACTTTTTTTATTTTATTTTAGAATAAGGTTTTTTAAACCTTATTAAACTTCATCTATTTTATATTGATTAGGATAGGGTGTTTCAATCCTACTAGAATATGGCTTTACAAGCCTATAAATAGACATAGTCTATTCCTCTTGTATTGATTCAAATTTTTCGACATAGTGAATTTTCTTCTCCTCTCTCGTGGTTTTTTCCAAAGGGTTTCACGTAAAATTTGTGTGTGTCTTTATTTTATTTATTTTATTCTATTTTTATTTTTTTCGCAAATTGGTATCCGAGCTTCCGGTTATTCATCTCGATCACGGTAATGGCGTCTTTGAAGTATGAAATTCACTTGTTGGATCGCAACACCGCATTTGCGTTGTGGCAAATTAAGATGCAAGCGCTTCTTGCACGATGGATCTCGAGGATGCCCCGCTAGGGATAGATAAGATGCCTTCGACATTAACAGATGAAGAGAAGAAGCGTAAGGATCGAAAGGCATTAACATAATTACATCTCATTTGTCCAACGAAATTTTGCGAGATGTGATGAAAGAGAAAACTGCATTGCATTATGGAAGAGGCTAGAACAAATATGTATGTCGAAAACTCTAACAAGCAAGTTGCATATGAAGCAGCGTCTTTATGCTCATCGTTTGGAGGAAGGTGCGTCTGTACACGAACACTTAACAGTGTTTAAAGAAATTCTCTCAAACTTGGAGGCCATGGAGGTTCAGTATGATAAGGAAGATCTAGGGTTGATTCTAATTTGTTCGTTGCCTCCGTCTTATTTAACCTTTAGAGACACGATTTTATATAGCCGCGAGTCTTTCACAGTTGATGAGGTTTATGATTCTTTAACCTCGTATGATAAGATGAAGCATCTTGTGGTTAAACCTGACTCTCAGGGAGAGGGTCTCATTGTTCGTGGGAGACAAGATTGGAATGCTGATGATGATCGTGGTAGGACACAGGAACGGAATCCTCGTGGTAAATCTAAGGGTAGATCGAAGTCTTCAAACAGAGGTAAAACTTGTAACTTCTGCAAGAAGAAAGGGCACATTAAATCTGAGAGTGCTATAAGCTACAAAATAAGATTAAAAGGGAGATGCGAATCAAAGGGAAAACAACCGAGAAAATTCCGGTGAAGTGATGTTGTAGAAGACTACAAATGATGGTGAACTTCTAGTCGCTTCACAATGATTCTAAAGTAAGCAAGGAGTGGATACTTGATTCAGTCTGCACCTTCCATATGAGTCCCAATCGGGATTGGTTTACAACTTACGAAACAATTATCGAAGGTGTTGTTTTGATGGGAAATAATACTTAGTGTAAAATCGCAGTGTTGGAACAATTAAAGTTAAGATGTTTGATGGAGTTGTCGAACACTTAGTGACGTACGGCATGTTCCGAATTGAAAAGAAATTTAATTTCGTTGAGTACTCTTGATTCAAAAGTGCACGATACACACACCGAAAGTGGGGTTTAAAAGATTTCCAAAGGGTCCCTTGTTGTGATGAAAGGACAGAGAAAGATTACCAAGTTATATGTTTTGCGTGGGTTCTCATCATATCGTGATGCAATTGTCGCTTCTTCTTCCTTGTCAGATGATGATATTACTAAATTTTGGCATATGCGCCTAGGGCATATGAGTGAGAATGGCATGGCAGAATTGAGCAAAAGAGGACTTCTTAATGGGCAAGGAATTTGCAAACTGAATTTCTGTGAGCACTGTGTTTTTGGGAAACAAAAGAGAGTTCGATTCACTAGAGGAATCCATAACACGAAGGGAACATTGGAGTATATTCATTCTGACCTGTGAGGGCCATCTAGAGTGCCTTCTAGAGGTGGAGCTAATTATATGCTAACCTTTATTGATGATTTTTCCAAAAAAGTTTGGGCGTTCTTCCTGAAGCAGAAAAGTGATGTGTTTTCCGCATTTAAGTCTTGGAAAATTATGATTGAAAAACAGACGGGAAAACAGATAAAATACCTCCGCATGCATACAATGGCTTAGAGTTCGCTTACGATGAGTTTAATAGATTGTGCAAGTCGGAAGGAATCATGAGACTCTTGACGATTCGTCATACTCCACAACAAAAAGCGGCGTTGCGAACGAATGAACAGAACGATCATGGAGAAGGTTCGATGTATGTTGTCAAATGCCAACTTACCAAGTCATTTTGGGCGAAGCGCTCGTCATCGCATGTTTTTTTATCAACCGATCTCCATCCGCTGCCATTGAGAAAAAGACTCACAAGAGGTATGGTCTGGTAATCCTGCTAATTATTCTGATTTAAAGATCTTTAGGTGTCCTGCATATGCTCATGTTGATAATGGAAAATTGGAACCGAGATCCATTAAATGTGTTTTTCTTGGTTATAAAGCTGGTGTAAAAGGGTATAAGTTATGGTGTCCTGAAAATAGAAAAGTTGTGATTAGTAGAGATGTTGTTTTTGATGAAACTGCTATGCTACCTAACTTATCTCTTAAAGACTCTTCCAATAAAGAAAATAAAAACAAGTAGAGCATCAGACAATACAGAGTCAACTCCTCAAGCCAAGACATAAAAGATTGAGAATAGAGTTGCTTCTTCACCACAATACTCTATCGCCAAAAAAAACAGAACTAGAAGAGAAATTAAACCTCCAAAGAAATATGCCGAGGCTGATCTAGTTGCTTATGCTTTGAATGTGGCTGAAGATATAGATGCGAATCAAGAGCCATCTAATTATTCTGAGGCGGTTAGCTGTGAAGGCTCAGAAAAGTGGATGTTTGCTATGCAAGAAGAGATGGAATCACTCCACAAAAACAGAACATGGGACCTTGTGAAACTTCCTAAAGGTAAAAAGGTCATTTCGTTGTAAATGGGTATTTAAAAGAAAGAAGGGACTCTGGGAGTTGAAGAACCCAGATATAAAGCAAGGCTTGTTGCAAAGGGTTACAGTCAAATTCCAAGAGTGGACTTCACAGATGTGTTCTCCCCAGTTGTTAAGCATAGTTCGATTCGAGCTTTGCTTGGTATTGTGGCCATGCATGATTTGGAGCTTGAGCAATTAGATGTAAAAACTGCATTTTTGCATGGAGAACTTGATGAGGATATTTACATGCAACAACCAGAAGGTTTTACAGTTTCAAAAAAAGAGAACTATGTTTGCTTGCTGAAAAAGTCCCTTTACGGTTTAAAACAGTCACCAAGACAGTGGTACAAGAGGTTTGATTCCTTTATGACTTCTCATGATTTCAAAAGAAGTAGTTTTGACAGTTGTGTTTACTTTAAGAAAAATAGTGATGGTTCTTTTGTGTATCTACTTCTTTATGTTGATGACATGTTGATAGCAGCAAAAGATAAAGAAGAGATAAGAAAGGTCAAAGCCCAACTAAGTAAAAAATTTGAGATGAAAGATTTAGGACCAAAGAAAGAAGATACTTGGTATGGAGATTCTCGAGAGATAGAAAATCAAGTAAATTGTACCTAAGTCGAAGAGGTACATTGAGAAAGTTCTTTGCGAGTTCAATATGCAGAGTGCTAAGCTCCGTTAGTACTCCTTTAGCAGCCCATTTCGGAGACTTTCATCGGTTTGTCTCCACAATCGATGATGAGATTGAGTACATGTCACATGTTCCATACTCTAGTGCAATGGGATCTCTCATGTATGCTATGGTTTGTTCACGCGTCAGATTTATCATATGTAGTCGATCAGATTAGCGATACATGGCAAATCCCAAAGAACATTGGAAAGCGATTCGATGGATTTTAAGATACTTACGAGGCACTCACCGATGTTTGCTTACAGTTTGGAAGAACTAAAGATGGAGTCATAGGGTATGTTGATACTGATTTTGCTGGAGACCTTGATAGAAGAAGATCTCTCACGATTACGTCTTTACAATCGGAGGTTGTGCAATTAGTTGGAAAGCCACTTTGCAAACTACGATCGCTTTGTCTACCACTCAAGCCGAGTACATGGCGATTACATCGAGGCTTGTAAAGAAGCTATTTGGTTGAAGGGACTATTTAGTGAACTCAATGAAGACCTTCAAATCAGCACAGTATTTTGTGACAGTCAGAGTGCTATATTTTTTACAAAAGATCAAATGTTTCATGAGAGAACAAAACACATTGATGTTTGGTATCATTTTGTTCGTGATATTATTGCTCGTGGTGATATTGTTGTGAGCAAAATTAGTACTCATGAAAATCCTGCAGATATGATGACTAAGTCACTTCCTATAACCAAGTTTGAGCATTGCTTAGACTTGGTTGGTGTTCATTGTTGAAGTTAAACCCTTAAGGGGTTTTATGGAAGAGGTGGAGAACTTGTTTATTGAAAGTTCGCGATGAAGAACTTGTTCATTGAGAATTTGTGTCAAGGTGGAGATTGTTAGAATTAGGTGACCCAAATTCTTATTTAAATAAAATACGATGGAAAATAAAATAAAAGTAAAATCCATATAGAACTAGACTTTTTTTATTTTATTTTAGAATAAGGTTTTTTAAACCTTATTAAACTTCATCTATTTTATATTGATTAGGATAGGGTGTTTCAATCCTACTAGAATATGGCTTTACAAGCCTATAAATAGACATAGTCTATTCCTCTTGTATTGATTCAAATTTTTCGACATAGTGAATTTTCTTCTCCTCTGCCCGTGGTTTTTTCCCGAAAGGGTTTCCACGTAAAATTTGTGTGTTCTTTATTTTATTTATTTTATTCTATTTTTATTTTTTTCGCAATAACTCATGTCATCACCATATTTATAATATTCTTAAATTCAATCTTTTGACCCTAAAATAGGGTAGAACAAATAAAAAATTGATCCGAATTATTGTGTTTTTTATTCAAAAGTTAAAAATTATAGTTATTCGAATCGAATTAATTTTTATTTAATTTCTTTCTAATTAATTTTTTATAATATAAAAAAATTTTATATATAAATGATCACAAAATTAACTAAAAATTTGATTAAGGCAAGCGCACATATCAATTAATAGTATAGTTGCAGGTGAGCAAAGATATTGTTCCCACGAGGACTACAAATATTAATAATTACCGTCTTTTTACTATTTAACCGAATATTTCAAATGATTGATTGAAACTAAAATTAACTAACGAATGCGGCAAAGAACAAAACACGAAAATAATCGAATAACAACCAAAAAATGAAATAATACCCATGTAAGAATCCGCCCAGATTTCATCTGTCACTATTAATCTAAATTACACAATTTCTTTACTTAGCACATTGATCCGTAGAAATTTTTAAATTATGCTAATATCTCTTTCGAGAATAAGAGCAATTGACTCTAGGTTGATTGATTGAAATTTATTTGTAATTAAAACTTCATTATGGCATTAACTCTAATCTGATAGATTTATGTCGTCCTATTTATAGGATTGCATGCAACTCCACTAGATTATGCAGGATCTAATCTTAGACAAGGTTTATTCAACTATCGATTTAAGCACATTGAACAAATTAATACTCTAGAAATATCAAACCAAGAATTTAGCTCACATAATTGAAAATAAAGAAACTAAGCATTTATTACATAAAAAAGAAATCAAACCACATAACTCATCCTAGAGTTCATCTCCCCTAGGTATTAAAAAATTAGTTCATACTAGAAAAGAGAAAAGTCAAAGATATAGTATAACCAAAAGAATAAACGAAACTTGTTGTATTATACGTCGATAATGGTAGCAAGAACGATCGCAAAGCAATAACAAAGAAAAATAAGAACACACAGATTTTATGTGGAAAACCCTTATTGGGAAAAACCACGGGTAAATGAGAAGAAATTCACTAATGTTGAAAAACAACAATACAAGATATTTTCGAATACACACTTGTGGGGCATGGTTCGTACCCGCTGTAATAGCCTAAATTTTCAGTGGTGTCGGAATAGTGATTCGAGATCATTAAATCCGACAAATGAGTAGAAAATATTATTAATTTAGTGAATATAAGTTAAATGTGAAGTTAGAAATTTTTTGAAATAGCGAATAGTGTACTAGAAATAAATATTAAAATAATTAGAATCAGAAACGAGGTATCGAGACTTTAAAAATTTTAAACCGAGCCATAAATATTTTTATAAATATTGTTAATAAGTTAGTATTAAAGTTTCGTCAAGAAATTTTAAAGTTCCGATAGTTAATTGAATAAAAAGGACTAAATTATAACAAATGTAAAATTATGGGAAATGATTAAATGGCTTAAATGATAAAAGAAAGAGGGTTTAAAAGGAAAATAGACCCAAAATGTTTTGGGCTGGACGGCAAGGGGCATGAAATCAGCAGGAAAATTGATGAATTAAGGGCAAAATTAGAATATTGCAAAATTTACTTAATAAAGCTAGGACTAAAGCGGAATTATCTAGATTTCTCTTTATTTTTCTGCATTCTCATCAGCAAAAACACCATAGAAGGGTTTTCTTAAGCTGGTTTTTCATATTTTTACTGCAAGTAAGTTCAATTCTTGATTATTTCTTGAAATTTTTGTGTTTTTATGACTTTTACAACTAGGTCCACTTGTTGAATTCATTAGTTTTTGATTTTATGAAAGAAATTGGAAGTTGCTATGAATATGTGATGGAAGTATATGATGATTTAGCATGGAATTAGAGCTTTAAATTGTTTATATGCTGATTTTATTGAAAGAATTGAATAGAAAGTGAATGTTTGGGACCTAATGGTGAAAGAGTTTGAAGTTAGGGTTTTATGTGAAAATACTGAATTTAAATAATTGTGAAATAACTTGTAATTTCTAGATAAAGCATTAATTTGGAAAAATTATCTTCATTGAGGGGTTAATTGAGTAAGGTCTGAATTGTATAAACTGTGAAATTTGGGGTAAAAATCGAAATCAACATTTGCACTAAAACAGTTTTGAACAGCAGCAGTAGTCAAGCTTTGAAAAATCACCAAAAATTATAGAAATCGAATTATGGAATGAATAAAATATGAAATTAAATATTATTGAGTCTAGTTTCTTATAGAAGAAACGGTGTAAGCAATGGAATTGTAAATCATGAGATATAATAGATTTTGTAAGACAATGTCAGAATGAATTCGGGTTCCCCTGTTCTGACTTTGAAAAATCATAAAAAATTGAATAAAAATAATTAAGGGCTTAAATTTATATGTTTATAATCATTAATGAGTCTATTTTCAAGAGAAACAAATGAAAAAATCATTTGAATCCTGTACGAGAAGATAATTAATTTTTAGTGAAGAAGGGTTGGAACTGTCAAACAGCAGAACATGAGAGATTTCAATGAATAAAATGTATTAATTGGCCCAACCAAAAATTATAAAATTATTATGGTAAGAAGATTTGTGAGTCTAGTTTCAGGGAAAATTAGCGGATCTTAATTTGGAGTTCTGTAGCTAAAGATAAAAATAATTTAGTGACTATGATACGGATGGACAGCATTGGAATATACATGAGTAAATAATGAAATTATAGATAATATTACTTATAAGCGGGTTGAAGATGAAGTCAATACTGATAAGTGAATGATTTTACAATGATAGATCGAGAACCCGAAACAAGTCGAGGAAAAGAAAAAGTAGCTGATTAGTCCCCGAACTTTCACAAATTTTGCAAATCGACCTGTAAAGTTCATATGGTTGAAGTTTAATGATTATATGTTAATTTTATGAATTATATAATGTATGATGAAATATATTTATTGATGAATAGAGAATAAAATAACAACCCGAAAATCGAATAAATGATCAAATTGAGCGGAACGTCGGATTTGAGTACTTCGATCGATGATAAGTGACAAGTGATAAGTGGTAGCTTTAGCTACACTTATCGATCAATGACAAGTGATAAGTGATAAGTGGTAGCTTTAGCTACACTTATCCGATCGATGACAAGTGATAAATGATAAGTGATAGTTTTAGCTACACTTATCCGATCGATGACAAGTGATAAATGTGATCGAGTGTAAGACCGTGGCAGTGACTATGACTTCAAAAAGTGATAAGTGATCATACGCAATACCATAGTTATACTATGGCAAAGTGAAAGTGAAGTACTCAATTTTCCGTAATCGTTCCTAATTTGGTTAAAGAATGATATGTGACAAATGGGCCCAAAAGAATTAAAGGAAATGGATAAGTGGTAGTAAGTTTATACAAGGAACTCACCAATGATTGTGGGTTGACAGTGAACTTTAATAATTGTGTATATTGTATAAGTGTAAAAATATTTGGTAAGATTTATGTTTTATGCCTATGAACTTACTAAGCTTCTATAAGCTTACTTGAGTGTATTCAATGTCTCTTGTAGATTGACGTGGAAGTATACGGAGGATCGGATCAACACAAAGAATCACACTATCCAGTTATCTCCTGTGTAGTTTATTGTAAATTTTCTTTTTGATTTATATGGCATGTATAAGGTTTGATGATTATATAAATGCCAAGACTTGTTTAATGAATGTACATTAAAGAAAAAAAATGATAAATATGTTAAATAGTATGATTATAGTAGAAGTATAATTTGGTATCAAATTGATTGAAATGAATTGGTTGGTTGGATTAGTCTCGGTTTTAAAATTTGCAGGGAAGGTTAGATATTTATAAAGGGGTTATATTGAACAAAAAAAAAAACTTTGGGATTTTGCGAAAAATTTTCTATGGTTTCGATTTAATTCTGGTTTGGTCTCGAAGTATGTTTTGGGCTTTGAAGGCCCATCTAAAAGACGTCATGACATGTTTTAGTAAATGAATAGTATTTAACTTGTATTAACGAAAAATTAATCTGGTAAACTCTGGTAATGCCACGTACCCTATTTCGGCTATGAATACGGGTAAGGGGTGTTACATTTAGTAGTATCAGAGCCCGGTTTAGCCGGTTCTCGGAACATGTGTTATGTGTAAAGTGTTTAGAAATACATGCCATATAAATCTGTGATAGTGTGATATGTATGATCCGATCTAATCTTTGTCATTTTTATAGATACTCTCTGATTATAAAGATGTCAGATATACAGACATATCTTGAGCAGAGGAAGCTAATGATGAGTGTGACTTCTGAACAAGGAACAAGTAGTGATATTCCAATTTCTATGATGCGAGAGCGAGAACTTAAAAATATGATTTATGGAGTTATGAATCAGTGGTACAAGGAGATGATACAAGAAAGAAGTCAGGCTCAACCACCTCCTCCCCCTACTTCACCACCTATGGTACCTCCGGTTGCTCCTCCACCTCCTTCAATAATTGAAACTAGTAAACGTTCTCCGATTGAAAAGCTAAGGAAGTTTGGAGCTGAGGAATTTCGAGGGAGATCAAATGATGACCCTGTAAAAACTGAGTATTGGCTACAGAGTTTGGTAAGAATTTTTAAACAGATGGCTTGTTCTCCGGAGGATTATCTACGATGTGCTGTCTCGTTGTTAAAAAAAGAAGCATATAACTGGTGGGAAATCTGGAAGAAGCTGTAGTACTGCAGAGAGAAGCTTACTTGGGAATTTTTCCAGCGAGTTTAAAAAGAAATATGTGGGAAAAGATATCTAGACAAGAAAAGAGAGAATTTCTTGATCTACGGCAGGAAATAAGTCGATGGTGAATACGAAAGAGAATTTGTCTACCTCAAAGAAATATGCTTGAGACATTGTACCTCTTGAAGAAGAAATGTGTATCGATTTGAAGAGGGGTTAAATGATGAGATTAGAATGATGATTGGGGTAATAAAATATGGGAGTTCGTTGTTCTCATCGAATGCCAGTGCTCAAAAGCTCGAAGAAGTATATAACGAGAAAAATGCAAAGAGATCGAAAAAATAAAGAGTCATTTAAAAGAGGTGCTTCTAAGTCATTTTCAGATTTGCCAACGAAGAAATCTAAAGAAGAAATTAGTCGAACTACATCGGTCTTGGGAAGATTGGGTAGAGGTAGATCAAGACAATCTGATTTCGTGGTATTTGATAGACTGTAGCAAGTGTGAGCAAAGGTTCGAGAATACTCCTCGGCCTAAGTGTCAATATTGTGGAAGACATCATTTCGGTGAATGCAGGACTAAGACGGGGCTTGTTATAAATGTAGGGCTACGATCATCTTATTCGAGATTGTCCCACCTGCAAAAAAGATAAAGTGGATCAGAAAGAGATACAGAGAACCACTCCCCAAAGAAGTAGACGTTCAGGCCAGAGCAGTGCTACAAGGGCTACCCGTTCAGGTATGAGAGAACCAATTAGTCAATTAGAGAATAGAGCACCAGCACGTACCTATGCCATTCGAGCAAGGGAAGAGGCTACGGCTCCTGATGTAATTATTGGTATTTTCTATCTTTATGATGTTACTGTTTATGCATTAATAGACCCTGGGTCTACTCATTCATATATTTGCACTATGCTAGCATCTGAAAAGAAATTATCTGTTGAGTCCACTAACTATGATATACAAGTCACTAATCCATTAGGTCAAAGTGTGATGGTTAATTTAATATGTCGTAATTGTCCACTGAAAGTGAAAGGCTGTGAATTCTCTGCTGATTTGATGTTGTTACCCTTTCGAGAATTTGATATTATTCTGGGGATGGATTGGTTAACAAAGCATGATGCTGTAGTGAATCATCGAGAAAAGCGGATTGATTTGAAAAATCGAGACAGAGAAATGATTTCATTGAGTTTGGAAATATGAAAGATAATGTTCGAATTATTTCAGCCTTTTCAGCTCAAAAGCTAGTACGAAAGGGTAATGAAGCATATTTAGCTTATATTCTTGATACTCGAGATTCTGAATCAAAGTTGAAACTGTTGCCAGTTTTTAATGAATTTGCTGATGTGTTTCCTGAAGAATTGCCGGGTTTACTGCCAGATCGTGAAGTTGAGTTTGTGATTGATGTGATCCAGGGAACAGCGCCAATATCCATAACACTATACAGAATGGCACCGACGGAATTAAAAGAGTTGAAGACTCAGTTGCAAGAATTGTTAGATAAGGGGTTTATTAGACCAAGTACATCTCCTTGGGGTGCACTGCTTTGTTTGTGAAAAGAAAGATGGCTCGTTGAGATTGTGTATAGATTACGACGGTTAAATAAGGTTACAATCAAGAACAAATATCCTTTGCCCGCATTGATGATTTGTTCGATCGGTTGAAAGGGTCTTTGTGTTCAAAAATAGATATTTGATCCGGGTATTATCAATTTGAAAGTTAAAGAATGTGACGTGCAAAAAGCGCCTTGAGAACTCGGTATGGTCATTACGAGTTTACGTAATGCCATTTGGTTTAACTAATGCTCTGCTGCATTTATGGACTTGATGAATCGAATTTTTCAACCTTATTTGGATAGATTCGTGGTTGTATTTATTGATGATATACTGATATATTCGAAGATCGAAGTCGATCATGCACAACACTTGAGAAGTGTGTTACGCACCTTGAGAGAAAGCGATTGTATGCAAAGTTCAACAAGTGTGAATTTTGGCTACATGAGGTTGGATTTACAGGTCATATTGTTTCATTGAAGGAATTCGAGTAGATCCAAGTAAAGTGTCGTGATGGTGAATTGGAAAACTCCAAAGAACGTATGTAAGTGCGAAGTTTCACGGGATTAGCGGGATACTACCGCCGATTTGTTAAAAATTTTTCAATGATTGCTTTACCGATGACTCGACTACTTGAGAAAGAATGTTGAATTTGTATGGTCTCAAGAGTGCGAACAAAGTTTTGATCATTGAAGAAGATGTTGTGAAGCTCCAGTGTTAACTCAAATTAAATCAAGTATACCATATGTTGTGTATAGTGATGCATCTTTAAATGGTTTGGGTTGTGTTTTAATGCAATCGGGAAAGTAGTGGCATATGCTTCTCGGCAATTAAAACCGCACGAGAAAAATTACCCTATCCATGATTTGGAGTTGGTCACGATTGTGTTTGCTTTAAAAATCTAGAGACATTATTTATATGGGGAAAAATGTTATGTGTATACCGATCACAAAAGTCTAAAATATTTGATGACACGAAAAGAGCTGAACTTGAGACAGAGAGCGGTGGCTCGAACTATTGAAAGATTATGATCTTGTTATTGATTATCACCCGGGGAAAGCTAATGTTGTCGCTGATGTACTTAGCCGAAAATCATCATTATTTGCACTTCGAGCAATGAATGTTCATTTGTCTGTTAATGAAGATGGTTCAGTATTAGCAGAATTGAAAGCAAAATCTACATTCCTTCAACGGATCCGTGAATTGCAGAGTGATGATCCGAAACTAGTGCTGAAACGACAAACGGTTCAGGATAATTTGAGTTCAGAATATAGCATTGATGATGGTGGTATGTTGCGTTATCGTAATAGAATTTGTGTTCCGAATAATTCAGAATTGAAAAATGATATTCTTGCTGAAGCTCATAATAGTAAGTATTCTATTCATCCGGGTAGTACAAAAATGTATTGCGATTTAAAAAGAATGTACTGGTGGCCTGGTATGAAGCGAGAGATTTGTGAATTTGTTGCAAAATGTCTAATCATCGGCCAGGTGAAAGCAGAGCATCAAGTACCAACAGGTTTATTACAACCTATTATGATTCCTGAATGGAAGTGGGAACACATTACGATGGATTTTGTATCAGGATTGCCTGTGACTCCGAAAAAGAAAGATTCAATCTGGGTTATCGTTGATAGATTGACAAAGTCGACACATTTTATTCCAGTCAGATCAAATTTTTCATTGGAGAAGTTAGCGGAATTGTATATTTCTGAGATTGTGAAATTACATGGAGTTCCAAAGATCTATTATTTCGGATCGGGATCCGAGATTTACTTCAGATTTTGGAGTAAATTACAGGAGGCTTTGGGCACTAAATTAAATTTCAGCATGACTTTTTAGGCAGACAGGCGATCGGAGCGAGTGATTCATTTTTAGAAGATATGTTAAGGTGTTGTGTACTTGAGTTTGACGGCAAATGGGAAAGGTATTTACCTTTAGTCGAATTTGCTTATAATAATAGTTATCAAACTAGTATTAAAATGGCACCATTTGAAGCTCAGTATGGAAGAAAGTGTAGAACTCCATTATATTGGTCTCAATTAAGTGAACCAAACTAATGGGAGTAGACTTGATTCGGAAACCGAAGAAAAGTTCGTATTATTCGAGATTGTTTGAAAGCTGCCTCCGATCGACAAAAATCATATGCAGATTTAAAGAGAAGAGATATAGAGTTTAATGTGGGTGATCGTGTATTTTTGAAAGTGTCACCATGGAAAAAGTTTTGCGGTTCCGTAGAAAGGGAAAACTCATTACGATTTATCGGGCCGTATGAAATCATTGAAAGAATTGGTCCGTAGCTTATAGATTGGCTTTGCCCCTGAGCTTGAAAAGATTCATAACGTGTTTCATGTGTCAATGTTGAGACGGTATAGATCGGATCCATCACATGTAATTCCTCATACAGAAATAGAGCTCCAACCCGACATGACTTATTCAGAAGAACCGGTGAGAATTCTAGCTTGGGAAATTAAAGAGTTAAGGAACAAACGAGTACCGTTAGTAAAAGTGTTGTGGCATCGACATGGTGTGGAGGAGGCAACACAGGAAACAGAGAGAAATCAATGAGATCACAATATCCGAACCTATTTTGTAACAAATTTCGAGGACGAAAATTTTTTAAGAGGAGAATTGTAATAGCCTAAATTTTTCAGTGGTGTCGGAATAGTGATTCGAGATCATTAAATCCGACAAATGAGTAGAAAATATTATTAATTTAGTGAATATAAGTTAAATGTGAAGTTAGAAATTTTTTGAAATAGCGAATAGTGTACTAGAAATAAATATTAAAATAATTAGAATCAGAAACGAGGTATCGAGACTTTAAAAATTTTAAACCGAGCCATAAATATTTTTATAAATATTGTTAATAAGTTAGTATTAAAGTTTCGTCAAGAAATTTTAAAGTTCCGATAGTTAATTGAATAAAAAGGACTAAATTATAACAAATGTAAAATTATGAGAAATGATTAAATGTCTTAAATGATAAAAGAAAGAGGGTTTAAAAGGAAAATAGACCCAAAATGTTTTGGGCTGGACGGCAAGGGGCATGAAATCAGCAGGAAAATTGATGAATTAAGGGCAAAATTAGAATATTGCAAAATTTACTTAATAAAGCTAGGACTAAAGTGGAATTATCTAGATTTCTCTTTATTTTTCTACATTCTCATCAGCAAAAACACCATAGAAGGGTTTTCTTAAGCTGGTTTTTCATATTTTTACTGCAAGTAAGTTCAATTCTTGATTATTTCTTGAAATTTTTGTGTTTTTATGACTTTTACAACTAGGTCCACTTGTTGAATTCATTAGTTTTTGATTTTATGAAAGAAATTGGAAGTTGCTATGAATATGTGATGGAAGTATATGATGATTTAGCATGGAATTAGAGCTTTAAATTGTTTATATGCTGATTTTATTGAAAGAATTGAATAGAAAGTGAATGTTTGGGATCTAATGGTGAAAGAGTTTGAAGTTAGGGTTTTATGTGAAAATAATGAATTTAAATAATTGTGAAATAACTTTTAATTTCTAGATAAAGCATTAATTTGGAAAAATTATCTTCATTGAGGGGTTAATTGAGTAAGGACTGAATTGTATAAACTGTGAAATTTGGGGCAAAAATCGAAATCAACATTTGCACTAAAACAGTTTTGAACAGCAGCAGTAGTCTAACTTTGAAAAATCACCAAAAATTTTAAAAATCGAATTATGGAATGAATAAAATATGAAATTGAATATTATTGATTCTAGTTTCTTATAGAAGAAACGGTGTAAGCAATGGAATTGTAAATCATGAGATATAATAGATTTTGTAAGACAACGTCAGAATGAATTCGGGTTCCCCTGTTCTGACTTTGAAAAATCATAAACAATTGAATAAAAATAATTAGGGGCTTAAATTTATATGTTTATAATCATTAATGAGTCTATTTTCAAGAGAAACAAACGAAAAAATCATTTGAATCCTGTACGAGAAGATAATTAATTTTTAGTGAAGAAGGGTCGGAACTGTCAAACAGCAGAACCGGGGAGACTTCAATGAATAAACTGTATTAATTGGCCCAACCAAAAATTATAAAATTTTTATGGTAAGAAGATATGCGAGTCTAGTTTCAGGAAAAATTAGCGGATCTTAATTTGGAGTTCTGTAGCTAAAGATAAAAATAATTTAGTGACTATGATACGGATGGACAGTATTGGAATATACATAAGTAAATAATGAAATTATAGATAATATTACTTATAAGCGGGTTGAAGATGAAGTCAATACTGATAAGTGAATGATTTTACAATAATAGATCGAGAACCCGAAACAAGTCGAGAAAAAGAAAAAGTAGCTGATTAGTCCCTGAACTTTCACAAATTTTGCAAATCGACCCAGGTAAGTTCATATGGTTGAAGTTTAATGATTATATGTTAATTTTATGAATTATATAATGTATGATGAAATATATTTATTGATGAATAAAGAATAAAATAACAATCCAAAAATCGAATAAATGATCAAATTGAGCGGAACGTCGGATTTGAGTACTTCTGATCAGTGATAAGTGACAAGTGATAAGTGGTAGCTTTAGCTACACTTATCTGATCGGTGACAAGTGATAAGTGATAAGTGATAGTTTTAGCTACACTTATCTGATCAGTGACAAGTGATAAATGTGATCAGTGTAAGACCGTGGCAGGACTATGACTTCAAAAAGTGATAAGTGATCATACGCAATACCATAGTTATACTATGGCAAAGTGAAAGTGAAGTACTCAATTTTCCGTAACCGTTCCCTAATTTGGTTAAAGAATGATATGTGACAAATGGGCCCAAAAGAATTAAAGGAAATGGATAAGTGGTAGTAAGTTTATACAAGGGAACTCACCAATGACTGTGGTTGACAGGTGAACTTAATAATTGTGTATATTGTATAAGTGTAAAAATATTTGGTAAGATTTATGTTTTATGCCTATGAACTTACTAAGCTTCTATAGCTTACTTGAGTGTATTCAATGTCTCTTGTAGATTGACGTGGAAGTATACGGAGGATCGGATCAACACAAAGAATCACACTATCCAGATTATCTCCGATAGCTTTTGTAAATTTTCTTTTTGATTTATATGGCATGTATAAGGTTTGATGATTATATAAATGCTAAGACTTGTTTAATGAATATACATTAAAGAAAAAAAATGATAAATATGTTAAATAGTATGATTATAGTAGAAGTATAATTTGGTATCAAATTGATTGAAATGAATTGGTTGGTTGGATTAGTCTCGGTTTTAAAATTTGTAGGGAAGGTTAGATATTTATAAAGGGGTTATATTGAACAAAAAAAAAACTTTTGGATTTTGCGAAAAATTTTCTATGGTTTCGATTTAATTCTGGTTTGGTCTCGAAGTATGTTTTGGGCTTTGGAGGCCCATCTAAAAGGCGTCATGACATGTTTTAGTAAATGAATAGTGTTTAACTTGTATTAACGAAAAATTAATCTGGTAAACTCTGGTAATGTCACGTACCCTATTTCGCCTATGAATACGGGTAAGGGGTGTTACACCCGCACCCCCGGTTGCACCCTCAATCGAGTTTAGTGGTGGATGGGGGATCTGTGACAGGCTACGGCCTTAAGCCTTTGACCCTCGATCCTTCTTCTCATAATTCCCTTATTTTTCGTCTCTATTTTATTTTTTTAACAAGTGAGTTACACCTCAAACTTTTCAAACCCGATCAAATGGGATTTGGGTCCTTTAACAATCTTCACTTTGGCTCTAATTCTTGATGAAAAAATTCTCCACCTCTTCCACGAAACCTTTTAAGGGGTATTCTTCAACAATGAACACCGATTAAGTCCAAGCAATGCTCAAACTTGGCTATAGGAACTAACTTAGTCTTCATATTTGTAGGATTATCATGAGTGCTAATTTTGCTCACAACAATATTACCATGAGCAATAATATCACATACAAAATGATATCGAACATTAATGTGCTTCGTCCTCTCATGAAACATTTTTGTAACACCCCAAACCTGACTTGAACGTTATGGCCGAATCTGGCAATGTCACATGAGTGTGTTTTTGAAAATGCATTGGCCTTAAAATCGTCCCAATTATTATCTTTTACTTAGTACAGGAAAACATGTTTTAATTGATTTGATTTAAAATATTTTTTTTACGCGGAAGCTTTTGAAACCCAATTAATTCTTGGAAGCCGTTTCATTTACAAAAACCTTAGCTTTTAGGAAAACCGAGTTTAGACTAAAATCCCATAAACAGTTTAAAAATTCAAATAAAGTCCATAAAGTCCAAATTACATCAAAACAACCCAAAATTTTATTAAGAATTAAATGCCGAAGCTGGGTTTAAAATTGTCTAAACATGTGTGGCCATTGTCGAGTCCTTCGCTGCATCGAAACATCAAGCCTAGGGATTACCTGTACAAATTAAACAAAAAGGGTGAATTTTCGCAAACACAGTGTGTAATCCCCACAGAAAACATGCATACATTAGAACATAGTCGTAATCAGACTGGGCCGGAGCCCCTTACCGAATACAGTGTGGCCTTAGCCCACTCAGATGCAGAATCAGAATTATACTAAGGCCTTAGCCTAATTAGATATAAAATCAGAACAAAATAGATTAAACAAAATCCTACCCACCAGCCTCTCCACACTAACTCGGTCCAACCTTACACACCATGTGGGGATAAAATCGACCCACCCATCCCTACACACCATGCTGTACTGAATGCAGCACATAATCGGATAATTGTAGCTGTGCTGCCAGATATCAAGTTAGGAGCCTTTCAGAATACTTCCTCCATAAACAATAACCAAATCCTGATGCAATGCAACATACAATACATGACGTGCAATTATGCAATTAACAGACTATACATACGAATCAGTCTACATGCTAAGAGTAACATGCTAGAGCACATATATCACATAGTCACATCACGTAATCAAGGGTCTAGTAACTCTTACCAACCCTACAGTAGGTCCTAGTCGACTTGGGTGACCTGAGTAACCTTTTAGAATATTTTTGAAAAATTAAGCTTATATGCTCGTGTGGCCCACAAGGCTCCACACAGCCTGACCCAGAATTCCACATGCCCGTGTGGCCTATACGGCCCAATTGGTTAAGCCCGTGTCTTGCACATGGCTTAGTCAGTCCTCACACGGCCGTGTCATGTGCCTGTGTCACTCGTGTGCGGCCTAGTTCGTCGATCACATGCCCGTGTGCTGCCACACGGCTTACTATATGGGTGACCACACGCCCGTGTGGCGTTGACAATTTTATTTTTTGACTTTTGCTGATTCACGTTTTCTATGTTTCCAGGTACACACTTGTATCACTTTTGTCGTAGAAACACTCTCGATATATTTATAACCTATAATTGACCAATATGTACCCAATTCAGTCAGTTAAATCGTTATTTGATCAAAACTTGATGAGGTATTCTAACTTAAAACCATTAAAATCCCTTACCTTTGAACGATCACCGGTAATTCGCACTTCTACAACACCGATTGTAAACTCCAGACTTTTTAATTCCCTTAAACACAAAACAACCTCTATTAGCAAAGATTCAACCTTCTAACACAAAACTATGTTCACAACATTTACCGAAAGATCAAAACAGCGTTGCACACCGAAAGATAACGGAGAAGGAATCACAAAAGGAATGAGGGAAGGGAACCAAAACTTTTGGCTGAAAAGGAAGAAGAAAAAAAAAAGAGTTGGAGAGAAAGTTGTTAGTTTTTTTTTCTGGAGAGAAAATTTGGGAACTAATTATCCAAATTCCACTACCCATACTATCTCAACCACCCACTACTCAGATTCCCAACACAACTCAAACTCCCAGCCACCAAACCGAGCAAAAACATTCACCCATGCTCATGAAGGGATTCAAACACTAGACCTTCAGCAACTTAACACACCACTTAACCACCAGACTAGTAGGCCTATTCTGATATTTTCTTAGCAAACATTAAACTTAAGCCTACTGGGTAAGGTTAAGGCTTATATAAAAAATACCAAAATTTTTCAAATGAAAGGCTTGAACTTGGGACCTCACACACACACACACCTAGAACACTTAACCACTGAAGCAGATATAAACTTGTGTCAATTAATAGTAAAAGTAGAAACATAAAATTTGGGGTGTTACACATTTGATCCTTCGTAAAGAAGATAGCACTCTAACTATCGCAAAACACTGTATTGATCTGGAGGTCTTTATTGAGTTCACCAAAGAGTTCCTTTAACCAAGTGGCTTTCCAACTGATGATGCAACCCTTAATAGTAAAGATGTACCTTGTGAGAGACCTTCTTTTATCAAGGTATCCAACAAAATCAGAATTAATGTACCCAATGACTCCATCTCTAGTTGTTCCAAATAGTAAGCAAATATCAGTGGTACATTGTAAGTATCTAAAAATCTACTAAATTGCTTTCTAATGTTCCTTGTAAGGATTCTATAACACCCCTAATCAGTATCCGACATTGGAATAGGGTTACGAGACATTACCAATCAATACACATCATTCACATGCATAACACATATATTTATGCATTCATATATAAAACTCATCCAACACATTCACATTGTCTCTTATAAGGCTCTACGAGACCTTAAAACATGCTTGGAAGTGGTTCGGGAATAAACCGATAACATTTGCAAACTTTAAGAAACACATAAAATTTTTAAACATTCAAGGGTCACACGCCTGTGTTAACAGGCCGTGTGCCTCACACGACCACCAGACACACCCGTGTCACAGACCGTGTGAAAACAGGGCATACATATTGACTTGCAATACAAGGCCAATGACACGCCCGTGTGCCATGGCCATGGGAAAACTAGAGGGGTTACTGACTTGGGTCACACGACCAGCCACACACCCATGTGCCAGCCCGTGTGCCACACACGGCCAATAGACATGTTCGTGTGTCTAGATCGTGTCAAACCTGTAGGGTATACTGACTTAATTCAAAAGGGTACCTCAAGGGACACACGACCGTGTAGCATGACCGTGTGTCGTACACGGCTGAGACACACGCCCGTGTCTCTACCCGTGTGGACAAAAATAGGCTATTTGCAAAGCCAATTTGCCACCCTTATCTCAAGCACACCTAGCAACCAATATGGTACCATTTCAATACATTTATAGGCAGCCAAAACATGCCAATTCATACACATTTCATGCCATTTATAAACCATTCTCTTAACTACTCAAACCTATAACTAAAACATACCAAATCAATATGTCAAAATCATCAAACTTACATAATTTCTAAATGCTTTCCCTCATCATCTTATCATCTATTTCATGCTTCAAATCATACCATTTCATCATCTCAAAACCAAGCCACAACATATCATCATTCAAGCACTAACTCACCAAATGACAACTAGTTACTTGAGCAACCATATAACAATACGAAACAAACCAAAACATATGACAACTTATACATCATGAATTACTTACCAAGCACCTAATTCAAGCCAACTTAAATGACCATACATACCAACATTTAAATCATTTCACAAGCCAATACAAATGGCTAATATCATATCTCAAAACTTATCATCAAACTACTAGTCTATACATGCCATATACCATATTTACAAAGCTTCAAAAGTACCAATAAGATGATCGATAGTGTGATGACATTTCCTGACGATCCCCGAGTTTGAGCTAGCTTCGATAATTTATAAAATAGGGAAAGAACACACAAAGTAAGCTTTAAAAGCTTAGTAAGCCATATACAAATAAAGTCATCATATGAATAATTGCATATCAATTCAAATATGCTAAGCATAGCTAATCACATACAAGTTCACAAACCTTTCTCATTGAACACATATTCAATATTATAATGGAATTCATCGAATACTTCCTATTTCAATACTTGTATGAATCTCGTACATGCTTGAGTTACTTAACTCATTCACACATTCTTTCTCGACTTGATCTTTCCCGTTGAACCATTCAGAATTGTTAAGGATACTCAAAAATCACATAAAGCTCGTACAATGCCATATCCCAGATATGGTCTTACATGTTATCACATACCGATGCAATTGTCCCAGACAGGGTCTTATATGAAATCATATAACGGTGCCAATGTCCCAAACATGGTCTTACACGTAATCACAATACAATGCCAATGTCCCAGACATGGTCTTACATGTAATCACATCTCGGTAACCTAATGTCATGACATTTGTATTCGGTACTATTCCTAAGGTTTGTTCGAGAATTTCGGATGTCGTAACTCTGTCGATTCTTGCTCGAATTTGCTCGTTCAACATTCATAGAAATTCAATGATAATGAAACATATATACTTCAATTCAAAGACATTTATTTGCATATGAACTTACCTTGTAGTCGGAATAGAGGGATTGGATCGACTATTCGATAACCTTCGCTTTTCCCCGATCTAAATCTGATTTATTTCTTTCTTGATCTATAAACATTCAAAATTAACTATTTTATTCATCAATTCATTCAATTTCATCCAAAACACACAATTTGGGCATTTTTACACTTTAGCCCCTAAAATTCCATATTTATTCAATTTAGTCCCTATTTCATAAATACACAAAATTCATGAAATTCAATTTAACCCATGCTTGACCAAATTTCATAGGGACCTCTAGTAGTCCAAAATTTGCATTTATTCACACTTTTAACCCTACATTTTTATCTTTTCATAATTTAATCCCTAATATGCATTTTTACTCAAAATCACTTTACAAAACATAGATATCCATCACTAAACTTTCATAATTCATCATCAAACATTCAAAAACACATGAATTCATCAATGGAAACTTTCAAAACATTAAGCCACACAAGTCCATGGGCTACCTAGTACTCAAAGCAACGATCACAAAAACATAAAAATTATCAAAAATCGAACTCAAAACATACCTTTATTAAACCACACAAGTGCCGAACCCTAAAAGAATTTGAAGATCTATTTATTTTCTTTATTTTCAGTTGAAGAAGATGGAAAAATGATGAATTAAAATAGTTTTGTTTTATTGTAACTTAACTTAATTCATAGTTTACCATTTTACCCTTTGTTATTAAACCATTTTATCATCTAATATAAGGGCATTAATGTCCATCTCCACTATCAATGGTGTAATATCAACATAAGAACCTCAAATTTAAACAACCATAGCAATTAAACAAATTTCACTAATAGCATGCAACTTTTGCATTTTACGCGATTTAGTCCTTTTATCAAATTGAGCTATTAAACGATAAAATTAGCTGACAAAATTTTCACACATATATAATCACATGCTATAAATACCAAAAATAATATTAAAATAATTTTACGAACTCGAATTTCTAGTTTCAAAACCACTGTTCCAATTTAGCTAAAATCGGGCTGTTACAGATTCGCCATGTATCTACTGACTACACTAATTGCATATGATAAATCTGGACGTGAGAAAACCATAGCATACATGAGAGATCCCGTTGCACTGGAATATAGAACCCGTGACATGTAGTCAATCTCATCATCTGATTGCGGAGACAAGACTGATCAAAGTTTGAAATGGGCTACTAATGGAGTACTAACAGGCTTAGCACTTTGTATATTACATCTGCAAAGAACTTTCTCAATGTATTTTTTTAAACTTAGGTACAATTTGCATGCTTTTCTATCTCTGAGAATCTCCATCCTGGGTATCTTCTTTGCTGCTCCCAAATCTTTCGTCTCAAATTCTTTACTAAGCTGGGCTTTAACCTTTCTTATCTCTCATTTATCTTTGGCTGCTATCAACATGTCATCAACATAAAGAAGTAGATATACATATGAACCATCACTACTTTTCTTAAAATAAACACAACTATCAAAACTTTTTTTTTGAAATCATGACTAGTCATAAATGAATCAAACTCATATCGTTGCCTAAGTGACTGTTTCAGGATATAAAGAGACTTTTTTAACAAGCAATCATAGTCATCATTTCCTAAGACTATGAAACCCTTTAGTTGTTGCATGTAAATAGCTTCCTAAAGTTCTCCATGAAAGAATGTTGTTTTCACATCTAACTACTCAAGCTCCAAATCATACCTGGCCATAATACCAAGCAAGATTCAATTTGAACTATGCTTAACAACTGAAGAAAACACATCTGTGAAGTCTACACCTGGAATCTAACTTTCACCTTTTGCAACTAATATTGTTTTATACCTGGGTTCTTCAACTCATGGAGTCCCTTCTTTCTTCTTAAACATCCATTTACAACGTACAATTTTTTTACCCTAAAGAAGATTTATTAGGTTCCATGTACTATTCTTAAGAAGTGATTTCATCTTTTTTGCATAGCAATCATCCACTTGCCTGAATCTTTACAAGTAACTGTCTCAGAATAAGTAAATGACTCTTGATTTGCATCTATATCTTCAGTCATATTTAAAGCATAAGTAATTAAATCAACCTCAATGAACCTCTCTAGAGGTTTAATTTCTCTTCTAGGTCTATTATTGGCAATAGAATATTATGGTGCTAATTGCGGTGAAGAATTAACTCTATTCTGAGTTTTTGTATTAACCTTAGAAGTAGACTCTATTATATAATTTGAATCAATCTGAAGCTCCACCTGCATGTTTGATCTCTTCTGGTCTTTACCAGAAAAGTTTTTAAGAGGTAACATATTCAGCATAACAATCTTATAAAAATAACATCTCTGCTAATTACAACTTTTCTAGTTTTCAGAACACCATAGCTTATACCCTTAAATACCAGCCTTATATCCAAGAAAAACACATTTAATACATCTAAGCTTCAATTTACCATTATTAACATGAGCTTACGCAGGACACCCAAAAATATTCAAATTAGAATAATCAGAAAGTATGCTGTAGAGGCCACTCCAGCCCAAAACAACTTTAGTAAACAAGCGTTCGATAACATGCATCAAAATTTTCTATTATTGTTCTATTAATTTATTTTGAAACATTGTTTTGCTATGGAGTACGACGAATTGTCAAGTGTCTCTTGATCTCTTCTGATTTGCACAATTTGATAAGTGCTAAAAGTAACAAATTTTAACCTTATTTTTAATGTATTTTTGGGTGATTACCTGATGTTAATTACGAATTTTATTTTCCTAATCCTTTAAATTCTTGTTTTGATGCTTAATAAAGCACTTGGAAACAAAAGGAGTGAAAATAGATGTCTCAGAATAAGCTACAAGAGCCACCTGGGCTGAACTATTCTATACAACCAAACCACACGCCCATGTGACCCACATGAGCATGTGGTAAACCATATCAATTTCATGGAATTACGTACTGAGCAATAAAAAATCATGATTTTTAGGTTTTTCAAGCATTCTAAGACGTATATATTGTCACATCCCGAAAATCAAGTTAGTAGAATCAAGTTAGTAAACCGGGGGTTGAGTCAGGTACCGAAAATTAGGGTCGTAAGTGGGAAATTAAAGAATCAAAGTTACATATTTTGAGTTTTATTTTATTAACTAGCTTAAAACAAAATTCAGTTTTGAGGTCTAATTTAAAAAAAATAGATTTTAATTGATTTAAGACTTATTTGGAAAAGAAAAGAATTAGAAGTGACCTAAATGGCAAATTGCCCAAGTTTTAAAAATTGGTATCCTACATATAGCCATTCACATCTTCCCCTTTTTCTCAAAAACTCCTAATCATTCAAAAGTTTTTGAAAACCTAAAACTAGGGAGTTCTTTCAAAATCAATTCATTCCTTCAAATTTATTAACTTTCGAAACACCAAAACAACCTCTGATTTTAAAGGAAAATCACAATTTCTTCCCCAATTTCGTCATTATTCTTCTTGAGTTCAAATATCAAATTAGATTTGCAGATCATCGTTTCCAACAAATTAAGTGATGCGGTAGTTGAGAGGCACCAAAAATATCCTATCCCTAGAAAAAAATGAAAAGAATAGTATGCGGGAAGTAGGATCAAATCCTCGAGGACTGAATTTGCGCAAGTTCTTGTTCCTCGAAATCCCAGACAGAGTCGTGCCCAAGAAAACCTGTGTACTTGGGAAAAAAATAAAAATAAAAATTAAAGTTTGATAGAATTGAAATTACGAAAATTAAAATTAAAATTGTAATGAAAGACAGAGTTGAGAAAAGAGTTTTTATGGAGAGATTCCAGCCTCTGGTTGTCTAGATCCGCCTTGGGTTCTATCATCGGCTTTTAGGCAGTTATAGTGGAAAAGGATGCCTACAACCACCAGCTCCATTTAGATTTTTAGACTTACAATTTAGAAGAACTTGACGCTAGCCAACCATCGCTTTTGTGGGACTATCTTATACTAGATCATCACTTCTCAATGGCGAATGCCATGCCATTTTGTCTCTTGGGCTCGACAACCATTGACGCATTAAGTTAACGAACCGACTGTGCAACCTTCCCAAAACATACAAAGCAGTCACCTTTGCACAAGTTAAAAAGATTACTTTTGAAGGGACATGGACGGAAGCGTCAGTCCCGTAGTGCGAAGAAGCGATGAATACTCGTTGAGAAGGCTAAGCACGGATTCTAAGTCTCATGAACTCTTTTTGGGGAATTTCAACAACATTTGACTAGATATATTTAGTGGCTCATGCTTTTTGGGGAAAAAGAAATAAACATAATGAAAATGAAATTTTTATTGAATAATATGAAAGGAAATAAGGCTAAGCTTTTTGGGAGAGGGAATGTTTATAGAAAAGATGATTTGTGTCACTTCATCCCCTATTTATAGTATTAGGAAACCTAGTTTATTCCTAATTAAATTCTAAAAGATAAATACAAATAAATAAAGATAATTAAAGATAAACTAAGATAAAAGCTAAAATTAAATCTAAATAATAATTTTTAACAATTATCCTAATATAATTAAAAATTAAATAGAGTCTTGTGTTTATAAAAACTCTTCTTTGCACTTTTGCCCCCAAGTTCTTCCACTCTTTGCATTTTTGGCACTACTTTCCTACTTCGCATGTTGGTCAATTTTATCTTCAAATTCATATGCTTTTTGCCTCCAAGTTTCTTTTTACCTTCAATTTAGTCCCTACAAGATAAAAAACCATAAATAACTCAAATTAATAATATCATACTCAAAATAAATATGTAATTAATACAAAAAAATATGTCATTCTAGAGTATTATCAAATTCCCCCTACTTAGCCCATGCTTGCCCTCAAGTATGGTTCCTATCCACTATGAAATTTAGAATTTTTCCATGAAAGAAATATCACTCCAAAGTTTTATAAGATGTAGGCATAATGCATATGAAAAATCAAGAGAACCCTTAGATTGCTTTAAGTAAAATTGAAAAAGTATTCTAATTAATACACACAAAAATAAAAATCGACTTGAACTATTTCATGATAATCAGGTAATTTACTAAACTTACCAAGACACCCTATTTGTTTCCACCTTTAGTCCCCTAATGCAATTTTATTAATACATTTTTTTTGTTTCTTTTGCTTAAGAATATATTGAACATTTGGATGCGAAGAGAGATGACAGCCAAGCACATCAACCCGGTTACTCAGCCCAACATACTCTTAATTTATTATATTTTTCTTAAGAACATATCGAACCTTTTGACGAGAAGAGAGATGATAGCCAAGCACTTCACTCCGGTTACTTAGCCCAATACACTCCTAAAAAAATTATTTAATTCTGATTAGCGGAGTTTTACATAACACATCACACAACCTTTTGACACGAAGTAGGATGATAACCCAAGCACCCTACCCAGGTTGCTCAACCAATCACGTTTTTAAGTTGCACTCATAACTACAGAGACATCAAAATTTATTATTATCATTAGACGAAATTTTAATTTTGGAGGACTAGAAAAAATAACCAAGTGTTAAAAATAAGTTTCAGCAACCACCTAATAGTCATGAACATAATTTTAGCATGCAATTATATTAAGTGTCCTCTTTGCATTGAGACTTAATCGATTTTACTAAAAGGAAGTTAGGGTTAATTTTATTAATCATAATTATTTTAACCTAATAGAAATAAAACAGTGGAGACAAAATCAAACTTAGCAAAAT
Organism: Gossypium longicalyx; assembly: GCA_025698465.1. Taxonomy (NCBI): domain Eukaryota; kingdom Viridiplantae; phylum Streptophyta; class Magnoliopsida; order Malvales; family Malvaceae; genus Gossypium; species Gossypium longicalyx. The sequence continues at coordinate 6,760,465 of CM046998.1, read as the reverse complement.
CATAACTAACTCAATAGACAAGAACCATGCTTGCAGGTCAAACAGTGGGCAAGGCTTGGTAAAAATCTTGAGCATGAAAAGAGCCAGAATATTCTACAAAAATAAATGTGGGCAGAAACGAGCACAAGACAGTAGCAACAATAACACAACAGTAAAAGCAGCAGATAAAATGACTGAAATAATGGGGAATGTCTCCCCTACCTAAAACACATTGTCCTCGATGTGAAAGAAAAAGGGAAAAAAATAGGTGAAAGTAAAAGGGATTAGAAAGATGGGAAGGTTTGGCATCGCGTAGAGGAGAGGAGGGTGATGATGTGGGTGAGTCTTGTGGTGGAGATGGAGATGGAGATGACGTGGGTGAGTCCTTACCATGGTGTTTGAAAAATTGGTGGTGGGGGTGAGGAAGAATGTGCTACTGCTGGTGGGGGTTTGGGTGAAAAATGGGATAAATTTTTAGGGTTTAAGGGTGTATAGGTAGAGTGTTTGGCTGAAGGGTGGAGTGTTTGGGTGCAGGTTTTGGTTTGTATAAAGCAGGGACGCGTTATTCCTACTTGGAATAGGGATAAAATAAGGGATGTTTGTGAAAGTATGCCAATTCCTGAGATTTTTCCTCGCCGGTTTACCTAGATAGAAGAAGAGAAATTTATTAATATCCAAACAAAATAAAGTAATAAGTAATAAAATAAAATAAAGTAATAAAAAATAATAAAATAATAAAATAATAAAATAAAAATAAAGAAAAATAAAATTTGGATTGCCTCCCAACAAGCGTTTGTTTAACGTCGTAAGCTTAATACCCTAACTAGTATTGGGGCTGTTACAACTGAATTGTTTCGTTTGTATGGGCTTGAAAATTATCCCTTTTTATCACATCCATCATATTTAGGTTGAATCATCCCTGAACCTCTTTCTTTTGTTTTGTATTTTTCTCCAAGAAAATCTTATGTGTGCCTGTCAGGGGGTTAATCCCTTTTAAGTCGACAATGGTCTCATCATTCTCCAAAAATACGCACTTGAGATGCTCGAGAAGTGGTTTTAATTTCAGATCTGGTGCCTGCACAAGAGAAAGTAGAAGTTTAGCATCCATAGGAGGCAATAATTTATTAAAAGATTAAAAATCATCGAACATTATTTAGATTTATCTCCATAAGATGACTTCAAAGTTTCTTTTACTAATGAGTCAATTATGTCGAGACGGTTTACGTTCAAGATTTCACTTGGGTGACTAATAGCATTGTAAACATTGAACTTCACGATCTCCCTATCAAACTCTATCATGAGGGTTTCGCTACGCACGTCAATCTTAGTGGTAGTGGTACTAAGGAAAGGTTGGCCCAACAAGATGTTCGAAGATCTAGGAGAGTTATTTATCCTCTTCCATTTTTTATCACATAAAAGTCTGTAGGAAATATAAGTTCGTTGACTTTCACCAATACGTCCTCGAGGACTTCTTTGGGATGCACAATAGACCTGTCTGCTAATTGAATGATAACACCTATTTTTGTCAAAAAACTCGCGTTAAGTGATTCATAAATAGAAAAAGGCATTACATTTATAGAGGCCCCTAAATCACACATAGGTTTTTTAATTTCTAAGTGGCCTATTTTGCATGGTATTGCAAACATTCCCCTATCTTTACATTTCGCTAGCATCTTCTGCTGTAATACTGCAGATACATTCTCACCAACGCTTACCCTTTCATTACCAGTTAACTTTTGCTTGTTAGTGCAGAGCTCTTTGAGGAACTTGGCATAACGCGGAATTTATTTGATGGCATCCAACAGTGGTATCTTGATATCAACATTTCTAAATGTTTTGAGGATCTCCTTGTCCTTTTTACCTTTCCGACAATGGTTCAATCGTCCTAGAAATGGAGGTTGAATTTTAGGCAATAGAGGTTTCGTTCGGACCTGTTCGTCATTCTCGGGATTTTCTTAGGCAGAATCTTGGCCAAGATTTCTGCCAGGAATTGGTTCTTGTACTTTTCCACTTCGTAATGTCATTGCATTTGCGTGTTTTCTTGAATTAGGCTTCGTTTGTGACAGTAGCTTCCATTGTGAGTTTATTTTCTCAATTGATGTGGTCAACTCTCTTATAGACGCCTCGATTTTCTATTGAAAAACCTTTGTTTCCTTTTGGAAATCAAGAGTTTGCTATAGTATTTGTTGTTAGAACTCAACATTTTTTCGTTGTATCTGCTATCGGAAATCAAGCACATTAGCATCTAATTTATTGCCCATGGTTTCTAGAGAGGTACCTGAATCTTGCATTTGTTGTGGAAATCGATTTTGGTATGGCTGGTTATACTGCATGTTTGCCCTATAACTCAACTTGGGATGGTCTCTACATCCTGGGTTGTAGGTATTAGCGTAGGGGTCATATCGCTTTTTTGGTGGCCTAAGAAAGTTCCCCACAGCATTTAAATGGGACATAGTTGTAACAGCTTGGTTTTAGCTAAATCAGAACAGTAGTTTCGAGATCATAAATTTGAGGTCGTAAAATTATTTTAATATTATTTTTGGTGTTTACAGTATGTGAATATGTATCTGTGAAAATTTCGTGATTTAATTTTATTGTTTGAATGTTTAATTTGAGAAAAGGACTAAATCGCGTAAAATGCAAAAGTGGCATGCTATAAGTTAAAAGTGCCAAATTGCTATGGGTTGTTAAATCACATGTCCTTATGATGATATTAGACCATTTGAATGATGGATGAACATAAATAGGCTTGTATTAAGTGATTTTTAAATGGTTTAATAAGGGATAAAATGGTAATTTGGTTATTAAGTTAATATTAACTAAAAAAAAGCCATGTCATCCTTATTTTCTTCATCTTAACCAATTATAAAGAAGCAAAGTGAACCTTGGAGAGAATTTTAGGGTTCGACACTTATGTAGCTTGATTAAGGTATGTTTTGAGCTCGATTTTTTATGATTTCTATGTTTTTGTGATCGTTACTTCGTGTTCTAGCTAGCCCATGTCTCAATTTTTAAAAGTGTTGATGATTTTGAAAGTTTCCATTGACGAATTCATGTGTTTTATATTGTTTGATGATGAATTATGAAAGCTTGGTGCTTGATATACATGTTTTGTAAAGTGATGTTGAGTAAAAATACATATTAGGAATTAAATTGAGAAAAGTGTAAATTGAGGGGTTAAATTGTGAAATAAATTAAAGATTTGTGCTGCTAGTGGTTCTTATGAAATTCGGTCAAGCATGGGTTAAATTGAATTTCATGAATTTTTTGTTTTTATGAAATTGAGACTAAATTGATTATATGTGAAACTTTAGGGGCTAAAGTGTAAAAATGCTCAAATGTATATTTTTGGATTAAATTGAATGAATAGGAAATTAACTGAGTTAATTTTGAATTTATATAGATCGAGAAAAAAAGGAATCAAATTTAGATCGGGAAAAATCGAAGGTTATTGAGTAATTTATCTAATTCGTCAATTCCGAGTACGAGGTAAGTTCGTACGTGATAAACATTATTACAATTATATTTCGAATGATTTAATATCGCATAAATTGTATTTATGAGACTACAGTTGAGAATGACAACAAATTGATTGCGTTTGGCACTTAGTGTGCGTTTCGAGATAGCTTCGACTGTATATAGCACTTAGTGAACGAATTGGAATAGCTTTGGCTATATGTGGCACTAAGTGTGCGATAATGAGATAGTTTTGGTTTAATATGATGGCACTAAGTATGTGATATCGTTATAGCTTCGGCAAATCATTTTGCACTAAGTATGCTAGTTCTTAGAGGATTGAAAGATTTTCGAATGATTTAACGTATTGAACAAAGAGGTGAGAATGAAATAAATAAATATAGAAAAGTACAGGTACGTACTATACCTATGTGGTAGTTGATACTATGTGTATGAAGCTTGATGAATTTGTTTATACATGATAAATGGTCATGGATTAGAATTGAATGAAGATATGAGAATTACTAAGTATTCATTAATTGATGATTTGTATATTATGAATTGTTGAGTAAATATTTAGTAGGAACTTACTAAGCTATTAAGCTTACTGTGTGTGTTATTTGTCTTTTTTTATAGATTATCGAAGCTAGCTTGAACTCGGGGATCATCGGGAATCATCATTGCACTATCGATCATCTCGTTGGTAATTTTGAGGCTTTGTATATATGGTTTATGGCATGTATAGGTTAGTGTCATTTTGGTATGTTTTAAGTTGTGATTATAGCCATGAGATTTGGCTTGTAAATGTTGGAATATGGCTATTTATGTTGGCTTGGTTATAAGTTGATAAGTGATATGTATGTCATGTATATAATGCCTAATATGTTGGTTTATTTTGATATATTTGTCATAGTTGTTGATATAGCCAAATAGTTGTTATTTGGTTGTTTAGTAAATGATATATTAATGCTTGGAAGATTAGCATGTTGTGTTTGATTTTGAGTGGTTGAAATGGTTGATGAATGCTGGCATGTTATGTGAATGAATTAGCATATTTTGGCTGCCTATATATGTGTTGGAATGGTATCATTTTATTGGCTAGGTGTGCATGAGAAAAGGGTGGCAAATTGGCTTTGCAAATGGCCTATTTTTGTCCACACGTGCAGAGACAAGGATGTGTGTCTCAGCCGTGTGTGACACACGATCATGTTACACGGCCGTGTGTCCCCTGGCGTACCCTTCGATTTAAAGTCAGTATACCCTACAGTTTTGACACAACATAGACACACAGGCATGTCTACTGGTCGTGTGTGGCACACGGGCTGGCACATGGGCATGTGGTCAGCCATGTGACCCAAGTCAGTAACCCCCTTAGATTTCACACGGCCTGGCACACGGGTGTGTCCTTGGCCATGTGGTACAAGTCAATATGTATGTCATGTTTTCACACGGCTTACGATACGGGCGTGTCTGGTGGCCGTATGAGGCACACGGCCTATTCACACGGGCATGTGACTCTGAAATTAAAGAAATTTTTATAAGTTTCTCAAAGTTTGTAAATGTTATCAGCCAACAGCTGAACCACTTCTAAGCATGTTTTAAGGTCTCGTAGAGCATTACAGGGGACATTATGAATGTTTTGAATGGATTTTGAGTATGAATGTGCAAATGTATGATTTATGTTGTGATTGATTGGTAATGCTTCGTAACCCTATTCCGGTGATGGATACGGGTTAGGGGTGTTACAATAGTATCATCATACAAACTAGGACATGCATTAGTTGTATGCTCAGGTGTAGCACATATTCTGCATAGTCGGGCCAGTCTTGCTTTTTTTGTAAAAAGAGAATTTACAATATTAGTAAGTCTATCAACTTTATCTTCTAAAGTTCAATTACTTAGCTGGTGAACCCTTCTAATGGGATCAGGATTGGCTTGAAATTACTGAGTATTTGCAACCATCATGGATATCAAGTCACTTGCTTGTTGATGAATCATGTTGACCAATGCTCCTCCACTAACGGTGTCTACCATATTCATCTCTATGGGCTTTGAGCCCTCATAAAAGTATTGGAGTAGAGAGTGTTTCGTAATACCATGTTGTGGACAGCTTGCACACAATTTCTTGAATTGCTCCTAATAGTAGTAAAGAGACTCTACTTCTTTTTGCCTTATCCCAACGACCTCTCTTCTTAATTTAGCTACACGTGATGCTGGAAAAATCTTGTTGAAAAACAAACGAAGAAAATCAGTTCAAGTTGTAATAGATCCAGGGGAAAGATAAAATAACCATTCCCTAGCAGAATCTTCTAGGGAAAAAGGGAAAGCACGTAATTTGATTTGATCATCAATTACGCCTTGAAGTTTCATGCTAAGACAAACCATATGAAACTCTTTCAGATGTTTGTGAGGATTTTCGTTTTGCAACCCACCAAAAGTTGGCAATAATTGGATTATACCTGACTTTAGTTCAAAATCAGTATCCATAGTAGGATACGTAATGCACAATGGCGGTTGTTCTGCAAGAGCTTCAGCCAATTGCCGAATTGTTTGAGCCATAGGTGGATGTACTAGATTTGGGTTTTCGTTAACCCTAATGTTAAACACTTCTTCTAGTGAATTGACTTCTACTTTTTCTCTTTCAAGTGTTAGAGTAGGGTTTTCGTTAACCCTAGACTCAACTTTATCGTCGACTTCAATTTCTGGCGGTAGGTTACTCTAAGTCCCAACCACCCCTGACTGCTTTTTCCATAACTTTGTCTCATTGCGATTGGCTCTCGCGGTCTTCTCTATCTCTGAACCAAACGCAAGAATACTTGGAGCAGATTTGGTCATAAGAAACAGAGAAACAAGATTACTACGTTTCCAGTCCCTGGCAACGACGCTAAAATTTGTTGCGGTCGTTGAGAGCACAAAAAATATCCTATCCCTATAAAATAATGAAAATAATAGTATAAGGGAAGTAGGGTCAAATCCTCATGGACCGGAGTTGCACAAGTTCTTGTTCCTCAAAATCCCGAACAGAGTCATGCCCAAGAATACCTGCGTACATGGGAAAAAAAATAATTTAAAGTTTGATTGAATTGAATTACGAAAATTAAAATTAAAATTGTAATGAAAGACGAAGTTGAGAAAAGAGTTTTTATGGAGACATTCCAGTCTCCGGTTGTCTTGATCCGCCTTAGGTTCTATCATCGACTTTTAAGTAATCCTTCTCGAACATAATAAGCCAGTTATAGTGGAAAAGGATGCCTATGACCACCAGCTCCACTTAGATTTTTAGACTTACGATTTAGAGAAACCTGACTCTAGCCAACCATCACTTTTGTGAGACCGTCTTACACTAGATCATCACTTCTCAATGGCAAATGCCACGCCATTTTGTCTCTTGGGCACAATAACCACTGACTCAGTAAGCTAACGAACCAACTGTGCAACATTCCCAAAACATACAAAGCGGCCGCCTTTGCACAAGTTGAAAAGATTACTTTTGAAGGGACATGGACGGAAGCATCAGTCAATAGTGCGGAGAAGCGATGCATACTCGTTGAGAAGGCTAAGCGCAGATTCTAAACCTCATGAACCCTTTCTAGGGAATTTCAACAACCTTTGGCTAGATAACTTTAGTGGCTCATATTTTTTGGGGAAAAAAAATAAACGTAATGAAAATGAAATTTTTATTGAATAATAAGAAAAGAAATAAGGCTAAGCTTTTTGGGAGAGGGAATATTTACAGAAAAGATGAGTTAAATTTGTGTCACTCTATCCCCTATTTATAATACTAGGAAACCTAGTCTATTCCTAATTAAATTCAAAAAGATAAATACAAATAAATAAAGATAATTACGGATAAATGAAGATAAAAGCTAAAATTAAATCTAAATAATAATCTTTAACAATTATCCTAATATAATTAAAAATTAAATAGAGTTTTGTGTTTATAAAATCTCTTCTTTGCACTTTTGCCCCCAAGTTCTTCCACTCTTTGCATTTTCGGCACTACTTCCTTCCTTTTTCACGCTTTTTGCCCTCAAATTTTCTTTTTCCTTCAATTTAGTCCCTACAAGATAAAAAACCATAAATAGCTCAAATTAGTAATATCATACTCAAAATAAATATGTAATTAATACATAAAATATGTTATTTTAGAGTATTATCATTAAGGTAATATTCTAACTTTTTAGGGTTAAATAAAGAGTGTTGTTAATTAAATTTAAGTTTTAAACAATTTTATGGAGATTTATTTAGATTTGATGTTTTTAAAGTAAGCTTGGATTCAAAAATGGAAAATCTCGTAATCTTGAGTAAACTCGTATTTTCAAAGTGATTTTTGATTCATTCTAACCTAAACCTATATTTTATAAGTGATTTTTGATTTATTCTAACCTAATTAGAAGGTACTTCACTTCAGTTTAATAATAAATTTTTAAGAATCAAATATTTTTCCCTTTTACATGTTCTTGAAAGCTTGAATTTTCGAAAATTTTAGAACAATAGATTTAGAAATAATTAATGGTTTAGATATTAAATTAAATGATATTTAATATGTTTGAAATTGAAATTGAGGATTAAAAACGAGATTTGAATGTCGAAACTTCAATTTATACAAAACTAACTAGTTTTCGGTAGTGAGAAAAGAGAGGCTTGAATTGTGTTTTCCTTGCTGTTTGGTTGTGTTCAAGGTTGTGTTTGATAAGTTTGTAATGTGTTTGTTATGTGTGTAAAGTTTCGGATCAATCGGGAGCCATTACAAGCAAGCCTAAAGGCAATGAAAAGCTTGTTTGAGCTTTCGGCTAGTAAGCAGAGTATGAATAGTGAGTGTCCGAAGTTGCTACTATATACGTGGTTCGTAGTGTCAATTGGGAGCTTAGGAATATCCTAAACCCTTATCCTAAGTTCTGAGTGTAAGCCTTTTTAATACTTTTTTAGGTTGTTGTGAAATTATGCTTAATGTATGTCGAGTTGTGGAATGTTAGGCTATTATGGCGGGTGATGTGGGTGAATACTTGAATATGACATTTGATAAACAAATTTTAATGCTCACATGTGTAGTCTAATATATGATGGCTCAATGAGCATTGTTGTGGCACTTAAAGTGAAATGAAATGTAAATCTGATAAGCATGCATTGTGTATGAGCTTGTGATGTTAATTAATGAATATGAACAGAGATTATGTGCATCAAAATAGTAATTACATATGTGTAATTTTTGATTTTTTGGGCTTGTGATATCTTGAAATCCTTGAATATAGTTGGCATGCCATAGGATTGTGAGTACTCACCTTTGTATTTTATGATTTGGGCGTTGAGGCCCCGGGACAGGTTGGAGAGATATTGAAATGTCAAGTTAAACTTTATTCATTGAGACATGTTGATGTGTTGGAGAGTGTTTAGCTTTATGCTACACTTATGAGACATGTTAGACTCTTTGAGTCATCGGTGGGATGGAGATCCGTTTATCCAATGTGTGGTGATAAAGTCCACTTTTTACGTTTCATAATCTCAAGCTGCCAAATTATCATTTTTTGAATTATATATATATGATATATGTTGTGTGTAAATGCATGTGAGTATATAAGCTAAACTTGTGAGATAATGAAGTATGAATATGTTATTTTGACTTGATGAAAATATGGTTGAGAATGTGTCTTATTATGCTCTTGCTTAACTTATGATGTTTTGTATGCTTTGTGGTAATTTCGAACATTCACTGAGCTTATTTAAGCTCACACACTCCACATTAAAATCTTTCAAACAAGTAGCTTTTTCGATGTGAGTGGAAGGACCAAGGAAGTGATCTAAGTAAGGTAATAACCATCAAATAAGTGGTTTTATAATTTTTTGGACACTTTGAATAAAGGCAATGTGGGTTAGAGTTATAGTTTTAGTTGTTATCATTATTTTATTATTACTATTTTGGGATTGGACTTATGGAATGTTGATGTTACTTTTAGACTTAGCTTATGAACATTTTGATGTTTGAGATTGAGCTATTCTAGATGAAAATGTATTGATATGGCACGACAAATGGCTAAAGGATTTTAGTAGGTTCAGTTAAATTAGACATTAATTGTATGTTGAATAGGAATATGTTTTGAGCTTGCAAATCGTATTAATTTGTTAAATTTTAACATTCTGGGTAAAAGTATCGATACTCAAGACCAAAATATCGTTACCTACTTGTTTAGTATGAATACTTTTGCTTTTTTCAAAAATTTCAAAACTAGTCATTATTACGGATAAATCTATTTCTATTGTCGATTAAATGTTTAATTAGTCATGAACTCATCTTTAAATGTTAATTACAGTAGTTTGCATGTGTATAAGTTTCGATAGTTGTTGTAGCATCCTGTTACTCGAGTCTGACAATTGGACAGGGTGGGGTGTTACATATATGACACAAATAAAAAGGTAGGAGCGAGCTATTAGATAATACTCAAGAAAAAAACTTGAAAAACTCCATTGAAGCCGACTTTGAAGTAGATTTTCATCAAGATTGAAGATTTGCAGTTGATTTCTTAGGAAGTTATCATGAGTTTTGTTTATTTCTTTCGGTTATACTTTCTCTTGAATGTTTTTATTTTCAAGCATTAACTAATTTTCTGAATACCCAACGGAGATGAATTCTATGATGGATTCTGTCGTTTGATTTTTATTTTACTCAATAAATCGTTAGTTTCTTGTTCTCAATTATCTGTGCTTAGCTCTTATTTAATATTTCTAGATTATTGATCCATGTTCAATGTGTTCAAATCAGTGGTTAAATAGACCCTATTTAATAGTAGATCTTGAGTAATTGAGTGGTGTTGCATGCAATCTAAGAAATATGACTACATAAATCTACCAGATTAGAGTCAAATATAATAGGAGAATCCATAGTACGAGTTAATGCGATAATAGGGGTTTTAATTAGAAAGAAATTTCAATTAAACAACCTAGAGTCAATTGTTATTATGTTCGAAAGAGATATTAACATAATTTAGGGATTTCTATGGATCAAGATACTAAGTAAAGAAATTGCATAATTTAGATTGATAGTGACTGATGAAATCTAAGCGGATTCTTTCCTAGGTATTGTTTTGCTTCTTAGTTGTTAAACGATTATTTTTCTGATTTGTTCTTTGATGTGCTTGTTAGATAATTTAGTTTTAACCAATCACTTGATTTATTAGGTTAAATAATAGAAAGGCGGCAATTACTAGTACCTGTAGTCCTCGCGGGAACGATATCTTTACTCACCGTAGCTATACTATTAATTGATATGTGCACTTGCCTTAGTAAAATTTTTAGTTAGTTTTATGACACATCAAGTTTTTCGCGTCGTTGTCAGGGACTAGAATATTAGGAAAACTTTATTTCTATTGATTTATCTATTTTTTATTTTTATTTTAATATTTTTGTTTTTAATTTAATTGTTACATTCTAAGTTTTCTTTTGTTTGATTATTACAGGATCTTTTGGTTTATGACTGGAGGTAACCCATTGGAACCATTAGCTTTTTATAGTGATATCGAAAAAATTGCTCGCAGAAATATAAGAGTAGTTAGAGAAGCAAGGCAATGTTAACAGATTTTAATAAATGATCAAAAGCAAAAGGACATTCTTGTGGAGATGGATAATAATCCTAGTAATCAACAACTTCCTGTACGTCCTACTCTTCGGACTATGTATGAATATGTTAAGCCCACTCTAATTGGGGTTGAATCGAGTATTGTTAGATCGACTGTTGCTGCAAACAGTTTTGAGATTAAGCAAAATATAATTCAAATGGTACAACAATATGTTCTGTTTGATAGGTTGAAAGACAAAGAGCCGAATGCCCATTTAGCTAACTTTCTAAATATATGCAACATATTTAGATCAATGACATTACTGATGATGCCATACACTTAAAATTTGTTCCTATTCTCTTTAAGGAACAAGGCAAAATAGTGGTTAAATTCCCTTCTACAGGGTTTCATCACCACTTGGGCTCAGATGACTGAAAATTTTATGTTGAAGTATTTTCCACCGACCAAAACAGCTAAGTTGAGGAATGTCTTCTCTTCTTTTGCTCAATTTGAGCTTGAGACATTGTATGATGCATGTGAGAGATTTAAGGATATTCTGAGATGGTGTCCTTATCATAGATTACTTTTGTGGCTTCAAGTTCAAACTTTTTACAATGGTTTGAATCCCTTAACTAGACAAATAATTAATGCAGCAACTGATGGAACACTGAATAATAAAACACCTGAAGCAGCTCAAGAATTTATTAAGGAGATGACACTGAATAACTATCAATGACAAGGTATGAGAACAAAGCTTACTAAGGCAGTCGATGTTTTTAATATAGATGCAGTTGCTATGTTGGCAAGTCAGGTGAAAGCGTTGAGTAAAAAGATGATGGTTTGAGTTGTAGTAAATAGGTGAATCCGATAATGCAAGGCGATGCAGCTGGAGCGGGGATTATCAATCCGAAATGTTTGTCCTTCAAGTCTAACATGGAGCATGAGCAAGTCAAATTTATGGATAATAATTCTAGACCTCAGAATAACTCTTACAGCAACAATTATATTCTAGGATGAAGAAAATCATTCGAATTTTTTTAGGGTGATTAAGGAAATAAAAGGTCACAACCCCCTTTGGGTTTCCAATAACCTTATCAACAAGAAAAGAAGTCGAGTTTGGAAGAGATGTTAACTAAATTTATTTCAGTGTTAGAAACTAGATTCTAGAGCACTGAAATAGATTTGAGAAATCAACAAGCATCTATTCAGGGTCTCGAGAATCAGATTGGTTAGCTTGCTAAATTGGTTTTGGAGAGAAGACAAGGCTTTTTACCTTGTAACACTGGAACCAACCCAAAAGAGCCACGTCTACTCAATCACTGTATGAAGTGGAAAGGTGTTAGCCGAGACTGAAAAGAAGAAAAATTTAGAAGCTGTTGACAAAAAAGATGAGGCTGCGGAATACAAGAAAAGCATAAGCCTGTAGTTGGAGAATACAAACTACCAATTCCATATCCGGCAAAGTTGAAGATATACCGTATCAATGGACAATATGGTAAATTTCTTGAACTTTTGAAAAATTTGAATATTAACTTACATTTTATTGAAGCCCTTTCGCAGATGCCAGAGTATACAAAATTGAATATTAACTTACCTAGTAAAAGGTATCGATATATTTTGATGGATATCGATACTTGTTATAATTTTTGAAAGATAATGAAAAACAGAATGCAAAATTGGTATCGATATAAAGTTTTGTTATCGATAAAATGTTAAAGGTATCGACACTTATTGTTTGTGTTCAATTTTTTCATTCAAAACAAGGAGCAGTTTTGATATCAATAAAAAATAAGGTATTGATAAAAATTGTACAAGTATCGATACATATTGGAAAATATCGATACTACTTGTAGGGAACAATTTTACAATTGATTTGAAACAATTTTAATTAAGTTCAAGAGTTTAAATCCATTTTCAAAACATTTTCTAAGATGTTTGGAAGGTTTGAAATATTATTTATGCTTTGAATTCTTTGTTCAAAAGCAAAGTTTTATTTAAATATATTTTTGTTTGTTATATCAAAATAATTTATCAAATAAATTAGTTCAACACTTTTCCTTACCCTTAACCTAAGCCATGTTACAACCTTGTAAAGATCTTTTGATTGGTGTGTCATCTCGTTCTATAATGGTGGAGATTTGATTTTCAAGCAAGCCTATGGTAATGACATTTCTTGTTTAACTATTGAGTGCACATTATTTGGACCTTAAAATACCTTAAGTGCTTTGAGTGAACCTTAGTGAGGGTGTCAATTCTTGTTTACTTTGAATTTTAGTTAGTTGTTGAGATAGGGAAGACTCCTATGTTTTATGCCTTAAAAATCTTTGCTTGGATTGCTTGTGTTCTTTAGTGTCATTTTCGTTTAAATTTCCAATGCATGATTATTTGAAGATTCACATTTGATTTTCGTTTAAAAATCACGTTTTCTTGAGTATTCTCTTTAGTGTCATTTTTGAGTCGTTTTTCGTTGCTCAGTGCTCAATCTTGTGAAATCAACATGGCCTACCACACGCTCGTGTGGTTCACACGGCCGTGTGGTCTAGCTGTGTGAAAGGGTGCAGCTCGTGTGGCTCATTTTGCTTGCTCTAACACTTTAATTTTCACTCGTTTTGTTCTCAAGTTCTCTATTAAGCATTAAAACATGAATTTAAAGGATTAAGAGTATAAAATTCACAATTAACATCGGATAATCACCCAAAACACATTAAGAATGATGTTAAAATATGTTACTTTTAGCATTTATCAATAAAAAATGAAAAGAACATAAAATACTATATAAAATATTATTTTTTAAAAAATATAAAAGAGTTATTGATATTTTTTATTTATTTGAAAAAATAATTATTTTAAAATTATTTAAGGAAAAACTTTAAAACATTATTAAATAATGATAAAAAATCATAGGATAAAGCTCAATTTATTAAAATAAAGTTAAAAACCTAAAATTAATATTAAAAATAAATTAAATTATCGCGCATAAAAAAAAAACACAAAATTTTTTAATCGAAACCGACCAAATTTAATCCGTCGAGTAAAATATTTAAGGATGGTCCAAATCTTATTTTCCTCCTCTAATTTCATCACAGTTCCCTTTCTCTCTCTATATATATATTATCCCAACTTACAACCCTATTTTCCTCCTCAAGTTTCCTCTCACATCCCCCAATTATATATTTTATCCCAACAAACATCTTCCCAGTCCCAAACTCGATCCGATCCATCCCCCATATCTCTCCGTTCATATTGATTACCCGTGGCACCTAGCTATCTATCAAAGTATTTTATCTCCCAACTACTTAGCATATACCATTCATTCAAAATCTTTGAGAAAAATAAGGTGGATCATCGAAGGCATGGGAAACGGCCACTCCCACCCGAAACATCGGCGGAGAAAAGACAAGGACCCGATGAGTTCGGAACAGCTTCTTGGCCTGAACCAGCTGATACGTCAGCCATCGTTACGGCTCTTACTCAAGTGATAGGCAGCGATGATCAGCAGCTCATTGGTTTCCCACAATCATCGGCGCCCTCCTCAGCACAGCCACACCCTGGCCCTCCTCAACTCGCAGTTCAAGATCAAGGTGCATATAATTTATTCTTTTCTTTTTTTTACAATAACCAAAAAAAGTTATCTGTTTATTGAAATTTGATTGGTAATAAGGTTGCAAAGGCAAACAACTAGGGTTTGCTCCTTTTTAAGTTACGTGTTGATCTACCTTGTCTTGGTTTTACCTTTCCTTTTCAGTGTGTAATAAATGGCCCTTCAAGTGACTCAAAATGGAAATACCAAAAGTCTGTAACGTAGGGTTGGTCAAAGTTCAATGTATCTACGCGTAAACCTTAGCTACTTTCCTTAATGAAGTCTCTCTCTTCCTATCCCTTTGCCTCTAAAAATAAATTAAAATATTGCACTTTATTGTCAACTGTGTTTACACCTGACATTTTTCATGCTTTCACAAAACAAATACATATATATTTATATATAGGAGTATTATGGTCATCATAATTCCAAGTGTCTTGATCGTATAGCAAGCTAGTTACCTTGTTCTTACATGTACATATATATATATTAGTGGATGAAGCTGTCTTTTTTTATTATCAACCTAACGTGCCGGGATCTATTACGTGGATTGGGATACATTCATTCCTTTTTTCATTTTCGTCCTTGACCAAGAAACTTTTCTTTTTTAAGTTTCTCAAACTTACATTCCTTGCTTTTAAATTGTGCCTAACATTGAAAATGATTACTAATGAGACGGACATTACTGCTATCTATTTTTTAGGCTTGAGTTGACATGTTTTAGCTTATAGAACTTGTTAAGTGGAAGAAGAAAAGTAGGGAAATAAAATACATTGAACCCTCATAATTGCATGCATCTTTTTCTTCCTTTTGCAATGCATTTGCCAAATGTATGGTGTTAAACCATCGTTCTTAAGTGCAATTTCACCTAACTATATATTAGAAGGGATCCACATGCTTTTAAGTTTTAGTGTTTTTACACATTTTTATTTATATATATATATATATTTTAGAATTAGTATTTTAAATTTCAATTGTTGAATTTATCATGTAATTTTTTTAATTTATTCAATCTCATTGTCTTGATTAAGATTACTGTCTTTATTTTGAAAGTTTTTTTACATGAATAGCTAGTCATCTTTTATTTACTCAAAATTTGATATACATAATCTACGTGAGTCCAACATAAAGTATAATTGTTGAATTGTTAAAATATGACTAATACAAAATGTTATAGAAATATATATAGTAATTTTATTCACTCATATCATTTTTATACGATTAATATTTTAATAATGTAATTGAAGCATGTTAATTTCTGAATTAATCTGATATTTTTATTATATTGATCCAAAATGATATTTTTGTTAATATATATTTAATGGTTGAAAGTTTTTTTTATATAGAACAAATATTTTTTATCGATAACATATTGATCATTTAAAATTTTACATGTTGAATTGTTTAAAACTATTAATTATAATAAAAATTATGAAATTGTTTAAAACTATTTTTTTTCGTAAGGCCCTCCTTAACTTTAATCCAACTACGCAATAAAAAGGAAACAAACTTCGGTAATCAATTTTGGACTTAAAATTTCTTTCATATAGATTATGCTATTAATTACACAAAACTACTTTCACTGATACTTCAGTTCAGTGTTGGGTGTTATGAGTTTTTACTTGTTACTTGATTTGTAACCTTATATTTGGCTTGGGAAGGAAAAAAAAAAAAAAAAAAGCACAACCTAATGCCTTCACCACTTCTTGCTTCCCTTTGTATCATGATTGCATGCAAAAACATACAAACACTTTAATTTGCATATATAAAATACATAAAATGTTTATATCATAAAATTATATATATCATGTCATGTACTAATGCATTGGCTTTATGCATGTGAAGAAAATACAAGGAAGAGACACTACAGAGGAGTGAGGCAAAGGCCATGGGGCAAATGGGCGGCTGAAATTCGTGACCCAAAGAAAGCAGCGCGAGTCTGGCTCGGCACGTTCGACACAGCTGAGGATGCAGCCCTTGCATATGATAAAGCAGCTCTCAAGTTCAAAGGTACCAAGGCCAAACTAAATTTTCCCGAACGAGCTCAATGGAATATGGAAGCGCCGAGTCCAGGAGATTCAAGCACCATACGACCTGAACAAAACCCTACACCACTAGCCCCACCTTCATCATGGTCTCAGGATTCATATCCCCACTTGCTTCAATATGCACAACTCCTTTCTAGCAGTAACGATGCTGACATCTCCTATTACACTTCAAATCTCTTCAATGAACAACAACCTTTATCTCCACAGTTTCCTTCGATGTCTGCATCATCACAGCACTACCAGCAAGACCTCACAAGATTTTCAACCGAGTACCAGAGTTCTGACTATCAGGGGCAATATGGAAAGGACTTTGATCCAAGTAACAGAAGCCAGTAAGAAAATATTAGTAGCCTTTTTTTTCAAGTTCTAACTCAAGAGAATTTGATAAATCTACTTTACTACAACTACACATTTGATTAGGCCAGGAAATAGGATAATGCCGTAAGCACTCCCATTTCATACTTGCAACTCCCACTCTTTTATGTATTTTATAACTTTCCCATCACATGATCCCTATTGGACATGGCGATTAGGGGTTCTTCATTTTCTACCTTCAATGGAAAGTTGGATCAACAATCGAGCATGTTAGTTCAGTTGATGTTATTTTGATCGAATTTGAATGACGTAAATAGGGTAAGAGGAGTTTGATTTTAAATTCTATCTCCATCATTATTTCTTCTCTTCCATTTTGCACAAATTCATCTGAAGCATAATAATTGCAACTATAATCTAAAATGAATTTATTTATTTTTTAAAATAATTCGTGTTCTTTTTATTTATAGAAATAAACTATTTACAGGTTATAAATTGAATATGTATAAAATTTCTTATCTTTAATTTAATAGCCATTAACACCTTCAGTAGGTAATCTTACATTCCCCTAATGCGATATTTTTAATAATTTCACTCCAATTTTAATGATTTTATTATTCATTTTACTTGAAGCATTATGAAATAATAATGAAAACTAATGAATCTTTTATAGCAATTTCACCATCCTTATTTTATCATTTTGATTAAGTTTGCCCATCTATGACAACAAATAACATTTTTAATCACTTTGATTGAAAAAGAAGTGCTACTTGCTTCAACCTTTATGCAGTAAACAATAAGCAAATCCTACCATGATATAATTTTATGATCTCCATAAACCAAATAATGGACTAAATGTATATGTCTATTTTCAAAAAAATCTTGGTCTCATATATATATAATATGTCTATTTTCAAAATGGAAGAAGATTAGGAGGAGCACTACTTTCAACCAAAACTGGGGTCATGAGAAGACAGATATCAATATTCCATGATTAGCATCAACGTCATGCATGAACTAAACTGTAAAATTCTTAGTTTTAGATTTTAACCTGTCTTTAAAAAATAGAAGAAAAAAAAAGCTATACGGCTTTCTTTCCTAACTTTCCATGAGATTGCAACCTTGAATATTGAGTTTTATACTCTTTCATGTCTAGTTTTTGTCCGATCTCTTGTTTGTTCCTCCTTAGTCCTTACCAGAGTGGGGCAACACGACACACGGTACTCCAACATTTACCATTCCCGGCATGGCCGTATCTTAAATTAGATGATGCCACTTAGTTATTAATAAAATACTTTGTAGTAGTTTTAATTTTTTAATAAAATGACATCATTATCATGAGTTTTTTTTATGTTAATTTTATTGTTTATGTTTGGAATTTATTAATGTCTTTTTCAGTAATATTTTTTTAAAATTCGAATCTATATTCTCTTTTGAAAATATAATTTATCTAATCATTACACTTAATATTTATGAGTAAATATAAGTTGATATTGTATTATAATATACACTCTCTCTCTATTTTAGTTCTCTCATTAATTTTTGTTAGTCAAACAAACTTTGTATTTGATCAAACTTTAAAATAAATATTTTGAGAAGTTTGAAATTCAAAGTATGCAAATTATACTTTCGAAAATTTTTGTTTTATAGTTTTATTAAAGCTAATAGTCAATGGTCATGATCCGAAAAGCCATATGAAGGAATATAACATTTGTGACAGTGAAAGAAAATTTTATTTGGAAATTAAATATAAATAGAATGGTAATAAAGTAATAATATTAATTTTTAACTCTAACTTTTTTTATTTAAAAATGATATAAAAATATAAAGTAATAATAATTATAGTTTAAAAGAAGGGCATTTTATTTTTATAAAGTGGTTAAGGGTTCCAAAATATTGAGAAAGAAAAATTCGATAAGGCTATGTTTGTTTGACTGAAAATAGCTTCC
Source organism: Gossypium longicalyx (assembly GCA_025698465.1). Lineage (NCBI taxonomy): Eukaryota > Viridiplantae > Streptophyta > Magnoliopsida > Malvales > Malvaceae > Gossypium > Gossypium longicalyx. The sequence continues at coordinate 6,741,591 of CM046998.1, read as the reverse complement.
GAAAAATGATTTTTAGAAAATGATTTACTTTTCTGGAAAAGTTAATATTTTCTAGTGTTTGGTTGAATCTATGTAAAATATTTTCTGTTATTTGATAGATTTCCTAAAAATATTTTTAAAAAAAACGAATTTAAACGAAACAAACATACATTTGAATTTTTATTGTCTTTTAATTGTTTAGCTAAATTCACTTCCTTGAAAATATTTCAAAAAAACTATTTTAAAAAAGCTATTTTAAATGAAACTAAAATATATTTGACTTTTTCTTTTCATTTAATTGTTTAGCTAAATTCACTAAACAAAATGTGTAAAGCAAACTACAATATTATGACTGAATTCACAATTTTTTTACATGTACATATGCATACATAAATATAACCACGTTACACAAGGCACTTGCAAAAGGAAAAGGGAAAAAAATTACAAAAATCCATTAATACACAGGTTGTGTCCACAAACAAAGGAGCATTCCCATATTAACACCATCATCTTGCTGTAAGTGACCAATGAAAGATGGCATACTTAAAATCCATACTTCAATGGCCTTAGTATCTCCCATGCTTCTTTGGTAATGGCTCTACTTGTTCTTCATTCTAAAAACATACAGTAAAAGATTCCATGTCAATTAGAGAATAAATAAAATTTTGTTGAAAAAGGGTCAAATAACCTTCCACTCTATTTAAAAGGAGGTAAACGGGACCATTTATTATTGCCAACAGAATCAAAATGAAGATGCAAAACCAGTTCAAATTTGAACCATCTTCTTTGGCCTCAACTGAATTACATTACATCTATATTAATAAAGCCTGCAACAAAATTACATTACTCCTCACAAAACCCTATGTTTCATTATACAAATTCTCCAACCTATGAACCTGTAAACCAAGATTACAAGTGAACAAAGCCGGTATAACTTTTCACAACCAAATCAGCCATCTTGTACACATCACTTTTGTGAAAGATTATACTTCAACTGAATAGATAAAGGTTCAATTACTTTGCATCATACAAACCAATCTTACAAGCCGATTAGTGCACGATAAAACACACATGAAAATATTATACAATCACAATTGGTCAGAAAATATCATAGGTTTATTTGCTCACATATCATAATCGTTCCCATTTGAAATAGAAGCAGCACTGTGAAAATGAACTTCTTCATGCCTATTGCTAGAGCTAAAGGAAGACCTCATACTTTGGGTCATGGATGGTAGCGTGTCAATGGGCATTTGACAAGAATCCGCAAGACTAAAACCAAGGATGCTCTGCCCGTTCCTTTCTGCTCCTCAATTATATAAGAACTATAGGAAATGTTGATTTCTGGGTAGGGATTACACCACTAAAGCCTAACCATAATATTTACCCAAATCAACTACAATAAAACGAGAACAGGGAGAAAAAGAATTAAAAGATTAAAGCAAAAACAAGAACAGAGATCAACTCAAAAGAGGTGCATATCAATAAGGGTGATAATAAGGGCAATCTGCAAATTCCTACTGCACTAGTTGTACTGCTTAAACATGACAAATAATTCTTGGATCGATCATGCAAATTTGCTAAGAGATTGAAAAAAAGAAAGAAAGATAGATAAAAAAAAAACCAGAATCATCGAAGAGATAAATATGAGTAGACTAGAGAGAATATAAAGGAGGGTACTTGACAATGACACTGATTTGCAACCCAAAGGGAAGAGGAAAGGGGAGAAGATTTAGCAGAGTGTTGGGATGTGAAGGGAAAATCGATTGGAAAATGTCTTACCGAAACGGTGGAAAAGATTAAAAATATTTTCCAGAAAAATTTTTACAAGCAAACAAACAAAACCTAATTTTGAAATTTGATAATGCTTAAGTGCTAAGATTTTTATATATGCAAATTAAAAGTTTTATTAACATTCGATCATTAAATTCAAAAAAAAATTCATTAATTGTATAGGAAATATTTATATGATATATCCATATGTTGTATAAAACGAATATATTAAATACAAAAAGGTTTTTTTATCATAATAAAAGAATTCAAGATAATAACTAAATAATCTATAATTATTGTATTTAGATATCAATTAAAAGATGTGAAAAAGTATGTGTTCATTGCATGCATTGTGGGACCAACTTATGAGTATTATGCTTTTGTTAGAAAAAGATGGTGCGGGTCTCGACTATTGATGCTGATGGATGGCCTTTAGGCAAAACGCACGCAGTAACTCCAGTGGGCCTTTGCCTTTGCCAAGTTGCTATTCACTAACCGACAAAAATATATCACAAACTTTATTTTTATTTGTTTCTAAATGTATCCACCGGAACAAACTTAATGATTAATCTTTTGTATTTTCTAGGCCATTAAAAAATAGATAATGTTCACAAGTTTTAAAATTATTTCATATCTAAGATGAGGATGGAACCATTAACTATTGATTAAGATAAAAGAGACTATTTTTATCTCACCTAACTTCTATAACTATATTAAAGTATGTTGAAAACACAAAGACATTTTTTAAAAGGAATAACTCTAAAAGTTACATTTAAGTTTTGATTTAATGTATAATATTATACATAAATTTTGATTTTTTATAATTTTATATAATAAAATTTTGATTTAATTCAATATTTAAAAACCACTAATGTCAGGGGCGGACTACGGGGCCTAGCAGGGGCCCAACCCTTCTAAAATGAAAAATTTTCTATTTAGGCCTTTTATTATTTAAAAATTTTAAATTAATAATAATAAAATTATACTTTGATCCCTAAAAAAAATAAATATTTGATTTAATCTTCTAAAAATATAAAGATATCGGTGAAATTTTATTTTTACTATTATAAAAATATACTAACCTCCTCAAAAAAAAATTTTGACTTCACCCTGACTAACATTATTATTAATATAATATCATTTTACATTTAACTATTACATATATAAATAATTATATTTATCTTGTACAAAAATAAATTTATTTATTTTTTAAATATGTATAATCAAATAAAATATATTTTTAAAATATAATTTTAAAATTGATAGATTTCTTCAAAATTAAGAACAAATGGTAAGGAGTGTTTGAATTACTAAAACAAAGAATATGGAGTTTATATGATATTTGACATCAACAAATAAAGTTTTGGGAATTGAGAGAGATGGAATCCTAAATCAATTAGTTAGAGAAATATCAAAAAAATTATCACTTAATCCACCCATTTACTCTAATAAGCTGCGTGAAATATGGGAATGGCATGAAAAAGGGCTTTTGGAAGGGGAAGGGGAAGGGGACCACCCATTTTGTGGATGCAGCCGAATGCTTTGGGTTTCCCACGTCAAATTTTGCGGCATTGCCCTTTTATTCTCACTCGTATCAAACAAAGTTGAAAATATGATCTGTCTTTCATTATCTCTTTGAATTGAAACTGAAGGTGTTCTTTTTGAAAATGTTAGGCTCTGCCGGCATCCACATGAAAGCTCTACCGACGGCCAACGTGCTTTTTCTGCTCCTTCACATTATTTTACTTTCTTTTCATTGTTCCTATAAAAGTGAATATATTAATTTAATCTTCTCATCGTGTTTAGAGAAAAGAAAAAGTAGGAAAATAGTCAAACAGAAAATGATAGGAAGACGATTGAAATGGACATGCATGCGTATGCAAAAAAAAGGGAATGCTTAGGGTCAAGTGTGCTGCATATTAATTAAAAAAATGTGATGCATGAATAAATGTTGTGTGTAAAAGTAAGGTGTATTGTATTTTTAAGAAGAAAATATTGTTGGAAAAGGTAACTACATATTTCCGAAAAACAAACATGAAGGATACCTTCGTTATATCAAAAAATATTTGTTATGATCATATAAACGTAGCATTTTTTAAAACAATTTTATTATAAGTTTTGATCATATCTACTCTTTTTGGCACCCTAGAATTACCCATATTCCCTCCCCAATCCATAAATAGGAGGATAATGCGTTTTAGCGCACTCGAACCCCCGTCCATCCTCTTGCACTGGCAATAATGCCTATGGCAATCGAGTTAAGACTCAATCGGTTATAAATGTAGTATTTTTTTAATTCTATTTTTCATGTCTTTATAATATAAAAATAGTTACCAACACTACAACAAAATATGTCAAAAGTGATAAATGACTTGAGACGCACTGGGGTTACGTCTTCTTAAATTGACCCGCATCAATGTGCAAAAATGCACATAAGTAGCGTCTTTTTAGGTAGGCACTAAAGAGACATCACCACGACGCGTCTCCTTAGGCCTAACTTAAGGAAGAGCTTTCTCGCATCTCTTAAGTTGTCAATTGTAGAGACGTCAGTCATCATCTCTATAAATCTCTAAATTGTTTTGCGCAACTTAAACACTGAAATGTTTTGTTCTTGTTTTCTCTGTAGGTCTCTTAAATCTTGCTTTCTTTCTTCCAACACCAATTTCTCATTCTCCCTAATTTTCACTTCCTTACAAATTCACGATCTTGGAGTAGAGACAATGTTATGTCCATCTTCATTATCTTGAAAATTTATCCATCCATATGATTTCAAATTCACTTATATCAAGTTTAATGGTTTTTTTTTTGTTTACTTTTATGTATATTATCCCAAATATCCATTACATGAATGAATTTATGATATAAGTATTTCATTTGTACGTATGCAAATAATGAATAAGTTTGTTACTGAACATGCACCTTATATATTTGCTGAAATGACTAAGTCACTATATTGTTTATGATATAGACATTGGACAAAAGTTGGATTGATGCTCTCAGATTAAACAAGGTTTACATGAATGGAATAGCTTTGTTCATTGAATATGCCACCAAGAACTGCACAAACAACCAGAACATATATTGTTCGTGCAAGAAGTGCTCTAATAGAGTTTTCCTTCGTCCCTAAGTTGTACATGATCATCTTCATCTATATGGTTTTGTGAATGGGTATAATAGATGGATTTTTCATGGTGAAACTTCCACGTCAATTTTGCCACCGAATTCCCCCAATATTGTAAGTCATACGAGAAGTTTGTATGATACTGATGTTGATTTAGGAACTAGGGACTTGATAAAAGAAGTTATTGGATTAAATGTGTCAGTACATGGCAGAGATGAATTTAGTCACAGTGGTCATGTTAATGGTAGATGTGATTTTGATTCCACTTCGCTTTCTTCTAAGGATGTTAGACGAACCACCAATGAAGCTAACAATCTTATGGATGATTGTGAGGTACCTCTTTATCTCACTTGTTAGAAATGCTCTACTATATCATTCCTCTTGCGACTCTTTCATATAAAGGCATTCAATGGGTGGTCAACAAAATTAGTTACCGAATTACTGGATTTATTAAATGATGTTTTTCACACTTCACTCCCTGTAACATTTATGAATCAAAGAAAACTCTTAAGAAGTTTAATCTTAGTTATATCAAGATTCATGCATGTCCAAATGACTATACATTATATTGGGGTCCAAATGCAAATGCTACATCATGTAAAAAATGTGGGCTCTCGAGATGGGTTACAAGTGCAGCTAAAGGAATTGAATATTTAACTAGTGAAGCAACAACAACCCCTTTGCGTCAAAAGCCTACAAAATTCCTCAAGTACTTTCCTTTGATCCTAAGACTAAAAAGATAGTTCAAGTCATCCAAAACTATGGCTTCTATGACTTGGCATGACCATTCTCATGTCAAAGATGAACTTCTCTGACATCCCGCTGATGCTGAAGCTTGGAAAGCTTTTGATGAGAGGTTTTCAGGCTTCGCCTTTGACTTTCACAATGTTCGTTTAGGATTTGCAAGTGACGATATCAATCCTTTTCGAACAATGAGCACTATACAAAGTACGTCACCGATGGTGTTGATCTCGTACAACATGAACCATAGACGTGTATGAAGGCTTCATCTCTCATGTTATCAATGATAATAACAGTTGAAAAAGGTCATGGTAATGACATTGACATCTACTTACAGCCATTAATTGACGAATTGGAACAAATTTAGAATGGTGTAAGTGTATTTGATGTCTCTAAGAATGAGACATTCAATTTACATGTGTGTCTCATGTGGACCTTTAATGATTTTTTAGCATATACAAACCTATCAGGCTGGAGTACCAAGGAGCATGTCGCATGTCTGGTATGTGCAAAGTCAATCGATTCTCGTTGGCTACATAATGGGAGGAAGTTCTACTACATAGGTTATCATCGATGGCTTCTCTCAGATTATACATTCAGGCATCAAAATAATAAGTTTAATGGAATGAAAGAGCATTGTCATATAGGAACTTGATGGTATTGTATTTTTTTACGGAAAGGCACCTAAGGATAGGAAACGAAAAGATTATGACAAAGCTGATTATAATTTGGGAGAATTGAGTGACATTAAATTGGATGGTAAAAATAAGAATCAACTGGATCTGTTAAACTCATCTTTGACATTATGGAAGAAAAATAGTGTTTTTTTTTTCCACTTCCATATTGGTGGTACAATCCATTACGTCATAATTTAAATATTATACATATAGAGAAAAATGTGTGTGACAGCGTGATTGGCACTTTGCTCAATATGGATTGGGAGGGTAGAGATAATTTGAAAGTTCGCATTAACCTACAGGATATTGGTATAAGAAGTGAACTTCATCCACAAGAAGTTAATGGCAAGATTCTTATATCGTCAGCATGTTACAATCTGACAACAAAGGAGAAAGACATTTTCCTTTAACTTTGAAGTCGTTGAAGTGCCCGATGGTTATTTTTCAAATATTTCAAGGTCCGTAAACATAAAAGAGAATAAGTTGTCTAACATAAAGAGCTATGATGGGCACATTCTGATGCAGGATTTACTTCTAATATGTTTAAGAAATGTGGTAGACAAAGAATTACTTGTTTTTATATCTAATCTTTCTAACTTTTTGAAGAAGCTATGCTCTAAGGTGTTCGATACAATTGAGCTCGACCACTTGCAGGTACATGCTACATTGGCACTTTTCCAACTTGAAGAACTATTTTTGCCGAGTTTTTTCACCATCATGGTCTATTTATTAATTCTTTTGCCTGAATAAGCAATTGAAAGGTAAATACATAAGAGATTATAAGTTGTTTTTCCATATATTCTATTTAGTTTTTGCATGTACATGTTAAGTTAAACTTAAATTGCACATAACATTTTTTTCTTAGTTTTCCAAGTCTTTAGTTCGACTTAAATCACTTGTGCATAATAAAGCATACCCAGAAGGATCAATTGTTGAATGATATTTAGTAGCTGAATGCCTCACATTATGCTCACGGTATTTCTCGAACATGGAAATAATTTTTTCATGACCCTGCAGGAACGAAGTGGTGATTATAAGGCTGTTTTACTTAAATAATATTAAAAAATTAAAAAATTTGAAAGTGGTATACCAACTTAGTTATTTACGAAAATGGTATACCAAGGGTGGTAAAGGGTGGTGCATAGGCGGCACCACCCCCCATTTTTTGACACCTATCACTTTTAACTAAAAAAAACACTTTTTTAATGATGGAACCTTCTTGATAGGCGACACCAAAGTATTATTCCCATACAATTCCAATACATGGGTTAAATACGGGTTTGGGATGTGTTTGAGTGGTGGTGTCCATGTTAAAGGACTAATGTCAATATTATAGGCCGAACAAGTGGTGCCAATCTTGTAGGCGGCACCAGTTCCTAGCCATTATTTAAGTAGTGTTTGGGAAAACAAATTTGAGAATTCAAATAACAACAAAAAAAAATTATGTAGAAGAAGGGTAAACAAACAAAGAAGAACTCACAAGGTTAGTAGATATGAAATTCATTTTTTACATTATATTAATTATTTTGCTTGAAATTATATTGAGAATTTTTATTTTTTTTAACAGATCTAATATTGAATATGAATAATCAATTTTTTGTATGTGTTTATTTTGATGAAGTAATTTTGACAACAACAGTTGGATGTATATTTGAATGTCGTCAAAAAATAGTAATGAGATTTAATAGAAATGTCTCGGTTGATGATATGAAAGAAAAGATTAATGCAAAAATTGTTAGATGTTGTAGGAGAAGGATCTCGAAACTTTTTTACAAGTTTTCAATTTTGACAACCCTATCAAATTCTCCGATATGGAACTTGTAGATGATGAAGACGTGGAGACAATGGTCACTCTTTACTGTGGGAATCAGAGCCTCCAAAATGCACCAATTTAGTTTTTTGTTGAGTTAACTAATATGGAGCCAGCTGAAGATCTCACTCCATTATGTAAAGAACATGGAGTTCAAAATCCTTGTATGGTGGTTCCGATATCGTACGTTGATAATCAATAGACTGTACGCGGGTTCGACATCGATTTTAATACTTCACCTGATACTGATGTGGATGCTGGTGATGGATATGATAGTAGCGATCCTTCTGATCACGAGGTCGATGGTGATAGTGATCCCGATTTGGACGAGATCCAGATGATATCAAAGACAAAAGTATGAATGACAATGGAAATGTTAACGGGTCTTCAGTCAGGAATTCGGTTTGACACAATGACCCTTGGCACACATGTCGCTAATAGACCTTGATGCTACTCATGTAGCCGAGTTCTTGGAGTACCCTAATATACTACCTGCTCATTGGTTGGCCGTAGATTCCGAACCTGAGGAGTTGTTCGTAGGCCAAAAATTTGAAACCAAAGAAGAGTGCATATTTATCATTAAGTAGTATAGCATCAATATGTCAGTGGACTACAAAGTCATGTGTCTAAACTGATATTGTATATTGGAGAGTGTTGGAGGTCGACGGAAGGCTGCAATTAGCGAGTACGAGCCGTATTTATCCAAAAGTTACAAATGTGGAAGATACAAAAATCTGTTGGACCTCACACATGCACTTCAACACGTATGACAGAAGATCACCAGAAACTTGATTCCAAAACTATTTGTACATGCATCATGCCATTAGTGAAAGACATGCCGACCATGAAAGTTTCAGTATTTATTGTCGAAAAGCAAGTACAATTCTGGTATCGAGTATCATACTGAAAAACATGGATAGCTAAACAAATGGCAATGGAGTAGTTGTATAGAGATTGAAATGTGTCGTACAATGAGCTATATGGGTGGGTAGCCACTCTACGGGAGTATGTGCTGAGGATTGTCATTAAGTTGGAGACATAACCTTATTATGGCCAGGATAACCAACTACAACTGGGAAAAAAAATTTCCACAGAATGTTCTGGATGTTTGATCCATGCGTGGGGGCATCTCCCTACTACAAGCCGCTTGTGTAGGTATATGCGATCTGGCTATACGAGAAATATACGCAGATCCTACTTATTGCGGTTGCTCAAGACGGGAACAAGACCATACTCCCGATAGCATTTGCCATTGTGGACAAGAACATGGAATAATGTGAATTCTTCCTCATGAACCTGCAAAGGTATGTTATTAGTGACAATAACATTTGCATCATTTCCAATAAAGGGAAGATAATAATTGCCGCCATTAGATGTTCTGCTGTATTATGGAGATTTGTTTATTATATCTGGCACATCGCAGCTAACTGTCACCGAGACTACACGAATGCAAACTAGCAGAGACAAGTTGTGAAAATAGGTAAAATTTAGTTTCAATATATGTTTTAATATTATCAATACAGGAAAAAATTAATTTGATACTGTAACTTGTCTTTTCTTAATACATACACAACGTACGAGCTAGATTCATACCTTTTCCAACAAAGGATGACCAGACTTGAAGGTGACATGCAAGGTGAAACGAACACTCCTTTACAATATTGGTTGGGTACTATAAAGCCGTAACAATAGGCTCAAGGTTTCGATGACGAGTTTCGATATGGTCATATAACCACCAACCTGGCAGAGGCGGTTAACTCCTTGTTGATGAGCACACAACATCTTTCGATTTAATCTGTGTTCTTGGCTATGTTCTACATGTTAGCGACCTTAATGTCAAGAATGGGGCTAAAACAAGTCAATCAGATTAATGTGGGACACTTGTTTGTCAAAGATATCATGGATGTAATGGATGTGAACCATCAAAGGGCAAGATCGATGAATGTAGAAATATATTTATGACAGTTTCAAATGTTTTGAGTTATGGAGACCGTCTATTTATCCACAACAGAAGGATTTTTCGTCCGACAAAACTCGTAATACAACATAGCTAGTATTGAGGCACCCCAACTATATGAACAGATATTATACAAATCAATTAACAGGGCCAAGTACATCAAATGGACCTTGTTGTTGTTTGCATCCAGCATGAATACACCCTTATAATGTGTATACTGTACGCTCGAGCGACACGCATCACCTCTCGCTCAGTGGCATTATTTAATAAATGCTTGAAATTGGCCTTCAGCAAATGAAAATCTCAAACCCGAAAATTTTGACTCAACATCACCTTGTAAGACTCCTAGTAGGTTATAGTAAAGGGTGACCGGCTCAGAGATCGCATTTATGCCCATTACTGCATTCCTGTCGATTAGGAGCCGAGTTGCATACAACATCATCCAAAGTGATGGTGCACTCCCCACACGGCAAATGAAAAGTGTAGGTCTCTGGGTGCAATTGCTCGACCAAAGTGGATTTTAAGTCGTACCGCAAATCAAACGTCCGGATCAATTTCACTAACCCAAATTCGGCTAACTCCAAGTATAAAATTAGTTGTTGATCCGGCAGATATCTTAAACCATTCACACAACCCCTCAATGTGCAGTACGGGCCTTAACACTATTAAATTAAACAAATAGTTAATATAATCTAGTTTAAATCCGTAAATGACGTGCAACTTTTTATAAGGTAAGAAATAACAATTTTATTACCATCATATTAACCGTTTTCGATATATGATTATCATATTTAATCAAAGAACCCATTTTGATATCTGCGACATAAAAAAATTGAGTTCAATTAGTTTGTTGCAAAAAACACATTTTGATAGGTAATTAATTTCTATTTAGGCCTTTTTATCCTAATAATAAGAAAAGAAATCTTAAAATACAGAAATGGGATACCCTATCAAAAAATAATTATCACATTTTAAATAATTATCAAAACACATTAATATTATACAATAAGTATAGTACACTAATAATATAATTATAAAAATACTAAAGAGTTTGGTGCGCATCACATTTTTTGTCATTCTATTTCAGTATATAATAAACGTTTTTATACTACATAAGTAATAAAGAACAAAAAAAAATCTCATAAATTCCAACTCAATGATCTTATCTTTTACCTACATAAAAAAAAACAAAAAAGTTTATGTTAAAACAACAAAAATTATCTCAACATAATAAACTTAATAGGACTAATTTTGTTATTAAATCTAACAAACAACATAAAAAAATACGAATAGAAAAATAAAACAGAAACATACCTTATCAAAATAATACCTATTAAAAACCTTCTTTTCTTACCGAAATAGTACCTTATAAAAATAAATAAATAAAAATTTTAATCAAAATCTAAATGAATCAAAAACAGTTCTAAAATAACATGGTTAAACAAAAAAATAACATTAATAACCCATAAATAAAAAAAATCACTAAACTAACAAATAATATATAAATACCAAAAAATATCTCTTTTGAATTTTTTAAACACTAAACCCCTATAACCCCCAAAAAAATCCTTTAATCTCTTTTTTCCAAACCCTAAACAAAAACCACCAGTCTTTTTTTTTTCAAACCCCAAACTAATTTTTACACTTAACTCCCTAAACCCTAATTTTTTTTCCCTTTCTTCTTACCTTCTCTTCTATTCTCTTTTACCCCCTTCTACTTCTCTTCTTTCCTTCTCTTTTATTCTCTCATTTTCCATTTTCCTTCTCTTCTCTTCTCTATTCTGCTACTATCTTTTTCTTTCTTTTTTCCTTTCCCGTTCTCTTCTCTAAATCTTCTTCTTCTTCTTCTTCTTCTTTTGTTTTGTTTTTTTTTTTCACATTAGGGGACCATTATAAAGTCCCAAAAACCTATTTTTCATGAGACCCTTAAAGGGTCTCGTCCCATCGCACACAGAGAAGTAGAAAAGGGCAGAAGCAGTAGGCCAGTACCGCCTATGGGGTGCCTTTCACCAATCCCGCGTCCCATCGCACAGAAAAGTACCAAGCCGGTGCTGCCTATGGGGTACCCTTAACCAATCCCGCTTGTCAGCTAGCCTCTTAAGGTTCCACTTTAGTAGTATTCGGGTTGGGTAATAATATTCCGGTGTCGCTTATCAAGAAGGCTGCACCATTAAAAAAAATTTCTTTTTTTTTTTAGTTGAAAGTGATGGATGTCAAAAAATAGGGGTGGTGCCGCCTATACACAACCCTTCACCACCCTTGATATACCATTTGTATACCGCTTTCGAATTTTTAAAATTTTTTATATTATTTAAGTCAAATTGCCTGGTTATGAAGAAAGCTCATCTTTTGTCGTCAAGAGGTTGAGTATCAGGGATCTCCAAACCTAATACCTTGGAATGATGTCACTCTCTCAAGTACACTGCTATGTGTTGCTTCATAATGATATATTATCCGCCTATAAGCGGTAAGATTTTCTACTTAAATGATAATTTTTCCATTCAATTATTAGTTATTTCTTACTTAAATGGAATGTACTTATGATGCAATGACTTCTTAGCTTTCATGAAGAGCAATTATCATGGCACTAGAATCACTCAAAATTTAGAGTATAAATGGATGGTTAAGAAATAAGCAGGTTGGTTGTTAATCATATTAATACAAAATTTAGTAAAATGTCTCTTATTTTCCATTGATGTTCTGTAGGTTCCGTAGTTGGTGAATGATAACGCACCTTCAAAAGTAATTGCTTGCAAGTGACATATAACCTTTTTTTGTTTTTGCTTGCAAGTCACCATCATTAAACTGAGCATCATGAATTTCCTGTAGAAATGTTGGCCTTGCCTCTAGCTTTGCCAAGACTGAACCATCATCAAGCAATGTCAAACGAGTATCCATGGCTTTCAAAGCAAATAAGGATTTTCTGCTCAGAGCGAGTCAGCGACCACATTCGCCTTTCCCGGATGGTAGTCAATGATCAGATCATAATCCTTTGTCTCAAATTTAATTCTTTTTGAGTGATCAGGTACTTCAGACTCTTGTGGTCCGTAAAGATACGACACGTTTCAACATATAAATAATGCTTCCAAATCTTTAAGGCAAAAACAATCGCAGCAAGCTCTAGGTCATGGGTCGAATAATTCTTCTCGTGAGGCTTCAATTGCCGTGAAGCATAGGCTATCACCTTGCCATCTTGCATAAGCACACAGCCCAATCCATTTAAGGATGCATCACTGTAGACCACGAATTCCTTTCCCAGTTCAGGTAGCACTAAAACAGAGCTTGATCAAGAATGTCTTTAATTTCTCAAAACTTTACTGACACTTTTCTGTCCATTCAAACTTAACATCCTTCTGTAGCAACCTCGTCATCGGAGTCGCTATCATAGAAAATCCTTTTACAAACCTTCGATAGTAACCGGCTAAGCCCAAAAAGCTTCTAACCTCGGTTACATTTTTAGGTGATTTTCAATCAACAATAGCAGAGATTTTACTTGGATCAACTCGGATGTCTTCACCCAAAATAATATGACCCAAAAATCTCACTTCTTGGAGCCAAAATTCACTCTTTCTAAACTTAGCATACAATTGTTTTTCTCGCAAAGTCTGCAATACAATTCTCAGGTGCTTCGCATGTTCTATCTCATTTTTGGAATAAATCAAGATGTCGTCAATGAACACAACAATAAACTTATCCAAATATGGCCGAAAGATCCTATTTATTAGATCCATAAATACGGCCGGTGCATTCGTCAGCCTAAACGGCATAACAAGGAATTCGTAATGACCATACCTCGTCCTGAAAGCTGTCTTTGGCACATCCGATTCCTTGACACACAACTGATAGTAGCCATACCTCAAGTCTATCTTAGAGAACATAATGGCTCCTCTCAACTGATCGAATAAATCATCAATCCTTGGTAAAGGATACTTATTTTTTATGGTTACCTTATTCAATTACCGATAATCAATACATAATCTCATTGAACCATATTTCTTCTTTACAAACAACACGGGGGCACCCCAAGGTGAAAAACTTGGCCTTGCGAATCCTTTATTCGTCAACTCTTGCAACTGTGCTTTTAACTCTTTTAGCTCGATTGGTGCCATTCTATACGGAGCGATAGAAATAGGAGTTGTCCTATTTCAATACCAAACTCAATTTCTCTCTCGGGAGGTAATCTTGGTAATTCCTCCGAGAATACATCTGAATACTCACATACTATCAGCACAGACTTGATCTTCAATTCTGTTTCCTTAGTGTTCAATACAAGTGCAAGATAAGTTTCATACTATTTCCTCATGTACCTCTGGTCAACCATTATCGTGATTACATTCGGCAGCGAACCCAATTCTCTTGATTCGACCCGTGGAGTCTCATCATCCAGACATTTTAACTTAATATACTTACTACCACAATTCACAGTTACATCATGAAGGGCTAACCAATCCATACCAAGTATTACATCAAATTCATCAAATGGTAACAACATAAGGTTAGCCGGAAAACAATGACCTTGAATCATCAAAGGACAATTCTTACAGACTTTATCAACTAGAACCGATTTGCCTAATGGGTTCGACACTTTAATAACAAATCACGTAGGTTCAATGGGTATATTTATACTAGACACCGACCCCGGGTCAATTAAAGTAATAATACTCGTATTAAATATTGTCAGGAGCAGAGGCTTCCTCTCAAGCGCGTATTGCATACATTCTTGCTGGGGCTTTAGCCTCTAGTCTTACAGTATCTTTAGCTGCGACTCGACTGCCACTAGCACTTCCAGGGTATCTTGGAGGTTTACCTCGTGCCATAGGAGCACTCGACTTCAGGGTTACTTCCACTTCTTTTTCTGTTCGATCTGGGCAGTCTCTGAGAAAGTAGTTAAGAGAGCCACATTTGAAACACGCAGCACTTTTTACTCGGCACTCTCTGAAGTGAAATTTGTTGTAGCTTTTACACTTCGACTTTTTATCATCTACACTCCCCACACTAGTCATCATCGGGGAGGGAGACTTTTGACTTCATCGTGTAAGACCCTTCGCTCTACCCGAATATCCTACTGATGAAGTGGAGCGTTCATGCTGGTTCCTAGCTTTCTTCGTGGAGAATGAGAGTGTTTTACCTCTAGTTCTTTTGCTCACAACTCAAGCCTCTCTCTTTTCTTGCATTCTTTCGTTATTAAGCTCTTTGGCTTTCTTGGCCCGATCAGCTAATACGGCAAACTCTCGTATTTCAAGAATTCTGGTAAATAATTTGATGTCCTCATTCAGACCATCCTCGAAGCGTTTACACATTTCTAATTCAGTTTGGACCCATTCAGTTACGAGCTGACTTAGCCGTACGAACTCTCACTTATATTCCACTACAGTCTTGCTCCCTTGTTTGAGTTCCAGGAACTTCTTTCGCTTCGAGTCTAGAAACTGTTGGCTAATAAATTTCTTCCTAAACTCTGTTTGGAAGAAATTCCAAGTAATATTTTCCTTCAACACTACCGAGGATACGGTCTTCCACCAGTGGTATACAGTATCCTTCAAGAGAGACACGACACACTTCAAACACTCCTCGGGTGTGCATGATAATTCATCTAACACCCGTGTAGTATTTTCGAGCCAGAACTCGGCTCTTTCAGTGTCATCATCAACTTTTGCTCTGAATTCTTCAGCCTCATACTTTCTAAGCTTATCTGCAGGGGCCTTACCGATTCTTACTGGTGCCATACCTCGTGGCACATCTTCATCAGGTTGGTTAGGGGGCGAGGGCGGTTGTGGTATGTTGGGGCGATTCCTTAGATAATCCCCAAACTATTCATCCAACATATCAAAGAAGGCGGCTCGGGCCTCTTCTCGGCCTTTAGACATAAATCTCTTACTAATACTAGATACAACTCGTTGTACGGAAGCTAGAGCATGGCTCTCGACTCCCTCAGACTCATCTTGTACTCTATTGGAAGATATTTACTATATTCAAAATAATTTAAACAATTTAGTAGATGTCACACTATCAAGATTCGAAATTTGGCATGTATAGCGAACTTTAACATCCTCTACAGTAGTCCTAGAATTGACTAAATCGTAGCTTTGATACCACAAAATGTAACACCCCTCGCCCATATCCGACGCTGGGATAGGGTTCGAGGCATTATCAGTAATTCACATTTACAAACTTACTCAATCGGGTTACTGAATTTCACTCGTGATTTAAAACTCTTCAAACGTGTGCACTTTGTCTTTTATACAGGCCTCCGAGGCCTAAAAACACTCCTAGGGGTAGTACGGAACAAAATCGAAATTGTTTGATAGACTTGGGGCACTTTAGGAAATTTTTCCTTAGTTGAAATGTAACACGCCCGTGGGACTTAGAACACGCCTGTGTCTTTTTTCCAGTATGCAACACGGCCAATGCACACGCCCGTGGCCTTAGCCCGCATGTTACAATGACTTCAACCTCACCATTCTGTTAAATATACACGGCCAAGGCACACGCCCGTGTGCTTAGCCCGTGCTCTATGCTAACTTAAAATTTCAGGTGTAGGGGACACACGGTCATAGCACACACCCATGGGAGTAGCCCGTTTGTCTACCCATGCAGACCTTGTTAGGCTATTTTCCAAGCCTTAAGTCACCCTCTACTAGCCAGTTACACTTATAGATTACTATAGTGCATATTTGGGCCAAATTATCCATTTGTAAATATGAAATTTTGATTAACCTCATTGCATGTGAACCTCATGTCATTGGTTTCATACATGCTAAGTTAATTCTTATCTTGCATTTAATGATTTATATGTCTGCTTGACATATTAAGATTTACTCGTTATTATAACTCATTGCCAATTATAACTAAGCCATCGTATATAAATATAAACATGCATAGATTTGTAGGGCATAGCCTACTTCAAAATGAGCCAATTCCAATAGACATATACAAAAAAAGATAAACATATTTTTATATGTCTTCATTAGGCAAATAAAATGACATATATAACAAAATACTCAATAATCCTATACATGCCATTGGACAAAATAGAAATGTCTTTATACCAAAGCTTGTCTAGTTGATAGTCTGTTGACTATCCAATTGTCTTCCAATCCTTATGAGTCCTTGAGCTCTGAAAAGTAGGGAAAAGAGAGGGGTAAGCATTTACATGCTTAGTAAGCCCGTATAACTGGAAAGTAAACTTACCGATTATTTAGCATACAACCATATTAGGCAATAAAACCAACACGCATAGGATAGTTTCCTTATCACATGCACTCAACCATCGAGTTTCCTTATCACATGCACTCAACCATCGAGTTAGTTACATATCAATGCACCATGTAATTCATCTTAGATAAGCTCACCATTTAACATATCATCTATACATATTCCTAGTGATAGTCTCGTTGAGTTTTTAGGAAATCTCGATGGATCATCCATTTACCATCAATTCATACGAATGATCGTTTCAGTATGCACTCCCGTGAACCTCACATCTTACGGCGGGATTACCAGTCCAGGCTAAATCCCCCGTAATATAAAATCATAAGGTGATGTCGGGATTACCAGTCCAGGCTAAATCACTTATAACGACGAACACCCTTAATGAGCTCAGGTCTGAATTACCAGTCCAGGCTAAATTCAAACCCTAATTGGATTACCTGTCCGGGCTAAATCCACAATGCACACATATTCTTTGGGAGGCTCGATCACTCAAGGAACACAATCCAAGCTAGATCCTTTTTATACTTGAGATCTTCAGATTATCAGTCCAAGCTAAATCCTTTTATGCAACACATGCAGGATCTAAAGTCTCATGTAAATCATGGTTTATCCATCGAATTCTCTTTCTAACCTCAACCGAGACATTATCCAACAATTAATTATTAAAGATGCAATTCATGCATTTTCGCCATCAACAATGCAATTATCATGCATTCAAAAAACATACAATTATGCACGTTATAGCCTTACTTCGAGTTATCCGAACTTACCTAGTATTCGTTTCAGAGCTGTGTTTCGGTTATTCCGAAACCTTGCGTTTACCTCGATCGACCTCCGGAATTTGTTCCTCGAGGTTTATAACAACAAAATTATATCATTAATTCATTACATTACACTTTTCAAGTTTAATTTCTACCCCCACTCCAAATGACCGTTTTGTCCCTAACCTTTGACATTTTTACTATTTAGTCCTTAAGCTCGTATAATGAAACACATAGAATTTCTATCTTACTCAAGCCTGACCGAATATTTTTCTCTCTTATGGTAGCCTAAATTTTCCATTATTTTCTCATTTCTACCACACATTTTAAAACATTTGCAAAGTGGTCCCTACAAGGGCTTTTAATGAAAACCACTTAGGAAAAAATGTTTATCACACCTTCAACTTTCATACCCCTCCATAATCCACCAAAATACAAGCAACTCATGTATGGGTAAATTTTTAAACATGAACCCTAGCATGAAATATGGGTAGAAATGGAGAGAGTAAGCTACCGAGATTCCAAAAATACAAAGAACATTAAAAACAGGGCTTGGGAGCACTTACTATTGAGCTTGGAAAGCTTGAAAACCCTAGCTATGGAGAGCATGAAATTTTCGATAGCTATGGAGAAGAAGATGGCTGATTTTGGCTTATTTTTCCCATTTTATTTCATTAAAAATCCAATTGACCAAAATGCCCTTAAGTCCTTTCTTTAAAATTTCATCCATGTAAGCCCATTTTTGTCCAATAATTTAGAAATTGGGCAAATTGCTCTCCAAAACCTTATAATTTATAATCTAAAGAAATTTCATACAAATTGCTCCTAGAATCCAAGTTTTGCAATTTATTCAATTTAGTCCTTAATTTCCAATTAGACACCTTACTCAAGGAATTTCTTCATAAAACTTTAACACATGCATAATCTCATATTCTAGGTCTCATAATAATTATAAAATAAATATTTTGATGTCAAATTTGTGGTCCCAAAACTACTATCCTGACTAGGCCCTATTTCGGGATGTTACATTTCTCCCCCCTTAGGGACTTTCATCCCAAAAAGTCTTACCAGTAAACAGGTTCGGATATTGGTTTCTCATGGTTTCTTTTGGTTCCCATGTAGCTTCTTCCACACCATGTCGGTGCCATAGAATCTTTACAAAAGTCACACTTTTATTTCTCAACTATTTAACCTCTCGGGACAAAATCTTGACTGGTTCCACTCCGTAAGTCATGTCTGGTCTAATCTCAATCTCCTCTGGTGAAATCACATGAAAGCGGTCTGATCGATATCGTCTTAACATGGATATATGGAACACGTCGTGAATCCTTTCCAATTCGGGTGGCAATGCCAAGCGATAGCCTAATGGTCCAATCCTTTCAGTGATCTCGTAAGGTCCGATAAATCGCGGACTCAGTTTACCTTTCCGACCAAATCTCAACACCTTTTTCCATGGAGACACCTTCAAGAATGCTCTGTCCCCAACTTGGAATTCAATCTCTTTTCTTTTCAGATCAGTATAAGACTTTTGCCTAATCGATGCCGCTTTTAAACAGTCTTGTATTACTTTAACTTTTTCTTTAGTTTCCCTAATCAGATCCACTCCATGAATCTGATTTTCCCTAAGTTCTGTCCAGTTTAATGGAGTTTGACACTTCTTGCCATACAAGGCCTCATAAGGTGCCATTTTCAAACTTGTTTGGAAACTATTGTTGTAGGCAAATTCTACCAATGACAGGTATTTTTCCCAGCTACCCTGAAATTCGATGATGCAACATCACAACATATCATCAAGAATCTGAATCGTCAGCTCAAACTGACCATCGATCTAAGGGTGAAAAGCTGTACTAAAACTCAACTTCATCCCCAAGGCTTCCTGTAGCTTTTTCCAGAATCTCGAAGTGAACATTAGGCCTCTGTCTCAAAATAATCGATAATGATACTCCGTGCAATCTTACTATCTTAGAAACGTATAAGTCGGCTAGTCTATTAAGGGAATAATCTGTCCTTACCGAAATAAAATGAGCTGACTTGGTCAACTTATCCACTACGACACATATGGCATTTTTCTTTTTCGGAGTCAAAGGCAATCCTGTCACGAAGTCCATGGTAACTCTGTCCCACTTCCATTCGGGAACCATCACAGGTTGTAACAAACCTGAAGGCACTTGATGTTCAGCTTTAACTTGCTGACATACCAAGCATCTTGACACAAACTCAGAAATATCTTTTTTCATACCGTTCCACCACTATATTTTCTTCAAATCGTTGTACATTTTGGTACTTCCCATATGAATGGACAAACAGTTACTATGTGCTTCTTGCAATATTTTCTGGATAATTTCATCGTCTTTAGGTACGTATACTCTCTCTCTGAACATCAAACACTCATCAAGACTAATCCAGAAATCTGATTCAGTCCCTGACTCACATCGTGCCCTTTTTGTTTTTGCTTGCAAGTCACCATCATTAAACTGAGCATCATGAATTTCCTGTAGAAATGTTGGCCTAGCCTCTAGCTCTGCCAAGACCGAACCATCATCAAGCAATGTCAAACGAGTATCCATGGCTTTCAAAGCAAATAAGGATTTTCTGCTCAGAGCGTCGGCGACCACATTCGCCTTTCCCGGATGGTAGTCAATGATCAGATCATAATTCTTTGTCTCAAATTTAATTCTTTTTGAGTCATCAAGTACTCCAGACTCTTGTGGTCCGTAAAGATACGACATGTTTCAACATATAAATAATGCTTCCAAATCTTTAAGGCAAAAACAATCGCAGCAAGCTCTAGGTCATGGGTCGAATAATTCTTCTCGTGAGGCTTCAATTGCCGTGAAGCATAGGCTATCACCTTGCCATCTTGCATAAGCACACAACCCAATCCATTTAAGGATGCATCACTGTAGACCACGAATTCCTTTCCCAGTTCAGGTAGCACTAAAACAGGAGCTTCAGTCAGCAATGTCTTTAATTTCTCAAAACTTTACTGACACTTTTCCGTCCATTCAAACTTAACATCCTTCTGTAGCAACCTCATCATCGGAGTCGTTATCATAGAAAATCTTTTTACAAACCTTCGATAATAACTGGCTAAGTCCAAAAAGCTTCTAGCCTCGGTTACATTTTTAGGCGATTTCCAATCAACAATAGTAGAGATTTTACTTGGATCAACTCGGATGCCTTCACCCAAAATAGTATGACCCAAAAATCTCACTTCTTGGAGCCAAAATTCACTCTTGCTAAACTTAGCATACAGTTGTTTTTCTCGCAAAGTCTGCAATACAATTCTCAGGTGATTTGTATGTTCTGTCTTATTTTTTGAATAAATCAAGATGTCGTCAATGAATACAACAACAAACTTATCCAAATATAGCCGAAAGATCCAATTCATTAGATCCATAAATATGGTCGGTGCATTCGTCAGCCCAAACGGCATAACAAGGAATTCGTAATGACCATACCTCGTCTTGAAAGCTATCTTTGGCACATCCGATTCCTTGACACGTAACTGATAGTAGCCAGACCTTTAGTTTATCTTAGAGAACACAGTGGCTCCTCTCAACTGATCAAATAAATCATCAATCCTTGGTAAAGGATACTTATTTTTTATGGTTACCTTATTCAGTTGCTGATAATCAATACATAATCTCATTGAACCATATTTCTGATTTCAAGAATACAGATCAACAATTCGATGTCCTCATTCAGACCCTCCTCGAAGCGTTTACACATTTCTGATTCAGTTTGGACCCATTCAGTTGCCTACTGACTTAGCCATACGAACTCTCTCTTATATTCCGCTACAGTCTTGTTCCCTTGTTTGAGTTCCAGGAACTCCTTTCACTTCGAGTCTAAAAACCGTTGGCTAATAAATTTCTTCCTAAACTCTGTTTAGAAGAAATTCCAAGTAATATTTTCCATCAACACTACCGAGGATACGGTCTTCCACCAGTGGTATGCAGTATCCTTTAAGAGGGACACGGCACACTTCAAACACTCCTCGGGAGTGCATGACAATTCAACTAACACCCGTGTAGTATTTTCGAGCTAGAACTCGGCTCTTTCAGTGTCATCATCGACTTTTGCTCTGAATTCCTCAGCTCCATACTTTCTAAGCTTGTCTACAGGGTCCTTATCGATTCTTACCGGTGCCATACCTCGTGGCACATCCTTATCAGGTTGGTTAGGGGGCGGGGGCAGTTGTGGTATGTTGGGGCGATTCCTTAGATAATCCCCAAACCATTCATCCAATATATCAAAGAAGGCGGCTCGGGCCTCTTCCCGGCCTTCAGACATAAATCTCCTACTACTACTAGATACAACTCGTTATACAGAAGTTAGAGCATGGCTCTCAGCTCCCTCGGACTCATTTTGTGCTCGATTGGAATACATTTACTATATTCAAAATAATTTAAACAATTTAGGAGATGTCACACTATCAAGATTCGAAATATGGCATGTATAGCGAACTTTAACGTCCTCTAAGGTAGTCCTAGAACCGACTAAACTATAGCTCTAATACCACTAAATGTAACACTCCTTACCCGTATCCAACGCCGGGATAGGGTTCGAGGCATTACCGGTAATTCACCTTTACAAACTTACTCAATCGAGTTACTGAATTTCACTTGTGATTTAACACTTTTCAAACGTGTGCACTTTGTCTCTTATACAGGCCTCCAAGGCCTAATAACACTCTTAGGGGTAGTACGGAACAAAACCAAAATTGTTCGATAGACTTGGGGCACTTTAGGAAATTTTCCCTTAGTTGAAGTGTAACACGCCCGTGGGGCTTAGAACATGCCCGTGTCCTTTTTCCAGTATACAACACGGCCAATGCACACACCTGTGGGCTTAGCCCATGTGCTACATTGACTTCAACCTCACCATTCTGTTAAATATACACGGCCAAGGCACACGCCCGTGTGCTTAGCCCGTGCTCTATGCTAACTTAAAATTTCAGGTTTAGGGGACACATGGTCATAGCACACACCAATGGGAGTAGCTCGTTTGTTTACCCATGTAGATCTTGTTAGGCTATTTTCCAAGCCTTAAGTTACCCTCTACTAGCCAGTTACACTTATAGATTACTATAGTGCATATTTGGGCCAAATTATCCTTTTGTAAATATGAAATTTTGATTAACCTCATTGCATATGAACCTCATGTCATTGGTTTCATACATGATAAGTTAATTCTTATCTTGCATTTAATGATTTATATGTCTGCTTGACATATTAAGATTGGCTCGTTATTATAACTCATTGCCAATTATAACTAAGCCATCGTATATAAATATAAACGTGCATAGATTTGTAGGGCATAGCCTACTTCAAAATGAGCCAATTCCCATGGTCATATACAAAAAAAAGATAAACATATTTTTACATGCCTTCATTAGGCAAATCAAATGACATATATAACAAAATACTCAAAAATCCCATGCATGCCATTGGACAAAATAGAAATGTCTTTATACCAAAGCTTGTTTAGTTGATAGTGTGTTGACTCTCCAATTGTCTTCCAATCCTTATGAGTCCTTGAGCTCTGAAAAGCAGGGAAAAGAGAGGGGTAAGCATTCACATGCTTAGTAAGCCCGTATAACCAAAAAGTAAACTTACCGATTATTTAGTATACAATACCGATTATTTAGCATACAACCATATTAGGCAATGAAACCAACACACATAGGATAGTTTCCCTATCACATGCACTCAACCATCGAGTTAGTTGCATATCAATGCACCATGTAATTCATCTTAGATAAGCTTACCATTTAACATATCATCTATACATATTCCTAGTGATAGTCTCGTTGAGTTTTTAGGAAATCTCGATGGATCATCCATTTACCATCAATTCATACGAATGATCGTTTCAGTATACACTCCCGCGAACCTCACATCTTACGGTGGGATTACCAGTCCAGGCTAAATCCCCCGTAATATAAAATCATAAGGTGATGTCGGGATTACCAGTCCAGGCTAAATCACTTATAATGACGAACACCCTCAATGAGCTCGGGTCTGAATTACTAGTCCAGGTTAAATCCAGACCCTAATCAGATTACCGGTCTAGGCTAAATCCACAATGCACATATATTCTTCGAGAGGCTCGATCACTTAAGGAACACAATCCAGGCTAGATCCTTTTTATACTTGAGATCTTCAGATTACAAGTCCAGGCTAAATCCTTTTATGCAACACATGCAGGATCTAAAGTCTCATGTAAATCATGGTTTATCCATCGAATTCCCTTTCTAACCTCAACTGAGACATTATCCAACAATTCATTATTAAAGATGCAATTCATGCATTTTCATGCCATCAAAAATGCAATTATCATGCATTCACAAAACATACAAATTATGCATGTTATAGGCTTACTTTGAGTTATCCGAACTTACCCGATATTCATTTTAGAGCTGTGTTTCGGTTATTCCGAAACCTTGCGCTTGCCTCGATCGACCTCTGGAATTTATTCCTCGGGGTCTATAACAACAAAATTATATCATTAATTCACTACATTACAAATTTCAAGTTTAATTTCTACCCCGGTCCAAATGACCGGTTTTCCCCTAACCTTTGATATTTTTACTATTTAGTCCTTAAGCTCGTATAATGAAACACATGGAATTTCTATCTTACCCAAGCCTGACCAAACATTTTTCTCTCTTATGGAAGAACACATTTTCCATTATTTTCTCATTTCTATCACACATTTTAAAACATTTGCAAAGTGGTCCCTACAAGGGCTTTTCATGAAAATCACTTAGGAAAAAATATTTATCACACCTTCAACTTTCATACCCCTCCATAATCCACCAAAATACAAGCAACTCATGCATGGGTAAATTTTTAAACATGAACCTTAGCATGAAATATGGGTAGAAATGGAGAGAGAGTAAGCTACCAGGATTTTAAAAATACAAAGAACATTAAAAACGAGGCTTGGGAGCACTTACTATTGAGCTTGGAAAGCTTGAAAACCCTAGCTATGGAGAGCATGAAATTTTCTGCAGCTATGGAGAAGAAGATGGCTGATTTTGGCTTATTTTTCCCATTTTATTTCATTAAAAAGCCAATTGACCAAAATGCCCTTAAGTCATTTCTTTAAAATTTCATCCATGCAAGCCCATTTTTGTCCAATAACTTAGAAATTGGAAAAATTGTTCCCCAAGACCTTCTAATTTATAATCTAAAGAAATTTCATACAAATTGCTCCTGGAATCCAAGTTTTGCAATTTATTCAATTTAGTCCCTAATTTCCAATTAGACACCTTACTCAAGGAATTTCTTCATGAAATTTTAACACATGCATAATCTCATATTCTAGGTCTCATAATAATCATAAAATAAATATTTTTATGTCGAATTTGTGGTCCCGAAATCATTGTCCCGACTAGGCCCTATTTTGGAATGTTACATGAGTAAGCTATATGTCAATGCTCAAGTCATATTCTAGTAGGGAAAACTTTCTTATTTTATCCACCAAAAAAGGAATACAAAAATATTTATAAGCCATCATTCATTCCTATCTTTATATTTGAATCTTGCTCATTTATTCCCCTCAATTCTAGATTTGTCACCTTTTAGGTTAAAAGAGTTTAAAGACTATGAGTATATGCCGGTTTGGAGATAAGCTATATGATTTTACAACTTACTCTAAAAGGATTACCAAACATTCTTCTGAAAGTAAAGTTGATATGAATGTCATGAAATTTTGTAATCAGGTAAACATTTTTATTTATTATTTTTTTGCAAGGTTTAAAATACTTATAAGAAGATTATTTCAAGGGCTTCGATTCACAACTGAGTGATCTTCTCCTCCTATGGCCTCAACTTTGGGAAATGACAACAAGATATTACCGCCTACACCTAAACCTCCACAGAGCCTATCCTCCCCAAATGGTATTTTTAAAAATTATGAAATTTTTATACCAATATGAATTATATCTTACTTCAAAATAATAATTATTATCCAATGTAAAAGATGGTCATTGAACTCAAGGTCGCTCTCATATGCTTGATTTATGGAACTTGAAACAAGGAAAATAGATTCTTGTGGATTTGAACAAGTTCTCTTAACCCATTAATGTGGAGGCAAAAAAACTAGCCAAGTTCCTTGGTTCAGCTTCGTAGAAAGGAAATTATGTCCTTTGAACTATGAAGAATAGAAGGATATGCCTCCTTTCTACATGATACAACTTTTGCATGAAGTGAACATAAAGTTGCATTTTCCCTATTTTCATGATTGTCTAGCACATGTTTGATATTTGTGCAATGCTCAAATTGAATATGAAAATGATCATTGTCTTCATATTATGCAACAAAGATTCAAGGTATCTGGTGGAGAGAAAGGGCAATGCCTTATAATACATTCTGTTGGTTCGAAATAGAGACAGTTTAAGTATAGGCTGATGTAACGATCCTATACTCAGGAGTGTCAGAAAGTGCATTCCCGAGACTCTGTTTCCATAAATCAGACTCGTAAATATTTTTAATAAATATTTACAAAGTTAGTTGTATAGTCAATTAAATTTTGATTAAGTGAATTTGCATGAATTAAGAATTATTATTGTATAAGGACTAAATCGCGTATAGAGTAAAAAGTTGAATTATAGATTAAAAATTATTGAGGGACTAAAGTGAAATTATACATTTGCTTTATTTAGTGGACGGCATTAATGATATATATAACATATATGTAAACTTATTATATATATTATAATAATTAAAAAATTAAAAGTTAAAAGTATGTATATATATTATATAATATATAATAAATGAAATTATAATTGAAAGAAAGTGGACAAATGTGAAAGAAGACATGTAAAATTAAATAGAAAATAAAAGAAAGAAAAAATGAGGAGAAACGTACGGCCACAATGGTTTAAAACTTTTCAAGTTCAATTGGTTAGTCAATTTAGTCCATTTAGTCCATTTTCTTGTAATTTTTATGTTTATGGAATCCCAATACTTAGGGATAGTCAACCCGTGTTGTAATTTTTGGTATTGTTTAGAATTTTAGATGTTACTATTGTTGAATAGATTAAGTATTAGGGATTAAATTGATAGAGTTTTAAGTGAAAAGTGAAAAAGGACTAGATAGAGAAGCTAATTCTTGATTTTGAGTAATAAGGACTAAATTGTAAAAATTTTGAAATTTAAGGGTATAATTGAAAATAGGGAGTTAAATTTAGTTCAAAGTGAAATTAGTATGAAAATATAGAGTTAATTGTGAAGATCAAAAATTAGTCTCAATTTAGGGTCTAAATTGAAAATTAAACAAATATTGTGTAAAAATTGAAATATTCAATGTGAAATTGGATTGTGTTGTATTGATATATTTTAATTATTTTAATTCCGTAGCTAACATCGTACCAGAATCCTCGACTAAAAAGGAGAAGGATAAAATCAACGTCGAATAGCTCAAAATCCATGGTTTATGTTTCTATAATCTGAACTAAGTTGTAAATTATTGCACTTTGAATTATTACATATGGTAAGCATTAGAGGTGAGAATTAATGTGCTTTACAATTGAATTGGATTCATAGTTGATTGAATTGGATTGATTTGGCATATGTTATGAATGTATTGAGTAATTGGAAATTGAAATGAATATATGTTTAAATGTGATAATGTGCAAATATGAGAATTGGATATTGGTTGTATTTGAAAAGTGAAATGAAACCCTATTAACTGTATCGGACTGAGTTGGGTATAGATGGCATGCCATAGGATATGAAAAGTTCAGGGATTTCTTCGACTTCGAGTCGATGAGGCTCTGGGTGCCAATTTGCTTTGGTTTAACCAATAAGACACTGGGTGTCAATATATATAGCGCTGGGTGCAGTTATTACTTCGGATTTATCCGATCAGGTACTGGTGTCAAACTGGTGTGCTGGTTGGATCTGTGCATCTGTCCGAGTCCAAGTCATGTTAATAGGGTAAATAAATAATAAAGTTCTGTATTTGATATTGAAATGGCATGGTATGTGAAATGGAAATGAAATAATGGATTGAAAAATGAAATGTGAAATATGTTGTGAACAAATGAAATATATGAGTTATGTGCTCATGAATTGACTATGGAATAAGTTGTACCATTATATAAATGCAATGTTGATTGATATATGGCAAACTATTTATATAGCAAGTGATGTGAATTGAGATATTTGTTAAAGCTAAATCAAGTATGAAATCATGTGAAAAATTGAGTACAACATGAAATGATGTATTAATATGTATGAACTTGAAATGGTGATATCTTATAATGGTATGCTTGGTTAATAGTGTGATTGAATAATTTAATTTGAGGATTCATGTATTATTATGTCTTTAAATGTTCAGGTTATAGAAATATCACTGAGTTTTACTCAGCGTACAGTTTTGTTTCTCATATGCAGGCTAGGTACTTCTCTTTTGATTGTCGACTCAGCATCCAACAATGATCCTGACCTCAAATGTGGTTATGTTTACCTTTTGTAATGGCATGTACCTAGGATGTTTTAATTTATAGTTATTTTGTGGATGGATCTTAAATGAAGTTATAAGTATAATGTTGTTTTGAGTATATAAGTATATGTTGTGATTGGAGCAATAATTTGACATATTGTTTTGAACCAATGTTTGTTAGGTGTATGCAAACTAAGCTAGATGTTTTAGGTAGTTATAAGCTAGACTAAATTGAGTGATTTTGGCATGTTTTCAACTTTGATTTGAATGATGAATTGTTGATATGTTTTGACGATATAAATGTGGTACCAATGAGGGTACATTGGGTAAGCACCTAAGATGATTATTTTGGCATGTTTGGAGTGTGTTTGATTGTATTTTGGATAGGTTAAATAATTGGTTTTTGAGTTGTTTAGTGCCCAAGCAAGTAGAAAATGGTAAACTTGTTGTTTAAGGTACATTTTAGGTCCACGCGGCAAGACACACAGGGGTGTGACTTGGCCATGTGAGACACACGGTTGGGTAACATGGCTGTGTGTCACCTAATGAGTGCTTAGGGAGTAAGTCAGGTAGCACACGAGCGTGTTAGGCCTTTTCGAGAGTTACACGGCCTATCACATGGGCGTGTAGCTAAGCCGTGTGATCTAAGTTAGAGAGTTACAAGGGTACGGACACAGGCTGGGACACGACTGTGAGCCTCTATTTCGAATGTTACACGGCCTAAGACACGGGCGTGTGTCTCAGCCGTGTGACCCCTGCAATTGAATTTTTCTAAATTTTTCCTCAATGTTTCAAATGTTTCCAATTTAGTTCCGAAACATGCCTCGAGGGCTCGAATAAGGGATGATATGCTTGTATAATATTGGGTTATGTTATTATTATTCAAATGTTTTGAAATGAATGATTTGGGTTACGTTTATTCGGTAATGCTCCAAGACCTTATTCTGGTGACGGATATAGGTTAGGGGTGTTACAACTGAAGAGTGACAACTATATTCCAATAGAGGACGAATCACTCGAACAAATTTTTAGGAAAGTTCTGAAAGGTGTTTATGAAGATCAATGGAAATACTTAGTTGAGAAGTGGAGGGATTGTTGACATGATGTAAGTAATTAGTAGATTAAGATTATTTGCTAAGATGTTCACTACATGTTTGAACATTAAATGAGAATGACCGGTAAGTATAGGCTAAATGTGACAAAGATTAAATGATAGAGATTACGTATAGTTGCTATGTTGACAGGCTGAATTTTGTTGACACGTTCACTACCTGGTTAGCGGCATGTTTGTACATTAAATGCATATTTGTGTACTTACGCATATATACATACATATATATACATTATTTCCTACTTTGAATATTGACAGAGATTATTGAAGAGTGGATCATCATCACTTGCCCATCTGAAATTTGTTCATACTATGGGGGCAATGTCTTTTGCTGAACGAAACTAGATATGTGTAAGTCTTTCTTACTTCTTAATCAATAATTATCTATTTCTTTATGATAAATTTATATTTATACATTATTGTTTAGTAATGAATTACTAGGAGGAAGGGAAGCATAAAGAACTTTCTCAACTTGAACACTTTCACTATCAACACTGCAAGGATGATGGCATATTCATAAATGAGCATGCCGAGAAACTCTTTGTATGTATAAGTAACCTAGACAAATTGCATTGTCTGAATTATGCTTCTTTTTTACGACCATATAATAATTTGATATAATATGTTAGTTTATACTACTTGATAGCAAGAGGCATTAACTAAACTAAAGAAAATTGTTTCGGAAATAAGGGAACCCATGACACAGGAAGAGAGGACAGCACTTGAAAATGAAGTTTATGAAATTGTGATGGGTCATGGAAGGACAAGAGGATACGGC
This sequence comes from Gossypium longicalyx, assembly GCA_025698465.1. Classification (NCBI taxonomy): domain Eukaryota; kingdom Viridiplantae; phylum Streptophyta; class Magnoliopsida; order Malvales; family Malvaceae; genus Gossypium; species Gossypium longicalyx. The sequence continues at coordinate 6,711,216 of CM046998.1, read as the reverse complement.
TTTGGTGTAACCCCAGTGATTTTGAAAAACTCACAAAACACAGAAACGACGGGGACAGCATCAATGGACCAAGTGATTAATGAATCGCAGGAAAAGCATGTAGAGGAGTTATTTGCAGTACGAGCTAAAATGATAAGTTAAAACACAAATTTGGATATATGCAAATCGAAAATGACAAGAGATATATTGATCTTCAAGCGGAACTTTGAGCTCGAGACGCGAAGATTAATTCAATCTTTGATTCCATGCAACGAATTAATGGAAGTAAGTACTATTTTACATAATTTTATATAATTCATGTAATTTCTGACATTCAATGTGATTACTGCTATTTGATCACAGATTTTCTCTCATCTGATAATCCTTTGATACAATGCTAGGATGATATTGGAATAGATCGTGGAGATAAGATGTGACACTTGACGACTACTATAGGTTGGTGAGGACAACATGAACTTCCAAGTGCTTTTAGATATGCTTGAGTTGGAATAGAGCTAAAGAAAACAATCACCTACTCTCTGTTTGTTATTTTTATTATTATGATTGACATCTTGTAGACATGTAATGTTAGATTTTGGTGCTTGACTTGTAAGAAAGCTACATTTGGAAATTTGATATATCTAGTTAATTTAGTTATCTGGTTCATATAGTTTTTTTAGTGATTTATTTGTATTATTAATAATTGATTAGTAATATGGGCTCAAGCCCCACCAAACATGTCTTCTCTAAAAGGTTTATAGAGATGCAAACAACACATCTCTACAGACTGAATTATAGATACGCATATATGCATCTCCGTTGACTAGAAGTAAAGACACGAATAATGCATCTCCTTTGACAATGTTATAGAGTCGCGCCCATGCATCTCCACTGATATACCTATGGAAATGCATGCCTCGTGTCTCCATAGACTGAGCTATAGCGTTGCCCACATGTGTTTTCACTAAATAAAGGTAGAGACATAATGGATGCATCTCCACTGACTGAGCTATAGAGATGCGTGAGTTTTTGCATCGCCAACCCTAAGAAACATACCCAGTGGTGAGCGACGTCATTTTGCGTCTCTTTAGAGTTCTCGACAAGCCATTAACCTATCTTGCTGTAGTGCAAACATATTTTCGTATTTTTATTATTAAAAACAACTATTTATTTCATTTACCAAATGTGTTTTTCAATTTTCAAAAAATAAAAATTATCTTTAAAAATAAAAATAGAAAATATTTCCAAAAATTAAATATAAACTCTTTTTCTTTATTCAATATGCAGTTAGTTCAACTAGACATACTAAAACTATCAATCAAATTATAATTTCAAATGTATAATTATATGTCCTAATATTATATTTTAAATTAATATTTCCCCTTATTTTTAATATTATAATTTAAATTAAGATTTTAATAAATATATTAAATTAAAATAATCTAATTAAAATTTTAATGATATTTTTCTTCTTTAAAATAAAAAATATTAATTCATAGTTAGTGTGACAAAAATTTTGTGTTCAAGTGATTACAACCTCATACTATTTATTTATTTTAATTTTTATTTAATTATAAGAAAAATAATAAAATAATAATGAAAAGATAAAGAGATAAAATATCAATATAGAATTTCTTAGCAACTCATACAATAAGTGATTACAAGCTCTAACATTCACTAGAGGTTAGACTCCTCACTTTGGTACCTAAGATCTAGATAACTCTCCTCTAAGATTCCCCTAAAAACTTAGGACAATAACCAAGTAACAAACTTGATGTTGCATTCAATGCACTTACAAGAAATGCTCTTCAATAAATAAGAATTAACTGCTCTTTAATCAGTATATCACCTTTACAAGTCTCCTTAATTTAGATGGAATTGAGACTTGCTAACATACTCTATCAATTATAATCAATTTTCCCATAAAGCCATAAAGATAACAAGCATAAAGTATATCTTCAATGAGCTCAAGATAAGGCCTGAATCTTCAAGATACACTGTCAAGTTTTACTTGATTCAATCCAATCTCACCAAAATTAAGAAGTCGATTTCCTTCATCAAATTCAAGCCAATCTCCAAGATATATTGTTATAAATAGTTTGGATATCATACATGGGCTTGCAACCATCCAAAGTACCAACAAGAATCAAATCCCAAAGATTTTGTTACCAAAATTTGCTAAGATTAAAATGACAAGTTTCTTAGCTGAGCAGTGTCTTAATTGACACAACTTGAAACTGCCCAACATAATTTTTCAGTAATTGCCCAACTAAGTTGGGACACAGTTGAAGGATGACACCAACTCGGTAAACCTTTTAAATACAGTAAAGATAGATAAGTTATAACACCCCTCACCCTGTCCGGTCGTCGAACCTGAGCTATAGGATGCTATAACAATTAACAGAGTGAATTACATACAATTCCATCTTTAAAATTCAATTAAATAGTAAAAAAAATTACATAATCCATGCACAATATGATTTACAAACTAATTCAAGTCCCAACTGACCTTACGAAAGCCCTTAAGTTGACCCGAGAACAAAAAAGGATTGAATTGTAACATTTTCAAAAGATAAAGGAAAACATGTAAAACAGGGGTCACACAGTCATGTGTTTGAGCCGTGTAACTCTTTGAATATGTAAGAATAAATTACAAAAATTCAATAAAATTCGCATAGCCATGTGACTAGGCCGCGTAGCAAACTGTAACTATATAAAATTGGAGTCACACGGTCGTGTATAGACTATGTAACTCATTGTGACTGTGTGGGTCAAATTACAAATATTCAATAAAAATCACACAACCATGTGGATAGGCCATGTAACAAACTGAAACCGTGTGAAAAATAAAATGACCAAATCTACAGTACTTACACGAACGTGTGGCCAACCCATGTGGCAATTAAAAACTGTGTGGTACAAATGGTTCATAATTTATAGTGATCGCACAGTTGTGTCACTTGCTTGTGTGTAACACACAGTCGTGTGTTAGCCTGTATGGTTCAAAAACAGGCCATTTGATGCATGATTCAATCCAACCCTTAAACATGACCTAAAATGCATTTTTTGTCATTGAAATCCTGCCCAAAAACATGTCAATACCATGCTAAAAACATGCCATCCAACACACCCCTAATCATCTAACCAATATGCCACAAAGTGGCACCATTTCACAAACAATACATAACCAATTCCATTTCTCAAAGTATAAACATACAATTCCATAACCACATATCATGAACATTAAACATTCACCATTTCATTTACTTCTTTCAACTAAACACAATACTACATAAACTAAATGTTTACCACTCACTAAGGCGCATACTAATAAATTCAAACATACATAGACAACATAGATTCCAAAATGACATCCTTAAGTATGTGCCAAATTATATAGAGAAAGGATCACAAACTTTAAGGACTTTGGGATCTCGGTTGAATGCTGAAGTAAAACTCGAACGTAGTTATAAACCTATCCTGCATACAGAAATTGAATTACACAATGAGAAAGTAATTTAATGTACTTTTTTTAAAATCGAGAAAGTATAGAGAAATTAACTTAATCCACGTTTACTTGAACTAATGTTTAAAATTCATGCTATTAAGTTTCAACATGAATCTTTTGTCACCGATTATTCACTTCCATAGTTAGGAACATTATTCTATATTATGCTACCACTGGAATTCCAAACTCTTAAACTCTTTTTAACTCATTTTAATCTGTCATCTTGGATTGCCCAGGAACAATGACTTGCCAGCCCAGATTGCCTGATGATGATAGCTTACCATCCCAGATTACCCGATAATGATGGTTTATCAAGTCAAGTCCACTGGCACATCAATCACCTCCATATGTTATCGTATAGCGAAAAGCAATACGTCTTCATCTCAATTAATATACTCAAAATGCTTCTATACAACTTCATACCCAATAGCAAATATAATTCAACCTCATAATTTCAAATCTATTCATTTTTGTACCTATCTTGTTATTCAATTTCAAATATTCCAAATCCTTTCAACTCACCCCAAAAAGTCTATTGTATACAGAGCAATGTATAATATCATAGAAATATAGAAATTAAATAAATGTTAAACCGTAGGAACACTTATTGAAACTCAAATTATTGTAGATGCGAATATTAATACAACAATGCATAAAATTAAATTCCAGCTCAATTCACAGTCATTCACAATATCACACGAATTTTACAATTTATTCAATTTAGTCCTAACAATCGAAATCAATATAACTTTTAAATTAAAACTCCAAATTTCAATCCATTTTCACTGTAGTCCATTAGGACCTCCTATTTCTCATTTCCACATCAAATTTTATAGTTTATGCATTTTAGTCCCTATTGTACAAAACTATAAATTAACTTCACAAATTAGTCATTTTTCATATCTAAGCTTAAAATCTATCAATTTAATACTTAAAACTTCAAGAATCCATCAATGATAACTTTCTAACACTTTAAAAGTTTCAAAAATTAACACACAGGTCAATTAGATTGAGCTCTTGAGATTTCAAAAACATAAAAGTTACAAAAAATGACTAAATTACACTAACCAATCAAGCTTCAAAGTCACAAACCCCTTTGGCCAAAAGTTTTCTTCTCATTAGCTATGGAGAACGGGTTTTGTAGAGAAGATGAGAATCAAAGGTGAAGTTAGGGGGCTGGCAGCCCTCTTAAAATGAAAAATTATTATTTATGCCCTTTAAAAAATTTTAAAATTTTAAATTAGTAAAAGGTAAAATTACACTTTGGCCCTTTAAATTTATAAAAATTTGATTTAATCCTTTAAAAATTATAAAGATATAGATTATAAAAAATTAAAATTTCATTCAACCCCCTAAAAAATTGTTTTGGCTTCGCCCCTTATGAGAATAGTTTCTTTTTCTTTCCACTCTATTCTTTTATTTCTTACTTTGTTTTATTTTATTACAAATTTTAGCTAATAAAAATTAAACTTTGAAATGGAATTTTAATGCCTCCTCTCACCGTCCACTATTATTAAGGTGATATAATCATTATTTTGGTTATTGGTTAAATCACTAAATAAGTCCTCCAACCCTTTTACTAACTAAAATTCTATAGTAGTGAATCTTTATAATTTAGTCCCTGTAATTAAATTAATCACTAATTCGGCAAAATTATCTATCTAAAATTAAATTCACTTATATGATATCTGATGGACGTCAAATCCACCAAATATAATTCCTACAAAATAACTCTAATTAGTAGTAAGAGTGGTAGTAGGTCGAGTCCACAAGGATTTGCTGTTATAATCAACTTCCGTGTACAGCTTATGATCAGATTGTTTGTCGTGTCGAAGGTCGTGGCAATAGTCGTGCCCACGACTCCAATCATACCTGCAAAAAATTAGAAATAAAAGTAAATCGGGGGTTTTTTGAAATGTTTATAAACTAGATAATTGAAACAGCATAAACAATTAATTAAATAAATTAGAAAATAAATTCAGAATTTTGCGACAGATAAAATAAGCCTTAGCCTTAGACTCGGTCAATTTCGTATCAAGAATCAATCCTCGAAAATTAATCTTCTCCTCCAATCGATAAGCTAGTTATAGCAGTTAAGAACGTCCTAACCACCAATTCTTCCTCTAGTAGTTGGTTCCTGTACGACCTGTAAACCAACCCTTACTGATTATCTAACCGAGATACACGTGTTCCTGATTCAAGATTCCGGTAGCCTTGTGTTCTAAAGAACCCAACTCGAATTAACGGCCTCAACCGCGTGGGTCGTTTAAACCCGATCACCTCTTCCTCTATTTGTTCTCAGAAATCCGAATACAGCATGGCCGACTCGAATCTCCAACTGTAAGCAAACACGACTCTAACCTAATGTGCACTTTGACTTGAAATCGAATTTGACTTTAAGAGATGATTGGTCTATCCCGATACTTAGGAAAAAAATGAATACCGATGGGACGGATTTTTAGCAGAAATTCGTATCTCACGATTCCCGACTGGAAAGAACACCGGCCTAAAGCTAAGATAAAATTTAGCTAAGCATGAAATTGTTCATGCTTTGTGAGCTTGGAAAGAAGATTGATGATTATGGTGATGGAAATTGGAAAGGAAAAGCACTTGGAAGGCAATTAGCCCAATTTTAAAAAAGAAACAAAACCAAATGAAAAATGAAGAATGCTTAATGCCAATTTGGAAGGGAAAAGTAGAGTATTTCTATTCCAAATAGAAGTAGGAATACAAAAAATAAGAGATGATTTTCTAAGAACTAAAAGCCCTATTTATATACATGGGGTTTACTAAAAATAGCTTAACCTAAATTAATAAATTAAAATAAAATTAAAATAAATAATAAAAATCAAAATAAAATATAACAAACTAAAATCTTCCTATTTTTAGCTTTTTACAAATTCAAAATATATGATTAATCCTTGGCTTTCTCCATCTTCTGGTTTGGCCCCAATTCAACGATTTGTCTTTCAATTTGGCCCCTTTTTGCTTGTTTTTGACCAATTGCATCCTAACAAGATTAAATCATAAAAACACCAATTAAGCAGGGATTAATTCATAAATAACCCAAATTAAACACAAGAATCATGTAAATTAATATGTTTATCAATATCCCCGCAAATATTAGATAAAAATATTAACAGATTCGGTTCATGAAAGCAAGATCCCAAAATCGCATTTTTCCGACACCATTGACTTTCAAATCATTACATAAGTTGGGATCCATTTTCTCTAGTAGAAATCTAAATTTGTTTTGTAAACTTGCTAAAAAAAATCAATTGATTGATTTAGTAATATAATTGTCTTGATCGGACATGTAAAATTCAGAATTGATTCGATATTTAAATCCTACCAACCATGAATATTATTTCTTTAAATATATATTTATCTAGTTGTTGGAAGTTTTATTTCATCACACAAATGATTAGATTAAATTTAATAAAGATTTGATATAGATCATCTATGTGGATTCAAATAATTAAATTTGACAATGAGATTATTAAAATACAAATATTTTAAAGGCTTGACGGTTTGAAAGACTCTCAAACTTTTTTGAAAAAATTAATTAAGCTCCTACAATCATTTTGCACTCAATTAAGCCCCTGAACTAACAAAACTAATTAAATAGGCTCTTAGGCTAACATTGTCATGTCAGTAAAAAAATTGATTTCTTTTTAAAATAAAATAACTAAAAGGAAAATTTAATTTTTTTTTTACAGGGATGAACCTAGATGTATGGTTGTCCAAGTTTAGTTTCTTTCATATTTATTTAGTATCAATTTCCATAAAATTATGATAATTTTTTACAATTCTTACTTTTTATTACAATTTATATATGGGTAAAACCATTAATAACTAAACTATGAGTAGGTTTTTATTTTGGTCACTAAACTAAAAAAGGTTACAATTTGGTCACTAACATTACAATTATTCCTTTTGGTCCCCTAACTGTTAAGTGGCACTTTTTTAGTTGGTACAGTAATAATTTTAGTCCTAAGTTTTCATACTTATTGTCAAATTGATCCTGGTTATATATAAAATGATAAGAAAATGAAATTCTTTTTAAAAATTTAGAAAATTCTAAAAATTAAAATAAAAGTAACAAAAATAAAAAAAATAGATAAAGTGAGAAAAACTGAGGGAAAATTGTTTTTAAACCCTCCAAAATTTCTCTTTGAATTATCTATATAGAAACATTTAATACCCATTCTTTAAAAAAACATAGAAAAATAATTAAACAAAATTATTTGTTCTTTGTTTCTTACCTCTTCTATCCTTGACATAGCTTTTTTGTTATAAGAAAAGAAAAAAAAATTCAAACTACAATTTTTTTTACAATTTAAATTTTGAAAAATAATTTAAATGAATTGAAGTTTTTAATTGAGTTTGAAAAGGAAAAAATTTGTGATATATTTTATATTTTAATTTACTAAAAAAAGGGCATCGGAGTCGATTCACAAGCCTTGTAATATTAGTTCTGGATGTTCTTCAAGGGCACGAAACTGACTTGAAGATATTACTAATTTGGTTTCGAGAAACACTAACGAAGAATGTAATTATCGAACTTTCTTTTGGTTTTTTTCTGCTTCTAAATTGTTATTAGATTCTGCTAAATGATAATTTTATTTATTTCTCATACATATTAGTTCTTCAACAGCAACATTTTTTAGATTTTATTTTTCTAAGATTTTTAAATAGAAATTTCTCTTTTTAAATAATTTTGAGTATTTTTTTTATATAGAATCAAGGTCAAATTGATGAAAAATATAAAAGCAGATAACAAACTTAGGTAGTAAATTGAAATAAAAAAGAATTTAGATATCAAATTGAACATTAAAATCAAAATTAAGTACAAAATACTATATTAAATCTAATCATAATACTAACATTTTTGAAAATTTATTTAGGCATTTGGTTCACCGAATGTAATATTATCGTTTTAGATCTATTTTTAAATTTAAAGTAGAAAAAATAAAGTTAGCACGTTATACATGTAAAACCACCCATGTAAATGTAAAATGTAAAATTGAAATACTAAAAAGAGAAGGAGGTGGGCTGAGTTTGCAGGCCTCATAGGGAATGGGCTCTAAACCGACTTTGTTTGTCTGTCTGTAAACACAAAAATGTTGAGAGTGGGATTTGAACCCACGCCCTTTCGGACCAGAACCTTAATCTGGCGCCTTAGACCAACTCGGCCATCTCTACTCTTTGATGCATGATTTACACTAAGTCATTGTTATCCTAAAGGTTTTTGAAAAACCAAGCACTTAAGTTACGCAAATTCATCATCATTCTAAATATGCATATATTAATATGATGCTACAAGTAGGATCGTTTCCTATAAATACAACGAGAACAAAGTTACAAATAAATAATTAAAATATTTATATATATATACCGAAACTAAAAACCTTTGATGATATGTGTTTAACTATACTCAACAAATGTAGAGTTATCAAATTTTTACCATTCAATTCGTTCACAATGGATCAATTTATTTACCTTATTTAACATTTATTCATCAATTTTTACTATTAAAATGCATATTTAGTTAGAAGGATGAATCTGCATAACTTAAATGGTTACTTGGTCTCAATTTTTCAGTTAGATTGTATAGATAAATAAACTTATTGTATAAACACAGTCAAAGGTTGAGATGGCCGAGTTGGTCTAAGGCGCCAGATTAAGGTTCTGGTCCGAAAGGGCGTGGGTCCAAATCCCACTATTAACATTTCCATTTTGTGTTTACAGACAGACAAATAAGAGCTTAACAAAGCCCGTTCCTTATTAGGGGCTTAGGCCTGCAAACTTAGCCCAATCCCAGCTCTATTAATTGCTCTCCGTACATAATGCTTTTATTTTTATTTTTCTATCGGCGTCTTACGTTTGCCTTTTGCTCCTTTTTCATTTTTCAACACCCCTATAATACATACATGTCTTATAAAAAATACCTACACGTGTGTTTTTGCATGTGTAATTGTTATACTTTGCAACAATAATGAAGTTAAAAAAACCTAACATGCTTTTTATATTTTTATTATTAAAAACAAATTTTTATTTTTATTTATCAAATATTTCTTTTTATTTTCAATTATTATAATATGAAATTTACTTTTGTAAAAAATAAAAATCATATATACATAAAATCAAATTAACATATAAAATTCGTGAAACCTATTACATAAAATATAACAGTTATACATGCAAAAAGACACATGTACATGTTTTTAGAATACATATATATATATATATTATATTTGATAGTTTCGACGTGTAAGTATTTTTTATAATACATGCGGTGTTGAAAAAAGAAAAGGAGCAAAAGGCAAACGTAAGACGCCGATAGAAAAATTAAAAATAAAAGCATTATGTACGGAGAGCAATTAATAGAGCTGGGATTGGGCTAAGTTTGCAGGCCTAAGCCCCTAATAAGGAATGGGCTTTGTTATGCTCATATTTGTCTGATTGTAAAAATATAGAACCTGTTGAGAGTGGGATTTGAACCCACGCCCTTTCGGACCAGAACCTTAATCTGGCGCCTTAGACCAACTCGGCCATCTCAACCTTTTGAGACAAGTTAATAATCATTTAAAAAACCTTTCTGAAAAACAAGTTATACAGATTCATCATCTTTCTAAATATCCATCCATATATTAATTTAATGCTACAAGTAGGATGATTTCCTATAAATACAAGGACAACAAAGGTACAAATAAATAATTAATATATATATATATAGAAACTAAAAACTTTTCACAATATTTACTTAATTATATCCAACAAATGTACGAGTTATCAAAATTTTATTATTCAATTTGTTTACAATGAAGTAAGTTAGGTTCAAACTTGATTCATGAAACATTAGATAATAGTTTAAAATTAAAATTTAACCCGATACATTTGAAATAATATTTATTAAATAAGAATTTCATAAATGATAATGAATCATGCTTTAAGGTAAGGGCGTAGCCAGGGGGCTGGCATGGGCCCCGACTCCCCTAAAATGTAAAATTATATTTTAGGCCTTTAAATTTTTTAAAAATTTTAAATTAGTAAAGGTAAAATTTCACTTTAGCCCCCTAAAATTATAAAAATTCAATTTAATCCTTTTATAAATTATAAAGATATAAACTATAAAAAATTAAAATTTCATCCGGCCCACCTAAAAATTTTTTTTGCCTTCGCCCCTGTTTTAAGGCTAAATCTTCACCCACCAATACTGCCGTTGAGCTTGGTAACAATTGTTCCATAAGATTCTCTAGCAATTGCAACCATGTGAGCCACCATTGACGATGAATGAAGGCTGCATCGATGTTGATTTTTTATCACATGTCCAGGGGAATGTTTGTCTGCCTATAATCATCGGTTGCTTGTTTGGCTTGTCAGCATGCGCGTCCCCTTCTAAAAATTCTTCATGTTCACAAATAACATTGAACTACATTCGGATTCTGCCACAAGTTTTGCCCTCACACAACCATGAATTGTGAGTTTTCCTAATAAGCCCACAAACCTCATATTATCAAAACCATCACACCAATAAATTCAAAGCTATAATCATTTTTTTACCCACCATTTGAAAGAGGATACCCAGACACATATTGTAACGGTAGCAAAAAACTTATGATAACCACATTGCTTTAGGGTGAGTTTGGATGGGCGGTGCATATACTTGCAGTTAGTGTAAAAACAACAGTAGTGGTGATATTAGATACTGTAGCGATATTGTGACGTGAGACAAAAAGTAAGCTAAACGTATCGTATCTATAACAGCCCGCTTTTCAGTGGTGTCGAAAACAGTGATTTCAAGGCTATCAAATCCGACGAGTAAGTTCGTAAATATTATATTTAATATTTACGAGTTAATTGTGACTTTAAAAAGGTTTTTAATATAGTGATTTTTGTTTTATAAACGATTTATTAAGTTCAAATGGTAAGACTCTAAGGTCAAGTGGTTTTAAAAAATGAGGTATCGGGACTTCGTTTCTATAAATCGAGTCGTAGATATTTTTATAAATATTTACGGAGTGTCATTAAAGTGGTATCAAAGTTTCATTGAAAAATTTTAACGTTTCGATAGTTATTAAGCGAAAATGACTAAATCATAAAAATTAAAAAAATCAATCAGTATTAGTTTAAAAGTATTAATTGATTAAAGAATTAAAATTGGATGACCTTATTGAGTAAATTATCCATCCTAAAGATAATGGGACGGTTGGATGCTTAAATTTCTTCTTATTATAATGTTTTATATGTTATTATTATACGATAAAGATAAAATAACAAATAAATAAAAAGGTTAATAAAATTAAAACATAAGTCATCATCTTCTTTAACATCGAATGGTCATGGAAAGAAAGAAATGGAGAAGCTTCAAGCTTTGGCTTAACTTTGGACGATGCATGTAAGTTCATTTAGCTCAGTTTTTAATAATTTTTATATTTTTTATGTAACAACTTATTTTTTAGTGGTGTCGAAAATAATAGTTTTGAGGTCACTAAATTTGACGAGTAAATTGTAAATATTATTATTTAATATTTACGAGACAAGTGTGATTTTTAAAAAGGTTTTTGATTTGATAATTTATGTTATATAAGTGATTTATTAAATTCAAGTGGTTTTAGAAAATGAGTTATTGAGACCTTGTTTTTATAAACCGAGCCGTAAATATCTATAAAAATATTTACGGAGTATCATTAAGGTGGTATTAAATTTTCGTTGAAAATTTTCAACGTTTCGATAGTTAATTAATTAAAAAGGACCAAATTGAAAAAAAAGTGCATTCCCGGGACTCCGTTCCAGTCTAATAAATATTTACGAAGCTAGTTGTGTAGTTAATTAGATTTCGGTTAAGTGAATTTGTATAAAATAAAAGTAATTAGGTATAAGGACTAAATTACATATAGGGTGAAAGTTGAATTACAGATTAAAGAATAATTAAAGGGACTAAATAAGAAATTTTACCATTATTTCTTTAGTGGGAGATATTTGAAAATTTATTATTATATATATTATAATAATTAAAGTTTTCTTATATATATTATTATAATAATAAAACCAATAAGTAAATAAGTAAAAGAAATAAAGAAAGATAAAAGCAAAATCAAAATAAGAAAGAAAAGAAAGAACGAAAAGAGAAAGAAGCAGACGGACGACCTAAGGGCTTCAAAAATTTCTAAGTTCAATTGGTTAGTCAATTTAGTCCATTTTTCGTATAATTTGTATGTTTTTGGAATCTCTGTGTTAAGTATTACCTGACCCATGTTAAAATTTTAGCATTGATTGAGTTTTTAAACGTTGTTAATATTGAATAATTTTAGTATTATAGATTAAATTGATAGATTTTTAAGCTAGAAATGAAAAAGGATTAAATTGTAGAATAAATTGTAAATTTTAAGTAATAGGGACTAAATTGTGAAAAAATAAAAAATTTAGGGGTTTAAGTGAAAATAGGGAGTTAAATTTTGTTTAAAGTGGTATTTGCATGAAAATATAGAATTAAATGTGGAGAATAAAAATTAGTCTCGGTTTAGGGACTAAATTGAAATTTAGGCAAATATTGAGTAAAAAATTGAAATATTCAATATGAAATTGAATTGTGTTATATTGATGAATTTTAATTGTTTTAATTTCGTAGCTAACGTCGTACTAGAATCCTCGACTAAAAAGAGGAAAGATAAAGTCGACGTTGAATAGCTCAAAATTTCTAGTTTGTATTTTTATAATCCGAAACTAGTTATTAATTGTTGTATTTTTTATTTGATGCATATGGTAAGTGTTGAGGTGAGTATTTGGCATTTTGACATTGAATTTGTAACACCTCTAACCTGTATTCGTTACCGGAATAGGGTTACGAGGCATTACCAAACATATACACTAGCATTTATACAAAATCGAGTCATAAAATTTCATTTTAAGTCAAAACTTCACATATTTCATCATAAAGTCCCTAATATGGGCCTACGAGACCCAATACATGCTTTGGAAATGATTCGGGACTAAACCGACAACTTTGAAAATTTTACCATGAAGATAGGGGCACACGCCCGTGTGGCCTGGGACATGGCTGTGTGGCCAACCCGTGGGGATCCCATGGCCATGGGGCCATCCCATGGAAAATTCTAACTTGCAATTTCTTAAGCATCAGAGGGGCACATGGCCTGGGCACACGCCCATGTGGCTAGGCCATGTGGTACACTGATTTTTCACCATTTTAAGCCATTTTCACATGGTTTTATCACACGACCATGCTTAAAACCCGTGTCCTTCACACGACCAAACACACGGCCATGTCTTTTACCCTTGTACTATCCTGACTTCATATTTAAGGATACAGGGGACACATGGTCATTTCACACGCTTGTGGGCTGTCCGTGTGTCACACACGGCCTAGAAACACGCCCGTGTGTCTTACCCGTATGGATGAAATAAGGCTATTTCCTATCCCTATTTCTCACCCAAATTTAACAAATTTTCCTGTATGAAAACTTACAAGTATATACCATCTATTTCAACCAATTTCCATCATTCAATCTAACATTTCCAACGTTTAACCATACCTGAAGCTTACCTTTACATTGATTTGTAAATCATGTTTTAATAAATGTAATTTGTATCTTGTTGAACAAGAACATACCATAATACCTCAAAACACATATTACTAGCCATTCCAATGGCTAGATTGTAAACAAACATGTTACATCACCATTTGGCCTCATTAGCCTATATATGTCATTATATCAAAATGAGTTTGTCGTTTATACCAAAAGCTAAGGAGTTGATAGTGTGATGATAGCTCCGACTCAATCCAACCTTCACGAGCTTTGAGCACTATAAAATAAGAAAAATAAACCTAGTAAGCATTATTGCTTAGTAAGTTCATATAACCAACTACACTTACCATTCATATATAACAAGTAAATCACACATTAGACAATTTATCCATCAATTTAGCAAACTAACAAATATGACTTATACACAATTATTCAACCAAATTGGTTAGTACAAAAACATTAATATACATAGATGAGCTCATCATGTCATTTCTTCTTATTTCACTTGTTAATACATTTCCGTTGAATCTTTGAATTTCCGATGGACCTTTCATTTTCTAATTGTACACCGAGGTGCACATTCCCTTTTCAAGTGGTACACACGAAGTATACCTTTCCTTTTCAAATGGTATACACAAAGTATACCTAACCTTTTCAAGTGTACACACAAAGTGTACATAACCTTTTCAAGTGTACACACAAAGTGCACATAACCTTTTTAAGTGTACACACATGGTGTACCTTTCCTTTTCAAGTGGTATACATAAGGTATACCTTTCAAGTGTACAAACAAAGTTTACATAGTCTTTTCATGGGGTATACACAAAGTATACCTTTCCTTTTCAAACTCGATAGCCAGAGCTATCCCTTTTCATATTCGATAGCCGAAGCTATCTCTTTTCACATTCGATAGTCAAAGCTATCCCTTTTCACATGGTACACACAAGGTGTACATTTCCTTTTCAAAATGAGATCAAAATATTATCCTTTAGGGACAACCTTTATTGCAACATATGCAAGATCTCATATTCACGGTAATCACCTGTCCAATCGGAAACCAATATTCAAACGAATTTATGCACCATTTCATCATTCATATAAGTCACAAATCTATAATTGTTTATTACATGTACTTACCAATCACAAATCATGATGCACATAATTCAACAATCAATTCAACACATTTTTGTGCTTAATTTAGTTATACGAACTTACCTTGACAATTGTTCGTATCTACTAATTCGAGACTTTTTCTTTCCCTCGATCTTTTTCTTTATTCGACACTTCTGGATCTATATAAATAAATTAATCATCAATTTTATGATTTTTACATTTAATTAAGCCCATTTCACATTTTAAGAAAAAGTACCATTTTGCCCCTAAACTTTTAATCAATTCCAATTTCGTCCCTAGGCTCGGAAATTGAAATTCATGTAATTTACTCCTTATTTCAAGCTTATTCAAAATTCCAATATAACTTTTACAGCACATATATTTCATAAATTTCAAAATTTTTCCAAGAATTTTACTACTTTGCAATTTAGTCCTTACACATGCTTTCACTAAAAATCACTTTGTAAAAGTGATTTATCTATCAATAATCTTTCATTTTCTATCAAAAACTTTCAATTTACAGCATATTCATCCATCGGTAATTTTATAAACTTTAGTTTTATTTCAATTTAATCACCCAAATAAAGAAATTAAGCTTTCCCGATCTCAAAAATATAAAAATTACTAAAAACCGGACATAGAACTTACCAAATCAAGCTTGAGAAATTTTATTTCTCTCTCCTAGAGTTTCCATGTATTTTATGGAGAAGAAGATGATAAAATGATATATTTTTCTTTTAATTTAATTAATATCATTTAACTTTTCCACTTTTCAATTTAATCCTTTACCTTTTTCAATTTTTCCATGGATGACTCACTAAAAATATCTACATATTTTTCTTCAATGGTCTAATTGACATATAAGGACCTTAAATTTTTAATTCTCTAGCTATTTAATCCCTTTAGCTATTAATATGAAACTTTAGCATTTTATTCAATTCAGTCCTTTTTGCAATTAGACACATAATTAATAAAATTTTTCGATAAAAATTTTCATGCAATATTCCTATCATAATACCTATCATTTTATGAAATTTAAATAATTTCATTTTCTGACTCGGATTTGTGGTCCCAAACTACTATTTCGATTTCACTGAAATTGGGCTGTTACAGAATTGAATTAAAAGTTGATTGAATGGATTGAATTGATATATATATATTGATTATTTGAATTGAAATGAATATATATGTCCAAATATGATAATTGAATATTGGTTGTATTTGGAAAATAAAATTAAACCCTATTAACTGTATGGGGCTGAATCAGATATAGATGGCATGTCATACGATAAGAAGAGTTCAAGGAATTCTTCGAATTCGAGTCGGGCACTGAGTGCCAATTTACTTCAGTTTAACTGATGAGACACTGAGTGTCAATTTATATAGCGCTGGGCGCTATTACTACATCGAATTTTTCCAATAAGGCACTGGGTGCTAAACTGGTGTGTTGGTTGGATCCATGTATCCGTCCGAGTCTGAGTCGTGTTAACAGGGGTGATTAAATAAAACAATACTATGATTGATATTGGATGATATTGTACGTGAATTGAAAATAGGATAGTGAATTGAAACAAGAAAATGAGATACATGAATTATGTATTCATGAATTGGATATAGAATGGATATGTTATTATTTAAATGATATGTGGGTCAAATTGTGAAAAGCTATTATATAGCAAATGATGAGAATTAAGTATGGTATAAAATGATGTATTTATGATTTGAGTATTGATTGGCTAATGCCATTGTATGAATAAATGTGGTTTCAAATATTCAATTGTGCTTATCATTAATATGTACATATTATATTATTTTGTCTTTAAATATTCATACTATAGAAATACCACTGATTTTTACTCAGCGTACGGTTTTGTTTTCCGCGTGCAAGTTAGGTACTTAACTTTTTTATCGCCGATTTAGTATCCAACAACAATCCCGAACTCAAATGTGGTGATGTTTATCTTTTGTGTCGGCATGTACCTAGGGTGTCTAAATAATAGTTATTTTGTAGATTGATTGTAAATGAGGTTATGAGTTTAATATTGGTTTGGTATATATATATATATATACACATGTGTTTGTTTTTGAAGCCATATTATGGTATGGTAAATTGAACTAAATCTAGATATGTGCATGTGAATTTAAGTTAGTGTTTAAGTGCTCATGAACTAGGCAAAATGAATTGAAATTGGTAAGTTAATAATATGGATTTGAATGTGTTTGATCATGTTTTGAAATGGTTAAATGAATGGTTTTTGAGTTGTTTAATGTCCAAGCATGTAGGAAATGGTAAAATTGTTGTTTAGAGCACATTTTAGGTCCACACGGCTAGACACACTGGCGTGTGACTCGGCCATGTAAGACACACGGCTAGCACACGGGCATGCAAGGCCATTTTGAAAGGGTACACGGCCTGTCATACGGGTGTGTGGTTTGGCCGTGTGACCCAAGTCAGAGAGTTACACGGGCACGGACACAGACACGAACTAGGACACGACCGTGTGTCCCTATTTCAAATGCTTACACAAGCGTGTCTTTCGACCGTGCGAGTCACAAGGCCTGACCACACGGCTGTGTGACCCCTACAGTGTTGAAAATTTTTAATGTATTTCAAAAAATTCTCTAAGTTTCTGAATTAGTCTCAACTTATTTCTAACACGTATTTTGGGCTTCGAAGGCTCGAATAATTGACAATATATGAGTTTAATTGGTTTATGACTTGAATATTATATGACATGAAATGTTTGAAATTTTTGTCTATTTGATCTTTAAACTCTAGTAATGCTTCGTAACCCGGTTCTGGCGATGGATACGGGTTAGGGGTGTTACATTTTAGATCGTTGCAACTAGGTCCAACTAGCCCATACCTTTGATTTTGAAATTGTTAAAGATTTTTAATGTTGCCATTGATGAATCTTGTGATTATTTATGTTAAATGATGAATTTAGAATGTTGATTGATAATTAAAAGTATTTTGTTAAGTGATTTTTGATGAATTTATTGATTAGGGACTAAATAGTTAAATTAATAAAAGTACAAGGATTTACTGTGAAATTGTTACACAAATGGGCTGTTTTGGATACCATGAACATTCGGCTAAGCTCAATTTTTGGTAAAAATAGTTAATTTTCATGTTTTGGACTCAGGGACTAAATTGAATAAAAGTAAAACTTTAGGGGCAATTTTATAAAAATGTCAAAACCAAATTGCATGAAATGAATTTTTTTATTGTCTAAATTAATATATTGAATAAAACTATTAATTTATATCAAGATCGAGTGGAAAATTAAGAAAAATTACCAAAATACCCCTAAACTTTGGTATTTATGCAATTTAGCCAGGTAAGTTCGTATGAATTGTATTCTATATAATTTTGATTAAATTGAATGTTAATATGTGATTATATTGTGATTAAATCAATATATATATGTTAGTATGCAATTTATCGTGTTATGAAACGGCGTAAATCCAACAACGTATGACGATTACTAAGCCCCGTTTGAACCTTAGGAATTCGTAGGATACAAATGACATGTCATTAGGGTTTACATGATTCGAGTACTGGTCCTGAACGTCCTACTGATGGTTGAGGTCCTGCATGTGTTGCAGATACTCCACAGCTCGTGTGAGTAGCATTATGTAGCTACATTCTAACCCATAGCTCGTGTGAGCATACCGATTTACAGCTCGTGAGAGCATACCGACCTACAGCTCATGTGAGCATACCAATTCGCAGCTCGTATGAGCATACATGTATAGGATTTGATGGATTACAATTATATGAGTTAGCACACTAGGTGTGAGCTATCCCGGGTATCCAACGGTATTCTAAATGGTTCAACGGGCATTATTCGGATATGAAGTGGTAAGAGTTCGATATGAACTAAGAGATAGATACATGTGAAATTCATTGAAATGGTATTACATGGTATATTGAAAGTGGAAATGGATGATATATGAATATGATACATGGATAAATGTTGTCCTCATCCATGTTTATAATGCTTTTGTTATATGTTTATTTGGATAACATGTTTGGTATACATGCTTAGACTTTGGCCAAGTTGTGGTTGGATTATGCCATGTTAAACTTATAAGTTATGCATTGAAATGGTAAATGCCTAAATGGAAATATGCTTGTAATCATGAAAGGGTGGTCAAGTTTAAATTATGTAATTCCAATTGAAATGGTTTATCATGTGGTTAGTTCCAAAAATAATTATGTTTAAATGCACTAGCTTGTCGCTATGATTGAATGATATGCTTTTTTCTTATGTGTTATGCATATAAAACGAGTGTGGAAAGGTAATGAGATAGTAAGTTCATACCTGAAGTGTAGAATGATGAAAAAGGGAATGATGAAAGGGTTTAAAGTTATTTAAAATCCTACTATGCTAGGGATGATATGTATAAGTGATGTTGTAGATTTATTCACTTTGTGAGTTGTTGAATATGGCTTCATGAATCTTATGGTATCGGTATTAAATTATTCTTGATATGTATTGATATGATTAAAGTTTATACGAGCTTACTAAGCCTTCATTGTTTACGTAGTTGTTTTCCTTTACTTTACAGATTATCGGAAGCTCAATTGGGTTGAAAGCTAGTCGGATATCCATTACACTATCTATCGGCTCTATCAGTACTTTCAGATGTTTTGATTTTGGTTATAATGGCATGTATAGGCATTTTTGGCTAATGTTTGACCTATGTGTTTTGGTTGTTGAAATAGCCATATGGTTTGGCTTATGATATGATATCTTGGTTGTAATTATGGTATTTTGAATGTTGACAAAGGTTTGGTTTTTGGCATGTATATAAATGGCCTTAAATTGGTTGATATCATAGCTTATTATGCTAAAAATGTCTAAGTTAGAATGATTAAGTATGCATATTATAAATGTCTTGTGGTTGGTATGAATGTGGTAATTTGGTACATTTGCTATAAATGACCTATGTGATATTTGGTGCTAATTGTTGAATGGTATATTTGGTATGTTTTGTTAGGTAAAATAAACGATTTGTTGTTGATGCAAGCTTAATCAAAATTCGGTGGAACATTTTGGCTAATTTGAATATGTAATGGTACATGTTTAGATGATGAGTTTGAGGTGCCATTGGGCATATTGGTTGTATGTTGTTATACCTTATTTGAATGGTTTGATTATGCATGGTTTTGGTGCATTTTGAAGGCTTGTAATATGTGCAAAAGTGCTAGTAGGTATATGCTAGGTTGGGTGAGAAAAATGGCTTGGAAATGGTCTATTTTTCATCCACAAGGAAAGAGATACGGGTGTGTGTCTCAGTCGTGTGTGACACACGGCTAGGCGACACGGCTATGTGTCCCTTGTAGCTTTTAAAGGGTTGCAAGTCGATCACACACCAAGACACTGCAGCATACCACACACTAGTGTGACCCTGCGCAGCTTTGTAAATTTTCATCTTTTTCTAAAAAATGCTATATGTTTTGGACTTAGTCCTGGCTTGTTTTTATTGTGCTTTTAGGGACTCGAGGGCTCGTATAAGGGACAATATGCGTGTTATTGATTTGTTTTGCTATGATTAATGATATGAATTAAAATGTTCAAAATTTTTTGTTTGTTTTGAAATGTAAGCACCGATAATGCTCCGTAACCCTATTCCGATGATGGATGCGGGTTAGGGGTATTACAGTATCGCACCCTACCGCCTATCTAAACCCACCGGTAACAAAAAGGATACAAGAAAAACAAAACACTTGCCCTAATTTTTCTATCAAGCACAACTATAGAAAGAAAAATTATATTTCCTATCTTTATATTTCTACCCCTCCAATTATTCACCTCCCTGATTTTCTTAATTATACAATGTATTACCCATCCATGGTGTAGTGTTATACTAGCGCATTATCCTTAACTAAAGTATAATAAAGATGTACCGAATTGCCTCCACTTCGTAAGAGTTAAAATGTCTTCACAGCCCTTTACCATTTCTACTCTCTTCTTTTCTTGTCGATAAGTTGGAAACCATACTTGTAATGGAGGAATGGAAGAAGTCTAAAACTTTTCCAAGTTATATATCAATCATTACAAATAAGTGTATCTCCCCCTATTCACTTACGAATTCTCATCATGAATTCATATTTTAAGCCTATTTTTCTTACGTTCAACTTGCTTTTTTTTTTTTAAGTGATTTTGTATGTTTGCATAAATTTTTAGTTAGTTTTGCATTTCAGATGCATAAACTTCATCATTTGCATTTTATGTTTCTTATCTTCTTCTTTTTAAAAAAATAGTTTTTTGAATAAGTATTTGCATGGTTTTTATGAAGTTCAAGGTGTTCCAAAATGACGAGACATGGATGCTGTAAAGTGGAGTAAAGAAACAAAAAATTGGCTAGTGTAAGGTTGAGAAGTCGCGATACCCATCCCGAGAGCTGCTGCACAAAAGGGTTCTCCAAATGCCTTATGTGCGCATTCATTTTTAATGTAGGGCGATTTTGTTTTTTCTCATGTAAATCAAGTCTTAATCTTAGAAAACCTTGTACAACACATAAGGATGATAGTTTTTTTAACTAGTAGAGATTAATTTTTATTTTTATATTTTCTTCATTTTAATAGTTATTTTAATTAGAATAAATTAGTTGTTCATTTCTATTTCTTAATTACAGTGTTAATTAGTTAGTAGATTTAATATAAGTTGTTTAATATAGTTAGTTGTATCTAGGATAGATCCTCATATTACTTTTCTTAGGGAAGTTATTTTGTAGTAATTTATTGTTTGACAATAATTTTGTGTAATTGCGAGTAAGTAACGGTAATTAGTGAATTGGTTGAGATATTATAAGATTTATTGAATATGATATTATTTTATTAACATCATTACCATAACAACTTTTTTTCTTTGCTTTTAATCACTTTTTCGTCCATAATCATAGACGTCATATTGTAATAATATTTTTGAAATCATCTGTAAAAAAATAAAGTTAAGATATTACTTATGTCTCTAATCTCATTAATCATAATATAAATAAATTTCAATACACAATTTTTACTTTGTAATATCATATCTAAAATAAATATTTTATCTATTTAACAATAATAATAATAATAAATATCATCAAAATTTTCAAAAAAAATTGAATTTCTTTTTCTTTTTCTACCTTTCTAGTGATGTGCCTGATGACGTCCTTAGTGGCCGTGACACGCTCAATCATCTTATGAAGTTATAGCAGCTATAGAAATCCGAAGGGCGAGATCAAGTCCGACTTTTTGTATTTTGGAACTCACCCCTAGAATGCCTTGGTCAAGTCTCGCATAATAGACGGTTGAAACCGCGTACTACCATTACTACATCCTCATCCCAAAGCAAAATCCCTGGATTTTGAAAAAAATATTTTTATACTTCTAAAATTAAAAAGAAATTTGAATATTCTGGAAAATATTTTGAAACGAATAATTTGTTTCTCCAAAATCCAATTTTGTTATTAGTATAAATTAAGTGAAAAATATGAATTTAGTATTTATATTTTAATTCTATCATCTTTAAATTTTTTACTTTTTAAATTGAATATTTATAATTTTCTAATATTAAAATCTCATTTCTGACCTAAAGGATAGCAATTAAATTATAGTATTAGTATAATTTGTAGAAAGTTGTAGATTTAGTCGATGTTTTCTAATTTAGTCATTTCTAGTTTGTATTACATTTTGAATTTTAAAATTTAGTTTTGACGTAAATGAAAAACATTAAAATGATTAACTATCTCTTCTGTAAATAATATATATAATAAAAATATGTTATTAGATAAGACTATAAAAATAGCATAACTTGAAGGGTGAGATTGAAATTTTAAAATTAAAAAGTACAAGGATTTAATTAAAACAAAAGGACTATATCCATAATTTTGTATAATACAGGGATTAATAGAAAATATTACCCATTATTAATCGAAGCTAAACTAACATAACCTTTTAAAACCCTAGAGGTATTTTAGTTACATACAGGCGCATTCTTGACTGGCTGTCGCTTGATTCGCATGCGCTTTCTCATACCTCTCATTTCCTCATCCATTACCTCTGGTTACTATCGCATCACTTCACGCCTCTTAAGCGCCCACTTAACCAAACCCCAACGCTCAACCCTACATCCCTTTTTCAATTGCCAACCGCCATCGATGGCCGCATCCGAGGAATCGCTCCGGAAAGCTCTGGCCGAAAAGCAGTCAGCTGTCGAAGCGCATGGGAACGCCGTGAGAGCTCTCAAAGCTGCCAAGGCCTCCAAGCAGGAAATCGACGCCGCAATCGAAGCCTTGAACAGCTTGAAGTTGGAGAAATCGTCGATCGAGAAGCAGCTCCAGGCTGCTGTTAGTGGTAGCGATGGTGATGGCGCTCTTAGTAGGGAAGCCTTCCGTCAAGCTGCTGTGAATACTTTGGAACGGCGTTTGTTTTACATCCCGTCTTTCAAGATTTATCGTGGCGTTGCTGGGCTTTATGACTATGGGCCGCCCGGTTGCGCCGTTAAATCCAACGTTCTTGCTTTCTGGCGTCAGGTATGGGATACCATTTGCTCTTGCAATTATATAGATTTTTATTTACTTTTGACAGCAATTCTGAAGAATTAGGACGCATGCAGATGTTTATTGAGAACTTCATTAAAATCGAAGCTGTTTCAATTTCGATTATCCGAAAGTAAATTAGATCCACTTTGAACATATATGTTTGCTTAGTCGTGTTGATGGAAGTTCATGGTAGAGAATTGTATCCTGAACTTAAAACAGTTCTAATTTAGCTTGTTTAAATTGCCTTTTTTCCCCCCCAGCATTTTGTCCTCGAAGAGAACATGTTGGAGGTTGACTGTCCCTGTGTGACACCTGAGGTTGTCCTTAAGGCATCTGGTCATGTGGATAAATTTACTGACCTTATGGTTAAGGATGAGAAAACTGGAACCTGCTATCGAGCTGATCACTTGTTGAAGGATTTCTGCAACGAGAAGCTTCAAAAAGACCTCACCATAAGTGCAGAGAAGGCTGCTGAGCTTAAGCATGTACTTGCTACATTGGATGATCTATCAGCTGAAGCACTAGGTGCAAAGATCAAAGAGTATGGTATTACTGCTCCAGACACAAAGAATCCTCTCTCCGATCCTTATCCATTCAACTTAATGTTCCAGACATCAATTGGTCCATCTGGTTTGAGCCCCGGGTAAGTGCTTTTGATTTAGTATGTTTTTGGCATTTAGTTTACTTATTTTGCTGGTGCTAGAGTTAGCTGATTCTATAATTTATTTTTTTGCTGTAATTATTCATCATAAATGTAGTTATATCTAAAGAATCATGTGTATTTTTCTCTACTGTAGGTATATGCGTCCTGAAACTGCACAAGGAATATTTGTCAATTTTAAAGATTTGTACTATTACAATGGGAACAAGCTTCCCTTTGCTGCTGCGCAAATTGGTCAGGCTTTCCGCAATGAGGTCTTAAAATCTGTCTTTGAATCTGGAAAAGTTTCAAATTAGTCTCTTGTTGAGTTTTTCTTTTTGTTGGGTGTGGGTGTCTCCTGTTACAAGCTGGTGTTTCTCGGATTATTGCTTTTTTGGCTGTTAAGATGCTTGTTCTCATTAATGCACATTTTATCCTGTAACAGCAGAGAGATAAAATATATTGATAAGATTTCTATACGTACAGATATCCCCCCGCCAAGGGCTTTTGAGGGTTCGAGAATTCACCCTAGCTGAAATTGAGCACTTTGTTGATCCTGAAGACAAATCTCATCCAAAATACTCTGAAGTTGTGGACTTGGAGTTCCTGATGTTCCCAAGAGACGAGCAAATGTCTGGTCAATCCGCAAAGAAAATTCGTCTTGGTGATGCTGTTTCAAAGGTTGGCCGAAGCTTGACCATTTAACTTCTTCTCCTGTTAACTTCTCTCTTCCTACCCTTTTGTGATGACACTGTGCTACTTGCAGGGAACTGTCAACAATGAAACCCTTGGCTACTTTATTGGCAGAGTTTATCTCTTCCTAACTCGCCTTGGTATAGACAAAGACCGCTTACGGTTCAGGCAGCATCTTGCAAATGAAATGGCCCATTATGCTGCAGATTGTTGGGATGCTGAGATTGAATGTTCGTATGGTTGGATTGAATGTGTTGGTATTGCAGACAGATCTGCTTATGACTTGCGCGCTCACTCGGTAATATCTTGTTCTATGTCTTCATCTTATCATTCTTTCCTTTGTCGAGGTGGTCATTTGTAAATTATCTTAATATCATAATTTATGAGGGTAAGTTTTTATCCATCTTGGTTATGTTTAGGAGCACCATGTTAAGAATGTGTTCGATGAGGAACAGGAGAGGGTAACATTGATTTTATAGAAACAAATCTGGTTTTTATCCATCTTAATGTTGCGACTTATTAGCTATATTTATGAGTAATCTAATCCCCAACCATGCTATCAAAAGCTAGATGAAACACAAAAAGGATGACTAATGTTATACTTTCTTTTTTATGCAAAATTGCAAATATAGTACACTAAATGGATTTACTCAAGCAGCATCATCTTATTGTTTATGACAGGATAAAAGTGGTGTCCCGCTTGTGGCTGCTGAGAAGTTTTCAGAACCAAGAGAAGTGGAGGTATTTTTGTTGATTAACCTTATCATTGTCACATATTAGGCTAATATTAAGATCACATGACTTATAGATTTATGATGCAACAAAAGATCCTTAAAGTGCTATTGTGTGAAGTCATAAATAAATTGACACATTGTTCATATACGCAGAAACTGGTTATAGCTCCTGTGAAGAAAGAACTGGGTCTGGCATTCAAGGGAAGCCAAAAGAATGTTGTTGAAGCTTTGGAGGTAAATGATAAAATAGGTTTTTTTTGTCCGTTTAATATTTCATGCTATGCATTGCCTGCCCATATCACTTTATGCATGAATTTCTTTTTTGATTAGGCAATGAATGAAAAAGAAGCTCTGGAAATGAAAGCTGCTTTGGAATCTAAAGGGGAGGTGGAATTCTATGTCTGCACTCTTGGGAAAAATGTGCCCATTAAAAAGAACATGGTCTCGATTTCAAAGGAGAAAAAGAAAGAACACCAGAGAGTATTTACACCATCTGTAATTGAACCATCCTTCGGAATTGGGCGGATAATTTATTGCCTGTTTGAGCACTCTTTCTACACAAGGCCAAGTAAAGCCGGGGATGAGCAGTTGAATGTTTTCCGGTTTCCTCCCCTTGTGGCACCTATTAAATGTACCGTATTTCCACTGGTTCAAAATCAACAATATGAGGATGTTGCGAAAGTGATTTCAAAATCATTGACGACTGCTGGAATCTCACATAAGATAGACATTACAGGTATTTGATTAAGATGATCTTACTTGGTTGTTCCTACATGTATACGCTCTGAATTTTAAGCAGTCATATCATTTATATTCACTTGTTCATAAAATTTTTCCTCACCAGTAACTGTTCTTCTTAAAAAGGGTTCAGGGTGGATTCTGAAAAATTAAGCCACTATTTATGTATTTGATTTCAACTTATGCACGCAACTATAACGAACCTCAGCTCATCCTTTGATCCCTTCTGATATTTACAGGTACCTCAATAGGTAAAAGGTATGCTAGAACAGATGAACTTGGTGTGCCATTTGCCATAACTGTTGATTCAACAAAGGATGTGACAATACGTGAGAGAGACAGCAAGCTTCAAGTCCGTGTCGGTGTGGAAGAGGCAGCCTTGGTGGTGAAGTCTGTGACTGATGGACTGAGAACATGGGAGGATGTGTGGGAAAAATATCCCCATCACACTTCTGGCTCAGCAGATGATTGAGCCATTAGAAATTGGAAGCACAGATTTGTTGACATAATAACAAAAAAGTATCCCCCAGTTGGAGTTTCTTGAAGTCCTCTTAATGATTTGGATGGAGATTACGGTATTGAACATTTTGTATCCTAAGAATCTGTTGATGTTGTTTCTGAAATTGCTTTTTACATATCAGTTACGATACTATAATAGTCATCACCTCGATATTTGGTGTTCATTTTCTAGGTACTGTGTTGTAGGATTTGACATTTGGACAGATGTCTATTGGTGGTTGACTTGAGGAAATGAGTTTGGTGATGGGAAGGTGATGGGATGGATCATGTAATCGATTGGGTCTTGCAAGGCAGGCATGTTGGGCTTATCCGAATAAAATTTGAAAATCAAAATGAGGAGGTATAAAATGAGTTTGTGATTGAATTTGGATACGTATCGAATAGAACAAAATCCAAGTCTCTAGCGTGAGGGAACCGGAATCAAGTTCGCAAATAATATGAACGATAAATTATTGTTTTTGTCATAGAAACGAAATTAAAAAAATTCGATTGAAGAAGTAGGGGTCTTTTTTTTGGTGTCAGAAACAGTAGGTAAAAGCTTTTATTTTACGGTTTTAATATTGCTTGAAAAAGAACCATAAATTTAGAAATTAAAATTGCTGAATAGATAAAAATTGTGACGTAAGCCTGAAGTGGAGCGTGTGAAATAGGAAATAGGAAATAGGAAATAGGAAATAGGAAATAGGAAATTGGAATAGGTACAATATATACTATCGAGGTTACCCTTCCTCCTACCTTCTTACCCCTCAGCTAACCCACGCCAAAAATATCAACGCGAAATATAATAAAGAAAAAACACAAGATATCGTTATAGTATATAAATACATACTTTAAAGAATTATGATGATATTCATTTAAAAATTTAAAAAATAAATTAACAAATCCTATGGAGTTTTAAACCAGTTTATAATTTATTTTTTTTTTAAAAATTCTATTTTTTTAGTGGGAAAGGGAACTCAAAAATGTATTACAAAAGTAAAAGATT
Source organism: Gossypium longicalyx (assembly GCA_025698465.1). NCBI lineage: Eukaryota > Viridiplantae > Streptophyta > Magnoliopsida > Malvales > Malvaceae > Gossypium > Gossypium longicalyx. Next base: position 6,683,219 of record CM046998.1, on the reverse strand, counting down.
GATCCATGCATAGTAATCTCATTGGTATCCGCCAATAATAGTGGGGATAAACAACGAGGAGGTATACTACAAATACAGAATATAGCATGAAAATTAGCATTCGAGAGACATAAAATGGGGAAATTAATTTCCTATCGTGTTCAAGCTTCCATACACTTATTCCTTTCATGAAATATATGTTTCAACATCCTAAAAATCATAGTAATTAAGAGCATCTTATACTCATCAATTATCGCCTCTTTATCATGCTAAAGCATCAACACACTTGTTCTCTTCATGAAGATATACTTTTGCCAAGGAGGGAGGCTAATAGTAAAATTATAGTTTGCCCCTCTCCAAAATATTATAATTTTGATTTAATCCTTTTAAAAATCTTGAAAACATAAGCCAACACAAGGGTGATATTCTATTTTAGCACTCATAAAAATTTACAATTTAATCTTGACCTCTTTTAAAAAAAATTTTGACTTCGCCCCTAGCTTCAATGTCCTAAAATTTATAATAGTTAGAAGCATCCTATTCTCATCAATCAAATAGATAATATGTTGGCAAAAAAGAAGAAGAAAGAAAGATAGAAAACATGAGATTAGAAGTATTCTGTTTTGACATAAAGTTTCATAATAGTTAGATCTACTTCTATCTCGAGGTTAACAATATTCCTATCTCTTGCAAGCCTAACTTTACCTTGGAGGGCCCATACTTCGGCTTCTACAGTAGTCGTAAATAGGATATGCCAAAATGCTCCAACGATCCACTTCCCTCCATGGTCTAATATAATTGCACCCACTCTTGCTTTTCCTAAATTGCCTATAGAAGATCCATATGTGTTGAGTTTGAACCATCATCTTTTTGGGGTTTCTAAGTAACTGGGACAAAGGTGGGTAAGGGTCTTCAAGTAACTAGGGAAGAAAGAGCGAAAAATTCTCGCATTATTGTTATTACTTGTGTGACCACGTTGCTTTATTGTCTAGTGCTTTCAAATGTTGTTGCATTCTTTTAATGTTAAATTTCCCACAACATAAAAAGTAAGACAATTTTCCAAGGGACTTACGCCTAGTAAACAAAACTTTGGAAGTTAGATTAGCGAACCACCAATTGCTCCAATTGTTAAAACTAGTTGCTATGTTGTTAGATTGCTTAAAAGCTAGCTGCCACCCATCTTTCTGTTAGAATTAAGTGACTTGGATCCTTATTTAAATAAAATACAGTGACAAAATAAAATAAAAGTAAAATCCATATAAAACTATACTTTTATTTTATTTTAGAATAAGATTTTTTAAACCTTATTAAACTTCATCTATTTTATATTGATTAAAATAAGGTGTTTCAATCTTACTACATTCCTATTAGAATATGGCTTTACAAGCCAATAAATAGACATAGTCTATTCCTCTTGTAATTATTCGAATTCGACAAAGTGAATTTTCTTCTCCTTTACCCGTGGTTTTTTTCCCGAAAAGGTTTCCACGTAAAATTTGTGTGTTCTTTATTTTATTTTATTTTCACAAATTGGTATCCGAGCTTCCAGGTTGTTCATCTTGGTCACGGTAATGGCGTCTTTGAAGTATGAAATTCCACTGTTGGATCTCAACACCAGATTTGCGTTGTGGCAGATTAAGATGCAAGCAGTTCTTACGCAGATGGATCTGGAGGATGCCCTACTAGGGATAAATAAGATGCCTTCGACATTAACAGATGAAGAGAAGAAGCGTAAGGATCGAAAGGCGTTAAAACAATTACATTTCTATTTGTCCAATAAAATTTTGCAGGATGTGATGAAAGAGAAGACCGCCGCTGTATTATGGAAGAGGCTAGAACAAATATGTATGTCGAAAACTCTAACAAGCAAGTTACATATGAAGTAGCGTCTTTATGCTCATCGTTTGGAGGAAGGTGCGTCTGTACACGAACACTTAATAGTGTTTAAAGAAATTTTCTCAAACTTGGAGGCCATGGAGGTTCAGTGTGATAAGAAAGATCTAGGGTTGATTCTACTTTGTTTGTTTCCCCCATCTTATTCAACCTTTAGAGACACGATTTTATATAGCCGCAAGTCTCTCATAGTTGATGAGGTTTATGATTTTTTGACCTCGTATGATAAGATGAAATATCTTGTGGTTAAACCAATGAAGCATCTTGTGGTTAAACCAGACTCTCAGGGAGAGGGTCTCATTGTTCGTGGGAGATAAGATCAGAATGCTGATGATGATCATGGAAGGACACAGGAACGAAATTCTCACGGTAAATCTAAGGATAAATCGAAGTCTTCAAACAGAGGTAAAACTTGTAACTTCTGTAAGAAGAAAGGACACATTAATTTTGAGTGTTATAAGCTACAGAACAAGATTAAAAGGGAGGTTGCGAATCAAAAGGGAAAACAACTAGAAAATTCTAGTGAAGCTAATGTTGCAGAAGACTACAGTGGTAGTGAACTTTTGGTCGCTTCTGTCAACAATTTTAAAGTGGAAGAGGAATGGATATTTGATTCAGGCAGCACCTTCTACATGAGTTCTAATCGGGATTGGTTTACAACTTATGAAACAGTGTCTGAATGTGTTATTTTGATGAGAAATAATACTTCGTGCAAAATCGCAGGTGTTGGAACAATTAAAGTTAAGATGTTTGATGGAGTTGTCAGAACACTTAGTGACGTACGACATGTTCCAGAATTGAAGAGAAAATTAATTTCATTGAGTACTCTTGATTCAAAAGGGTACAGATACACAGCTGAAAGTGGGGTTTTAAAGATTTCCAAAAGTTCCCTTATTGTGATGAAAGGGCAGAGAAAGACTGCCAAATTATATGTTTTGTAGGGTTCTACTGTTACTGGTAATGTAGCTGTCGCTTCCTTTTCATTGTCAGATGATGATATTACTAAACTTTAGCATATGCGTCTAGGGCATATGAGTGAAAATGGCATGGCAGAATTGAGCAAAAGAGGACTTCTTGATGGGCAAGGAATTTGCAAACTGAAGTTCTGTGAGCACTGTGTTTTTGGGAAGCAAAAGATAGTTCGATTCACTAGAGGAATCCATAACACGAAGGAAACATTGGAGTATATTCATTCTGATCTATGGGGGCTATCCAGAGTGCCTTCGAGAGGTAGAGCTAATTATATGCTAACTTTTATTGATGATTTTTCAGAAAAGTTTAGGCATTCTTCTTGAAGCAGAAAAGCGATGTGTTTTCCGCATTTAAGTCTTGGAAAATTATGATTGAAAAATAGACGGAAAAATAAATAAAATACCTCCGCACAGATAATAGCTTAGAGTTTTGTTCTGATGAGTTTAATAGACTGTGCAAGTCAGAAGGGATCATGAGACACTTGACAGTTCGTCATACTCCACAGCAAAATGGCGTTGCAGAACAAATGAACAGAACGATCATAGAGAAGGTTCGATATATGTTGTCAAATGCTATATATGTTGTCAAATGCTAACTTACCAAAGTCATTTTGGGCAGAAGCAGTCTTTACTGCATGTTTTTTGATCAACCGATCTCCATCCGTTGCCATTGAGAAAAAGACTCCACAAGAAGTATGGTCTGGTAATCCTGCTAATTATTCTGATTTAAAGATCTTTGGGTGTACTGCATATGCTCATGTTAATAATGGAAAATTGGAATCGAGATCTATTAAATGTGTTTTTCTTGGTTATAAAGCTAGTGTAAAATGATATAAGTTATGGTGTCCTGAAAATATAAAAGTTGTGATTAGCAGAGATGTTGTTTTTGATGAAACTGCTATGCTACCTAACTTATCTCTTAAAGACTCTTCCAATAAAGAAAATCAAAAGTAGGTGGAGCATCAGATTAATACAGAGTCGACTTCTCAAGCCAGTGCAAAAATTGAGAATAGAGTTGCTTCTTCACCACAATACTCTATTGCCAAAAACAGAACTAGAAGAGAAATTAACCTCTAAAGAAGTATGCCGATCTAGTTGCTTATGCTTTAAATGTGGCTGAAGATATAGATGCAAACCAAGAGCCATCTAATTATTCTGAGGCGGTTAGCTGTGAAGACTAAAAAAAGTGAATGTTTGCTATGCAAGAGGAGATGGAATCACTCTACAAAAATAGAATATGGGATCTTGTGAAACTTCCTAAAGGTAAAAAGGTTGTTCGTTGTAAATGGTTGTTTAAAAAGAAAGAAGATACTTTAAGAGTTGAAGAACCGAGATATAAAGTAAGGTTTGTTGCAAAATGTTACAGTCAAATTTTAGGAGTGGACTTTACAGATGTGTTCTCCCCAGTTGTGAAGCATAGTTCTATTCGAGCTTTGCTTGGTATTGTGTCCATGCATAATTTGGAACTTAAGCATTTAGATGTAAAAAATTTTATTTTTGCATGGAGAACTTGAGGAGGATATTTACATGCAACAACCAGAGGGTTTTACAGTTTCAGAAAAAGAGGACTATGTTTGCTTGCTAAAAAAGTCCCTTTACGGTTTGAAACAGTCACCAAGATAATGGTACAAGAGGTTTGATTCATTTATGACTTCTCATGATTTTAAAAGAAGTAGTTTTGACAGTTGTGTTTACTTTAAAAAAAACAGTGATGGTTCTTTTGTGTATCTACTTCTTTATGTTGATGTCATGTTGATAGCAGCAAAAGATAAATGAGAGATAAGAAAGGTCAAAGCCCAACTAAGTGAAGAATTTGAGATGAAAGATTTGGGGTCAGCAAAGAAGATACTTGGTATGGAGATTTCCAGAGATAGAAAAGCAAGTAAATTGTACCTAAGTTAGAAGGGGTACATTGAGAAAGTTCTTTGCAGGTTCAATATGCAAAGTGCTAAGCCTGTTAGTACTCCTTTAGCAGCCCATTTCAGACTTTCATCGGTTTTATCTCCACAATCAAATGATGAGATTAAGTACATGTCACATGATCCATACTCTAGTGTTCACGTCTAGAATTATCATATGCAGTCAGTGCAGTTAGTAAATACATGGCGAATCCTGGTAAAAAACATTGAAAAGTAGTTCAGTGGATTTTAAGATACTTACGAGGTACTATTGATGTTTACTTACAGTTTGGAAGCACTAAAGATGGAGTCATTGGGTATGTTAATGCTAATTTTGCTGGAGACCTTGATAGGAGAAAATCTCTCACAGGTTATGTCTTTACAATCGGAGGTTGTGCAATCAGTTGGAAAGCCACTTTGCAAACTACGGTCGCTTTGTCTACTACTGAAGCTGAGTACATGGTGATTACTGAGGCTTGTAAAGAAGCTATTTGGTTAAAGGGACTCTTTAGTGAACTCAATGAGGACCTTCAAATCAGTACAATATTTTGTAACAATTAGAGTGCAATCTTCCTTACAAAAGATCAAATGTTTCATGAGAGAACAAAACACATTGATGTTTGGTATCATTTTGTTCGTGATATTATTGCTCGTGGTGATATTGTTGTGAGCAAAATTAGTACTCATACAAATCCTACAGATATGATGACTAAGTCACTTCCTATAACTAAGTTTGAGCATTACTTAGACTTAGTTGGTGTTCATTGTTGAAGTTAAACCCTTAAGGGGTTTTATGGAAGAGGTGGAGAACTTGTTCGTTGAGAGTTCGCGATGAAAAACTTGTTCATTGAGAATTCGTGTCAAGGTGGAGATTGTTAGAATTAAGTGACCCGAATCCTTATTTAAATAAAATACAGTGGTAAAATAAAATAAAAGTAAAATCCATATAGAACTACACTTCTTTTGTTTATTTTAGAATAAGGTTTTTTAAACCTTATTAAACTTTATCTATTTTATATTGATTAGAATAATGTGTTTCAATTTTACTACACTCCTATTAGAATATGGCTTTACAAGCCTATAAATAGTCATAGTCTATTCCTCTTATAATTATTCGAATTCGACATAATGACTTTTCTTCTCCTCTGCTCGTGTTTTTTTCTCGAAAGGGTTTCCACGTAAAATCTGTGTGTTCTTTCTTTTATTTTATTTTATTTTTACACTTTCAGTGTACGAAATTCTAAAAACAAATGCTTTAAACTTTCTTTGTGGTTTCTGTAGAAGGGGCATTGATCCACCATCTCTATTCTTCTCCCTCTTAGAAAGTATTTTCTAGGTATTTCTTTGTGTTTGCATTTCTAGAGAAAAATCTTGATTTTATGAGGTATTTTACTCTTCTAAATGGTCTTCCATAGGGCCTTGTCAGTGGCAATTTCCTTTATATGGTTACTTGATGCAATATGATGAATGTTGCTAAGCGAAAATATCCCTTTGTTTGAGGGAACCCGACAAATTGTATCCTCATGGTCATCTTTATCAATAAATGGGATGTTGATGAAAGATTTTTCTACCTCTGTTGGTAGTTTGAAAGACAAGCTTATTGGCCCTTACTCATCCCATTTCGTGTGGACATGTTGGAATGTTATTAGACTTTCATCCTTGGGGACATGTCCCTCTATAAGAGTTCATAGCACTCTTTTTCTTGACTATCCATCACTCTTATACACAACCTATCTTATAACTTGCTCAATAAGGGGACTCACCTTTCTAAGTGCACTCAAAGTTATGGAAACATATAGTCCAATATGGGGATTTCGCGAGTCTCTCACATGTTTAGTGAAGAGGATTTGAGCCCATTTCTCACGTTCATGGATAAGTTGACACTTTAAGTTTATTAACTGAGTTTAATTTATTGGTTTAGCCATTTTCAACCTCGAGCTACCTCTCTTATTAGGAAATTTGATTCTCCTCTAATTTAAGAGATGAAGCTTTTTTGCCTCTTTGCTCTCTTCATAAGAAATTCTTATTGATATGATCCAAATGATTCAAAACACTAGTAGGGAGTAACTGACATTGTATATAGTAATTTGGCATCGTCATCATGGTGGGCTAAATCAAGGTTAGTCTTCTAGCCGACTAAAGGAGGTTAGCCTTCTAAAAACTATGTTTGCTCTAAACTTTCTCGACAATAAAGCTGCAATCACTTTGAGAAACTTTTCTAAAATGAATGGGGAGTCCTACGTTTTTTTAAGATTATTTACTTTTATTATTTTAATATAGTTAGTAACCCTTAAATGATGACACAACCATCAAGTTTTGAAAGTCGATGCTTTGTCCTAATTCCTGCATGAAAAGTTTTAGTGTTTCCTTAATGGTCCCAGTGATCTTCTTATCCATTTTTGCAAATAAGATCGCATCATCAACAAAGAAAGGTGGGAGATTTGTGGACCACTTTTAGAGGTATACATAGGTTGCCATGACTTGCCTTCCACTACTAAAAGGATATGAAGGTTAAAAACTCCATGCACAAGATAAAAATATAAGGATATGAGGGCCATGTGCTCCCAAAGCAAATAATATCTTATTGGGCTGGGTGTTGGCTTTGACATCAAGGACTAAATCATAAGTCTAATCGCTACAGATTTTTAATTAGAAAAAGACTTGAGGGCTTAAATTGTAATCAACCAAAGGTCCAAAATAACAATTGGACCATAATTAAACATTAAGAAGAGGACAGTTTAAGCATGTGACTATTAATTAATTAAACTAAGTGTTATGTATATTAAAGTAAGATTAATTTACTTAATTAAAATGTTAATGTCATTATAAATAACAAAGTTTGGTGGAAGAAGAGAGAACTTCATCTTCTTTACCAAATTGAAAAAAAAAAGAAAAAAAGAAAGGGTTTGATGCCATCAAAGGGTTTTGAAGCTTTAATCAATAAATTGGTTAATGCGATTTAGTTTTTTTTCTTGTAATTTTTACGTTTTTGAGGTCATGAGAGCTTGATTTAGCTAGCCCATGTACAAATTTGTAAAATTGTTAAAGTTTTGAAAGATGCCATTGTTGAGAATTGGAAATTTGAGATGTTAAATTGATAGATTTTAAGCTTAGATGTGAAAAAGGACTAAATTGTAAAGCTAAATTAATAATTTGGTAACCACTTTAGATTTTTAATTAGAAAAAGGCTTGAGGGCTTAAATTGTAATTAACCAAAGGTCCAAAACAACAATTAGACCATGATTAAACAAACATTAAGAAGAGGAACATTTAAGCATGTGTCTATTAAATTAATTAAACTAAGTATTATGTATATTAAAGTAAGATTAATTTACTTAATTAACATGTTAATATCATTATAAATAGCAAAGTCCTGTGGGAGGAAAGAGAACTTCATCTTCTCCGCTGAATTGAAAAAAAAAGAGAAAGGGTTTGACACCATCAAAGGGTTTTAAAATTTTAATAAATAAATTGGTTAGTGCAATTTAGTCATTTTTTGTAATTTTTATGTTTTTGAGGTCATGGATGCTTGATTTAGCTAGCCCATGTACAAATTTGTAAAATTTTTAAAAGATTTCATTGTTGAGAATTGAAAGTTTGAGGTGTTAAATTATTAGATTTTAAGCTTAGATGTGAAAAAAGACTAATTTGTAAAGCTAAATTGATAATTTGGTATATTAGAAACTATAGTTAAAATATAAAAATAAATTTATAAATAAGAAATATGAGGTCTCTAATGGGTATTAGTGAAATCGAAATTTAATTTGAAGCTTTAAATCGAAAGTTAAGTTAGTCCCGGTTTTAGAGACCAAATTGAATAAATTGTAAACTATGTGTGACTTTGTAATTGATTGTGAATTGAGCTGGAATTTAATATTATGTATTACCGGATTAATATTTGTAGCTAAATATGACACGAAAACGTCGTGAGGGAGAGGAAAGACGAAAATTGACGACGAGTAATTTGAGTGTTCTATTTGTATTCTTATAATTCGAATCACTTGGATTGTTGCATATTTATTCTATTTTGCATGGAAATATTATGAGGTGAGTTGAAATTGATTTGAATTGAATTGATATGATTTTGATTGATTATTAAGATAGAAGACTAAATTGAATAGAATTAAAAATATTGTAACTTGATGAAAATATGAAATTAACTTTGAATTGGATTTATTCATGTTATGATACACATGAATTGATGATTTGGTTGATGAATTGAAAATGATGAATTGTGAAATTGAGCTATATTCGTAATTGGATAATTGGTTACCATATTAACTGTTCAGGCAAAGTCAGATATAATTGGCATGAAATAGGATAGATTGAGTACGAGTTACTTCGATTACGTGTTAATGAGTTTTGGGCACAACTTTTACTTTAGTTAGACCGATGAGCGCTGGGTGCAATCTATTTACTTCGAATTGTCTAATGAGATGTGTTGGTTGGATCCGTGTATTCGTTCGAGTCTGAGTCAGGTTAATAGAGAATTAAAATCCAAATGGGATAATGAAATATAAATTTAATTACTTTTGTGAAAAAGTATTTGAACCAAAATTATAAGTCTGGAGAATTAATGTGAAAATGGGATGAATTAATCCATTTGATTCAAAAGAATGACATGCTAATATGATGTACCCTATGTTAGTCAATTAAACAAGTATAAAAATGAATTGTATAGTATGATGGCACATTATAACATGATATTTAGTACTCATTTTGAACTGTATATTGATTACATGTTTTCTATTAACTTAACTTGTATTTTATCAATTGAATTATAGAAATACCACTGAGCTTCATTGTTCAGCGTACGATTTTGTTTTCCAAGTGCAGGTTAGGTATAATTTGAGATCCCGGGCATCGACTTCAGTATCCAATCAGAATCCTAGACTCAACAAAGTTGGTGAATCTTTTTTGTTAGTTAAATGGCATGTATCTAGTTGAGTCAAGTTTTGGTTTGCTTTCTAAGTCTATGCTTATTTTGGAATTAGTACCGTATGGTGAATATTTTGCCAAATGGTTGAAGGTGTTTATGAAATCTTTGCTTATATGTTTTTAAACGTTGTAAACGGCAGCAATATGAATGCAGTGAGATGGAATAGTATGTTTGCATAAAACCTAAGTGTAGTTTATCATAAATGTTTAGTTTATAGGTGTTAAATTCTTAGTGTGTAGTTATGTATAGAATTGAAATGTATAAATTGGTTGTTTAAGGTTTATTTAGGTCATAAGGATATTGGAATATGTATGCATTTTGGTGAAATGGATATTGTAGGTTGTTGTTGTGCATAATTTGCAAAAATAACATGTAACACCGCGACATTGTTTGAATGTCATCGTAACGAGAAATGACCTATAAGGTCATAGTGCGACGAGGAATTTGATGTCCTGATGAGGCCAACATAGTAAGTGACATCGCAACGTTGAGTAGTCTGATGCCATGACGTGACAAACTGTTTGGCGACGTCATGATGTCAACCTTGTGTTTTGAATTCTTTATAATTAAGTCCTATTTCTACCTCGGGTTAAGTTTAGGGCTTTCGTAAGCTTGTGTAAGACCTGGTAATGATATTATTTTGTAATTAAATGTATATTTTCATTGAATTTAAACATTAATGGTATAAATTAATTGTGATTGATCGTAGTTGCTTTGGCAACGAATGTAACATCTTATAAATCAGACCCGATAATCAGGTTGGGTATTGGGGTGTTACACACACACACACACAGGTCTCCTTATCTAATGTCACAAGAGGGTTGAAAGCTTTGAGTTTTAAACCATTCAAGAGGATCATGGTAATGGTAGTAGAGATGGAATTCATCGTTAAGGTGATCCGACATTCTTAAGAACATTAAAACCTTTATCTTAAAGCTCCATTCAAGTTTATTATACACTTTCTCCAAATCTAATTTGATGACTATTGATCCTTTTTTCCCTTCATACATCTAGGGATGTATGATCTCTTGCACCATGATTACATTGTTAAAGGTTTACCTTCTAGGGACAAAACTTCCTTGGAATGAAGAAACGATTTTCTATATGAGGGGTCTCATCCTCATCACTATAATTTTGGTAACAATCTTATAGGCATTGGTTATACAAACTAAAAGGCCTAATTTGTTTTATGAAAGTCGCCTTTTGGATTTGAAATAAGGGTGATTAGTGTATCATTTAATCTTTTTGGTAGTTTTTCACTTCTGAATATTTCAAGCACCATTGCGGATACTTTCTCATTGACTTTAGGACAACACCTCTAAGAGAAAAAAAGAAGAATGTGTAGTTCATTTCAATCCAGGGCATTCATTGGGCTAAACGACCATACTGCTTTTGCAATGTCCACCTTAGTGATATCAACACACAACAACTACCAGTTACTTTTTAAATAATTTTGAGGTAACTGGAAGATAGATCATTGGGCTTCCAAGTTGTGGACTCACTTAAGGATTCGAAAATATTAGTGAAATATTCTTGGACTATCGCCTCAATTCTTATTTAATCTGTGATCCAGCTCCCGATCGAATCCCTGAGTCCAATCATTTCATTGTGGTTCTATCTCACCATCGTGGTAAGGTGGAAAAAATATTATACTTCATTCTCCTTCTACAATCTAGTTAACTAATGAATTTAGTGCTGAGATGGTTTCTTCTTATTTTAGTAATTTCTGATATTTCGGTACTTGAGTTTGTGAAGACTCAATAGATAATCACTTGGTGTTGAGGCCATTGTTTTTTATCTCAAGAAAGTATTGTTAACAATTTCCCAAAAGTAGTTTTGTTCTATTCTTTAAAGAATCTCATGAAGGTCTCAATAGTATCAACCAACGAGAGATCAAAACCTTTCTAGAAACTATCCAAGTCATTAGAGAACTTGAATGATCAAGCCACATTTGTTGGAATCAAAATGGGCTTATCTGATGTTGCCATAAATTGTTTTCTAAGTCGATTAAGATAGCTCAATGGTTAGAGTGAATATAAGGAAATGGAAAACCTGTGTACGGAAAGAGTCTCGAGTTCAAATTAGCAAAAACATAATTTGCCATAATTTGTTTTCTAAGTTAATTAAGATATGACCTTGTTGTTCATTATCATCATAGTCTTCTATCTTGACCATATCATTTTCTTGAAAGAACTACTCATAGTTCCCAAATTCCTCTCCTAAGAATATGTCATTGTATGACACCATCTTCCTTGCATTACCTTCTTGGTAAGGGATCGCTTGCTTGACCTTTTTCGTACTCTTGAAGAGTTATTTTTCTTCAACCGAGAGTGGAGGGTTCTCCATTTTCATTGTCTCTAATTGTTATCAAATACTATGACTCTTCCCGTTACCAAAGGGACAAAGAGTACCCGATGAGCTAAGTAAATAAAACTATATAATTTTATTCTAAACCCATAATTTTGACCGTTCAATTCTACTATTCATGTATCGATAATAATTTTATTTTAAATATGATTATAACACAGAAAAAATTTACTTAACATATAATAATATTACTATTATATGTTAGGTAAGGTGCACTTCTTTACAACAACCCTCCAACCCCACCTCGTATATATCTAAAAATCCAACGCCACCCTCCTTCCGGTTCTGGTTTCAGCATCGATTACTTTTTATTTTTTTCAGAGCCTCCTTCACCAACCTCCGTCTGTTCAGCCCGTGATCTTTTGATCGTTCTCTATGGCTACCATTTCCAAGCTCTCTAACCCCAACCCAGTCGCTTCTTTTTCATCATCTTTCAAACCCAGATCTTCTTCATCGCTTAAATGCTTCGTTGGGTTCCCTACCAGGCCTGGATTCAGCTCTAAGCTGCTTTCATCTTCTAGCTTGTCCTCGATAAACACCCACCCTTTCAGGGGCTCCTTGTTGTAAGTTTTTTTTTTTTTTTTTTTTTATGTCAACGCCCTTTCTCAGTTTGATTTCCGGGTTTTCTTTCTTCTCTCTCTTGCCTGATGTAAACAGTGCTTGTTTTGGTTTGTTTTTTATGCAAGTGGCTATTTTGATTCCATTTCCTGATTTGATGTAGAAATGAGTTTGCTTTGATTCTTATTTATCAATTTACCATCACCATTGTGCATTCCTGTTCATTTTTGTTGCTTGCATGCTACTTTGCCCTATTAGTTTTGTCAATTCTTTGATTCCAACTGGGTTTTCTTATGGCAGTGTCAGGTGTTCTCTTGCCGATGGAAACGGTAGTTCAGTGAAGAGGACTACTTTGCATGATCTGTATGAAAAAGAAGGGCAGAGTCCATGGTATGACAACCTTTGCAGGCCAGTGACCGATTTGCTGCCACTGATTGCAAGTGGGGTTAGAGGTGTAACTAGCAACCCAGCGGTAAGTACCCTAACTATGTTTCTTTTTCTCTGTAGTTTTACTTTGTGATATTTGTCTATTTTAGTCCCCTATAACAATTTTGATTGTGTTATTGCAGATTTTCCAGAAAGCTATATCTTCATCAAATGCTTACAATGATCAATTCAGGTATTCTTATTGACTCCATTGTTTTAATTGTTACGGTGAGTAGCATAGATCATGGTATACCCTAAATACATTTCCACAGCTCAAAGAAAACTGAAAATATAAACTAGAGAAAAACTAAGGCATGATCATCTGAGTTGGTTGGTTATTGTAATCTCTTGATGTTTGAGACTTGTGTTCTCTGGTCTTTTGAATACTCATGTCTTTTGAAAATACTGGAATTTGCAGGGAACTTGTGCAATCAGGAAAAGATATCGAAAGTGCTTATTGGGAGTTAGTGGTGAAGGACATCCAAGATGCCTGCAAACTTTTTGAGCCAATCTATGACCAAACAGATGGAGGTGATGGTTATGTTTCTGTTGAGGTTTCTCCCAGACTTGCTGATGATACTAATGGGACCATTGAGGCAGCCAAATATCTTCATAAAGTGGTTGATCGTCCCAATGTGTACATTAAGATCCCTGCAACAGCACCATGCATTCCTTCAATCAAGGAAGTTATTGCGAATGGCATAAGTGTGAATGTCACTGTATGTTATTTCTGATTTCCTGGCTTAACTTGAAGTAGAAGATATGGTCTTTTGCTACACTCATTTGTTTCTTAAACGTTCTTATGAGTTTTTACTGTTAATACTTGTTTTAGCAATTACTGCTTTTGATGAGCCATTGGCTATAACTCAAGAACCATTTTTACCCAATCAGCAAAGTTTTTGAGTGGGTTGTTATAGTTCTGGGCTTGTTCCAATGAAGTTGTAGATAATGGTGGTGATATATTGCATTTACACCGTACTATATATGTTTCTTTTTATGTTCTAATCTTAACTTTCATTTATGTGTATGTACAGCTCATATTTTCGCTTGCTAGATACGAGGCTGTTATTGATGCTTACTTGGACGGCCTTGAGGCTTCTGGGTTGAGTGATCTCTCCAGGGTTACTAGTGTAGCTTCCTTCTTTGTCAGTAGGGTAGACACCCTCATTGACAAAATGCTTGAAATGATTGGAACACCAGAAGCCCTTGATCTCCGAGGAAAGGTAACTAAACTGCAATACAAATTCGTACATTCAAATATTTACTGAATTACCCGTCAAAATTTGCTTACATATGTTTACTATTTTTTAGGCTGCTGTAGCTCAAGCAGCCCTGGCATATAGGCTCTACCAGAAGAAATTCTCCGGTCCAAGATGGGAAGCTTTGGTGAAGAAGGGTGCCAAGAAACAGAGGTTGCTCTGGGCCTCAACTAGTGTCAAGAACCCTGCCTACCCTGACACCCTATATGTTGCTCCTCTCATTGGACCTGACACGGTGAGCTATCTTCTTGCTGAATAAAGTTTTCAAAATGAGTTGATGAATAATCCCATAATCTTTTCTGTCATTTTGGTGCTGTTTGCAGGTCTCAACCATGCCTGACCAAGCACTCCAAGCCTTCATAGACCACGGCACAGTTTCAAGGACGATTGACGCAAACGTGTCTGAAGCTGAAGGCATCTATAGTGCACTTGAGAAGTTGGGGATTGACTGGGGCAAAGTCGGTTCACAGCTGGAAGACGAGGGGGTGGAGTCTTTCAAGAAGAGCTTTGACAGCCTTCTCGACACATTGCAAGAGAAGGCAAACACTCTTAAATTTGTGATTTCTTAGATTTGCTGTCACTGCAAACACAATAAAAAACAAGCGGGTGTTGGTTCCTGCTGTAAAAGAAAGTTGGTGAGCGAGCGTTATGCGAGACGTTGAATATTATGTAATATGAAGCAGCGAGTGTTTGTTTAATGGAACTTTTGTTTTGTGCTTTGTTTTATGGCTCCTGCTGATCAATGTAGTTGCAGATGTGGTTCTAAAGCAACAGGAGACCTTAAAAGGATAAGGTAATAGAAATCTTGGGTGTGAAAATCAATCGTAATCAAACTTGCCAAAATATTTGTGATTTTTTGGTCAACTTCTATCGTTTATGGTCAAATGTTTTTCTTTTCCTTGGTGAAGTTTTAAAAAAAAAAAAAAAGAATAAATGGAGAATATGTTACTGTACTGTTTTTGTTTTTGTTTATTCCAATGGTTGACCTATATAAAAATTATTTTCTTTTTTGGTATGTTGGAAATTTAATTATAAAAATGGGTTAATTTTACTGACATCATTTTTAAATATTTCTAATTAAGTGAGTTGTCTTGTTAGTATAGTTATTAGTTTAGACTTTAAATATGAGCTCAAAATTGATGTGAAATATATTTAAAACTCGAAATTCACGAATTAAGTTATAATCACTTGTACTTATGTGGTTAACTTAAATTTGGCTTGTTAAGAATACAATTCTTTTAAGGTTCGTTTTTTAATATATCAAATTCAAATTACTCATGTTTATAATTTAATTTATGTGTTTTAAATATACTTCGAATAAAATATAAACTATTATTTAATATTTAGGGTGGATTTGGATGAGTAATGCGTTTAGTAGCGGCTAGTGTAAAAACATTAGTAGTGGTGAGATTAAATATTATAGCCTAAGACAAAAAGTAAGTTAAACACACTGCACTGCACCGACTATTCAAACCTACCTTTAAATTGACAATTAAGTTGATGGAAAGACTTGATAAATATAATTTGATATTTTAAGGACTCAACTAGAATCATTTGAAGTTTAAGATCAATTTAACTTAGATGATAATGAGTAAAAGAATTCCACAAATGAATTTAAAATTCGGGGTGAATTGAATTGAGTTGAATTAAAATTTTTAATTTTTTTAAAACTATTCATGATAATTCGCTTTGATTTTTGATATTTATAATAAATTTAGGATTTAGATTTTGTTTTAAAAAATCAATAACTTTTATATAACCTTTTTAAAAGATCTTATTTTTTTAATGTGGATAACCATGATATTTTAATTTGGATTTTATAAATGTTGTTTGATTTTCGATTTTGATGGCTGAAAAAAAAAAATATATATATATATATATAAAAATAGACCTGGCAGCATGCTAAAACAATTTGAAACCGGCGGCGGCCCAGCCCAGTGTCCCATAAAATCCAAAGGATAAATACTATGAGAGCGGGCATGCAGCCGTAGAAGGAATGTCACAAAAAGCTGAGGCCGTTATCTTCCCGCTTACAAAGTAGACACGCTTTCTTTCTTTCTCCGTCGAAGTCTCACCGCCTTTCCTTTCCTGCTTTCGTCACGGAACTGAATACTTAGTTTGATGGCGTCAATTTCAGCAACTGGATTTTTGCCCCAATCCCTTACCTTATCCTCTGCAACTGCAAGAGCTTCTACTAGGGTACGTCATCTCCTCCCTCAATTTCCTCATAATTAATTTCTTCTATTGACCACCCAATCCAACCCCAACCGTAAGGTATCTTCTTTGATTTCAGAGACCAATAGCATGCTTTTCTGTGCAACTCCAGCAGCAGCAGCCACCATCTCAGCGGATCGAGCGAAGGAAAATTATGGTAATTGGAGCGGTTGGATTATTCGCTCCTGCTCTCTGGGATTCTTCCAACGGAGAAATTGAGATGGCAATGGCTGCCTCTTCTGGATTTACTGATAGTACTTTTCTTTTTCTTTTAGCTTAGGAATTCATTCCATTTGATTTTCAATTTTATGCATTTCATTTGCTAACCCAAATTGTTGGAATTTGGAGCACAGTGCCAGCACTTAGGGGAAATGATTATGGGAAGACCAAAATGCGGTATCCAGATTACACTGAAACAGTATCAGGTCTTCAGTACAAGGTCATTTTGCTACGGAAACAATCCCATTCAATGTTAATTTTAGTTTTTAATTGGTGTATATGTTCTTATCTTGATAAAAATTCCAATGAGAATGTAGGACTTGCGGGTGGGGGATGGCCCTACACCGAAGATGGGAGATACAGTAGTGGTAAGCATCAATTTTCAAATGTTCACGTCAAAACTTAATACCTTCAAATTTAGTGCGCAACTATTATTGTTATTGTTATTTTTGCCTAAGCTATTTCAAGCAATTTATGGGCTACGAACTATATACTGTAGGTTGATTGGGATGGCTACACTATAGGGTATTATGGCCGCATATTTGAAGCTCGAAACAAGACCAAAGGCGGTTCCTTTGTGGTACATAATGCTTCCCGTCCTAATTCTGCATGTCATTTTAAATTAGTTGATTATTTCATGATATTATCTGGGTTTAAAACATGCAGGGAGATGACAAAGACTTCTTCAAATTTAGACTTGGATCCCAAGAAGTGAGTAGTTGGTTTTGCTGAATCAGATAATAGTGTTCTCCATACAACTATTGAATGTTAAAGATAATATAGTTCTAACTCACCTTTTTCTTGTTTTTGTGATCTAAGCAAATAATTTAGTTTTAAGGATTTATGTTTGTCTAAGGTCTCTCAATTAGTACTTTTTCTTCCTTTTTAAATTTATAAGCCACATCCAAAGTACAATATTATATTGAGATACAAATATAAAGATGAAACTTCAAAATAAGATCTTCTCATTATCAATTATGCAGGTCATTCCAGCATTCGAAGAAGCAATTACAGGAATGGCTCTGGGTGGTGTTAGAAGGTGCTTGTTCTGCTTTTCTAATGCATATAATCTTGTTTACTGTATTCACACATTTCGTACTCCACTTTGTAATCTTGTGTCCTGTGGCTACCAACATTAAGTGTGTCAAATAAAAGATGGACTATTGATCAATGGTTTCAAGTGCATTTTGCTGCTTTTACTAAATCGAGCTAAGAATTTTTGCTGTCTGAGCTATAAAACTTCTTTAACTTGTTGATGCAGATGCGTGATACTTTTTTATCATGAAAAGAAAACAAGGATTAAGTAATTTCTTTTCTGCGATAATATTGTGTGCAAATTTCACAGTTTACTTCACAGTGATGCAGGATCATAGTTCCACCAGAATTGGGATATCCCGACAATGACTACAACAAAAGTGGCCCCAAACCAACAACCTTCTCTGTAAAATTCAAGTCTTTGATCCATTATGTTGTATTCTTTTGTTCATATGATGACTGTTTTCGGTGCCTTCCGCAGGGTCAACGAGCTTTGGATTTTGTGCTAAGGAACCAAGGGCTTATAGATAAGACTCTACTGTTTGATATTGAACTCCTCAAAATCATTCCAAATTGATTTCGGCTCAAAGATCATACTGGTCTAAACATTTAGAGACTGAAATTATGTTTTGAGGTTAGATTTCATGGATATTTTATGCTTTTGAGCTGGTCATAGGTTCATTATCATACAATGGATCACAAGTCACGTTTTTGTTCCAGGGAAGTTTTCTCATACTGTTTAAACTACTGGGAATTGAAGTCAGCCATGGAGTGAAAATATTGGATAACATTGAGCAAAGAATGTGAAGGATCTGTTCAAAGAAAGCTGTGTGGCCATATCTCATTCATTAAATTCTAGCTATTCTTGAAATAAAGAATTAGTCTGCAAATTGTTTTTTTTTTTTTTCCGTTTTTATATCTTCCCAGCTGAAACATGATGGTGTGGAAAAAGACGTGGTTGTCCACTCTGTTCAAAATTTGTTATGATCCAAATCCTCATTTCAGTGTAAAAAAGTTTTGTCGCCATCGTGTATTGTAACATGGATTTGTATTGTTCCTTTTGCTGGTAATTAAAAGTTCTTGTGCTCTCTACAGATGTCGGAGATAAATTCTTATTCCTATATTTTTTTTTGTCTTCTCACATGAAACTGGGCAAGGCTCCGTCACAGCTTGTTGGACCAGGTTCAGTCTTAGACTGGCTGAGGCCATTCCTAACAGAAGGCAGGGGTTTGCTTGTTCATTTGCCAAGGCCTATGGCTGATCTAGGTGCATACTGGTTGTTGATCAGTACAACTGAAGTATTTCCCATGGTTTGCATACTGGAATTTCTCTAGGAGGAAGCTCCAGAGCTAGATGCGATGAAGAGTATAGGCTCTGCATATGCTTCCGTAAGCTGGTCACTTGGCTTGTTTCCTTTCCGGGACAATATACATACTGTAGCATCAAATCTATTACAAGGAACCAGTTAATAGTCTACAATCATGGCTATCTTAACAGGCATATAGGTATAAGGTACAATTAGAGGTAAAAGCAGACTTCTATGGTCAAGCAGACATCCCAACTGAGGGAGGATAGCTGAATTAAGATACAGAATTTGCTTTGCATGTTCATCCTTCATTTCTCTTTTCATTCGAATCTTTATTTATTTATAAGCTTGTTTGTATTGGATTTGTGTTCGTCAAAAATTTCAAAATTATGGTTATATTCTTTCATTTGAAATTATAAAGGTCTTAATCATTCAAATTAAATGAACATATTTATAAATAATTAAAAATCAATTCGTGAAAGATAAGCAAATAAATTTAACCAAACCAAAAACTCATTTATTAATTTAAGATAAAAAATAATTAGTATATAAATATATAAATAATTATATTCATGAATGATATATTAAATAATACACGCAAATTGGGAGGTGGCAGCATCATACCTTAAACCTACCAAGGCTGGGTTGGGTGGTTGCCATTGCCACATGCTCCCTGCGTGCGTACAAATCAACAGACAAGTTGGTCCGCTCTCTGTCCAATCTAATTAGGTGAAAGTCCACAGTCGTTCAATATGTGAGGAGAGATGGAGCAACGAAAGGTCTCATCTCATAAACCCCATTTCCTATTACTATGTACCAACTGTAATGAAATTAAAGTCTTACAGTGTTCAAGATAATCTTGTAGAAATGTGATCTCTGCTCCTAGCAGTTGCCACGACATGAACAACAGCTCAAATGTGGAATCTAAATTGGGTACAAGTTGGTCAAGCACCACTATTATTGTACTTGGGTTGCTAAATGAATGGTGGGTACATAATCAACTTCCCTCAAATTCAAGCTCAAAGTCCTCGGGATTTATTTAAATATGAATCTTGGATTATCCTAATCCACTATCCAACTTATTACATAAATCTGTATAAAATACAACCCTCGGATTAGTAGACAAAAACTCATGCACCACATACATCTAATTTTGTCCATTCATTTATATGCACAAAATCAACCATGTCCGTTGGCTCAAAGATTCAAAATCAACATCATGTGAAACTTGAACATAATGATTTTCATCATCAGAACAAGAAGAGGTTTAAATTCTTTTATTCTATCCCGAGACTACTGCTCGTACTTTTGTAACGTTAGCGTATTTGGCATAGTAGGTAACAAAGTCCAGCTCATATTTATTGTTACACATCATCAAGTTGATTCCACGTATTATAACTTTCACACAAATTATTATATTAGCTTTTTACATCGAAGGTAACGTCATGATCATTCGAGTCCGAGTAGGAAGAAATTACCAGGTAGTACTACTAGTGATGGATAAAGAACAAACTCTTCTATACACGATGTGCCTCTTCAATAAAGATCAGAGAGCTTATACATACTGATAATACCTGCCGCTCTATATGTATTTGCTCCATTGCATTGAATCAAGATGCAACCAGACCTTAGGGGCTTTCACAGAACTCCATCTCCTGCTCCGCAAAAGAAACGACACTTAAAATCAGATGCACCCCAAAGGTTCTGGAATAGAAATGACACTGTATGTTTAACTAAGTTGCTTGCTTTCTATTTTCTAAAGCCAACAGACAAAACCAATCGACAATCTTGGTAGTTATTATCATTAACAATATTACAGAGTTTACCCAAGTACCCCATTGGACTAAACCATACAACAGAGACTGCACATATCTGCATTTTAGATGGAGTAATTTGGCCTACTATACATACCTTGCCACATATTGGACAACTTTCACTCCTTTCCAACCATTCATAAATACAACCAAGATGAAAATGGTGTGAGCAGCGAGCTGTGATTTTAGGATTTTCTGGGGTATATTCTGCAAGAAAATAAGCACTCATATGAATATAAGCATAACTTAAAAATGCTAAAAGAAGTTCCTTTTTCAATCAAATCATCACCACATGCCAATCTTGAAAAATAACAAGCATATCATTAAAATTTAAAACTACAAAATAGATTTATTCTTTAAAGACATATAGATGCAAAATTACCATCAAGACAAGTAGGGCAGACATCTTCTTCTTCTGCTGAAGGCTGTATATAGTTAGGTCCTTGTGCAACTTTTGGTGCCAAACTCCTCTCTGATAACTCAAGATGGGCAATCTTAGAGTCTTCTTCCGACTCGACTCCATTCCATTTCCTCCCAATACCCAATGATTCTCCATCAGAACTGCTTATATTTCTTCTTAGTGGTTGAGTTTCTTCTTGAAAATGAGTCACAGACTTATCACGCCTAGAGACCAAGCCATCACGCTGCAAACGAGAGTACCTCTGCTCAGCATCGTAAGGGACTGGTCTGGACATTGTAACATGAGTTTCAATGGCTGAATTATCTGATATTGCAGTAACAGATGTTGTTGATGACAGAGAAGCTCCTTGGATCTGGGATGCAGGTCGCCCATCCAATCTGTGAAACAGAGCACCATACTGCAGATCAAAGAAGAAATGGAAAATTACGAAAGTGTTTCATTAAACTAAACCTAGGTATAAAATGGGTTATATGACATAGTGGAAGCAACTCAACTAATGTACTTACCTTTCAAGAGAAACACAGAATGCAGACAATCTTTATAAGGCTAATTTAAGTACTTAACATATAAAGAACTTCTGAATTTCAGAGATCCTCTCAAGGAGCATTAATAAGCTTTATAGATTTCATTCTTAAAAAAAAGATTAACTTCATGCAAATTGAGGTTCAGAGAAATTAACAAAATGACATCAATCTGCTTTATAACATACCTTCAGTATTAACAAATTTAATTGCATGTATTAGCAGCATAAAAATGAAAGTAGGTTGCTTTTGTGCAGATAACCACAAGATAAGAAGAGACATACCCCAGTGAATAGCTGATAGAAGAAGAACCTTAGGCAGATGCAGTGCCTATATATTGAATTGCTAGGATAAGCATATTCTTCACAGTCATCACCACATGAACAGCAGCAAAAAGCACCCATTTCTGCCTAGAATGTATATATTTCCAATTACACAATTCTGAAAAAGCTTTCAGAGCTTGCAGAAAAGGTCATAAAAGAATTGTTCACCTTCCTTCCAAATACAAGACAATTCCTATGGGATTAGGGGGCAAAAAGGAAAAAAAAAAATTATAACATGAGTCAGGAAAACAACTTTTTGCAATGAACAACAGATTCAGCCTGCTCAAGGGAGAAATAAGAACCTCACTAAACCTTTCGTCACAAAAGATGCTCAGTTCATCAGTTTTATGACTGTCTCAATTTCAACTATTTGGACAAAAGTGATATATATACAAGAAGAAAAATAATTTAGGATAATGCTAAACAGCAAGAGAACAACAAGACACCTCCTTCATTAGGAGCTTGATGGATGATATACAATTTGGGTTTTTCATGATAAACAGAATCCTAAAACTACTCCATTTTGTTTTACCATAACCATAAAGTTCCTTTCCAACAATGAGTTAACTTACAATATTGCAAATTAATTCACAAGTTAAAACAAACACATTGAACATTCTTTGTCCTTCAGAATGGTGATAAATAGAACAACTCAAACAATCAGCACTAACCGTTCTTCATTAAAGACATAAAATCCCACAACGAAATTACAATCTCCTACACTAAAAAAGCACTTTCAAGAAATTTGTTAAGTTCAGAGTCGATAATCATACTTATAAACAAGAGAAACAGGCAATCAGCTATCTTATTTTAGACTCTAATAAGTTCCAAAGTAAAGCTATTTCAGCGCAAAGACAGAAACTTTAACAAAAAACCAAAAAAAAGAAGAAAAGAACATCAATCTGTTTCTCATCGCATTAACAAAAAAAAAAAAAAGAAAGAAAAATCAAACAAAAATTAAAGTAATGAAACAATAGTTACCCATCATCGACTATAAGACCACCATTTTCACGACCGTAAGTTTTCTTAGAAAAAAAAAAAGAATCAGGGAAGTTAGGGTTCCTGTAAAAGAAACAAAGAAAGAGAAAAAGGGAAAGATAGATAAGAGGGGACGTTCCAACTTCTATATTGAAGCAGACGAAAATAGATCCCAAGAGTAAGACAATCTAAGGAGCGGCCTGGGCGGAAGACAAAGATTAAATTTTTAATCTTTTTTCCTGAAAATTTAGGGGGAAAAAATAGGCAAAAACCGCGTGGACGGAAAAGAGGTGCTTTGATTGCAGTAGGTAACTAGAAAGAAACGGATTTGGTGAAGGGGTAGAGAATGGAGTGGACCAGCTTATCATTAGGATAATAATGTTAAATCTGTCCAACTGACTCATTGTTTTGCTTTCCATCTTGAATTTGTTAATTGCCGACAGCTTCATGTTGATTGAAATTTATGCTTTAACTCATTGTTGTATTAACTATAATATAAATTAACATAATAAAATGGTATTAATTGTGCTTTAAAGACTTAAAAGTAAAATATTTTAAAGTTCTGAGAAATAAAAATTTCAGTCGAATGTCTTCTAAAATTGGTGTAATTTTGCATTATGACCTACAATACCACTAACTAGTTGATGTTAATTCACATTTTGTGTAAATTTTCGCTTCAACTTCGGAGTTGAATGTAATTGATCTTGTCAGGAAAACAAATAAGATTCTTAGAATCTTGATTCATCAATTATTTTAACAATATGTCGTGTTGTTAGTAATTTTTGACTCAATTAATTTTCGAAATTCACCTCAAATATTTGGTAGCCAATTAAAATTAATTTATTTCTTAAAAATTTTATTAAATTATAAAAAAAATAGTATTTACTTTAGAAGTTGAACTGAAAATTTGAAGGATTATTTTGAAGAGTACTTAAGTTGAAGATTATATTGGAGGGTTTGATTGGATTAAAACTTTGACTACTTGGGAGGGTAGTTCTAAGGGAGAGCAGTTATTTTTATTTTTTACGAGTCAATTTTATCGATGTGAAAAGGTGTTTGTAATTTTGAGGCTGCAATTATCCTTGGATTGAGTTTATATAATGGATTTAGATTGTTGAACTAAGCTGTGTAATTAATCTTGTGTGATTTCTACTTTTTTATTATTTTGGTTACCATTTATTGTTATAAATATTGTAGAGGTAGTAGAGTTTTGTCTATTATTCCTGACTATTATGGGTGAGTTAAACTCAATTCAATTTAAAAAAATCGAAAAAAGTTTTAAATTTTAAGTTGATTGAATCGAATTATTTGAATCATTCGAGTCAACTTGAATAACTCAATTCCGATTTCGAGTTGAATTTCACAATTCAAATAAGAATAATTCGAATAAAAGATCGATGTTAATACCTTTTTCGACCTTGTCAACTTTGAAAATAAGTAAATTGATCACTCTCTTAACAAAAATTAAAAAAAAATTAAAATATTTATAAAATTTTCAAAATTTATATTTTTAAAAAATATATAAAAATTTTAAAAAATATATAAAAAAAGGTTAAAATTTTAAATAAGTTTTAAAATCAAATGATTCAAATTTATCATATATTTTATTTTTTTATTATTTCGCTACTTTGACAATAATGTCAATATCAATCAAGTTAAAACTCAATCGGCTTAGTTTATTAAGATTAGAAGCAAACCATTATTGAGACTAGGAGTCCTACCCACAACAGCGAAACAAAGCTCTAGGTTCAGTCACCAACTGAATTTATTTTCCTTACATGCATCACATACTCTTGTTTAGTTTCCATTTGAATGTCTTATAACCAGGTAGTTGTTGGCTAAAATACCTTCCCACCACCCTTGAATTCAATATCTTCAAAGCTTCCTCAAGTTTGATGCATCGAGGTGTTTTGTATTGGCTAACAGAAGACCCTTTCGATACACATAAGTCCATCAATGCATCAAATGTTCCATGCTTTACCACTCTATCTCCAGGGGCCCTATCGAATTGCCCATCCTGCTAGCTCTATACACAAAATTCAATGACTGTTCCACAATGTAGCAGCATTCTTCTATTATACTAGGACTCAGCTCTGGTGACTTACTACTTCCTTCCATCTTAAGCTCCCAAAATAATATGTAGTGCCCTGGGATTAAGGATATGTCAACACCACTAGTGTAGTCGACCAACTGTAATTGGAACTGTTCAACGAAGAGCTTTGCCTGTAGTATCCCTTCTGCCAATTCATCTTCAGCGGTTTTCTCTGAGTCAATGCTTAGAAATGCATCTTTCCGTCTTACAAATTGGAACTGAGGGGCATTGTTATAATAACCAGTGACCTTGAGTATGTCCCCCACTTTGTATCTATATAATCCTATTATTGATTTACATAAGAAAACACTATGATGCTTGGTTAATCACAATGAATTCTTTCTCTGTAGAACAAATTAAGGGTATATTGAAAGAGAAGAACAAAAAAACAATACCTATAAAAGTTGTGACAACAAGCTCATAACACTAGCCAAGCTTCACATTCACGAGGTCAACAACTTCAATTACTTCCTTCTTGCTCCTCTCTTCTTCATTGTTTTGTTTTCATGTACAGGGAGAAACTCAAAGTAAGCCATATTGGGAACAAGGGTGTAACATGTACCACATGGCTTGCTTAAAGGTTTAAGATTGATCCCCAAGTGGCCTTCAGAGGAAGCATAATACTTTGAAACCAAAGGGAGACCCCCCACAGTAGAACTCAAGCATTGGAATATATTGAGCCACCGAGCCTGTAACAATAGCATCGATGCATTTTGTCCCTGGCCAAAGTTTTTTAATTATTCCTTCCCATGATTTTGCGTTGCATATATCTTCTATCAAATCAGCCAGCTCTGGATTTGGTTTGTTGAGGATCATCGACAAAGAGTTTATGCAGCCAGTATCAGAAATCCAGGCACTAAGTTGACCTCTTCTTATGTTAGAGCATAACTCTTTCCAGTAATCTTCAAAGAACCTGATAGCTTGGACGAGTGTAGATCCGAAAACCGAACCAACGCATACAACCTCGTTCCTTTGTAGTAGAGCGCAAAGCATTTGGCAATACATGCTTTGTTTGCTGTCTGAGCACAAAATTGTTGCAATGGGACTAGTATGAAGACTGGATTCATGCTTTTCGAAATTTTTGCTAATCAGATAGTTTGTGAGGATAGATCTCGTTGGCAAACCAGATGGGGCCTTAATCTCGGGTCTTACAAATAATAGCTGCATCCTTTTCCCTTGGTCTAATCCATCCACAAATCTGTACTTTTAAATAACCAACTGCTTTAATCTATTACCATATCCGCAGTATGTATTGCCAAGACAAAATTGGAGATACCTACTTGTTTATGACAGACGAAATAAGGCATCTACCATATGTTCTTCGGTCCAGTTCACTATCTGTTAAAGGCATCAGCTTTTTTCTGTCCCGCAGAGGTGCCAGAGCTGGATCAAAGATAAGGCAGTTAACTTACTTCATTTAAATAAGACCAACAACGAAAAGGAAACAGAGTTCATACCTTCTAGTAAGTGCAGTGACAGTTTCAGCTAAAATGATATTTGATGGCTCTTCATTGGCAATTCGCTCTATGTAAGGTTTGATATCTTCATAATCCACAACTGGTACTTTGGTTTTGAAATGTTCCTTATCAGAATGCCCATTGAGGAACTGGCTAAGATATTCAGTGTGTAAATTCTGAGTCAGAATCTCTTCCCACACCTGCTGCTGTGTTTGATAAGCATTTATGGTCATATCCTCTAAGATCTTCCACCCAGATTCAATACTAATTGTTGGTTCCATCAGATCTTCCGGTTGCTTCACAATTTAATAAGCTGACTGTAAACCCAGTTACAAAGGCATGCAGTTGCTAATAAGAGTAACAAAAAACAAAGCATACAATCAACCTGAAAGAAAGAAACCCAAAGAATAAAAATCTTCCAGACTTGGAAAATTGATGAATACAAACACAAATAAATAAATAAATCAACCATATCACATCCCAGTTCTACACATGCTAAACGTCTTTTTAACAGCAATCTCTGTCGTTTTAGAAACTAACCTGTCCAGAAAACACAAGCCAAAGTGACAAAAGATTAGACAGGAAAAGGAAAGTAAACTAAAGAAACTCTTAAACCGCAAGAAAATAAAAAGATGAACTTCCAGAAACATAATAACCAAATCCAAGAACTTGATCCATGTCGTGATAGATTTTTGCTTTTCTTAATTTCTTTATTTGAGATGGAGTAGCCGATAATATTATCTCATTATCTAAGAAAATTTGACCCAAAGTTCAACTAAATCAAAATTATAATCCAGTTTAAATAGTGACCAACAAAAGGGATTTTTTTGTTTGTCTTTTTCTATTAACCCCGATTGCTCTAATCGTTTAGGGAAATTCTTCTTCTTCTTAATTTTATTAGGTTTTTATATTTTGGATTTATTTGCCTCAATTCTTTTTCTCATAGGTGGAATTTACACATAAATTAAACATAATTATTTTCATTTATTATTCATACATGGGGCCATATCATATATTTACCCGTAAGTTAAAAATTTTCCATGTTGACTAAAATGATAATTGCGGTAATATGAACGGTTAAAAGTAGTCAAAAAAAATTGAAGAGTTAAAATGATTTTTTTTTTAAGTTGAAGGTGTAAATAAGTTTATCATGTTATATTAATGCTTAAAAAGTCGTCGGTATATCTATACTCACATTTTTTATCAATGGTTAGCAACGTTGATATATGTTCAGAAATTCAGTTGATAATTACCCCTATACATACTCTTTACCAACGGTTAGTGATGTTGCTATATGTTTGATAATTTAGTTGATAATTACTCTTTGTACCAAGGGAACGAACTCTTGGGTATACTTATATTGAAGGTTCAGATCTATTACTATAAGTATGAGTGAATTAATTATTGTAGACAGTACCTACATCGACAATTATTATAATAATGACATCTAAAACTGATGCTAAAAGTAGAGGCGTATCTAGAAGGGGTAAGAAGGGATCTAGGCCCCCTTGGATAAATGGAATAATAACAAATTTGGTCCCTCTCAATTAAAAGTAGTTGAATGAAAAGGTATGTTACACAACATAGGTCAGCCAACTTTGTTTAAGTTTTTTTTTTTGGTCAACTGTTAAGTTCAACATACACCAAGAAGAGGGGTGAATTGGTGTTTTAAAAAATTAATACAAATATGGTAATAAAAAAGGACACAATAGTTTATAATGGCTCGACCCCAATTGCATACCTCCATTACTTTAGCTTACCACAATTAAGGATTTTTCTAAATTTACTAATTTGAACCTTTCAAGGAAACGTTTTAACCTTCACACTCTTTACCTTTTTAGTAAGCAATATAATGTCACTTCCCTTAAGTTTTTCTACCCAAAACCTTAAGTAAAACCTCACAAAAAAGAGAAATAAAATTGTGAATGGATTGTCACTTCTAGAATGTATATATACAACAATTAAACACTCTTACAATACAATACAAAACTTGAAAGAACAAATCACAACTAACCCCACAAGTGTGTACAACTGAAAATAAGAATAATAATGAGAAATGATTGGATTTTAGCTCTTAATCTTTGTAAACTTGTTTCTTATCTTCATATAGGTGTCCTTAAATGATATTTATACCCTCTTATTGAATTATGGATGTTTAGAGCCGTTAGAAGGAGTTTCTAGCCATTGAGAGCATTTATTTTGCGCATTTAATGTAACCTGC
Organism: Gossypium longicalyx; assembly: GCA_025698465.1. Lineage (NCBI taxonomy): Eukaryota > Viridiplantae > Streptophyta > Magnoliopsida > Malvales > Malvaceae > Gossypium > Gossypium longicalyx. The sequence continues at coordinate 6,654,328 of CM046998.1, read as the reverse complement.
AATATTGTATCCTGAGGCAGGAAGAATAAATGTAATACCCCTCGCTCGACCAAATTGTCAGCTCCGAGTTATAGGATGCTACAATCGTTACCGGAGCAGTCACGAACAATTAACATTCTAAACATAAATCATACGATCATAGCAATTTCAGTTCATAATCACTAAATACAACATTTCTCGAGTCTTATACGAACCTACATATGCTCTAGAATCAACCCAGAATTGAATAAGGACCAATTTGCAACGTTTTCAAAATTTCAGCTTGAAGCCACGACGTGAGGGGGTTTCTCACCACAACGTGAATCACTAACTTGGTCGAATGGCTTCCTTGTTGTAGCGATGGAGTTCTTCGTCGTGTTGAGACCTGAAGTTCACTTGATGTTGCGACGTAAACTCTATTTTTGGCACAAAATAGGTCTTTTGGTACCTATTTCAAGTTAATTCGACCATTTGCACTTTTGGTACATTTGTGCACTTCCTGACCTGTATAAAACATGTTCAAACACATTCTAAACAATGCATTTTAGCCAATTCAATTCAACCAATCCAATATGCCACAATTTGGCACTAAAACATATCAATTCAACCTATTCAAACTTCACCTATACAATCATGCTTTTAAACTATTTCATATAATCATTTTACTATATCATTTCATGCTAAATTATGCAATTATAAGTACCATTCATAACACGTAACCTATTACCAAAATTACATATACAAATAGGCATTAACCAAAGTTTAAATAAAAAAATTATTTTAAGGTAACAAATCAACACCTATGTACATGCCACAAAATTAAACTTTAAACAATTAAAAAGCTATCGATTTGAAAATGGGATAGTGTGAGCTTCTAGATGATCCGCAAGTTGACAATCTACAAGGAAAGAGACAATAACGAGGTAAGTATTTCAAATAATTAATAAGTTCATAGGTATTTTAAACGAGAAACTTACCTCGATTTACAATTAAAACATATTAAACTAATTAACTTGTTATAGTTTACCTAACATTGGAAGTCACAACATCAATGTGAGCTTTAATACATAATTAATCATATAATGTACCAAATTTATAACATATCAATACATATCAATTAAGTAACCATCTCAATCTAATGTTAATCAATAATAAAGTTATCATACATGTATACCAAGGTTTTATGTAACACCTTATACCCAGTTCGATCACCGAACTCGAACTATAAGATGTTACAATAATTAACAACATTTAACCAACATGAATTCCTCTTAAAGATACAAATAAACATTCATGTATTCAATATCATAAGTAAAATATTATTCACAATCAAAATCAAGCCTCAATCAAGCTTACGAGACTCTTAAACCGACTCAGAAATAATTTAAGACTAATCTAAAATTTTTACAAAAATTTAGGTAAAAAGGGTAAACAGGAGTAAGACGACTGTGTAACAGACTGTGGTCTTGTGTGCCTAAAATCACCAAAATCACACAAAGCACACGATCATGTCACTTACCCGTGTGTGACACACGACCGTGTAATAGCCCATGTGGTAACCCCTGTCTGTCTTAATGTACCTTAAATTGCAAGTTACACATCCATTTGCTATCTTAAGCCACAAGCAAACCAAATACCATTCATTTACCCTATTCAAGACACATCAAAACATACCAAAACAAAATTTAAAACACCATCCTATGTGCCAAACCAATATGCCATAAGACACCATCACAAACAACATTCAAACCTAATGATCAACTCCATTTACTATCAAACTCACACTTAACCAAACAATATTATATAATGTGTCAAAATGCTATAATTACTTTCACCAACTAACAATCATTTAATAAGGCATGTTCACTAACATATTTTCCATCAAAATATTGGCACATATCATTTCATGCCATCCAAAACAAACTCCAACCAAAATTTTACCTATTTAGACATTCCCTATCACATTATAACTCATCTATATGTATTTCATTCCATCACATATATCCCACCACATATCAAGCTCAATACTACATTCAAATCTCCATACCAAGCCATGATCAACTACATTATTAGTCAACAAGCATACAACTTTTATACAAACACAAAACATACCACTTGTAATAAACATTTATATACATATACAAGTTACTCCTATTACATGCCACCAAACCAAAAATATAACGTTTTTAAAGCCTACCAAAAGATAGCTGGATATTATGATCTTTAGGCTGATCTAATCACCCGGTTCAACAATACAAAATCTACAAAGAAACATGAAAACAATATCGAGTAAGCTTCGATTGAGCTTAGTAAGTTCATAGGTAGAAAATGAATATAAAGTACCTTAATATCACATTTATAAATTAATTGAACAACTAACTAACATAAAATCCTGTCATCACAACCATGTCAACGGGTGAGATCCTTATATATATGTAAGTCATATAACCATTCAAACTGTATAAGATTATTCAATGCCAAGTCATAATATAAAGTCAGAAGACATGAACACATTTACAAGTTAATCACCAAAAAATTATAACCAAGTATCAAATACACATCCTCATGTCATTTAACCATCAAGATTTAGCCCAATAAACTGTATGAATAGATATAGATACGCAGTTATCCACCCAAAACACGCAAGAATGCTCAACTGAGCTAATTCAACCAAGAACACACCTGGGCACTGAGTGCCCAGCCATAGGCTCATATCCTCCCCCAAAAATATGCCAGAATCACTGTAAATATAACTCAGCAATTTATAACAAATGCTAGATTCTGGTATATTCAGTGTATAATATCATGTCATATAACATTATCTCATCACATGTCAATCCCTTACAATGCCCGAAATAATCTATTGGCATGCCAGTTGTATCCTATCCTTTATTCATTTTGGCTCGATACATATAACAATATAACATTTTTCAATTTAATCCTTTTTCTCACCTTGTATCAAATTGTAACAACTTACTTGAAAAAATATATATTCAAACATATCCATAATTCACAAATCAACCTAAGCATTACAAATGACACAAAACTAAATTGTATGAACTTACCAGGGCCAAACAACAAAGATGGTAGTATCAGGGACTAATCTGTAATTTTCTCTTTTCCTCGGTTATCTACCAATTCTTGATCTATATAGTAATGTTATTTCAATTTATCAGTCTCTCTTAAAGTAAAACATCTAATTTGGTGCATATGACCTCATATTAATATTTTTCATAATTTTCCTAAAATTTTGCATTTTGTTCAATTTAGTCTCTAAAATCAAAACAAGCTTTTTTTTTACAATTAAGCCCTAAACTAACATGTTGAATTCATATCCATCCCTATTCAGTCCTCAAGTACTAAAATCTTACAAGAAAACCATGCCAATTTTAACATACTTTTGATTTAGTCCCTAAATTTAAAAACTATTCAAAATCACTTTACAAAAGTGTCATTTTTCATCACCAAGCTTCAAATTCAAGCATTAACATCTAAAAAGCTTCAAGAACATCAATAGTAGGTTTTCAAAATTTTAACAGTATTTCAAAATAGTCTCTAGGCTAGCTACATTAAGCTACAACGATCTCAAAAACATAAAATTCATGAAAACCGGACTAAGGAAAAGCTTACATGCAATGGTCAAACCTCAAGCTTTAAAAAAATGGCTTCCATTGATGATAGGTTGAAGATATTGTGTGTAACGCCTCAATATTTCTATTTTTGTTTCTGTAATTATTTGATAAATATATGTCTGCTTTAGTGGTTAAATATTTTGGGTGTGTGTGAGAGGTCCCAAGTTCAAGCCTTACATTTGGTAAATTTTGGTATTTTTCTTACTTAAGCCTTATACTTGCTCAGTGGGCTTATATTAAATTATTTGTAAAACCATATCATAATAAGCCTGTTGGTTCGAGTGGTAAGGGAATCTGTGTGTTGTGTGTAGGTTTTGTGTTTGAATCCCTGCGCGAGCGTTGGAGTTTATTTTTTCTTTGTTAATGGTGAGAGTTTAGGTTGAACCAAAATTCTGTGTTGGTTGGAATGTAGTGGAGTGGTGGGAGAGATATTATGGATTTTGGGGTGGGAATGTTATCTTTTATTTTAATTATTTTTGTTTTTTTTCAAAATTTTCTCTTTCCCAAAAACTTTTTGATGCCAATTCTTTCCTCTTCTCTTTTGTTGAAATTTTTGCTTCTTCCTCCCTTTTTTGATTATCCAAACTTGCCTCTTTCTGTGCATCTTTTGACTAAGTTCGTTTGGTAAGTCTTGTGTGGTTTCAATCTTAAGTTTCGTGGCTATTTTTTAATGAGAGTTTTTATGTTACTTTCGATTTGGGGAAAGCTAAGGATCTGTGGGTGCTACTAAAGTGGTTTGAGCGTTAAGGGTTTCTTTTCGTTGCCAGTAAGTATACAGATTCGTTGTGGGTTGAAAGTAAGGTTTTTCTGTGAAATAACCTCGTTTGAATTTTGTTAGTGTTGCTAAATTTAGACTTTAGTAATGTTAATTTTAGGTTATGGAAGGCTTGGGGTGGTTTCTCATTGAATCAATACCAGGTGTGTAACCAAAATGCAGAAAAATGGGATTCGACGAAAGCCAAAATTGTAATCTGTAGACACTACACGGGCGTGTGGTCGCCCATGTGGTAGGCCATGTGTGACAATACAGCCGAGTGGTCGACGAAGATAGTACACAGCCGTGTGGTGGCTCGAGTGTGGCCGTGTGGACAACACGAGCTAGCCAAGTGAGGCGTGTAGGCGTACACGGGCATGACACATGAGCGTGTCGAATATTGGGCCAGACTGTGCGGGCCACACGGGTACGGTTAATTTGGGCGTGTGTGCCACACAGGCGGCCCATACTGGCAAGCCACATGGGCATGTGGGCCCATTTATCTGAATTTTTCCCTAGGGTTGCACGGGTCATCTCAAGTGACTGTGAGTCTACTGTAGAGTCGGTAAGGGCTAACTAAACCCTAACTTGTAGGATCTGATTGACTGGTATTCTATACTGAGCATGATAGTACTGTGTATGTCTGATTATTGATCTATATGACTATCAGTGATTTGAACATGTTAAATTGCATAACTATTTCTGTTTCTGTTACTGTTATCGGGGTGGGATGATCTATATTGGAGGAAGTGTTTTGAAAGGCAGTTTATGTCTAATATTTGGCAGTATGGCTACATTATATCTGTTATGTGCTGCATCGGTACAACATGGTGTGTAGGGATGGGTGGATGTTTTAAACCCCACATGGTGTGTAGGGATGGTCGGAGATGGTGTGTAAAGGATGGGGTAGGATATCTAATTTCTGACTCTGATTTGCACATATTTATCTGTATCTGTATCTGTAATGGGCTTAGGCCTGAAGTTGTATCTGACTGTTTCTAATTTTCTGGTTGTGTGCATGCTTAATTCTGTGGGGTTACACACCAAGTTTACGTAAACTCACTCTTTTCTGTTTATTCTGTGCAGGTAATCCACAGTCTTAGGCGGATCGATGTTGCGGAGCCTCTCGGTGACCACATGTTCGATCTGATTATAGTTGCAATTTAAATTTTTATATTCTGGTATATTCTGGTTTTTATGTAATTCGGACTTTACGGGCTATTTTTACTTAAATTTGGGTTAGAAAGAAATTCTATGATTTTATAATTGCAAAATACGACAGATTTTACCAAAAGCAAGGGTTTTTCTAAAATCTTGAATGGTTTCCTAAAACACAACTATTTTTAAAGCTTTCGCTACAAATATGTTTTACCTCTAAGGAATGAGAGTTTTGAAATTGATAATAGCTAATAGGGCTAATGAACTGGTATGGTTTAACATAACAACAATGATTTTCAACCCTATTTCATGTGACACTTCCAGATTCAGCCATAACGTCTAGGCTGGGTTTGGGGTGTTACACTATGAAAAGAACATGAAAAGATTATGAATTTTTTTATTTTTGTTTTTGTTTTTTGTTTTAAACCATTTTTATAATTACCATTTTAACCTTAATTTACAAATAATTTAATAAAAACATGCATGCAAACCTTCCGTATAAATATTTATGGCATAATTTCCATTTAAAACCTTTAAATTATGTTTTGCACTCAAATTAGCCCTTTTAAACTAATAGCAATTGACTTTGTAGTTTTTATAATTTAGTCCTTTTTCTTTTATTAACTATCCAAACATCAAAATTACTAGACCAAATTTCAATATGACACTATAGTGACCTCGTAAATATAAAATAATTAATATTTAAGGACTCACATTATAATTCTAGTCTCGAAACCACTATTTTTGACACCACTAAAAAACGAGTTGTTACACTTTATATTCAAATAATTCATCAATACTTCATTTGAGTATTAACTGTATGACTTATTATCTCAATTCCTCATTTCGTGCAATCGTATTACTCGATTAAAATCACTAAAAAAACTCAATTACACTGGTACTAATCACATATGTTGCTCATCCGAGCTGAACATATAATTGTGTTAGGTTACCCGTCTAGGCTAAACCTTTGTAATGAAATATCAAATAGCTTGGCCAAAGATGTAAATATACATGTTAGTTTACCCGTCTAGGCTAAACCTTTAAAATGACATCAGGTTACTCGTTTGAGCTAAACCTGTGTCACATGTATCTTCGAGTCCACAAAAAATATTGGATCTCGATAATCACCGATAATCAATCTGTATCCATGTATACTAGACATTTATAAAGTTTCATCAGGGTAATTTCAATATAAAAGTTCATATTAATTTCTTTATAATTTAATCATTGTACCTTAATTAACTATCCAATTGACTAAATTAAGGGGACAAACTTTAATTAAACTTTATACTAACCTTGTAAATATTAAATCGTAATATTTATAGACTTGAATATTGAAAATGGGATTCTAAAACTACTGTTTCTGACACTACTGAAAAATGGGCTATTACAATAAAAACATGATCGTTAGAGCATGTGGTCTCGAGACATAATAGGTTGGTCTCGAGAAAATTTGCTACATGTCTCAAGAAAAATACTCGATTGTCTTAAGACAAGGCTCTTCTAATCAAACCTTAGTTTCGATGTTGGCTGGTCTTGAGACAAATGGACTTTTATCTTGAGACAGGGGCACTTGAAGCAATATTTAGCTTCGATGTTGGTTGGTCTCATGACAACTGGGATTTTGTCTCAAGATAAGGTACCTCTGAAGTAATTTTAGCTTTGATATTGTTTTGTCTCGAGACAAGGCCAGTGTCTCAAGATAAAACTCAAATTATCTTGAGATAATGATGTGAATTTTGAAAAGTACGACTTAGAAAAAAGGACTTAGAGGTACTCAAAAACTTTTGTAGAAATATTTAAGTCATTTAGAAACTTTATTTTCGAATTTGTAATACTTGAAAATAAATTTGAATGTGATTGAAATAATTTATGCAAATTTGATTAAGGGAATTTAGAATTAAGTTTATTATATCAAAACATTTTATTAACAAGTGACACAAGACCTCGATTTGTACTTTTTTAATTCAAGATTAAATTATTTGATTGCATATGCATGCTAATTGAATCATTGAATATTGAGGTAAGTATATAGTGATAGTATGAATTGTTTTGTTATGATAAATATGTATTATCGAAATAGTGGACTAAATTGAATAAAATAAAAAATAACATGAATTAGTTGGAGTATGATATGTGAGATGGAAAATGGATTGGAATATGCTATATGATATAAGATACATGTACATTGATGTTGAATTAAACTGGGAATATAAAAAATTAATGTTATATTATGTATGAAATGGATGATATAATGTAATTAAACATTGATACCCTATTAACTAGTAAGGTTGAGTCTAATATGGTTGGCATACCATAGGATTGGATTGTGTACAGTTTTATGCGCTTATGTGCCAAGATGTACCTCGTATGCTAGTATACATTTTGTGCACTAGGAATGCGTTTCTTAGCCAGGATGCACCTCGTGTGCTAGGATGCACTTTGTGTGCCAATATGTGCTTTGTGTGCTAGGAATGCATTTTGTGTGCTAGGATGCACTTTGTGTGCCAGTATGTGCTTTGTGTGCTAGGAATGCATTTCGTGTGCTAGTATGCATTATACATGCCAGTTTCCTTTTGATTTATCTGATGATACACTTTAATGTCAGTTTGTTGGTTAGACGATCCGTGTATCCATCCGAGTCCAAGTTAGATTAATATGGGTTATAAATTGTAAACTCGATATATGATACCAAAATAAAATTGTGTAATGCTATGGAATCAATAATATATATGGATTATGATTGAGAAAACATGTAACCTACCATGCAAATAAATGGAAAATGAGCCCTAAGGGCTGAAAAGAATGTTAATAAGTTGATCGACTCTAGAAAGATATTTGAATGATAAATTATATGATTAAATGATATGGTCTGAACATAGAATTTGAATAGCATACAAGTATATGTTTGATTCATGATTGATATTGAATGCTATTAAGGTATAAGGGATGGTACTTGATAATTAGTATGTATTAGTCACTTCTCTTACAAATATTGAAATAATTGAATTGTCATTTTCCATATGGGTACTCACTTTTATCTTTGATATGAAATTGTTTGGCTTGTTAGGATATAACTTGAATAGGTAATATATATTGTTCTTACTATGATCTATTGCTAATGTTTAGGTTATATTATCTTGAATCATGAAAGTACCACTGAGCTTTATCGCTCAACTTACAGTTTGCTTATTCTATGTGCAAGTATAAGTAATTCTCAAAGCCTCAAGAGGAGAATTTAGCACCCAGATCTCAGCCTTCGGGTCAAAGAAGTTTGTATAGCTCTTTACATTTTTTTAAGAGGCATGTACATAAGATTTTCTAGTTTCAAACTGTAAATGGTCAAAATTGAGTAATGCTGTAATAAATAAATGGAAGAGGTAATGATTCATGCATGAAATTGGTTTTGTTTTCTTAAGTGTTGTATAAGAAACTTATTAAATGTGCTGGATGGTAATTTGGAGCCTTAAGGCCAACCATTGTTGTCATATGCTAGTTTAAAAATGTATGAAAATGGAAGTGTAGTATATTGTTTAGGAGGACACAACTCTAACCCTTGGATGTCGTGGAGTCGCGACGCCCCCTGTTTAATGTTGCAACGTCGACTTGGTAATGCTTTAAAAACTTTACTATTTGGTCCTAAGGTTTTGAAGCTTGCTCATTATCTTTAAGGTCACAACATCAAACCATAGAAGTCAAGACACCAGCCTAAGAAGTTTTAAAAATTTTACAATTTAGTCATTGTTTGACCCTGGGATAATATTGAGCTTTTGCAAGCTTGTATATAACCTAAAAATGTTTATATATTATATCATACGCATGCATACTTGTATCTAAATTTTTTATGATGGAATTCGATTATAATTTATCGTAGTTGTTCTGGCAACGTGTAATAGCCTATTTTTTAGTGGTACCGAAATCAGAGGTTTCGAAACCCCATTTCTAATGTGTGAGTCTATAAATATTACTATTGTAATGCCCCAAAATTTTATTTTCCAGCTTTTGTAAATTTTTGTCACATTGTGTATCTGCTTTAGTGGTTAAGTGTTTTGGGGGTGTGTGAGAGGTCCCAAGATCAAGCCTCAACTTTGGCTAAATTTTGATATTTTTTTGAATCAAGCCCTATCTCTGGCTAGTAGGCTGTTATTTAATTGTTGGTAAGCTTATAACAGAATGGGCCTACTGGTCTGGTGGATAAGTGGAGTGTTGGGGGGATGGAGGTCTTGTGTTCAAATCTCTGCGCGAGCAAGGGAATTCTTTTGCTCTGGGAATGTAGCGTGTGGAGGAGTTCGAGTGAAATTGAATTTCTAAGAGGTTGTTGTTGGTGGGGAATAGTGGAGAGGTTTAGGGGATATCCTGTCAGTTTTTGAATTTCCTGAAAAGATTTCCTCTTCCTCTAGTGTTTTCTCTTTTTTCCACTCCCAAAATTTCTGACGACAATATTTTATTTTTCCTTCTACCATCTCCCTTGTTCGTCTCTTTCTTCTTTTTTTTTTGTATTTGATTCCCTTCTTCCATCTTTCTCAACAAGTTTGTCTTCGTTGCGTGATTTCGGTAAGATTGGGTAAGTGATTGTTTCCGTTTGTTTAACTCGTCTCTAATTCATGTCGTTTTGATGATTAGGGGAAAGAATCAAGGGAGTGTAATCGTCTGATAGAGACTTAGTTTCATTGGAATCACTATTTTTCAACCGAATGTAAGTTTAGTTACTCAATTGATGAGTATTTTTTTTGGATCCGATTTTAGTTCAATTATTAAGTGATTAATTGAGTGAAAATTTGGTAAATTATAGGTTCTGGAGTGCTCGGGAATCACTTTAGCATCAATCAAAACTCGGTGTGTACCTAAAAATATAGAAAATAGAATTTCGATAAAGGCCCAAAACCCCACTATCGACGCCACACGAGCGTGTGGTCGTCCGTGTGGAAGGCAGTGTAATGAGACATGGGCGTGTGGGTTCACACGGGCAAGCCACATGGGAGTGTGAGCCCATTTATTTGAAATGATTCCTAGGGTTGCACGAGTCGCCCAAGTCGACTATGAACCTACTGTAGGGTCGGTAAGCGTTACCTAGACCCTTAAATGTATGATCTGAGTGTATCTGATGCATGATAAATTATGCATGATTACTGATATATATGTGTATACGTATGACTGATGGTTGCATAAAAGCATGTCATATTGTATGTTTGCATTGCATTGGGTTAGGATTATGATATTTGGAGGAAGTGTACTGAAAGGCTTTAAGCCTATTATCTAGCAACTCAGCTATAATATACTGATAATGTGCTGTGTTCGGTACTACTTGGAGTGTAGGGATGGGTAGGTGTTTTTAACCCCACATGAAGTGTAGGGATGGACAGAGATGGTGTGTAGAGGCTAGTGGGTAAGACTCTGTTACTGATTACTGTTTGCATTACTGATACTATGATGGGCTAAAGCCCTAATGTATTTCTGAAACTGAACTGAAATGGGCTAAGGCCCAAACTACTACTAAAATTGTAATGGGTTTAGGCCCTAGACTGCATTTGACTGTTTACTACTATTTGATTGTATGCATGTTTTCTGTGGGGATTACACACTGAGTTTACGTAAACTCACCCCTTCTGTTTAATTTGAACAGGTAATTCCTAAGCTTAGACGGAGTGATGCGGCGGAGGACTCAGTGGTAACCACAGTTAATAAAACTCTCTGTTTTGATTTTTGGTTATATTATTTTTACTATTATTGTTGGGTAAATTTTTCATGTAATTTGGGGTTTTCCTTGGACTTTTACTTTATTTTGGTTTTCATGGATTTTATAACTGTACAACTCAACGAACAAACAGTTTTCTCTAAAACAAAGAGGTTTTCCTAAAATAGACGAATTTACTTAATTAACTCAATTTTTCATAAAATAAATGATTTCTAAAGCTTCCGCAACGAACTGTGTTTTAAAACAATCGATTAAATAAGTAAGCGATTTTTGGAATCAATAAGAGTAAATAAACGAAAACGGTCTTATCGTAACAACTTAGTTTTCAGCACGCTATCATGTAACTTTGCCAGATTCGGCCATAATGTCTAGGCCGGGTTTGGGGTGTTACAATTATTTAATATTTACGAGTCTAATTTATTAGTATATTGAATTTTGGTTTAGTGATTTCATTAAATTGTTAGTTAATTATTGTAACAGCCCGATTTAGACCCTAATCAGAACGGTGGTTTCGGGACCACGAATCCAAGTCAGAAAAATACTTAAAAATTATTTTCTGTGTTTATTTTGTGTGAATTTACAAATTTTTCATGCTTAAATTTTATCATTTGAGTGTTTGATTGATTAGAGGACTTAATCGCGTAAAATGAAAACTTAGTAGTTATTTCTAAAAGGAACCAAATTGTTAATGGCTTTATTAATGAAAGCCTTTAAGTTGTAAATAGCCCATTTATTTACTAGTGGGACAGTGGTAGGCATAAATTATATAGTATTTATATTATTTCATTAAGGTTATATGTAAGTTAAACTTTAATTTATAATAAGATATAATATATATATATGTATATATATATACCATAAAGCATAAAAGTGAAAGCCATTTTATGTTCATTGACTTATTGAATGGATAACTAAGGGCTTATGTTATATGGCTTTATTATAAATTTAATAAGGTTAATTTAGGAAACCAATAATATATGTTATTATAATATAAAAAATAACATAAAAAAAATCAAAGCCATTTATGTGTTCATTCTTTATTTTCATGCCGAAACTAAAACAAAGAAAAGAAATAAAAGAAGTTAGGGTTCGGTCATATCTTAAGCTCAATTAAGGTATGTGTTTAGCTCGATTTTTTATATTTTTTACGTTTTTGAGATCGTTGCTAAGTAATCTACAAGACCCATGCTTGAATTTTTTATTATGATGACTATTTTGAGTTATGCCATTGATGAGAGCTTGTGATTTTTGTTGTTTGATGATGAAATATGAAAGATATGTTTTAGATTAACATGTTTTGCATTAGAGTTTTTGATGATTTTAAGTAATTACGACTAAATTACAAAAATAATAATTGGAGGGACTAAAATGTGAAATAAATGAAATATATGGGCTTGTATGAACATGGGTAAAATTTGGCCTAACATGAGTGTATTGAAATTTTGCATATTTTGTGTTTTGTGCAAAAGGGACTAAATTGTAAAAATTGTAAATGTCAGGGGTAAAATGGTAATTTGCCCATTTATGTGTTTTTGGACTGAATTGAATGAAAGTATGTTTGAATGAGCTTAATTTGAATATGTTTAGATCAAGAACCATAAAAATTGGATTTGGATCGAGGGAAAACGAAAGTTGTCGACTAGTCGTCCCGTTCCGTTTTACATTGTCCGAGGTAAGTTTATAAGCAAATAGAGATTGTTAATTCTAATTATTTATGAGTTTATAAGCTTAAATTAAATTATATGAGATTTTATATGTGAATGCCGAATGTGATTATACTTGGGAACAATGTTTATGAATTCGTTTCGACCGAATTACGATGTTCGAAAGCCTCGTATGAACCTTAGGAATAGCTAGGATACATATGTCATAACATAGGAGTCCGATATGTGATGTGCGAGTAAGACCGTGGCATCGATATGTGACTCTGATATATGCGTGCGAGTAAAACCCTGTCTGGGATAGTGGCATCGATATGTGATCAAATGTAAGACCACGTCAGGGACATTGGCATTGTACGATATATGTGTGATTATCCGAGTGTCCTATCCAATTCCGAATGGTTGATCTGGCATCGATAAGTTGGGATCGAATGTGCAAAATGAGCTAAAATAATCAGGTATGAACTGGTTTATTATCTACTAGAAACAAGGTAAGTAAGTCATTAATGTGAACATGTGTATCTTGTGAAGTATATTCGGCCTTTGCTATGTATATGCATATGATATTATATTTTGATTCATGAGTATAAGTATATGTATTCATATAATGGTATTTAGCTTTGAAATTGAAAGATATATTTTGCTTATATATGTGTATGTGTATTCGGCCATATAAAATAAATATATATGAGATTATTATCCTTTGACTTATGAATTTATGCATATAAGAGTAAATGTATTAGTTATGATAAAGATATTTTGGCTTGGAAATTGAATGATAGTTTGTAAAAATATGTATATATTCATTCGGCCATGAATAACCTACATGTGAAAGTACATATAAAATACATGAATTTGTAAATTTAAGATTTAAAGTAACTATGATAGTATAATTTGGTTTAAATGATTTGATTATGTTATTATTTCGTTTATTTGCTTATGACTTACTAAGCTATGAAAGCTTACTCTGTGTGTGTTCATGCTTACCTCTGTTTTATAGATTTTGGATTCAAGTTACGAGTTCGGGAATCGTCAGAGGAGCTTATCACACTATCGACTGTCTTCGGTATTTTATGAGCTAAATTCTCGAACCTATGGCATGTATAAGCTAGTTGTAATATGTTTGATTTTGGGATATGTATATAAAAGCCATGCGAAAATGGCTTGTTTAATTTATTAAGCTCAGTTTTAAGGTTTGGTCAAGATATGGTTATGTTGGCTTTGGTTTCGGTGAATTAATTATATATGACTATATGATCCGGTATTAAAGTAAGATAGTTTTGCATATAGTTAAAGTGAAGATAATGTGGTATACTAATGTTAGAGGTTTAGAATGTTTAATATTGAATAATGTTTTAAACTTGGTTGATTTTGGTCATGATATATATTTTTATTGGATTAAATGCTTGTTATATACGTAAGAAACATTTGGAGAAAGATTTAATGGCTTGATTTAAATTGTCAATGTTCGAAGTTATTATATAAGTGCATGATTAAGTGTTTCGGTAAATGAGTAAATAATGGAAGAAGTTGTATTTTAAGTATGTTTTGTGCTAGTTAAGTTATGATTATGCTATGTAGGCGTGATGTATTTGATAAAAGTATGGGTTGCATTTGAATTGACTAGGATTTGGTTTATTAAGGTGGTAAAATAATGGTTCCATATTTGGTTGTGTAATAATGCTGTATAAATGGAGATTAAATTTCATATACTTTGTAATGGAAAAATTTTGGTAAATTTGGAGTAGTGAAGCTATGTAATCATTTTGTGGATGTGTTATTAGCCAAATAGAGGAAGCATAGAAATAAAATCTTATATATATGTTATGCATTATAGTAATATGTGGAACAAGTAGAAATTGAATGGTTTTATGTGCTTAACATGTCTTAAAAGGGTACGGTAAAATTTGCCATGAGAATTAAGTCTCGTAAACATGTGCTTATGGTATGTTTTGAGTGGTACAACAGTCAAAGTTTTAGAAAACGATCAAATGAATAGTAATAATTGTTAAAAAGAATGATGATGGTTTAATGCAAATTGGGTGAGTTGTTTTTGAGTTTGAATATTAGTTTTATATATATACATATTGCGCATTGGTAATAGTTGTAAATGATGTGATTGTTAGATAATTTTAGTTAATTGAGTAACATTTGAATCTTTTGTGAAGTTGATCTTTTTGGTCGTATATACTAATGTCCCTAATAGATATAAAATGCATTATTTGATTTGTTATTTGCATGATATATGTGATTAAAAATATAGATATTTATAACTCAAATTTTAGGTGTTCGAATATCATAGAATTAATGACAACATTGTTTAAAGTATATTAGAACGATTTAATGTTTGAATTAGTTAATGTTTTAAATATTTAATATTTAATACTCATGTTTAGTGATGATCTATTGATTTGGTTTGTTTTATTGATTACTATAATAGAACTTTTTAATGCATTAAAAGTGTCTAATGAATGCGTTAAGCTATGTCTTATGGTAATGCCTCGTAACCCTAATCCGGTGACGGATACGGGTTAGGGGTGTTACAATTATGGTACAAGGATTAAATCATAAAAGTGATAAACTGCTATAGATTTTTAATTTGTTAAAGGCCTAATTAGGTAATTAGTCCTTTTTAGAATATAGGTTAGTGGATGATGACAACATTTTCCACTAAGTTAGCTTAATATTGAGTTAGTTTAAGCTAATTAAGCTTAATTAGTTAAATCATGTTTAATTAATAGTTAAATACAGAATAAAAGATAAATGAAAATGAAAATGAAAATGAAAACATTTTTTGTGCTCAGCTTCTCCCGTTCGCGAACGAAAGAAAAACAAGGGTTCCAAGTTTCCAAATTTTATTTCCTTCAATTGGCAAGTGATTTCAAGCTCGTTTCTTGTAATTTTATGTTTTTGAGATCCCGAGAGCTTGATTTAGCTAGCTCAGGTATCAATTTGTAAAACTATTAAAGTTTTCAAAAGTTACGATTGATGAATTCTTGAAGCTGTTGGTACCAGATTGTTAAATTTTAAGCTTAGAAGTGAAAAAAGATTATTTTTTAAAGTAATATTGTTAAATTTGTCAAAAATGACTAAAGTGTAAAATTTGTAAACAAGGGTGTGAAATTTTTGTGATGGTAGCTATTAGAGAGTCATAGAAGAATGTATTTGAGATCAATTTTGAAATAGATGCTCAAATTTAAGAGTTAAGATAATTTCAGTTTTAGGGGTTAAATTGAATAAAATGTAAAACTTTAAGGGTTTCCTAAAAAAGTTAAATATGTTCATAAATATCGTAGAATGCTATAAAATAGTTGGTATTGATAACCTGAAATGAATTACCATATAGATCGAGAATTGAACCGCCTAGAAGATAACTGAGGAAAAGGAAAAATTACAAATTAGTCCTCAACCTCTCGTTTGTTGTTGTTTTTGTCAGGTAAGTTCATATGAAACTTACTAAATTATTTATGTTATGATCAAATTATATTTATTATGTTTATGTTTTAATTGTTGTGATTTGGATGAATTTGGTATCAATTGGATTAAATTGTAAAGCATGGAAATTATGATTATTATAGATTGATGTAAAGTGATGAATTGGACAATGAAATGCATATATGAAATATGTAAAAGTGTATATGGTTACATAGTTCAAAATTACTGGGAACCGGTAAAAGTGCTTGTGAGAACTTAGTAAACAATTTGAATTTGAATGACATGCCATTAGGGTTAAAAAGGAATCGG
The DNA here is from genome assembly GCA_025698465.1 of Gossypium longicalyx. Classification (NCBI taxonomy): domain Eukaryota; kingdom Viridiplantae; phylum Streptophyta; class Magnoliopsida; order Malvales; family Malvaceae; genus Gossypium; species Gossypium longicalyx. The sequence goes on along the minus strand of CM046998.1, from coordinate 6,637,702 downwards.
GTGTTTCATTGAGAATTTTATGATTGATGGCTTGAGATCCAACATGTGTTGCGAATTCTCTAAAGCTTGTGTGAGCAGCAATGAATCATCCTTTATCGGTGGCTTGAGATTCAACACATGTTGCGGATTCTCTAAAGCTTGTATGAGCAACACCAAATAAAGCTTATATACGTAACCCTGATATGAAGCTTATGTGAGCAACTTGGATACGTCAGCTTGTGTGAGCCAATAGGTCCCGTATACCCAAAGTTGTTTTACTATAGTTCTTCGGGCGAAAAATGAAAAATTTGAACAAAAATGAATAGATGAAAAGTTTGCACATGAGTTCAATGATTATGTTTGAATGAGGATCATGAATTGATTGGTATATGATACAAGTTGGTATGGTTGAATAAGTATATGAATTGTGTATGATGAATTTTGATATGTTAATGAACTAACCTATTGGTTGTGTTGTTTAAGTTGTATATGAATGTATAAGGGAGCCAAGGAAATGCCATGTTATGTACCATGATATTTTTATTACTTAACTTATTGTAATGCCATGGTAACTTGAGTAAATTTTCTTATGAAACTATTAAGAATTTAACATACGTACCATTTTTTTCCTTTCTCTTGTAGATTGTTGCTTATGGAATACATCTGTAGATCACTAAAAAACTCACACTGTCTCATCTTCAATTTGGTAGTGTTTCGATTGCACTAAGTCTGATTTTATGGCATGTGTACATAGGTGTCTTGTACTTGCTATTTTAGATGTTGAACTTAGTTGTAATGGTATATTTTACATTCTATGCTCAAGTGCTTGTTTGGTATACTTTGGAGAATTCTTAGATATGAAAGTATTGATAGTTGCAAACGGGATGGTATGGATATTGTGGAATGGCATAGTTAACATAATTAATATGTGGACGGTTAATTGATTGCATTGATGGATATCATATAGTTAAGTGAATTGAATGGTATACTTGGTGATGATTTTGAAGTTATTTGGAAATTGGTTGAATGAGATTAGTTTTATATAATGTTTTAACTTGTTTTTGGTAGATTGGATAGCTGGAATGGCAATTGTATGATTTTACATATAGCATGTCTGTGGTTTAAGAAGTGTTAGGTGTTTCAGGTAAAAAATTGCAGGAATTTGCAGAAACAGTATGTGATGTTGAATGTACATCATCGTGACGAGCTGTTGGTTTCAAGCCACAACGCGACGAGGAATCCCGTTGTCGTGACAAGCCAAGTCAGTATGTCACATCACGATGTTGTTTTGAAATTTTGTAACTTTTACAATTTGGTCCTCATTCAATCTCGGGTTAACTTTAAAGCCTATGTAGGCTCGTTTAAGACCTAATATAAGTTATAAATCGTACTTGAAGTATGAAAATCATGTGTTTACTCATTGAATGTTATGATTTGACCATTAAACATTTGTAATTGCTCCGAAAACAGTTGTAGCATCTAATAGCTTAGACCTGGCAATCAGGTAGGACTAGAGGTGTTACACAACAAATGTGACATCCTGTAGTTCAAACCTGATGATCGGGTCGAGTATGGGGTGTTACAGGTATGTAATTGGGGAGAGTTCAGTCACGATACTATAGTAGAATGACTTCATAACTAAATGAGTTTATAAATAATAGGCGAAAAGCTAGAACTTAATTATAAATCATTTGAGCCCTAATTACATATGTGCAATTGGTCCCTCCACTAGCTCATTGAAACCATAAATGAATTGCATGTTGAATCAAATGAACATAGATAGATAAAAATGATAAAGGTGAAGAAATGGGTTACATTCGGAAATGAACATGGTTTCTCACTAAGTATTGAAATGACCTAAGAATTAATTTAAGTTTTTTCAAATTATTATTTAATTAATTGAAGTTTGAAAATTAAATTAAATTAATTTGTCATTGTGAATCCGTTGAATGTAAAAATTAAATATATTTTCTCATATATTATTTTAAGATAAAATTGTGATGATTTGAACGGAATTAGAATTAGATTGAGAAAATTATTTAATTGAAAAAAATATTTAATTTAAATAATTTAATAAATAATATTTATTTTGGGAAATAGAAAACATGTATTAGGTTAGATTTAATTTATAAAGTGTTAGGTTAAAAATTCAGAAAGTACATATAATTGAATCTGATATAGGAGAGGCCCGAAACCCTTTATTCTACTAGGTCAAGTAGGATTTCACTTTCTCTCCCTATAAATAGATGACACCGGTAGGGCTAAAAACACACCACAAGAACAAAAATTCTACATAATTTATCAATGTTGTTATTTTACCTAAAAATAGTTAGAACTTATTTCTAAGTATAAATTTTATTTTCGAAAATAACAATTCTACCAATTTCTATAAGAGAGAGAGAGAGAGATTTACATTCCTACTGAAAGTAAGAACATTTTTTATGGTTCTGTGTTTGGTTCGAAATTGTTCGAACCCACGCTCGAAGAAGTTTGTGGTACGAGAATAATGGAGAAGGTTGTTTGATTGAAAGTCGAGAACGTCAGGGATTTGTCTCGCTCAAAGTACATGTATATTTCGAAAAAAGTTTATTACTATAAATATCACAAACCAACTCAGCTTTTAAATTTTTATTTTTTTGTTATGCAAAAAGACTGTTTTTGAACCGGATTTTTTCCAAAAATAATCAACAAGCATTCTCACTATTAGCCAAGAAAAAACATTTAAGTAATTTAAATAATGCAAATTCACCATAAAAATATTACCTATATTACATCCTACAAAAAGAATCTTATTATTTACAATATTTACAACATTACACCCATTGAATTCCAATATTACTTTGAATCCTTTGTCATAGAGTTGACTAATACTAAGGAGGTAATACTTATGACCATTGACATAAAACACATTTTCAATGATGGTGGAAGAATTTATACCTATGGAATCAATACTTCCAATTAATCATTTGGAGTTTTCACCAAATATAACCTCTCCTCCACTTTTTGGCATTAGCTCCATGAATTAGCTTTTATCACTAGTCATGTGCTTGAGAATCCATTAGCAAGATACATGAATTTTTCTTTGAGTTGCTTACCTTAAGCAATACTCTTCCTCCTATAAATATAAAGTTAAACTTTATATTTTAGTACCCAAAATTTCTTGGAATTATTGAGAATGTTAGATTATTGGCTAATGTTAATCTTAAAATCTAAACAACATAATGTTATTTAGAAATATTACATTATCTAGGAATGTAAGATTCCTTGAATCAAATGCCGCTAACAGTATAAAGTATTTGTGATTATTGTGTTGACTCAATTCCTTAAAAAAAAATACTATTTATAATATATATTTTAATAAATTTATTAAAAATATTTAATTAAAATTTAATTATTTTGTTTTTAGTATTAAATTCAAATTAGGATCCGATTGAATCTTATATTCGAATTTTTCGAGTTTAATTCCTTTTCAATTTGATTTTTTCAAATTCAATTTTTTATCAAATCATATTTAAATGAATTCAATGTGGCATTTGAAATTAGATCAATCATGCCACCAATTTCTGATGTGATTTGTTTGATTGATAAAGTTTCAATTAAATAAGTTATTAAAAAATAATAGATAATGTCGAAATCATTTTTTGACAAACAGGGTCGACTTTATATTTTGAAAAGAAAACAAAAATTGGGAGCCGCCACCAATCTTTTTTGTTTAGGTGTGATTGAATCACCTAGAAATTGGGTCGTTTTAATAAAATATTTTGATTTACTAAAATAACGATTTTGGTCTACGAAATTTGAGAAAACGGGTTTGGGAGTCGGTTACGTACAAAGAAGGATTAGCACCCTCGTAACGCCCAAAATTGGTACCTAATTGATCAATTAATGTCTTAATTTCGAAATTTAAAAACTCGAAAAGAATTAAAAATACGATCCTCTCTTTTTAATTTTTTTACGAAGAATTTGCTTGCGTAAATCGAAACGAATGTTAAAGACCTTCTTGTCCTGAAATAATAAAATGTCACATCCAATATGTTAGGACACAACATTTTAAAACCTTGAGAATAAGCTTGTCTTTTGATTTTCAAAATTCATGCGTTTTAATTTCAAAAGGTTATTCGGTCATTTGGGTCAAACGAAGAAAATTGGAACCCAACACATTAGGGCACGATTTCTAGATTCTCCAAACACAGAATATTGCCCTTGTTTTATTTAAAATTCATATATTTTGAAATTTGAAAGGATATTTGGCTATTTAGGTTAAACGAGAACAATCGAAATCTAGTAAGTTAGGGCACGTTTTCTCGAATTTCCAAAAAAATGAAATATTGCCTTATTTTCAAAATTATTTTTTTTGTACGAATTTGGATAAAATTAATAAAATATTTAAAAATGATATACGTTTAATTGATTATGTTTTAAAGAAAAATCATTTGAAATATGAATGGGGTTATACTTGACGAATAATGGTAGTGTGACAAATTTGGCGTAATAATAACATAACATACATAATGCAATATAATATAACATTGATATAAATAAGCTAAAATATTAATATGCATGGATAATAATAATAATGATAATGGAAACAATAACGTAAATAATGATAATCATCAACAAACAACAACAACAACAACAACAACAACAACAACAACAACAACAATAATAATAATAATAATAATAATAATAATAATATGATAAAAATGTAAAGATTAAGAAAAATAATAATGTGATAATAAAATCTAAAGTTTTAAAATTATAAAAAGGATATAACTAAACAAATGGTGAAATAAAGTAAACTAAAAACAAAGTAAAATGGAAAGTACATAATAATAAAATAAGTAAACAAATCATGTGAATATTTAAAAATGATAAAAGCAACAATAATAAAAAAAATAGTAAATAAGTAAATAAACACATACTAAAATATATGTAATAATGACGATAGAACAAAAAATGTCTAAATATGAGCATTAAAAATATTAAAATGAAATATGAGACAATAAGAAATCAATGTATATAATAAAGAATAATACAAAAGAATAACAAAATAATAAAAAAAATGAAATTAAATAAAAGACTAAATCTGAATTAGAACAGAATTTCAAATCTAAATTATAATAAAATAAGGATTGATTCGAAACTGAAATAAAATTAGAGGGAATAAACTGTGAAATAATAAAACAACAGACTAAAGGACCAAATATGAACGCGCGGAAAAGAATGGGGGTCAAATGGGAAATTATCCCTAGATTCTTTTTTTAAAACGCACCGTTCCAAGAGGCCCCAATAGTCAGAGGACTAAAATGAAACGCAACCCAAAATTATGGGGCAAAATTAAAAATAAAAAAAGAAATCGGATTAAGTCAAAAACAAAAAAAGCGAAGGGATCAAACGTGTAAATATCCCTTTCAAGAAAAAACACGCGGATCTCCCTCTGTGCGGGTCGGTTCTCAAGTCTTCCCCAAAAACGACGTCGTTTTGGGCGCGTGGGGTAGTCTGAAACTACGTCGTTTTTGGGGGGCTATTTAAGCCCAATTTTCTTTTTAAATTTTCATTTCTCTCCTTCCTTAAAAAAAAAACAGAAACAGCCACCCACCTTTTTTCAACTCTTTCCTTGGCCGGCCATTAACCTCGCTGGAGGTTCACCATGCCTCCGCCACGAGCGATGGCCGGAACCACACAATATCGGGCTCTTTTAGCCCCGTTTTGAAATTCCCTTGAAGGCTAAACCAACGAAATCCGAAGAATCGAAAGGAGGAAGCCCTCAACCCCCCTTTTGGGTCTAATATCGGCGACAGAGAAGAGCTTCGACTACACGTCCACGGGGGTTCGCGTAAGTATTCTTCCCCTTCTTATTATTTTCTTTTTATTTAAAATCGATTTGTAATAGAAATAAGAAAAGAAATCAAAAAGAGAAAAAAGAAGAAAATAAAAAAAAATTTAGCCTTTGTTTTTACTGTTTTGATTTCTTAATGTTCGTAAAAAATACAAAATGATCAATTTTTTCCCTTATAGCCGAATACAAGCTTGTTTTGTTTTCTTCTTTTTTGTCGTTTCCATGTTGTTTGCTAATGGTTTTTGTCGTCTTGTCCATTGTTTTCTTTTACTTGCGTGTTTGCTTCGTTTTACAAGTGTTAGAGGCATGTGGAGGCAAGCCGAGTGGCGGTGGCAGAGGCGAGGGTGGCGTGCGGCACTGGTTAAATTGAAGGAGGCTAGGGTTTTCCTCTTCTTTATTTTTGCTGAAAATTAGTTAAAGTTATGGGCCAATTGGGTCTTTAGGGTTTTAATGATTTTGGGCCTATATTAGGTCATTGTAATTTGGGTTACTAAACATTGTAAATAGATTTTTAAATTTTTTTTATTTTGGTTTTATTCTTGTAGTCTGGGCCCGGGTCAAAATTGGCCATTATAGCTGCCCCTCTTTACTCATTGTCGTGTAACGAGAATGGAGCAAAGACTTTAAAAAGGGTCAATTTTGTACAGTCTTGCCAAATTTTGACTTCTTTGGTGCTTCTCTTCCTCATTCCAATCTGCTGCATCTTCAGAGGTATGATTTGCGACTTCAATCTGCTCCACTGCAACTTCAGAGAGACAAGATTCACCATGGTAGGTTTGATTCGACCTACTGCAACTTCAGAGGTATAGGATTTTTAGCTTTAATCTGCTCTACTACAACTTCAGAGAGATAAGATTTGCTATCTTCAGTCTGCTCCACTGCAACTTCAGGGAAATAAGACTCGTAACTTCAACCTTCTCCACTGCAACTTCATGAAGATAAGGTTTGTGATTTGTAGCTTCAATCTGCCTCACTGTAACTTTAGAGAGATAAGATTTGCTATCTTCAGTCTACTCCACTGCAAATTTAGGGAGATAAGACTTGTAACTTCAACCTGCTCCACTATAACTTCAGGGAGATAAGGTTTGTGGCTTCAATCGCACTAATGCTATTTCAGGGAGAAGAGATTTGTAGCTTCGATCTACTCCGTTAAAACTTCAAGGAGATACGAACTGTGGCTTCGAGCCGCTCCAATGCTGCTTATGATTTGTAATCTTCATCCTGTTTCCCTACTGCTTAGGGGGATAAGGCTCACCGTCCTCGATCTGCTCCACTACTGCTTAGGGAGATAAGATCTGTAACTTCAGCCTGTTACCCTACTGCTTAGGGGGTTAAGACTCACCGTCTTCGATCTGCTCCACTACTTCTTAGGGAGATAAGGTTTGTAATTTTCAGCCTGTTACCCTACTGCTTAGGGGGTTAAGGCTCACCGTCTTCGATCTACTCCACTATTACTTAGGGAGATAAGATCTGTAATTTCCAGCCTGTTACCCTATTGCTTAGGGGGTTAACGCTCACCGTCTTCGATCTGCTCCGCTACTGCTTAGGGAGATAAGATCTATAATTTTCAGCCTGTTACCCTACTACTTAGGGCGTTAAGGCTCATCGTCTTCGATCTGCTCCACTACTGCTTAGGGAGATAAGATCTACAATCTTCAGCCTATTACCCTACTACTTAAGGAGATAGGATGGTGGCCTAAATCTGCTCCACTATTGGTTAGGGAGACAAGATTAGCCGTCTTCGATCTGTTCCACTGTAACTTCAGGGAGACAAGATCTGTAATCTTCAGCCTACTCCACTACTGCTTAGGGAGATAAGATGGTGGCTTGAATCTGCTCTACTACTGGTTAGAGAGACAATATTCGCCGTCTTCGATCTGTTCCACTGTAACTTCAGGGAGACAAAATCTGTGAATTCACCGATGTTGCTACACCATCCTCTAGGGACATGATCTATAGAATCGGTTTCATGTATCTATGCTTATGCCAAATAATTAGGATGCTATGACCGAAATGAATCAAATGCTCCTAACTAGATGTGATGCTTATGTCAAATAATTAGGATGTTATGATCGCAATGAATCAAATGCTTTTAACTAGATGTGTTATGAATGATATATGAATGCAGAAATAAAAATGATCTTTTTTAAAAGGCTTAAGGTATCATTGCTCGTTGTTCATCAGGACATTGCCACTGACGTATTACGTCACCCTTTTGTTCGGCTGGTATTCGATAGAGCCCAAAGAAACAACTATATCTTGCTCAACAAGTTTGCCCCACTGTAACTTTAGGGAGTTTTTTTTATCCAACCCACTGTAACTTAGGGTATATGATTTGTTTCGTCTTTAGTTTATCCCACTGCAAATCAATGGTATAGAACCTGTAGCTTCTTCAATTGATCTATCACACCGCTCTCTGGGTAACATGACCAGATGGATATACAGAGTGACAAATTTTCGAGAATGAACCCCTTTTAACGCTTGGGTTAACATTGCCTGCTATTCATCGAGGTTGCGTCACCGACATAATACCTTGTTTTTTTTTTCGTGCAAATGATATCTTTAGCAAAGAACTTGGAGGGATAGACACAATTTTAGACTTCTCTTTCTCAATTATTTCTGACCCTTAGGCTTGGTGAGTTCTAAATGATGGTCCTGTTTCAGGTTCATATTTAGAAGCTTCTAGAGTAATATACAGAACTTCTTTTGTAAAATTATTATTGGTCCATTAATCTTTATTTCAATGAAAAATGCTTGAAAAAGATCAAAACAATGGACAAGAAGGAAATTGATTGGGAGCATAGCTCGAAATGAATAAATTAATCAAAGATTACAAATGCAATAAGAAGGAAATTAACTCAAAATGAATAAGTTAATCAAAGATAGCAATGCAATAAGAAGGAAATTTATTGGGACATATCTTGAAAAGAATAAGGTAATCAAAGATGACAAATTCAAAATGGGTAAAATGGAATCTAGGTGCCCCAGATATCGCAGCTTAAGCTTCTCAGTACCAACTTCTTAAAGACCATTTCGAGCTCAATCTGTGTTTAGGGGATTCACAGTACTTTGTCGATGCCTCAAGACGTAGCATACTTCTTCATTGTTAATTCAGGCATAGCAAGACTACTGTATGCCCCACTTTAATCCAAATTTGAGCCGCCTTTTTCGGGTTTTCAACTCAAATCCCCTTTAGTCTCAAGGCACCCTTTGCGGGTTTTCACCTTGGCCTCTCCTTTTTCTTTTCTTTTCTTTTTTTTTTTTATTTTTTTCTCTTTTTTTTAAGGTCTCAAAGCGCCCTTTGCGGGTTTTCGCCTTGGCCTCTCACTTTTTAGATGAAATACTTCTTGACAGAATCTGAATTCACAAGATTAGGTAGGTTCTTGCCATCACCTTGATCAGTATCGACGCTCTTCCAGCGGAGGCCTTCTTTACCATATAAGGTCTTTCCCAGTTTGGCATATACTTTCTTTTGAAGTCCTTTTTGCATAGGAACGACCTTTTTCAATACTAGGTTTTTCTTTTGAGGCGAACCTTTTTGTTATTTGTTTCTGGTACATTTGCTCATGGTGAATAGCTTTCAACCTCATTTCCTCGATCAAATTCAGCTGATCACATCATAATTGGATCCATTCAGATTCATCTAACTTCGGCTCTGACAAGACTTAGAGAAAAGGAATTTCGACTTCAATGAGCAAAATTGCTTCTATTCCATAAGCTAATGAGAAATGTGCTGCCCCAGCAAAGGTCTTAGCCACGTTCAATGAGCATAGAGGATGAATGGTGACTTCTTATGCCAATATTTACAAGTCTCGGTCGTTTTTCACTATGTCCTTTGTTTTGTTGTTTTTATTTTTATTTCTCTTTTTATATTTTTTTTGTACTTTTGCTTTTCTTTTTGGCTGCCTTCGCTGCACGGAGATATGGCGTCTAATCTTTGAACAGACTGTAAGCTTTTGACACTGATCCTTTCTGACGTTCCTTATCGGCGCCTAATCTCTCTCTTTTTTTTTTTTTGAATTTGATGACTATCGCCTTAGTAACATTGGCATATGAGGTGACTTTCACCCTCTTCGTGAAGTAATCGACGACCCCAAAGATGAATCGGTATTGGTTAGAAGCTTTTGACTAGATCGACCCCATGATATCCATGCCCCAGATATAAAAAATTTGTGAAGAAATAGAGGAGGTACATAAGTCTTGTCTTCCTCCGTTTGTCATTTATGGCATAATTGATACAATTCCGTTCTACGGTGGGCCAGCAGAACTCGAATATCATGATTAGCTTGGCCATCATAAGACCATTAGCATATGCTATTCAAACACCTTGTAGCATCCTCATGTCTTAGTAGCCTAGGCGTATCTTGATGCGATCATGTAAAAACATCTTTGAATTCTTGGAACGACTCAGTGACATCTCGCTTTGTCTTTGTGGTGATGCAAACTCTGATGTTTGCCTCTTTTTCTTGTCCTAGGCTTACTGTCCATTGACTTTTTGTAAGGTAGGATCTGTTTTCATCTTACTCTACCATCCTTAACAAATCAGGAGATATGTTACAATCTCTGTCATCTTTCAAGTTTTGAGATCCCTCAAGACACATATCTCACTCAAAAGAAGATTCTCGGTCAGTAGCAACATCGCTCATGTCGTTGATATCTGGGGACTTATTGAAGGCAGATGCCAAAGAATAAATGATTCTAAGGATGATTATTTGTACAGTATGATCATGAAAGAATGTCAAAAAATGAAAGAATCTAAGAATAATTATTTGTACGGTATGAAGTGGGAAGAATAAAAGAATATTTACTTAAAATGATAACAAACATGCATTTTATTGAACTAAAGATTTTGGATATAAACCTATTTCACAAAAAGATTCTTGTTGGGCTTAAAGTAACAAACGTGTTTTAAATATTACTCTAGATTAGCTCTAAAAATATAGGGGTTTCTTCCACAATCTCATGGTTCAAAACACTCCCAAGTATGTAAGGGCAGATGCTCAAAAAATTCTATTCCTGGATTCCCTCTTCTGATACGTTGTTAATGTTCAGATTCCCCAATATCAGGTCTTGCATTAGAGTCTTGAGCTTTAAGTACCCTTAGATCTCATTCCCCTATCCATTATGGAACTCATAATGTTTACCCCTTTAACAGAAAGGTTGGGTAACGAATTTTCTGCACCAGAGGGATCATCGAATTTCACGATACCCAATTTGATAAGTCTTTCGATTAACTTTTTAAAAGCAGTATAGTTCTCGGTGGAATGCCCCGTGATTCCCACATGGTATTCACATTGGCTGCTTGCATCGTACCATTTAGGGTATGGAGGCTGTATTGGTTCTACGTAAAAGGGGGATATAGCATGTGCGTCAAATAAAATTTGGTATAACTCCCTATACGTGATCGAGATGGGTGCGAACTAGGCTTTTTCTAAGTTCGATCTTGGATCGGGTTCTTGCCTTGGGGAGACCTTATGGCTGGTAGTTTCCGTTCTTGGATGACTTACTGTAACCAGCTCCGAATAGCCCTTGTTATATCTACTCGTACTATTCACTTCCTTTTCCTTCTTCTTCGGGGCCTTTAAAGTCCACTCTCCCATTTTCTTTGTTTCTGCCAGAACAACCAGTTTGGCTCGATCATCTTCCGGGTTAAAACCTGATCCCATCGATAAGTTTAATAGTGTTGAGGTATCAGTCTGATATTGGGGTCCGATAATGACGGGTACCCCTTGCGGATGCGCGTCTAGTTAGGTTAGGACGCTTATTGGGGTAAAACTTGGGGAATAGATGAGGTCTTCATTATCATACCCACTGTTGACCACTGGGCCATTCCTTTTCTCAAGTTCTCCAGCTAGTAACTGGGTTAACTGGCCCATCATATTTCTTTAAAATTCTAGCATTTGTTCCCGTATATCTTGTTGAATCTTGGTCAATTGCTCTTGCATCTATATTTGCATTTACTCTATTCTCTCCAATCTTTGGTCCATATCCTTTGTCGATTCTAAAATAATTTTACCTAATTAGGGTTCTTTTGTGAAAATCTAATACATGTAATGCAATGCAATGCAAATGCATGGGATGAATGCAAAAAGAAAGAGAAACGTTGATTCTGAATTCAATTCCATTAGAACAACTTTTCTAGAAAACAAATTCCTTTACATAAAATGGATTACATATGCGGCCTTACCCTCATATTCCAAGCGAAGACACTGATCCTTTTCATCATATCTGGATGTCAAGATCAAATCTCGCGAACTCTTCAAAAGGGGTGCCTCCTCTATCTCCTTTTTGCTTGATCCGGGCCGCGACTCATTGCTCACTTATCTCGCGATACTCGTTAGTTTCTTTAAGACATGATAACTCTTGAATAATCTTTGTTGGCTTGAATCCTCAAGCAATGAAGCAAAGTCGTATATTCCTTCATGAACTATCAGCCTTCTCTTGTTGTTTACTCGGACCATATTCGGACAATCGTATTATAATCTACTTTATCAATAAATCCATTTTTTCATGACAAGCTTTTCTATTTAGCAATCGAATATGAATCAACACCTTCTTTCTATGATGATGTAATGCAATATAAAAAAAATACGTCAGTGTAGAAGAAATAAACAATAAAATAGAACACCTATCTGGGTGACCACTAAGGTTTGGCGTGGCTCTACCTAAGGTGGGCTCCTAGGTCTGTCTATATGTGGCTTAGTTCTAGAGTAAGGGTACCTGAACCAGCAGATTCCTCGATCCTCACCCATTATAGGCTCATATGGACCGAGTTCAGTTCAGGGGAATACATTTCCCTATGGCTGCACGGAGATGAAAATCTCACGAATACATAGGTACGGATGTATCCCGAAAGTGATCCACTATCCTGCACGAAGGTGAAAACCTCACGAAGGAATAGTTTCTCACTCCCACTTAAGAGGTGTGACCACAACGGTCATACAATGCAATGTGCGAGGATATATGCATAAAAAACTCGAAGCAATAAAGAAAATAGGAATAAAATATTGAAAACCGTAAGAAAAACGGATGAAATGCAATGAAGGGATCGTAAGTTTAAAACGAATTTTTAATTTTCGACAAAGAACAAAAATTAATAAATTTATGGCTTGACTCTCAAAGTCCCCTGTGGAGTCGCCAAGCTGTCGAAACCATTTTTTGACAAACGGGGTTGACTTTATATTTTGAAAAGAAAACAAAAATTGGGAGTCGCCACCAGTCTTTTTTGTTTAGGTGTGATCGAATCATCTAGAAATTGGGTCGTTTTAATAAAATATTTTGATTTACTAAAACAACGATTTTGGTCTACGAAATTTGAGAAAACAGGTTCGAGAGTCGATTACGTATGAGGAAGGGTTAGCACCCTCGTAACACCCAAAATTGGTACCTAATTGATCAATTAATGTCTTAATTTCGAAATTTAAAAACTCGAATAGAATTAAAAATATGATCCTCTCTTTTTAAATTTTTATGAATAATTTGCTTGCGTAAATCGAAACGAATGTTAAAGACCTTCTTGTCTCGAAGTAATAAAATGTCACATCCAGTAAGTTAGGACACAACATTTTAAAACCTCGAGAATAAACTTGTCTTTTGATTTTCAAAATTCATGCGTTTTAATTTCAAAAGGTTATTCGGTCATTTGGGTCAAACGAAGAAAATTGGAACCCAGCACGTTAGGGCACGATTTCTAGATTCTCCAAACATAGAATATCGCCTTTGTTTTATTTAAAATTCATATATTTTGAAATTTGAAAGGATATTTGGTTATTTAGGTTAAACGAGAAAAATCGAAACCCAGTAAGTTAGGGCACGTTTTCTCGAATTTCCAAAAAAATGAATATTGTCTTATTTTCAAAATTATTTTTTTTGTACGAATTTGGATAAAATTAATAAAATATTTAAAAATGATATACGTTTAATTGATTATGTTTTAAAGAAAAATCATTTGAAATATGAATGGGGTTATACTTGACGAATAATGGTAGTGTGACAAATTTGGCGTAATAATAACATAACATACATAATACAATATAATATAACATTGATATCAATAAACTAAAATATTAATATGCATGGATAATAATAATAATGATAATGGAAACAATAACGTAAATAATGATAATCATCAACAACAACAACAACAACAACAACAACAACAACAACAATAATAATAATACGATAAAAATGTAAAGATTAAGAAAAATAATAATGTGATAATAAAATCTAAAGTTTTAAAATTATAAAAAGGATATAACTAAACAAATGGTGAAATAAAGTAAACTAAAAACAAAGTAAAATGGAAAGTACATAATAATAAAATAAGTAAACAAATCATGTGAATATTTAAAAATGATAAAAGCAACAATAAAAAAAAAGTAAATAAGTAAATAAATATATACTAAAATATATGTAATAATGACGATAGAACAAAAAATGTCTAAATATGAGCAATAAAAATTTTAAAATGAAATATGAGACAATAAGAAATCAATGTATATAATAAAGAATAATACAAAAGAATAACAAAATAATAAAAAACTGAAATTAAATAAAAGACTAAATCTGAATTAGAACAGAATTTTAAATCTAAATTATAATAAAATAAGGATTGATTCGAAACTGAAATAAAATTAGAGGGAATAAACTGTGAAATAATAAAACAACAGACTAAGGGACCAAATATGAACGCGCGGAAAAGAATGGGGGTCAAATGGGAAATTATCCCAGACTCTCTTTTTAAAACGCACCGTTCCAAGAGGCCCCAATAGTCAGAGGACTAAAATGAAACGCAACCCAAAATTATGGGGCAAAATTAAAAATAAAAAAAGAAATAGGATTAAATCAAAAACAAAAAAAACGGAGGGATCAAACGTGTAAATATCCCTTTCAGGAAAGAAAACACGCGGATCCCCCTCCGTGCGGGTCGGGTCCTCGGGTCTTCCTTCCAAAACGACGCCGTTTTGGGCCCGTGGGGTAGTCTGAAACTACGTCGTTTTGGGGGGGCTATTTAAGCCCAAATTTTTTTTAAAATTTTTATTTCTCTCCTTCCTTTAAAAAAAAAACAGAAACAACCCCCCACCTTCTCTCAACTCTTTCCTTGGCCGGCCATTAACCTCGCCGGCGGTGCACCATACCTTCGCCACGAGCGGTAGTCGGAACCACACAATACCGGGCTCTTTTAGCCCCGTTTTGAAACGCCCTTGAAGGCTAAACCAACAAGACCCGAAGAATCGAAAGGAGGAAGCCCTCAACCCCCCTTTTGGGTCCAATATCGGCGACGGAGAAGAGCTTCGACGACACGACCACGAGGGTTTGGGTAAGTATTCTTCCCCTTCTCCTTATTTTCTTTTTATTTAAAATCGGTTTGTAATAGAAATAAGAAAAGAAATCGAAAAAAGAAAAAAGAAGAAAAGAAAAAAAAACTTTTTAGCCTCTGTTTTTACTGTTTTGATTTCTTAATGTTCGTAAAAAATACAAAATGATCGATTTTTACCTTTATAGCCGAATACAAGCTTGTTCTGCTTTTTTCTTTTTTGTCGTTTCTATGTTGTTTGCTAATGGTTTTTGTCTTCTTGTCCATTGTTTTCTTTTACTTGCGTGTTTGCTTCGTTTTGCAGGTGTCAGAGGCACATGGAGGCAAGCCGAGTGGCGGTGGCAGAGGCGAGGGTGGCATGCGGCACTGGTTAAACTGAAGGAGGCTAGGGTTTTCCTCTTCTTTGTTTTTGTTGAAAATTAGTTAAAGTTATGGGCCAATTGGGTCTTTAGGGTTTTAATGATTTTGGGCCTATATTGGGTCGTTATAATTTGGGTTACTAAACATTGTAAATGGACTTTTAAATTTTTTTTATTTTGGTTTTATTCTTGTGGTCTGGGCCAACGTCAAAATTGGCCATTACAATTGTGTTGACTCAATTCCTTATAAAAATATTATTTATAATATATATTTTAATAAATTTATTAAAAATATTAGAATAAAATTAATAATGAAAGTTTTTATAAAAATATTTAATTAAAATTTAATTATTTTGTTTTTAGTATTAAATTCAAATTAGGATCCGATTGAATCTCATATTCGAATTTTTCGAGTTTAATTCCTTTTCAATTTGATTTTTTCAAATTCAATTTTTTTATCAAATCATATTTAAATGAACTCAACGTGGCATTTGAAATTGGATCAATCATGCCACCAATTTTTGATGTGATTTGTTTGATTGATAAAGTTTCAATTAAATAAGTTATTAAAAAATAATAGATAAAAATTATAAAACTCGATTCAGTCATCGGTTTAGTTAATTTTTTATCCTAATTCAATTGGTTTATATTGGTTCACAAATTAACAAGTCCTCTCCCTTATTTCGAACGAATGTATTGACTAATACCCAACTCGATGGATTTGATCTGCTTCTACTCAGTTTCAACAACTACGGAATTCAAGTATAAAGTTTTTAGAATGGTTAAAGTACTTAGGAGGTCTCTATATTATAGGGACTGGATCAAATTAGTCCTTCTATTATTAAATAGATTTATTTAGTCACTATGCTATTAAAAAAGAATCAAATAAATCTAAATTGCAATAGAGTTAACATTTACAATATAAAAAATATCTTGAAAAATATTATTTTCAATTGCAATTCAATTCCAAATAAAAGATTCCATTTATAGAACCATAAAAACTTTAAAAATACTAATTTTGTTAAACAGTAAATGGTATTTTTTAGGAAGTAATGTTAACTCTGTTCCAATTTTGTCTTATTTCATTTTTTTAATAATATAAGGATTAAATTGATCCATTTAATAGTATAGGGACTAATTTAATCAGGTCCTTATAATAGAGGGACCTATCAAATAAATTCACCTTTTAGAATTGGGTTTTAGAATTTGGATTCATTTGGCACTCCAACGAAGAGTCGAAGACCACGTCGTGGTATAAAGTCTTTCAATATTGTATACACAGCAAGTACTATTTTAAAGTAAAATAAATAATAATAATAATAATAATAATAAAAGGAAAAAAAGAGAAAAGAAAAAGGAGTGCAACAAATAGTCGTCAAAATCGATGATCCGACTCGTCTGGCGAAAAATCGCCACGCGAGCGAAATGTGCAATCCCATTCTCTCCTTGTCTATCTGTCTGTGTAACCATCTTTGCTGGCCTTTTTTCCCAACTTTTTTGGCTTTGAGCTTTTTGGAGAGAGATTCTAATCTCCCCTGCTCTGCTCCGACACCGATCTTTTGGCCATTTTACCCTTTCCCCTGCTACTCTGGACACTTTCTCTCTTCCTCTTTCATTTCCCTTTTTTTTTCCAGGTATTTAAAAAAAAAAAAAAGAACCCTTTTATCTTTCTCCAAAAAGAATGTATAATAATGTGAAAAATTGTTATTGGCTTGCAGAGTTGCCGAGGGACAAATGTTATAGCAGTAAAAGACATAGGTAGATAGATAGATAAATTATTATAGATAGAGATCAGGTTCTGGTTTCAAGAAATGTACAGAGCTCCATTCCCGGCTCAGCTCTCTGTTTTCGACCGCCGTGTCATCGACAACAATGCCACTGACGTTCGAGTCTATCAAGTTTGGAAAGGAAGCAATGTAATTTACTACTTTCCCCATTTTTTTTTTTACTTTTAATATTTTTTCTTGCAGTTAAACAATTTAATAATCTTTCTCCCCAGAAATTTTTCCTTGGAGGTAGAGTGATATTCGGTCCCGATGTAAGGTCAATCTTCCTTACGATATCTCTGATTGTGATCCCGGTCTTATTATTTTGCGCTTTCGTTTCTCGAAGAATCATTTACGCATTTGACAACCATCTTGGCAAACTCATTATATTTATTCTAATTCTCCTAACCGTATATGTAAGTTCTCCTCTTCCATAAAACCAATCAAATCTCTATTCGCTTTCTGGGTTTGTTTTGTAATTAACATTGTTTTGGGTGTGAAACTAGTTCAGGATCTTATTCTCCTGCTTCTCACTTCCGGGAGAGATCCTGGCATTATTCCACGAAACTCCCATCCTCCAGAACTGGAGGAAGATGGTTCCACTATGTCTACGGATTGGCTAGGGAGTCAGAGCAGTGCTGGTGTTCCTAATTTACCACCTACCAAAGATGTTGTGGTTAATGGGGTGATTGTCAAGGTTAAATACTGCCAAACTTGCATGCTATACCGTCCACCGCGTTGCTCACATTGCTCTATATGCAATAATTGTGTGGAGCGTTTCGATCACCATTGCCCCTGGGTAGGGCAGTGTATTGGGAAGGTATGTTATGCTTCTGTTTTAATTTTCCAGTTCATGAAAAATGTGGGTTAATTTAATCATTGTTGAACCAAATGAGAAATGATGCTTTGTGATTGAATATGATGCTTATAGAACTTTACAGTTCAACTTTATAAGAATCAATTTAAGAGGAAGGATTTAAGATATGTTTCTCTATTTATTTATTTATTTTGTATAAGAGAAAGGGTAGAGTCTTTCAAATGGAGTCTACAGATTGAATTATTGAATGTCTACAATACTATTGTCATTGTGAAGTGAGATCTTGGTCCTTTAAATTGAAAACATTGCCCTATGGCTTGCCTAGACTACAAAAGTGTCCTGCTTCTCTGATTCATCTTACTTTTTTACCTGTAACTATGACATCGATGTGATTATTAGGTGATTTCTCATGTGCTTTGTTGGATTTCATTGTGGGAACTTTTTAATCCTCAAGGGTTGACATGTAAAATTGTTTCTTGACAGAGAAATTATAGATTCTTCTTCATGTTCGTGTCTTCGACAACCATACTATGCCTATACGTTTTTGTCTTCAGCTGGGTAACCATTAAGAAAATAATGGCTGAATACGATTGTAATCTCTGGAATGCATTCTTGAAGTCCCCTGTTTCAGGGATTCTTATACTATATACATTTATGACTGCCTGGTTTGTTGGAGGCCTCACCGTGTTTCACCTCTATTTGATTTGTACCAACCAGGTTGTGATCCCTTCTTTTCCTTCATTTCTTCCATTATTGTCTGTCCTCTTTCTCTGTCTTTGCTTATTTTATGTTTTTGCAGACAACATATGAGAATTTTCGGTATCGTTATGATTCGAAAAGGAATCCTTATAACCGTGGTTGTGTTCACAACGTTTGTGAGGTATTCTTGTCCAAAATTCCAAAGTCTAAAAGTAACTTCAGGGCAATGGTCAAGGTGGACTCATCTTCTCTCTTTGGTAGCACAATGTCATTGGCACGACCCACGAGCCCAAATTTACGAAAAAAAAGCTTTGACATTGAGACAGGAAAGCGGCAAGCTGTTGTTGCCGAGGATTTTGAAGATATACACAGCCAGATTGATAGCGTTGGTGGATTGGAGAGATGTGGAACACAACCAAGGCACATAATCCAGTGTGAAAATTCCAATTGGGAGATCTCACCCGATATAAGTGTGATGTCTGCTGAGTTTGCAATGGAACAAGGTTTCAAGGATAGGGAGAAAGTTTGTAAAAAAGGCCACTAAAGCTGGTTTCACCTAAATTGTAGTCAGAAAAGCATATTAACAAACTTAGAAGTACTTGAAATTTGCCAACCCAATTGGTTGAAATTGGCAACTGAACTATGTCACTAAGGTAGTAATCATCAGGATGTTGCTTTTTAGGCTTTTATTTGTCTTTGCAAGGAAGGAAGGTTCTGGTCTTGGTTAAGGTATGCAGGGTTCTTGTGATAAATCTTATTGCTTTGATAGTTGCTTGGGGTAAGTTTTGTGCTATAATGTGTTGGTTCGTGAGGAAATGAGTGGGTGTTTGTAATTGATTTGATATGTACGTGAAGGACAAATTAAATATCAATGGTAGAAAGGTTTCATATACTGTGGAATCACCTTGGGTCCTTTTCCTACTTTTCGTCGACATCTTAGGGCATAAACTTGCTTAAAACTCTCATGGTGTTGATGTCAGTCGAATAAATATAGTTGTATCACTTGTATGTAATTTATCTAACATGTTTCACACCCCATTAAAAAATTAGTACAATGGTAGTTGATCTTGCCACGGCATATCAATGCCTAGCAAAGAATTAGTACAAAATATAAGATTTAAAAACATTTTTTATTGCAAGTGTGACATGTCACTTGTAATATTTACAAGTGTTACAATGGAACACTCCGAGTATTCTAAGGATCAAACTCAAAAGAGATCGGACGATACCATGAATAAAAACGATCAATCATGCAATTAAGAAGTCTAACTAACTAATGGCTAAGTGCTATATTACGACAATTCATGGTCCAAGGTTAATTAAGTTAAACCATACCTAAGAGGACTAAATTGAATAATATTCAAAAGTACAAAAAAATCAATTCAATGAGATAAAGTGGTCGATTGATGTCCATGTTGCTAGTTAATTCTTGGATTAGGGATCTAAATTGTTCAAACTCCTAATTGGTCCAATTTTACCTCTTAGCCATCATTTTACCTAATTAGATGATTTAGTCCGGTTTATCTTTCGATCTCACTAAACTAAATCAGGACAATCAAATTGGTTCACAATAGAATCTCCTTTCGATCTCACCTATCTAAATGTTCACCTAGGGTTGTCAATCCTAGGTTTTTAAGTCTATTTGATTTAGTTCAACTTTTGCAATTTGGTCCTTGACTCTAAAATTAATCATGCAACATTTCAATCAACCAACCTCTCTAAAACTTAGTTTCTACACATCATCAAAATACAAAGTTCAGCCAATTTCATGCTTAAAGGACTCATCAATTAACCACAAGAGAGATAAGGGTTTAGAAATGCTTAGTGACTCCTAAAGGAGTCTTTGATGAAAATGGTGATAGCAAGAATGTTGACAAATCCATAGCTCAAGTTAATATTTTTGCACTTTTGATAACTAACAATATGGGAATCTATTGAATGCTTTAAAGGAAAACCCAAAATAAAAATGAATTTATTTGTATCTTTATGAAAGCAAACTAAAAGAGTAATAAAAATAAAGAAGAAAACATAAGCAAATAACTATTAAGCTAAGAAAGGAAAAACCTAAAAAGCTAAAAATGGTGAGGGAATAAAAGATGTTAACAAAAAGATGATAAAAGATCCCCCTTTTAGTTATGGCATAAAGATGCCTTAAATACATTAGATTCTCTAACCCTAACATTGACAAAAATACCCTTAAAGAAGATATGACTCGAACTAAGTTTAGACACAAAATTACCCCTACAATTTTTTGCACATGTTAAACTTTAGTGTCGCGACACCAAAGCTTTGGTGTTGTGACATTTGTGGCAATAGATACTATCTTGGCTTGGGGTTTTTGGTGTTGCAACACAGCCTTGTTGGTGCCATGACCTCGACGGCAGTGACACTGGGCCCTTCATTTTAACAATTGGCTTGGAGTTGCGACCTCTTGGGCTTGTAGTTGAGACTCGATAGCTTGATTTCGCGACACCACACATTTAGTGTCACGACTTCAACATGTTACTCCAAGTTGAGGTTTTGTTGAAGTTTGCTTCCTTGAGGTGATGGGGGGTCAGTGTCATGACACACATGCACTTGTGTTGCG
Organism: Gossypium longicalyx; assembly: GCA_025698465.1. Classification (NCBI taxonomy): domain Eukaryota; kingdom Viridiplantae; phylum Streptophyta; class Magnoliopsida; order Malvales; family Malvaceae; genus Gossypium; species Gossypium longicalyx. The sequence continues at coordinate 6,616,340 of CM046998.1, read as the reverse complement.
ACCCGCATAATAGTTGAGGTCCTCTTTGATATTTGACCTTAGTCATCTCTTTACACAAGCTCAAATTAATGATTAGACTCCTAATGACAGTTTTATCAATTTGGGTCTCAAAAGAAGTAAAATGTAAGAAAAACTATCATTAACACTTAAATCTAAGAATCGATAAAAAAGCATTAAAAGGACTTGTAAACTACTTGAGAACAAGTTTGTTAAGTACTCTGAAGAGCCTAATTTAAAATATTAAATTACGACATATTAGAAGTACATGCTAGCATTATACTTAACCTCTCATTGGAACTTTTTTAAAATGTTAAGAATGTTTCAATGGTTATTAATAATATGTTATAATTACCACAAAAGTTATAAGTGATGAATTATGTCTCTTATTTATTAAAATTATTAGTATTTGATTATTAATAATAAGTTATGACTATTCAACTTGATACATAACTATAAAGATAATTATGTAAGATGTGAACATACATGAATTATATATATATATATATATATATATATATATATATATAAGACTTAAATTTCACTTGAAAAATCACAGAAAAACTTTGAAACAAAGCTCATTTTGATTTTTTCCATATTCTAATATTCATATATTACTTTTAGAAAGAAAACTGTAGAAATTCTTTATAGAAATTAATATTCTTATTATAAATTATTAAGTACTCAATAGACTACTTTTGTTAGTGCAAAACAAAAATAGTCATTTTGCTTCATTATATACTTGATGTTTATTTACTTGTATCTCTTTTGCATACTAAAATGTATGGTGGAAGTGAATAAAACCTTAAATATAGTATAAAACCTTAAATATAATGACTTTATATACATCCACTTAAAATTTGAAAGTTTTCTACAAAGGTTTAATTTTCTACTATGGTTTAATTTTATAAATAAGCATTTGGTAAGTTTTTGTAACAGGATATAAATATAAAAGTATAATCAAAATCATTCACTTTATCCATTCACTTAAAATTTTGAATCATTCATGAGATTTTTTAATGGTTAAATATTGATAATATTGATATCTCAATCTATTTTATGAAAAGGGATAATGATACCAATGACTTAATGTTTTTCTTTGTTGCATGTATAAAGGGCATAATCGAGCAGTTTTGTCATCAAAAAATGAATCTTTTGGTTCCATCTTCTTGGTTAGTTTCAAATTTTCTTCCTTTAAACTCATCTTTTCCTTCATAAGTTTAGCATTGACATCACATACATGCTTCCATTTTTCCAACATAGTCTTGTAAGTTTGAAGAAACTCACCACTTGACTCTCTTTCATAATCATCATTAGTGTCAGAGTGACCGCCACTAGACATGTGAATGTCTGGATTGGAAATATTGTAGCAAATATATATGATTAAACAACGGTGTCTGCAAGTATACGAGTTAAATTATAATATAGTAAAGTGTTACAAAAAAACACTCCGAAAAGTATTCCAAGGATCATACCCAAGGGAGATTGAATTAAACTAAAATTCGTTTTCTACACTAATAGGGCTAAACATAATAACCTAAAATTATTGTACGAAAAACCAAATTAAAATCAATTAATCGAAATAACATAAATTAATAAAATTAAAAAAGCAAATTAACAGTCAAAATTAATCTAATTAATCAAGCAGAAGATTAACTTACTTCAATGTTCCTAATTAACTTCAGAACTCGGGTTTTATCAAGTTAGCTATTAATTAATCAGTTATTACCTTTTGGCATCTAAATAATTAACTAATCGATCAATACTCACTTATCTTTCAACCTCACTTTCTTGATCAGGATAAATTATGATTTACTCGGTAAACTTATCTTTCGATCTCGTTTATCCTAAATTACTTCATAGGATTGTCAATCTTAGGGTTTAATCAGACATAATTTAACCCAACTAACTCAGACTCAAACCCTAATTCTTTCATTAATTATTCTCACATCTGATCATTAATCTCCCTAAAGAAATTAGCCACTCATGGATCTAGATGCAATTTTCCCTAATTTCATATTCAACATGCAAAGAAAAAAATTAAACGGAAAAAGGGAATAGAGAAATTGATCTGTTTCGATATTGATTTATGTGCGAAAGCCGAAATTCCTTTGATAGTTGCAAAGACAACCCCAATTACAATTGAAAACCGAGAAGAAAATAATATAAACTACATAAATAAAAGCTTGGATTGACAACGAATCCAAGTTAAACAAAGGAAGAAATTTTGGTTTATAACATAAAAGGATTAAATTGAAATAAAGTAAAAACTAGAATAAAATCCCAAAACAAAACTAAGTGGCTCATTCGGCCAAGCCTCCCAAAGTAGGGCTAAACAAATCTATTTATAGCCAAAATAGTCTGGCCTAACTAGGTTAATTAACAACCCTAAAACTAATTAATATTCATTATGTGGATAAAAAAAACTGACTTAATTATTCCTTTTCGTCATCCAGTGTCGCAACACAATAGGATTGGTGTCACGACATTACCTTTCGAGGGTGAATTCTTTGGCTTTGAATTTTGGTGTTGTGACACCACATGTTGGTGTTGCAACGCTGCCATCGTCCTTCGTATTCTTAACTTGAAAATAGTGTCCTGAACACTTAATTGGCTCGTTAGTTCACCCTTATGTCCGTATTGGCCCGTTAGGTCATTACATGGCTAAAATTTGCATAACCAATCTATCACCCTGTCAAAGTAGCAGTTAAAGAAGCATAAGCAATATCCTAATAAAGTCCAAGATATTGTCCAAATAGCTTATATAATTCTCAATGCAGTTTGATCTAATCTCTTTAAAATGAGGATTCGATTGTTTGATCTGGTTTTATCCAATCTTCAAGATATATTCCTTCATATGAGTCAATTTTTAAAGATGGGTCAACACACATCCAAGACATCAATAAAGATCATAGCTCAAAGATTTAACACAAGTATCGATATATCATCATTTTATGTTTATATACTATATACAAAAATAATTACAGTTTCCAATATAAAAATATATTGATGTATTTTGTTTTTTTTTAAATGTGTATGATTGAAATAAAATTAAAGTTTCATGTATACATTTGAACCACAATAAAAATTTCATGTGTATAATTGCACCAAATTAAAGTTTATATATCAAATTGTAAATTGAATCAAAATTCATGTATAATTTTGAGATTTATCCTTTTTTATTTTGTTTTCTGGTATCACATGTCAATTTTTTTTTGTGAAATTAAAATAATTATTTATTGATATGACTTATGTCACCACAACATATACAAAATTTTATCGTAGAATATAAAATAATTAATTATTTGTTAAAACATGTGGCATAATGATACCATATTATGTGTTAAACTATGATTGAAAATGTATATCGTGTCACATATATTTAACACAATTAAAAATAGGGTTTTAGATCAAATTTTTTTTATATTTAGGGAAATAGACCGATTTTGGAGAGAGAAACAGTTTTCCTCAATGGTAAAAAAGTCCAACGGCAAAATTTTTTCTAACTGCTAGTTAATTTGCTATAGAAACCCAAGTCATTTTCTTCCATTTGCATTTCAATCTCATTCTCCAAGTTCTCTAAATTCATCTATTCTCTCAAATTTTTAGTTCTCAATTTTTCATTCAATTTCTCAAATTCTTATTGTAACAGCCCGTTTTTGGTCAAATCGGAACAGTGGTTTTGGGACCACAAATCCAAAGTAAAAATTATTATTTTATTATTATTTTATGGTTTACAACATGAATATATGATTGTGTGAAAGTTTCGTTTAGAAATTTTATCGTTTGAATGCTCAATTCGGTAAAAAGGACTAAATCGCGTAAAGTGCAAAAGTGATGTTCTAATAGCTAAAAGTGTTTAATAGCTATAGAACCTTAAATTTAAGGTCCTTAAGTGGTAAATAGACCATCAGTATGATAGTGGATGATAGTGGCATGGCATTTGGTGGAATTAATAAATGTTTTAAAGGTTAATTTTGTAATTTGATAAATAAAGGTAAATTAAATAAAACAAAACCAAATTGAGTCTTCATATCATCTTTTTCAACCGAAATTGGGAGGAAAGAAAAGCCATAACTAGGTTTTACATTCAGCCAAGCTTCCTAGTTCAATTGTAAGTCTATTTTTGTCATGTTTTTAATGATTTCTATGTTTTTGAGATCGTTACAGCTAGCGAATTCTTTCAGACTAAATTCCAGAAGAAAGAGTGACCTGGGAATTCTTTCAGACTAAATTTCTAAAGAAACACATAAGTCAGAGATTTCTCGATCAAAAGTATAAAGATTTTTTAGAATTGAAACAGGGTCGTATTACTGTGATTGAGTACGAAAGATAATTCGTAAGATTGAGTAAGTATGATCGGGAGTATGCTTCTACTGAAGAAATCATGTGTAAATGGTTTGTTGATGGGTTGAACGAAGATATTAAACTTCTAGTTGGAATTCTAAAATTGAAAGAATTTGTTTTCCTGGTTGATAGAGCTTGCAAACCCGAGGAGTTTAGCAAAGAAAAGAGAAAAGCAGATTCAGAAGCTAGAGACTCGAGAAAAAGATCGATGAGTAAGCCATATCAATCTTCGTCAAAGAAATGTAGAGATTCGTCCATTCGTCTAAATGTTTCAATCGGGCATTCAAGTAGAGATCGTGGAATACAATACTAAAGTTCTAAAGCTCAAGCTACGTCAGTATCAAGTGTTGGTAGTGTGCAAAATTATATACCTGAATGTCAGCAATGTGGAAGACGACATCCTGGTGAATGTAGAATGAATAGCCGGGATTGTTTCAAATGTGGTTCACAAGATCATTTCATACGTGATTACCCAGAGTTAGTTGAGAAAGGTAAGATTCAGAATGCAAGACTGAATAACATATTTAATAGAGAAAAACCATCGATAAATGTGGGAAATGTGACCAGTAGTAGAGGCGCGAAAAAAGATTTAGCTATGGGGTCCTAGGTCAGAGCATCTGCTAGAGCTTACGCTATTCGTGCTCGTGAAGCCGCGTCATCACCAGATGCTATTACCAGTATATTCTCTCTTTACGACACTAATGTGATTGCATTGATTGATCCTAGATCAACTCATTCCTATATCTGTATGAATTTAATGTTTAGTAAGAATTTACTTGTTGAGTCTACTGAGTTTGTGATTAAAGTATTGAACCCCTTAGGCAAGTATGTGCTAGTTGATAAAGTTTGCAAGAACTGTCCTTTAATGACTCGGGGTTACTTTTTTCTGGCTGATTTGATGCTACTACCTTTTGATGAATTTGATATAATTTTGGGTATGGATTGGTTGATGCTACATGATTTTGTTGTGAATTGTAGACGAAAGATTATTGAATTGAAATGTCAGAATAGTGAAATCCTTCGAATTTGAATCTGATGAGTCGAGTGGGTTACAAGTTGTAATTTCATCGATGTCAGCTCAAAGACACGTGAGAAAAGGTTGTGAAGCTTATCTTGCTTATGTTTTAGATACAAAAGTGTCTAATTTTAATATTGAATCAGTGCCGGTTGTCTGTGAATATCCGGATGTATTTCCAGAAGAATTACCGGGTTTACCACCGATAAGAGAGGTTGAATTTCCTATTGAGTTAGTATCTGGAACTTCTCCGATATTAATAGCTCCGTACAGAATAACTCCAACAGAATTGAAAGAGTTGAAATCTCAGTTGCAAGAATTAATAGATAGAAGTTTTGCATGACCTAGTTTTTCGCCCTAGGGTACGCCAATATTGTTCGTAAAGAAGAAAGACGGGTCAATGAGAATGTGTATTGACTATCGACAGCTCAATAAGGTTACAATAAAGAACAAGTATCCGTTGCCGAGAATAGATGATTTATTTGACATTTGAAAGGTGCAACAGTGTTTTCGAAGATTGATCTACGGTCTGGTTATTATCAGTTGCGAGTGAAAGCTGCAGATGTGCCAAAAACTGCATTCAGAATGAGGTACAGACATTATGAATTTCTTGTTATGCCTTTCGGATTAACAAATGCTCCTGCAGTCTTTATGGACTTGATGAACTAGATTTTTAGACCGTATTTAGACAGATTCATTATTGTGTTCATTGACGACATTCTGATCTATTCACAAGATGAGTCTGAGCATGCCAAACATTTGAGAATTGTGTTACAAACCTTGAGAGATAAGCAACTGTTTGCTAAATTTAGTAAATGTGAATTTTAGGTCTGATAATTCAGATTTCTGGGACACATTATTTCAGCAGAAGTAATACGAGTTGATCCGAGCAAAATTTTTGCAGTTGTTGATTGGAAACCACCGAGAAATGTATCTGAAGTTAGAAGTTTTTTGGGACTAGTTGGCTACTATCGACGTTTTGTTAAAGGGTTTTCAATGATTGCTACTCCTATGACCAGATTGCTACAAAAAGATGTGAAATTTGAATGGTCTAAAAAATGTCAACAGAGTTTCGAATAATTGAAAGCATTGTTAAGTGAGACACCAGTGTTAGTTCAACCTGAGTCGGGTAAAGAATTTGTAATTTGCAGTGACGCATCTTTGAATGGTTTGGGTTACGTTTTGATGCAAGAAGGAAAAGTGATAGCTTATGCCTCCAGACAGATAAAACTGCATGAAAAGAATTATCCGACACATGATTTAGAATTGGCTTCTATTGTGTTCGTATTGTAAATCTGGCGACATCATTTGTATGGTGAAAAATGCCACATCTTTACCGATTACAAAAGCTTAAATTATATATAAAGTAGACGGATTTGAATTTGCGGTAACAAAGATTGCTCGAGTTGCTGAAAGAATATGAGTTAGTGATTGATTACCATATTGGAAAAGCGAATGTAGTTGCAGATGCACTAAGTAGAAAATATCTTTTTGCTTTGAGAGTGATGAATACATAGATATCTTTGTCTGATGATGGTTCAATTCTAGCAGAGTTAAAAGCTAAATCGATTTTTCTACAGCAAATTTGTGAAACTCAAAAGTGTAATACTGAATTACAAGCTAAAAGAATGCAATATGAGTTGACTAGTGATTCTGACTATCAAATCGGATCCGATGATTGCTTAATGTTCCAAGGTAGAATCTACGTACCAAAGAATTCTAAGCTCATACAGAAAATTTTGAATGAAGCACATAATGGTTGTTTATCTTGTAACACCCCTAACCTTGTCCCGTTACCAGAACAGAATTACAGATTATTTCCAGTTGTTACGGTACATTTACATATAAAACAAATATAAATACAATATTATCCATCTAAACATAACTTTTATGGGTCTACAGTACTTTGCAAGTGTAATCAAAACAAACCGGGACTCGACCGGAAGCTTAGGAAAATTTTCGTCAAGTTTTATAGTTTCTTTCTCTAAATAGTACCACACGCCCGTATGGCTAATATGACACGCCCGTGGAGGATCGACCGTGTGGCTCACACGCCTGGATACGCCCGTGTCCTCTACCCGTGGAGCATTCTAACTTGTGCCCGTGTGCTTAGCTCGTGTGGCAACCTATTTGTAACATTTTAGGTGCAGGGGACACACGGCCTATCAACATGCCTGTGCGCAAGCCGTGTGTCTCACATGGTCTGGTCACACGCCCGTGTGACAAATCGTGTGGGCTCAAAATGAACTTTGCATTTCAAATTTAACAACCCTGCAAACTAAAGACTACAAGAAATTTTAATATTCCTTTATTCAACCAATCCAAACATGATAAAATACATTTAATACTCATTAAACCATTATACAATAATCAAATACATATATTTGATAATTCTTTAAATTAAACCATTTCAAAAGAGTTATTCCTAAGTGACATTATATTCAATTCAAAAAGGACTACATATTATAACATTTTCATTACATCTATTAACTATCTATTAACAATATAACTTATATCAAAATAACATTAGACAACCTAGGTACATGCTATTCTTCAAGGAAAGATACATCACCAATGTCGAAACCATTTTAAAGTTTTAAAAAAAACGGGGTCGACTGAATTTTAGAAATGAAAACGAAAAACGAGAGTCGCCACCAATCCCTTTTTGATGAGGTGTGATCGGGTCACCTCGTAAAAGCGGTTATTTTTAATAAATAATTTGATTTATTTAAACAACGATTTTGATCCGCGAGATTAAAAAAAAAAAGGGTTCGGGAGTCGATTACGTACGAGGAAGGATTAGTACCCTCGTAACTCCCAAAAATTGGTACCTAGTTGATTAATTGGTGTCTTAGTGTCGAAAATTGAAAACTTGAAAAACTTTGAAATACAAACCTTCCTTTTGTAAAACACATTCGAACGTTAAAGACCTTCTCGTCTAGAAGCAACAAAATGTCATATCCAGTGAGTTAGGACACGACATCTCGAACTTTTGAGAGTGAGCTTGCCTTTTATTTAAAATTTCTGTATTTTAACCCTTTTTGAAAGGATATTCGATTATTTAGGGTAAACGAGGAAAATCAAAACCCAGTAAGTTAGGGCACGATCTCTCGAACTTCTAAATACCGAACATTACCTTTATTTACAAAAAAAAATTATTTCGAGGTAACAAGATGTCATATCTAGTGAGTTAGGACACAACACCTCGTATCTCTGAGAATAAATATTTTTATTCAAAACCCGCATTACGATTTAAAAGAATATTCCGTAATTTAGGTTAAATGAGAAAAATCGAAACCCAGTAAGTTAGGGCATGATTCTCTCGGATTTTCAAATACTAAATATTGCTTTTATGAAAGAATTATTTTAATGTATCGAGTAAAATATAACGTGATTTATAGTGAAACATAAAAGCAAATTATGGTACTAATACGTATAATAACATAATAATAGGTGTGATAGTGTCAATAACAATTATATGAGCAATTAAAAGATGAAATAAAAGTAAGGCTAGTAATATGAAAATATAAAACAAATGCATAAGGAAAATGAAATAAGCGAGTACATAAGTAAATAAAAATATAAAACATGACAACATAAAAATGACAATGATAATGAAACGATAATAATATATATTGATAATAATAAAAATAGTAGCAAAAAATGATAATACTAATGATAATAATAATAGTAGTAATGAAAATATTAATATTAGTATTAATAATAATGACAATAGTAATAGAAAATGACAACAACAAAAAAACAATATAGTAATGGTAGCAAAAAGTAAAAATGATAGTAATAATGGTGGTAATAATAAATAATAATAATAACAATAACACAAATAAATAATCTAAAGTTTGAAATTATTTAAAAAAGATATAAATAAAATGAATGATGAAAGGATATTAATAACAATAATGACATATAAATAATATAAGTGTGCTGAAAGTATATATATATTAAATTAGTTTGATATGATAACGTGTAAGTAAATACAAAGAGGGAAATGTAATAAATAATAATAGTAATGATACAATAGTAATAATAATAATAACAAAAAATAGTAATAATGTATTAAATGGTAAAAGAATAATAATAACAATAATTAAAAAAATAGTAAACACGAAAGAAAATATATAATATAATAATAACAATATGAACTTAATTAATTTAATACTAAAATAATAATAAAAATAAAAGTAATAACATCAATACGTTAGATTATAATAATAAAGTAAAAATAATGATGATAATAATGTATTAGGTAATAATAATGGAATAATAGTAAATATAATAATTTTAAACCAATTAATTTAATTAAAAAAATTGAATATAACAAAAAGGACTAAAATGAACCTAAAGCGAAATTTTGGGGTGAATCCGAAATAAACAAAGAGTGAAAGGGTCAATTTGAACATGCGAACAACAAGGAGGGACTAAAGGAGAAAATATTCTGCCCTCCTAAACGCAACGTTTTATGCGGGACCAAAATGAAATAAAAATAAAATTACAGGGCAAAATTAAAAAAATAACAAAAGATTTAATTATAAAATTGTAAAAAAGCGGAAGGGCTAAATGCGCAAATAGCCCCTTTATCAAAAACACGCGGATCCCCTGAGGCGGGTCGGGTTGGCGCGCGGGTCGTATTAAAACGACGTCGTTTTGGGTGTTTAAGGTTAGCCCCAAAACGACGTCGTTTTGAGGGCCTATAAAAGTCAGATTTTTTTTTTAAATAAATCATTCTTCATTTGTTTTTTAAAAAAAAACTCCCCCTTTATTTTTCTCTCTGCGCAGGGCTGAAAGTCCTGGTAAGAATCCGCCTATCGCGCCGTGGCTATTATCATCACCGACCACCATGCAATGACGGTGGTGGAAATTAAAAAAGGAAAATTTTTTTAATTTTTTTTATATTTATATATAAATATATATATATTATTTGTAAAGAAATAAAAAAAAAAGAAAAAATGTATGTATATATATTCGAAAGAAAGAAAAAGAAAAAATAAACTAAAAAGAAACTCTAGACCTTTGCTCGTTTTTGAACCCCTTTTTTTGGTTTCTTCTTTCGATTTGCTATTTGTTATTTATATATTTGAACTTGTTTTTTTATTGTCTTCTTCAAAAAAGGAACCCCTTTACATTCGGTTTTGTTCGGCTTATATAGCCGTTTACATTGCTTTTTTAATCTATTGCATGTTTGTTTTATTTTTGCAGGCTGTGGAGCAGTTGGCGGTGGGGCAGGTGGTGGTGGGCAGGTGCGGCTGGTGGCAGAGGATAAGCTAGGGTTTCAGCCTTTCTGAAACCCTAGTTTGACCAATGGGCCAATTGGGCTTGGGCTGTTTGGGCTAGGGAAATTGGGTTTTTTGCTTTGGGTAGGTCTGTTTAGATTGGTTTTTTGTTTGGTTTAAAAGTTGTAAAATGGTCCCCGGGCGATTTGGGCCTTCTACAACCAAGTATTGAGTTCGAGAGTTGGCTTGGATGCTGAGACGTTATTTACTTCGTACCTAACCTGTGCACGGAAACAAATCGTACACTGAGTATACACTCAGTGGTATTTCTATAAACTAATACTTAAAACAATAATGAGCCATGTATATACATTGTAACTTAAAACTTTTTACTTTCAAGTCTTAATAGCTTAATCTCTTGTCTTCATATCATATCTCTTAGAGATAATTAAACAATCTTTTATACTTTTCATAACATTTAATGCCTTTCAACATTCACATAAATCAGTCACATAATCAATAACAGACAGTCTTTAGTACTTTTACTTACCCCTATTAACATAACTTGGACCTGGACGGATACACGAATCCAACCCACACACCGGGATATCATACAGTGTTTCATCGGCCGAAGCTAAAATACACTGTAAAGGTAATAGTAACGATATAAATAATGATCAGTGCAGAGTACCTCTTGAGAATGAATTTGTAACAATAATAAATGATAATGAATCACACATATAGTGTCTCATCGACACACAGTCGGAATATCCCTGAACACTTCTAATCCTATGGCATGCCAATTATATCCAACTAGCCCAACACTGTTAATATGGTATTCAAATCGTTTCATTTCAATTACAGAAGCAGTAACAGTTTCTATCATATCATTCATTATACATTCTAACTATTAACAAAAACCATTACATTGTATTAAATTATTAAGCATAGTTTATAGAAATACAAACCGTAATTCTTGGGTTTACTCGATATTCTCGTTCACTTTCTCCTTTCCCTTTTTCGATGACGTTTACGGAGCTACGTTGGCTACATAAAATTTAACATTTTAAAATTATCAATGCATGTTATTTAATAACATACTCTTTCATTTCCATGTAACTTTTACTATATTTCCAATTAGGTCCTTCCACCATAACCATTCTTTTTCTTCAAATAAACCTTATAATTTTCATTTTATACCTACTTTAAACAAGTGTCAACTCTTAATATTCAATCTAAAACATCAATTCTAAAATTTAAACAATTTAATCCTTACTATGACAAAACTTATATCTCTTTTTACAATTTAACCCATCTCCCACTTCTAACTTGAATTTTTATCACTTAATATTATAATTCATCAATTTATTCAACTTAATCAACATCTAAAAATTCACTATCTTTCTAAATTTCAACATAATTCAAATAGTATTTCCCTTTTCTTTTTCATTCCTTTTTTTCTTCTTCTTTCTTTCCCTACTATTCGTGACTTTCTTTCTCTTTTTCTTTATGTTTTATTTCTTTTTATTTTCTTTATTCATTCTTTATTTAATTAATATATTATAATTATATAATTTAATATAATTTACTTTATTTAATTATTTACTTATATAATAAGTAAATTCATATATATACATACATTTGTACCAATCAAAATAATGCAAATGTACTTATACATATCACACACTTGTCACATAAGGCTTATTTGCTAATTTAGTCCCTTGAATTTTCTATAGTTTTTAATTAAACCTTCACACTTTATTCAGTTTAGTCCTTTCAATTAATTAACCTTAATTAAACTAGATTTACTTAACTAAAATCTAATTAGTCCCTTACTTAACTTCGTAAATATTTCTAATAAATTTTCAAAATCAAAGACCCGAAAATTCACTTTTCTGATGACCTAAAAATTTGGGTCATTACATATCTGTTCACCTGGGGAGCACCAAAATGTACGATGACTTGAAATAATTATATTGGTGGTCGGGTATGAAATGAGACATTTCTGAGTTTGTATCAAAGTGTTTGATTTGTCAACAAGTTAAAGTTGAAAATCAAGTGCCTTTGGGATTACGACAGCCTATGATAATACCAGAGTGGAAGTGAGATAGAGTTACGATGGATTTTGTATCGAGATTACCTCTGTCTCCAAGGTAGAAAGATGCTATCTAGGTTGTTGTAGATCAACTGACGAAATCAGCACATTTCATCCCTGTACATACTGATTATTCGCTTGATAGATTGGCTGAATTGTACATATCTGAAATCGTTAGATTTCACGGGGTGCCAGTTTCGATTATTTCAGATAGAAATCCGAGGTTTACATCATGATTTTGGAAGAAGTTGCAAGAAGCTCTGGGTACGAGGTTGAATTTTAGTACAACATTTCATCTGCAAACCAATGGTCAATCTAAGAGAGTAATTCAGATTCTCGAAGATATGCTCCGTTGTTGTGTGTTGGAGTTCGAAAGAAATTGAGAGAAATATTTGCCATTGGTTGAATTTACGTATAACAACAGTTTTCAATCGAGCATAAAGATGGCACTGTACGAAGCTTTGTATGGTTGCAAATGTCGAACTCCGTTGTATTGGACCGAGTTGAGTGAGAAAAAGATTCATGAAATAGATTTGATTTGAGAGGCTAAAGATAAAGTAAAAGTAACGCGCGATAGTCTGAAAGCAGGTTTAAATTAACAGAAATCATATGCAGATTTGAAACATAAAGACATTGAATTTCAGATTGGTGATAAAGTATTTCTAAAAGTTTCTCTGTGAAAGAAAATCCTTCATTTGGTCGTAAAGGTAAATTGAGTCCGCGTTTCATCGGGTCGTATGAGATCATTGAAAGAATAGGACCAGTAGCATATCGGCTAATATTACCACCAGAATTAGAAAAGATCCACAATGTGTTTCATGTGTCGATGTTGCACCAATACAGATCAGATCCATCGCATATCATTTCTCCTGCAGAGATTGAAATTCAACCCGATATGATGTACAAAGAAGAGCCGTTCAGAATTTTAGCTTGAAAGGTTAAACAATTGAGAAATAAAAGCATAGCTTTAGTAAAAGTCTTATGGAAATGGCACGGGGATGAAGAGGTTACGTGGGAGCCTGAGGAAGCTATGAGAAAACAATACCCTAACCTATTCACTGGTAAGATTTTTGGGGACGAAAATCCCTAAGGGGGAGAGTTGTAACAACCCGTTTTTGGTCAAATCGAAACAGTAGTTTTGGGTCCACAAATACTAAGTCAAAATTATTATATTATTATTATTTTAAGGTCTACAGCATGAATATATGATTGTGTGAAAGTTTCGTTTAGAAATTTTATCGTTTGGATGCTCAATTGGGTAAAAAGGACTAAATCGCGTAAAATGCAAAAGTGATGTTCTAATAGCTATAAAACCTTAAAGTTAAGGTCTTTAAGTGTTAAATAGACCATTAGTATGATAGTGGATGATAGTGGAATGACATTTGGTGTAATTAATAAATGTTTTAAAGGTTAATTAAATAAAACAAAACCAAATAAGTCTTCATATCATCTTCAACCGAAATTGGGAGGAAAGAAAAGGCATAGCTAGGTTTTACATTCGGCCAAGCTTCCTAGTTCAATTGTAAGTCCGTTTTTGTCTCATTTTAAATAATTTCTACGTTTTTAAGATCGTTGCAGCAAGGTCTAGCTAGCCCAGAGACTATTTTGCAAAATTGTAAAGATTTTAGATGTTTCCTTTGATGAATACATGAGTATTTTGATGTTTAATGATATATTATGAAGGTTTGATAATAGTTATACAAGTTTTGTTAAGTGGTTTTTAGTGAAAATGCAAATTAAGGATTAAATTATGAAATGTGAAAACTTTGTGATTTAAATGTGAAATAAATGAAAAATATGTGCTTCTAGGGACCCAATTGTAATTCAGCTAACAGGGTTGGGGTTAAATAACATGAATTTGTGTTTGTGAAATAAGGATTAAATTGTAAAAGATGTGAAACATTAAGGGCAATTGTGTAAAAATGCCTTAAAGTGAATTTTGGACTAAATTGAATAGAAAGATGATTGAATAAGTTAATTTTTATTTTATTTAGATCAAGAAAGGCGAAATACGGACTTAGATTGAGGAAAGAACAAAGTTACAAAATAGTTGACTCGTTTCACCGTTGTAGTATCCGAGGTAAGTTCGTATGTGATAAATTTCATTATAAATGTATTATAAATGTTTTGATATTGCATAAACTATGACTACGAGACTACGGATATGTTCAACAATGATTTGACGATGATACGACATTTAAAATCTCTGTTGAACCTTAGGAATAGATTTAGATACTAGTGACATGTCATTAGGGGATTATTATGAATATGTGATCTGGGTGCTAGTCCTGTACGTCCTTCCGGTGGCTGAGTATACCGGCATTTGTTGCGGTTACTTGATAGATTATTTGAGCAGCACCGTGTAGCTACGTCTTGACCCACAGCTTGTGTGAGCAGGCCCATTGATAGCTCTAGTGTGAGCAATATATGTGATATGAGATTGAGATAGCTTTGGCTATATATGGGGCACTTCGGGTGCGAGTTTCCCATGTATGCGTTAGTATTCCGAATGGTTCAGCGGGTAAATGAAATATGTGGTTGTGTATGAGATTGATACAAGATGGTACAAGTATGTACATAAACCGTATAAGCTTAAATCGAAAAAGTTATGAAGTTCATACATAATATTATGATAGAAAATGTGAAAGGCTTGTTAGTTAAATGAAATTACATGATGATATGTTCAAGTTGATGATTTGTATATTCATGTTGAGATTGAGTTTATTTCATAAGAGCTTACTAAGCTATAAAGCTTAATTTGTTTATTTTTCCATGTTTTATAGTGACTTTAAAGCTAGCTCGGACTCATAAGTCTGGTAATACTCTGTAACCCTATTTCGACATTGAATTCAGGCGAAGGGTGTTACATTTATTGGTATCTGAGCTACGGTTTATTCAATTCTCAAACTAACGTAGCGTGTGTGAGAGTCTAGCTATACATGCCATATATAAACTATGATAGTGTGATGATTCCTGACAATTTAAAATGTGTTTTCGTATAGTAAATGAATCCTGATTGAGTTTTAGCTGACAATGTCGAGAGTAATGCGCTAGCTCCCGCCCAAAGGACAGCACCGTATGAATCTTAAAACGTATGAGTAGTCATTAAGGGAGAGGCTTAAGAAGCCTTTTTCCAAATGATGAATGAATGGTTCACATAGTTTGTCCGGACAAATCCGACTGCTTAACAACCTCCACCCCCACTTAATCCTTAACCGGTTCCCTTAGCTCCTCAAGTTATGGAACTTCAATGATTGAAGAAGCCGCTAAAAGATAAAATTCAAAAACATGAGGCTGAAGAGTTCAGAGCTACCGTTGATGATGATCTCGAACAAGCTGAATTTTGGCTTGAAAACACTGTTTGCGTATTTGATAAACTGTCTTGTATGCCAGCTGAGTGTTTGAAATGTGCTATTTAATTATTGAGGGACACTGCGTATCAATGCTGGAAAACACTAGTATCAGTGGTATCGAGAGAAAGAGTGAACTGGGAATTCTTTCAGATTGAATTCCGTAAGATTGAGTAAGTATGCTCGGAAGTATGTTTCTACTGAAGAAATCATGTGTAAACGGTTCGTTGATGGGTTGAACGAAGATATTAAACTTCTAGTTGGAATTCTAAAATTGAAAGAATTTATTTTCCTGATTGATAGAGCTTGCAAAATCGAGGAGCTTAGTAAAGAAAAGAGAAAAGAAGATTCAGAGGCTAGAGACTCGAGAAAAATATCGATGAGTAAGCCATATCAATCTTCGTTAAAGAAATTCAGAGATTCATTCATTCATCTAAATGTTTCAATTGGACAATTAAGTAGAGATCATGGAAAACAATACTCAAGTCCTAAAGCTCAAGCTACGTCAGTATCGAGTGTTGGTAGTGTGCAAAATTATAGACCTGAATGTCAGCAATGCGGAAGACGACATCCTAGTGAATGTAGAATAAATAATCGGGCATGTTTCAAATATGGTTCACAAGATCATTTCATACGTGATTGCCCAGAGTTAGCTAAAAGATAAGATTTAGAATGCAAGACCGAGTAACACAGTTAATAGAGAAAGGACACCGAGAAATACGGGA
This sequence comes from Gossypium longicalyx, assembly GCA_025698465.1. Classification (NCBI taxonomy): domain Eukaryota; kingdom Viridiplantae; phylum Streptophyta; class Magnoliopsida; order Malvales; family Malvaceae; genus Gossypium; species Gossypium longicalyx. Next base: position 6,599,580 of record CM046998.1, on the reverse strand, counting down.
ATTGTGACTAGTAGTAGAGGAGCGACAAAAGATTCAACTATGGGACCTGAGGTCAGAGAACCTGTTAAAAGTTATGCTATTCGTGCTCGTGGAGACGTGTTATCACTAGATGTTATTACCGGTACATTCTCTCTTTACGACACTAATGTGATTGCATTGATTGGTCCTAGATCAACTCATTCGTATATCTGTATGAATTTAGTGTTTAGTAAGAATTTACCTGTTGAGTCTACTGAGTTTGTGGTTAAAGTATTGAACCCCTTAGGCAAGTTTGTGCTAGTTGATAAAGTTTGCAAGAACTATCCTTTAATGACTCGGGATTACTATTTTCTGGCTGATTTGATGCTACTACCTTTTGATGAATTTGATGTAATTCTGGGTATGGATTGGTTGACGCTACATGATGCTGTTGTGAATTGTAGATGAAAGATTATTGAATTGAAATGTCAAAATAGTGAAATCCTTCGAATTGAATCTGATGAGTCGAGTGGGTTGCCAGTTGTAATTTCATCGATGTCAGCTCAGAGATACATGAGAAAAGGTTGTGAAGCTTATCTTGCTTATGTTTTAGATGCAAAAATGTCTGAATCTAAGATTGAATTAGTGTCGGTTGTTTGTGAATATTCATATGTATTTCCAAAAGAATTACCGGGGTTACCACCGATAAGAGAGGTTCAATTTGCTAGTGAGTTAGTACCTGGAACTTCTCCGATATCAATAACTCCGTACAGAATGGCTCTGATAGAATTGAAAGAGTTAAAATCTCAGTTGCAAGAATTAACAGATAGAGGTTTTGCACGACCTAGTTTTTTGCCCTAGGGTACGTCAGTATTGTTCGTAAAGAAGAAAGACGGGTCAATGAGAATGTGTATTGACTATCGACAGCTCAACCAGGTTACAATAAAAAACAAGTATCCATTGTCAAGAATAGATGATTTATTTGATCAGTTGAAAGGCGCAGCAGTATTTTCAAAGATTGATCTACGGCCTGGTTATTATCAGTTGCGAGTGAAAGATGCAGATGTGCCAAAAACTACGTTCAGAACGAGGTACGGACATTATGAATTTCTTTTTATGCCTTTCGAATTAACTAATGCTCCTGAAGTCTTTATGGATTTGATGAACTGGATTTTTAGACCGTATTTAGACAAATTCATTGTTGTGTTCATTGATGACATTCTGATCCATTCACGAGATGAGTCTGAGCATGCCGAACATTTGAGAATTATGTTACAAACATTGAGAGATAATCAACTATTTCCTAAATTCAGTAAATGTGAATTTTAGCTTCGAGAAGTTGGATTTTTGGGACACATTGTTTCAGCAGAAGGTATACGAGTTGATCCGAGCAAAATTTCTGCAGTTGTTGATTGGAAACCACCAATAAATGTATCTAAAATCAGAAGTTTTCTGAGACTAGCTGGCTTCTATCGACGTTTTATTAAAGGGTTTTCGATGATTGCTACTCCTATGACTAGATTGCTATAAAAAAGATGTGAAATTTGAATGGTCAACAGAATTTCGACCAATTGAAAGCATTGTCAACTGAGGCACCAGTGTTAGTTCAAACTGAGTCGAGTAAAGAATTTGCAAGTTTCAGCGACGCGTCTTTAAATGGTTTGGGTTACGTTTTGATGCAAGAAGGAAAAGTGATAGCTTATGCCTCTAGACAGTTGAAACCGCATGAAAGGAATTATCCGACACATGATTTAGAATTGGCTACTATTGTGTTAGCATTAAAAATCTGGCGACATCATTTTTACGGTGAAAAATGCCACATCTTTACCAATCACAAAAGTTTAAAGTATATAATGACTTAAAAGGATTTGAATTTGCAGCAACGAAGATGGCTCGAGTTGCTGAAAGACTATAAGTTAGTGATTGATTACCATCCGGGAAAAGCGAATGTGGTTGTGGATACACTGAGTAGAAAATCTCTATTTGCTTTGAGAGCGATGAATACACAAATATCTTTGTCTGCTGATGGTTTAATTCTAGCAGAGTTAAAAGCTAAATCGGTTTTTCTATAGAAAATTTGTGAAGGTCAAAAGTATAGTGATGAATCACAAGCTAAAAAATGCAATTTGAGTCGACTAGTGTTTTTGACTATCAAATCGGATCCGATGATTGCTTAATGTTCGAGGTAGAATCTGCGTACCAAAGAATTCTGAGCTCATACAGAAAATTTTGAATAAAGCACATAATGGTTGTTTATCTGTTCACCTGGGGAGTACCACAATGTACAATGCCTTGAAACAATTGTATTGGTGGTCGGGTATAAAACGGGACATTTCTGAGTTTGTGTCAAAGTGTTTGATTTGTCAACAAGTCAAAGCTGAACATCAAGTGCCTTCGGGATTACTACAGCCTATGGTGGTACCAGAGTGGAAGTGGGATAGTGTTACGATGGATTTCGTATCGGGATTACCTCTGTCTCTAAGGAAGAAAGATGCTATCTGGGTTGTTGTAGATCTACTGATGAAATCAGCACATTTCATCCCAATACGTACTGATTATTCGCTTAATAGATTAGCTGAATTATACATATCTAAGATCATTAGATTGCACGGGGTGCCATTTTTGATCATTTCGAATAGAGATCCAAGGTTTACATCGTGATTTTAGAAGAAGTTGCATGAAGCTCTGGGTACGAGTTTGAATTTTAGTATAGCATTTCATCTGCAAACTGATGGTCAGTCTAAGAGAATAATTCAGATTCTTGAAGATATGTTTCATTGTTGTGTGTTGGAGTTTGAAGGCAATTAGGAGAAATATTTGTCGTTGATTGAATTTGTGTATAACAACAAAGTTCAATCGAGCATAAAGATGGCACTGTATGAAGCTTTGTATGGTCACAAATGTCGAACTCCATTGTATTAGACCGAGTTAAGTGAGAAAAAGATTCACGGAGTAGATTTGATTCAAGAGACTAAAGAAAGTAATACGCGATAGTCTAAAAGTAGCTTCAGATCGACAGAAATCATATGCAGATTTGAAACATAAAGACATTGAATTTTAGATTGGTGATAAATTATTTTTGGAAGTTTCTCCGTGGAAGAAAATCCTTCGATTTGGTCGTAAAGGTAAATTGAGTCTGCGTTTCATTGGGCCGTACGAGATCATTGAAAGAATAGGACCAGTGGCATATTGGCTAGCATTACCTTCAGAATTAGAAAAGATCCACAATATGTACCATGTTTCGATGTTGCGTCGATATAGATCAGATCCATCGCATATTATTTCTCTTGCAAAGATTGAAATTCAACCCGATATGACGTATAAAGAAGAACCGATCAGAATTTTAGCTCGAGAGGTTAAACAGTTGAGAAATAAATACATAGCTTTAGTAAAAGTCTTATGGAAACATCAAGGGGTTGAAGATGTTACGTGGGATCCCGAGGAAGCTATGAGAAAATAGTATCCTAACCTATTTACTGGTAAGATTTTCGGGGACGAAAATCCCTAAGGGAGAGAGTTGTAACAGCTTGTTTTTGGTCAAATCAGAACAGTGGTTTTGGGTCCACAAATACTAAGTCAAAATTATTATATTATTATTATTTTAAGGTCTACAGCATGAATATATGATTGTGTGAAAGTTTCGTTTAGAAATTTTATCGTTTGAATGCTCAATTGGGTAAAAAGGACTAAATCGCGTAAAATGCAAAAGTGATGTTCTAATAGCTATAAAACCTTAAAGTTAAGGTCCTTAAGTGGTAAATAGACCATTAGAATGATAGTGGATGATAGTGGAATGGCATTTGGTATAATTAATAAATGTTTTAAAGGTTAATTTTGTAATTTGATAAATAAAGGTTAATTAAATAAAACAAAACCAATTAAGTCTTCATATCATCTTCAACTGAAATTGGGAGGAAAGAAAAGCCATAGCTAGGTTTTACATTCGGCCAAGCTTCCTAGTTCAATTGTAAGTTCGTTTTTATCTCATTTTTAATGATTTCTACGTTTTTAAGATCGTTGCAGCTAGGTCTAGCTAGCCCAAGGACTATTTTGCAAAATTTTTAAAGATTTTAGATGTTTCCTTTGATGAATAAATGAGTATTTTGATGTTTAATGATATATTAAGAAGGTTTGATGATAGTTATACAAGTTTTGTTAAGTGGTTTTTAGTGAAAATGCAAATTAGGGATTAAATTAAGAAATGTGGAAAATTTGTGATTTAAATGTAAAATAAATGAAAAATATGTGCTTTTAGGGACCCAATTTTAATTTGGCTAACATGGGTTGTGGTAAAATAACATGAATTTGTGTTGTTGTGAAATAAGGACTAAATTGTAAAAGATGTGAAACAGTAAGGGCAATTGTGTAAAAATGCCTTAAAGTGAATTTTGGACTAAATTGAATAGAAAGATGATTAAATAAGTTAATTTTTATTTTATTTAGATAAAGAAAGGCGAAATACGGACTTAGATTAGGGAAAGAACAAAGTTACAAAATAGTTGACTCGTTTCACCGTTGTAGTATCCGAGGTAAGTTCGTATGTGATAAATTTCATTATAAATGTATTTTAAATGTTTTGATATTGCATAAACTATGACTACGAGACTACAGATATGCTCGACAATGATTCAACGATGATACGACATTTAAAATCCCGGTTGAACCTTAGGAATAGATTTGGATATTAGTGACATGTCATTAGGGGATTATTATGATTATGTGATCTAGGTGCTGGTCTTGTACGTCCTTCCGATGGCTAAGTATACCGGCATTTGTTACGGTTACTTGACAGCTTGTGTGAGCAGCACCGTGTAGCTACGTCTTGACCCACAGCTTGTGTGAGCAGGCTCGTTGATAGCTCTAGTGTGAGCAATATATGTGATATGAGATTGAGATAGCTTCGGCTATATATGGGGCACTTCGGGTGTGAGTTCCCATGTATCCGTTAGTATTCCGAATGGTTCAACGGGTAAATGAAAGATGTGGTTGTGTATAAGATTGATACAAGATGGTACAAGTATGTACATGAACCGTATAAGCTTAAATCGAAAAAGTTATGAAGTTCATACATAATATTATGATAAAAATGTGAAAGGTTTGTTAGTTAAATGAAATTACATGATGATATGTTCAAGTTGATGATTTGTATATTCATGTTGAGATTGAGTTTATTTCATAAGAGCTTACTAAGCTATAAAGCTTAATTTGTTTATTTTTCCATGTTTTATAGTGACTTTAAAGCTAGCTCGGACTCGGGGATCGTCGGAGAAATCGTCACACTATCCAACTATCAAATTGGTACTTTTGAGCTTGTGTTTTAGTCATATGGCAGGTATAGGGACTTTGGTCATTTTGATATGTATTTTGGTGGTGAATTTTTCCATTTAAGTAGGCTTGTGAATTGCTATGTTTTGGTGCCAATTAGGTTGATAGGGTGGCAATATGGCTTGGTAAATAGCCTATTTTTGTCCACATGGGAAGAGACACGGGCGTATGTCTTAACCGTGTGTGATACACTATCATGTACACGACCGTGTGTCCCTTGGTGTTGAAATTAAAATCAAGTCAGTATGCTCCACACGGCCTCACATAGGGGCGTGTGACTTGGCCGTATGGCATAAGTCAGTATACCCTACAGGTTTGGCAAGTTTGGCATGAACTAGCACAAAGCCTGGCACATGGACATGTATGGCCATTTTTAGGGTACACGGGCGTGTGTGTTGACCATGTGACCCAAGTCAGAGAGTTACACGGGGTCAGACACGGGCTGGGACACGGCCATGTGCTCCCATTTCGAATGTCCACACGGTCTGTGACATAGGCGTGTCTGTTGGCCGTGTGAGACAAACGGTCAAGCCACACTGACATGTGTCCCCTGTTTTTGAAAAAATTTCTTAAGTACTACAAAAGTTTCTAAAGTTATCTGTTTAGTCCCAAACCACCCCCAATGCATGTTTAGAGCCTCATAAGCTCGTATTAGGGACAAAATGTTTGGTTGTGAATGGAGTGTATATGATTTGATTAAATGTATGTTTAAAATGTAGTATAAGTCTGATAATCCTTTGTAACCTTATTTCGGCATTGAATACGGGTGAGAGGTGTTACACTTATTGTTTCAATTTTATATTTCATAATTTTTTTTGTTTTTAATTGATTTTTATTATGACAATTCCGCTTATTCATTTGGATAACAAACACATTCCCGGTGTCCAATTGCAAATGGTAAGAAAATATTATTAATTTTTTAAATTTTAATTAAGTTCATTATTAAGTTGTTAACACTATTAATTTTATAATTTTTTATGTTCATATAATCAAGCCGAAGATTGGATTTTAGAGACGTACATACACAACTTAATTGCGAGGGCATCTCGTGTTATTGAATAATACTTGCAAGAGGCGAGATTCTTGAACTGTCTTGTATGCTCGGGGGACTAAATTGGATCCCGCCCTTATCAACTCTTTGGTGGAAAGATGGAGACCCGAGACACATACATTCCATCTTCCATGCGGTGAGTGTACAATTACACTCGAGGATGTAGCTTTACAACTCGATTTACCGGTGGATGGGTTAGTTGTTATGGGGGCAGTGGACGTTGACGATTGGAGCACGACTTGCAAACAACTATTAAGCAAGGTGTCAGGCAAGAGTTTTGGTAGCAGAATATAGATGAAATGGTTGGAAGAAAATTTCAATTATATTGACAACTCTGCAGGTGTCGTTGAAAGAGAACAATACGCCCAAACATTTATATTAAGGTTAATCGGGGGTCTTTTAATGCTCGATAAATCTTAAAATCTGGTACATTTAAGGTGGCTACTACAACTTGTCGACTTGAAAGAAAGTGGGACGACTCAGTTAGGGGTCAACTATGTTTGGCGACATTGTATTGAGAGATGTGTTGGGTGACGCAACCACAAAACATTAACATTGGTGGTTGCATACTCCTTCTTCAGTCATGGGCATGGTATCGACAACCATTTTTACGTCCCTGAGTAAACGCATCTCATTCTTTCTCACTCATAATAAAGTAAAATTCATTTGATAATATAATTATAATAATATTTTTTTCATTATTATGTTTTTTGAAATAACATATTATTTGAATAAGTGGAACAATGACGCGAGTCATGTAGGTATATCAGACGAGCTCGAAGATATTCGACTACTGTGAGATCAACGATCGAAAATCAATGTTATTTTTTTAATTTTTAAATTATAAAATATTTATGTGAGGTTTTGAAATTTAATATTAGGTACTTAATAAAATTTATATTCTCGTACTATAGTTTGAATAGATGTCATACACTGATCCGACATTTCAAGAATGCATCTCAGTCGAATTTTTGGCCGATTGCAGTATCTAGTACATCAAAGTGCCATTGATAGTTTTTGCGACAGTTGAGATGCATGAATTTGATTGAGTGATGCGTCAGCTTGGGTTTAGGAAAAGTATTTCATCGTCACCCCAGGTTATCGAAGAACTGCGCGAGGTTGGCTTGCGAGGAAATTCCATGCCAAATATATCTATATTTGGGAGGATAAGTACAATTTCATACCTATGCGCAAACCAATTCTCGCACCGAATTTGGTGACCTCTCTGGATTACATAACATGGTTTAGAAATCACCGTAAGCCATATCTACTGCTGAAGGAGGAAAAGACGACACAACTTCGTCGTAAGAGACCAAGACAACCTTGCATGAATCCTAGGTTGGGAGTACATACCTCGATGGAGTCATCATCAGCTCCAACTCCACATGAGACACTGATGGAGTGCACCGCCTCTCGGTCAATATGATTCATATTATTCAGGTGCTGTCACTAACGCCATTTTTTTACACAAGCACCATATTATGCACCACCATACCATGTATCAACACCTTTTCTAGGTGTTTTTTGCACCACCTCTATCCCCAGCACCATATGGAGCAACAATGTTAACAACAACACCGACATATCCACCAGCTCCAAAAATTCGAACATTTTATCTGCAACTGGGTTATGCAACACAATACACTTATTCAACAATAGTGTCGCAAGCACCCCAAGCATCATTGTTCTACCAAGGTGGCTCATCTACGCAATCGCATATTACTAGAACCGATGATATACGATGGAAACCTAGGACAACACAACACTCAAGCATGGAGTAACGAGATAAAGATGGAGCTCGAAGTGAAGATGAAGATGAAGAAGACAAAGAGCCAGAATCCCAACTATAAAGAAATCCTCCTCACAACCGACACCCACTAGGTTGTGGAACACATTCGGCTTGACAATGCCAATGATTCGTTTAAAAATTTTGTCATATAAATCATCTTTTACTTTGTTAAATTTTAATTTGTATATAAATCATCTTTTAAATTTTAATTTGTATTGTATTACATTTTTTTCATCCGTAATGTACTTATTCTAATTATATAAAAAAAATTTGTTCTATTTTATTTTACATCAATAATATACTTATTTACAATCTAAGAAAAAAATTAAAAAATTCAGAACCCTGGAATCTCAGGATAATTATCAAACATCCTGGAAATCCCAAGATAATTTTCAGACATCCTATCTCAGGATTCCCAGTCATGGGATCTCACATTGTTTTTTTTTAATCCACTTCTAATTGCCTATATAAAGAAAATCCCCTTACTCCATCAACTCTCTCTGTCACCCTCCTTTACAAATTAAAAAAAAAATTCTCTTCTAAATTATTTTTTTGTTGAATGTTGAAATTTTTGGATGGAAAGACTTATTTGTGTTTGTGCTTGTGCTTGAGGAAGATAGTGTGATAGTTTTAAGGTATGTTTGAGTTCACGATGATGTAGTGGAACTTGGAGACCCCCACATTTCATCTACTGTGTGGGGATTGAACCATCACCTTAGAAGCCCATCAATTGCAACTTGGGCTTCCAGTTCACGGTGGTTATACAATTACAAGTTGAAATATAATTAGGGCTCTAAATTAACGGTGGTTATACAGTCACGGGTTCAAGTTTAATGTCACTGGAAAAGGGTGCTTTATAAACCTCATACATAAATTTGAGACCATAATCAAAGGGAAAAGCTAAGTGGCTTTCCAATATAATCAAATTATTTTCTTTGTCCATCTTCACCAAAGTAGTTTATGATAAGTCATAATTTATACATATTTTTATCTCATGCTTAGCACATTTTTAGATAAATTATCACTAGATTTTTGGAATTTGATGCTCCTAATCCTTTAATTTCATGTTTTATACTTAGGTGAGCATAAGAGAGTAAAAAGAGCGAGAAATGGGCCAAAAACGGAGAAAATGGGCCAACATGGGAAATCAACACGACCTGGACTTCCTCACACCGGCAGACCACACGTCTGTGCCTATTCAACCGACTCTAAACACGACCTAAGTCACCCCACACGGGCGTGGCACACGGTCGTGTCCCTGTCGGACCCAAATCTATTTCTATTCAGAAAATGGCACTTTAGAGGGTTCGGAGGCATTCTAAAGCCTATATAAACACCCTAGAGGAGGATTAAAGGGACACACGGAGTAGGAGGCGAGGAATTACTCGAAGAAAGCTGATTGATCCATCTCAGAAGTCAGATTCTCCTTCAAGACGGAAGATCTCCTTTAATTTTCCTTCAGGAGTTTTGGGTTTTCTTTATGTTTTGTTATCATTATTTTTTTAAGATGTTTTCTTTTACAAATATGAACTAAATCCCCTAAATACCTAAGAGGAATGAAACCTAAGATGGATTTTGTTATTATTTTCTAAATTATATGATAAATACTTGATTTGTTCTTAATTATGTGTTCTTAATTCTTGCTTTAATATTCCAGGATATTGATTCAAGTATTGATGTGCTTATTTAGAGGAGCAAAAGTCCCTGTTTAAGAGAAGATCTAGCATAATTAAGCGGAGTTGCCTACAATCCTAGATATAGGACAACATAAATCTACCGGATTAGGGTCAAACCTAATAATGGAATTCATAAATCGAGTTAATACAACACTAGGGGTTTTAATTAGAAAGAGATTTCAATTAATCAACCTAGGGTTAGACGTTGTTAGTCTCGAGAGAGATAATAATATAAATTAGGGATTTCTACGGATCAAGTCAAGTGAATAAATTGTCTAGTTCAGAGTCAAATAACAAGTGAAGTCTAGGTGGATTTTTCCTTGGATATTGTCCAAATCAATCAGTTTTCCCAAAAGTATTTCCCCAATTTACTTCTTGCGCATTCTTAGTTTAGTTAATTAGTTTAGATAAAGCAAATCCCTTTATTTTTAGGCTAGATAATAAAAAGAAGGTTAATACTAGTACTTTTAGTTCTTGTGGGTTCGACATTCCGGTCTTGCTATAAACTATACTACTGTTCGATAGGTGTACTTGTCTTTATCGTGATAATAGTTAGTTTCCAACTACGATCAATCATAAATTTAAAACTTATCACGCACAATCAAGTTTTTGGCGCCGTTATCGGGGAACTAAGATATTAGGAACGCTTGATTTTTATTACTTTAGCCATTTTTACTTTTGTTGAAATTTAATTTTTGTTTTTAATCTATTTTTTTCCTTCAATTTTTCTTTTTCTTTACTTCTGGCATGTTTTTATAGTTTATGACTAGAAGAAACCCGTCAGGACATCTTGTTTTTGATAGTGAGATCGAAAGCATAACTCGCAGAAACTGAAGAGAAATAAGACAAAGCCTATAATACATAGAGGAAGGGCAAGATGACGATATCCATAATACAACCGAAGAGATAGCTTACAATCAGAATAATTAGCTAGCTCTGGTGGTTGTTGTTGATCCTGTAAATCAGAATTCTACTCTACGTACAATGTATAATTATGCTAAACCTACTTTAATAGGAGCTGAATCGAGTATAGTTTGGCCTGCTGTTGCTGCAAATAATTTTGAACTAAAACTTAACACTATTCAAATGATACAACAGTTTGTTCAGTTTGATGGCTTGCAGGACGAGGACCCAAACACTCATTTGGCAAATTTTCTAGAATTCTGCAACACTTTTAAGATAAATGGCATTTCTGATGATGCCATTCGCTTCGGTTATTCCCATTCTCATTGAGGAACAAAGCTAAACAGTGGTTAAACTCGTTACCACGAGGATCAATCACAACTTGGGAAAAAATGACCGAAAATTTTTTATTAAAATATTTTTTTGCCGGCTAAAACAACTAAATTAAGGAATGATATATCTTCTTTTGTGAAGATGGATTTAGAAACACTTTATGATGCGTGGGAGAGATATAAGGATCTCTTGAGAAGGTGCCCTCACCATGGGTTACCTCTATGGTTGCAGGTTCAAACCTTTTACAATGGTGTGAACCCCTCAACGAGGCAACTTATCGATGCAGCCGTCAATGGAACATTGAACAATAAAACACCTGAAGAGGCTTACGAATTTATTAAAGAGATGTCACTGAATAACTATTAGTGGCAAGTTATGAGAACAAAGCCAACGAAAGCTGCTGGTGTTTTCAACCTCGACGCGATTACTATGCTCTCTAACCAGGTAGAACTTTTAAATAAAAAGATTGACAGTTTGTATGGTTCTACTCAGGTACATCCAGTGATGAGGTGTGATTCAAGTAGAGGAGGAGTACACACAGATTATCCAACCTTCAACCCTAGCATCGAGGAGGAACAAGTTCAATATATGGGTAATAATAATTCTAGTCTTAAAATAACTCATACAGTAACACTTATAATGCAGGTTGGAGGAACCATCCCAACTTCTCATGGGGTGGTCAAGGAAATCAAAGGCCACAACATCTCCCAAGTTTTCAATAACCACCTTACCAGCAGGAAAAGAAGCCAAACCTTGAGGAGATGCTAACGAAGTTTATCTCAATGTCAGAAACTCATTTTCAGAATACCGAAACAATGCTTAAAAATCAACAAGCGTCAATTCAAGGGCTCGAAGCTCAAATAAGACAGCTTGCTAAGTTAATTTTTGAATGACCACAAGGTAGCTTGCCGAGTAATACTGAAACTAACCCAAGGGAACAACTCAATGCAATTACCGTTCGAGATAAGGAAGGGTTAGTTGAACCTAAACCAGAACCGAGGCAAGGAATTATGGTAAGTAAAGAAAAAGGTCAGGTAGACCACAGTGAGTGAAAATCGGTAAGTAAGGAGTACAAACCTCGTGTTCCATACCCAAGGAAAGACCACACAGACGAACAATTTGGTAAATTCCTTAAACTATTAAAGAAATAACATATTAACTTACCGTTTATTGAAGCTCTTTCGCAGATGCCAAACACAGTTAAATTTTTAAATGAGCTTTTAACAAATAAGCGGAAGTTGGATGAAACATCGCATGTGGAAACTAAATGCAGTTTGCTCAGCCATTCTATAGAATAAGCTACCCAACAAGTTGAAAGATCCAGGGAGTTTTACGATTCCTTATTTAATTGGTAGTTTAAATGTTAAAAATGCTTTGGCTGACTTAGGAGCAAGCATTAATGTCATGCCCTATAAAATGTTTAAACAACTAGGTCTGGGAAAACCCAAACAAACTAGGATGAGCATTCAATTGGCAGATAAAATAATTAGATTTCCTAGGGGTATCAATGAGGACGTACTAGTTAAAATTGATAAATTTATTTACCCAATTGACTTTGTTGTTTTAGACATGGATGATGATAGTAACGTACCCTTAATTTTAGGAAGACCCTTTTTAGCAACTACTCGAACTATCACTGATGTTGGCACAGGTGAACTAATATTTCGTGTAGGGGATGACATGATCACTCTCGAAGCTCGTGATTCTGCTAAAATATCTAGTAATCGAGATGATTGTTTAAGTTCAGTTAATAACATTATAACTCAAACTTCTTTGTAGGAGTCACCTAGAAAGAACGTGATGGAGCCTCATTCTAATCCATGTCACAAAAATAAAGCGACTCACTAAGAACAAAGGTTTCAAATCGATGAACTAGATGAATGGCGAACACATGTCCCAAAGAAACCAAAAGCACACGAAAAATCAAACCGACACCACAATGAGCGTAGGGATAAATCAAAGAAAATTAAAGTTGGGGATAAAGTATTGATAGATGGAAAGGACCCCCGAATTGATCCTCCAGAGCTTAACATAAACGAAGTGACTCCTTTCATGGTATTGAATGTCTTCCCATACGGTACAGTCGAGGTAAATCATTCTCCATACAGCACTTATAAGGTAAACATTACTCGACTTAAACTTTATGTGGATAATAGAATTGATAACGAGAAAGAGGAGTATCGACTCCGTGATCCGCCGTAATCATGCGAATTGAGGCAAAGTCGAGCTTAGACTATAAATAAGCGCTTCTCGAGAGGTAACCCGAGCACTAATGATGTTGATTTCTTTAAATTTTAGTTTTAACATCTGAATCATTAACTGAGTCCTTGAACACAGGTTTGCCAAATCCACACGGTCAGACACACGGGCGTACCTTAGGTCGTGCTCATACCACGAGCGTAGACACGACCGTGCGATACGGTCGTGTGAAAATAGAGTAATTTTTTTCCAAAACACGGGATTCGATCTTGCCAAATCAACACGGGCGTGTGACACGCCCGTGGCTATAAGCCTTGGTAGAGACTGATAAATTAACACGGACATACGACACGCCCGTGCTCACTACCCGTACTTGAAACTGTCGGAATAACACAGGCATGCGCATATATATACGGGCGTAGGAGAAGCAAACGAAGCAGGACACGGCCGTGTGCACCAACACGCCCAAAGAACACGGGCATGGTCCGAATACCAGTCGCAACCAAACCCAAAAACCACAAAACACACAAGCTAAAATAAGGGCACACGGGCGTGCCCCACGGCCGTGTGCCCCAATATTTATATAAACACCCTACTATTCATCATCCTCTTCCTCAATACCCTAACCCTAACCGCCGCTCCCTCATCCACCGTCGCCCTCTAAGCTCCGACAAACACTCCAAAATTCACCCTTTCTCCTCCCTTTCTCCTCAATACATATCAAAATCTTTTCTCTTCTTCCTTTCCCTACACATTCCTTTTCTCTTCTCTCTTTCTCCACTCATCCCATGCCGTCGTTACCATCGCACATTGACGCTGTACCTCTCCTCCATCAAGCACCACCATCATTTATCAGCACACCATGTCAAATCCACGTGGTAAAAAAATCACCGTCCCCGCCTCGAAGAAGCGAAAAGGAGCAGCATCTTTCTCGGGTCCTACCACTGAGATCCGGCACCCATTCTTCCAGTTTCCTTTGGGACCCTAAGAGGAACTATTCCAGAATTGATTGGACCGCTCTAGAGCAGATCTAACTCACTGACACCGTCCGAGCTCTCCTGACTACTGACCCATAGGGGCTCTTTTTTGAGATCGTCGAGCCGACATATCTTGAGCTCACGTTAGAACTCTGTTTGACCTTCCACCTTCAGACCATTATGACAGAGTTTGATGATCCCGAAACGGTCCAATTTCGTCTCGGCGGTTTAGTTCGCCAGTTGAGCGTGCCTGAGTTCGGTGTCACTTCTATACGGAAGAGTTCATGGACGACGACGACTTCGACAGTCTAAATCGCCACATCCATTATTCGCCTTCAAACTACTGGAAGGCCCTCGTCCCTGCCTCGGCCACTTACGATCCTAGTCGATCCAAGGCATTGGCTCTCTCTCCATCACTGAGATACTTACATGCCATCCTCGCCCACACCCTGACAGGATGGCGTGAGAGCACCGACGTCGTCAACACTAACGACGCCTATTTTTTTATGGAGCATGAAGAACGGGCACGTATTTGACCTTGCCTATTTCATCGCCCTCGCCATTCGCCATCAAACAGAGCGGCATAGGAAGGGAGTCATTTTCATCGGCCCTTATGTGACTCGCCTAGCACGGTACTTCGGTCTCCTCAACACGGTGGCGTAATCATCCTCCCTCACTCTCATTGTTCAGATGTCCTCATAAGGCTTCTCGAGTATGCTTCAAATGAGGATGATCGAGCGATGACGTGGATTTGACCCCCTCAGTACCGCCCCGTCCAATCAGCCAAGCAAGAAGACCTAGAAGACATTACTGATAATGTCCCCCCATTTCATGAGGATCCACCATCTCAACCACCACCTGTTCATCGTCCAGTTCATACGGCTGCTTCACTCTTTGACATCTCTGAGCGTCTTACTCGATTTGAGCAGCAATGTTTTTAGCACTTTGATAACATTGATGCAACCCTACATCAAATTTGTCAGCACCTTCATATCTCATTGCCACCTCCACCTCACGAACCATTTGGCGATGAGGATTTTTAAAGACTTTTATTTATTATTTATTATTTATTTACTTTTATCTTTATTTATCTTTTTACATTACTTTTTATTTTATTTTGCGTAATACTATTTTTACTTTATCTTTAGGTTTACAATTTATATTAAGCAATTTATGTTTTCGGACATCTCCTAACTAGTAATCCTGCTACTTTATATTTTCTAAAGAGTTATTGATTCTATTGCAGTTATAAAAAGCTCCAAAGCTCACTATTACTTAGGAATTTACAACTCCACTGGAAAAGGTTCTCCACGACTGCCATGCCCTGCTCGACCATGACCATAGCAACCACCAGTTATAATATTCTTTTGGCGCAGCACTTGTGGACTAACACCCTCTACTACCACCGGAGTATCCTCCTCCAATTTCACCCTTGCCTTAGCTTATTACTTCCCATGACTCCAAGTTAATGATTCCATTTAACATTCAAGAAGTTTCACTTCTCTCCCTATCTTATGATCTTATATCTATATTTTTCAGTAAATCTATCTTTGTACATTGAGGATAATGTATATCTTAAGTGTGGGGGGGTTATTTATATCATTATCAGAAAAGTCCCTGCATTTCGTCTTATTATCACGTGACTCACTCATACCACTATTAGAATGAATTTTGTTTAATTTATGATTTTTATTGATATGTCTTGAACTAAAACATAGACATTTATGCATTGATGATTTAAAATTTAAGTAATTAGAGAGTCAAACATGATAAGTTGATTTTTTAGAATTAAAAATTTTTAGGTTATTTCCCCAAGTTTAGGTATTATCTTGAAATTGAAATTCACAGAGTTAGCATCAAAAAGCCATAATTTTTGTGAGATCTTGAACCTTTAGAGCATATATTATTTCTTTGATGCTCACTTTTATTGTTGCTATGAGTGCGTCAATATTGATTTGTTATTCTAGAACTTGCTTTGATTATGCATGTCAAGACCACATCATTGATTTGATATGTCAAGGTGATAAAGGCACTTAGGTTTAACCCACTCACTCCATAAAAGTCTACCGTCATAATTAACCCTTAGTGAACCCCCTTGAGCCTAACAAGCCATTCATTGATTTACCCTCAATATTAACCCATAACCCATTATTGTTGAAATCCCCTCAATTAATTTGATCCCTATTTTTGTCGAGATTTGATTTGAATAAATTGCTTAGCTATGTTTTATATTTGATGGTTAGCAAAGTCCTATGTTACTTGATTTGTTCTAAAAAAAAGTTGTAATATATCCATGAAGAAAAGCTCAATTCTAGGATCATTTAATTAGGAATGTAATTTGTCAGTTTTAGTATTTTTCTAGTTAGGTAAATTTTCAATTCAATCTCGATTCTAACATTCTCTTTCAGCCTGTGACCACACCCCTAACCAAAGCCATGTTACAACCCTCTAAAGACTTTTTGATTGATGTATCATCTCAATATATAGTGGTGGAGATTTGATTTTCACGCAAGCCTATGGTAATAACTTTTCATGTTGACTGTTGAGTGCTAAATTTGTTGTCCTTAAACCTTGAGTGATTTGAGTGAATCTTTAGTAAGGATGTTAAACTTTGTGATATTTTGAATCAAATGTGATTACTTAGATGAGGGGAAACACCTATGTTTTCGTGATAAAATGCTCAACTTGGAATGTTTGAAACTTTGATGTTCTTCTAGTTGAATTCTCAATGTATGATTACTTATGGATTATTTTGAGATATTATTGATAGGAGTTATAAGTTAAGAAAAATGAATTCTTAATTGTGAGTTGAGAATTTTGCTTGAGGACAAGCAAACGCTTAAGTGTGTGGGTATTTGATAAGTCGTAATTTATACATATTTTTATCCCATACTTAGCACATTTTTGGATGAATTATCACTAGATTTTTAGAATTTGATGCTCCTAATCCTTTAATTTCATGTTTTATACTTAGGTGAGCATAGAAGAGTAAAAAGAGCGAGAAACGGGCCAAAAAAGGAGAAAATTGGCCAACATGGGAAATCAACACGGCCTGGACTTCCTCACGGGTAGACCACACGCCCGTGTCTATTTAACAGTCTCTAACACGGCCTGGACTTCCTCACATGGGCAGACCACACGCCCTTGCCTATTCAATAGACTCTAAACATGACCTAAGCCGCCTCACACGGGCGTGGCACACGACCGTGTCCCTGTCGGGCCCAAATCTAGTTCTATTCGAAAAAGGGCACTTTGGAGGGTTCGGAGGCATTCTAAAGCCTATATAAACACTCTAAAGGAGGATTAAAGGGACACGTAGAGTATGAGGCAAGGAATTACTCAAAGAAAGCTGATTGATCCATCTCAGAAGCCAGATTCTCCTTCAAGACGGAAGATCTCCTTTAATTTTCCTTCAGGAATTTTGGGTTTTCTTTATGTTTTGTTATCAGTATTCTTCTGAGATGTTTTCTTTTACAAATATGAACTAAAGCCCCTAAATACCTAAGGGGAATAAAACCTATGATGGATCTTATTATTATTTTCTGAATTATATGATAAATACTTGATTTGTTCTTAATTATGTGTTCTTAATTCTTGCTTTAATATTCCAGGATATTGATTCAAGTATTGATGTGCTTATTTAGAGGAGTGAAAGTCCCTGTTTAAGAGAAGATCTAGCATAATTAAGCGGAGTTGCCTACAATCCTAGACATAGGACGACATAAATCTACTGGATTAGGGTCAAACCTAATAATGGAATCCATAGATCGAGTTAATGCAACACTAGGGGTTTTAATTAGAAAGAGATTTCAATTAATCAACCTAGGGTTAGACGTTGTTAGTCTCGAGAGAGATAATAATATAAATTAGGGATTTCTACGAATCAAGTCAAGTGAATAAATCATCTAGTTTAGAGTCAAATAACAAGTGAAGTCTAGGTGGATTTTTCCTTAGGTATTATCCAAATCAATCAGTTTTCCCAAAAGTATTTTCCCAATTTACTTCCTGTGCATTCTTAGTTTAGTTAATTAGTTTAGATAAAGCAAATCCTCTTATTTTTAGACTAGATAATAAAAAGAAGGTTAATACTAGTACTTTTAGTTCCTATGGGTTCGACATTTCGGTCTTGCTATAAACTATACTACTGCTCGATAGGTGCGCTTGCCTTTATCGTGATAATAGTTAATTTCCAACTACGATCAATCATAAATTTAAAACTTATCACGCACAATCAGTTTCTTTAACCTTATTGTTCGAAACCTATGACAGAGTTGGGGGTAAAAGGACTTTCAGGCAGAGAAGTGACTGTGGTGATGGAGAAAAGCTAAAAGTCCTTTCAAGGTGACAGCGGTTGCTGTGATTAAAGAACTTGTTAATAACTGCAACCGTTGTCGCCTTGACTTGAGTTTTAACTTTCTCTCCACCGCCACAATCACTCCCCAATGAAATTCCTCTTGCCCCTAACTCTGTCACAATTTTCGGACAATTAGGTTAAAGATATTGCTTTGGTGGAGATATAGAAAAAGAATAAGTTGGTTATACTGAAAAAACCCCCATTATTTTTCCCTATGATTATGGTCTCAAACTTATGTATGGGGTTTATAAAGCATCCTCTTACGGTATCATGAAACTTGAACCCGTGACTGCATAACTACTGTCAATTGAGCTCCAGAGTTATATTCCAACCTGTTATCACATAACCACCGTCAACTAGAAGGCCTAATTATACTTTAATCCGTGACCGTATAATCACTGTGAACTGGGAGTCTGAATTGTAATGCGATAGACTTCTAAGGTGATGGTTCCACCCCAAGACGACAGATGAAATGTGTAGATCTTCAAGCACTATCGCATCACCGTGAACCCAAATATACTTTAAAACTATCACAATGTTTACCTCAAACATAAATACAAATAAATTTTTCTCCCCAAATTTCCGACACTCAACACAAAAAGAAAAAATGGAGAGAGAAACAAAAAAACACATCTTGCTAAATG
The DNA here is from genome assembly GCA_025698465.1 of Gossypium longicalyx. Classification (NCBI taxonomy): domain Eukaryota; kingdom Viridiplantae; phylum Streptophyta; class Magnoliopsida; order Malvales; family Malvaceae; genus Gossypium; species Gossypium longicalyx. The sequence continues at coordinate 6,580,371 of CM046998.1, read as the reverse complement.
CATGTTCTATTTCTCTCTCTAAAATTGACCTATTTCCCTAAATATTAAAAAAATGGCCTAAAACTATAAATATTTTTTTAAAGTCGACATTTTAATAAATTTACCTACCATTTAAGCATAAGGTGCTATTTATCTAGTGCGAACTTGGGGTTAAGATATTCCATGTTAGGACTTATGATATTTTGGAGCATAGTTACATATAATTAAAATTTCTAATCAGAAACCTTGTGTACTTCCAAATATACAATGGTTATCAAATCTTAGATTAGGGATTTGGGGCGTCATTGAAACCTTCCCCCTATAGTACATGGAAGCAAAAGGCATCTTCGACAGAGATGGCATCGGTGGAAAGTCCACCTGGAATCACCGCACAATATCTTTAGTTTGGCCTTTATATTGCCGCTTGTTCAATTTTCAAATGAGATATTGCTATGATTTTCATATGCCATGGAGGAAGGAAGCTAAGGACGAAGCAACGCTATGTTGAAATTTCAATATTGCAACTCATTAATGCCATTAAAATAATCTCTGTGCGCGTGTGTATTATTTATTTATTTGGTTGGTTGGTTCAACAAAGGAAAGTACTTGGTTGGCTGGTGCCTTTCTATCCATTCAAATAAATTAGAAGATTGATGTGATATATCCAGTATTCAACAGTTAATAATGGCAAACAGCTTAACTGATAACAATTTCACAAAAGGACTAGGACAAGGACTGGTTAGCCCTGCACAATACACTTACTAAAAGACTCTTCAAGGTTGGATGGTTTTGTAGAGCAACCAGCTGATAACATTTGATGTTCCACCAACTTTTCTGCCTTCTCAATATTGCTGTTCCTCTCCATTCTTCTCAAATGTTTCTCAAGAGCTTCTCTCATCCAATCGTACCGGCACAGTTTATATGCTTCTTCTGGGGAAACCTGTAAAAAAGGTTCAATATGCATACTTCAATACATGGCTACATAAATAAAAGATAGTAAATAGGTTAATTTTCTTAGTTATTACTGACCCATTGCCTCTTGTAAGTACTCTGTTCGGCCCATGAATCGAGTTCTTCGGTCACCTCCAAGGCAAACATGTAACCTCTACAGCCACCTTCCAGGCTGCAACTGTTCTGTTTACTCTTGCTTCTAAACTCCCACACTCCCAATGGTTCCTCCTGAATACAACCAAAATGCTTCCATTATATATTGAAAAACATCCATTTATGTAAAGATTGTCAGTCCCGTCATCATAAAGTTTCTATACAAATTCATAATGAATGAAACCTACATCAGGTATTCCTTTGACTCCGGCTTCCTCTAAGGCCTCTCGACATGCTGCTTCATTAACAGTCTCATCATCTTCCCATCCACCCTGAAAATACAGCTTCACATCAAAAACTTAATCCATATATAGCATCTAATTCGGGAACGGTGAAGAGGGGAAAGTATATATACTTTAGGGAAAACAAGATCATCACGATTCGGTGTGGATATCATAAGAACGCTGATCCTGCTGTCCTCAACATCCTTCTCCACTCTGTATGGAATACACCTAAGTAAAAGACACACAACGAATAAAGCATTAGTTGCACTAGTGCGTGTGTTAGATCATAGCTGATATTACACCACTTCTTAAGATTCCAAACACTCAAATCTTATTCCTGATACTTTGCGTTAGTTTACATCACATTCACACACCACTTAATAATTAACAAGAGTGACATTGACAAGCAAAAAATTAAGCATTAAAGACAACTACAGCTACAGGGACAAAGGAAGTAGGAGGAAAAAGTTCCATCTCTGTTTTATTGTATATCACCAAAATTTTGACACAAAAGCAAAACCATTATCATGTTAATTACAGAAATTTTGCCCAAGGAAAAGGATGATGTTTGCCACTAATTCCTAACACCTCTAAGGAAGACATAAAAAATCCTTTTCACCTGAAATAATGTTGTTACTATCGACACTGACAAAAACTTACTAAAATCACATCTTGAGCTTTAGGCATAACTGACATATGAAGAAGAAACCAGGAAAGAACAGTAGAAAAAATTTTGGGGATTACCCGGCAACAAGCCTCAGATTGTCCTCGTACCGTTGTCTGTGTCTCCCTTTTCTTGCTGGTAAGTAAGACATGATCATATATTATCTGAAAAAGAAAAGGTTAAAAAAGAAGATCATTAAGTTAAATTACAGAAAGAATATTAGTAAGAGTACCAACCTGGATTGCTGTTTGTGTGATCAAGAGCTGCATTCAGTGAGAGAAAAGGATACGATGACCCTTTAGGTGAAAGCAACAAAAAATGAGTGAAAACGTTGCCATGCTCTCAGTTTTTAATAAGAAAGAACAGGAAACTAGCAAGTCAATAACGGCAACGCATAATACTGAATCTTTACAAAGCTTTTAATTTTTAAATTTTTCACAAGAAACTTTTAAACAGAAAGAAACGCTTGATTGCTCCTTCAACGAAACTGTCATGTTTTACCAGAGAGCAAAAAATCAAAGGATTACCCTTACCTGCTGGCTTTTTGTTTAGTAGTAAAATTAAACTTCCAGGAACTGCTGTTTATTCAATTAAAACTGCGACCTTTTTCTTGTCACCGTTATTGAACCATAAACCACGATCTTCATCTTCTTCAAAAGCCGAAAGGAAAAAGGAAAAAAAACTAAAAGATACTAAAAATTATATCGTAGAGCTTCTTTTTTTATAAGGCGAGGAACGTGTTGCATAATGGAATCATCATCAACATCATCAAAGCAGGCTAGGGAAAGGGCTTTTATTTTGGCCATGTATTTTTAAGTTATAGTACGTCATCGTCATGGAAGGCCCCGTCACACTCATACTTGTTTTCCTTCGAGACTTGGGGTTGACCAAGGCAAACCCCCTTTAAGTTTAGTTTTGTTATTCATTGGAGATTGTTTATGCTTTTGATAATGTGTATTTTACATGCAAGTCTAGCAATTGGGGAAATCCTTAAAATTTTAGATCCCAAATTATAGCTAGAATTGAAGATTGAGACCGACTCTTCCAAAATCAAAGGAAAAAAAAAAGTTTGTTTTTGGCTTTTCACCAAAATAAGAAACTATTGTGCATAAGTATGTCAATTTTGAGGAGAATATCAACCAGAAAACAAAATGCCAAACGGAAGAATACAAAGTTCCTTCCCTCTTCAAAAATTGTCGATTACCTATGGTATTATGATATCAGTTAACGGAACTTATTTAAAATTTGGGTAAATTACATCATTATTCACTAAATTATGGGTGTGTTTTTCGTTTTGATCATTTAACTAAAAAAGTTACAATTTGGTCATCAAACTATTCAAAAGTTTTTATTTAAGTCACAGAACTGTTAAAATCAATATTATATGGCTTTCTTTGTTCGCACTGCTTATGCCAATTGAAAACTTTTTTTCTCATTCTCTTCTATGGTCTACACCTTAAAAATATATGATATCATCTGAGCTCCACTTGTTGACTTCTTTTATATTAAAAAGAAATTAGGGACGGAGAAGTAATAACCATGACCCTCAAAAATAAAATTTTTTTAACATATTCCTTTTAATTTGTAAAAAAATATAAATTAATACCCAAATTATTTATTTATTTATTTCAGCCTTAAAACAATCTCTTGATTTCGCTGTTGCATAAAATAAGGAATTGATTTATAATGTATGATACAATGATATTTGTATAAGAATCCAAGAGTGGTTAGTTGCAATGATATCAATCTTGTAATACACGCCAAAGGCGTTTACTTTGAGGTCAATTTTGAAGTAAATAAATAAAATAACAAGTTGGGGAAATTATGAAACTTGGCAGGAAATAGGCCCAAACGTGGATGTAGATGCAAGCTTGGGGCCATTCCTATTGTCCACTCCGGTCGGTGATTTTCATGATCGACATCTCATTATTCAATTCAACATCAAATTTTAAAGATTCGGCAATTTCCATTTTTATTTATTTTTTCATTTAGGCTTTATTCCTAAATTAGCCCCTCAACTATATCTTAATTCTCATATTTATCTTTAAAACTTTTTTCTTTAAAAAGTACCAAAATAAAACAAAATCAAGACTTGTGGAATGTTCTTATAGATATTTTACATTTCTTTTAAGTAAGGTAAGGTAAAAATTAATAATTTAGATACCATATTTGATAAAAAAAAAACATTTAAGTACCAATATAAAAATTTGGCTATAGTTTAGATTTACGCCAAAATTTTAAAATTAATTTTTTTTTTTTTTTTTGCTTTCTAAGAAATATGCAAATACAATTATAAGTAAAATGATTGATTAAAAATTGAAAAAATAAATTCAAATAATCTATACTATTTATTAAGCATTTTACTGAGTTACTGCCACCTTCAACCGAATACTTTAGTTTCTTTATTTTAACAAAAACTAATTAAAATATGTATATGGTGAGATTTGAACATGCACCAATTAAACTAAAAAAAGTTTAAATTTACCACTCAACTAGACCTGATCATGAGTTAGGCTACTCGTTCAGACTTGAAGGCCAGCTCGAAAAAATAAGAGGGTTTGAACAAAAATATAGGCCTAAAAAATGAGTTTTGACAAGTTTTCTCAATGGGCTGAGCCTCAAGTAAGATTTTTTGGCTCAAGCTCGGCTCGACCCATATCTGGCTAAATTTTTACCTATTGTTGTTTTGCTATTATATCACTACTATTCTGTTGTTATTATTTGGATATTGTATAACTCTTATTTGTTGTTAATTTTTGTCACTATTTTAGAGACATTTGTTTACTAAGTTGCAACTATCTTAGTGTTATTTAAGTATAATTTTTTTAAATATATTTTCAATTTGTTGAGAAATATTTATTTTAATTTTTTTAGTGTATTTGATGTATTATATTTTTTTAATCTTTTTTATATAAAAAATAATATAAAAAATGTTAATACAACTGGGCCAAACTCGAGTTTAGCATTTTTTATTTGACCCAAGCTTGGACAAAATTTTAAGCCCATTTTTCGAGTCTAATTGGGCCTAAAATTTTGCATCATTCCGAATTCAACCTGATCAGGTCTATACCCAACCAAAACTTCATTTTAGTATCTTTATACAATTTTGTTTTAATATACACAATTCATTATTTACATAAGTTGTATAATTAATTTCAAACCATACGTTTTATTGTTTATTCTATGTTACTTTTACGCATACATATAATAAATTTTTAGTAAAACATTATTTATTAAAATTTATATTTATTTTTTCAAAATTATTTTAAGATATCAATTTTGGCAAAATAGACTATTCATTAACTAACTTTTACAAGTGTCAACTGCCGGCAAGTGTGAATTTCAGAACTTGCTCATATAAACATAGAAAATTGGTAATGAGCTTTCAAATGTGTTGAGCGTGGGTTCTCATAGGTTAGCATCCGAGACTGAGTACCAAAATTAATATACCCAACACTTGGATTTGAAGTCAAATAATTCAGACCAGACCTAACAAAGAAAGAGAAACCATACCATCTTTTTTTATTTAAATTTCTTTCAACAAAAATAATACTATTTTTTGGCACATAAAAATTTATTTTTTAAAAAAAATTTAATTAAATATATTTTAAAAAATAATATAATAAATACTATTAATTTAACTACGTATTAATTAATAATGCTACATAGAAATTCACTTCAGTTTACGTTACTACCATAATTGAAATTAAATAATAAAAATCAAATCAAATTCATTGATTTTTTTCCTCTTACCTTAAAATTTGAGAAAATTGTAATATAGATATTTCAAAGTATTCATTATCTCTTAGCTCAATTGATATTAGTATTGTTATCAGTGCAGAAGGATGTGAGTTTGTGTGCGTTGAAATGCATTATCCTTTTATTTAAGGGTTAGGAAGGGGTTACGAGTAGTTTTAGGTATTGTATAAAAAAAAGACATGATAAAAAAAAAGTATTCATTATCGGGCTTAGCTTAATGAGGTAGCTTATATTTTTTTAGTGAATTACAAATAACGGCTAACGCAACTCAAACTTAGATTACACCTCGAGGGGTAAATACCCTTTACCATCAGGCCAATACAAGGAATTTCAATTAATTACATTGATGTCTAATAGTTTAAATCTATATAATTCTTTTAAAATAATGATTTAATTACTAACACATAAAATTTATTTTAATAATCAATTTGCTTTAGTAGTTGATATAGATGGTTTATTAGTTAACTAACAGCCCTAAATAAGAAGAACTATATTCCCTAAGAAGGCAATACAATTACAAATAGTCTTGTTAATATGATTCGTGAAAGAAAATTAGGTTTAATATTATTTGACGATCCTGGACCTAATCTAATTAAGTTTGTATTCATTTTATTTTCAACAGGAAAAAAAAAATCCTAAACCAAGAACACCCATAAGATTTGATTATGCCAAGAAAAACTGTTCACCTTTTCAGAAAACAAGTTAGTTACTTGTCCTTTCATAAATGAGAGGTCAATATAGTAAGTATTTTATCTTCAAGGGCCCCAAGGCAACCAAAGATCAACAAAAGACCCCAGCACAATAAATGTAAATCACTAGAAAACTATCAAGTTGCACAAAACAAAAAACCATTGGCAATAAGAAGGAAATGAGCCCTAAAAAAAGGTGTCTAAAGCTCACTCCGAAGAGCATTGAATCTATTGTCATCAGACTTTTACTCTTGCAAAAACATTTTCATGTTATATGATGATAGATACGAGTAAAGAACCAGAGAAACTAGAGAAAAAAAATTAAAGCAAGCAAAAAAGAATGGGGATGCCATTTCCAGGGCTAAATCTAAATCCTCTACAATGGCAAAGCCTAACAACCAAAGCTCCATGCTACAAAGTATAAAGTGGAAACTTGAAAAACCAAAGCAAAGCTAATAGCAAAAGCAAAGGAACAAAAACCACGCAAAGTGAGTAGGGAAGGAAGGAAAACTTCCTAGTTATCTTCTCCCACGAATGAGGAAATAAAACCAACCCTGTGATTGCTACATTCTTGTAATTTTCAGCTGTTTGAATGATTTTTAAGCTGAATTTTAAGCTTTTGATGTTGATATTCAAGTTGGCTGGATGAGTTAAAGCTTCATCAATGGATTTGAGTTAGCTTTGAATGACTACAAGCACTTCTCAATTCATACCTATTTTTGTTGTTTTTGTGAATTCGTTAAATTTTCCTTTCAGATATTCATTCAGTTATAACTGAAAAAATTTATTAAAAGTTTATAAAATAGATATGGACAAGTTATGCAATTTAAAAGCTTCTTACATCTGTCAGGCCTTGTTCAGAGAATAGTTCACTATAATTCTGTTTGTACAAGATTTAATGTAAGTTCAACTCACTCAAAAAATCCTAATCTCAGTCTTTCACTCCAATCTAGATCACTCTCTGACTAAGTCTTTTCCCTTGACAGTGGAGTTGACAAAACAGGCTTGAGCTTGAAAGCTCGGCCATGCAGATTCGAGCCCATAACGATTTGAGTCTGAGAAAGCTCGAGTCTCTAATAGATTTGGGCCAGATAAAGCTTGAGATCAAAAAAATTTAAGCTCGATGGAACCTAAGCCTAAGAAAGCTCGAGTTCGTAAGAATTTAAGTTCGACATTGCTCTGACTTGAGTTCAAGATAAATCCGACTTAAAACTCGAAAAAGCCCGAATTATGAGTTTTACTTTTACTTTTTTTTTTCATTGATTAGTGTTTTTATTAATAATATTTTTTTTGTAAATTTTTTATTTCGAATGAGTTTATTTTTATTTTAGATTAGATTTTGAATAAAATCTAAATTGGGTTTATGTTTAGTTTTGGGTTTAGATTTAAATATATATTACATTTAATATGTGTAGAGTTGGTTAATTTGATTTAAACGGTTTTAAAATTCAAAAGCGAATGGACAACATCAAATCAACCGGTTACCTAACCTGACTTGAATACATATATAAACTATTAATATTTTAACCACTTATAATTTTTTAAACTTAAAACCCATATATTATAAAAAAAATCCAAAAGAAACAAAGAAGATGAAACGAGGGTGAATAAGACTATACCCAAATCGACATGCTTACCCTATACACTCAGTCCTAACCCTCCCACCCATAGTCAAAGAGTCAACAACATCGACCTTAATAATAGGAGATAAAATATCTAAAGAAGTGACAAACTTGTGATAGGCTGTGAAAGATAAACCCACCTTGCTAAATGATGAGTAGCCTTATTAGCTTCTTCTTTTTTCTTTTTCTTTTTGTCTATAGAAAAGACAAGTCGATGATACACGATTGAAGAAACAGACAGTCTTAGCCCAGTGTCCCAAACTCAGATATATCACTACGCTTGTCCCTTATTAGATACTAAACTTAGGATTAAGATATTGATAGGAGAAAGATGAATCTACAGAATAATTTTTTATTAATTTTCCTTTTTTGTCTTAAAGAATACATTGATGATGTTTATATACTCATAAAGGAGTAACTGCTCCTAACCAACTTCATATCAAACTAATTAACAGACTTGATAACAGACGAAAAATTTTAACAATCTTTATACTAATATTTTCTCTTATCATTCACCCAACTTCCTCGACAAGTATGACCCGATATAGACTTCGAAAATGAGTAAAAGTAGAGACAGAAAATGGTTTAGTGAGAATATCTGCAACCTGGTCGCAGGCTGGTACTTCACCAACAATGAGGGATCCGTTAGCCACCCTTTCTCGAACAAAAAATAAGTCAAGTTCGACATGTTTTAATTTGGAGTGTAACACCGGATTAGCTGCAATAACTACTGCACTTGAATTATCACACCAAACCGTAAAGAGGATCAGTAGAACGAATTTGTAATTCTGATAACAGAGAAACTAACCAAGCAATATCACTTGAAGTTGCAGCTAAACTTCGATATTCAGCCTCTGCCCTAGATCCAGAAACAACTGGTTGTTTCTTATAACACCATGAGATAGGTGTATGACCAAAGTAAACACAAAACCCCGTAGTAGACTGGTGATTATCAAAATTAAAACCCCAGTTCACATTAGCATAACCAACCAAAGATAGCCTATCGGAGCATCTAAAAATCAGCTCATGCATAATAGTGCCATAGAAATACCTCAGGGTACATTTTAATGATATCAGATGAACCATAGTGGATGCATGCATGAATTGACACACACGATTTACAGTATAGGCAATATTCGGCCGAGTTAAAACCACATATTGAAGAGTACCAGCGAGACTTCTATATTCAGTAGGATTATCAAGCCGATCACCCTTATCTTTAGACAAAGTTAATGAACTAACCATCGGCGTATGAACACTTTTGGCATTAGCCAGAAAACTCTTGTCAAGAAAATCCCAAATGTATTTGTGCTGGCACAAATGTAGACTACCATTGAATAACCTACGGACTTCAATCCCTAAAAAATAATAGAGATCGCCTATATCATTTAGAGAAAATTTGTTATACAGCTGCTGAATAAAACAATTTATTTCGTCAATTGAACTTCCAATAATAATAATATCATCCACATAGACCAATACATATACAACGAACTTGGTTGAAACTTTAACAAACAAGGAAGCATAGAATTTGGATAGAACAAAACCAGTAGAAACAAGGAACTGCTTTAATTTTTCAAACCAGGCACGGGGAGCTTGCCGTAATCTATACAAAACCTTCGTTAGACGACACACCAATGGCTCACCATTTGGTCCATTTTGAACATAGCCTAGAGGTTGCTGCATGAATACTTCATCAATTAGGTCTCCATTTAAAAAGGCATTATTTACATTGACTTGACACAGTTGCCAACCATTGGATACAACAACAGATAAGATGGTTCGGATAGTAGCAGGTTTGATCACTGGGTTAAATGTTTCTTTAAAGTCACACCTAGGTACTTGGGAATAACCTTTTGCTACCAGTCATGCCTTTCGTCTATCAACTGATCCATCAAGATTTTTATTGACTTTGAAAAGCCATTTGCAGCCAATCACTTTTCGACCAAGAGGTAGAAAAACAAGTTTCCAAGTAGAATTAGCTATTAAAGCATCAAATTCGGCTTGAACAGCTGACTTCCACTCCCTATGATTAAGAACTTCCTTAACAAAACGTGGCTCACAGTTCACATCCTCAACTTGCAAAACCTTGGGTTTAAAAATTTTGGCCTTAGACCGAGTAACCATAGCATGAGTGTTTCCTGAATAAACATGATGAATAGTTGGTGACTCAGTAGGTGACTGAATAGCTTCAGGAGAAGGATGATGTTCCCTTAGGTTAGACTTAGATTTAGCCGATGAATCAAACAAGATGGTTTGTAACGGTCTAGATAGGACTGGTGAGGCAATTGTACTAGACTGCACTGGATCACAACTTTGATTACACAAAGGTACTGTAGGTAAAGGCACAGTGGTTCTACGCATTTCTGTAGTGGTTTAAGAAAAGGAGGATTGAATGATAGGGATATGTGTTGTAACAGAAGTGGGAGTCTAACCTTTTTCCACAACTGATAAGGGGAACAACTCATTAAAAATAACATGACGAGAGATAATCACCTTACCATCTAGTGTGAAACAGTTATAGCCCTCATGTTGAGAGCTATATCCTAGAAAAATACATGGTTGTGAGCGATAATTCAACTTATTTTACACAAACAGACGTAAATACGGAAAACAACAACAACCAAATACCCAGATATGATCATACATAGGTTCATGTCCATAAAGAATCTAATACAGAGATTGACCTTTCAAAATCGGAGTAGGCAGTCGATTAATAAGATGCACAGCACTGCAGAATGTATATCCCCTGTTAGAATTAAGTGACCCGAATTCTTATTTAAATAAAATACGATGAAAAATAAAATAAAAGTAAAATCCATATAGAACTAGACTTCTTTTATTTTATTTTAGAATAAGGTTTTTTAAACCTTATTAAACTCCATCTATTTTATATTTATTAGGATAAGGTGTTTCAATCCTACTAGAATATGGCTTTACAAGCCTATAAATAGACATAGTCTATTCCTCTTGTATTGATTCAAATTTTCAACATAGTGAATTTTCTTCTCCTCTGCCCGTGGTTTTTTACCTAAAGGGTTTCCACGTAAAATTTGTGTGTTCTTTATTTTATTTATTTTATTTTATTTTATTTTAAAAAATTGGTATCAGAGCTTTCGAATTGTTCATCTCAATCACAGTAATGGGGTCTTTGAAGTATGAAATTCCGCTGTTGGATCGCAACACCAGATTTGCATTGTTGTAGATTAAGATGCAAGCAGTTCTTACGCAGATGGATCTAGAGGATGCCCTGCTAGGGATAGATAAGATACCTTCGACATTAACAGATGAAGAGAAGAAGCGTAAAGATCGAAAGGCGTTAACACAATTACATCTGCATTTGTCTAACGAAATTTTGCAGGATGTGATGAAAGAGAAGACTGTCGCTTCATTATGGAAGAGGCTAGAACAAATATGTATGTCGAAAACTCTAACAAGCAAGTTGCATATGAAGCAGCGTCTTTATACTCATTGTTTAGAGGAAAGTGCGTGCAGATACGAACACTTAATGATGTTTAAAGAAATTCTCTCAAACTTGGAGGCCATGGAGGTTCAGTATGATAAGGAAGATCTAGGGTTGATTCTACTTTGTTCGTTGCCCCCGTCTTATTCAACCTTTAGAGACACGATTTTATATAGCCACGAGTCTCTCACAGTTGATGAGGTTTATGATTCTTTAACCTCGTATAATAAGATGAAACATCTTGTGGTTAAACCCGATCTTAAGGAGAGGATCTCATTGTTCGTGGGAGACAAGATCGGAATGCTGATGATGATCGTGGTAGGACACAGGAACGGAGTCCTCGTGGTAAATCTAAGGGTAGATCGAAGTCTTCAAATAGAGGTAAAACTTGTAACTTCTGCAAGAAGAAAGGGCATATTAAATCTGAATGCTATAAGCTACAAAATAAGATTAAAAGGGAGGCTATGAATCAAAAGGGAAAACAACCAGAAAATTTCTGTGAAGCTGATGTTGTAGAAGACTACAGCGATGGTGAACTTCTAGTCACTTTTGTCAATGATTCTAAAGCAAGTGAGGAGTGGATACTTGATTCATACTGCACCTTCCACATGAGTCCCAATCAGGATTGGTTTACAACTTACGAAACAGTGTCTGAAGGTGTTGTTTTGATGGGAAATAATGCTTCGTGTAAAATCGCAGGTGTTGGAACAATTAAAGTTAAGATGTTTGATAGAGTTGTCAGAACACTTAGTGACGTACGGCATGTTCCAGAATTGAAAAGAAATTTAATTTTGTTGAGTACTCTTGATTCAAAAGGGTACAGATACACAACTGAAAGTGGGGTTTTAAAGATTTCCAAAGGGTCCCTTATTGTGATGAAAGGGCAGAGAAAAATTGCCAAGTTATATGTTTTGTAGGGTTCTACTGTTACTGGTGATGCAGCTGTCGCTTCCCCTTCCTTGTCAGATGATGATATTACTAAACTTTGGCATATGCGCTTAGGGCATATGAGTGAGAATGGCATGGCAGAATTGAGCAAAAGAGGACTTCTTGATGGGTAAGGAATTTGCAAACTGAATTTCTGTGAGCACTGTGTTTTGGGGAAGCAAAAGAGAGTTTGATTCACTAGAGGAATCCATAACACGAAGGGAATATTGGAGTATATTCATTCTGATCTGTGGGGGCCATCCAGAGTGTCTTCGAGAGGTGGAGCTAATTATATGCTAACCTTTATTGATGATTTTTCCAGAAAAGTTTGGGCGTTCTTTCTGAAGCAGGAAAGCGATGTGTTTTCCGCATTTAAGTCTTGGAAAATTATGATTAAAAACAGATGGAAAAATAGATAAAATACCTCTGTACAGACAATGGCTTAGAGTTCTATTCTGATGAGTTTAATAGATTGTGCAAGTTAGAAGGGATCATGAGACACTTGACAGTTCGTCATACTCCACAGCAAAACGGTGTTGCAGAACGAATGAACAGAACGATCATGGAAAAGGTTCGATGTATATTGTCAAATGCCAACTTACCGAAGTCATTTTGAGCAAAAGCAGCCTCTACTGCATGTTTTTTGATCAACCGATCTCTATCCGTTGCCATTGAGAAAAAGACTGCACAAGAGGTATGGTCTGGTAATCCTGCTAATTATTCTGATTTAAAGATTTTTGGGTGTCCTGCGTATGCTCATGTTGGTAATGGAAAATTGGAACCGAGATCCATTAAATACGTTTTTCTTGGTTATAAAGCTGGTGTAAAAGGGTATAAGTTATGGTGTCCTGAAAATAGAAAAGTTGTGATTAGCAAAGATGTTGTTTTTGATGAAACTGCTATGCTACCTAACTTATCTCTTAAAGACTCTTCCAATAAATAAAATCAAAAGTAGGTGGAGCATCAGATTAATACAGAGTCAACTCCTCAAGCCATAATAAAAATTGAGAATAGAGTTGCTTCTTCACCACAATACTCTATCGCCAAAAATAGAACTAGAAGAGAAATTAAACCTCCAAAGAAGTATGACGAAGCTGATTTACTTACTTATGCTTTAAATGTGACTGAAGATATAGATGCGAATCAAGAGCCATCTAATTATTCTGAGGCGGTTAGCTGTGAAGACTCAGAAAAGTGGATGTTTGCTATGCAAGAAGAGATGGAATCACTCCACAAAAACAGAACATGGGACCTTGTGAAACTTCTTAAAGGTAAAAAGGCTGTTCGTTGTAAATGGGTGTTTAAAAAGAAAGAAGGGACTCCAAGAGTTGAAGAACCCAGATATAAAGTAAGGCTTGTTGCAAAGGGTTATAGTCAAATTCCAAGAGTGGACTTCACAGATGTGTTCTCTCCAGTTTTTAAGCATAGTTCGATTCGAGCTTTGCTTGGTATTGTGGCCATGCATGATTTGAAGCTTGAGCAATTAGATGTAAAAACTACATTTTTGCATGGAGAACTTGAGGAGGATATTTACATGCAACAACTACAGGGTTTTATAGTCTCAGAAAAAGAGGACTATGTTTGCTTGCTGAGAAAGTCCCTTTACAATTTGAAACAGTCACCAAGACAGTGGTACAAAAGGTTTGATTCCTTTATGACTTCTCATGATTTCAAAAAAAGTAGTTTAGACAGTTATGTTTACTTTAAGAAAAACAGTGATGGTTCTTTTGTGTATCTACTTCTTTATGTTGATGACATGTTGATAGCAGCAAAAGATAAAGGAGAGATAAGAAAGGTCAAAGCCCAACTAAGTGAAGAATTTGAGATGAAAGATTTAGGACCAGCAAAAAAGATACTTGGTATGAAGATTCTCAGAGATGGAAAAGCAAGTAAATTGTACCTAAGTCAGAAGGGGTACATTGAGAAAGTTCTTTGTAGGTTCAATATGCAGAGTGTTAAGCCTGTTAGTACTCCTTTAGCAGCCCATTTCAGACTTTCATCGGCTTTGTCTCCACAATCAGATGATGAGATTGAGTACATATCACATGTTCCATACTCTAGTGCAATGGGATCTCTCATGTATGCTATGGTTTGCTCACATCCAGATTTATCATATGCAGTCAGTGCAGTTAGCATATACATGGCAAATCCCGGTAAAAAACATTGGAAAGCAGTTCAGTGGATTTTAAGATACTTACGAGGCACTACTGATGTTTGCTTATAGTTTGGAAGAACTAAAGATGGAGTCATAGGGTATGTTGATGCTGATTTTGCTGGAGACCTTGATAGAAGAAGATCTTTTACAGGTTACGTCTTTACAATCGGAGGTTGTGCAATTAGTTGGAAAGCCACTTTGCAAACTACAGTCGCTTTGTCTACCACTGAAGCTGAGTACATGGCGATTACTGAGGCTTGTAAATAAGCTATTTGGTTGAAGGGACTATTTAGTGAACTCAATAAAGACCTTCAAATCAGTACAGTATTTTGTGACAGTCAGAGTGCCATATTCCTTACAAAAGATCAAATGTTTCATGAGAGAACAAAACATATTGATGTTCGGTATCATTTTGTTCGTGATATTATTTGCTCGTGGTGATATTGTTGTGAGCAAAATTAGTACTCATGAAAATCCTGCAGATATGATGACTAAGTCACTTCCTATAACCAAGTTTGAGCATTGCTTAGACTTGGTTGGTGTTCATTGTTGAAGTTAAACCCTTAAGGGGTTTTATGGAAGAGGTGGAGAACTTGTTCGCGATGAAGAACTTGTTCATTAAGAATTTATGTCAAGGTGGAGATTGTTAGAATTAAGTGACCCGAATTCTTATTTAAATAAAAATACGATGGAAAATAAAATAAAAGTAAAATCCATATAGAACTAGACTTCTTTTATTTTATTTTAGAATAAGGTTTTTTAAACCTTATTAAACTCCATTTATTTTATATTTATTAGGATAAGGTGTTTCAATCCTACTAGAATATGGCTTTACAAGCCTATAAATAGACATAGTCTATTCCTCTTGTATTGATTCAAATTTTCGACATAGTGAATTTTCTTTTCCTCTGCCCGTGGTTTTTCCCCGAAAGGGTTTCCACGTAAAATTTTTGTGTTCTTTATTTTATTTTATTTTAACATCCCCAATAATCCATAGGCAGATTAGCCTGAGCCAAAAGTGTAAGGCCGGTCTCCACAACTTGTTTGTGTTTACGCTCAGCAACATCATTTTGTTCTGAAGTATGAGGGCAAGACAGACAATGAAGAATCTCATAGCTAGCTAGAACCAAAGCAAAGGCACGAAACTCACTGCCCCAATCACTCTGAAATTTTTTAATAGTCTTACCAAATTAAGTGCTGACCATATTCTGAAATTGAAGATAACATTCAACTGCTTGAGATTTATGTTTAATCAGATAAACCCAGGTAAACTGACTGCACATGTTAATAAACGAAACATAATACAAATCACCCTCACAGTCAACAGAAGCTGGTCCCCACAAATCAGATACAACCAATTAAAACAATTCCATATACTCAGTAGTAAAGTGTGAGAAGGGCAATTTATGTGATTTCCTTTTCTGACAGGCAATACAAATATTATCAAGACATTTTTTATTTGAAATAATTTGACATTTGTCAAGCACAAGTTTGATAATTGCAGAAGAAGGGTGACCAAGTCTTTTATGCCACAGTGTAAAACATCATCATCCAAACATTAATAGAGGGAGTTGTATCAGAAGAAACATACGAACCAGTCGAAAATTGATAGAGACCATCACGAACTTGGCCCTGTAGTAAAATTTATTATGTCTAGATGTCCTTAATAACACAATAAGAGGGGTGAAATTCAAAAAATACATTGTTGTCAGTAGCAAATTGAGAGACATACATAAGATTTTTTCGGATGTTTGGTACACATAAAACATTAGAAAAATGTAATAACTTCTTCTTTGTTGGTAGAACAGTATTCCCAATAGACAAAATTTTAGTGGGAGCCCCATTTCCCATTAAAAGAGAAGAAGTATCTATATATGGAATGGAGGCATTTACACCAGAAGCATTCAGACAAACATGATGAGTGGCTCCTAAATTGGGATACCAGGACGAAGTCCTCACCGGCACAGGAACATATGAATCGGTGTTATCAAAATTAGAGTCATATGACGTGACATCCGAAAAGTCAGATGCATAAAAGCCAGGAATTTGGGGTAGCCCAACACACTGTGAGGAATCAAAATCAAACATTCAGGCACGTGGTTTAGTCTGCCATGGAACCTCAGGACTATTGTTTTGCATAGAGCTATCAAACCCCACATAATTGGCATTGGGCTCAGAGGAATTATGTCCAGTATTTGGGCCAGCAGTGGCTTGCCAATTATGTTGGCCACTAGAAGTATGCAGCCTAAAATTCTGGCCTGTATTAGGTGGCCTAGGCACCCCAGCAAATGGCGCACACTGTTGCTGGCTCATTTCACACCCAAAATCGCGCCCAGAATTGTGCCCAAAACTACGGCCCAAATCAGTCCGAAAATCACTCCCAAATTGTGGTCTGCTATACGGGCCAGACGACGTCACATGTGGGCCAGCATTAGACCGCCCAAAAGCTTTAGGCACATGCCCCGTTCCATCAGTCACACGCCCCATTCCATCAGTATTAGACACAAAATAACTAGGGTTCTAAAAATTAAAAAAATGATAGGCATATTGGGAATATGGTAGCCAACCTTCCCATGAAACGCCGTCAGGGTATTGCGTCGGAGTGGTCTCCATATGCGGCCCACCAAAGGTAGTCGATCAGCCAGAAAAGTCATCGGGTAGGTTTTGGCCGGTTGAAATAAACGGAAATCGTGCCGGAGTTGGTTCGCTCGAATCGTCGTAGTCACAGTTGAAGCGATAGAAGCAACGTTGTGCGAGATGCCCATACCGACTACATATTTGACACTGCATCCGCGGACGAAATCCACGCCTACGCGAGCTAGAAGAGGAGGACCACTACGCCCAGTGCGTAGATTAGATTCGGTCACCGCCACTACCGGAGGGGTTTCAACCATGTTCGCAAGCATCAGCACGTCCTGCACCGCTTGTAACTGGCGACTTTTGAACTCCAACAGCACTTCAACCAACTTTTGGAACGGAAGCGTCTCCGACGAAAAACATGCGAGAGTCAACACTGAATCAAACTCCGACAATAGACCAACGAGAATCACCTCAACCTTTTCGGCCTCCGAAACAATATATCCTAAAGGCTCAAGCAGAGCACAGGTATTCAGAACCTTGACTTTGTATTTAGTAACAGGTAACGTGCCTTTCTTGAGCGAGTGTAACTCATGCTTGATGCGTGAGATTTTAGTACCGATGGAAGCATCAAACAACTGATTCGCAATGTTCCAGACATCACACGTTGTTTTAGCAGTTGTAAACGAAGACAACAACGAAGTACTAATAGTAGAAAGCAACCAAGAGGCAAGAAGCTTATCTTGTTGAAAAGATATAGAAGCATCGGGATTTGGAGTCAGAACACTGTCCGGAGATGCCACAAACCTCGGTGGAACAGATAGAGTACCTTCTAGAAAACCTTGCAGCTCATATCCTTCTGTGATCAACTTGATATGTTTCTGCCATTACACAAAGTTCTTTTCATCTAATTTCACTGTGTCGTGACGAGGAAAAGTTTAAAACAACCGCGAGCCAGAGAAAGACGGGCTGGAATGATCAACCGAAGTGGAATCGTTGAAGTTAGCCATAGAGCAGCAGCGGAAGGAGGCACCAGGAGGTTAGGCGACTGATACCATATTAGATACTAGACTTAGCATTAAGATATTGATAGGAGAAAGATGAACTTATAGAACAATTTTTGATTAATTTTCCATATTTGTCTTAGAGAATACATTGATGATGTTTATATACTCATAAAGGAGTAACAGCTCCTAACCAACTTCATGTCAAACTAATTAACAGACTTGATAAAATACTAACAATTTTAACAATCTTTATACTAATATTTTCTCTTATCATCCCTCATAGCATTAACCGCAATCAGGCAATCCAATTCGACAAGTAGAGAATCCAAATTCTACTTACGAAGCCATTTTAAAGCTTGTGAATGACATATATATCTGCTAACCGAGGATTCCAAATAGCAACAACGTAGCCTGACAGCCCCCACACAAGTCTGTCGTCCTAGTCCTTAAGCACTGTTACAAAAGTAAAAAAAACCTAGATCAAGAAAGGAGGTTGCGTCGACCTTATATTTTAACATACATACTAACCCCCGGACATCTCCAACCAGCCTCCGTAGAAGCAACTGAAGCCATAGCCACCTACGTCCAATCAAAGACCTACTGGACCGCCTCCCACTGCTGTAGAAAACTATTCGCAACCTGAATTATATGATAGGGAGAAGAAGCAACACCTTCCCAAATAAAAAAAAGTTACGGTGTAGCTTAATGCTCCAAAGAAGAGTAAGATGACACCGAGCAGTAGCTGAATCGGATGAATTGATCAAGGAAAGGAGAATCTACTGCATAGATGCTCCCACCTATGTCCAAATTGCTATCCAAAGGTCTGTTCAGAAAACTATTCGAACATGAGGAGAAACTTCATGTACAAGGATAACTAAGGTCTCAACAACCATAATAGCAGTTTGCGCTTAGTACATTCCAAAAACTATTAGAAAATCTAAAAACCAGTAAAAAAAAAGTAGAAAACTGACTGAGACTCTCAGGAAAAAATTGCTCGCTGAAAGGATGTATGCGAACCTTCTGAACCTGCATATGAAACACAAACCCACACGTTGAGCTCCTCCATTAAGCTCAATAGTGCATAATAGCCAATTTCCAATATGAATTCAATAGTTTGATGTATTATTTTTTATATTATTTTATGATAAAAATTAAAATAACTAAATAAACTTTATAAGCCTTTAACAACATTAATATTTTATATATGCATCTACTTCAATCACCTTAATAATACTAGATTATATCACACTAAATATGTTAGTGAAAGAAAATGTTTTATGTAAAAAAAATATTTTTTAAAATTATTCAATAACAATCATTGGTGGAACGGTAAATAAATTTTATTTAAATCTATTAAACACACGTTTGGTCTTTAAGTTTTTTTAGTTGTTTTATTTAAAAATGTAAGAAAATTGTTATAGATTGGCCGACCATGCAACAACTAAGGCTCCCTTTGAATACAATCGGGTCTCAGTGCATTAGTTTTTTTAGGCTAAAAAAAATTACAACTGAAATGTTAGTAAACGCAAGGCTGTTTGGAAAGCATTCTTCAGTACGTTGAGAATGCATTTCACCTCACTGGAGGCTTAAATCCACACTGGAGCCTTTTGGTCCAGTAAAAATTTAATAACTGCAGTTGTTTTTTCTTTTCCTCTTTTAGCCATATATTATTTCTTTTCTTTCTTATTCTAGAGTTGCTTCATTATTTTATCAATAATGTTTTATTTTTCTAAAGGCTCAATAATTTGAATAATCTTTCAATAATGAATTGAGCCCCTATAATTAAATATATGATTAATTTTGAAATATTAAATAAAATAAATATTTGAATTTTTCTCGAGTTTTAATTATTTATTATTAAAATTATTATTAAAAATAAATATAATTGTAATAATTTTTAATCATTTATTAATTTTGTAATTGTTAAATAATTTTAAAAACTTCTATTATATATCAATTCTAATATGATGTCCTTAATAGTCATTTTTTATTCTTACATCACCGCTATAGCTG
This sequence comes from Gossypium longicalyx, assembly GCA_025698465.1. Lineage (NCBI taxonomy): Eukaryota > Viridiplantae > Streptophyta > Magnoliopsida > Malvales > Malvaceae > Gossypium > Gossypium longicalyx. The sequence continues at coordinate 6,560,188 of CM046998.1, read as the reverse complement.
CATTTGAATCCAAACACACACTCCACCATTGTTTCTAATCTCACTGCTACATTATCCAATCTCACCGCTACAGTAACTAATCTCACCGCCACCGTTGTTTTTAACATCACCGGAGGTAAACACACCGCCCATCCAAACTAAGCCTAAAACTATGACGCATACTGGTTCTGTTTGGAGCATGCTGGTTCAGCTTTAGTTTCCTTCTAGTTTCATTTTATTTTATCTTAACCAATGTATTTATGATGCCCTGATGTGATTAGGTGTTGATTGACCTTTTTTGTTTAAGTGCAAGCAATGTTTTGTAAGTTACAATATAGTTAGATGGAGTAGTTGTGTACTTGGTAATGTTTAGTGAATTAAATTGTAATGTTTTCTTATTGAATGGATAAGCAAACCATTTTCATGCTTCTTGCTGCTCATTTTTTTTTTTATCTATTCTTTATTTTAGTTCTTTCAGAAACACCAATAATTGGTATGAAGAGCCTATCATCTTTGAGAGTCATTATATTTTTGTTTCTGTTGCTTGTTAAGAAAGATAAAAGGTGTTTTGTTTCTTGTTGCAGTAAAACATGTCTTTAGCAAACTTCTCATCACCTGTCTTTGCTGGAGAGAACTACTACATTTGGGTAGTAAAAATGATGACTTACCTCCAAGCTTATGACTTGTGGGATGTAGTTGAGACAGATAGGAGGCCACCACCTTTGAGAGCAAATCCCACCATTTCTCAGATAAGGCAACACAATGATGAGTGTGCCAAGCAATACAAAGCAATGCAAAATGGTGTTTCAAATGTTATCTTCACCAAGATCATGGCCTGTGTGACTCCAAAACAAACTTGAGACAAGTTGAAGAAGGAGTTCCAAGACTCAGAAAAGACAAAGCAACAACTTATCAATCTGAGGAGGGGCTTTGAAAATTTGAAGATGAGAGAGGCTGAAATTATTAAGCAGTATTCAGATCGAATCATGGCAGTTGTTAATAGCATCAAGTTACTTGGAGACCAATTCAGTGACATTAAGATTGTTGATAATGTTACCGCAACACTTCCTGAAAGATATGAGTCTAAAATTTCTTACTTGGAAGACTTAAGAGACTTGTCAACAATTTTCTTGCCTGAGTTGATAAATGCTCTATATGCTCAAGAGCAAAGAAGACATTAGAAGAAATTAAGGTTTTAGCGGCGTTTTTAGTGGCGTTTTGACGGAAAACACAGTAAATATTATACATTAGTGGTGCTAACGGAAAAATGCCGCAATAGGTAAAGCAGTAATGGCTCATAAATGCCACAAAAGGTCAAGCATTAACGACGTTTATGAGAAAAACGCCGCAAAAGATAAGCAACAGCTGCGTTTTTGAGAAAAACACCGCAAAGTATCATTTTATTTTAAACGAAACAGCGCCGTTTTGCTCTGCTTAGTTTTATCCCTAAATCCCCGAAATCTCTATTTTTTTCCCTCTAACTTTCCCCGACCGTCTGCTGCATCATCGTCGACTGTCCCCTTTGCTGCATCACTGCCAACACTCCTTTGCCGCATCGTTGTCGACATTCCTCTACTACATCGCCGTGTAAGTTTTTTCCGTTTGTTTCTCGAGAAAAATTTTAAAAAAAAGTTGAGCCTTTTCGTCTATTTTTTCTTTCAATAATTGCTAATTTTTCTTTCAAATATTGGATCATTTTACTTATTTTAGATGTGTTGCCTTCAGTTTTTGTGGAAACATTGGACAAATGCTTCCAGAATGTTTGCGAGCTTGACATCGTGTTCAATTACAGCAAAGTTGTCATTTCAAATATTGGTCATTGAATTGTTTACTATCATTGTTAATGCTTGAGTGACTAGTTTCATTTTCATATTGACCCAAACAATTAGAAGCTTAGAGGTGTTGTATTTGAATATTTAGTTTTCTGTGCAGCATAAATAGGAAATAGTTAAATGTAACAAGGTGTTTTACTAGAAGCACATGCTTACATCTTTGAGTACTGATTATTTTTGCAATTTTTATACGCTTTTCTCATAGACTTCAGGTTAGTAATGTTGTAATTGTTAGAGCTGTGATTTCTCTGTTGTTAATTTCTCTACACCTTTTGTTAAGTTTTTTCTATTTTAAACTCAAATATCTATCAACAGCAGATGTACATGGCTTGAATATTTAAAAAAAAAAAAGAAAAAAAAAAGACTTGCCTAGCTAAAGTTTGTTTGTACTATTTAAAATGTTAAAAACTATTTTTACAATTAAATTTAAATCTATCTCTATTTGGTATGTTTATTTTAGAATTTCAGCTATAAGTTTAGTAAAATCTATCTCTGTTATAGTTTGTATGCATATGTTCTCTGAATGAGAGGGTTGGGGGGTAGTGAAGGAACTATTTTTCACTGATGACTTTTTCTCCTCTTTTCGGTAGATTTTGACTGGACATCAAGATAATGCTAAATTTGCTCTCGCAATGTGTCCGACCGAACCCTATGTGACCTCTGGAGGTTTTGGAATTTCTTCATTCAATTAACTTTATATTTGTTTGGAATGAATGATTTTACTGATATATTCAATACTGAAACCCTCATGGAAACCATGATCTTATCTATTTGATATGATCAAATTAGACATTGTGAGTTTATCTTCTTCCTATTAATCAAGTTAAAATATACAATTTGAGAGCTGAATATGTTGTTTCCTATATAAAATGTATGATGTGTTTGAAATAGCATAATTAACTAATTTAGAAGTGTATCTTCTATTAGATTGGGCTCTTTGGTATGTTTTATTGTCTCCTATTGCTTAAATACATAATTTACATGGGAATGAATATTCAAATCTTATAAAAAAAAAGATATTGTTTGGCTCATCTCTGTATAGATGATTCCTTTTTTTTTTATCCATGAATTTACTTCTTTCCCTTACTAATCATCTGACCCTGTATAATATTTTTGCAGTCAACTGCATCAGAAAGTAGCCTTTTCGATCATTTGATAAACATTTGGGAATTCAATCCTGGAGTAGTCCCCGGAACTTTCAGCCTTTACTTCCTTGTAGACTTTAAGTTCCAGTAAACACTTTATCGGTAGGTAATGTCCCGATAGGCCTTTGTAGGATTGCTCTATTGACAAAATTACGAACTTATCAAAGATAAAAGAATATCTATTATTAACTATTATCTCTTACAACCCTGAAGTTATATATATATTATCAAATTGGTTTATTCTATTTGAACTCGTAATTTTGCTATTTATACTCTTTTATTTTTCATTTATTTTATTATTTTCACTATTATGGATTTTTTTTTTTATTCTTCTTGTAGCATCTCAAAAGTTTTGGGCGTTCTTTGCTCACCACAACACTAGTTGTTGGAATCGACTACCATCCAATTTATAATTTCTAAGAGGTATGTATATTTAATTTGCTAAATTTAAATTGCACATAATATCATTAAATTATTATCCCTTGCTTCCAATAATAATTTAGCTAATTAAAGTTATGTTTCTCTCCATTGCAACTGTTATTGTATATTTTATGTGCAAAAAGGTATGAGAGTGTCTTATGTTTGTATGTTAGTTAAGAAGATTATAGATAGAACTTGGCAAATTTCATTTTGTGAAGTTTCTAATAGTGATTTCATCGAAATATCTAGAGTTTGATTGCTACTTTTCAAATTAAGATGAAAATGCATACATGTGAATGCTCTCTCTTCAAAACTTGGAACCAGAAAATAAAGTAAACTGACTTTATTAATTCTTCCTTATGAAAACTTTAAAGGCATTTTTCATATATAGAGTGATTGGTTTTAACTTTATTCCGGTAATTGAATAGTGTTTTATATGCAAGTTGAAGGTGGACTTTCTATGTTCATTTTGCTCAAAAGTTGCCTGAGTCTGCCTGCAGTAGGATCAACTAATTAGTTGATCAAAAACTATACCCAGTTTTGTAATTGTCTACTTGCATATTTGCATATACTTAATAATAATCTCACGTCAATTAATTATTCTATTTTTTTATTTAATTGTTTTGTTTTCAACATTTTATTTTTAATTGAGTTGAAAGAAGAAAAACATGAATTGGAATTTTGACTTAGAAAAGAGAATATTCATTAACAGCCTAAATTTTTTAATGGAAAATAATATTTATCTTAATGTTAAAATTATTTTAATATTTTTCATAAATATTATCATAAAAATAAATTGATTGATTTTAATATGTAATATAAAGTTAAAAAATTCATGAAAATTTAATTTAAATATTAACTCAAAATAGATGAAAATTTAACAAATATTAACTTTATTAACATATAATTATTAATTTGTTAATTTTTGTCTTTTTAAGTATAGTAAACATAAAGGTGATAAAAAACACAAATTTAAAAATTAAAAGAGTATAATTAAAGGGTTAAAATTTAATGTTAAAATTTAAAGATGATAATCATAACTTACAGAAACATTTAAAGTTTATGATTATCATAACTTATATAAACATTTAAAGAATAAAAAAACCTTTGGATCATGACTTACATAATATATAAATATATATCATATCATAAATTACATAACTTATATAAATATATATCATATCATAACTTACATAACTTACATAATACATAAATATATATCATATCATAACTTACATAAAACTTTGGATCAAAATATATAAAAATCAGAGAAATTTGGACAACACTATTATTTTTCCCTACTCTTAATTATACTTATAAATAAACAACTTACCTGAATTAGTTTACACCCATTAGATACTTGATACTTGATATGTATTATCTATTTTAGTACAATGACATGATTTAAATCAATTTAGAACACTTAAGTAACCATAATTTATTGTCAACTTTAGACTTCAAGAACTACGAAATGGATAAGAGTTGGATGAATTTGTCAAGGGTAAGCAACGACTATCGAAATGGAGTACAAACTGTTCTAAATTTTGCATTTCAAAATGCAAGCCAAGAGAATATGATTCTTTGTCCGTGTAAGGAGTGTGATAGCATCAATTGGTATATTTGTGAAGTTGTCTACGAACATCTAATTGTCGATGGCTTTATTCGGGGTATAAAAAATGGATTTTTCATGGAGAGTGTACACCTCGTAGAACCTCTTCAACGATTAATCCGGCTTATCCCCATAATGATTACCATCAGTCTGTTAGAGAAGATGACATGGAAGGTATGTTGCGGGATGCATTTAATATGCGTAGTCATGGTTTGCAATCGTTTCCATCTGAAATTATTGCATCCGATGATTGTGATATTGGTGGAAATGCTTTTACCAAAAAGGGAAGAAGTGTACTTGATGAAGAGCCAAATGGAGAAGCGATGAAGTTCTATAAGTTACTTAATAAAATGAGTGAAGAACTTTATAAGGGATCGAAATTTTCAAAACTGTCCTTCTGCATTTGTCTTTTTCACTTAAAATGTTTGGGAGGGTGGGCCGGAAACTCTTTTACACTGCTGTTGGAGTTTTTAAGAGATATGTTTCCATTTGAAAAAAATCCCTTATTCATGCAAAGATATGAAGAAACTGATAAAAGATTTAGGCCTTGGGTACGACAAAATTCATAATTTTCCAAATGACTGCATGTTGTATTGGGGTGATCAAAAAAACTAACAGTTTTATCATGTTTACGATAAATCTTGTTGGATGAATAGGAATACAGAAGATGTGAATGAGGATGAAGGTGAGGCACAGTCAAGAAAGAAGCCAATAAAGATTTTGCGATATTTTCCACTAATACCAAGGCTTCAAAGGCTTTTCATGTCGTCAAATACAACCGAGTCTATGAGGTGGCATCATGATCAGCGAACCGATGATGGTTTATTAAGGCATCCTGCGGATTCTTTAGCTTGGAAATCATTTGACAATAAATTTTCAAGCTTTGCATGTAACACCCCTCACCCGTATTCAACGTCGGAATAGGGTTACAGAGCATTACCGGACTTATGAAATAATTAAACAACCATTTAGCATACATTTTCTCAATTCAACCATTCATCATTCAATCTCAATCAATTAGTCCCTATTAAGAGCCTACTAGACCCTAACATGCTTTAGGAATGGTTCGGGACTAAACCGATAACTTATGAAACTTTCATGAAACTTTGAAATTTTTCTCAAAACAGGGAACACATGCCCATGTGGCCTGGCAGTGTGTCTCACATGGCCACTAGACATGCCCGTGTTACTGGCCGTGTGGAAATTCAAAATGGGAGCACATGGCTGTGTCCCAGCCCGTGTCTGACCCTATGTAACTCTCTAACTTGGGTCACACAGCCAACACACACACCCGTGTACCCTAAAATTTGCTACACACGCCCATGTGTCAGGCCGTGTGCTAAGCCGTGCCAAACCTGTAGGGTATACTAACTTATGCCATACGGCCAAGTCACATGCCAATGTGTGAGGCCGTGTGGAGCATACTGACTTGTTTTCAAATTCAACACTAGGGGACACAAGGTCAAAAATAGGCTATTTACCAAGCCATTTTGCCATCCATTTGGCACATACCTATACAAGCTCAAATGGTACCATTTCAAGACACAAATATGCAGCCAAAAGTCATTAACCAATACACAAATCATCCTATATCTATTTCAACCATTTCAATACTCAATTCAATGCCATATACCTATTCAAATACCTATCAACTCAACTTGCTTTAATCGACATAATTCACATAAACATAATTCAATTAACTAAACCATTCCAAACATGCATTATCAATTTAACCTCAATCACTCAATATAGGTCAATCACCAAACTCAAAATAAAATCATTTGCACATTTATAAACATTATCAAATTTATCATCACAAGCCAACTCAAATGGCCTAAATACACTTTCATCAAACATACCAAAATGACACAAGCCTATACATGTCATATACCATATTTACACAACTCAAAAGTACCAAAATAGATGTCTGATAGTGCGATGAAGTCCCTGATGATCCCTAGATCCGAACTAGCTTCGAAATACTACAAAACATAGAAAAAAATAAATAAAGTAATCTATAAAGCTTAGTAAGTTCGTATGTAAATATGAAATAATCATCATCATTCATTAGCATTTCCAAATACATAATACAAATTGCATTTAAAACATCAATCAATGAGATAACATAAAGTTTAACCACATAGTAACTCATAAGTTCTCAACTTCTTTTAGCTCATTATTCGAATAGTTTTTCGTACATATCTGTATTGATACATATCTATTCTCACCAATTCACTTATCAAATCATTCCGAGTTTATAAATGCTTACGATACGAGTACGTTAATTTTTCGATGCCATAGTCCAACTATGGTCTTACACCTACATTACCATGGCCTTACCGTGGTCTTACATTCACATGCCATAACCTGGTTATGGTCTTATTATCCGATTGCCATAGCCTAGCTATGGTCTTATTTGGCAACTCGTCTTACTTAAACCATACATTTAATTCGAAATCTTTCAAATTTTACCAATAAGATAAATACAATCACAATACATCCATCATTTAAATAATGTACATTTAAGTTCAATTATACAAACTTACCTTGTGTACGAAAATAACAGAACAGATCGATTATTCAATTACTTTGCTTTTTTCCCGATCTAAGTTATAATTCCTATTTTCTTGATCTTAATTGACAAATATGGCATAGCCAAATGAAAAAAAGAGAGAGAAAGAAATGGCTTCCTTTATCCCTAACTTTTAGTTGAATAAGATGATATGAAGACTTAATTTAACTTTGTTTTATGTATTATATGATTAATAATCAAATTACCTAAATAACCTTTAATAAAACATTTAAAAACACCTAATTATATGTCCTTAAATGTCCACTCACTCTTTTAATGATATGATTACAACATAAGGACCTTTACTATAAGGTTCTATAGCTATTAGAACTCTAATTTTGTATTTTATGCGATTTAGTCCTTTTTACCTAATCTAGCATTCAAATGCTAAAATTTCTTAATTAAAATTTCACACCATCATATATTCATACTACAAATAGTAAAATAATAACAAAATAAATATTTTAACTTCAGATTTGTGGTCCCGAAACCACTATTCTATTTTGACTAAAAACGGGCTGTTTCATAACCCATATTCGTCGCCATAACAGAGTTATAGAGCATTATTAGTCATTTCAAAACAAATACAAGCATTTCATAGTTCAATAAGCATACATTACATAAATTAATCATATAGTCCCTTTTATGGGTCCTCGAGGCCCAAAATACGTGTTAGAATCAAATTGATACTTAATCAGAAACTTAGAGAGTCAAATCGGGACTCAATCGGAAACTTAGAAAATTTTTCGCAAAATTTAAAAATTTTTCCTAGTTTTTGCCTACTTCAACCAAAACACATCACTTAATTGTTTTAAACATGAAACATATGTTTACATATGTGTTCAACTCATTTCATATTATGTCATCATTTACAAATATTTCCCAAAATAACAAAAACTACATCTTAGGTACATGCCATTTACCAAAAAGAAATATACTTTACCACAGAGTTCGGGATTGGCCTTGGATGCAAATTCAACGTTCAAACTTTAACCTAACTTACGCACAGAAACAAACCGTACGCTAAGTATAAAACTCAGTGGTATTTCTATAATCCAAATACTTATTAAATAAGAATTTATAATATTTACATACATTTAAACTCACATAATCAAAGATCATTAAAAAAAATAATCAATTTCTTAAACCATCATTCATAACACTTTCAATTCTCATCAATTGCTATTCAAATAGCTTTTCTCAATAGGATTCACATATCATCTCATTATGTCAATAACCATATCATGAACTCATTGGTTCATACATTTCAATTTTCATAACTCAATTTAATATCATAATCCAATTCAAGTTCAAAATCATTCAATATTATTCATATTAACAATTCATTTAAATACCCCTATTAATAGGACTTGGACTTTAGCAGATACACGGATCCAACCAAAACACACCAATATGGCATCCAGTGCCTTATCGGATAATTCAAAGTAATAAGTTGACACCCAATGTCTCATCGGCCTTTCGAAGTAAGTTGGTACCCAGTACCTTATCGAATTTATTCGAAGTAATAGTTTGACACTCAATATCTCATCGACTCATGTTCGAAGTATCCCTGAACACTTCCAATCTATGGCATGCCAACTATATCCAACTCAGCCCGATACAATTAATAGGGTTTTCAATTTCTCAATTCCATTTCAATCAAAATCTACACCAATTACAAATTCACATAATCTCAATTCAATGTCAAGATGATAACACTCACCTCATATACTTACCATAATATCTAATCAAATCACTTTTCAATTTCCAATTAATATACATTTCAATTCAAATAATCACATATACTCATAATTCAACTCAATACAATTTTCATATTTCAATACAATCAATACCCAATATCCACATTTACATTAATCACAATAATCACTTAATCAAATCAATTTCCTCACAATTGAAAACTCAATAATTCTCACCTTCCATACTTACCATAAATATTAAATTAAAATATAACAATTAATAATTAGATTCGGATTATAGAAATAAAAATCGTATTTTCAAGCTAATCCTCCTTAATCTTGTCTTTTCCTTTCTTAGCTGAAATCTTCGGCTCAACATTAGCTACGAAATTAAAACAATTAAAAATCATCAATACAACACAATTTAACATTCAATATTTCAATTTATACATAACTTTTTCCTAAATTCCAATTTAGTCCTTAAATCAAACTAACTTTTTTTTTTCTTACAAAACTAATTCCATATATCAATTCAATTTCACTTTAACCTAATTTTGACTCCCTAATTTCACCATAAAACCCTAATTTCAAAATTCTTTCAATTTAGTCCCTGTTATTCAAAACTTATAATTTAATTTACAATTCAATCCATATTTCTATTCTAACTTGACATTCTATCAATTTAATCCCTAATTCTTCAATTTATTTAACATGAACAACTTTTAAAATTTCACTAACTTTCAAGATTTCAACTTAAATCAAGTAGTATTTTGTTTTAGGATTTCAAAAACCTCAAAATTACAAGAAAAGAGGCTAAATTGATTTACCACTTAAGGTTGAAATCTTTAAAACCCTAATTGTTTGGTTTTCAATTCTATTTCTTTTCTATCTTTTATTTCTTTTATTTAATTTGTATAATATATAATAATATAATATAATTTATTTATTTATTCTTAAATACTAAGTAAGTATATATGTATATTACAAAAATGGAGACTCGAGAATTCACTTTTTGATACCCGTAAATTTCGGGTCATTACATTACAAGCGATCCTCGGAATGTGAGGCTTGGGCTAGCATCTGTTGGATTTAATCCTTTTAAAATTATGAGTACTTCATACAGTACTTGGTCTGTAGTGCTTGTTCCTTACAATTTGCCTCCGTGGATTTGCATGAAGCAAACTTCTTTTATCTTATCTATGATTATCCCTGGAGAGAAAGGTCTCGGAAATGATATTGACATTTATATACAACCACTTATTAAAGAGTTGAAACAATTATGGGCGGGTGTTGAAACATATGATGTCTTGAGAATGGAGAACTTTTATTTACGTGCAGCTTTGTTGTAGACTATTAATGATTTTCCAGCTTATGCCAATTTATTTGGTTGGAGCACCAAAGGACGTTATGCTTGTCCTTGTTGTGCGGTGCAAACATATTCGAAGTGATTATATAATGGGAAGAAGTTCTCCTATATGGGGCATCGTCGATGGTTAGATGGAAATCATAGATTTATATTTCAGAGGACTTTATTTGATGGTACTGAAGAGTTCAGAGAAGCTCATGAATAGACCATTGGATCTGAACTATTGTTCATGTTAAAAGATATTAATTTCAGTTATGAAAAGATGAATCAACCACCCAACACTTAAACAAAGAGAAAACTGAGGGAGGCGTATGTTGGCGATGTTGACCGGCAGATTAATGATGAATCTGATGAAGAAGATGATCCTAATGAGGCGGACTTGTAAAAAAAAGAAGTTTTTTTTCGAGTTTCCTTATTAGGAGCATCACATTTTGCGACACAATCTTGATGTCATGCATATTGAAAAGAACATCATTGGGACAATTCTAAATGCCGATAGAAAATCGAAAGACAATATTCAGAGTCAACTTGATCTAGTTGACATGGGAATTCGGCGTGATCTTCATCCCCAATTACTTCTGAATGGAAAATATCGATTGCTACCTTCTATTTCTGCAATGTCGAAGAAAAAAAAAGAAGTGTTCTGCACGGTGTTGAAGGATATAAAGGTCCCAGATGCGTATGCATCAAATCTATCTCGATGTGTAAGTCTTAAAGATTGAAGACTATATTCCCTAGAATCACATTATTATCACATCTTGATGTAAGATTTACTATTAGTTGCTTTACGGTGTTGTATGTAAAAAAAAGGTGACGTCTTGTATAATTGAACTATCCAATATAATGAAAGCTATTTGTGGCAAAGTTTTGATTGTTGAAGAACTTGAGAAAGTACAAGATCAAGCCGCTTTGACTTTATGCAATTTGGAGAAGATCTTTCCACCTTCGTTCTTCACTATTATGGTGCACTTGCTAATCCATCTCCCTCATAAAGCAAAACTTGGTGGACCGGTTTTTTTATCGGTGGATGTATCCTATAGAGAGGTGATAATTTATTTGTAAAGTTTTCATTCATTCATGAATATACATTTAGTTACAACTTTTGACAATGTTGCATATCGTGTTTAGGTTCCTATGCAAATTGAAGTTTTATTGTCGTAATAAGCGTTATTTAGAAGGATCAATTGCTGAAGGTTACTTGGCAGAGGAGTGTATGACTTTCTGCTCTAGATATTTAGAAGATTTTGAAATAAGACTGAATATACCAAGTAGAAATGTTGGGCTCACTAATCTTAACTTAGCTGAAACTTATCTATTTAGAAGTTATGGAGAACCAATCGGTAAAGTTGAAATTGCACACTTAGATGATAGATATTTGGTAAAAACACATCGATGTGTTCTTTTTCACCACGATTCAATTGAACCATTACGCAAGTAAGTTTTAAAATTTGATAAATATTCATCTTTTTAATTTGGTTATCTTCTAACCAAGTAATCCACTTTTTAACGTAGTGAGTACAAACAAGTCTTAAGATCTCATTCACGCTTCCGAAGATTACAACATCAAGAGATTCATAAGTTATTCATAAAATCTTTTCATGAATGGTTAAGGCAAATGGTATGCAACTGAAGCTTTCATTGACAAGTAATAATGTTTTCGTATAACATTTATAATTAATCAATTTACTTTTGATTCAATAGGTTTGGAGTGGAAAGGACGTCAATGACAAAGTTAAATGGCTTTCCCAAGGTCCGAATAGAGTAGTAAAAAGATATACTGCCTTCCTCATTAATGGATTCAGGTTTCATACAAAATTTCGCGAAAGATTGAGGAGGACTCAAAATTGTGAAATAGTTGTTAATTCTTCAATTACAAGTTATGCTAGTGCTAGGGACAGTAATCCTGTTGGGGGAAATGTGGAGTATTATGGACTTCTTACTGAAATTATTGAGTTGGATTACTATGGAAAACAGAAGGTTTTCTTATTTCAATGTCATTAGGTTGATGTTAATAGTGCTTGTGGAATTAAAAAAAAGATCAATTTAGTTTTACAATGGTGAACTTCTCTCGATTAGTTCACATTAGACAACAATTGATAGACGAGCCGTATGTATTTTCTTCTCAAGTCAAACAAGTTTTTTACTCAAAAGATCTAACTGATGAGGGTTGGCACATTGTACTTAGTAACACCCCTAGAGACTTGTTTGACATGGGCATTGGAAGTAGAGATGACATCGACGAAAGATAAAAAACTTTGCCTTTTTCAGGATAAAACTTAAATGAAACTATCCCTAGTACTAGTACACAATTTCAATGGGTTCGCCAGGATGTGGATGAAGATATTTAAGAGTCATGATGTAGTAAGATTTTACGATTTTTTAATTATATGTAATATTATAATTTAAATATTGATCTTGTTAAATCTTTCAACTACTTTATATGTATTATTATTGTTGTAATTAGTTACTAATATTTCAACTATTTTATGTGTATTGAAGATAAAATGCCTAGAAGAAGATTGCGAGATCTAAGTATTATTCAAAATCCTCCAAATTTGGAAGAAACAAATAGTGAACAACAGACTGCTATTGGATCTTTGAATGTTCCGAATACAGCTGACGAACCTGCAAAAATTCAAAGTAATGTTAACTTTAATTTACATGCATGTTGACTTTTATTATTGATTTTTATTTCAAATTCTTATATTATAATATACCATTTTTTTAGTTGAAAGTGGTGGGAGACGCAAAACTCGAAGACGTACGCTATTAAAATATTTATATGAGTTAAATTCTGTTGAGCGTGTCAAAGTAGCTAGAAACAGTCATGATCAGCTTATTGGATCAGAAGCTCGACTTTTAGCAGGATACTTAGGCATTATAGCACGAAATGTCAATATGTTGCCTATCAACTACGAGTCATGGCATCATATGCCTGATAGTAACAATAATCAAGCTTTCAATAATATTAAGGTAATAACGTGAATGTAATTTATAATACTTTGGTTTAAGTTTCATTTATATTTACTTTCTAAACTTGTGTTATTTGCAAGAGAGATTTGCTTTAGAGGTCTCGGATAATTATGTGATGCATTAGGAAAAAAATGGAGAGACCATAAAAGTGCTTTAAAGAAGGAATATTTTAAGAAAAATATAAGCCTTGAAGAGAAATTGCAAAATATCCCGTTAGGAATGCTGAAGTACCAATGGGAAGATGTAGTTAGATTTTGGAATTTAAAGAAAGGAGAGGAATTACGTAATTCCAAACTTTTATAAATTATTTCAGTTTATAGTATTTACTATATACGTAATAATAATTTTATAATGTAGGATCGTGAGCGAGTTGGAACTACAAGTAGGCAAAAATAAAAATTCACGGACATAGCTTGGTTGAAAATTTTTGCTTGTGTAATTGATGACGAGGTATTTTGAATGTGATTAGTTGTGTCAAATATTAATTACTTTCTACTAAATAATATTTTTCCTACTATATTGTAGGAATTATCATCTGGTCAAAAAGTTGGATGCCTTTAGCTTTTTGACATTACAAATAGAAAAAAAGATGGATCTCCTGTGACTACTGAAGCTGTAGAAATTATGGTATATTTACTTAATAAAATTTGAATTATTTTAAATATTTATCATGTTTAATTATAATGGTTTAATTCGTCATTTGTAATGCAAATAATGTTAAGTTATGTTGTATTTGTTTTGATTATATATTTCGTTTCCAACTCTTTAATTGATTTATTAGGAGAAACTAAAGGATAAAAAGGCGAAGTATGAAGCAATCGCTTCAAATGATAGTTTTGTTAATCTTGACGACATTGATAACCGAATTATTATTGAAGTTTTGGGTCCTGAAAGGTATGGTCAGGTTCGATTTTAAGGATCTTTTGTTAACCCAACCCAATATTTTGGATCCAGCTCGCGGCAATACATGCCTTTGGGGAAATAAGGCTCAAGCTGAAGTTCAGAGGTTAAGAGACCAGATGGCTTAGATGCAAGTGAGCAAAGATGAGCAAATTGCTCAACTTAAAGTAGAGGCAGCATTGAGAGAAGCAGAAGCTCAAAGAAAATATGAAGAACTCCAGCTACAACTTAAAACGGAGGCAGTAGCGGGGGAAGTAGAGGCAAGCAGAAAATATGACGAGCTAAAGCTACAGCTTTAGAATATGATGAAGATGTTTCAGCAGTCGCAGAATCCGCCATCTTAGACATTTGTTTCCTTATTGTGAGAATATTTTAACAATATAACTTTTGAATATAATATATTTTGTTATTTCATTTATTAATTTAGATCATATACATATTCTTTTGTTGGATTTGAAGTATCATTTAGATTTGCAGTTTTTGGTTGGATTTGATGTTATAGAAAATTATGTTGACAATTCGGGTTTTATATAAATAAAAATGGATTGGTAAAAATCTGCTAAAATTAGTGGCCTTTTTCCACAAATACTGCCAAAAAACATGACTTTTAGCAGCGCCCTTTTACTAAAAACACTGCTAAGGAACATGACCTTTAGCGGCGTTTTTGGGAAAAGCACCGCTACAGGTCATGTTCTTTAACAGCGTTTCTGGAAAAAGCGCCGTTAAATGTCATAGTCTATATTGGTGTTTGTGGGAAAGCGTCGCTAAAGGTCATGTTCTATAGCGGTGTTTTTGTGAGAAACACCGCTAAAGGTCATGTTCTATAGCGGTGTTTTTCCATATAAACGCCTTTAGCGGCGTTATCTATAGCAGCAATCTTGTTGACGCTTATCAAAACGCTGCAATTTTTTAGCGGCGTTTATAGGCCCAAAAAATCGCCGCCAAAAACCTGTTTTGTTGTAGTGAGAGCAAGTAGACAAGAGGAGCATTCCAAGCCAAAAAAAGGAAGCCTAATCTAGCTCAAAATATTATGCCTTAATTTTTGTCCAAATACGTTCATATTTGGTTAACTTGAAATCGTTTAGGTTTGTCAATCTTATTTTTTATTTTTAAAAAATATAATTATTTTATTTAAGATTTAGTAATTATATTTTTTTCTTTTATTTAATTTCTAACTATAAAAAAGTTAACATAAAAAATCTAATATTTACATTACAATATAGTATATTTAATTTTTATTTGATATAAATTAATATATATATATATAAGAAAAGAAAAAATTATAAACTTGAAAATAGATCAGATAAGACTGAGCTTAGATTTTGAATATTGGAGTCCGAGCTCAATCCATATTTAAATAAGCCTAAACTTCTTTTGTTTGAGCCCATTTTTCTCCCAATTTATAGGTGGATTTCGAATTTAAGCGGATAACCCAACCATTAAGGATGTTTAATGTAAATCTTCAAGAAAAAAATATTTGGGTAACTTATGCAATTAGTCACTAAACTTTTAAAAGTTTTCATTTTGAGCATAGAAAATAAAAGAAATACATTTTAGGCACTACCATTAATAATATTTTTCATTTTGGTCACTTGTCATAAATTCAATGTTTATTTTAGTTACCCATCTTTAGTAAAATTTCATTTTCGTCACTCATTTTATTTTTTATTTTTTATTTTTTAGAGTTAATTTTAATTTTTCCCAATCAAAAGGGAAATTTTTTTTATAGGAAATTACTTGGGTTTTTACAAGAAAAACCATTTTATCTTTTTAATTTCATTTATTTTTTTCCTTTTTAGAATTGATTTTAATTTTTTAGTAAAAGAGAAAAACATTGGGTTTACATAGAAAAATCATTTTATATTTTTATTTTTTTAGAATTAATTTTAATTTTTAGTAGGAGGGGAAAACTTAAGTTTTACAAGGAATAACTTGAGTTTTTACCGAGAAAAACTTGGGTTTCATCTCCTAGTTGAATAACTGTGAATCCCTATAAAAATTCAAGTTTTTTTGAAAAAATTAAAATTAATTTAAAAATAGGAAATGAGTGATCAAAATGAAAATGTACTAAAGTTAAAGTAACTAAAATGAGCATAAAATAACATTGTCTAATCCCAAATTACTGGATAGTTGTTAATGACCGTGCCTAAAATACAATTTTTTTTATTTTCAGTGCTTAAAATATATATTTTTTAAATTAAATGACTAGTTATGTAGTTTATCCAAAATGTTTACATAAAATTCTTTATATATTACACTCATAAATTAAATTAATCCATTTGGGCCACAAACTGGTGCAAAAATAAAGGAAGACCACCTAAGTTCTGCATATTTACAAGTTAATAAAACTGAAAGCTATGGTTCGATATGCATTCTTTTTACTGTACCTGTTATGTTTTTTTTTTCCTTGTTTCAATAAAAACAACAAGGAAATAGAAAGGACACGGTATATTAGAGGTGTTCATGAGCTAAGTTAGGGTCAACTAAAAATTTAGGCCTATTTGCGAGACTTGGTCCGAAAAATGAGTCTAAAACTTTGTTTAAGTCTGGCCTGGATAAAAATGCTAAAACTTGGACTCAGCCCGACCTGCCCGTATTAATTTTTTATATTATTTTTTATATAATTTTTAAATATATATAATACAAATACTAAAAACATCAAAATAAATATTTCCCAACAAATTGAAAATAATTTTTAAAAAATATGTATACTTAAATAACACTAAGATAGATGCAACTTAACAAGCAAATGTCTCTAAAATAATAACAAAATTAACAATAAAACAAGTTTTATACAATATCCAAATAATAACAACAAAACAATAGTAACATAATAGTAAAATGGTAGCAAAATAGGGGAAAACAACAATAAAATAACATTAAAAAGAAAGTAGATTTTTTTGTTCTTTAGTGAATTTGGGCTAGGCTGAGCCTGGGCTAAAAATACCTTACTCGAAGCCCGACCTATTTTTTAAACAAGCCTTATTTTTTTGTCGAAGCTCATTTTTGAGGCTTATATTTTTACTTAAACCCTCCCACATTTCGGGCGAGCCTTTGGGCTAGGCCGGGTGACCCGACCCATGAACAAGTCTACGGTATATTAATAAGTTTTGAGTGCAACAGTAAAATACATTATATTTTTAAAGGAAAAAATTAGTTCAAACGTTGGAAACAATACTATTAGGAGGAACAATACTATTAGGCAGGGTAATACGTCAATGATAACCCTGGTGAGCAACGAGCAATGTCAACCTAAGCATTAAAAGGGGATCATTCTCGAAATATGACATTCTGCATTCATGCAAACATCATTCATACATATCTAGTTAGGAGCATTTGATTCATTTTGATCATAACATCCTAATCACTCAGCATAAAGATAGGCTCATGAAATGAATTCTACAGGTCATGTTCCCCAGAGAACGGTGTAACAAATCAGTGAAACCATAAATCCTATACCCCTGAAGTTATAGTGGGATGGATTTAAGTCATTGTGGCGAATCTTATCTCCCTAAAGTAGCAGTGGAGTAGATTAAAGCCACAAACCTTATCTCCCTAAAGTTGTAGTGGAGCAGGTTGAAGTTACAACTCTCATCTCCCTAAAGTTGCAGTGGAGCAGATTAAAGATAGTGAATTTTATTTCCCTGAAGTTGTAGTGGAACAGATTAAAGTTACAAGTTACAAATCCTATACCTCTAAAGTTGTAGTAGGTCGGATTAAATCTACCATGCCGAATCTTATCTCCCTGAAGTTACAGTGGAGCTGATTGAAGCCACAAATCTTATCTTCCTGAAGTTGCAGTAGAGCAGATTGAAGCCACAAATCTTATCTCCCTGAAGTTGCAGTAGAGCAGATTGAAGCCACAAATCTTATCTCCCTAAAGTTGCAGTGGAGCAGATTGAAGATGCAAATCTTATTTCCCTGAAGTTGCAGTAGAACAAATTAAAGCTACGAGTTACAAATCTTATCTCCCTGAAGTTGCAGTGGAGCAGATTGTAGATGCGAGTCTAATCTCCTTGAAGTTACAGCGGAGTAGATCGAAGCACTAATTCCTATACTTCTAAAGATGCAGTGGAATGGAATGAGGCTACTTAAAGAAGAAAAACACCAAAGAAGTCAAGATTCGGCAAGACCAGGCAAAATTGACCATTTTTAAAGTATTTGCTCCATTCTCGTTACACGACAATGAGAAAAGAGGGGCAGTTCTAATAGGCCAATTTTAGCCCGGGACCAAATTACAAAAATAAAACAAAATTTAAACCAAAATAAATAAAGTCCCAGTCCAATTACATATCAAGCCCAAAAACACTACCCAATTACAACCCAAATGCAAGAAAACCCTAGTGGTCCAAATGGCCCAAAAACTAAACTCAGTTTCAGTAAAAAATTGAAACCCTAGCCGTATGCCATGTCGGCGCTCCTCTGCGCATGCCTTTGCCACTGCCGCCATCAGCCACTCTGCTGTCACCTGCAAAAAAGAAGCAGCACGCAACAGACACGCAAAGCAAAGAAGACAACGAAGAAAAAAAAAACAAAATATTTGTAACGGACTGTTTCTATTTCGGCTATAAAAAAAGGCCACATTTCCTACTTGTATTTTTTTTATGAACACACATCAGAGTAATAAAAAAACCTTAAAGGTGATTTACTTGATATTTTTTTTCTTTGTCTGTATCTATTTTTTCTTTTAAAAAATAAAATAAAATAAAAAATAAAAAGAAGAACGGAATATAGAACAAGGATTTTCTTTTTTTTTTCAAAAAGATAAGAGTTATTTTTTTTACCTCTTCGCTGCAATGCCACGGCGCATGGTCGTCGTCGGTTTAGAAAGCCACTGAATCCCTAGAGATTCGTCTAAAGGCTACGCCAAAAACGGAGAAGAAACGAAACGTTTCTTTATTTCTCCACCGAGTTTGGCCAGGTTTGCGGGGGTTTTGGTCCTGAATTGGTGTTCTATGGGCGACGGGCTTCAAAAAGGGGCCTTTTGGTGTTTTTCGGCCATTGGGGATGGCAAAGTCCGTCGTCGATAACCGGTGGCCATCGTGGGACTCACTGGACCCCTAGGCCGGACGAAATGCAAGAGTCAAATAATTCTCGGTGGTGGAAGAAAATATCTCTCATTTCTCCCCCGAAGAAATTCTATCTTTTTTTTTTGTTTCCAAAAGAATGTTGTTATGTTGCCGTGACCGGTGCACTAATCCTTTGAATCCGGTACCGACGGGTATCATACCCCCAAGCACAACGTTTTCTTTCAGGCCTTTCAACTAATCGATACGACACCGGAGAACAGCTTTTGCTAAAACTCGAGCAGTTTCTTGAAAACTTACTTCAAATATAAAACTTTGAGTGTTCAGAGATGCTCTCGTTATTCCCAATAAAACGGCTCGATAACAAATCGCTTCTTCTAAAGCACGCCCCGTTTGTTCCGCTCACAATAATCCAATCAGTTCCCCGGGTAAAAAAACATTAGACATTCCATCTTCTGAAACCAATATTTTTGATGTTATTTGACGTACAATAATTTTTATATGCCTATTATGGATCTGTACCCCCTGAGATAGATAAATCTTTTGGATCTTATTAACCAAAGAGAGACGACTTTGCATTATAGTTAGCTCAGCACCAATCACGAATCCCTAAGGAATTCCAAGAATTCTTGTTATACATTCGTTCCAACCCTTAATTCTCTTTTCTAGATTCATTGATATTGAATCAATCGAACGCACTTCTAACACTTGTTCCACTTTTGGAAGACCCTGCGTTATATCACCAGATCTTGATTTTTCATATATAAATGTAACTAACGTATCTCCTTCGTAAAGGATTTCTCCATAATGCCCATGTACAGTTGCTCCCGGAGTCGCCAAATAAGGCTTAGCCGATCTTATTACTATAGAATCAGCTTGAACAATAAAAACTTGACCCGATTTTAGGCGTGGTCCGCTTTTGGCTTTACATACATTTTCACAAATAAACTACCCAAGACTAATTATTGTGGACGTTTCTTCACAATAATTATGATGATAATGATGATGGGGAAAATACCAATTCAAATTTATTGCATTCAGAAAGATGTTACGGCATGGATCGAAATTATAAATTCTCCCATTTTCAGCTATTAAATAATAGTTAAGTACTTGAAAAGCCTGTTTAAAATTTTCAAGCTCTAAATATTTCGTTACCGAGGTCTGATTATGAGTTATTAAAGGGTAAAATGATGACTAAAAATTCACAATTTTGGGGGCTATTCCTAAAGGACCCAATAAATTTTTAATTGGAATTAGAGGATCTTTTTTAATTGATTGTTTTATCACATTGTGATATTTTACATCGTTGAATGGGCCCATGCGAAAACAATTAAATGAAGACAAAATTATCAAAGATTGAGATTTCTTATTTCTGTTCAAGAGCGTTTGAATAGTTCCATGATTTTGGCTAAACGATTGTTGAATCCTTGCATTGGAATAAATGGAATAAAACAGATTTTTATTGGTACAATCTGACCTATTATCAGAAATCAATTTATAAGAGGGGCTAGAGAGAATAAAAAAGGGGTGAACCATTTTTTTAAAGGGGGTTTTAAAATGATTTTTTGCTATTTTTTTTACTTATATAACGGGCACTAAACGACGTCGTTTCAGGGCGTTCTGAAATGCTCCAAACTGACGACGTTTTGGGGCTGACCCAGAACCCCCAAGATCCGCGTGTTTTCCCCTGGAGGGGATATTTATTCCTCAGGTCCTTCTACTTTTGCACCTAGCTTCAATTCGGTCCTGCTCTACCTTTCTATTTGGCTATTTAATTTCGTTTTGTTTTCAAAATGGTCCACATTTGAACGGTGTCATTTCAACCTGAGACCCGAGACCTGACCCGGATACCAGCAAGATCCGCGTGTTTTTCTAGAAAATGGGCTAATATTTGTTTCAACCCTTCCACATTTTCACTATTATTCAATTTTGCCCTGGTGTTTGATTTTTATTTTTTTAATTTTCCCCTTTTATTTTATTTTTTGCGCAATCTAGTCCTTTGATTTGTCAAAGAAATGACGCATTTAATTGGGTTTGGGATGTTTTCCCATTTAATCCCCACTCCTTTTCGCGCGTTTCATTTTAATCCTTGGTTTTATTTTAACTATTTTATTATTTATAGTTTATCCCCTTAAACTGCATTTAATTCCAATTAACTCCTCTTTTTATTTAATTTCAACTTTTATAAACTGTTTATTTATTTATTCATTTATTTATTTATCACTTCATTTTTTACACTTAAAAATTAAAATTGTTTATACCTTTTTTATTTGTACACTTGTTATTTATTTTCGTTTTTATTTTATTCTATTTTGTGCACTTGTAATTTTATTATTATTATTTTAATATTTTCATGTCATGTTTGCTATTATTTTAATAATGCATTTTTCGTTTTATTGCCTTATTTATATATTTATCGCGACCTAATTATTAATATTGTATTCATCTTTGTAATTACATCATTATTATTATGATTTTATCATCTATTGTATGTTACTATTAAATATTACATTAATTTTTACCCAAACACGTAAAAAATGAATTTTCAAAATAAGGTAATGTCCTTTAGAGATTCGACAAGTAGTGCCCTAACTTACGGGGTTTTGACTTTCTCGTTGAATTTAAATAACCGAATATCCTTTTAAAATTAAAAAAAAAACATAAGATTTCAAATAAAAAATAAAGGCAAGCTTATTCTCAAAGGTTCAAGGTGTCGTGTCCTAACTTACAGGATGTGACATTTTGTTATCTCAAGACAAGAGGGTCTTTAACGTTTGTGTTAGGATCGACCCGATTAAGCAACGAACAAGAAAAAATAGCAAAATAAATTGAGAAATTGAACACATAAATTTAACGTGAAAAAACCCCTCCAAAGAGGATAAAAAACCACGGGCAAAGATAATTTTACTATAATGGAAAAAGAACAAAGAGTACAAAAGATGAAGATAAAAACTAAACCCCGAAAACCCGAAAACAAAGAACCCACAAAACGTAAACACAAAATTCTCTAAATGTGTTATGAGTTCTAATCTCTAATGGGTGTTTTTTCTAAAGTTGTAAAAGAGTCTATTTATAGGCTAAATTCATAGTTCAAATAATAAAATAATCTAAACTAATCAATGTTTGATTGAAACAAATAAACAGAGTTTAACTGAAAGATTATTTCTCAAATTTGGCTGAAAATAGGAGTCATATTTAACAAATCTCCACCTTGACTCATATTTTCACAACGCCATCTTTGCCAAAGCCCGCCACGAGCCTACCTTGAACTATGTAGGGAGTTAACTGAGTTGAATTTGTGCTTAGAAACTGGAAGACTTCTAGCCTTCGACTTGTACACGGCCAAATCAAAACTAACCCGGGTCTGATTTTCATTAACACAGTGCCTTAACTTTTCAAAACCTGCATCCAAAAGAGAACCTCTCTTCAACGAAACGATCATACATTTTTTTCCTCCTATGACCAAGTTGCCTCTGCTCCAAATGAGTTGACTTCGACTCTATAACGGACGAGGGACATCTGATTTCACCGGTCACTGTAGAACCTTCCAGAATATAAAGACTGCCAGTTCTTTTACCTTTTAACAAAATGAGAGCTCCACGAGATACTTTAATGCCGCTCGACTCAATGTTGATTTTGCATCCTTTCAAGTTTAAAACACTCAAGGAGATGAGATTCTTTCGTAAATCAGGTACATACTTGACATCTGAGAGTGTCCTAATCGTCTCATCGTGTATCCTAATTTTAACAGTACCAATATCAAATACCTTACTAGATGAATCATTTTCCATGTGCACAACTCCACCTTCAATCGAACTGTATGTGGAGAACCATTCTCTATTAGGACACATGTGGAAAGAACATCTCGAATCTAGGATCCATTCGGACGTGAGCTTAGAGTTATCGCTCGTTGACACTAACAAGAAATCATCACCGCTTTCATCAGCCAAATTAGCACCAGCTACGTCTTCCTCGTTACTCTCAGCAGCTCTTTTATTTTGTAGTTTATAACAATCTGCTTTGACGTGACCTAAATTTTTACAATAGCGACACCTTTTGTCTCGTTTCTTTGATGCTATCAAAACGGAAGCTTGCCTATCTGCCTTACTATCCAAATGAAGCTTACTATCGAGTTTGTCTCTACTCAACAAATGATCCTTCACATCTTCGAACGAGAGTTTGTCTCTGCCATAAATCAGGGTCTCCCTGAAAGACTTGTATGAAGGGGGTAAAGAGCACAATAATAGCATAGCTTGATCTTCATCATCAATATGAACCTTAACGTTCTTTAAATCATTTAAAAGAGTAATGAATTGACTGATGTGATCTCTAAGAAGCTCACCTTCGTTCATGCGAAACGTAAATAGACGTTCTTTCAACACTAAACAGTTAGCCAGAGACTTAGTCGCATAAAGAGTTTCTAACCTTTTCCACAAGGCAGATGAGGTCTTCTCCATCAATACCTCCTGCAATACCGTATTCGCAAGGCACAACTGGATTGTAGACAAAGCCTTTTCATCAAGCTCTTCCCATTCTGTTTTATTTAGATTCTCAGGCTTTTTCTCGGTAACAACCTTTTTCAAACCGGATTGTACTAGAATTGCCTTCATCCGAACTTGCCACAGATTGAAATTTGTCTCACTATCGAACTTCTCAATTTCAAACCTTGTTGCTGCCATATTTGAATGGACTGATCTATGAAAATTGAACTAGCTCCGATACCACTTGTTAGGAGCGACCCGATTAAGCAACGAACAAGAAAAAATAGCGAAATAAATTGAGAAATCGAACACACAAATTTAACGTGGAAAAACCCCTCCAAAGAGGATAAAAAACCACGGGCAAAGATAATTTTACTATAATGGCAAAAGAACAAAAAGTACAAAAGATGGAGATAAAAACTAAACCCCGAAAACCTGAAAACAAAGAACCCACAAAACATAAACACAAAATTCTCTAAATGTGTTATGAGTTCTAATCTCTAATGGATGTTTTTTCTAAGATTGTAAAAGAGCCTATTTATAGGCTAAATTCATAGGTCAAATAATAAAAAAATAATCTAAACTAATCAGTGTTTGATTGAAACAAATAAACAGAGTTTAACTGAAAGATTATTTCTCAAATTTGATTGAAAATAGGAGTCATATTTAACAGTTTCTTTCAATTTATTCAAGCGGTTGTTAAGTAAAATTAACATTAATACAAAGAGGGATCGTATTTTAAATTATTTTCGAGTTTTCAACTTTTGGCATTAAGACATTAATTAATCAATTGGGTGCCAATTTTGGGCGTTACGAGGGTACTAATCCTTCCGCATGCATAACCGACTCCCAAACCTGTTTCTCGAAGTTTGTAGACCAAAAATCGTTCTTTTAATAAATTAAATCGCTTATTAAAAAGATCAATCACAAAGTGATCCAATCACACTTCATAAAAAGAATTGGTGATGACTCTATTTTCATTTTTAAAATAAAAGTCGACTTTTCAAAAAAAATAGTTTAAACATGTACCTTTTCGTGGACAGTAATTTCCCCGACATTATTGCTAAAAAGGGAGAGAAGTTAAGATTTGTAGCAAGATGTAAAGTCAAATGGGAGTTGTTTCTTCCATAAACTTATGAACTTCTGTTCTATTTTATGACTTGTAATAAATGGGATATTTGATATTTCTGACATGGTCCAAATTTTTGCTTTAGAATGCATGCTTATTTTCTATGAGTAGGATGCATGCTTTTGCTCATATGTTTTATGACCCAAACTATTTAATTATCTAATTCATTTATGCATATTGATTGTGACAACATTATATGATTATTGTTGATATACGGAATATGCTACTTAATTATCTAGTTATTTTCTTTGTTGATTGCATTAATTTATCGATCTGTAAAAAATTATTTGTCACAAGATTTTATCTAAATTGTTAAGGAGGAGATTATTGAAATATTGATTGTTGCAAAGTTTTATTACGATTAAAGTTGTAATATGAGTTTCGGTAGAAAATTTCAACAGTCAATACATATTGGAAATAACTTATATTAGGATGATCCTAAAAACTAATAAAATTTTGCCACATCATCAAATTTTAAAGAAATTAAATTATTATTATACACTCATCCAAAGAGAAATTATTTTATGGATCATTCCCACCATAATATTTATAGTCCCTTTCAACAATTTTTTTCACGTTATTGACACATAATTTTGATAATTTTTTTACTCTGAACCCTTAAACCCTCAACTTGAACCTTGAATTCCAAACCCAAAACTAAACCATGAACCTTAAATTGTGAACCCAAACCCTAAATCTCAAGATTCGAGGTTCAAGACTCAAAGTAAAATAATTACAAAAATTATGTGTCAATGACATGAGAAAAATTACACAAAAAATATTTTTTTTTAAAAAAAATTGGTTGCACAAAAATAAAAAAATATTAACTTATGAATAAAACAAAATGATTAAAATTTGTAAAAAAGAAAAAGAAAAAGATGTTGGTTTATAATTTAAAAAATTAATTATTGTAAGTAATTTAATTAAATTGAAATTAAGTTGGAGAAGGTATTAGATATACATGAGTGTATAATAATACTTTATTATCTTTAAAATTTAATAATTTAACACGATTTTATTAGTGTCTAAAAATCATGTTTTTTAAAATACTCTTAATATAATTTATTCCCATACGTATTTTATTAGATTGACAATTTACCTTGTATGTTTATAATATATATTTTTGTATTTCCAGATACGCAACAAATGTGGGGATTATCTATTAAAAGAAGAAGAAAGGAACCACATAAACTATCACAAAGTAAGACTATTTAAGCAAAGCTGTACGGAAGTAAGATTATTATGCGAAGTGGATAAACAATTTTGATGTAGTGTGGAATTTCAAACAATGCTTTCTCATATTAATATATGTGTGTGTGTGGGGTACTGAATAACGTCTGAGAAGTGAGAAGCCAATTAAGGTTGAATTAGTAGAGAGCAGGATGCGGATGGGAAGGGGACCTCCTAGGGGCAAAATAAGCTTTGACAGAGAGAGTCCCAGAATCTCATCTGTTATTACAACATTTTAATATTTATAACCATTAAACAGAAACAACAACAGTTCTGCTTAATAATGAAACAACCAGCAACAACAATTATTTCTATTTTGAGGACCCATCCAGAGACATGTCAATGTCTGTAAAACATAGGACCACTACAAATTAAGACATTTATATTCTTCTTCTTTTTTTTAAAATATACATATATTTTAATGAAAATTTTTAACTTTAATTTTATTCATAAAACCATATTAAAACAACCTACTATTTTGTCAATTGTTTATCTTATTAAATATTTATTATTTTTATTTTTATTTTTATTTTAATATTACAATTAATTTTTTAGTATTTAAAATTGATTTTAGTTAAACTCTCTGATTTATTGATCAATTGATAATTTAAAATTCATCGACTTTCAAATTAAGATTTAAGGTATTTTTATATTTATTTTCTGGTTTACGAAAATTAAATTTTTCAAAAATCATAACATCATCACTAAAATTTTAAGTTTATTTGGTAAAAGGAAAATAAAAGAAGAAAGAAAAAATAGGAAAAATTACATAACATGTGAAAGATATTTTGTGGTTCAATTATTAGATTACATAATCCGTATGTGCCACAAACTGGTACTAAAATAAAGGAAGACCTCCTAAGTTCTGCATATTCACATGTTAATAGAACTGAAAGCTATGATTGGATAGGCATTCTTATCATTGTACCCGTTATGTTTTTTTTCCCTTGTTTCAATAAAAACAACAAGGAAATAGAAAGGATGCGGTATATTAGAGGTGTTAATCAGCTTAGTCAGCTGGTGAACTAAAAATTCAAGCCTATTTATTAGATTTGGCTTAAAAAATAGGTCTAAAATTTTGTCTAAGTTCGACCTGAATAAAAATGTTAAAACTTGGACTCAGCTCGGCCCACCCGTATTTATTTTTATATTATTTTTAAATATATATAATACAAATACTAAAAAATTAAAATAAATATTTCCCAACAAATTAAAAATAATTTAAAAAAATATGTATACTTAAATAACACTAAGATAGATGCAACTTAATAAGCAAATGTCTCTAAAATAATAATAAAATTAACAATAAAATAAGTTTTATATAATATCCAAATAATAATAATAAAATAGTAGTAACATAATAGTAAAATAGTAGCAACATAGGGGAAAAACAACAACAAAATAGCATTAAAAAGAAAGCAGATTTTTTTTGTTCTTTAGTGAATTTGGGTTAGGCTGAGCCCGGGCTAAAAATACCCCGACCTATTTTTTAAACGAGTCTTATTTTTTTGTCGAAGCCAATTTTTCGAGCTTATATTTTTGCTTAAACTCTCCCACATTTCGAGCAAGCCTTTAGGCTAGGCCAGGTGACTCGTCCTATAAACAAGTCTACGGTATATTAATAAGTTTTGAGTGCAATAATAAAATACATTATATTTTTAAAGGAAAATATAAGTTCAAACGTTAAAAATAATACTATTAGAATGAACAATCATAAACTTTAAACATAAAATATAAAATAAAATAAAAACCATACCATACATTTAAAAAAAAATTATACAGAGATTTTAAATCTAAATGAAATGTGAGATGAGAACTTTAATTTTAATTTTTGTGATCATTTTTTTTTTGCCAACAACACAGTACAATACAATTAAAAAAAAAAAAAAAAGGGGGGGGTGGGGGGGGGGGATGAAACAGGATGGGAGACAAATTTGTGAAACTGAGCATCTTTTAATTATCAATTATGGTTTGTAAGTCGTAACCTCCTCTCTCTTATAACGATAAATCCACACCAAATTTACTCATCTTTTGTTAACAGCTTCCATGCACTTAGTTTCACGTCGGTTTTCATTTCCCTACAAATGCTCATTTCTTTCCCTGCCAATAACCCATTCATCTCATACAACTTTTCTCTGCAAAGAAAGCTTTAAGAAAAGAACAAGAAAATCTGTGTGATGGACACGAAAGCTGTAGAACACAAGCAACCCCTCTTGAAGAATGTGGAAGAGACGGCCCAAGAAGAGTCACGAACCACTTCGGAATTTCCTTTATTAACTGCAATAGTAAAGCAACCAAAGACCAAGAAACAAAAAATCGTGAGAAAAACCTTCAAAGGCACCGCCGTTTTGTCCAAGCTTCTGCCTACAGGCTCAGCCCTTACTTTCCAAGTACTGTCCCCAGTTTTAACGAACCAAGGCCAATGCAAAACCCAGGTTTGCCAAAACTTGATGCTAGGCCTTGTGGCGTTTTGTGCCAGCTTGTGTTTCTTCCTTTCTTTCACCGATAGTGTTCGAGATGAAAGAGGCAAGGTCCGGTACGGGGTGGCTACGTTTAGAGGGTTATGGGTAATGGATGGCCCTGTTGAACTGTCAAAAGAGGAGGCAAACAAGTATAAGGTCAAGTTGATTGATTTTTTCCATGCTTTGGTATCCATAATGATTTTTATGGCGCTTGTTCTGTTCGATCAAAATGTTGTCAACTGCTTTGGTCTGAAGCCATCAGGGGACAGCAATGAGCTGCTGCTGATGTTATTGCCTGCAAGCATTGGAGCCATAGGCTGCCTTTTGTTTGTTTCATTCCCTAGCAAACGCCATGGAATTGGCTGCCCTCTCTCCAAAAATTAGTCCATCTTCCCAAGTTAATCTAGAATGCACATGAGAAATCTTTTATTTTCACAAAAATGAAAGTAATCTTTTAATGTTTCCAAACGTATCATCAACATACCGTCCAAGTATATGTTGAGCCTAGTAAATTCATTGTAAAATGGATTATTTAAACATTAAAATTTGTGAATTCGCAATTCGAATAAGATTCAATCACTTATATGTCGTGCAGGTTATATTCGAGTTAAAATTAGATAGGATTTTAAAATCTTTAACTTATTACTAACAAATACTACTTAAATTTAAAGAAAATTGTGAAGGATGTAAGAAAACAAAATCAACCTTATTATCTTGATGAATCAAAATTTTTATAAGATGAAATGTTAAAAAATCAGAAATCCTGACTCAATTAAACTACCTAACTATCAATTAATGAATCATGATTGGCACATATTATTTTAAATTGATGATCAGAATATGCCAATTTAATTACATAATGGACGTGAATAGAACAAAACTTTAAGACCCTAAATTCGGCCCAATTACATGGCAAAGGCCAATCCATTGTTCTAGCCCTTCACTCATCGTAAGCCTCAATTAAATGTCCATGATTTAGCCCAAATAAAGCCATTTAAGCACATAGTAGTTGAGTCATGTCTTATCTCCAATGTCCTTTATTGCCTTTGCTGCTCACATCAGGATTCTCATTTCTAGAGTCAGTATTCTGGTAGGAGGAATCAAGCAAGAATGGGACACTTTCCATCAATAATAATAGCCTTATTGCCGCCCCATAATTTCCATTCTCCCTTCCAACCTCAACAGTTAGGTCGGATAAGATTTCTTGATTACTATAAATGTAACATTACAATGTTTTGTATATAAGAAAAGTACTAATTAAAATCTTATGAGAATTATGCACTTTACTAAGAATGTAATCATAAATTTCGAAATTGTTCTTTTAAATAAAATATAATTTTTTTACTAATTTGAATATTTTTCGGTGATATTTATTATTAAGAAAAAATAATTTATTATTAACAAATAAGCAATTACTCTATTTATCTTTGAATAATATTAATTTAATTATTTTAATATAAATAAATTAATACATTTATCTCATTAATATATGATTAAATTGTAAATAAATTTTAAATATTTCGTATGCATTTGAATTAGAATATTATTAAATTTTAATTTGATAGTATTTGAAATGAATTTAAATTTAAATAAATTTGATGACTTTGTGGTGAAAAAATATGGTATAGAAATAATGAAAATACTTTCTATAAAAATAATATAAATAAATAAGAAAAAAAGGATAATTTTATCTAAAAATAATTTTAGGGTAAACTATAAAGATAATCACTCAACTATTAAAATTTTTCTTTTTAGGCACTTAAAATAAAATATTTGCAATTTAAGTATTTATGTTATATAGTTGGGTTATTTTGATCACGCTCGTTAAAATTATAAAAGGTAAATTAATATGGCAGTTAAAAAAATCGTTAAATAGCTATGTTAGCCCTCCACTTTTATATATTATATCAATTTAGTCATAATTTTAAAATATTAACATTTAAAATTTATAAATGTTCTCAATTTGATCTTAATTCTAAAAAATTCAAAGAAATATATAAAAATAAAAAAAATATTGTTGAAAAAAAAATATATATAAAATTCAATGATGATTCTTTCCCTCTCTGTTATGAAAATACAAACCACCATCTTGTCTTTCAGTTCTTGTCGCTTGGAAGAAAAAAGATCCTGTAATGTTATGTCCAAAATCCTTCACTTCCATAAATCCTTCTCTGAACCTGAGATCTCGAGATCTCGAGATCTTAAAATCCCAAGGTATTCTTGATGGGGTGGGGGAGGCAGAGAGGGAGAAGTACGAGGTGTGTGAGGTTTTTTTTTTTAATATTAATATTAATATAAAATTTAAATCCATTATTATGTTTTTAAAATATTTATGTATTTTTATATATTTTAAATTTTTATATATTATTATTTTTTCAACATTTTTTAAATCTTTATATATTTCTTTAAATTTTTTAATTATAATTAAATTAGAATATTTGTAAATTTTAAGGATTAATGTTAAAATTAAATGACCCTAATCCTTATTTAAATAAAATACATTGGTAAAATAAAATAAAAGAAGAATCCATATAGAATTACACTTCTTTTATTTTATTTTAGAATAAAGTTTTTTAAACCTTATTAAATTCCATCTATTTGATATTGATTAGAATAAGGTGTTTCAGTCTTATTAGAATATGACTTTACAAGCCTATAATAGACATAGTCTATTCCTCTTGTAATTATTCGAATTCGACATAGTGAATTTTCTTCTCCTCTGCCCGTGATTTTTTTCCCGAAAGGGTTTCCACGTAAAATCTGTGTGTTCTTTATTTTATTTTACTTTATTCTATTTTATTTTTATTTTTCACAAATTAGTATCAGAGCTTCCAGGTTGTTCATCTCGATCACGGTAATGGCGTCTTTGAAGTATGAAATTCTGCTGTTGGATCGCAACACTAGATTTGCGTTATGGCAGATTAAGATGCAAGCAGTACTTGCGCAGATGGATCTGGAGGATGCCTTGCTAGGGATAGATAAGATGCCTTCGACTTTAACAGATGAAGAGAAGAAGCATAAAGATCGAAAGGCATTAACACAATTACATCTGCATTTGTCCAACGAAATTTTGCAAGATGTAATGAAAGAGAAGACCGCCGCTGCATTATGGAAGAGGCTAAAACAAATATGTATGTCGAAAACTCTAACAAGCAAGTTGCATATGAAGCAGTGTCTTTATGCTCATCGTTTGGAGGAAGGTGCGTCTGTACACGAACACTTAACAGTGTTTAAAGAAATTCTCTCAAACTTGGAGGCCATGGAGGTTCAGTATGATAAAGAAGATCTAGGGTTGATTCTACTCTGTTCGTTACCCCCGTCTTATTCAACCTTTAGAGACACGATTTTATATAGTCGCGAATCTCTCACAGTTGATGAGGTTTATGATTCTTTGACCTCGTATGATAAGATAAAGCATATTGTGGTTAAACCCGACTCTCAAGGAGAGAGTCTCATTGCTTGTGGGAGACAATATCGGAATGCTGATAGTGATCATGGAAGGACACAAGAACAGAAACCTCGCGGTAAATCTAAGGGTAGATCGAAGTCTTCAAATAGAGGTAAAACTTGTAACTTTTGCAAGAAAAAATGACACATTAAATCTGAGTGCTATAAGCTACAGAACAATATTAAAAGGGAGGTTGCAAATCAAAAGGGAAAACAACCAAAAAATTTCGGTGAAATTGATGTTGTAGAAAACTACAACGATGGTGAACTTCTAGTCGCTTCTGTCAATGATTCTAAAGTAAGCGAATAGTGGATACTTGATTCAGGCTGCACCTTCCACATGAGTCCCAATCGGGATTGGTTTACAACTTACGAAACAGTGTCTGAAGGTATTCTTTTGATGGGAAATAATGCTTCGTGTAAAATCATAGGTGTTGGAACAATTAAAGTTAAGATGTTTGATGGAGTTACCAGAACACTTAGTGACGTGCGACATGTTCCAGAATTGAAGATAAATTTAATTTCGTTGAGTACTCTTAATTCAAAAGGGTACAGATACACAGCTGAAAGTGAGGTTTTAAAGATTCCCAAAGGTTCTCTTGTTGTGATGAAAGGGCAAAGGAAGACTGCCAAGTTATATGTTTTGCAAGGTTCTATTGTTACTAGTGATGCAGCTGCCGCTTCCTCTTCCTTGTCAGATGATGATATTACTAAACTTTGGCATATGCGCTTAGGGCATATGAGTGAGAATGACATGATATAATTGAGCAAAAGAGGACTTTTTGATGGGCAATGAATTTGCAAACTAAATTTTTGTGAACACTGTGTTTTTGGGAAGCAAAAGAGAGTTCGATTCACTACTGGAATCCATAACACGAAGAGAATGTTGGAGTATATTCATTCTGATCTGTGGGGGTCATCCAGAGTGCCTTCGAGAGGTGGAACTAATTATATGTTAATCTTTATTGACGATTTTTTCAGAAAAGTTTGGGCGTTCTTCCTAAATCAGAAAAACGATGTGTTTTCCGCATTTAAGTCTTGGAATGATTGAAAAACAGATGGGAAAACAAATAAAATACCTCCGTACAGATAATGGCTTAGAGTTCTGTTCTGATGAGTTTAATAGATTATGCAAGTCAGAAGGGATCGTGAGACACTTGACAGTTCGTCATACTTCACAGCAAAATGGCGTTGCAGAACGAATGAATAGAACGATCATGGAAAAGGTTCGATGTATGTTGTCAAATGCCAACTTACCAAGTTGTTTTGGGCAGAAGTAACCATCCGTTGCCATTAAGAAAAAGACTCCACAAGAGGTATGGTCTGGTAATCCTGCTAATTATTCTGGTTTAAAGATCTTTGAGTGTCCTGCGTATGCTCATGTTGATAATGGAAAATTGGAATCGAGATCCATTAAATGTGTTTTTCTTGGTTATAAAGCTGGTGTAAAAGGGTATAAGTTATGGTGTCTTGAAAATAGAAAAGTTGTGATTAGCAGAGATGTTGTTTTTGATGAAACTGCTATGCTACCTAACTTATCTCTTAAAGAATCTTCCAATAAAGAAAATCAAAAGTAGGTGGAGCATTAGATTAATACAGAGTCGACTCCTCAAGCTAGTACAAAAATTAAGAATAGAGTTGCTTCTTCACAATATTCTATTGCCAAAAACAGAACTAGAAGAGAAATTAAACCTCCAAAGAAGTATGCCGAAGTTGATCTAGTTGCTTATGCTTTAAATGTGGCTGAAGATATAGATGCAAACCGAGAGCCATCTAATTATTCTGAGGCAGTTAGCTGTGAAGACTCAGAAAAATAGATGTTTGCTATGCAAGAGGAGATGGAATCACTTCACAAAAATAGAACATGGGATCTTGTAAAACTTCCTAAAGGTAAAAAGGTTGTTCATTGTAAATGGGTATTTAAAAAGAAAGAAGGGACTTTAGGAGTTGAAGAACCCAGATATAAAGTAAGGCTTGTTGTAAAGGGTTACAGTCAAATTCCAAAAGTAGACTTCACAGATGTGTTCTCCACAGTTGTAAAACATAGTTCGATTCGAGCTTTGCTTGGTATTGTGGCCATACATGATTTGGAGCTTGAGCAGTTAGATGTAAAAACTGCATTTTTGCATGGAGAACTTGAGGAGGACATTTACATGCAACAACCGGAGGGTTTCTGATCTTAGAAAAAGAGGACTATGTTTGCTTGCTGAAAAAATCCTTTTACGGTTTGAAACAGTCACCAAGACAATGGTACAAGAGGTTTGATTCCTTTATGACTTCTCATGATTTCAAAAGAAGTAGTTTTGATAGCTGTGTTTACTTTAAGAAAAACAGTGATGGTTCTTTTGTGTATCTACTTCTTTATGTTAATGACATATTGATAGCAGCAAAAGATAAAGGAGAGATAAGAAAGGTCAAAGCCCAGCTAAGTGAAGAATTTGAGATGAAAGATTTGGGACCAGCAAAGAAAATACTTGGTATGGAGATTCTCAGAGATAAAAAAGCAAGTAAATTGTACCTAAGTTAGAAGGGGTACATTAAGAAAGTTCTTTGCAGGCTCAATATGCAGTGTGCTAAGCCTGTTAGTACTCCTTTAGCAGCCCATTTCAGACTTTCATCGGCTTTGTCTCTACAATTAGACGATGAGATTGAGTAAATGTCACATGTTCCATACTCTAGTGCAGTGGGATCTCTCATGTATGCTATGGTTTGTTCACGTCCAGATTTATCATATGCAGTCAGTGCAATTAGCAGATATATGGCGAATCCCGGTCAAGAACACTAGAAAGTAGTTCAGTGGATTTTAAGATACTTACAAGGTACTACTGATGTTTGCTTACAGTTTGGAAGAACTGAAAATAGAGTCATTGGGTATGTTGATACTGATTTTACTGGAGACCTTGATAGAAGAAGATCTCTCACAGGTTATGTCTTTACAATCAGAGGTTGTGCAATCAGTTGGAAAGCCACTTTGCAAACTACAGTCGCTTTGTTTGCCACTTGGAGAAAGTGAGTACATGGCGATTCGAGGCTTGTAAAGAAGCTATTTGGTTGAAGGGACTCTTTAGTGAACTCAATGAAGACCTTCAAATCAGCGCGCATATTTTGTGACGATCGAATGTCATCTTTCTTACAAAAGATCAAATGTTTCATGAGAGAACAAAACACATTGATATTCGGTATCATTTTGTTCGTGATATTATTGCTCGTGGTGATATTGTTGTGAGCAAAATTAGTACTCATGAAAATCCTGCAGATATGATGACTAAGTCACTTCCTATAACCAAGTTAAGCATTGCTTAAACTTGGTTGGTGTTCATTGTTGAAGTTAAACCCTTAAGGGGTTTTATGGAAGAGATGGAGAACTTGTTCGTTGAGAGTTCGCGATGAAGAACTTGTTCATTGAGAATTCGTGTCAAGGTGGAGATTGTTATAATTAAATGACCCGAATCCTTATTTAAATAAAATACAGTGGTAAAATAAAATAAAAGAAGAATCCATATAGAATTACACTTCTTTTATTTTATTTTAGAATAAGGTTTTTTAAACCTTATTAAATTTCATCTATTTGATATTGATTAGAATAAGGTGTTTCAGTCTTACTAGAATATGGCTTTACAAGCCTATAAATAGACATGGTCTATTCCTCTTGTAATTATTCAAATTCGACATAGTGAATTTTCTTCTCCTCTGTCTATGGTTTTTTCCCCGAAAGGGTTCCACGTAAAATCTGTGTGTTCTTTATTTTATTTTACTTTATTTTATTTTATTTTTATTTTTCACAATTAATTTTTAAAATTATGATTAAAGGTGAGATTGGATAAGTAGTACGTTTACCTTAGTAAGTATAAAATAGTATTGGTGGTGAGATTAGATTTTAAAACGATATTGTAGTGTGGGATAAAAAGTAAACTAAACGCACCACATTGTACCGTCCATCCAAACCCATATTAAATCGATATAATATGTAAAAGTCAGGGACTAAATTTTTTATTATACCAATTTTTTAGTTGTCATATCAACTTTTCATTTGTGATTTTAATAAGAGTTACCAAACAACCAAACTATGTAACTTAAGTGCTTAAATTACAAACTTTTTTTATTTTAAATGCCTAAAATGAAAATTTTTAACAGTTAAGTGAATATCTATTATTAATCTTAAGTTTTAACTTTCTAACTACATAAAAATTTTACTTTCTCACTAATATTGAAAAGAATCGCATTAAAGAAAGTAACTTTTAAATGAAAGCTAAATTCCTAAAAAAAGGTTTGTCTTTAATATACCGAATATATAAAAATTACTCTCCCATCAATTAAATTTTTAAAAAAGTAATCACTTTCCATTAAATCAAAAGTCATGTATAAAGTAAGTAAGTTTGTTTAGGATCATAGCTTTCCCAATAGCTTTGGAATAGGTACCTTTTAGTGGGGAGTAATTTACCGGGCATTATTGCTAAAAAGGGAGAGAACTTAAGATTTGTAGCAAGATGCAAAGTCAAATGGGAGTTGTTTCTTTTATAAACTTATGAACTTCTGTTCTATTTTATGACTTGTAATAAATGGGATTGTCGAAACCATTTTTTGTACAAGGGGTCG
Source organism: Gossypium longicalyx (assembly GCA_025698465.1). Lineage (NCBI taxonomy): Eukaryota > Viridiplantae > Streptophyta > Magnoliopsida > Malvales > Malvaceae > Gossypium > Gossypium longicalyx. The sequence continues at coordinate 6,523,323 of CM046998.1, read as the reverse complement.
ACTTTGATTTTGAAAACGAACATAGGAGTCGCCATCAATCCTTTTTGATGAGGTGGGATCGGGTCACCTTAAAAAGTGGTTGTTTTTAATAAACGATTTGATTTATTAAAACAACAATTTTGGTCCACGAAATTCAGAAAGACGGGTTCGAGAGTCGGTTACGCACGAGGAAGGATTAGCACTCTCATAACGCCCAAAATTGGTAGCTAGTTGATTACTTCGTGTTTTTTAGTGCCGAGAATTGAAAATTTTGAAGAGATTTAAAATACGATCCTTTGTTAAAATATTGAAAAATTTTCGACAAAGGGGCATATTTCATGTTAATCAAGAAAGAGAATTACGTCTCGTAAGTTAAGACACAATGTCTTAAATTCTCAATACGAGAATAAATGCAAAAAAATTTACTTATTTTAAAAGATATTTGATTATCTCGATTTTAGAAAGAAATCATATTCCGTAAGCTAGAACACGATCATTTCTTAATTCCTAAGAATATTTAAAATTTTGTGCTTTAAAATGTTCGTTTATTCGAATTTATCGAGAAAATCAAAACCCCGTAAGTTAGGGAACGATTTTTCGAATCTCAAAATACAAAATATCGCTTATTTTAAAAAACAAAATTTTATATATTGGATAAAAATTAATGTAACACAAATTTGTAGTAAAAATATAAAAATAAATCACGGTGCTAATATGCGTAACAAAATAATAATAATAAATGCGTTAATATGAATGACAATAAAAAAGACGAGAATAAAATAAAATAAATAAATAAAACAAACAAGCTGATTATAACTAAAAAGAAAAAATAATAAGTAAAAAAAATTAATTTTAAAGAACCATGGTAAACAAATACATAAATAAATAGTATGTAAAACGGTTTAAAAATAATAATATTAATAATAATGATAATAATATTAATAATGATAATACAAATAATAGAATACCTAAAGTTTGAAATTATATAAAAGGATATAAATAAATAATAAAACGAATAAAACAAAATAAGTGTATTTAAAAAATAATAATAGGTAAATAAATACAAAAAAAACAAATATAATACTAATAGTAATAATGATGCTAAATTAGTTAATTTAATAATAAAATGACAAAAATAACAAAAAAAGGACTACATTGAACTTTAAAACAGAAATTTAGGGTAAATCAGAAATAAATAAAAAGGAAAAGGACTAATCTGAATGCGTGAATAACAAGGAAGGACCAAAATGGGAAATAATCCCCACCCTCCAAAACGCGTAGCTTCAAGGTGGATCAATTTGTAAATCAAAATAAATTATAGGGCAAAAATTAAAAATAAAAAAACTTTATTGCAAAACATCAAAAAGCGGAAGGGATAAAGGTACAATTAGCCCCAAAAGTAACAACACGCAGATCCTCCCTGGCGAGTCGGGTCAACACGTGGATCAAGGGAGAAAAACAACACCGTTTTGGCGCCTGGAGCACTAGCCCAAAACGACGTCGTTTCATAGGGCCTATTTAACTCAAATTTTTTTCAAAAAAGTTCATTTCTGCACTCTCTTAAAAAAAACTGAAATTTTTTATTTTTTCTCCAAAAATCCTCTCCTCTTTTCCAGAATCCAGCCATCCTCCGGTGAACCGCGTCGCCGTCGCTGGCGGCTGAAAAATCAATTTTTTTCTTTTTCCTCCGGCGATCGAAAACAGGTGAACCTTCTCTCTCATTTTTTGTTTTTATATTATATATGTATATGTATAAAAAATTTGAGAAAGAAAAAAAGAAAAAAGAAAGAAAAGAAAAAAAACCTTAGTTTGATTAGATTTCCTTTTCCTAATTTGCTTCGTCTTTTTGTGAAAAAAATTTTGTTTTTTGATTCAATTCTCTGTGTAAAAGTTTACATTTTTTGAGGCTTTTATAGCCTGGTTTTAATACAATATTTCATATACATTGCTTGCTATTGTTTGCTGTCATTTCTGCTACTAATTTTTGCAGGTGGAGTGGCAAGTGGTGGCAGTGGTGAGGGCGGTGCTGATAGTGGCAGAGGCTAAGGGCAGCAGTAGGTGGCTAGGGTTTTGTCTTTTTTTGAAAATAGGTTTAGGGCTAGTTGGGCTAGGGTTTGTTTGTAATTTGGGCTATTTGAGATTTGGACCACATTGGGCTTGTATGGACTTTGGGACTGTTAATTTTATTATTTGTTGGGCTCGGGCAAATTGGGCTGATTACAACTGCCCCTCTTTGCTCGTTGTCGTGTAACGAGAATGGAGCAAAGACTTTTAAGAAAGACCAATTTTGCCTGGTCTCGCTGAGCTTTGACTTCTTTTGGTGTTTCTCTTCTTCAAGTGCCCTCATTCCAGTCCACTGTATTTTGTTTCTTCAATCCACTCCACTGTAACTTTAGAGAGATAAGACTCGTAGCTTCAATCTACCCCGCTGCAATTTCAGGGAGATGAGATTTGTGATTTGATTTAATCTGAGCTACTATAACTTCAGAGGTATATGATTTGTCGCTTTAAACTGCTCCACTGCAACTTCAGGGAGATTATATTTGTGTCTTTAATCTGCTCAACTGCAACTTTAGGGAGATAAGATTTGTGTATTTTTAATCTGCTCCTCTGCAACTTCCGGGAGATAAGGTTTGTAGATTTAATCTGCTCTACAACTTCAGAGAGATAAGATTTGATATTTTCAATCTACTCCACTGCAACTTCAGGGAGATAAGATTTGTAATTTGTAGCTTTAATCTGTTCCGCTGCAACTTTAGGGAAATAAGATTCGTTATCTTTAGTTTGCTCCACTACAACTTCAGGGAGATAAGACTAGTGGCTTCAATCTGCTCTATTGCAACTTCAGAGAGATAAGATTCGCCATGATAGATTTAATCCAACCCACTGCAACCTCAGAGGAATAGGACCTGTTACTTCAATCTACTCCACTACAACTTCAGAGGTATAAGATTTGTGATTCATCTGATTTGTCCACCATTTTTTGGGAAACATGACCTTTAAAATCCATCTCATGGACCTATTTATGGCAAGCGATTGGAATGTCATGATCAAAATGAATCAAATGCTCCTATCTAGATGTGTATGAATGATATTTGCATTAATGTAGAATGTCATTTTTCGAGAATGATCACTTTGTAGTGCTTAGGTTGCCATTACTTGTTGCTCATCGAGGTTCTGTCACTGATGTGTCATGCATTCTTGTTCAGCTGGTATCTTTGGTAGAAAATCTAAAGAAATAGTCACAGTTTAGACTATTCTCTCTAAAATGTTTCCAACTTTTAGGTTTGGTTAATTCTAACTAGTGGTCCTATTTCAGGTCCCTATACTATTTAGAAGCTTTTCAGAGCAATATGCAAAACTCCTTTAACGTGAATATTATGAGTCCGTTAATTATTATTTCAATAAGAAATGCTTGAAAAAGATGTAACAATGGATAAGACTAAAATTTATCGGAAGCAAAGCTCGAAATGAATGGGATTAATCAAAATAGCAAATTTTGCTAAAAATGCAGAGCGGATAAGATGAAAGTCGATGCCCCAGATATCGCAGTACGAGCTTCTCTATAGAAACTTCTTGATGACCATTTTGAGCTCAATTATGTGTTTATGGGATCTAGAGTACTTTTTCAATACCCCAAGATATAACGTTCTCCTTTCTGAAGAGACCTGACCATCGCATGTTCAATCTTCAATCCATATTTGAGCTACCTCTTTCTAGGTTTTCAATTCAAATCCCTTTGTCTCAAGGCACCCTTTGTGGGTTTTCGCATTGGCCTCTCCTTTTTTTTAGACGAAGTATTTCTTAACCGAATTTGAATTCACTAGATTAGGCAGGTTCTTGCCATCCATCTCAGTTAATATCAACGCTTCTCTAGAAACGACCTTCTTTTCCACATAAAGTCCTTCCCAGTTTGGCATCCAATTTTCTCTGAAGTCCTTTTGTATAGGAAGGATATTTTTCAATACTAGGTCTTCCTCATGGAATTCTCTAGGGTGAACCTTTTTGTTGTATGCTCACATCATTCGTTTTTGGTACATCTGACCATGACGGATGGCTTTCAACCTTTTCTCTTTAATAAAATTTAGCTAATCATAGCGGGATTGGGTCAATTCTGCTTCAACCAACTTCAATTCTGACAAAACCTAGAGAGAAGGAATCTCAACTTCAATGGGAAAAATCGCCTCCATTCCATAAAATAATGAGAAAGGCGTTGCCCTGATGGAGGTCTTGACAGACATTCGATAAGCATAGAGGGCAAATAGTAACTTCTCATGCTAATCTTTATAAGTCTCAATCATTTTTCCCACGATCTTCTTAATGTTTTTATTGGCTGCCTCGTCTGCCGTTCATTTTTGGGCGATACGGTGACGAGTTATGGTGTTTGATCTTGAACTGAATGCAGACTTCCAATATCGTGTTGTTGTTCAAATTCAATGCATTGTCAAATATGATCCTTTCTGGCATTCCATATCGACAAATGATTTCCTTCTTCAAGAATTTGCAAACTGTCGACTTTGTAACATTGGCATATTAATCGGCCTCTACCCACTTGGTGAAGTAGTCGATGACCACAAAGATGAATCGATACCCATTTGAGGCTTTTGGCAAAATCAGCCCAATGACATCCATGCCCCACATAGAGAAAGGCCATGGAGAAGTCATAACATGCAGAGGCGAAGAAGGTAAATGAATTTTATCTCTATAAATTTGACACTTATGTCATTTCTTAGCATAATTGATGCAGCCTCCTTCCATAATGGACCAATAATACCCGAATCTCATGATTTGCCTGGTCATTGTGAAACCATTGGCATGTGTCTTGCAGACACCCTCATGGACTTCTTCTAAGATTTTCTTAGCCTCAACGGTATCCACGCATCTTAGTAGCACTTGATCCTTCCTTCTTTTATATAGGATCTCCCCATCCAAGACATAGTCACTAGCCAGTCTCCTCAACATCCTTTTATCATTCTTAATAGCTTGGTCAATGTATTCACGACTCTTCATATATCACAGTATATCGTGATACCAAGGATGATCATCCTTTTCTTCTTCTTTAATGTTGTAACAATGAGCTAGAGCCTCATAAATACTCATCTAGATTGGTTTCACATCCTCTTGCTTATTCACTTTGGTCATGGAATCCAAAGTAGCCAAGGCATCAGCCATCTGATTTTCATCTCATGGAAGGTAGCAGAAGGTGATGTCATCAAACTCTTCAATTAGCTCTAGAACCAACCTTCGATAATTGATCAACTTGGGGTCTCTCGTCTCCCATTCACATTTGAGTTGATAGATCACTAGCGTAGAATCCCTATATACTTCTAAGACTTTAATTTTGCGTTCTATGGCTGCACAGATACCCATGATGCATGCTTCGTATTCCGCCATATTATTCGTACAATCAAAATCCAATTTACTAGTAAAGGGATAATGATCTCCATTTGGGGTTACTAGGACTGCCCCTATTTCATTACCCACAGCGTTTGAGGCTCCATCAAAATTTAGCTTCCAAGGATGGCCTTCTTGAGAGTCTTCTTCAATGGTGGCAACATACATTAGATCTTCGTTTGAGAAATCAAAGTTCAAGGGTTCGTAATCCTCTAGAGTTCTACTGGTTAGAAAATCTGCTATTGCACTCCCTTTTACAGCTTTATGATTCACATAAATTATATTAAATTCAGAAAGTAGAATTTGACATCGGGCCATCCTTCCATTCAAAGTAGTCGATTCCATCATGTACTTTAGAGGGTCTAGTTTTGAGATGAGCCAAGTTGTGTGGTACAACATGTACTGTCTCAATCTTCGGGTTGCCTAGATTAAAGCGCAACACAACTTCTCAATTTATAAGTATCTCATCTAACACTCAGTGAACTTCTTATTGAGGTAGTATATCGCCCTTTCTTTCCTTCCTGACTCATCGTGTTGGCTAAGCACACATTCTATAAAATTCTCAAATACTGCCAAATACAATATCAGTGGCTTATTTGGACTAGGTGGCGTCAGTACTAGGGCATTGGACAAGTATTGTTTAACCTTGTCGAAAGTCTTCTGGCACTCTTCATCCCAAACACCTAGATTGTGTTTATTAAGGAGACGGAATATGGGGTCGCATTTATCAGTTAGTTGTGAAATGAACTGGGCGATGTAATTTAGTCTTCCTAAGAATCCTCGATCTTCTTTTTGAGTGCACGGCGGAGGCAACTCCTGTATAGCCTTGACTTTATCCGGGTCAATCTCAATTCCCTTTTCGCTGACTACAAATCCTAGCACTTTCCCTGACCTGGCCCCGAAAGTACATTTTGCTGGATTGAGCTTTAGTTGGAATTTCCTCAACCTTAAGAATAATTTCCTCAAGACTTGCACATGCTCCTCTTCTGTTCAGGATTTGGCGATCATCTCATCGATATAAAAATCAATTCCTTTATGCATCATATCATGGAACAAGGTTACCATGGCTCTCTGATATGTCGTTCCTGTATTTTTCAGTCCAAATGGCATCACCTTATAACAAAATGTTCCCTACATGGTTATGAATGTGGTCTTCTCCATGTTTTCAGGATGCATCTTTATCTGGTTATATCCCGAGAAACTATCCATGAAGTAAAACAGTGAGTAACCTGCTGTGTTATCCACTAAAGTGTCGATATGAGGCAATGGAAAATTTTCTTTCGGGCTGGCTTTGTTCAGGTCTCTATAATCTACGCACATTCGTACTTTCCCATATTTTTTAGGGATGGGGACGATATTGGCTACCCATTCTGAGTATTTGACCACTTGTAAGAAACCAGCATCGAATTGCTTTTTGACCTCTTCTTTTATTTTTAGTAAAATATCGGGTCTCATCCTTCGAAACTTCTGTTCAACTAGCTTGCACTCCTACTTTATGGGGAGCCGGTGTACCACGATATCAGTACTTAGTCCAGACATATCTTGATACAACCATGCAAAAACATCTTTGAATTCTTGGAGTAACGTAATGAGGTCTCGCTTTGTCTCTGTGGCAATACAAGCTCCAATTTTCACTTCTTTTCTTTCTTCCAAGACCACAATCTCTACTGACTCTTTGTGAGGTAGAATCTGTTTCTCTTCTTGTTCTACCATCCTTAACAAATCAGGAGATAGGTTCCTCTAAATACATATCTCACTCAAATGGAGATTTTGAATTAGTAGCAACGTCACTCATATCATTGATATCTGGAGACCTGTTATAGAAATGAAGGAAGACCCACAGAATAAATGAATCTAGGAATAATTATTTATGGGGTATGAGTATGAATGAAATGAAAGAATAGAAGAATATTTGCTCAGACAGAAATATGCATTTTATTGAAATAAAGATGTTGGACAAATGCCTATTTCACAAAATACTCTTATTGCTCCTAGGCTTAGAGTAATAAGCGTGTGTTCTAAATATTACTCTGAATTAGCTCTAAAAACTACAGGAATATCTTCTGCAGTCTAGTTGCTCAGAATAATTCCAGGTATATAAGGGCAAATACCTGATAAATTTTCTCCTCCAATTCTTTCTTCGGATATGGCGTTGACATTCAAATTTCCTGACATTTCTTCTGCGAATTCTTTTCTTGACATCTTCCGTTCAGGGTGAATAGTTTCTCTTGACACAAATGTTTTGGATATATGGGGAAAAGTCATCGGTTCCCATTTGACTTCTTCTCCGCTTAATCGTACTATTCTCCTTTCCTGCTTCTTTTTTAACTCTTTTTTCTTTTGCTTCGTATCTAGCTTATATCCCAAGCCAGAGCGATCTCGTTTATCCATCAGAGTTGGTACCTCGACTCTCCCTTAGAAATATTTTCTGAGTCCTTTTCCCGGCATGGCTCCCTTTCCGACCATCAGCCGTAGGCCCATCTTCGTAATTTTGGATATTTTAAGCATAGAGATTTTGTTCCATTTGACGATGAAGGTTGCATTTACGAATCCCAGCAATTAGAAAAAACATTCTATCATTTCATCGTCTACCCCTATGTATAGTGCGTCACTGGTTACAGATGCAATAATGTCTTCTTCCGCGTTTATCGTTCGACCCTCAGTTATCAACTTTAGCTTTTGGTGCAGTGATGACGGCACTGCCCCAGCCGAGCGAATCTAAGGCCTCCTTAGCAAGCAATTATAAGAAGGTTTGATGTTCATTACCAGGAAATCTACTTCATACGTGTTTGGACCAACTAATAAAAGTATCTCAATTCTTCCCATCATCTTTCTTTCGGTACCATCGAGTACTCTCACTATGTTCTGACTCGTCTTCATATAAGAGCTATCTACTGGTAATTTGTTTAGTGTGGATAAATACAAGACATTCAGTGCGGATCCATTATCAATTAACACCCCTGACAATGTATACCCCTTGCAGTGGGTGATGATGTGCAAAGCTTTCGTTGATCCCATGCCCCCGGCGGTATTTCATTATCATTAAAAAAGATGAAATTATCGGCACTTATGTTATTGACCAGATGATTTAGCTTGTTGACGGAGATATCGTTATCAACATAAGTTTCATTTAATACTTTTACCAACGCGCTACGAAGTACCTCCGAGCTTAAGAGTAAAGCTAACACTGATACGCGAGCTGGTTGTTTATGCAGTTGATCCACAACGTTATACTCGCTATGCTTTAAGAATTTCAAAAACTCTTTAGCCTCCTCTTCAGTTGCCGGCTCGTTAACAAGTGATTCAAGTCTGATCGTCTTTCTTTATTTTGTTCAACCGCCAAGGCTTTCCTTTTGTGGGCTCAGCTTTTGCATTTGATGAGTCATAGTGCCTCCCACTGAGCGTATAGAAACTCACATCTTGACCTTCTTCTGAAGCATTAATTGGGTTCTTTTCTTCCAGGATCGTCACGTTGCAGTTATAATTCTAGGGAACTGTTTTACTATCTTTATAGGGAAAAGCTACGGGTTTCTAGATTATGACCCTTGGTGCAATTTGTGTTCCGTCTTTATTGATTCTTGGTCGTGAGATGATTACCACCAGGTGATTGGCCCTACAAACTTTCTCTATTGATTTTTCTTCTAAGGCGCACACATCTTCTCATTTTGGGCCTTCGGTATACTCAAAGAATTCTAGCTCCTTATTATCCATCAGACCTTGTACTAAGGCCTTGAATTCACTGCATCTTTGAATCTCATGACTTTCATCCTCATGAAACTCACAATAGTCCCTTACTTCTCAGGGTTTCTCCCCTAAGTCCTGTGTGATTAATCCACTTTCTACCACTTTTTTCCAAACCCCTCTCAGTGGGGTTTTCACTTCTGTTATATTCATCTTGATTCTCTTTCCCGTATTTTTGATTATCGCGTTTACCTCTTTTTCAGAATAGTTGGGTAACGGATTCTCTGCACCAGATGGATCATCGAATCTCACAATGCCTATTTTGATGAGTTTTTCGATTAACCTTTTGAAAGTAGTGTAGTTCTTGATCGAGTGTGTCGTGATTCCCGCGTGGTATTCGCATTGGGCATTCGCGTCATACCATTTGGGGTATGGAGATTGCATAAGTTTTAAGTAGAAAGGGGATACTACATGTACATCAAACAAATTTTGGTACAATTCCCTATACGTTATCGGGATGGGTATAAACTAGAGTTTCTCCGTATTTTGCCTTATGTTGGATTCTTGCTTTGGGGGGCTTTAATGGCTAGTAGCCACTGCCCTTGGTTGGCTTACAGTAATCGGCTTTGAATATCCCTTGTCATACGCACTCGCATTATTTACCTCATTTTTCTTCTTTTTCGAGGCTGTTCTCTTGACATTTTCCCTGGTTTCTATTTTTCCACACCTTATTATATTTTCTATCATCTCACCGGACATTACTATGTCTGAGAAACTTTAGTTGTGCTTCTCAACATGTGATTAATGAATGAATCCTTTTTAATGAAAAGCATTGCCATTTCCTTTTCTAGCAGATTTGGTTGAACTTGCGTGGCGACTTCCCTCCACCGTTGAGCATATTGCCTGAAGCTATTGCTTGGCTTTTTCTCCATGTTTTGCAGTGTGATTCTGTCAGATGCCATATCTATTATGTGGCTATATAATTTCATGAAGGCATGTTTCAGGTCCTTCCATAAATTAATTTGGGCACAGCTTAGCTAATTATACCATTTGGCCGCAGCCCCGGTCAGGCTGTCTTAGAAACAATGAATTAACAACTGATCATTATTAACATATCCAGTCATCCTTCGACAGAACATCGTAATGTGAGCTTCGGAGCAGCTGGTCCCATTATATTTCTCAAACTCCGGGGTCTTAAACTTGGGCGGGAGCACTAGATCTAGAACCAGGCTCAAGTCTTTAGCATCAATTCTATAATGGTAATCAGCACATTCCAACGCCTTGAATTTATTTTCTATTCGTCTGCATTGGTCTTCAAGTTGATTTGGGAGCTCCACTCTCATCTTTTCTATTTCTGCTATATCATCAAGATCAAGGACAATGGGATTTGCTGGACTGTCTCCTAGGTTAGAGCCTGAACCTGTCGGGAAGCTTGTTGGTGCCGAGGTGCCTGTCTGATATTGGGGCCTGATGTTAATGGACACCCTTTGTGGATATGCGTTTGGTTGTGCTTGGGTGATTATTGGGGTAAAGCCTAGAGGATAAGCAGGGTTCTCGTTATAGTCCCCAAAATTGACCATAGGGCTATTTCCTTTTTCTAGCCCTCCAATCAGCAATTGGGTTAATTGGCTCATCATATTCCTTTAGGATTCTGGCATCTGATCCCTCATGTCTTGTTGAATTTTGGCCAATTATTCTTATATCTGTATTCGCAGCTGATCTTGCATTTCTTTTTGCATTTGCTCTAATCTTTCCAATCTTTGGTCCATTGCTTTAGTTTTTCATCGTGTACCGTAACAATATTCCAGGGTAACTGCCATGATTTTAGGGTCTCTTTGTTAGATTTAATGCACATGATACAACGTAATGCTAATGCATGAAATGCATGCAAAAAATGTATTGATTCTAATTCAATTTCATTAAAGTAACTTTTCTAGAAAATAAATTTCTTCACATAAAACGGATTACATATAAGGCCTCGCCCTAATACTTAAGGCATTGACCTTCCTAAGAAGCCAAGCTAACTCTCAGCCTCGATCTGACTCTGACTCTGACTCATATTTCAAGCTCAGTACATCAGCCTAGACTGTTAAGGATTGTAAATGATCAACCACCTCTCGTACTTGAGTCAAAGCTGCAGCCATAACCTAATCCCTATCCCTGACCTGATCTTGAGATCAATGAAGCTGCTCTTGCCACTGCTCATTATTTGCTTCCAAGAGTTCAACTCGAAGTTCACAATTTTGTAGCGCAATTTTGAGTTCTTCTATATTTTCTTTTAGCTCTTCAATTTTACTTCGGCTAGCCTTCAACTCAATTACAGAGTTACGACTACGATACTGATGTAGATATTTTTCTAAATCTGACACCCGAGTTTTTAAACCCACTTTCTCATTTTGAATTTCTACCAAACTCCCTTACAGAACGTCTTCTCGCGCTTGAGTATCTCAAAATTTCCTTTCCCATTGACTTGCTCTACTCTTTTCCTCTTTAATTTCTTACCGCCATTGTTCTAACGTTTTTCCCAGACCGGTAGTTCTTATTGACAATCGCAACTTCTTGTAGTTCGTTTTCAAACTGTCCAAATCTTCTTCAGCTTTATTCTTCCCTTTCTCAGCTTCTCGGCTTCTAGTTTCTGGATGTTGACATCCAGTCCCAGCTGCATTTTCTCCTCCTCCAATTGCTCTATCCTTTTTTCTAGTTCCAAACTCTTTCTTTCGAAATCTTGTTTGATGATCTCTAGTTCAGACGGGATCACCTACAAGTGTTGTTCTATTGAATGAGTGTTTTCTTGGTTTGACGTAGGGATGTTGTCGTTAATTCTTTAACCTCACCACCGATCGTACTCAAGGGTAGTCATCTGGTTGGCAGCAAACCTTTTCATTTTGTGAGTTCGATTTCAGGCGTTCGATATTTTATGAACTTTCTTTTTGTAATTATCTCCCTTGTATACAAACTCACACTGAGCTAACCCTTGTGTTACTGGCGTAAATTGTCTTGATCTGTATTGTACTAACACGAGCAAAGGAGCATACCCAATAGCCCCCCATATTCCAAGAAGGGAAACCCAATCAAATCTCCATACCGATATAAAATCTCATCAGGGACCATCTAAAAGGCTCTCTACTCGACATCTTCATGTCGCAGATTTTGGAGAATCATCATCTATTTCTCCTCCGTAATATCATCTCGTCTCGGCGTAGCCACTAACTCTTTCAACGGTGAATAGTTTTCAGAGAAGATTCGATATGAGACCTTTTCCACTTTCCAAAAATGGTTGTGGAACCACGCTAGTAAGAATTGTATGCATCCGATGAATATCCCTTCGCTTGCTTTTCGGTATGCGTTCAAGGATCTAAAAGTTTCAATCAAAATTGCGAGAACGAGTGTAACCCTTTTATCAAGTCGGTCAAATAAATCGGAGACTGCCTTGTCTATATGCCCTAAAGGCTTAGGGAAAATAACCAATCCGTAAATGCTTAACGCGAAGACATTAACCCTTTTCTTCACATCAGGATGTGCTAGGATCAAATCTCTCAAATTTCTACAAGGAATACACTTACTATTACCTTTCTGCTTGACTCGGGCTGCAACCCACTGTTCGCTCATTCCTGTGATGTTCATTAGCTTTTTTAAGAACGTTGGGACGTTGGTAGCTCTAGAATAAGCCTTGTCAATTTGAATCTTCGGGCAACGAAGCAAGGTCATGTACTCTTCCATAGTAGGTACCAAATCCACCTTTCCAAAAGTAAAACAACTATAAGCAGGGTTCCAATACTGGGTGAGAGCTTAGAATAAGTGCTTGTCCACTTTGATATCAAGTAGATAGGGCAAATCACCATAATTACAATAGAATAGTTGATTGATGTCACCATCACATTGATCCCATATTTCCTTCATCTCTTGAAGATTATTTTGGGTTACGCTGATACAAGTAAAATCCCATAACTCTGACATGTACCCCTCTGTAAGACTATCACCCTTCTCTCACTGCGTTGTCTCGACCCATATCTGGATAGTCGTATTATCCTCCACTTTATCAAGAAACCTCTTTTCTTTGACAAGTTATCTATTTAGCAACCGAATGTGAATCAACACTTTTTTGTGATGAAAATGCCATGCAATTACAATAACAGTAAAATAAAACAAGTCAGCACTTCATATACAGTTTAAAACAAGCAAAGAATAATAAGTAAAACACCTACTCAGGTAACCACTAGGGTTTCAACGAAGTTCTACCTAGGGTGGGCTCTTAGTGCTCACTATATGCGGTTCGGTTCTAAAGCAAAGGTACCTGAATCGGCAGATTCCTCGACCTTTACCCATTATAGGCTCATATGGACCAAGTTCAGTTCACGGGAATACATTTCCCTATGGCTATGCGAAGATGAAAATCTTACAAAGACATAGGTACTGATGTATCCCGAAAGTGATCCAGTATCCTATATAGAGGTGAAGACCTCACGAAGGAATAGTTTCTCACTCTCACTTAAAAGGGTAAAATCGACCGATTTATGCGATGCAATATGCAGAGATATATCAAAAGATTCAAACTGACAAAGCAAACATATTCTGACAAAGACCACACAAATGGAGGATGAAATGCAACGAAAGGATCGTAAATTTAAATCAAATTATCAATTTTCGACAAAAAGACAAGAAATAATCAACTCGTGGCTTGACTCTCTAATTTAAAAAAAAAAAAGTCTCCAGTGAAGTTGCCAAGCTGTCGAAACCATTTTTTGTAAAAGGGGTCGACTTTGATTTTGAAAACGAACATAGGAGTCGCCACCAATCCTTTTTGATGAGGTGAGATCGGGTCACCTCGAAAAGTGGTTGTTTTTAATAAACGATTTGATTTATTAAAACAACAATTTTGGTCCACGAAATTCAGAAAGACAGGTTCGGGAGTGGGTTACGCACGAGGAAGGATTAACACCCTCGTAACACCCAAAATTGGTACCTAGTTGATTACTTCTGTTTTTTAGTGCTGAGAATTTAAAATCTTGAAGAGATTTAAAATATGATCCTTTGTTAAAATATTGAAAATTTTTCGAGAAATGGGCATATTTCACGTTAATCGAGAAAGAGAATTACGTCCCGTAAGTTAGGACATAATGTCTTAAATTCCCAATACCAGAATAAAGGCCAAAAAATTTACTTATTTTAAAAGATATTCTATTATCTCGTTTTTAGAAAGAAATCATATTCTATATCTCGTTTTTAGAAAGAAATCATATTCTATAAGTTAGAACACGAACTTTTCTTAATTCCCAAGAACATTTAAAATTTTGTGCTTTAAAATATTCGTTTATTCAAATTTTTCGAGAAAATCGAAACCCCGTAAGTTAGGGAACGATTTTTCGAATCTCAAAATACAAAATATCACTTATTTTAAAAAACAAAATTTTAATACAAAATATCGCTTATTTTAGAAAACAAAATTTTATGTATTGGGTAAAAATTAATGTAACACAAATTTAAAGTAAAAATATAAAAATAAATCACGGTGCTAATATGCGTAACAAAATAATAATAAATGTGTTAATATGAATGAAAATAAGAAGGGCGAGAATAAAATAAAATAAATAAATAAAACAAACAAGCTGATTAGAACTAAAAAGAAAAAATAATAAGTAAAAATAAATAAATTTAAAGAACCATGGTAAACAAATACATAAATAAATAGTATGTAAAACGGTTTAAAAATAATAATAATAATATTAATAATAATGATAATAATATTAATAATGATAATACAAATAATAGAATACTTAAAGTTTGAAATTATATAAAAGGATATAAAGAAATAATAAAACGAATAAAATAAAATAAGTGTATTTAAAATATAATAATAGGTAAATAAATAAAAAAAAGAAATATAATACTAATAGTAATAATGATGCTAAATTAATTAATTTAATAATAAAATGACAAAAATAATAAAAAAAAGACTAAATTGAACTTTAAAACAAAATTTTAGGGTAAATAAAAAATAAATAAAAAATAAAAGGACCAATCTAAACGTGCGAATAACAAGGAGGCACCAAAATAGGAAATAATCCCCACCCTCCAAAACGTGCAGCTTCAAGGTGGATCAATTTGTAAATCGAAATAAATTATAGGGCAAAAATTAAAAATAAAAAGAACATAATTGCAAAAACATTAAAAAACGGAAGGGCTAAAGGTGCAATTAGCCCCAAAAGCAAAAACACGTGGATCCTCCTTGACGGGTCAAGTCAACAAGCAGATCAAGGGGGAAAAACGACGCCGTTTTGGTTCCTGGAGCACTGGCCCAAAACGACGTCGTTTCATAAGGCCTATTTAATTCAAATTTTTTCCAAAAAAGTTCATTTCTGCACTCTCTTAAAAAAACTGATTTTTTTTTATTTTTTCTCCAAAAATCGTCTCTCCTTTTCTAGAATTTGGCCATCCTCTGGCGAACCGCTACCGCACTGATCGTTATAGCGGCGCTACATGGCTGCATGCTGTGTGAAAAATCAATTTTTTTCTTTTTCCTCCGGCGATCGAAAATAGGTGAACCTTCTCTCCTTTTTTTGTTTTTATATTATATATATATGTATAAAAAATTTGAGAAAGAAAAAAATAAAAAAAAGAAAGAAGAAAGAAAAGAAAAAAAACCTTAGTCTGATTAGATTTCCTTTCCCTGTTTTGCTTCGTCTTTTTGTGAAAAAAATTTTGTTTTCTGATTCTATTCTTTGTGTAAAATTTTACATTTTTTAAGGCTTTTATAGCCTGATTTTAATACAATATTTCATATACATTGCTTGCTATTGTTTGTTGTCATTTCTGCTACTGACTTTTGCAGGTGGCGATGGCAAGTGGTGGCAGTGGTGAGGGCGGTGATAATAATAGCAGAGACTAGGAGCGACAGCAGGTGGATAAGGTTTTGTCTTTTTCTGAAAATAGGTTTAGGACAAATTAAGCTAGGGTTTATTTATAATTTGGGCTATTTAGAATTTGGGCCACATTAGGCTTGTATGGACTTTGAAACTATTAAATTTATTATTTGTTGGGCAAATTTAGTTGATTACAGGGATGTTTGATATTTCTGACATGGTCCATATTTTTGCTTTAGAATGCATGCTTATTTTCTATGATTAGGATGCATGCTTTTGCTCATATGCTTTATGACCCAAAGTGCATACAGTATTTTTCGGGGAATATACTATTTAATTATGTAATTTATTTATGCATATTGATTGTGAGAACATCTAGACTTTTCGATGATATGATTCTTGCTGATATAGGGAATATGCTACTTAATTATCTAATTATTTTTCTTTTTGGTTGCATTAATTTATCGATCTATAAAAAAATATTTGTCGCAAGATTTTATCTAAATTTTTAAGGAGGAGATTATTGAAACATTGATTGTTGCAAAATTTTGTTACAATTAATGTTGTAATATGAGTTCGATATATATTGAGAATAATTTATATTAGGATGAACTTAAAAATTAAAGTTTTTAAGTAAAAATTTTTTTGCCACATCATCAAATTTTAAAAAGATTAAATTATTATTGTACACTCATCTATAGAGAAATTATTTTATGGATCATTCCCACCACATTATTTATAGTCCTTTTCAACAAATTTTTTTCACGTCATTGATACATAATTTTAATAATATTTTACTTTGAACCCTTAAACTCTTAAACTCTCAACCTGAACCTTGAGCCCCAAATCCAAAACTGAACTATGAACCTTAAATTTTGAACCCAAACCTTAAATCTCATGGTTCAGGGTTTAAGATTCAAGGTAAAATAATTACGAAAATTGTGTGTCAATGACATGAGAAAAATTGCACAAAGATCACTTTTTAAAAATAAAAAATTGATTGCACAAAAATAAAAAATATTAACTTATGAATAAAACAAAATGATTAAAATTTGTAAAAAAAATGTTTGTTTATAATTTAAAAATTAATTATTTTAAGTAATTTAATTAAATTTAAATTAAGTTAGAGAAGGTATTAAATATACATGAGTGTATAATAATAATTTATTACCTTTAAAATTTAATAACATGGCACTACTTTATTGATACTTAAAAACCATACATATTTTATTAGATTGAAAATTTTCCTTGTATGTTTATAATATATATTTTTGTAATTCCAAATACGCAACAAATGTAGTGATTATCTATAATAATAATAATAATAATAATAATAATAATAATAATAAACACATAAACTATCACAAATAGACCTATTCATAGGTCGGGCTACTCAGCCCGGCCGAAGGCTCGTCCGAAATGTGGGAGAGTTTGGATAAAAATATAGGCCCGAAAAATGGGCTTGGAAAAAAATGAGGCCTGTTTAAAAGATGGGTCAGGCCTCTGGTAAGATATTTTTAGCCCGGGCTCGACTTGACCAGGCCCGAATTCACTAAATGACAAAAAAATTCTTCTATTTTTTTTTCAATATTATTTTCTTGTTGTTTTCTCCATATTTTGCTACCATATTACTATTAGTTGCTACTATTTTGTTGTTATTATTTGGATATTGTATAAAACTTATTTTATTATTAATTTTGTTATTATTTTAAATGCATTTGTTAATTTTGTTATTATTTTAGAGGTATTTGCTTGTTAAATTGCATCTATCTTAGTGCTATTTAAGTCTACATATTTTTTTAAATTTATTTTTAATTTGTTGGAAAATATTTATTTTAATTTTTTAGTATTTTTTATGTATTATATATATTTAAAAATTATATAAAATAATATAAAAATAAATACGGGCGGGCCAGACCGGATCCGGGTTTTAGTAATTTTATTTGGGTCGGACTTGGACAAAATTTTAAACTTATTTTTTAGGCCCGACCCGGCCCGGCCCGAGCTCAATGAATAAGTCTAAATTTTTAGTTGAGCCCGGCCCGAACCCGGCCATGAGCACCTCTAATCACAAAGTAAGACTATTTAAGCAAAGCTGTACGGAAGTAAGATTATTATGCGAAGTGAATAAACAATTTTGATGTAGTGTAGAATTTCAAACAATGCTTTCACATATTAATATGTGTGTGTGTGGGGTACTGAATAACATTTGTGAAGTGAGAAGCCAATTAAGGTTGAATTATTAGAGAGCACGATGCGGATGGGAAGGGGACCTCCTAGGGGCAAAATAAGCTTTGATAGAGAAAGTCCCTTAATCTTATCTGTTATTACAACATTTTAATGTTTATATCCATTAAACAAAAACAACAACAATTCTGCTCAATATTGAAACAACCACCAACAACAATTATTGCTATTTTGAGGACCCATCCAAAGACATGTCAATGTCTGTAAAACATAGGACCACTACAATTAAGACATTTATATTCTTCTTCTTTTTTAAAAAATATATATATTTTAATGAAAATTTTTAACTTTAATTTTATTCATAAAACCATATTAAAACAACCAACTATTTTGTCAATTGTTTATCTTATTAAATATTTGTTATTTGTTATAAAATAAAGAGAGATAGAGATAAAAAAGAAAGAAAATATGAAAGCAATAGAGAATGTACTTTATTGATCAATGGCATGAGTACAATGCTTCATCAGAGTCTCTATTTATAGGCATAAGAAGTATAAAAGAAGTAGAGATCTAATTCTAATATCTATTAGAATTTAAAGTATATCAAACTTTATCTTGATCATGATAGACATCCACTTAATAAGATACACATAACACTCCCCTTTAGATGTCTATTGGTAGATAATGTGCCTCGTCAAAACCTTATTAGGAAAAACCCTATGGGATAAAAACTTAATGAAGGAAAAAGAGTACATAATTTATAATACGCATAATATGCTGCCTCATTAAAAACCTTACCAGGAAAACCCAATAGGACAAAACATCGGTTAAGGGAAAAAGAGTACAACACGTATTTACTCCCCTTCATGAAAACATAACGTACTTTCTCATATTCTACGTATTCAATCTTGAATACTAGTTTTTCAAATAACTATTTGAATGTATTTCTAACCATTTATATCACTATTCTTTTAAAAGTCACGAGTGAGAGAAATTTGGGGAAATGTATTTTCATCTCTTCAGGAGATTCAACAATAATCATAACAAACTTTAATCATGATTCTTTTATAAAAACACAAATAGGTATTTTGGATCATTT
Source organism: Gossypium longicalyx (assembly GCA_025698465.1). NCBI lineage: Eukaryota > Viridiplantae > Streptophyta > Magnoliopsida > Malvales > Malvaceae > Gossypium > Gossypium longicalyx. The sequence continues at coordinate 6,504,123 of CM046998.1, read as the reverse complement.
TATAATCCTTCTTCAACTATTATTCACTAAGTCAAATTTACCACATATGTTCAATTATTTTTGTCGAAACTATTTTTTGAAAAAACAGGGATCGACTTTATATTTTGAAAATGATACGAAAATTGGGAGTCGCCACCGATCTTTATTAGGTGTGACCGATCACCCTTGCCTTAATAAAACATTTTTAGTTTATTAAAACGATGTTTTTGGTCTACGAAACTTGAGAGAATGGATTCGGGAGTCGGTTACGTGTGAGAAAGGATTAGCACCCTCGACACGCCTAAAGATTGGTACCAAATTGATTAGTTAGTGTCTTATTGTCGAAAATTGAAAATCGGGAATGTTTTTAAAATACAATCCCTTTTTATTTAAAAGGCTTGAATAAATTGAAATGAAGTGTTGAAAGCTACTCCTGTCTCGAAGCAATAAAATGTCACGTCCAGTAAGTTAAGATGCGACATTTAGAACCTTCAAGGACGAGCATGCTTTTTATTTAAAATTCAAAAGGATATTCGATTACTTAGAGTAAATGAGAAAAATCGAAACCCAATAAGTTAAGGTACAATTTCTCGAATTTCCAAATACTGAATATTGCCTTTGTTTACAAAAATCTTATCTCGCGGTAACAAAATGTCATGTCCAGTAAACTAGGGCACAACCCCTCGAATCTCTGAGAATAAGCGTTTCGTTCAAAACTCATATTAATTTTACAAGAGTATTCTATCGTTTAGGTTAAATGAGCAAAATCGAAACCCAATAAGTTAGGGCACGATTCTCTCGAATCCCTAAATACGAAATATCAAATATTTTAAAAAATAAACTTAGTATGTCGAGTAAAAATTTATTCGAACTTGTAACATGTAAAAGAACTAATGACATGTGCTAATATGCTCAACAAGATTATAATAAAATACAATGATATAAATGACAATAATATGAACAAAGATATCAAAGTAAAAAAAGGAACAAACTAATTAGAAAAAGTATAAGTAAAATAAACAAATATAAGTTTTAAATAAAAGATTTGAAAATAAGAAAAAACAATATTAGAAAGAATATGAAAAAAAAACAAAAAAATAAGACACATAATACAATATTAAATTTGATGATTATAAGAGTAAAAGAAATAATAGATTAATAAAGAATAAGTATAAAATTTCCGTATAAAAAAAAGGGAAAGAATAATAAACAGTAGGTACAAAAGATAAAAATATAGTAAAAGCGATAATAATAATGATACTAAATAATAGTTGTAATAAAATAATAATAACAAATATAACAATAAAATGTAATAATATTGAAAATACTAATAGTAATAACATATTAATAATAATAAAAATATACAATAAAAATATGTAAATAATAATAGTAAATGGTAAAAGAAAAGTACAATAAAATAAAAATAAGTATAATAATAATAATAATAATAATAATAAAAATAATATAAAATAAATAATAGAACAATTCTAAACAAACAATACTTAAAGAAAAACAAGTTTAAAATAGATGCTATAAAAGCAATCTAAGTAAATGATATAAATTAATTTAAAATAATTATTATGCAACAAATGAGTAAATAAATAAATAAATAAAGTAATATACCTAAAATATATAATAAAAAGACAAGTTAAAGTAATATATACAAAGTTTAAGATATAATATTTTAAAAAAAAATTTTAAAAAAAGATTTGAAGATGAATGGTATAAAAGGATAATGTGTATATATATACGTTAAAAATGAATAGTATATATATAAAAACTTGAAACAAATATAAAACAGTTTTTTTTAAAAAGGGGAATATATATATATGTATAAATAAATAATATAACCAATTTTAAAATACCATGTGATATAATTTAAATTAAATAATATATAAAATCTAAAATAGATAATAAATAAAACAAGGTATTAATATAAAAAACAGTTTAAAATGAAAGGGGTCAAGGGTTCAATTGAAATCAAAATAAAAATATGGAGTATTAATCCTCAATATCAAAAAGCCAACAAGAACCCACATGAAACGCGCTTAAACAGCCAGGGGTTCATAGGGAAAATATCCCACACCACTAAGCGCACAAGTCTCTTTGACGAACCAAAAGACCGAATTGAATAAGAAATAAAGTTAAGGGGTCAAATTTAAAAAAAATAAAGAACTAAATTAAATGATCTAAGAAACACGGAAGGGCCAGGGGGTAAATATCCCATTTAATGGAAATGCACAGGCCCCCTCCTTCCCAAACGCCGTTTGCTTCTATTTTATAAACAAATTTTGCTTCTTCTTTTTTTACTTCACCCCTTTCCTTTTTCTTTTTAAAAAATTTATAGAGCCCACCTCCCCATTTTTCTTCTTTTCCTCTGCTAGATTTTCAAAGCCTAGCTTGCACCGAAATAAAAAGAAGCAAAACAGGTTTTCAATCTTTCTCTGCTAGGGCAAAAGAGTTAGACCATCCTTGCAGCCTGCTCCGTTGTGCGCACACCAACGATGGTGGCCGAAAAAAAAAATCAACGGTAAGGGTATTCCCTCCCTTTTTCTTTTTGATTTTCGAATGTAATAATAAAAAGAAAAAAAAGATGAAAACAGAAATTGAAACCAAACTAAGAGCAAAAGATAACCTTTTGAAATTTTCGTTTTTGATTGATTTTCGTATATTTTTTGAATCCCCCCATTTTTACATCCGTTTTTCAGTGGTTTTATAGCCGAAAAATAACAATACAATATTATTCCTCGTTACTGTTTATGTCTAGGTTCTGTTCTCTGTATGCTCTTGTCCTTGCTACTGTTCTATCACTGTTTCAGCCTCTGTTATGGCTGCTACTTTCGTTTCTTTTTTGCTCTCTTTGCAGGCTTTGAAGGAGGTGATGGGATGGAGCAGAAGAGTCAAGCCTCGGGACAAAGCGCGGGTGGTGCGCCCGAGGAGGAACGGCGGCAGCTCTTAGGCTAGGGTTTCTTTTTTTTTTTTTTTGCTGAAAGTTAAAGTTATGGGCTTTTGGGCTAGGTTTAGTTTGGGTTAAGAGTTGTAAAGTGGGCCCGATCAAATTTGGGCCTCTACAATTTTAATTCATATAAATGAATAATTTCTCGAGAATTTCAATATGCTTCTAGCATCCTAAATCCTTCAATGATTTTAATATAAACTTTACTATATAGTGTTTCATAAAAGGTTGTAACAATAACCATTAGACGCAAGTTAAATCTTTTATGAATTGTCAATTTAATAATATATCTAAAGGTTTATTGCATCCACCACAAAAGAATATTATATCTTTTCATAATCAATGTCAGGACTTAGCGAAAAACTTCATATTTTTATTCCGCTTTTGCAAAACTACTTTATTTGCACCCTCACTAGCTTTATACCTTTAGATATTTGGACTACTCGTCCAAAAACTCCACGAATTTAATTGTACTTGAGTTGTGTCTTTCTATTTTGATCAATTTATTCTATATCTATATTTCTCAATAGATTTATTTAGAATCTTCCTTTTATTTCATTATTTCAATAATAATATTGCATGCAAAATTATTGTCAACCACTTTTATTATTCGGTTCCACATTTTCTTGAATTGACATAACTTATCGAGATCTCTTATTTTTATTATTTTAAAATTCAGTTTCAGGTACTTGAATCTCTTCTGGAGTTTTACTTATTAGTTATGTCTTGGATCTCTTCTGGAGCACCCACCTCCACTATATGACCATATTGAATGTTTGCTCCTTTACTTTTACAAGGATTTTTATCTTTGGAATCGACCAGTCTTCCACGCTTCAGGCATAGATTACTTTCTTTTACACTAATAGTTTGCCCTATTAGAACATCAATTCGTATTGGAGTATTTTCAGCTGGTATATGAGATTTAATGAATCTGGCAGTTGATTTGTAAAATGAATCATCTGTTGAACTTCTGGTTCATATTGCTTTGTACGAGGATCTTAGACATTGATAATTCATTTCAAGTACTTTATTAATCCAACTTTTTATCATCTCCCTCTAATGTTGAAAAAACTGACAACTCATGTCACAATTAAATCTCGAATTAATTGCTCAAAAATATTATAAGGAGACTCATATAAATATACATTCCCCATATCTTATTATGACCTGTGCGTTGTGGTGGAGCAGTTGGAACATATATCGCACATCTAAAAATTGTAAGATAAGAAATATTTGGCTCTTGACCAAAAATCAATTGTAATGGGGAGTATTTATAATTTATTGGCTTGATGCGTACAATATGTAAATCAATACAAGCATGAATCTCATGCTGAAATGGAAAGTTTTGTTCTCCTAAGTAATGGTTTAGCTATTAGTTAGAGGCATTTGATAAACAATTCAGCTAAATCATTTTGTGTGTGAACATGAGTTACAAGATGTTCAACTTTTATCCCAATTGACATGCAATAATAATTGAAAACTTGGGATGTAAACTCACCAACATTAGCAAGATGAATTGTTTTAATTGCATAATCCGAAATTAATCATTTAAACAAGCAATCTCTCAAACGATAGGTTGCGAGTTGATAATGCATGTGATTATTTTGTAGATGCATCTACCAAAATCATATAATATCAAAACCATCCACATGGTGGATGAATGGGCCCATATTCATTTCAAAAATGCAAAACATTAAATCTCAACTTTAGCTAGTGAGTTTCTAAGAACTAATTTTTATTGAGAACAAGCAACAAATGAGAATTCTGTAAATTAAATAATCTTCTGGTTCTTTAATAGATGTCCACATGAATTCTCAATTAATTTTCGCATCATATACGATCCAGGATAGTCTAACTGGTCACGCCTAGTAGAAGCATTTGTATTAGTAAACTTTTGGTTTACTTTAACATGTGTTTCAATTGTACTAAATTGTAACAAATTGATAATTTTATTATTATTCCTTTTAATTTGTATCCACATATAAGTACTATTGTGACATTTACTACTGAAAATGTCTAAATCAATGTGAAGTCTATAATGCCACCAAGTCAATAAATATAATTTCCAAATAATTTCAGAGAATATGCTCAAAATCTTCAAATTCCCAAAAATCTATTAATAGCAAACTTTGAGAGTGGATCTTATTTTCCATGTGTATAACAGGTACATAACCAATGACTTTTTATACATACATTTTCTCTATTGCAAGTTCTCATCAGTAATATTTTACCACGTAATTTTAATTGAGAACTTAGTCTGAATAATGTAGAGTCATACATACTGTAGAATTATCATATTCTATTGCTCATGAGTAGATCTTTCACAGTCAAATATTTTGCTTTCAACACTTTAATAGGGATGATGACAAAAGAATGTTATAAAAATTATAAATTAATAACTCAATCCCTTTTTTTTATTCATATGAGATATAATATTTTCCTCATTCACAATCTCAATATGAGATCCATTACAAATAACTTTTAAAAGTAATGCATTAACCATCACAAATTTTGTGCTTTTTAGATAGTGATATATTAGCTCTTCTAGAGCTTTCAACTAATTTTGTATTATCAAATATTAAAATAATAATTGTTTGTTTGTTTCAGCACCAAATAAGATAAATATTTTCTATCTGTAATGATAGAATTCATTACTACATTGTTATATTATTCCTCAAAGAATATTAATAGAAATAAAATATTTGGGCATATGTCACATATGTGGCCAATAATCTTTCATATCACATTGATAACATAAGTTATCTTTACCCTTTAAAAAGTAATCTTGAGAACTCTCATTATTCTCTTATTTATTACTATGTTCCCACTTTTATGGTCCATGAGTATATCTTTTATTTTCTTTATGTTTACATTCACTTAGGGGAATGCAACAAATCTAGTAGGACGGACTTATAAACATCCCAATAGATTCTTTATTTCATAATCACCATCTTAAACATGAGTGAGATTTTAAATCAAAATCTATCTATGCATGGTATCATGATTAGTCTCCAATTATAATAAACAATAAATAAAACATAGTAAAATATACCTGAAGATCTTTAACATCATCGTCATCACTAGAAGGTATGAGATAGTTCGAAAATATTCTTAATTTCATATAGATAATGGTATCAAATCTTTCACCATCCTTAAGAACAAAAAGTAAAATAAGTTAATCAAAACAATGATAACATATAATGAAAGAAGAATAAAAAATAATAATCAAATATGAAACATTAAATAAAAGAAACTTTCTATAAAAACTTTGCATCTTGCCATCAAAGAAATTGAAAATCATGGGGGATAAATTTGATCGTCGATAAAAGGAACTATCACTTTGAGCAAGATCGTACTGATAACGTGTTATAAAATAAAGAGTGATAGAGAGAATAAAGAACAAAGAAAATATGAAAGTAATAGAAAATGTACTTTATTGATCAATGAGATGATTACAATACTTCATCAGAGTCTCTATTTATAGGCATAAGAAGTATAAAAGAAGTAGAGATCTAATTTTAATAACTATTAGAATTTAAAATACATCAAAACTTTATCTTGATCATGATGGACATCCACTTAATAAGATATTCATAACATTATTTCTATTTTTATTTTAATATTACAATTATTTTTTAGTATTTAAAATTGATTTTAGTTAAACTATCTGATTTATTTATCAATTGATGATCTAAAATTCATCATTTTGAATTTCAAATTGAGATTTAAGGTATTTTTTAATTTGTTTTATGGTTTAGGAAAATTAAATTTTTCAAAAATTAAAATATCATCTCTAAAATTTTAAGTAATTTATTTGGTAAAAGGTAAATAAAAGAAGAAAGAAAAAATAGGAAAAATTACATAACATGTAAAAGATATTTTGTGGTTCAATTGTTAGATTACAAATTTTTCTATGTTAAGTTCATATTGAAAATAAGATAATGTAACACTTTTTATGTTATAATTGTAGTTAGAAGAAGGAAGGTGTTTTGGGGTTTCATAGTGTTGAATTGAGTTCAAAATTTGAGGCTTGAATTTAATTTTACTTTTTTTTTTATCAAATTTTATTTTTAAAGCTCAAATTGAAGTAAACAATGAAGTGCTGAAGGCTGTTGGATTAGATTAATTTATATATAAAATCTTTAACAAAAATATAAAATCCAATTTTTTTTATATTTGATTGAAGAAAATAAAAAAAAAATTAGGAAAATTGGAATAAAGGGTTATAATAGGTGAAGAATATTTCACTATCTATGACATCCACAGTCCAAATCCTTCACAATTGTGCAAATGACAAGAGACAAAATCCCAGAAAAGGAAAGTACATGTAGACCACACCAATCCCCAATTTGCAGAATATCTTTAATTTGTGGCTCTCAATTTTCACCATCTGTGACTGAATTCGCATACTACACTTAGTGAAATCGAATTCAATTTTTAAATATAAATAAATTTAATATTAAATCATTTAATAAAAATTATGTAAGTTATGAAATTTAAAATATGACCACTCTTTTAAGTTTCTTTCATTTTTGAAAATAGATAAATTAATTTTTTTTGAAAAAAAAAGAAAGAAAGAAAGAAAGTGAGTCTTTGTACTTTTCTAAAGAAAATCAGTGTTAACACATGTCATGTGTTCAATTTTGATAGTTCAGTTTTAAAAATTTTCAAATTTTCATTAAAATTTAAAAAACACTCCAAAACTAATAAAAATTAAAAAAATCTTTAAAATTTTTAAAATATTATATCAAAAAGTAAAAAAAAACTAATAATATTTTCCAAAATTTTGAAAACAAATTAAAAAATTATAATTTTTTAATAAGGATTAAAACAAATTTCTTTCTCATAATTATAAGAATAATCATTTGATGATATTATTTTTGTAAATTAGTAATTATTCACATGCAAAACACCCTAAATTCATCTAATAAAACCCTTGTGAGAAAAAAAAACAAAAACAAAGAATCACATAAATAATATTAAATCATGGTACATCAATAATATGAGGGGTTAAAATGATAAAATTGATATTTTTAAAATAATAATGAGGGTACTTTTATTTTTATATTTTATTTTCAAATTTTTGTTTACGTTATTGATAATAAAAAAAACTATGTTAGTTAGATGATTAATCCGACCATTTAAAACTAACATCTATAAGTTCTCTAATCATTGTAGAAAAATAGTTTAATTGGATCACATATGAATGTTGATTTGATCAAAACTGTTCAAAAGAGATCAGATTGTATCATAATTAACTATTTAAATTATTCAAAATGACTTAAATAATACATTTCAAACCTAAACTAAACTATTTAGTTATAATTATCTATTTGAGTTGACTCGATAACTTGAATAACTCTAATAACCGACCTATTTAATATAAAATTTAAAGATTTAATCGATTTTTTACCTGTACGTGAGAAGTGTTACTTACAAAAATATAACTTCTTCACATATAAATGTTGATTTGATCAAAACTGTTCAAAAGAGATAACTGTATTATAATTAACTATTTAAATGGTTTAAATGACTCAAACTATACATTTCAAACCTGAACTAAAGTATTTAGTTATAATTATTTATTTGAGTTGATTCAGTAACTTGAATAACCGAACTATTTAATATAAAATTTAAAGAATTAATCTATTTTTCCATGAAGAAGGATTTTACTACCTGTTCGTGAGAAGTATTACTTACAAGAATATAAACTTCTTCAATAATGAATCCATGGAATTGGCATGTAATCAATGAACTAAGAACTGTGGGGGATTATGATATATAATGCAAAAGGGTACAATATACGCAGGTTGTAGAGAGGAAAGCGAAGAAGGCTTCTGCAAGATTATTCATGAACCGTGTTCTTCAGTAGTATTCATGACAAGAACACCCATAACCCCAAACAAAAGGAAACTATAATTAAAAAAAAAAGGTCCAATTAATCTAGTTTTGCATAAGAACACTTGTATACTTGTGAGTTACAAAATCATATAATTTTCAACTCACAGCGGATAATTTCTGGGTGTGCATCCTACAAGAGAATGAACTCTGCACTAAAATTGATGTAGCCATTAGATAATGCAACTTTTAAATAGAACAAAGTAAACGAAATCAAAGCAAGTGTGTCCATATTGTTGAGATTTGGCCTGCAATGCAACATTGGACCGTTGGCAGCTTGGAAGGATGTATGAAGCAGTAGCAGCTCAGCCTAAAGGGCACGATCGAGCTGAGTTCAAGAGCAGCAACTAGCTTAGCTGCCTTATTTCATTTTGTTATTTTGGTTCATATGTAACTTGATCAAGTTAGCTTGTAACTTGACATCAAAGTTTGTATTTTTTGCTTAGTTTTTTTATTTATTTGAGATTGATGGATGTAAGGCTGGCCATACCAGCTTGCTTTGTCTTATAATTTAAGTTAGCTTAAGTCTCTTATTAGTGGGAGTAGGTAAATCATTAGGTAATGGTCATTTGACTTGTTAACTTTGTATTTATTTTTCATTATCGATCAATGAAAATTGCTGCTGATTTTCTCATCCATTTTTAGTGCTCAAGTTCTTTGTTTTTGCTCTTGGTTTTCATTTTAGTTCTTAAGCAAATAGGTTGTTATTTGTGTGTTGTTGCTGCCAATGTTCCAAAAAATGGTATCAAGAGCCTAAGTCTTTAAGGGCCTTCTCTTGTTGGTTGTTGTTTGTTTGTGAAATCAAGCTTAAGAAAGTAGGAAACCGAAGCTGTTGAACTTGTTGCAGCAGGATGAGCTTCACATGACCTCCACCTCCTGTGTTCACTGGTGAGAACTACCACATTTGGGTGGTAAAAATGAAGACTTACCTTCAGGCACACGATTTGTGGAGTGTAGTGGAGAATGATGTCGAGCCACCTCCATTGAGAGCCAATCCCACTGTTGCTCAGATGAGACTACATGTTGAGGAGTCTGCCAAGAAGCCGCCATGGCCTGCTTGTAGAATAGAGTGTCTGATGTGATCTTTACTCGCATCATGGCATGTGACTCACCCAAGCAAGCTTGGGATAGGTTGAAGGAGGAATTCATAGGGTCTGAGAAGACTAGACAGCAACAGCTAATTAATCTGAGGAGAGATTTCGAGAATCTCAAGATGAAAGATGCTGAGACCATTAAGCAGTATGCAGATAGAATAATGGCCACAGTGAACAATATAAGGTTGCTTGGTGTAGACTTTGCTGAAAGTAGGGTGGTTGAGAAGGTAATCACCACACTTCCTGAGAGATTCGAGTCTAAGGTATCCTCATTGGAGGACTCGAGAGACCTCACCACCATTTCTCTATCAGAATTGGTGAACTCACTCTATGCTTTGGAGCAAAGAAGGGCTAATAGGCAGGAAGAACACTCTGAGGGAGCCTTCCAAGCAAGGGCCAAAGAGAGCTCCAGTGTAAATCAAAAAGGCAAGAAGCCTTGGCTTGACAGGAAGGACAAATTCAGAAGGGATTCAAGCAAGAGAAGCTACCCACCATGCACTCATTGCAAAAGAACCACACACTCAGAAAGAAACTGTTGGAGAAGACCAGATGTTCAATGCTGGAAATGCAAGCAATATGGTCATGTTGAGAAACTTTATAGGAACAAAGGCAAAGTACCAGTACAGCAACAAGATCAGGCACATCCTGCTGAGGATCAACAAGCTCAGGAGGAGCATGTTTTTAGTGCATCTTCCCTTGCAACCACAAGCAAAGCCAAATGTAGTTGGCTTGTAGATAGTGGTCGCTCTCATCATCACATGGTCACGCTGTGTGTGAACTGTTTAAGGAGCTTGACAGGAGTTTTAGTTCAAGGATCGAATTGGCAATGGGAGCTTAATTGAAGCTAAAGCGCAGGGTGATGTGTTGATCACTCAAGCTCGTGCAACAAGTCGACATCGATGTGTTGTATGTGCCTGATATAGACCAAAACCTGCTTAGTGTTGGTCAGTTGGTTGAAAAAGGCTATACTTTGTTCTTTAGAAGTGGTTCCTGTGTTATTAAAGATTTTCTTGGTCAGGAAATTGCCATAGTACCTATGGCAGACAAGTGTTTCATGTTGGATGTTAGTCAGCTTGAAAAAAGGGCATATTTGAGCCAAAGTGACAGTACTGGCCTATGGTACAGGAGGCTAGGCCATGCCAATTTTAGGTCACTTGATTTGCTGCATAAGCTTGGTTTGGCAGAGGATATGACCAAGGTCGAGCCACTTGAAGGTGCTTGTGATGTCTGTCAACTTGACAAGCAAGCTAGGCTTCTTTTTCCAGTTGATCAAGCATGGAGAGCTCGAGGGAAGCTTGAGCGGGTGCATTCTGACATTTGTGGCCCAATGAAGACCCCTTCACTGAATAGGAGTAAGTACTTTGTACTTTTCATTGATGATTTGACCAGATTCTGTTGGATTTTCTTCTTGAAATAGAAGTCTGATGTGTTTGAAACTTTTGGAAAGTTCAAAGCCATGGTTGAAAACCAAGTTGGTTGTAGGATCAAGACATTAAGAACAGGCAATGGGGCTGAGTATCTGTCTGATAGATTTAAGAGGCTATGTGAGCAAGCTGGGATCCATCATCAGCTAACCACAGTGTACACTCTTCAGCAAAATAGAGTGTGTGAAAGGAAGAATAGGACTGTAATGGATATGGCTAGGTGCTTGCTATTCCAAAGCAAACTTCCAAACTCATTTTGGACAGAGGCTGTCAATAGCTCGGTGTACCTGCTCAACAAGCTCCCAACATATGCTGTCAAAGATAAGACACCCTTTAAAGCATGGCATGGACTCAAACCATCTGTCTCTTATTTGAAGGTCTTTGGATGTGTGTGCTATGTTCTTGTACCTGCAGAAAAAAGGACCAAGCTCAAGAAGAGGTCTGTTCCTTGTATTTTTGTGGGCTATAGCAGTGACAAGAAAGGCTATAGAGTCCATGATCCTTCAACAAGGAAGATTTTGGTAAGTAGAGACATCAGATTTGATGAAAAGAAGATTTGGAACTGGGATGGTTTGAATGCAAGTCAGTTTGAAGAAGATTCAGCTGAAGGCAACTTGGAGCTAATTGAAAGTGAGCCTAATAATGGCAATGTTGATGACCTTCCTGTGAGAGGTACTAGGTCCATTGCTGATGTTTATCAGATATGCAATGTGGCCATTGTGGAGCCTTCGAGCTATGAAGAAGCAGCTAGGGACATGAATTGGAAGAAAGCTATGGAAGCAGAAATGGACATGATTCAAAAGAATCAGACTTGGGACTTGGTAGAGAGGCTAGAAAAGAAGGTTATTGGAGTTAGATGGGTCTTTAGAGCAAAATTCAATGCTGATGGCTCATTGAACAAATACAAGGCAAGGTTGGTGGTTAAGGGGTATTGCCAACAGTTTGGAGTTGATTTTGAGGAGACCTTTGCCCCAGTTGCAAGGTTGGATACCATCAAGCTACTGTTTTCTTTGGCTGCACAGAAGAAATGGCTGATACATCAACTAGATGTTAAGTCAGCCTTCTTGAATGGCTTTCTCAAGGAGGAGATTTACATAGAGCAACCTGATGGCTTCCAAGTCCAAGGACAAGAAGACAAGGTCTATAGGCTGAAGAAGGCTCTGTATGGGTTGAAACAAGCACCTAGAGCATGGTATGATAAGGTAGATGCTTACCTGTCTAAGCTCGGGTTTGAGAAAAGCCTGAGTGAGCCAACCCTCTATGTGAAGAAATCCAAGGATGAGGCTTACTGATTGTCTTGATTTATGTCGATGACTTACTTGTGACTGGAAGCAAGGATGTTCTGGTCAATGAGTTCAAAGCACAGATGCAAGAGGTATTTGATATGACTGATTTGGGGATCATGACCTACTTCCTTGGTATGGAAGTGAACCAGACTGATCGAGGGATTTTCATTAGCCAACATGCATTCGTCTTAAAGATACTTGACAAGTTCAAAGATGCAAAATTGCAAGCCCAGAACACACCTATGACTCAAGGAGAGAAGTCATCAAGCATTGGTAATCATGTAAGGGTCAATGAGAAGGAGTATAGGAGTTTAGTAGGTTGCTTGCTCTATTTGACAAAGAACTGACTGACTTGATGCATGCTGTGAGTTTGTTGGCAAGGTTTATGCATTGTTGTAATGTTGTACATTTCAGGGCTGCCAAGAGGGTACTAAGATACATTAAAGGAACTTTGAGGCTTGGTATGTTGTTTAAGAAAGAAAAGGAGCTGAACCTAGTTGGTTATTCAGATAGCGATTGGGCTGGTTGTATTGATGATATGAAAAGCACATCGGGGTACTTTTTCACCCTTGGCTCGAGTGTGTTTTGCTGGAGTTTAAAGAAGCAACAAACTGTTGCTCAATCCACTGCAGAGGCAGAATACATAGCAGCAGCAGCAATGAATCAAGCCATTTGGCTCAAAAAATTACTGCATGATCTGAATGAGAACCAATGTGATCCTACTGAGATCATGGTTGACAATCAGTCGACTGTTGCCATAGCCAAGAATCCAGTCTTTCATGGCAAAACCAAGCACTTTAAGATAAAGTTCCACTTTGTTAGAGAAGCTGAGCAATCTAAAGAAGTCAGCTTAGTGCATTGTTGTTCACAAGACCAATTGGCTGATATCTGACTAAGCCACTTGGTACAGCAAGGTTTGAAACATTAAGGAAGCTAATAGGTGTTTGTTGCATACAGTCCAAGAAGGAGTGTTGAGATTTGGCCTGCAATGCAACATTGGACCGTTGGCAGCTTGGAAGGATGCATGAAGCAGTAGCAACTCAGCCTAAAGGGCACGATCGAACTGAGTTCAAGAGCAGCAACTAGCTTAGCTGCCTTGTTTCATTTTGTTATTTTGGTTCATATGTAACTTGATCAAGTTAGCTTGTAACTTGACATCAAAGTTTGTATTTTTTGCTTAGTTTTTTTATTTGAGTTTGATGGATGTAAGGCTGGCCATACCAGCTTGCTTTGTCTTGTAATTTAAGTTAGCTTAAGTCTCTTATTAGTGGGAGTACGTAAATCATTAGGTAATGGTCATTTGACTTGTTAACTTTGCATTTATTTTTCATTATCAATCAATGAAAATTGCTGCTGATTTTCTCATCCATTTTTAGTGCTCAAGTTCTTTGTTTTTGCTCTTGGTTTTCATTTTAGTTCTTAAGCAAATAGGTTGTTATTTGTGTGTTGTTGCTGCCAATGTTCCAACACATATCCTTAAGAGAAAATAAAACTATTGATTAAGAACTTAATAAGACCAAATGAAAGGAACGAACTTCAATGCCTTAATTACTAATTTTAGAAGGAAAATAAGTACAATTTTCCAACAGAATTGTCGCCTTTAGGCTTCTAGGAATTTAGGGTTTCTTTTAGGAATCGCCATCAAGAGAGAAATTGAAGATTCATCAGAAAAAAAGCTGGAAATAGGAGAATAACAAAATGATCGTTTTGGATTTATGGAATTGTGGGTTATATTCCTTTTATATGTAGCAAAATAGATTACTCTTCATTAAACAACTTACTCTTCCTTTTATATATCAACGAAACTCATATTGTCTTTCCAAGCTGCGACTTGGATTTATTGGCATCGCAACTTGGCCTCCAATTCTGCATTTGAATTTTGCTTCTTTTAAACAAGGGCAGAGTGGTCATCTTGGCTCGTAATTTTGCCTTAGAAAACATTGTATGAAGTGGTTATTTAGTTCTTAGAAGGAGAGGATGCCATCTTTAGTTTAGAACGTTTTCTTTAAGTTCAATTTTCTTCATAGTTTTTAACAATATTATTCAACTCTCAAGCGATAATTCGTTGGATATTTATTTAATATTAAGTTTTTCTTAGATTTGTTTATTCCTTTTTTTTGTTATTCTTTATTTTTGTATATTTTATATTACTTATAAATTTACAATAAACTAAATTAATTATGTGATCAGAAGATCCTTAAGTTAATGGTTCAATAATTAAATAAAGATTAAAAATAGATTTAAAAAATATGGTGCGGTTTAATTCTCTTGATTTGTACTCATGTTGTTAATTCTAAAAGATAGGTAAGTTAGTGAAAATTCTAAGGAAAATTAGATTAAGAGCGAACCACCCACTTTACACTAGCCATTTAATAAGAGGCTACCCCAAGATTGATTCTAAGTAACAACTTCCAATTGACAAGCATAATAGCCAAATGAGAAATTGGTAAATGTAGTATACCACTTGAAGGTGTTATGGAATGTGCGATAGTGACACTTGTGCTTTTCAAGCACTTAGCAGTTAGCATAAATATGAAGACACTTCCATGTCATCGATTATAAATGAATGTTTATTGAACATAGATTTTTGTCATTGACTGAAAATGATCCTCAACCACTCCATTTATGAATTGAGGTTGAATAAGTGAAATACTCTATTATTGTTCCATTTACTTAACTTCATTTCGTGCACTAATTATTTTTATTTGTTTTATTGACTTTTGACTTATGTTAGTAATTAAGTTAGTTAGTTGAAGTCAGTTGCACACTTTCCTATAAGTTCGGTCCTTAGAATGCTTCTTAACGGATTTATTCCGTTGTAATTATCACTTGACAACAATACTATGCTGTTGTAGTTATCATACGAGTGGTGAACATTGTTTTGTATATATGTTTTCCACTGATTGATCATTCACTTTCATTTCAAAATTGTTTGTTTTAGTCAATGATTCATTTTCTTCTTTCAATTTTGAAATAAATTTTCTCTAATTGAAATTCATCAAAACTATCTTGTAACCCATCAAATGTATTTGTATTTAATTCACTAAAGTTGGAGGATACCTTGGGCTCTTCAAGAGACATGAGACAAAAGTTAGCTACTTCATTGTAGTCGTCATCATCTGAGGAGTCACATCACTCCATGTAGCCACCATTGCTTTATTTTTTTGTTTACTTTCTCCTTTCTTCTCCACAAAAGATAATCAAACTTGGTGTGATTCAGTTTGTTGCATCCATGGGTGCATAGCCTTCCCCTAAAAAATCTTTATGTTCCTAGGATTCAAAAGCTGCCAAACAACCGCCAAAAGGCTTATGAAGGCCTCCTTGTCGAGCTCCCTCGTTGTGAACTCGAACCAATCATTTCCCTACAAAAGAGGCACTTAATAATTAACTATCATGAATGTTGCATAATCTCAGTACCACGTTGTAGAAAGGGCATTCTCGTATGGCGTGTAAAATGTTCTCTCCCAGATCACCGCATCTCCTGTACTCAGGGTTATTGTGTGAAGAAAGATTGGCTCATTTAACAGTCGTAGGAAGGATCTGAAGGCCAAGTCTCTCGATCCAAATATCTTGATCTTGGGCAGCATTTTCAGATTCCAAATTTCCTTTCAAAAAACATGATGCGACCCATAACCCAAAGAGTTAAAGGAGTAGCCAATTGTAAAAAATCAATATAAATTTTTTTCTTTGATATACCCTACACATCAATGCCATCAAAGGAAAATTGATTCCTTTTATTGCAATGATTTTTAAAGGTAAACAATGAACTTATTTGTAAAAAAATAATTTAAATTATACAAAAATGGCTTTGGGATTGAACTATAGCGACTGATAATTATATTTTATATAGGGTCAGGAGTTATAGGTTTAGGATTATAAAATTAGGTGTTTAGAATTTGATTTAGCATTTAGTGGAAGAAGTGAAGAGGGAGTAGACATAAGATTGAAGATGAAGTAGAGTTAGTTGGTCAGTTCGGGTATTTAATTTGATCTCAATATTTATACGAGTTAGAATCATTTAAATTCTGAATAAATTTAAGTAACTGTCAAGTCGGAAAATAAATAAGAATACAACACCTATTAACGTCATAGATTAGCCTAAATCTTACACGTAAAACTTGACCCTAAAAATTGTTGAAATAAATTAAGATTGAAAAAACACACATTTCAAAATTAATTTTACAACAACACTATCTATACATATGATACGAAAAGGCTTATGCCATATGTGTTAAAAGGAAAGAAGAAACAAGGCAGTGAGAGAGATAGGGATGGATATATCGTTATAGGAAATGACAAGGAACAAGAAGCAAGCAGAGATAAGGACCTTAAGATTCAATTTCTTCTCTTAATCGACTGCTTCTAATGTATTTTATTTTTTTAAATATACATTCTTCTTCTTATACTTGCTACAACAGTCCATCTATAAGTTCGAACCAAAAAAAGAAAGAACAAAATTCAGTGGATGTCATGATATAAATATAATTTATACTTCACAAGACAACTATGTTGTAAGATTGAGTTTGATCCCAAATAATCCTATTCTCTTCCTTCAATTATAAAAATAAAAAATAAACTTTATATTTGTTAATTGATTTCATAAATATTAAATTATAAAATTTTAATTATGCGTTGAGCTGACCATTTGTTTGTGTCAAATTATAGAGTAAATAATTAAAGATTAAAATATACTCTAAGCTAAGTTTTTAGAACTAGACTAGTGGTCAAACTAGTCAGACCATTAGTTCATACGGTTGGATTAAAGAAATTATCAAAAAAATCATTAAAAAAAACTAGCTCAATAGATTTTTTAGCTTGGTTCAACCGGCCTGTTCCGGTTCGCGGATCAATCAATTTGATGCTAAACTTTGGATCTATACCCCAATCAGTTCTCGATCTGATTGGCCAATTCAATTCAAACAATCATGACTCTAAGTCTCTACACTTGCAACATTTGAAATTTAGTCATCTTGCTTTTATTTTCAAGAATTTAATCCCTTTACTTATTGGATTTAAAAATTCACTTTCAAATTATATATAACCACATACCATTTAAATGAAAAGTTAACGATATTAACTATTTGTACTAATCAATAACATTATAAAAATATAGAAACCGATAGAAATTAAAATATAAAGATTAAATTTTAAATTTAAGCAATTTAGAAGGACCAAATTTGAAAATTAACCATTTTTTATGAAATGTAAAAAGGAAAAGATGCATGTTGGCTGTGCGGGACGTGTAAGTTACAGGTATATAAATTTTGATCATATTCTAGGGATTAAAACTAAAATTATACCATTATTTTAAATCTAAAGAAAAAAAAGGGGTTTGTTTGATTTTGGGCACATGTCGATAGAAGGAATGGTTTGGGTACTACTTTTATATATAGTGTAGATAATTATTTGTTTATAATAATTCACTTTACTATATTTTTATTTTCAAACAAATACCCAATCGTTAAATTTGATCCTTTTTTTTTTAATTTTACCATACAATTAACTAATCTATACTACTATATATAAAAGGAAGGACCTTCCTAATTGACGCATGTTAAGTCTCACGTTCTCTCTCTCTCTTCTTCTGCTTCTTCTTCATCCCTTTTTTTTTTTATACAATATTGGTCAAATATCACTTTTAGTCCCTCTACTTGACACATGTTTAGTCTTTCTCTTTTTTTGGCATTTTATAGAAAATTGGTCAAATATCACTTTTGGTCCCTGTACTAGGCCTAAAATTATTTAATCTTTATACTTGAATTTTTACAATAATTTGGTCCTATTTTTTTCATAATGTTTAGTTCAAATAGTTAATATTATTGATTACTTTGATAAATTTTTAGACGTGAATGTTTTAAACAAAATCTACTCTAAAAATTTTATTTTGATATGATGAGTTTAAATAAGTTTTTTTTTTTAAATCCGCATTGGCTACCAAAATTATTAACAATGCTAATGCTAATTATTTGGACTAACTAATGACATGATTCTTCCCCTTTTTCAATCATTATTTCCCCTTTTTCAATAATTATAAGATAATGGTAAAATTACAATTTCGATGTCTCTGCTAAACTCACATCTAATATTTGATATTTATATTTGAATTATACATAATTTGGTCCTTTACTTTTACAATGGCATTAATTGATCCAAATAATTTACATATTTATATGTAATAATTATTTTATTATTTTATTATTATATCCTTTGTATGCTGACAAGTGTTCAAGAATTAAAAAAAATTTATTTGTAGTTGAAAGGCTAATGGTGATTATTTTCAACTATTTATAAACGTCTTTACAAAAAAAAAAAAAAAAAGGACTATGAACGGGCAAAGTGGCATGACACCATATTTTTTTCTATAGATTACATAACAATGGTCATGTTTCATTTTTGTTCTCTACACTATGCTTAAATTTAAGATTTAATCTTTATACTTCAACTTCTTGACATAATTTGGTATCTCAACTTTTACAAGGTAATTGATTAGCCCAAATGCTTTATTGATTAAAATGATGATGTAATTTTTAAAAGTTGTTAACACCATTAAAATTATCTATTAAATTCATGTCCATTGCAAATATTTTTTTGGTTACATGATTATCATGTGAGTATTTAAAAAAAAAATTAAAATGTTACTCCAATAAATTTAATAGAAAACTTTAATGGTGTTAACAAATGGAGTTGAAATTTTTAATTTGAAAAGTAGAGGGACTAAATTATTAAAACTTAAAGTATGAAGACTAAATTCTAAAAGCATGAAGAGAACAGAGACTTGAAGTACATTTTAACTTTTAAATTTTATCTATAATTTTATTAAAAACTATGAACCCAACGCAAAGAGTGGTAGAGAGTCATACTAGTTTAAATTAAAAAAAAATTATATCACAAAGTGATTTAAAGTGTTTTGGATATCTTAAAATAATTTAATGAAAGTGTAATTATCAAATAATAATTCTATATTCTTGTCTTGACTTGTATGAAACAATGGTTAAAGTTTTTGTCAGAAACTCGTTTAATACGAATTTAAACTATGTTACCTTCATTTTCCACTCTCAGTACAATATAAAAAAAAATACATATTCTTGTAATTACAAAAAATTCCAATTCTTTATACGTTGGGTAAAAGTATTAATATTGTGAGATGCCTCTTAATAATAAACACTGGTTATTTGTTTCAGTATAAAAATAAGCCAATACATCATGGGCGAAACTAGAAAATTTGTTTAGGGGGCAAAATTAAATTGTAATTTTTTTATAGTAAAAATACAATTTTATCATTTTAATAGCTTATATCTTTATAATTTTTAAAAAATTAAATTAAATTTTTATATTTTTAGGGACGGTCAAAGTGCAATTTTAACTTTACTAAGTTAAAATTTTAAAAATTTTAAAAGACTTAAATAAAAATTTTCCATTTTAAGAGAGGTAGAGCCCTTGCCAATCCCCTAGTTTCGCCCCTGCAAGACGTAGTATGCTACTTAAGAGGTCATGTGGTTTTCATTTTTCTAAAGGCCCATTTGGATGTACTAGAAAACATGTGAGTTGGTATTAAATTTTTTAGAATTAGATTAGTGGTCGAATCAATTAAATTATCGATTTATTTTTTTAATTGGTTCAACTAATTTATATGATTTCTTATTCAATTAGTTTAAATTTTTCTTTCAAAAAATATTTTAATTTATTTTTTATCCAATCAATCAGATCTAATTCAAATAATATTCATTCGCATCTTTTAAGGAAAAAAATAACTAAAACGCAAGTTAACTAGAAAACTGTTTGGATAACCTCCAATCAACCACATTGAAGCATAATTTTTCACTTGACGCTTGGGGTCCATTGCATAGACAAAAGCTCCAATAAATAATAAAATTATCATTTTACCCCTTAAATTTATTATTTTTTTAGTGTAATAATAGTTTTAATTACTATTTAATATATATTATTTGATCTAAATATAATATAAATATTTGTATGCAATTAATTTTTTAATATAAGTGTAAATTTTAATTATAATTATAATTGAATATAAATATAAATATAAATATATTTTATATTTTAATTTAAATATATATATTTTTAAAAATTATTACATGTGTATATTTTAATTTAATGTCCTTAATGATATTTTTTTTTATTCTGATATCATTGTTACTGTTGCATTTAAATCCAAACACATTTCTCACCAGTGATTTTCAATCTCACTGTTTCAAACTCAATCTCGCGGCTACAATAGTTAATATTATAGTCACTTTTTTTTAAAGATATAATTGAAGTTAATCTCATTAGTAATCCAAAATAAGTCTTAGGGTACATTTGAATGGGTGGTAGATTTACTTCAATGAGATTAAAAATAATGACAGCACGAAGTCAAATGTTATTTGGGTTCAAATGTTATTGTAAGGTGAGATTAAAATAAAAAACTATCTTTAAAGAAATTAGTTTCCAATAGATTTATAATATAATAAATAATAAAATTTATATTTATATTAAATTATAAAAACATAAATATATTTTTGTTAAATAATAATTAAAAAGTATTAATTAAATTTAAAATTATATAATAGTTTATAATAAATCTATTTTTTATAATTATTAAAGTTATATTTACATTGTATACTATATTGAGTTTTTATAAACCCATTAAGAAGGAACAAATTTCTCACCCAGTAGCTTTTTCTTCTTCTACTACTGTTTGGCAATTGAGAAAATGTAAAGAGATGAATATTTTTTATTATTGAAAAGAAATTCAATACAACTGTATTTTTCACAACTATTACTCAGTGCATATATATTGACTGAGAGAAATTGGTAATCATGTAAATCATGCTCATACATATGCATAACAACTTTAACAGATCTTGGCTAACAACTAATTAATCGAGCTGTTACAATAGCTAGATAACAGACTCAAGACCTTCAAACTACCATTCTATCATTCTTCTGGTTTTTGTTATCTTGAGAAACGTTGCATCAAGAACTTGAAGACCACGCCTGAAGTCAGCAAATCGACTAGGTGGAACTGGTTTTGTAAACACGTCTGCAAGTTGATGGGTGGATGGCACAAAATTGACTTGCAACACACCAACTAACATGCTTGATTCGAGCATGATGAGTAAATTTTGCAGTCATAGAGATAGCGAATGTAACACCCCAAACCCAACCTAGACGTTATGGCCAAATCTGGCAGTGCCACATTGAAGTACTTTTTCGAAAACTAACTTATGCTGATGAAAAACTCGTTTGGAAGTTTGAAACCTCTTTGTTAGAACTCAAATCATTTAAGTTGTTCATTGTTCATTTTATACTGTCATTACCTTTAAAACTATGTATGTTGCGGAAGCATTTCAAAAGTGTTGCGAAAACGTGGTGTTTTGAAAACAATTATCGTTTTGGAAAACCGCGTTCTACTTTTAACAGGTATAAATCTTAATAAACAAAAATCCCAAATTAAAAGCTAGATAACTAGAGAGGCCTTATTACATAATTTAAAACCCAAAACGAAAGTAAATAAAAGAAAACAGAAGCAGTAGTGTGGCCATCTCCAAGACCCTCGCAGCACCAATCCGCCTAAGGATTACCTGAACAGTTAAAACAAATGGGTGAGTTTACGAAAACTCAGTGTGTAATCCCAATAATAAACAAACAGTATCAACACAGTCTAGGCCTAAGCCCAGATCAGTAACAGTCTGGGCCTGAGCCCATTACGATAATAGTAACAGTGTGGGCCTTAGCCCAATGCAGTAACAATACAGTATAACAATGTAACCCGAGCCAACACACCACTCTGTACCACCAACACACCATGTGGGGACAAAGTCGACCTACTCAACCAACACACCAATATCGTAGCAAAAGTTTGCGATGAATGATAACGCAACAAAGCCGCGATGATCGATGATATGGCACAAAGCCATGTGTAGCGATACGAAGCCATCAATAGCGACACAAAGGCATCAGTAACGACACAAAGCCATCAATAGTGGCACAAAGCCATCAATAGTGGTGGCACAAAGCCATCAATAGCGGCACACAACCATAAATATTACAGTAATGCTGCTAGTAATAGTAACATAGCAAAGCTGCTAGTAATAGGCTTTAAGCCATCAGTAGGTCCACAGTCGTCTTATGCGACCGGTGCAACCTTAGGTCCATAGTCATCTTGTGCGACCTGTGAGACCATATCGGTACAGTACACTTCTTCCAAAATATATAAAACCATCCCCAAGCAAAGTGTCATGTCATAAATCATACATAAATGCAGAATATCATACTCAGAAAGAACAGTCAAATCATAGCACAAATCAGTCATTTACCCTCGAAGGGTAAAATAGTTATTTTACAAATCAGTCATTTACCCTCGAAGGGTAAAATAGTTTTTTTACCCTATAGAGGTATTTTGGTCATTTTACTTACCTTGGGGTCTAGGTACTCTTATCGACCCACCAGAAGGTCTATAGTCGCCTCGAGCGACTCATGTAACCTTAACGATCCTAACAATGTGAATAGGCCTGGGGCCCATTATGCGGCCCATGTGGGCCCACACAATCGTGTAGCCCATTAAGCTCAAAATTTACCACTGCCATTCGAACTACGCAGCCCAATCTAGTATTTGCCACGAACCGTTGCTTTTATTCGTGTGAAGCCCACGAGCCTATTGGGCCCACACCTATTTCGGCCTATCGAGGCCCATAACAGCCTAGGCCCATGAGAACGTTCATGGTGGCCTTTACAGTCTTACGTCCATGATTCGTGGGTTTTGCTTACCACATGTGCTTTCGCACACCCATATGGCCAAAAGGCCATTCTTTTGACTTTTTAACTTTTCGGCTTTTGTCGTTCTACAGTCTATTCAGTGTGTGAATACCCACCTACTTACGAGAATGCATCGAAGTCCATGACTGCCAACCTAGATTCAAACCATAACCCAATATTAGTTTTTTAATTGCTAGGGTTAAACACCCTCTTATTAATCCCCAAGTATGATACATACTTCTTACCTTGGTTAAGCAAGTATGATATAATCCCTCCTTAAACCAGTGATCACCAATCCTTGGCACATCCTATATTGAATCTTAGTCACTTTAACCATCACCATGAACGAAACTAACTAGATCCGAAAGAACAACAACTTACCACTATGCAGAAGAAATCGGCCTATACCCACACAAGAGTCGAAACGCTTGAACCTTTATCATGAATTGACAACATAGGAAGATGTTAGAAGAAAAGATTACAACAGTGAAGAGAGACAAACGTAAACCAAGAGCACTTACCGATTCGTCAGAGAACCCCTACTAGCCGGAAATAGAATAACTGAATAGAGGGAAAAATTATTTGGCTAACCTAACACACGGAAGGAGAAGAGAACTGAAACAACAGAAATAGGAGGAAAGAGTTGATATATCCGGTCTAAGACAGAAGAAGAGGTAAATGCTAATGACCGATTGAAAGAGAAGGAACATGAAGGTTCGACACAGGTGATGAAAATTAAGAGATGAGAGATGAGGGGGAGAAGAAAGCCGAAAGAAAAAGAGTAAAAAATAAAATACTCGAATGGTCTAATAATGAGCAATCGGCCTCAGACAAAAACAAAAACAAACACCAATGGACCGAAATGGAGAGCACTAAGAGCACACTTTCGGCATTATGGGAAAAGAGGTCTTATGACTGAATTTGCACAATGGGGAGTCCCATATTCGGCAAACTACTAACACTTCCCTCAACCTCCCATAATCCACTCCTACAATCTCTTAACCTATCGGTTTGACTCTTTTTCAAACTCCTCTACAAATCCCTCACGAAATCCTCCTTGATTTTCTCTAAGACTCATTCAAATTTCAACCTGCAGAGTTCTAGTCAGACTCCACTTCTCACTCAGCAAAAGAGTAAAATAAATACTTTTTTGTGCAAAGGGTGACTCGAACCCCCAAACTCCTTAGAAGCACAACACGCCACTACCACTACACCACCACTCTCTTTGTATCATATAATACCTAATTTAATTAAAGAAGCCTACTATCTAGAACCAAGGGCCCTATTCACTTAAAATTAAAATTTTTGCTAAAGCACATATTTGAACCCAGGATTTCTCAGACACTCCCAGAGCACACAACCACTAAGCCAAACACACAATTGTGTCACTTTCCTGCACAATTAAATCTTTATGTGCAGTTTCTTAACTGCTCCCCTGCTCAAAACCTAATACTTCTAGTCCCAAATTCGGGGTGTTACAGCGAAAGTATTATAGCACCAAACAACAGGAACTTGAGACAGAGATATGCCAAGTTCTGTTATCAACTGTTGAACTATAACACCCTTAACCCCTCTCCGTCATCGGATTAGGGTCACAAGCATTACTAATGAATCAAACACTTAGCCATAATCAACATATAAACTAACTAATAACATTATAATATGCAGGGGCAGATCACGACAATCTAATACTTTTATGCTAGATTCTTATATGCTAGATTCTTATACATTCAAATAACTAAATTATGCAATGCATTTTTAAACTTGGTCTTCCACTGTCTACACTCTTATCACTATTTATCCCTTCTAGAATGTTAGAATTTGGATATGTACAAGACTATTCCAATTTTTAGCATTAGGGTATTAGTACATACTTCGTCTATGATTATCTTTTTAATTTATCTTCGATGATGTTAGTGGAATGTACTTAATTTAGATTTGCTGATCCACCCTAATACAAAATAAAATTACTCTTGCAGCCCCTATTTCAGGTCTACGGGACCTTAAAAGTAGTTTAAATCAGGCAAGGACTAATTTGAAACAATTTTGGAAGTTTAGGAAATAATTATAGAAATTTTGATTTCAGGGGTCACACACCCGTATGGTCAGGCCATCTAACTCGATCACTTAGGTCACACACCTATGTGCATTGCTCGTGTGTGACACATACCCGTGTGGCCAGGCCGTGTGCACCTAAAAGTACCGTAAAACTCAAGTTTACCATTTCCTACTTACTTAGGCACTAAGCAACTCAAGTACCAATCATTTAACCTATTCAAAACACGATTAAACATGCCCAAAATACACCAAATTCATCACCTAATATGCCTAACCAATGTGCCCTCATTTGTACCATATTTTATATGTTCAAATACATCAACAACACATCAAACATTCAATACTTTTATTCATATCACATTTACCATATTTGAACTAACTTTCAACTTCTAAAGTTACCAAATATGAAGCTAAGCACATACCAAGCATTATGCTAAGCTGCCAAACTTTAAACTATTACATACCAAATTATGAACTAGGCTAACATACCAACATAGCCTCAACCACAACCATATACACATTTAACCATCATTTCACTAGCAACTAAGTTAACAAGACCTTATAAATAATATCAACAAAAGACTCCCTAGGTACATGTCATTACAAAATGAAATATCACCATATTTTGAGCTTGAGATTTGTGATTTGATGCTCAGTCGGCGATAAATCAAATAGTACCTAGCCTGGGCACGGAAAACAATCACACGCTGAGTAAAACTCAATGGTATTTCTATAATTCGAATAATATAAACTTGATATAAGTAATTAAAATGCAAAATATAACAAGAAAGTTATGTACATGTGTTTCAAATCAATAATATAATTTGGCTCATTCATTATTCACATCTACTAAGACTTTCACATGTTCAAATATGTATATATCAATGGCATTTCATTTCACATTCGAATACATCAACTCATGCAATGGCATGATTCATATCTTTGTTCAATACTTGAATTTGTTCAAGTTTCACATCTCAATTCATCATTTCATATTTCATATTTCATTTCATAATCATTTCTCATCTTTGCCATTTCAACATTTTCTCATCTTATATTCATTTCTCATTTTCGTTATTTCAATATCAATCATATAAATTATTATTTTACTTTCCCCTATTACCACGACACGGACTCGGATGGATACACAGATCCAACCAACACACCAGTTTGGCACCCAATGCCTCTCAGATAAATCCGAAGTAATAACTATGCCCAGTGCTATATAAATTAACACCCAGTGCCTCATTGGTTAAACCGAAGCAAATTGGCACCCAGTGCCTCATCGACTCGAGGTTGAAGTAATCGCTGAACTCTTTCTATCCTATGGCATGCCATCTATATCAAACTCAGCCTGATACAGTTAATAGAGATTCATTTTACTTTTCAATACAACCAAAGTCTCAATTTCATGAATGTATATTATCACATATAAGCATATATTCAATTTGATAATAATCACATTTTTCTTAATACACATATATTTATAATCAGTATATTTCATAATATACAAAATCAATCTATATCGTTTCAATTATGAATTTAATTCAATAATATAGTACCAAAGTACTCACCTCAAATGCTTACCATATGCAAACAATTATATATGCAATAATTTACTATTTAATTTGGATTATAGAAACATAAACCGTGATTTTCAAGCTATTCGAAATCGATTTTATCCAACACCCTCGACTATCAGGTCGTCACATGAACCCACAAGAGCTCAGACACATAGTTGGCAACACTACGATACTCAGACTTGGAAGATGATCGTGAAACCACATTCTGCTTCTTAAAACATCATACAACCGGATTTGATCCAAGAAAAACACAATATCCAAATGTTGAACGATGATCTTCTACCATAGAAGCCCAACCAACATCATAATAACACACCACTGTAGATGAACCTTTGGTAAAGTAAAACCCATGATTCAACATACCATTGAGATACTTTAGAACATGTTTCACTGCCTTCTAATGAACTTCAAAGGACTCTTCATATACTGACTAAGCTTGTTTACACAATATGTTAAGTCAAGTCGAGTGAGACACACATATTGTAAAGACCCTATCACACTGTGATAGAAATAACCATCTTCAAATGGACTGCCTTCTAATGATGATAACTTTAATGTGCTAACCATAGACATAGGAATGGATGCAGCACCTATCACACTTGTTTTTGTAAGCAGCTCCGTAACATATTTTCGTTGAGTAAGAAACAACTCGTTTGGGGTAAACAGACTTGAATACCAAGAAAAAAAATGAAGAGCACCAAGATCTTTCAATGAAAATGTATTGTGAAAATGTTTTACAACCTCATCAATTTCATCCTTAAAGGTGCCAGTAAGCACAATATCATCAACATATGCTTTGAGTAATAGAGTGGACATAGTAGAAATCCTTATGAACAAAGATGGATCGACTTTAGATGGCTGAAATCTGAGCGTATCAACCAAAAACTTTCAAAGTGAGTGAAACTATGCTTGAGGTGCCTAACGCAAACCACACAAAGGCTTGTGAAGATGACATACAAGTTTCTCCCTATTAACATCAGCAACTTCAAACCTGAGTGGTTGTGTTATGTAAATTTCTTCTGTCAACTTTTCATTAAGAAAAGTATTGTTAACATCCACTTAGCTCAACAACCATCTTTGCATAACAACAAGAGCAAGCACAATACGAATAGTATTAGCTCGAATTACAGGATTGAAGGTGTCAACAAAATCTAAGCTGATATTTTAGGAAAACCCCTTGGCCACTAATCGAGCCTTGTATCTTTCAACAGAGCCATCAGGTTTTTTTAACCTTAAACAACCATTTATAACTCACTACATTTCTGTTTGGAGGTAGAGTGCAAAGAGACCATGTATGATTGCGGATCAAAGCTTCGAGTTCATCATGAACTGTTGTTTTCCAACAAGAAAATTGCATGGCCTGATGGATATCAGTGGGTACATTTTTAGGAGAACAGGTTGTCTTAGTAAGATAGACCTTGGATTTAAAAATACTAGTCTTGATTCTGGTGACCATATGGTGAGTATTAAAGGTAAGTTGAGGTTGTGAAGTGGAGGGAACCGTCACAGAGCATGAAGTTGATGCACTAGAAAAGGAAGGCAGTGTGGGGGAAGATGAACTGTGAATAGAGGGATTAGATGATGACCATGAAGTAAGTATAGAAGGTAGACTTGTATATGGTACAGAAGTTGATGTGGATAAAGTTGACAAAGAAGGAGATGATGTAACAAGTGATGGTACGATTAGAAGAGAAGAAGACTGAGTATGATGTGACTTATCATAAAGGGATAGAATTGAGTTGAACTATGTAACTTGACATAATGGAAAAATATGCTCATAAAAGGTCACATGTCTAGAAACATAAACTTTGTTTGTAGGTGACAAGCATCTATAGCCTTTATACACAGAAGAGTAACCAAGGAACGTACAAGGTGTGGACCAAAAATGTAGTTTGTGGGTATTATAGGGTCGCAATTTGGGAAAAAAATGCATCCAAACACTCTAAGAAAAGTGTAATTAGGTTTAATGTGAAACAATTTTTCATAGGGATAAAGGTTACTTAAAGGAATTCAAGGCAACCTGTTACCCAAGAACACTGCACTACTAAATGCATCATTCCAATATAAGAGTGGCAAAGACGAGTGTGCTAACATAGAGAGACCTATTTCAATAATTTGTCGATGTTTCCTCTCAATATGCCCATTTTGTTCTGACGTGTGTGGACAAAAAAATCTATATATAATACCATGAGAATAGAGATAAGCCTTAAGAGCCTGAAATTCGCCTCCACCGTCTATTTGAAAAACCTTTAGTTTGCAACTAAGTATATGCTCAACTTGACAATGAAATTGCTCAAATGCTTAGCTTGACAATAAAATTGCTCAAACACTGAGAGTACACCCGACTTTTGTTTCAAAAAATACACACATGTATACCGAGAGTAAGCATTAGTAAATGCCACATAATATAGAAAACCATTGGAAAACAAAGAAGCAAGCCCCCAAACATCAGCAACAACTAATGCAAGTGGAGTTGTATACTTAGTATCAGACTTGGTGAAAGGAAATTTATGTTGTTTACCAAGATGACAAGCTACACAAACAACATCAGTTTTATTCTTTTGAAAAACAACATTACAATGAGCCAATGTCTGCATAAGAACTATGTTACAGGGATGACTTAACCTTTGATGCCAAACATCCAACGAAATAGACTTTTCAGCTACATAGCAACTAGTTGGTAAATAAGTAACATGTTTTTAGTCTGAAGACAATAACAACCATGTTGCAAAGAGTCACGAAATAACACATCCTTTGATTTCAAGTCTCAAACTTGACAATTAGTAGGATGGAACTCAACAAGTACCTAATTGTCCTTTGTGAACTTGGAACAACAAATTCCTGGTTATGCCAAGAACATAAAACAACGAACATAGATAACAAGGGCAAGACCTCGTAAATAAAGACAATTGTGTAACTCGAGCAATAGGCAAAGCACTACCATTACCAATAAGAACTTACCTGAACCAATACAAGGCACACTTAAGGTAAGAGATGCAACATTATTGGTAAGGTGATTTGTAGCCCTTAAACCAGGATACCAAGCATTGTCCTCAACAATATTAAGTGTAGCAACCAAAGCTTAATCATGTTAATAGGAGAAGAAGAAGAAGTCGTTGGTGAAGGCACTGGTGGTGAACTCCATGATGGTGAAGGAACCATAAGAGGATTAGACTAAGGTTGTGGATAAGACTATGCATCAGAATATCCTGAAACCATCAGGTTGGAAGGGAAACCAACAAATTGAGGAGGTGCATATGGATAATACTATACTGATAATGTGAGGGAGACCATTTGAGGGTGCATTGAGGGAATTCCAAAACCACACACATGAGCTTGAATCGGTGGACGATAGGAAGTGTTTTTGTAACTTGTATCGAAATGATGATAGCACTGATCAAATAGATGTCTAATTTTTCCACAGAGCTGACATTGAGGCCGAGAGCCAGATCTGCCTCATCCACATCTTCTGTACAAACTAGAACCAAATCTAATAGAAGATGATTGATAAATAGGTGTAGACTCATGACTAGATTGAATTGCATTAGAATTATGAATCGCAACATTAGCTACAACTGGAACAACAATCATTAGCTTCTATTGTCGTGCTTCAGCATTAATAAGCACTGTTGAAACACCCTAAACTTTGTATGGCACTGTGTTAGTAGAGATAACTGTGAGAATTGACTCGTACTCTGAAAGAAGGTAATTGAAAATGGTCGTAACATGCTCAAGTTCACTTATCACTTCTCCATAACTTGCTAGCTAATGATAAAACATTTTAATCTTCATGAGAAAATCCTTCATTGATAGCTCACTTTTCTTTTGAGAGTGCAAAGCTTGACGATAATACATCAGCTTGGATGTGGTTTTGCTACCATACAAATTGCTTAATGTTGTCTAGATCTGAATCGTAAATTCCATTCTTATCAGGTGAGGAAAAATATGTTGACTAACAGATGAAAGAAGCCATGATGCCAATGCGCTATCCTACTATTCGAAATGATCAAAATCAGGGTTGCCCAAACAACACCATCTGAATTTGTAAGAAATCGAGACAAAAAAAGAAAGGAAGCATCAACAGAACGTTAAAGCTCGTGTGTTTTGAGAGTCAATAGAACTTGCTATTTCCACAACAAATAATTTGAATCATCAAGTACAATGGTAAGACGTTTAGTCGATTATCATTTATATCACTATCAAACAAAGAGAAAGAGTGGTCTAAATTCATGACAAACATTGGTGATGAACATGGAGGAGAAAGTAGCAATAATAGATAAATCAACAAGCTTAAACCGTGAGGAATAATGGCTCTGATACCAAGTTAGAAAATGAAACAAAATATCATGTTTAGCTGCTATTTGGCAGTTGAGAAAACATAAAGAGATGAATATTTTTTTATTATTTAAAAGAAATTCAAAACAACTATATTTTTTACAACTATTAATCAATGCATATATATATTGATTAAGAGAAGTTGGTAATCATGTAAAGCATGCTCATAAGTACGCATAACAACTTTTACAAATCTTGGCTAACAACTAATTAGCTAAGTTGTTATAATAGTTGGATTACAGACTCTAGGCATTCATACTACCATTCTATCATCATTCACTGGAAAACTATAAATTTGTACAATATCCTTTTACTGGTGTCATCGTTTGAGGAAAATATTTTATAATTGTGTCTCTTTTGGTTGGTTGGTTAACTACGAAAGGGAAAACTATTTTAATATCGACGCTAGTATAGTTATTTTAATACTAATAAGACTACGAGAGGCCTTGCACAAGGTGCTGCTTAGACTTCATGATGATGGTAAACGAATACTAAATAATAACATGTTGCAGAGTTTCATCAAATGTATCCCTTGTTTGGGTTAGGAGGTAAACGAATACTAGAGCTTCGATTTCTTATGTTGGCTTCCATGTTTGGGAGGATTTTCCACCACTTATTACTACATATTTCTTTCTTTCTTAATGAAGTTTTAGTTATTCAAAAAAAAAAATATTGATATAAATAATCGTTTAAGGTCTAAGAAGCCCAATAAAAATTTTCAAAAAAAAATCTATTAATTCGCTTGATAAAAAATGTTTTCAATTAAATCCTCAAGCATTATCTATATAAAAAAAACTGCATTAATTAAATCCTTTCATTAACAGTTTTCATCTTTGATTATTAATGTGCAGACATGATCGTTAACGGTAGTTGAGTCAATCGTCATGATATTGACATAGCACTACCAGTAAAAATAAAAAGTTATAAACATTATTTAAAAAAATCAGGTTCAATATGAATATGGACAAATGAACATCCAAGTGCAATTAATTTTGGATATCTTTTTGTTGACGCTCATTCTAGATAGAATGTAACGACCCGATTTTCAGTAGTGTAGGAAAATATAGTTTTAAAACCCCATTTCTTTAAACGGAATTCATAAATATTAAATAGGAATATTTACGGAGTTATTATAAAAATACATTGAAATTCGGTTAAGTAATTTAGCCGAAAAAGTAGTTAATAAGGTTTAGAGACTAAATTGCAAAAGTTCAATTACTATAGCGTTGTAATTAGGAAAAGACTTGGGGAATTAGGTAGCAATTATCCAAAAGATCAAAATGGTAAATAAACTAATATTTAGTAGTGGATAGTGGATGATGAAAGTAATTGCCATTAGGATTAATTAATGGTAATTAAAGTAAGTTAAAGCATGATTAAACTAATTAATTAAGATTAAAATATACTAATAACCTATATAAGCTAGACTTAATTATGGGCCGAATCGGGTCAATGCAAATTTCTAGGCCCAAGCTCGACCCAAAAAATAGGCCTAAAGTTTTGTCCAAGTCTAGCCCAGATAAAAAATGCTAAACCCGAGTCCGACCCACTCGTATTAAAAAAATTATATTATTTTTTATATAAAAAAATTAAAAAAATATATAATTCATCAAATACACTAAAAACATTAAAATAAATGTTTCCCAATAATTTGAAGATACATTAAAAAAAGTCTTAATACTTAAATAACACTAACATAGTTGCAACTTAGCAAGCAAATGCCTCTAAAATAGTAATAAATTTAATAATAAAACAAGATTTATACAATATCTAAACAATAACAACAAAATAATAACAATATAATAGCAAAATAGTAGCAAAACAACATCAAAATGGCAACAAACAACAACAAAATAATAATAAATGGTGGTGAAAAAATTTAGGCAAATTCGGGTTAGGCTAGGCCAAGCTCGAGCTAGAAATATCTTATCGAGGCCCGACATGTTTAGAAAATAGGTCTTTTTTGTCCAAGCCTATTTTTCGGGCTTATATTTTTGTCCAAACCCTTTCACTTTTCGAGCGGGCCTTTGGGCCTGGACGGGTGTCTCAGCCCATGATCAAGTCTAATATAAGCTAAAGTTAGGGGAAATAAAAAGATGAAACCATCATCTCCATCCTCCATCACCCTCGACCATAGCCAAAAGAGAAAAGAAAGCTTCCAAAAGCCCTTTTGCATTCGGCTAAAATTTCAAGTAAGTCCCTTGGCCATTTTTATTTTATTTTTATAGATTTATGATCATGTGAGCTTGATATTATTGAAAATTTACTAAGTTTTCGTTGATGAGAAATTGATGACTTAGGTTTGAAGTTGATAGAAATTAAACATAGATTATGAAAAGGACTAAATTGTAAAGCCTAATAAGCTTGGTTGTTAACTTTGTTATATTAGAGACCAAATTAAATAAAGTGAAAACATGTCATGAAATTATGCTAGGAATAGAAAGTATAAGGTCCTTAATGAAAGAATATGAAATTGGATTTTAATTCGAAGCTATATATCGAAAGATATACAAATATTAAATTTAGAGACTAAATTGAATAAAATAAAAATATGATTGGCTTTACATTTGAATGTGAATTGGAAAAAATTTGAAATTGTTTATTTGTTGAATTATCATTTGTAGATAAAGTCGATACCAAGCCGTTGAGAGGTAAAGGAAAAACGAGAGTTGTCGACAAATGACGCGCAATCCTGGTTCATACTTTTATGATTTGAGATCAATTTAATTATTTTCATATTCATGTTAATTACAAGACTAAATATCGAGGCGGGTATATAATGACTATACAAATTAAATTGTTGTGATTGATATTAAAAATATCGAGCTAGTGGACTAAATTGAATAAAATAGAAAATAGAATGATTCATTTGAAGCCTGATATATAAATTGAAAATGGTTTGAAACATGTTATATGATAAGATGAAATTGAGAATTGAGAATGATGGAATATGAATTGAACCATATAATGTAATTGGAACTTTGATTACGTTATTAGTTGTTCAGATAAGGTTGAATGTAGTTGGCATGCCATAGGGTTAGGGTATTAATTAGAAACCATCGTTGTTGGGCAACCCGGGATGGTGGAATATACATATAGAGTCATCATTTTCGGGCAACTCGGGGTGACAAAATAAACAAACTGTGAAAACCATCGTTGTTGGGCAACCCAGTGTGGTAGTATATATATGTTTCAGAGTTATCGTCACTGGACAACCTGGGGTGATAAAGTATAGATTCGCGTATCTATTATTAGTCCATGTCGGGTTAAAAGGGTTATAAAAACATGAATTGGCTATATGGTAATTGAAATGAAATGTGATTAGATTTGGTATACTTGAATACATATGAAATGTGATATATGACAGCATGTGAAAGACCATGTGAATTGACTAAAAATGAGCCATAGAGGTCGATTTGAGTTGAACGAGCCATTAAGCTCGAAAGTATTGAAATAGAATACTAAGATGATGCTTCATTTTGGTATGATACAATAAAGGAAACTAGAACCCTAATGTTGATTGGCATGATATGATAAGTATAAATACAAATGTTAGTGCATTGATGTATAAATCTACTATACATGTTCATGTCATATGTAAACAATATCTATTGGTATAAATGGTATGTAAATTAGATAAGCATTAGACTTACATTGATTGTATACATTTGATTATTGCTTGTAATATATTGATTTAAATTATGGAAGTACCACTAAGTTTTACCACTTAGCGTACAGTTTGTTTATTCTGTGGGCAGGCTTAGATGGATCTCGAAGTCCCTAGACGTAATTCAGCATCCAGCTGGCGATCTTCAACTTAGCAGTGTTTGTATTGTCCTTTTCGTTTTATTATATGGTGGTACCTAGATTTGAGTTGTTTTGTATATCATAAACGGATAGGTTCATACTCAAGTAGAAACGATTAACTTCATATGGTCAAATAGTATTGTAAATGTCATGTTTAAGATGCTTGAAATTGAAATGATCATATTATGCTATGTTAAATGGAATGGCTTGATACCAAATGTTCAAATGGTTCAAAATGGTGAAAATTATCATAGGTATAAATGTATTCAATGACATTTTGAATAATGCATATGTTAAGTGTTTTTTTATGGTTAGAATTGAGCATATGGATGTGACATTTTTGGTTAAATGGCTGAATGGAAGAATTGATTATGTGTTTGAAAGATTTGAATAGGTACCAAATTGACCCTTTTAGAAATAGGCAATCATGTTGCGACGTCGAGTTCTTGTCGTCGCAACTCAACATCGTGATGAGAAGTCGTCAGTGATTTGCGTCGGGACGAGGAACTCCCATAATTGCGATGTCAACTCGATATTTTACAAACTTTACAATTTGGTCCTTATTCAACCCTGAGTCACCAAAGGAGCTTTCGTAAGCTTGTATAAGACTCGAATATGATTATGAATCATATTATGAGCGTGTAATATATTTATCTGCATGTAAAATGGTTATTTTATGTATATAATTGATCGTAATTGCTCCGATAATGAATGTGACATCCTGTAGCTTGGACCTGGCGACTAAGTCGAGTATGGAATGTTACACATAATTTTTTAAATTATAAAAAATTAAAAATTTTAAAAATATAAAATATTAAAAATTAAAAATTGTAAAATATTATAAAAATTATAAAAAATTAGAAATTGTAGTCATTATTTTTCTTACTACCTCACAGGAAGTAAAACCCATTTTTCTTTATAGGTTATTAGAGTTCTTGTTGTTATTTTTTTTATTTAATTTATCAATTGTGGCATTGGTATTTCCTTGGTCCATTGTTAATTTCAATGCATGATTAAAAGTTACAATGTCAAAAAATACACTGTTATGATCAAAACGTTTGCATCATCAAATAGAAACCTCGAACTTATAATAATAAGTTGGTTTAGCACACATGGTATCGGTGTTTTAGATTTACATTTATCCCTTCAACTATTTTTATTTTATCACTTTCGCACTTTAACTTTCTTTTTTTTTTATTGTTAACTATGTTTTGGTAGCCAAAAACTATCAACGTGGCACGTTGATCGGTGATGTGATATTTAATCAAATTGACCAGCGTTGATCCACGTTGATCAATGTTTATTGGTAAAAATAAGTCATTAAAAATTTATTTAAAATTTATAAAAAAATTAAAAAAACTTGAAAAAATTATTCAAAATTATAAAACTAGTAAAAAATATTCACAAAAAATTTTAAAATCTTTTTAAAAATATATAAAAATAATTTAAAATTTTGAAAAATTTGTAAAAATTCTTAAACGTTTGTTAAATATTATAAACATTGCAATTTTTTAAAATGTAAAAAGTAATAAAAATATTAAAATTTTGTGAAATTCATCAAAAGATTTTTAAAAATGATTAAAAATGTAAAAATAAAAACAATTTAAAAAAATCGTAAAAATTGCAAAAAAAATATTATAACAAAGAGTGCAATATTGTTCAACTAAAGTGATTGAAGATTCATCTCTATGCCCATAGAATTCATGCATTATTTAGTTGATAAGAGTGAGTTTGGATGGACGGTGCGTTTACTTGCGGTTAGTGTAAAAATAGCGATGGCGATGAGATTAGATATTGTAACGATACTGTAGCGTGAGACAAAAAGTAAACTAAACTCACCGTACCGTACCGCACTGCCACTCTAAACCCACCCTAAATCTTTGTTGTCTAATTGAAAATTTTTCAATATAATGCTCGGAAAAATTGAAAAATCAACTAAACTTTGAATTAGAAAACATCCATTGGATTTAAATAGTAGGAGATTGTTCTAAGATCAATTTTAAACATTATTATAATTTTTACAGTTTTTTAAAATTTTTATGATTTTCAGAATTTTAAACTCTCTGAAAATTTTAACCATTTTTTTACTCTTTTTTTTTTTATGGTTTTCGCAATTTTATACATTTTAAAAAAAAGTTACAATGCTTATATTTTTAACAAAATTTTAATAATTTTATATTTTTAAATTAAATTTAAAACATTTTAACTAATTTTTTTATAATTTTAATAATTCTTTTTCATTTTTAAATAATATTTTATACTTCTTTTAAAATAATTTTTAATGATTTTTTTGACTAGTCAATGCCGGCCAACATTAGTCAACAGTTGGTCGACATTGATTAACTTAATCAATGTGTCATATTATCAATCAATCTACCATATCATCATGACTCAGCTCATTCTGATTGGTCAAATTTTTTAACACAGTTAGCTTTTAGGTACCAAAACGAGTAACGGTGCAAAGTTCAATCACTATAATTTGGTTATTTTTAGTCTCTATACTTTTTAAATTTTAGAATTTTAGTCCTCATTAAACAATAAGTATTAAATTCATTTAATTTTGTTATTTTCAAAATATAATGTGACAAAATATGTTATCAAATGTGTAATGTCATATTAGCTTATTTTCTCACATATTTATCACTAAAAATTCAATAAATAGATTAATGATTATCAATTTACATGAAGATAGGAATTTCAAAATACAAGAAGTACCCAAAGTTAAAAAAATCGAATTGAAGAATATATATACTAAATCTACAATAATACATATAATACATGATTAATAATTAAATTTAAGTGAATAAATATTTTTACTATTTTTTAGAACAGGATTCTTAACAAAATTTATAATATTTGAAGAAATGAAAATGTCATCAAACCCATCCATCACTTTCTTTTCATGCATATCTCAATCCATTTCCACTGTGACATCAATTTCGCCCCCTTTTCTCTCTCTCTTTCTTGAAGCAAACTTTTTTCTTATACAACATAAATGAATTTAAATAACAGCTCACCAGCACGAGATTCAGTTTCTGCAAAAACTTCACAAATTTCTTAAAAAAGGCCATCCACAAATTTAAAGAATTTCAGCCTTTTTTTTATTTTTTATATATTTTTTTTAAATAGGAAAGCCGAAATTAATTGCCTTGCAACTAGTGCATATACATACGAAACAAAAACTTAAAAACAAACAAAAAAAAACTCCAGAGATCTCAACCCAAGTTGTGGTGTAGATCCAATCTTTTCCACACTCCATTTTCAGATTTTCTGTGTAAACAAGCAGCAACTACAAAACTCCACCAATTTCATTAAGCGTATCCATTGTCCCCTTAGTCTGTATCAGTTTCGATCCATGCTATACCATATATCTGCATAAAGGATATCAACGTAACTTTTGGATTTAAGTCTCTTTTTCTTTTCTTCATCTTTGAGGGGGAGGAGAAAAAAAGAGTGAACTGCATTAATGCTAGCTGTGTCACCTTTGAGGAACACAAGGAATGACGAGAACAAAGGAAAGATGGAGAGTTTCAGTATTATTAGCTCTGAAGAGTTCCCAGACTTCGCCGAGGGAAATTTACTTGAGAGTATTGATTTCGATGATCTTTTTATCGGCATCGATGAAGGCGATATGTTACCGGATTTGGAGATGGACCCTGAAATTCTTGCAGATTTACCCACCAGTAGATGTGATGTTGAGGAATCAATGAACACTTCAGTAGAAAAAACTGACGAGGATAGTAGCCAAAGGAAAGAGGAGGAGGAAGAAGAAGATAAAATTTCGGGTTCGGGGTCAGGTTCGAGCTCAAGCAAAGGCGAGGAGATTTTCAGCAAAAGAGAGGAACCTAATGCAGTTAATAAAACGCCTTCTAAATATGCTGTTAAGGGAAGAAAATCGTCAGCAGCACAAGCAAAGAATAACAATCAAGGCAAGCGAAAAACGAAGGTAATGAAAATTTACCATAAGTACTTGAAAGTAGTACTAGCATAAGCATACTCGAGTAATTAGGTTTTAATTGTCTTAAGATTGAACCTAGAAACTGGTCTCTCGCTTTCACAAGTATGGACCAGAACATGGTTCCAGGGAAGGTGAAGATGTCACGAGAATCATGGAAGTATGAGAATTGTAAACAAGAGAAGAGTGAGAGAGGCCCTCTGAAAAGCTATTTACATTAGTTGTTTTTTTTCTTCAGATATCTGGATAGGATAAAGTATGTTTTGATTAGTTTAATGATGTGTTGAATTATGTGAAGAAGGTGGATTGGACGCCAGAGTTGCACAGGAGGTTCGTTCAAGCAGTGGAGCAGCTCGGGGTGGATAAGGCGGTGCCTTCAAGAATTTTAGAGCTTATGGGAATCGATTGTCTCACTCGCCATAACATTGCCAGTCATCTTCAAGTACTTTCACTTCCAAATATTCTTTTTTTTTTCCTACTTATTCATATTTCATGCCTTTAGTACCTGTTGAATCTCTCGATATATAGTATTGTAGTTTGTTTCTTTCCTTGTGAAGGTAGGAATTATTATGTTTACTTTTTCTGCAGAATCTGTTTCGAGATATGCATAGGATTGATTAAAAGTTTCAGAAAAAGAAAGTAGTATTTCAATGAATTATTTATTTTATGTAAAACCTTTTTATGTCTTGTTGTGCAGAAATATAGATCTCATCGGAAGCATTTGCTAGCCCGTGAGGCGGAGGCCGCAAATTGGACCCAGAGGAGACAAATGTACGGTGGTGCTGCCACCCCCGCTGGTGGAGGCAAGAGAGATATAAATCCTTGGCTTGCACCTACTATGGGTTTCCCGCAGATGTCACCCATGCACCACCACCACTTTAGGCCTTTGCATGTATGGGGTCATCCCACCATGGATCAATCCCTCGTGCACTTATGGCCTAAACATCCAGCTCACACAACATCCCAACCACCGCAGCCACCACAGTCTACATGGGGACCTCCACCAGCTAACCCCTCGTTTTGGCATCACCACCACCAACGTGTAAGCTCTAATCACCATTTTCCCATCCACTAGCTAATTAAAAGTGTCGATTTTAATAATTATTTTATTTTATTTTATCTCATTGTATAGGTATCAAATGGACTAACCCCAGGAACACCTTGCTTTCCACAACCAATAGCACCAACGGTAAACAATCACTCCAGTTTTGGCAGCATCTTACCTGTTTGTATCTCAACTGTGAGATTCATACTTGCTAGCTAGTAGTATTATGTTTTGGCATCTGCAACTATAGATTGATGAAGCTTTTAAGACTAAGTGGATTTGGTGGTTTCCTTGCAGAGATTCCGTGCAGCACCGGTCCCGGGCATTCCTCCCCACCACCACGGTACTGGCGGACAATCAGGACCCCACCCTCTCATTGACTTCCATCCGGTAAGATATTCCCACATTGCTTTCAATTCTATCTTTTCGTATAAAAGGTTTTTACAATAATTTGTGAATTATACAGTCGAAAGAGAGCATAGATGCAGCTATAGGAGACGTTTTAACGAAGCCATGGCTGCCACTTCCTCTTGGACTAAAGCCGCCATCTACAGATAGCGTATTAGGAGAGTTGCAACGTCAAGGAGTGCCCAAGATACCACCCTCCTGTGCTTGATCCCCCATGCGGAAAAACCCTTAATTCGACGACATTTCCCGGCCTTAGCTTAATGTGGAAATCTAATTTCCTTTTCCTTTTTCTGTAAAACCTTGCTTTTTGTTGGACAAATTTGTTTATCAAGCTTGCCGATCCTCTGTGTGTGTTAGTAAAGCCAATTTTTGTAATGGTTTTACGGTTAACATTTTATTGTATTAGGTGACTTATGTATGGCAAAATCAATCTAAATCCCAAAATTATACAAGGGATAAGTGTTTGATATGGTGGAATCTCATACATTTTATTTTTAGGTTTTTAAATACTAATTAAGGATAAGTTTGATTTCACGAAATAAATGTTATTTTCATTTTCCAATATTGGTTCAAATTTTTTAGAATTATTTTTAGAAAAATTAGAAAATAATAAATAATTATTAATTTTCACTAAGAATATTTTCTAAATTAAAAAAAATTGTTTAAATTTAATTAATACTTACACTAAAAGAAAATATTCTTCCAACCATTTTTAAACATGTGTATGTATAACATAAATCATAACACACGTTATATTCACATAATTTGTTGTTAGACGAAATGTATTAACACTGTGATTAATTGTTTACTTTCAAAATTGAGGACAGAAAAAATCTATTACTCCAAATAGGGTTTTCAGAATATCACGTGGAAATGTATAAAAAGAAAACAAGTTTAAAATGTGTTCATAGTTGGATATTTAAAATAATTTTTTTTTTGATAATTTAATGACTGTTGCTCAATAAATTATTAAAATAATATTATTTTTTTTGCAACTTGAAGGAATTTAGTTATATATATATATATATTATGTTCGTTTTATTATTCATGTTTGGAGTTTGTAGTTATTTTTTTTAACAATGTCATCTCTGAAATTTAAACATAAATTTTGTCCTTAAAAATACAATATATTTTACCATTACACTAAACTAATTTTTGCCATTTTTTTTTTTTTTTGTAAATCTACACATTCAAATTAACCCAACTAAATATTAATGGACATTACAAGATATAAATACTTAAGTATTATAATTAAATTTTTATTTTTGAAATTACAACTTAAAATCAGGACAATATTTATTATTGAAATCAATCATTAAAAATATGGAATTAGAAATAATTTAGCAGTCTACTTAGATTAGATACCCAATTTTGCTATTTCATGCAAAATCTCTTTTACTATTATCAATTTATTTGAATAGCTCATTAATGTAAGAATTTAACTTATCTAGTATGCCAACTAAGACTCATACGGCTTGACTGTGGCGTTGTTGACTTTCTTTTAACTTATTTATTTGAATTCTCCATGTTTGTTTGATTGAAATATTTTTTATGAAGGAATTCTACTGACAATTGATGTTACAAATATCCATATTAAAATATGATAAAATTAGAGTTAAGCTCATTCTAAAATATATGGTGGGTGCTTGTTTTTCTCCTCTCTTAATTATAGATTTAAGAGTGCAATTCCTACTTATGATTCATGACTAGTTATTTACTTTTATGGAAAATAAAATTAATCATTGAGAAAAAATATATAAAATTTAATTAGACAGTGAAAAACAGGTTGAGATAAGAAAATATTGAAAAACAGTGTCGCAAGTTGCAGTTGTCTCAAACTACTAGAGAGTAGAGGCAGGAGATTCTTATGGAAACAGATAGTGACAAAGGTGGGTGACTTATCTCCCAACCTTATAATTTAGACCATCATGCATAAAACTATAACATCTTTCTTAACTCACTAAATTGAATTATATAAGTTAATTCAATATTAATTTAGTTGAAAAAAAATTATAATATTTTTTATATTTAAAAAAAAAAGTAAATGGGATGTTATTATAATACCACTTTGATTCTTTTTTTATATTTTTAATAAAATAAATAAAAAATATATGGAAGGTTTAAATTTGTGGCACCAACTTTAATAAAATTTTGACTTTTTCACATCAACCAAAGTTTTAATTTATTTATTTTTATAAATTTTAAATTTTTATAAAAGAAAAAGTTTTTCACACAACATTTGTTTATTGATAATTGATAATACTCTAGAACATCATATTTTTATGTGCTAATTGCATGTTTATTTTGAGTGTGTCCTACTAATTTAGGCTATTTTATGGTTCTTTGTATTGTAGGGACTTAATTGAAGATAAAAAAAAATTTGGAGGCAA
Source organism: Gossypium longicalyx (assembly GCA_025698465.1). Lineage (NCBI taxonomy): Eukaryota > Viridiplantae > Streptophyta > Magnoliopsida > Malvales > Malvaceae > Gossypium > Gossypium longicalyx. Next base: position 6,461,150 of record CM046998.1, on the reverse strand, counting down.
AAAGCGTAAAAGTAAAGATGAATTGGGCCAGCATGCGAAGTAGGAGAGAAGTGGTGCCGAAAATACAAAGTATGGAAGACTTTTGGGGCAAAAATACAAAAAAAAAGAGTTTTTATAGCACAAGACTCTAATTTAATTTCAATTATATTAGGATAATGATTAAAGATTTTTATTTAGATTTAATTTTAGAATTTATTTTCATTTATCTTTATTTATTTTTAATTATCTTTATTTATTTGTATTTATCTTTTAGATTTTAATTAGGAATAGGCTAGGTTTTCTAGTACTATAAATAGGGGATGGAGTGGCACATATTGGTCATATCTCTCTTTTTTCTGTAAACACTGCCTCTCCCAAAAACTCTTTCTTTTGTTCTCTCCATATTTTCTTCAATAAAAATTTCATTTTTATTATATTTATTTTTTCCCAAAAATCATGAGCCACTAAACCAATCTAGCCAAAGGTTGTTGAAATTCCCCAAAAAGGTTCATGAGGCTTAGAATTCGCGCTTAGCCTTCTCAACAGGGTATTCATTGCTTCTCCGCATTAGGGGGCTGACGCTTCCGTCCATGTCCCTTAATAGGTGATCTTTTCAACTTGTGCAATAAATGGTCGCTTTATACGTTTTGGGAAGGTTGCACAGTCGGTTCGTTGGCTTTATGCCTCAGAGGTTGGTGAATCCAAGAGACAAAACGGCGTGGTATTCACCGTTGGGAAGTGATGACCTAGCAAAAGATAGTCCCACAAAAGTGATTATTGGCTAGAGTCAGATTCCGCCAAATCTTAAGTCTAAATTCTTGGAGCTGGTGGTCGTAGGCGTCCTCTTCCACTATAACTGGCTTGTCTTGCTCGAGAAGGCTTACTTAAAAGCCAAGGATTGACCACAAGGCGGATCGAGACAACCGGAGGTTGGAATCTTGCCGCATAAGAAACTCTCTCTTTTTCCTAACTCTATTTATTTTTAAATTCTTCATTTTAATTTTCACAATTTATTTAATTTTGCAATTTCAGTTTGACTTTAAATTTTGTTTTTATTTTATTTTTGAAATTCTTAATTCTGTTTTTTTTTATTTTCAGGAACGCAGGTTTTCTTGGCCAAGAAATTGTCAAGGATTTCAAGGAACGAGCATTCGTACAATCCCGTCCCTGAGGATTCGACCCTACTTCCCCTTTACTGTTATTTTTACTATTTTACAGGGAATAGGATATTTTTTATGCTCTCAACGACGCATCAATAATATTGATGATTGAATTGATGTCAAAAGTCAACTTGAACTAATTCAAAAACGATGAGAGTTATTTTATAAGTTACCACTTTATATGATTCGATTGTTAAATAAATATTTTCTAACTATAATTTTATTTTTAAAATTTTCATTTACCAATGTGATAACATTTTGATAGCATGTTAAATGATACTTTCTAATATGATAACATTTTTTTAAAACATTAATCTCATCATATGTTCTTATCATATCAGTTTTTTTTTATACAATTCCTAAAACTACCCATAAATAGGAGGATAATGTGCTTCAGCATATTCAGACCCACGTCCTTCTACACTGACAACAATGCCGATATCAATCGAACTAAAACTTAATCGACTAACATGATAACAGTTTTAGGTGCTATTAGAAAATGACAATATGAGCTAGAAAATGATTAGAGTGTATTAATATTCCTAATTAGATGTTTTTACCTATTTAATTTTTTTTACTCTTTATTTTTACTAATTAGTTTTATTTTAATTATGTTCATCTTGTATATATGTTATTGTTAGTTTCAAACCATCTGTTTAATTATTTATTGGATGTTATAAATTTTAATAATTTTCTATAATGTTTTTATAATTATTTAAACAATCACGTCCACTATGAACTTGGAAATGGTTTTTAAAATAATTATTAAAAACTATTTATTTTTGATATTTTTAAAATTTTAAATATTTATTAATGTGGTAAAATCAACATCAGATACACGTGGCACACCACGTATCGTTATATTGTTGCTAGTATTGTCAATTTATCATTTTTGTTGGGGTAAACTACAAAAAAAGTCACTTTTGTTTGCTTCAGATTACATTTTAATCACTTATGTTTGAAATGTTACGTTTTAGTCACTTACGTTATTATTTTGTTACGAAGTGGTCACTCTACCATTAAGTTCCGTTACCTCCCTAACAGCGGTTCTATGTGGCAGTCCAAATGGATTTTAAATGCCAACTTGGATATCTTACATGATAGTCCAAATTAAATTTATTTAATTAAAAACCTATTTTCATCTCAGCAACTAGACATCCAAATTGGCATTTAAAACCCATTTGGACTGCAACAGATGACTGTTGTTAAGGAGGTAATGGAGTTTAATGGTAGAATGATCACTTTGTAACAAAACGATAATGTAAGTGACTAAAATATAATCTAAGACAAACAAAAGTGACTATTTTTATAGTTTAACTTTTTATTTTACTATACTATTGATATATATTGATATCATATGTCTTCTAAATTTAATTATAGGTGTTTTTTAAAATATTGTTTTTCATATGTAGTTATATTTTAGTCTAGTTTATATTTTCTTAATATATATAAATAATTTTTTTGGTAAATTACAATAATAGGTAAAACTCAAACAACCAATACAACTAGTACAACTCGAACTCAGGTTACATATGGGGCGATGAACACCCTTAACCATAAAATTATCACATGGGGTTCAATATTTTTAAAATATTTTTTCATATGTAGTGATATTTTAGTTTAGTTTATAGTTTCTTAATATATATATATAAATATTTTAAATACATAATTACAAATATGTTTATATGCAAATATAAATTTTAAGTTTAATTGTGAATTCCATCCCTTCACGTTACAAAATTTGAGAAATTATTTTTTTACTTTAATTTTTCAAATTTTGATTTTTGTAACTAAAGTGGGTAAAATAGGCCTAAGTTTGGAAGCATGCCAATGTCCATGTGATAATATAGTAAATAATAAATGGTATTTTTGTTAATTCAAATTTTATGTATAAAATAATTAATTACAAATTAAATTACAGTATAAAAAATTACTTTTACATTAGGTTATAATATACTATATAGTATATTACATTATATAAGAATATACAAAACATATATATATATATATAAATATATTATAGATTATAACATAATATATTAATTTATATTATATATTAAATGTTTCACATTTAAATTGATACGGAATTTTTAATCATATTCATTATCACAATATTTATATATATAATTTTTTTAAGATGTTAGATATGCATTCATTAAACATAAATAATACATATAAAATAATTTTCTATAATCGTATACTATAATAAGATCCATGATAAAATATAATATAGTTATAATATACAGGTTATAATATAAACAATGAAGTATTACATACAACTGTTTGTGGGTCAGGTTGGATCAAGTTTAGGTTCATGCAAGGCATTTAAATCAATTTTTTAAACTCGAATATGGTTTGGATCGAAAAATGAGTATAACTTTCTGCCCAAGCCCAACCTAAATTAAGAAAGGTAAATGTAGGTCTGGCTCAGTCTCCCCATTCATATTTGATTTTTTTAGATAAACTTTATTTATAAAAACAAATTTAAAAACATAATACACTAAATACATTAAAAGAAATATTTCCTAACATATTCAAAATACATTAAATAACATCAAGATAATAGCAACTTAGAAAGAAAATACCACAACATAATCAACAATAAAACAATAGTTGAACCTAAAGCAAAACAACAACAAAACAATATCAATACTTCATCAAAACATGGAAACAACAACAAAAAGTAGTAACAATATAGCAGCAAAACGCAATGGAAAATCAAACCCTAAAATAACAGCAACTCAGTAAGGAAACATCGAAACACAACAAATATAATTAATATTTTGGACTAGGTTATTTAGTTGGTTAGTTTTTTTAGATTTTGAATAATGAGTTTAATTGTTATGGGTTAGTAATTTAATGTAGATATATATATAATTATTATTTGATATGTATAATTAATATAATTAATTTTTATAATAGAATATATATACATCCAAGCCAGGCTTGGGCCAAAGTAATCATTTCCAATTTCTGTCCTATATAGCAAACCCGCCTTAAATTTTGTTTAAGTCCATTTTCCAAATCTCGTATTTTTGTCCAAACTTTTTCATTTTTCAGGCGAACTTTCGGGCTTGGGCAAGTGGCTTAGCCTATGAGCAGCTCTAATATCACATAATATATAATACATATTATAGTCTTCACTTGCATGGAGTAGTGGTTAAAGTTCTTGTCAAACACCCATTTGGCACAGGTTCAAACTATATTATCCCATCTCATTATTTTACAAGTAAAAAAAAATTATTATAATATCAATAGTTATGTATAATTTAATAAATTAATGTATATTGGTTGAAAGAAATAGAAGAGAACTTCTAATTACAAGACTCTAATGAGAGTCTACCCTTATTCCAAATTGTTGAATATCATTCTCCAATAAGGCTTGAACACACTCTGGTGGTTCTACAAGGTAGCACTTCACGTTCAAATCTCCAATTAACATCTTCGCTATACAGTCTGCAACATTGTTTTGCTCTCTCGGAACATGCTGAAATCTAACTTGCCAGCTCTTCATGAGCATTGTATGAGATAGTCTAACTTCCGAAAGATTATTGTCAACTGCATACTCATTACTAACAACATCAATCAAGATAGCTTTGTCGAAACCATTTTTAAATCGAGTTTTAGAAAATGGGAATCGACTTTAAGAAAAACGAAAACGGGAGTCACCACCAATCTTTTTAGGTGTGATTGGATCACCTTATAAAATGTTTTGTTTTAAAACATTAATTTTGGTCTACGAAAGTCGAAAAAAGGATTCGGGAGTCGGTTACGTGCATTTAGGAAGGATTAGCACCCTCATGCGCCCAAAAATTGGTACCTAATTGATTATCAAGTGTCTTTAATGTCGGAAATTTGAAAGTTTTAATATGCAAACCTCTTTTAATTAGAATGTCTCAATTTTGAAAATTAAGGCTCACTTATTTCAAACGAGTCAAAACATCACATCTAGTAAGTTAGGACGCAACATTTTAAAACCTTCGAAACTAAGCTCGTCTTTCGAAAATTTCTATCTCAAAACAACAAAACGTCATATCCAGTAAGTTAGGACACTATGTTTTGAAATCTCGAAATAATTGTTTAAGTTTTGAAAACTCAAAATCACTTAGAAGGGTGCTTGACTATTCGAATTCAACGAGAAAAGTCGCAACCCAGTAAGTTAGGGTACTACCTTTCTCGAAGTTTCCAAACATCAAGCATTGCCTTTTATTTTTTTTAAAAAAAAACCTTGGAATATTATTTTAAATGACGTTTTAGGATGACATATTAATGCATCATGAAGCATAGATGTACAAAATATTCTAACATTTCCATACAAACATAAATAATACAATTAAGACAAAACTAAATAACATGAACATACGTTTAATGAAAAAAATCATACTAGGGTAAATATAAGATAATAAACAAATAAGAACATGAGTAAACTAAAAGAAAAACATAATACATGCAAAAATTATACAACAATATATATCATAAAATAGCACATAAAAGAAATAATTAAACATATTATATAAAAAAATGAAACTATGCACAAATAAGATAAATGACATACACTAAAAAAATGAATAAATAGAACATTTACAAATTATAAAAATATAATGCAATAGTTCAAAATACATGAAATGATAATATAATATATATACATGCATAGAAAATATATATTTGAAAATAAACTATATAAAAAGGTTAAATATTATAATATATAAAATTCATAATCAAATGTATAAAAGATAGGAATAAATATACATGTTTGAAAAATGAAGAAAATAAAATAAAATAAAAAAAGGTTGAAAAACTAAGATAGACGATGAATAAAATAAGAACAAACCATAGAGAGTAAGAACGCAAGAGGGAGAGAAATTTGAGTGAATGCTCTCAAGAATTCTTATTGCTTCCCAAAACTCAAGTCCTTTACAATGAAAGGAGAGGCCTCTATTTATAGTTGAGCCTCCCCAAATCCAACGGTACAGATCAATTACATCAACGGTTAAGATTAAAGGATATCTACAAATTAAATCTCCAAGATTACAAGATCATATCTTCAAGATTGCATGTCATATCTAAGATTGCAATCATATCTAAGATTATATCATATCTAAGATTGCATATCATATCTAAGATTGCAATCATATCTAAGATTGCATATCATTGAAGATTATATTTCCATATGAGTCAAGCTTGTAGATGGACCTTAAATGTTTTCAAGTAATGGGCCATTCCGATCGGGCCAAATTATATTTGTAATTTTGGACTGAACTTGGACTTCGTTTTTTTTTGGGGGTTTATTATTTTTGTTTTTGGACTTATTTCTGGGCCCGGGCAAAATTGAGTGTCTACAAGCTTTATTGCTTTCCACTTTGATTTGTCGAATCCCTTCCTGCCAAGCAACAACAAGTCCCTCATAAAGTGCCCTTGTTTTTATTTGAAAAATTGATCCCGAATCACACTACCCATAGCAACAGAGGATGTCTTCTTTGGGAAGCAACGATACCAAGCTATACTGGTTGTGACCAAATTAGTGTTGTTATGACTAGTTCCTTTAAAAATAAAATCATTCCTATACTTCCAAATCATCTAAGAAGAAATGGAAAATAGAGTTGGCCATTCTCCACTGACCATGAACTTATATGACTTAAGCAAGTTTATTTTAACCCAATCCTCCAAGGAAGAAAAAAAAAAAGAAAACCAATCATGTCGTGGTACCAAAGATTTCCAAATTCCAATTGCATATGGACAGTCGTGTACAATAACCATCAATTGTCATTCTCCTCCTTACCCTTACCTCATTGGTAAAGAGACGATTTTGCAACAGAAGTCCGAGGAAAGTTCTCACTTTTCGAGGGGCTAAGTAGTAACACCCCTCACTTGTCTCCGTCGTGGATCCGAGCTATAGGATGCTACAATAGCAAACAAGAACAATCACATACTATTTACTCAATAATATTCAATAATTCAATAAACACAAGTCAAGTCTATGTTTAACATGCATTTCGATAAAGTCCACGTTTCAACTGAGCTTACAGAAGCTCTTAAATAGACTCAAAACCAATTCAGGACTATTTTGAAACTTCTACAAAAAGATAGGTAAAAAGACAAAACATGGGTCACACGACCGTATGGCCAGACCGTATGATAGGCTGAGGCCGTGTGGAGCTGAACCACATAGTTATGTCTTCAAATTGTATACAAGATTGAACGCTGTGTAATGCAGGGTCACACGACCATGTTGCCTGGCCGTGTAACAAATTGTGGCTGTGTCAATAATCCTGCATCTAATTTACCAGTAGCACACGAACGTGTAACATCAAAATGATCATCTTTCAAATGATGCAATCCAACCCTTTCACAATACCAAAACACAAGTTTGAATACATTATATCTTGCCTAAATCACTTCACAAACTCAATCCAAAACATGATATAATATATCCTAGTAGTGCCTAACCAATATGTCATTTTGGCACCATGAAAACCAAATACAAAACATAAAAACTCATACTGTCGAAACCTTTTTTTTTTATTTTTGAAGAAAAAACGGGAATCGACTTTTTAAAACCAAATGTGGAGTCGCCACCAATCTCTTTGTTTAGGTGTGATTGGGTTACCTATTAAAACATTTTGTTCCACTTAAAACAATTTTGGTTCACGTAAAATTAAAAAAAAAAATTGGTTCGGGAGTCGGTTACGCATGAGGAAGGGTTAGTACCCTCATTATGCCCAAAAATTGGTACCAAATTGATTCAATGCTATCCTTATATCAAAGATTTTAAAAAGGATCTTTCGAAGTATGGTTCTTTTTAAAATGTTTGAGTAATTCAAGTTAGTTATCAAAATTCTCTCGTTTCAAAGATATGCAACATCATATCCAGCACGATTGGACACGATCCTTTATACCTTTAAAAATACGATTGATTTTGACTCTCAAAAGCTCGAACGCTAAAGTTATAAAAGGATATCCAAATATTTAGTTCAACGAAAAATCATACCCAGCACGGTAGGGCACGATTTCTCGAATTCTCAAATATTGAATATTGCCTTATTTTGGAATCTTTGAATGATAAGAAAAATTGGAAATTAGCTTAAAGCACATTTATTTGTGTTAAAATACGATGGAATACTTAATGGATTACAAAGAAACATTGATATATTAAAAAAAAAAGATTAATAAACATGAGATAACATGCACACCTAAAGTGCAATGAACCACAATTAATAAATCTAACAATTAAATACAACTATTCTAAGTAAAATGTGACCAAATCTTTAAGCATGGATAGATGACAGTTAATATGACCAATAAAACTATGAATAAATAATATACAACAACAATAACACGGCATAACATAAAACAATCAACAAAACACATACAAAATAAAATGAAAATTTGAAGTCAATGCGGTGAAACAATTTTAAAATAATAAAGAACTAATGAATCAATAATTTATACTACATATGAATTAATTAATTGATGAATTTATAACTTATTTGTAAAAAACAAATTAGAGATATATACGTAATGATTAAAATATGTGTTATAAAATAAATATTTTTTAATCAAATAATATACAAAATATTAAAGAATATTAGTTTAAAATTGACAATTTACATACAATGAAAGAGAATTTTATTTATATATAAAATACAAAAAGATAATAAAAATGTATAATGAAACATAATCTTACAAAATAATAAATCTACAAATCATATACAAATTTAGAAATAATTATTTATAAAAATAACATGGAAATGCTTACAAGATTAAATTAATTTTGCTATATATGTACATATATATATATATAAAAAAGGAAACATTTAAATGAAATACTAACTAACATATTAAAAGAATATGATATAAATAATTTCAGAATGATAATTTTATAAACAAAAAGAAAATGATTTTTTAAAATAATGATTTAACCATTAAAATAATATATGTAAAAAAAAATTTAAATGAGACATTACATAATAGTTAAAATAATACGATATAAATACAACTCTTTTATAAAATAAGGTATTAAAATAATTTGACACACATATGAAAGAAAAAAGCTAAATGGATTTTCAAAATTCATAATGAATAGAAGATTCAATTTAAAATAATATAGGTACAAGTATAGAAAAAGAATTGAGTTAAATGCTATGCAAAAAATTAAAAGTCTATAATACAAAAACTACAGCCTAATTACAAATAAAACACAGAAAAAGAAAAGAAAAAAATATTAATATAGATCAATAAAAAAAAAAATGAATTTTAAATAATAAGCATTATAAAAATCTCAATCAAAATAAAACATGTACAAATACATATAGAACATTTAAAGAAATAATGTACAAATATTAAAAGGGATTAACACATGTACAAACGTTAAAAAACATTTTAAAATAATAAGCTATACAAATGGAAAACTAAATTAAAATTGAGTTAAAATTGGAAGGATAATTTAAAAATAAACTATTAGAGTCAAAATAGGGACTTATGCGCTATGCTTGCAAATGTATAGGGATTAGAACTGGAAATAATCCACGTTCCAAAATGCTGAGCTTAGACGTGGATCGAATCGCAATAACATACGAATTCCCAGAAAAAACTTTAAAAAAAAAAGTGCAACGCAAATTGGATCCAATTGAAGATCGGCGCAAGGGAGAAGGATCAAACGTGAAAATTACCCATTTTAAATAAAAGGGTACAGATCCAACTTCTGAATTAAGTTTTCACGCGGATCTTTCCCTTTCTCAAACGGCGTCATTTTGTTTATTATCAAAAACTAAAAAAACAAATGAATGGCCGTCTGCCATTTTTTGCCAAAATCAATCCCTAACCCCTTCTACTTCCCCCAATTGCTCTCTTTCAAACACCAATCCATCGCCACGAATAGCGTCAGGCGTTTCCAAGCTTCGTTTTCTTTTGCACTAAAATTCCCTTTAAACTTTGATTTCGACAAAGCGAAAAGGAACCAACGGCTCAATCGTAAGGTACGTTTACATTTCTCCTCTTTCTTTTGTTTTTCTTTAAATGCAAATGATGAAAAACGAAAGAAATAGATAAACAATTAAAAGAAAATGAAAGAAATTCGGAAAGAAATCGGGAATAACCCTTCTAAAAAGAAATGCTTTCGAATTTCCTCTTTGGTATCCCCTCAGTATTCACGTGAGGTAAATCACTCGCTCTTTTTTATTTTCAAACCCTTTAAAGCTCTAATGAAAAACAAAATAAACAGAGTTGGAAAAAAAAACTAAAGAACCCTTGAGTTAGAAATCACCTTTCAATTTTGGTGGTTTTTTTTTTTTTTTTGTATTTCAGTATTTCGTAATCCATACAAATTACATTCGGTCTTTATTTATAGCTGAATAAAGAGAAAACAGAAAATCAAAGAAATTCCCTAGATCTTTCTATTATTTCGCTACCCATTTGCTGTGTTGTTGCGCCCTTCTTGCTGTGGCTTGTGGTTTGTTAATTTGTTACAGGTACAGAAGGAGCCAGCTGGAGGTGGTGACACACGTGGGATGAGGCGTGGGACTGGCCCGGAGACAGCAGCAGTGCTGCCGGCTACTGGAAGTTGCTGCAGCGCTGATGACCTAGGGTTTCTGCCGAAAATTCCATAGGGGTTTTGGGCCTGGGGTATTTTGGGTTATTTGGGTTAATTGGGTTAGGTTTAATTTAGGTCCGGGCTTGTAATTGGTTTATTTGTAAAATGGATTATAATTTAAACTATAATTTGTATAAAGACTGTATTTGGACTTTGATTTTGGGTTTATTTTAGTTTATTTATTTATTTATTTTGGTTTTTGGTTTTTTTATATTGGCCCGGGCGAAATGGGCCTATTACACATACATACAAGTAGAGGTGTTCATGGGCCGGGCTTGGTCGGGTTTGAGCTTAACTAAAAAATCATGCCCATTTATTGGGCTTGAGCAGGGCCGGGCTCAAAAAATGGGCCTAAAATTTTGCCCAAACTCGACCTGGATAAAAATACTAAAATTCGGGCCCGGCCTGGCCTGCCTGTATTAATTTTTTTATATTATTTTATTATTATTTTTAAATATATATAATACATTAAAAATACTAAAAATATCAAAATAAATATTTCTCAACAAATTGAAAATAAATTTTGAAAAATATGTAGACTTAAATAACACTAAGATAAATGTAACTTAACAAGCAATTACTTCTAAAATAATAAAAAAAATTAACAAATGCCTTTAAAATAATAAGAAAATTAACAATAAAATAAATTTTATACAATATTCAAACAATAAAAACAAAATAATAGTAACATAATAGTAAAATGGTAGTAAAATATGGAGAAAACAACAAGAAAATAACATTCAAAAATAAAAAAAAATATGCAGTTTTTTTTGTCTTTTAGTGAATTCGGGCTGGGCTCGGACTAAAAATATCTTACCTGAGGCCCGACTCATTTTTTAAACGGGCCTTATTTTTTGTCTAAGTCTATTTTTCGGGCCTATATTTTTACCCAAATCCTTCCACATTCCGGGCGAGCTTTCGGGCCGAGCCGGGTAGCCCGGCCATGCACACCTCTACATACAAGCATATATCATTATTATGCATTATTATGCAGTAGCATTATGTTCAATTATCTCATCTTCCGAGATTTCTACTAGATTAGCCTTGTCGTCCATATCCATAGCATTATCACTGGTTCATTCTAAAGTTCGAACGATGCCTTTGATCGCCGTGGAAACCGCTACGGATTATGTTTCCTCAATACCTTCCCCCATGACCATAGATTCCAACTACATATGGCGTTGACCATGGTTCTCGCTCATACTATCCCCAGGCACAATCATATCTGGTTCAATGTTCTCTTTCAAATGGTTTTTCTATTTCACTGAATCAACCATTTTGATTGCTCGACTTTTTGAACTAGTCAGAGTTTTATCGACTCTAATCGCTTGAAAATGGAGAAGAGAATTGGGTTGCCTTTCGTTATTAATCTGCAAACTGGATCCATCATCAAAGGATGTAAAGCTCGGCCCCGTTGAAGACTCACCCATCATGTTTGACGACTTTAATATTTTGACACTTGCCTTGGCCCCACCCGAGATAACAATGCCCTTTCCCTTTCCTTTATTATTCATTGACTTCAAAAAATTACTCTAACTCGACTTTCCTTTGTTAGAAGCAGAATCGGTTTTTGGGAGGTTACCTTCCATACGTGCAACAAATTTCTCGGCACCAATCAAGCCAACAGAATCATCTTCTCCTTCATTCTCGCCTAAGCTCCCATCAAGCACCACAAATCTGGAGCCACCAACAACCTTACCAGTAACCATGGGACTTTTATTCACCGTCGTTCTGGAAGACTGTCGCTACCTCCTCTCCACCAGCATCCATGGACCAAATCGTTCTTCCTCCACCCTTTTGTGTATCTTATCAGTTTTGGATTTGGGTTGTTCCTTCAGCTCACATTCCTTGGTCTTAGCGGAAGGGTGATGCGAACGAAAGTCTTTGTTATGACCAAACTGCCCACAGCCGAAGCAAACATTGGGCAATGACACATATTCGACCTGTTGCATCTTCCCGACAATCTTGAGTTTCGAGATTAACGATTTGCTTAAATCAACACAGACAACTAGTCTAGCAAATCGTCCTCGAACTCCATTATTCGTTTTATGATCAATTTTCAACACTGGGCCAATCGTCTCCTCAATTACTTTGAGCAAACATTGGTTAGAAAACCCTTTAGGAAGGCCTGGCAATCAAACCCAAACTATTAAACTTTGAGGGTGATCTTCTGATGTTGAGAAAGACGGTGACCATGGACGGACCGTAAGGTATTAGCCAAAGACAGTCCATGGTCCCTTTGTCAAAGCATTGGAATAATCACTTTCATCTTGGAATTTGACCAGGTAATAGTCATTTTCCAAATCCATCAACTGAAATGGTTTCATCGTTTTCCACAGACCTTGCACTCTGTTAATTGAAGCAGCAAAACCCATATACGACCCAGCAATTTAATAATAACCGAAAGTATCATACGTCTCTCAATGAACCAATTAACTCGACCCAAAAAATGAATAGAAGGCACTCCATCCACAGCCTTAGTGATAACATCGCCTTCAAGTAGTTCGGAATTTTCATCTTATCTGATTGTTTGGGTTTTGGGAACTGATCCAATGAGTTCTTCTTTGAAGGACACTTTTTTGTCCATCAAAAACATCCATTTTGACACCATTTTCATTCACGATGTGATCCTCCGAGTCCGGTGAGTTAGACGAACGTTGACGAGCTTTCTTGGTCGTACGACTAATGCCATCTTTTGACAGCACAGGATGAGAACCAATGGTAAAATCGCCTACAGAGAGATTCGCCATTAACAATTTTGAACACCTTCCCGATGTTATTAAAATTTTAATATCATATAATAATATTAACATGTTTACAAAATTTATAGACATATTACATAATCATAAATATTACATATAATATAGAATTTTATTTATGTTATATAAAATATTTCTATTATAATAAAATATTTATATAAGATTTTCACTTTTTATTTGGATTGTTTTATCATGTCTTACTCAATTTGACTAATTTAACCTTATCTGGATTCAGAATAATTTGAGCTCAAAATTGTCCGAATCCGAAAGGGACCAAGCTTAAAAAAATTTGAGCCCGAAAAAATCTGAACTCGAGAAGGTCCTAGCCTAAGTTGATTTAAGCTTGAAATAATATGAAGACAAATCAACAATATATATGCAATGAAATAGAAAAAAAAAAAAGTAACAATTTAAGTTCATGTGTTTATTAAAAATTGGATTAACTTCTCAATTTTCATAAAATATAAGACCAAAATTTGACAAATTAAAGTAAAATGGCTAACATCTTAATTTTCATAACGTAGAGAGAGAATTTAGAAATGATCAAATTGAAATTGCACATAAAATTTGATTTAACGTACAGTTTAATACATCAACTTTGATTTGATGCAATTATACACATAAAATTTTTTATGATTCAAATGTATACTTCAATTTATTTTAATGTAATTATTTGTACATACTACATATAAATATAATTTATTTTTTATCAATTTGTCTAAGCTCTATATACATATTGTTGTTAGTTGTGTCAAAAAACACACCAAATATATTTAAAAAATACCCAATTTTAATTAAAATGACACTTAAATGACTTGATATGGCTCAAAACTGAAATTTGATCCTATTTTCCGCCATGAGTATAGCTGATTTTTTTTTTTGTTCTAATTTTAGTATTTAACATTTGAGTTAATGATGATATTCAGATAATGATGACAGAGAGACTTTACAGGATATAACCAACACTACTATTCTTAATGCCGAGGTCATACAGCCTAAATCTCCAGAACATATCTATAAGCTTTTGACTACCATATTTGCTAAGCATTTTATGATGGCAGATAAAATTCAGTGCTACATCGATTGTGTTGCGCTGGTAGCTTCCGACACTATCCCCCTCATCTTAATTTTTTTCCTTATTTATTTTTCATTGACATTGCCAATGTATGCTGGCTGATTTGTTCTATAAATTGACCATCGTCATACTTAGATTTTGTTAGGCTCATTTGCTTGATGACCGCGCAAGTGTTGATTCAGCTAGACAAATTTGGTCAGGTACAATATGCAAAGCTTAAATACTAATAGCATGAGAGTTTAGTTTTTTTAATGTGAACAAGTTTTTTCCTTGCACGATTAGATCAATTAATGAAAACTAGCAGTGATATTGACAGTCGCGTAGCTGCTTGACTCCCATTTTTAAAGATGCTATTTACAGCAATTTAATTTGGTTTATCATATGCTGGTTCTTACAATAAGGTTGCACAGGCTATTATATTTGCTTTAATGGCCTAAATTGAATCAGAATTGGGGAAGCCCCTTAATCGGCTTCTGCCTCTTTACGACACTGCTTTCAAGTGCCAACGCTGGAACAGGGAGTGTTTAAAGATGATCTCTTAAATTCCTTAAAATGCTGTTAAAGTTGGAACTTGTATACATGATATCAGAACTGTTTTATATTCAGGGCCAAAACCTTATTTGTCGTTGTCAGCATCTTGAAAAGAATTGAACTGTTTTACTTCAAGGTGTGAAGCTTGAATATGCACTTCTAGTCATGTAAATATTTCTATTCAATCAGCTTCCAATGATCATGTATGACTAATATTCGGAGGATTGGAGAACGTTTAATGAATTTAAAACAGTTCTCCCTCCTAAGAGAGTGTCATATGTATGTATATATAGCTGATATTCTCATTGGGCAGATGAGGAGCCAAGCCAAGTTGAATTTCCTAAGTTTTGAAACCATACTATCATTTCTTTCTATTGCCTTCCCTAGATCAAAGACATTTGAGTACAAAAATGTACCACAAATGATTGATTGGTGTTAACCAATAACATCACCAATCTTTGCATTTGTTTTATTTGTTGGAGGGGCAGCTTTATCATAGAGATACGGGCAATCTCGTTCCTAACACCCCAATAAGTGGGGTAAGCAGGATGGATCAACCGTGTCTCAACAATGAGCACTCCAAAGAAGGATCTCGGCAAGGTGGGAAAAAAAACCCCAAGATGTAAACACCTTGAAATTGGATGGGAAAATGTTTCACAAGTGTTCTAAAGTTATAACCTGAACGCATTCAGCATTCATCCCGACAAACCAATAATATCACCAATGAGAAAACCAAAGTGAACAACAGCTTTCTTATTGCATTTAACTTTTTCAACTTTAAGCTGATGATAGTCATAACATAAACAAGAAGCAAAAGAGAATTAAACTCGATTTCACAATGAAATATGTCCAATACTAATAAGTACTACCGCAATCTCAAAGGACTGATCATGACACAAAACCAAGCCAAGAATCAATCCCAATGGTTACTTTTTAAAAAGTATTAACTTCCTAGAAATATATATATTCAATCATTCACTCACAATAAACAAAGCCCCTAATTCATGCCCTGGTCAGGAACAGTAACAAGCTCATATTCAACTAAAGAAAGATTATTATCTTCTTTAACTGCAAATTTAGCAGGTTCGGTTACCTCGATCCGTCCCCATTTGTCAACTGCTAACCTCATTGTTGTTCGCTTGAACATAACAATCTTAGCATTACGTAAAATCACGGTTGCACCTTTTGTCATAAGATCAACTGCATCACCAACATCAAAATCATGATATTACATAGGTACTTGTTTAGTTTTAAGAAGTACTAAGAAGCTTAATTCAATTAAGTCTTGCAGTCAGAATTCTTTCCTTCAAAATACTACTCTGTTCTAGACTACTAAAATAGTCCCCAAAATAGAAATAGAAAAGATAAAATGTGTATACAAGTACAACCAACTTGGTTTATTATGAAACATAGGCTGACCAATAAAACGCAGAGCAAATAAAATCGATCTAAATACAGAGGCTATAAATTTCTATGAAACTAGTGTATACATATAGATAGAGAAAAACAAATACCTTGTTCGTTGCGTGCGGTGAAGATGATGGTGCCAGTCTCGTCCCCAACGACGCACTCAGCGATCCGGGCCGGAGGGACAGGTCGAGAAAGGAGAGCACGGGACCTGTTGGGCCTGGCGGAAGTCTTGACTGGGGTCATCTCCACCACTTTGACGATCAAAGTGTGCCCGCTCGTACCGGGCTTCAAATCCTCCACTTTCACGAACACTGGCTTTCTCTTCGCGTTCACCTGTCCCGCCGCAGTCGCCATTCCTCAAATCCAAGATTTGGCTTTGTCTAAAACCCTATTCCCCAAACCGCAAATGCAAACCCTAGGAATATCTCTAACGGTTTTTATGGGAGGGCAGAATGGGCATAAACAATTAGAGAAGATTTAGGGTTTCTAAGAAATTTGGGAATTTGGGTGACCCGTGTAATATTTCGTTTCGAATGGAGGATCATTAATATATATACGGTGGTGGAAGGTTTATTTGAATTTTACACGTGTTTGAATTGTATTGGTTTTTAAGGTCAACGATGCCGGGAAGACCGAGACTTTTCCCCTTCTCCAAGGGGTTTCAGTCACTACTGCCGTACTACTAACGTACCCAAGTAACTACTTCCTCGTTAAGTTAGTTTTTCCTTTTATTTTTTTATAATTAATAAATACTTACCCAAGTAACTACTTCCTCGTTAAGTTAGTTTTTCCTTTTATTTTTTTATAATTAATAAATACTTTTATTCCTTGAGAATTTAAATTATTAATTTCAAAATAAGAAATTGAAAACAATGTTAATGTGAATTTTCTTTTTAAAATTTTGAAAGCTTATATATATTTTAAAAAAAACTTCAACTGTATTAACTTATAAATACATTTTTAAAAAATTAAATGCTATACATGAACAGTAAATTCATCCATTTTATAAATTAATTGTTATGTGTTACTTACGCTTTAATACTCTCGAATTCTTGTCCTCTTATATTAATAATAATATCGAAACCAGTCAAGCTAATAATGAATCGACAACATGTATTTATATTTATACTTAGGAAGATTGTACTCAAAAAACTTGCTAGCAATTTATTGATTTTCTTTTTCCTTTTTGGATGATAAGCACAACATATTCTACAAATATATTCTTAATATTCATGGAAATTTAACTTGTTGAAAGATAGAGGATATGAAGGAAAGAATCACCCATCAATCCTTTCATTGTCTTACACACACACACACACTCACTCACACACACAACAAACAACATCAACATGCATCATCATCACCATCACCGTAAGAGTGTACTTTTTTCTTTTTTCCCTTTTCCTTTTATTTGTAACAGTCTTTATTAAAGGAAGAAACCAATCAAAATCGTCACCCTTCACATGTCATGATGATGCTTCAGTTATGTATGGAAGCCTTGAAGGCATGAACGGTCCTATCCTCGGTAACATTGAAAATCAACAACATATCATCAACGATGACGTTACAGGCAATTCAAGTAGTCATTTTTATAAAGCTGGGTCAACTTTTTACATACAAACAGTTTTATGGTAGGCTGCAACAATCACTATAGCTATAAAGAGTGAAAAACACGTGGCATGGTATACGCA
The DNA here is from genome assembly GCA_025698465.1 of Gossypium longicalyx. Taxonomy (NCBI): domain Eukaryota; kingdom Viridiplantae; phylum Streptophyta; class Magnoliopsida; order Malvales; family Malvaceae; genus Gossypium; species Gossypium longicalyx. The sequence continues at coordinate 6,442,956 of CM046998.1, read as the reverse complement.
TATTTAGCTATTCATTTTCTCATTAATTCGGTACTCATCGGAAGAAATATATCACCGGAACCTTACAACGATGCAAGATATGTCATCTTTGCTCTTCTTAGAAACTGCTGCCTCAATCAAGTGCTTTGCTGCTGATTGAGCATCCTTGATGTTTTTTATGGCGTCCACTGCTTCTTGGTTTGACATAACCTGCAACGAGATCCGCTAAACATGAGAAACTTTGAATCTCGATTGAATTAATATTTGCATGAGAAACTAGAATTGCAAAGTTAATAACCTTCCATATCCCATCACTGGCCAGAATAATGAACTCTGTGTCATCATCAATCGTCACCACTTTCACGTCGGGGTCGGAGCTAAGGTGTAACTTTAAACTCTTATCGCCAAACGCCCTTGCTACAGCCAGCTGCCCGTCAACCCGTGGAACATCCCCTGTGAGGATCAGATAATATATGTCAGTTCCAATTTCCAGATACCAGATAATGGAGTTGCAGAATTGCTAGTATTTGTTCTAGTTAGTATTACCTGGAAGGTTTGATACAAAGCCACCGCGGCTCTCAATCAATCTCTTCTCTGTGCTTGGTTCGTGATCAACGGATAGTTGTTCTGCCACACCGTTCTTGCACATAACTGCACGAGAATCTCCTACATTCCCCACTACCAGTTTCTGACTGTTGATAAGTATGGCCGTCACGGCCGTTGAGCCTCCTCTGCCTAGAACCTTTGCTTTATCCAATATTTCAGCATCAGTCGAGCGATAAGCTCTTCTTATTGCATCCTCCATATGGGTCCAAAAATCATGCTGCATACAAATGTTTCATAAGAGATCCTGTAAGTGTGTGCATATATATATATATATCTATATATAAGGGAAGTGACAGAATCATATGTTGATTCTTACACTAATCTCTACCTGTTTCAAGATGTTATCAAACAGATGAGTCTGCAAGTACTTTGCAACATCATGGCCCAAATGTCCATCAAAGATTGCAAATAAACCTAACTCGCTATCCTCTTTTTTCTTGAACTCAGAAACAACATAATCTTCCATGTCATGATTTGATTTTCCCTTCAGGCAATGAAAACCGTGCGTCGTATGCTTTGACATTTTGCTCTTCCCTTTCCCTGTGTCAGCCCCAGATGAAAATAGCCCAGCCTTCAGATGAAAACATAACATCGTTACCGACATAAAAGTAACTAGATTTATTTATCCCCAAAAGATATACTATTCTTTTAGTTCATAAATTACATTCTAATTCTTTTAGTTCATAAATTACATTCTAAGGATAAAAAATCATCTCTTAGAAACTAAGCATGCTAAGCTAACATCTACCTTGGTAAGCCTTCTATAAGAAAATCAGAAGTAATTCAACAATATGATTACATTGTAAAATTCAAAACATATATATATACACAGAAATAGTTTGATTCAGGAGCCAAATAAAGTTATAAGCAAATTTATGCATTAAATCCCAAAATGTATATAAAATTACAATCTTTAACTCATTAGTCAATAAAGAACAACTATATTCAAAAACTAGGAAATAAACCAAGCAATATGAAACCCTTTTTTTTTCAAAAACAATACATCAAAGAATCATAAAAAAAAAAAAAAAAAAAAAAGATTGAACTTTAAACAGACCTTCATTTTTTGAAGAATATCTTTCCCATGCATGTTGTAGTTTCCTTTTGCTTTATTACAGCAAGCACCAAAAACAAATTTTCTTTTAACAATGAAAATAACCAAAAAGTTGAAAGTAGAGAAGCTGAAGAATTGATGTTAGAAGAAGAAAAGCTTCAGAGCAGAGGACAAAAAGCAGTGTATATAGAGAAACAGAGGAGGAGAGGGAAAGGAAGGTTGACCGCCGAAAATGTGACCTAAGTGTGAGTTTAGCTTTTCCGCCCCGCGTGTTTTGAAATGAACGCGTTCTTGCCGACGACTTTTCTTCACATAATTAAGATTACCTTCTTTTTTTATTATTAGATTTCCCTTTATACTATATTCTTGGGCTAGCTGTTTTTGTTCCCTTCTTCTTTTTTTTTTCTTTTTATATTATTATAAGTTTTATTAATTTAATAATACGAGTTTAAAAATAAAATCTTATAATAACAATAGTTGAAATTATTTCGGATTGGATTTTTTTAAAAAATTATTCAAATTTGAATTCATAAATTTATTTAAAAATTTAAATTCATTTATTATATGTAAAGTATTTGAATAATATTATCAAACATCTAAATTTGCATCAACTAGTAATTTTAATATAAAAATCTATAATTTATCTAATTTCATAATACTCAAATTTTAAAAAAAATTAAATATTTACTAATATTTAAATCTATAATCCAAATAACCATCTCTCAATGATAGTTTAAAAGTTTAGGTAAACTTAAGAAATATCATTATAATTACATATATGTATATTTATTTATTTATTTGGATGAATAAATTGGTGACCTACAGCTTCAAGATATTCTCTTATAAAAGGTAGGGAATAAAGGTAGTCTAATTATTGCCATTTTCTTTTTAATCTCAGTTATCACCAAATGGTTTTCCTAAATAATACCAATTTAAACGAAAAGTAATAAAATTATTATAGAAAAAAAATTAATAAATATAGAAAGGTAGTAAGAGTTTAAATCATTTTATTTTGAAAAATAATTACATTTTTACTTAAAAACTATTCCTTTTTCACTTTAAAAAATAAAAGAAAATTTTAACGAATAGTTTTCAGTCACCCACCGTGGGTTTACCAAATTCTAATATAGTTGGGAAAGGGGATATTTTGTTGATATACTTACCATGACATAAATGTGTTTAAGAGAGTCCAAGTCAAAATAGGTCAGTAGAGACAAGTGGATTATTAGCTCTTTAATACATCAATTTCATAGGTCTCATTCATAAATCATAATCATATTGCTCTCAGTCTGAAGTAGCATCTTAGTTTCGACCCAAAAAGAAAGTATACATTATATTTTTATTCCTATATTTGCAAATAACATTTACATATTCAAATGTTGATGTATCATATCTACGTTTTGGGATGAACCCAAAAGTTTATTTTTGGTTAAATATAAATTATAAAATTTTAAAGAAGATCTTTTGTATTTTAAAATTTTAAAGGGATTAAACTAAAATTTTGTTTTATTTTTTTAGGACCAGAGTGTATTTTTACCATTAAACTAACTTATAATTTTAAAAACTTTAAAGAACTAAAATAACAATTTACCAATTGAGAGGGAAAGGCCCGTTCTTGGATACATTATACGCATAAATGCACATATAATGGTTTGTAACAAAATCCATGTTAGGACGGTTGGACAAAACACGCTAATGAACAAATATAAATATAAATAATTATATATACAAATAAAACAAATTAATATAAGTAAATATTTATATAAATATTTATTTTTATGTAAAAAACTATATTTAAATAAAAAAATTAAATAAATATTTATATTTATTTAAAACATCATATTTGAAAAAAATTAAATAAACAAAGCTTTGGAAAACCAAAAATTGAATACGGGAATCGAGTTTTACTAGATGTTGAGGCCTGTTTTCATCGTTTCCTTAAAATAGATTTGGCTGCTCCTATGGTACTTGGAGAAACATTGGTTGACTGTCTCCCATAATATAACAACAAAATGATCGCGACAGTAGCACCTCTACAGTTCAATAAATTGTTGTTCACCTAAATATGACAACTGTTCAATATGTCCTTCCTTAAGCACATCTCAATCATTCCATAACTTTCAATACATTTTAATAATTATATTCTTTCTTTTAACACATTTAGATTTAGATTTTTAAAAAAAAAAATCTATTATAAAAATTATTTATTAAATATTTTAAATCCTTTCTTCCATATGGTCCTAGTCTTTGTTTTTTTTTTTTTTTTATACAATGCCTAAAACTACCTATAGCCCATCACTGATCCTTGAATAAGAGAATAATTCACTTCAGCGCACTTGAACCCACATCCTCTTGCATTGGTAACAATGTTGATGCCACCTACACTAAGACTCAATGAATAAATTTCAATTGTTAAATATATATTAATAAAGATAATATTTTCAATCGATATTGTACAGGCCCAAATTTGTCTGGGGCCCAATAAGCAACAGTCCAAAATACAAAGTCCATTTACAACCCAAATACCAACCCTCAAACCCAATTCAATCAAACCCCATTACACCCAAAACCCTAAATAGGCCAAATTATAGTGGCCCAACTCTGTAACTGGCCCAAATGGCCCAAGCCAATAACACTTTCGGCAAGAAACCTTAGGGTTTCCCTAGGCGCGCCGCAAGGGGCCTCCACCTCCACACGACCTCCACGCCCCGCTCCACGTTCCACCTACGAACGATTTTTCTCCACACCTGCAAAACAAACTAATAACCCACAGCAGTTGACAGCAGAAGGAAAATGACAGCAGCGAATTTGTATTTTATTTTTTATTTTTTCGGTTATAAAGCCAAATCAAATCAAATGTAAAAGGGGTTTTTTCCCCTTTTTTTAGAGTAATAGAGTACAGATTTTAAAAAACCAGAAAATAGCCGAAAGAGTACACTGGAGAGGTGATTTATTATCACATTTTCTATTCTGTTTTTTTACTTTCATTTGAATCCACAATACCAATATTATTGTATGACAGAGAGAGAGAGAGAGAGAGAGAGAGAGAGAGAGAGAGAGAGAGAGAGAGAGAGAGAGAGAGAGAGAGAGAGAGAGAGAGAGGCTCACCGGAGTTGAGTCGCGCTCACACCGTCGGAGGGCCGTTCGCGGTCGGATATTGGGGCTGAGGGCTTGGATGTTAGCCTTTCGGCCGAAAAGGGAAAGAACTGAGAATATTGAGGCTTTTAGGGTTTTTTTCCCCTAAAAACAAAGCTTAAAGTGTTTTTAACACAAAAAATTGTTTTAAATCATAAAAGTGAAACGGCGTCGTTTAGTTGGGGGGCTAGACCCGCGCGTTGACCCGACTAACAGGGGAGGGTCCGCGCATTTTTATTTTAAATGGGGTTATTGCGCGTTTGATCCCTCCCCTTTTGCACTGACTTGCAATTAAAACCTGTTTATATTTTCCTTGTTTTTTAAATTGTACCAGGAATTTGCGCGTCTACCCATTTCAGTCCGCGCTGAAACGATTCGTTTTGGGGTATGGTTTATTTGCTTTTTTCGTCCCTACGAATCCGCGCGCATTGCGTTTTGGTCCTTGGCTTTAATCTTAATGTTATACTTTATTTGTTAACTATCCCTTTAAGTTTGATTTTATTTCAATTGAGTTTTTCTTTCATTTCAATATGTTTTTTTTATATTTTCTTTATTTTCCTTTGTTTTTATTTTGTTGATTTTTTATTTCACTTATTTTAAATTCTCTTTTATATATTTTTATGTTTTAAAGATTTATATGATATTTAAATATTCTTATACATTTTTAGTATTTACACATAATTTAGTTTTTTTATAGATATATATTATTGGTGATATATTATTTTATGTAAATATTCTTCCTTTTAAAATCTATTCATATATAATTTATTTCCTAAAAACCTTATTTTATTGTTTTTATTATTTTAAACACTTTTATATATTTATATTCTTATATACCAATTATTTATACTAAGTTGTTTTTATGTAAACTGATATATGTATTATTTTGTATATTATTTACTTTTAAACATTTATTTTAAAATTCATTTGTATTACTGTTTAATATACTGTTTACTTTTATTGTTCTCATTTTTTTAAATTCTTATACCTATGATTTGTTTTAAAACCTTTGTATTATTGGTCTAGTAATGCTTTCAAATTTTCCTCTTTTCCTTATTATTCATTTTATTTTAAAACTTGATATTTCATTTGTGTAATTTGCTTGAAATTTCTTTTAAATTGGTCTAATTTATTAGCTTTCGGTTATTAACATTTGTATTTATATAGCATATAATATGTTTCCATTGCATGTATCCTAACTCATTCCTTTGTGTTTTCTCATTATTTATTCATGTAATATTATTGCCCCAAATTTTTATTTCATGCTCAATATTAAGCTTGTATGCTCGTTATTGCATCATGATTTTAAATTCCAACTTTTCGCCCAACATCAATTGTTTTTACCCTAAAGTAAACCAAATGAATATATTTTTAGCCGGTTTCATAATTGCTTATTTGGAAGCTCTTCAAAACAAGGCAATGTTTCGTGTTCGAAAATTCGAGAAATCGTGCCCTAACGTGTTGGGTTTTGATTTTCTGTTTGGCCAAATAATGGAATACCCTTTTAAGATTTCGTTGCGTGTTTTGAAAATGATGAGGTGATCTTAGTTTTTGAAGGCTTAAAATATCGTGTCCTAACATGCTGGATGTGGTATTTTATTCCTTTGGAATGAGCGAATCTTAAAATCCAATTCGAGTTGTTCGCACATTATTTTAAAGGGATCGTATTTTAAATATTTTTTTTCAAATTTTCAACATTAGGACATTAATTAGTCAATTGGTACCAATTTTGGGCGTTACGAGGGTGCTAACCCTTCATTGTACATAACCGACTCCCGAATCCTTTTTCTTAATTTTCGTAAACCCAAAATCATTATTTTAATAAATTAAAATATTTTATTAAAATGATCAAGGTGATCCGATCACACCTCGGAAAAGATCGGTGGCGACTCCATTCTTGTTTTCAAGTCGACTTCTATTTTTTAAACTTAAAAATGGTTTCGACAGCTTGACGACTCCACTGAGGACTAATAAGAGAGTTAACCCGTAAAATTAATTACTTTCTGTTCTTTTGTCGAAAATTAAAAATTTGATTTGAAAATTACGATCCTTTTACTACATTCGTTTTGGTTTCAGTCTCATAGAATACTTTTGCATTACATTGCATGATCGTTGTGGTCACGCCTTCTAAGTGGGAGTGAGAAGTTATGCTTTCGTGAGGATTTCACCTCCGTATGGGCTAATGGACTGCTTCCGGGATACATCCGTACCTATGTCTTCGTGAGATTTTCATCTCCGCATGGCCATAGGTAAATGTATTCCCCTGAATTAAACTCGATCCATATGAACTTATAATGGGTGAGGATTGAGGAATCTGCTAGTTCAGGTACCTTTTCTCTAGAACCGAGCCACATATATTGAACCTTAAGAGTCCACCCTAGGTAGAACCGTACCTGAAATCTAGTGGTCACCCGAATAGGTGCTTTATTTGTTATTTATTTCTTCTGTACTAACGTAATTATTTTTTGTTTTGTTTATAACTGCATTGCATTACATCATCATAGAAAGGAGGTGTTGATTCATATTTGATTGCTAAACAGAACAGTTTGTCATGGAAAATGAATTTCTTGATAAAGCGGAATATAATACGGCCGTCCGAATATGGTCTGAGTAAACACGATAAGAGAAGGATAAGAGTCCACAGAGGAGTACATGACTTGGCTCAAGATTCAAACCAACAAAGATTATTTTGGAACCGTCAACATCTCGACTTACTTAAATAAGTTGACGAGCATCAAGAGAATGAGTGAGCAAGAAGCCGTATGCCAAATTAAGCAAAAAAGAGAGAATTCGCAAGATTTGATTTTAACGTCCGAATATGAAGGAAAAGATCGATGTCTTCGCTTGGAGTATACATGCAAGACCATACATGTTTCCGCTTTATGTAAAGAGATTTATTTTCTAGGAAAGTTGTTCTAATAGAATTAAATTCAGAATCAACGTCTTTCTTTCTTTTGCATCCATCCCATGCATCTGCATTGCATTGCATCATGTGTATTAATTTTCACAAAAGAATCCTAATTAATTAGAAATTGTGTTATAGTTACCTTGGAATATCACTACTACACACGGAGAAAAACTAAAGTTATGGATCAGAGGTTGGAAAAACTGGAACAAATATAAAAGGAAATGTAGGATCAGTTGCAAGCATAGATGCAAGAGCAACTGGCCAAGATTCAGCAGGACATGAAAGATCAGATGTTAGAATCGCAAAACAACATAATGAATCAGTTAACCCAGTTACTGTTTGGAGGGCCAGGAAAAGGAAAGAGCGCTATGGTCAACCCCGAAAATGACAGTGAAGACCCTGTCTATCCACCGGGTTTTGTCCCGACAAATACTCCAGCGCAACCCAATGCATGTCCACCTAGGGTGTTCGTCAATATCAGTCCTCAGCATCAAGCCAGCGTTTCGGTGTTAACACACTTCCTGACAGGCTCAGGCACCGGAGACAATCCAAAAAATCCTGGTGTCTTTGATCCGGTTGACATGGCAGAGGTAGAAAAGGGAAAATGGGAACTCCCAAAGCAACTGAAAGACCGATACAAATGGCTGGAAGAAAAATTCAAAGCAATGGAAAATGCTGATGATTATCGCGGAATTGACGCTAGGGACCTGAGCTTGGTTCCAAACTTAATACTTCCCTACAAGTTCAAAATGCTTGAATTTGAAAAGTATAACGAGACTAGCTATCTTGAAGCTCATATTTCCATGTTTTACAGATGAATGACTGCGTATGTCAATAATGACCAATTATTGATTCACTATTTCCAAGAAAGTCTGGTTGGGGCAGCATTCAAATGGTACAACCAATTGAGCCGTACCTAGATTAATTCATGAAAAAATCTAGCACAAGCTTTTATGAAATAGTATAGTCATGTGACGGATATGACTCCTGATAGGATCATTTTACAGAGCATGAAAAAAAACCAAATGAGAGTTTTCGGCAATACGCCCAAAGGTGGAGGGAAGTTGCTATACAAGTTCAGCCACCTTTTCTAAAAAATGAGACTACCATGTTTTTCATCAATACTCTGAAAGCCCAGTTCATTAACCATATGTTGGGAAGCATTACTCTGAGCTTTTCAGATATAGTAATGTCTGGCGAATTGATTGAAAACGCGATAAGGAGTGGGAAGATAGATGCGGGAGAAAGCGTCAAAAAGTCAACTAAAAAGAGAAATAAAAATGAAATGAATAATATGAGCAAATGATGTTCTAAATTGGTCAACGTAGGCCAGTCAAGGGTTGTAACCACCAGCTATCAAGGCTTTTCAAAACAAGAATCCAACTCGAAGCCAAATACGAAAAGGCTCCGGTTTACACCTATCCCAATGTCATATAATGAGTTGTATCAGAATCTTTTTTATGTGCATGTGGTGTCTCCGTTCTACTCGGAACCAGTGTAGCCTTCGCTCCCAAAATGGTATAATGAGAATGCTCAATGCGAGTACCATACGGAAATAACGGGACACTCAATCAAAAACTACACTACATTTAAAAAGTTGGTTGAAAGGTTCATTGAAATGGGAATTCTAAAGTTCGACAATTCCTCAGAACCTAATCGCTCTGACAATGCAGTAAATACGATATTTAAAAGTGGAGGCAAAAGTGTTACGATGCCTTGTACAAGTCAAAAGCCTGGAAAGAATATTGGGGAATCTAAATGACATATCCGAAGAGGGAATCGAGGAATAAAAGTTTCCAAACCCTTACGTACTTGGGGTGTTTTGAATAATGGGACTGGGGAAGAGATCCTTGTATTTTTTAGAGCTGATCTAGAGTAATATTCAAGACACTCTTGTTGCTTTAAGCCTAGGGGCAATAAGAGTCCTTTTGTGAAATAGGCTTGGGTTCAAAATCTTTATTTTAATAAAATGTATTTTTTTTAGCAAATATTCTTTCATTCTTTATATATATATTTTTGTTCTTTGGACTGTCTTTTAAATATGCTTTTATTCTTCATTCACAATTATCCCATATAAATAATCATCTTTAAGATCATTTATTCTTTGGAATTTGCCCTCGTACCTATAACAGGTCCTTAGATATCAATGACGGGAATAATGTTGTCTCTGACTTAGAATCTCCTTTTGGGTGAGATATATGTTTAGGGGGATCCCAGTACTTTGAAGATGACAGAGATTGTAACTTATCACCTGATTTGTTAAAGATGGTAGAATAAGGTGAAATATAGATCCTATTCTACAAAGGGTCAGTAGACATTGTGAGCAAGAGGCAAAGATCGAAGCCTGAGTCACCACAAAGGAAAAACGAATCGTCATTGAGTTACTTCAAGAAGTCAAAGATCTTTTTGTATAATTATGTCAAGATATACCTGGGGTATTAAGACCTGTAGACGCTAATGTCTATACGATATCAGGAGGACACATGTTAATAGTTTTACGTTAGCCAGGCTAATTGTGAAGTTCGGGTACACCTGATCCACCATGAAACAGTTAGGCCGTAAATGCCAAATTGAGGAGGACAAGACTTATGTGCCACCTCTATTTCTTCACAGATTTTCTATATGTGTGGCATGGATATTATGGAGTCGATCTCTTCAAAAGCTTCTAACCGATACCGATTCATCTTTGGGGTCATTGATTACTTCACGAAGAGGGTGAAAGTTGCTTCATATGCCAATGTTACAAAGTTGATAGTCATCAAATTTAAAAAAAAACAAAAAGAGAAAAAAAGATCAGGTGCCGACAAAGAATGTCAGAAAGGATCATGTCTAATACAACTACACAATGTCAAAATCTTACAGTCTGTTCAAAGATCAGACGCCATATCCTAGTACATCAAAGGTAGCCAAAAAGAAAGAAACAAAAAAAAAAGAGAAAGAAAAAACAAAAAACAAAAAACAAAAATAACAAAAAAAATTGTGGAAGGTGACCGAGACTTGTAAAGATTGACAAAAAGAAGTTACCATTTACCCTCTATACTTATTGAACGTTGGTCGGGACCTTTTTCGTGGCAACATATTGATCTATGGGATAGAAACGAGATTCTTTTTTCTTCAAATCTTGTCAGAGCTGAAGTTGGATGAGACAGAATGAATCCAATCTCGATATGATTAGTCGAATTTGAAGGATGTTCGTCACAGTCAAATGATGCAAGCTTATGTCAGAGAGGTTTATCGTAGATAATTCCACGATGGGAACTTTATATTGAAGAATATCCTTCCTATACCAAAGGATTTTAAAGGAAGAAATACGCCAAACTGATAGGGACCTTTTGTAGTAAAGAAGGTTTTTCTAGAGGGGCATTGATATTGACTGAGATGGATGGCAAAGACCTGCCCAATCCGGTGAACTCAGATTCAGTCACAGTTAATAGTTTAAAAAAACACAAAAAAAGAAAAAGAAACAGGAGAGGCTAAGGCAAAAACCCGTAAGGGCGCCTTGAGACCAAAGGGGATTTAAGTTGAAAACCTGAAAAGGGTGGCTCAAATTTGGATCAAAGTGGGGTATGCGGTAGTCTTGCTATGCTTGAATTAATAAAGAGGAGGTATGCTACATCTTGAGGCAACGACAAAGTACTCCGGATCCTCTAAACACATATTGAATCCAAAATGGTCCTCAAGAAGTTGGTATAGAGAAGCTCAAGCTGTGATATCTGGGGCACCTAGTTTTCCATTTTTTCTATTTTTAATTTGTTATATTTGACTACCTTATTCATTTCAAGATACGCTCCCAATAAATTTCCTTCTTATTGTATTTGCTATCTTTGATTGACTACTTTGTTTCGAGCTATGCTCCAAATTATTTTTTTTCTTATCCATTGTTATGATCTTTTTCAAGTATTTTTGCATTGAAATAATGATTAATGGACTAATAAAACTTTCACAAAATAATTTATGCATATTACTCTGAAAAGTTTCTAAATGGTACAAGAACCTGAAACAGGATTGTTGTTTAGAACCCACCAAACCTAAGGGTTGGAAATGTTTGAGTTTAAGTTGAGACTACCTCTAAAGATTTTTTATCAAAGGTATCAGATACAAGATATTACATCGGTGATACAACCTCAACGAATAATGAACAATGTTCACCCAAGCATTAAAATAGGATCATGTTCGGAAAAGGGAAATTGATATTCTGCATGCGCATCTGGTCATATACCCTTGAGTTGCGGTGGGATAAATTGAAGAAAATAATTTTCTGTCAAGGATATTAGCTGAGTAAATAATGCAGCATAATACGTCAGTGATAAAACTCTGATGAATAACGAGTGATGTCACTTTAAGCATTTAAAAAAGGAATCATTCTCATGACATTTCTACATTCATATCATTCATAGTGCATTTGGTTAGGAGCATCTGATTCATTTTGATCATAGCATTCTAATCGTTTAGCATAAACATAAACATATAAAACCGAATCTACAGGGTATTCCCAGAGGACAGTGTAGCGACATCGGTAAATTGCAAGTCTTATCTCCCTAAGCAGTAGTGGAACAGACTAAAGATGGCAAATCTTATCTCCATGTATCAACAATAGAGCAGATTTAAGCCACTAGCCTTATCTTCCTGAAGTTGCAGTGGAGTAGGTTCAAATTACAAATCTTATCTCCCGAAGTAGTAGTGGAGCAGATTGAAGACGGCGAATCTTATCTCCATGTATCAACAGTGGAGCAGATTTTAGCCACAAACCTTATCTCTTTGAGGTAGCAAGAGAGCAGGTTGAAGAAACAAGTATTATCTTCCTGAGGTAGCAAGGAAGCAGACTGAAAATTACAGATCTTATCTCCCTAAGCAGTAGTGGAGCAGATCGAAGATGACAGATCTTATCTCCATGTATTGGCAATTGAGCAAATTTTAGCCACTAGCCTTATCTCTCTGAGGTAGCAAGAGAGTAGGTTAAAGATACAAGTCTTATCTTCCTGAGGTAGCAAGGAAGCAGACTGAAAATTACAGATCTTATCTCCCTAAACAGTAGTGCAACAGATCGAAGACGGTGGATCTTATCTCCATGTATCGGCAATGGGGCAGATTTTAGCTACCAGCCTTATCTCTTTAAGGTAGCAAGAGAGCAGGTTGAAGAAACAAGTATTATCTTCCTGAGGTAGCAAGGAAGCAGACTGAAAATTACAGATCTTATCTCCCTAAGCAGTAGTGGAGCAGATCAAAGATGGCAAATCTTATCTCCATGTATTGGCAATTGAGCAAATTTTAGCCACTAGCCTTATCTCTCTGAGGTAGCAAGAGAGTAGGTTGAAGATACAAGTCTTATCTTCTTGAGGTAGCAAGGAAGCAGACTAAAAATTACAGATCTTATCTCCCTAAACAATAGTGCAGCAGATCGAAGACGGCGAATCTTATCTCCATGTATCGGCAATGGGGCAAATTTTAGCCACCAGCCTTATTTCTTTAAGGTAGCAAGAGAGCAGGTTGAAGAAACAAGTATTATCTTCCTGAGGTAGCAAGGAAGTAGACTGAAAATTACAGATCTTATCTCCCTAAGCAGTAGTAGAGCAGATCAAAGATGGCAAATCTTATCTCCATGTATTGGCAATTGAGCAAATTTTAGCCACTAGCCTTATCTCTCTGAGGTAGCAAGAGAGTAGGTTGAAGATACAAGTCTTATCTTCCTGAGGTAGCAAAGAAGCAGACTGAAAATTACAGATCTTATCTCCCTAAACAGTAGTGTAGCAGATCGAAGACGGCGGATCTTATCTCCATGTATCGGCAATGGGGCAGATTTTAGCCACCGGCCTTATTTCTCTGACGTAGTAAGGGAGCAGGTTGAAGATACAAGTCTTATCTTCCTGAGGTAGCAAGGAAACAGACTGAAAATTACAGATCTTATCTCCCTAAGCAGTAGTGGAGCAGATCAAAGACGGCGGATCTTATCTCCATGTATCGGCAATGGAGCAAATTTTAGCCACCAGCTTTATCTCTCTAAGGTAGCAAAAGAGTAGGTTGAAGATACAAGTCTTATCTTCCTGACGTAGCAAAAAAGCAGACTGAAAATTGCAGATCTTATCTCCCTAAGTAGTAGTGGAGCAGATCAAAGACAGTGAATATTATCTCCATGTATCGACAATGGAGTAGATTTAAGCCACCAACCTTCTCTCCCTAAAGTTGCAGTAGAGCAGGTTGAAATTACCAATTCCATTCTCCTTGAAGTTTCAACGATGGATTATAGTGAGGCTACGTGAGGAAAACGAAGTATCAAGAAGTCAAGATTTAGTAAGACTGGGCAAAATTGACCCTTTTAAAGTTTTTGCTCTGTTCTCGTTACACGACAACGAGCAAAGAGTGGCAGCTGTACATGCCCAAATTTGCCCGGGGCCCAATAAGCAACAGTACAAAATACAAAGTCCATTTACAACCCAAATACCAACCCTCAAACCCAATTCAATCAAACCCCATTACACCCAAAACCCCAAATAGGCCAAATTATAGTGGCCCAACTCTGTAACTGGCCCAAATGGCCCAAGCCAATAACACTTTCGGCAAGAAACCCTATGCTTTCCCTAGGCGCGCCGCAAGGGTCCTCCACCTCCGCACGACCTCCACGCCCCACTCCATGTTCACACCCACGAACGCTTTTTCTCCACACTTACAAAACAAACTAATAACCCACAGCAGTTGACAGTAGAAGGAAAATGACAGCAGCGAATTTGTATTTTATTTTTTACTTTTTCAGTTATAAAGCCAAATCAAATCAAATGTAAAAGGGGTTTTTTTTCCCTTTTTTTAGAGTAATAGAGTACAGATTTTAAAAAACCAGAGAATAGCCGAAAGAGTACACTGGGGAGGTGATTTATTATTGCCTTTTCTATTCTGTTTTTTTTTTTTTACTTTCATTTGAATCCACAATACCAATATTATTGTATGAGAGAGAGAGACGCTCACCAGATTTGCGTCGCGCTCACACCGTCGGAGGGCCGTTCGCAGTCGGATATTGGGGCTGAGGGCTTGGATGTTAGCCTTTCGGCTGAAAAGGGAAAGAGCTGAGAATATTGAGGCTTTTAGGGTTTTTTTCCCTAAAAACAGAGCTTAAAGTGTTTTTTAAACAAAAAATTGTTTTAAATCATAAAAGTGAAACGACGTCGTTTAGTAGGGGGCCTAGACCCGCGCGTTGACCCGACTAGCAGGGGAGGGTCCGCGCATTTTTATTTTAAAAGGGGTTATTGCGCGTTTGATCCCTCCCCTTTTGCACTGACTTGCAATTAAAACCTGTTTATATTTTCCTTGTTTTTTAAATTGTACCAGGAATTTGCGCGTCTACCCATTTCAGTCCGCGCTGAAACGATTCGTTTTGGGGTATGGTTTATTTGCTTTTTTCGTCCCTATGAATCCGCGCGCATTGCGTTTTGGTCCTTGGCTTTAATCTTAATGTTATACTTTATTTGTTAACTATCCCTTTAAGTTTGATTTTATTTCAATTGAGTTTTTCTTTCATTTCAATATGTTTTTTTTTTTTTTTTTTATTTTCCTTTTTTTTTATTTTGTTGATTTTTTATTTCACTTATTTTAAATTCTCTTTTATATATTTTTATGTTTTAAAGATTTATATGATATTTAAATATTCTTATACATTTTTAGTATTTACACATAATTTAGTTTTTTTATAGATATATATTATTGGTGATATATTATTTTATGTAAATATTCTTCCTTTTAAAATCTATTCATATATAATTTATTTCCTAAAAACATTATTTTATTGTTTTTATTATTTTAAACACTTTTATATATTTATATTCTTATATACCAATTATTTATACTAAGTTGTTTTTATGTAAATTGATATATGTATTATTTTGTATATTATTTACTTTTAAACATTTATTTTAAAATTCATTTGTATTACTGTTTAATATTTTGTTTACTTTTATTGTTCTACTTTTTTTAAATTCTTATACCTATGATTTGTTTTAAAACCTTTGTATTATTGGTCTAGTAATGCTTTCAAATTTTCCTCTTTTCCTTATTATTCATTTTATTTTATTTTATTTTAAAACTTGATATTTCATTTGTGTAATTTGCTTGGAATTTCTTTTAAATTGGCCTAATTTATTAGCTTTCGGTTATTAACATTTGTATTTATATAGCATATAATATGTTGCCATTGCATTTACCCTAACTCATTCCTTTGTGTTTTCTCATTATTTATTCATGTAATATTATTGTCCCGGATTTTTATTTCACGCTCAATACTAAGCTTGTATGCTCGTTATTGCATCATGATTTTAAATTCCAACTTTTTGCCTAACATCAATTGTTTTTACCCTAAAGTAAACCAAACGAATATATTTTTAGCCGGTTTCATAATTGCTTATTTGGAAACTCTTCAAAACAAGGCAATGTTTCGTGTTCGAAAATTCGAGAAATCATGCCCTAACGTGTTGGGTTTCGATTTTCTGTTTGGCAAAATAACGGAATACCCTTTTAAGATTTCGTTGCATGTTTTGGAAATCATGAGGCGATCTCAGTTTTTGGAGGCTTAAAATATCGTGTCCTAACGTGCTGGATGTGGTATTTTATTCCTTTGGAATGAGTGAATCTTAAAATCCAACTCGAGTTGTTCGCACATTATTTTAAAGGGATCATATTTTAAATATTTTTTTTCAAATTTTTAACATTAGGACATTAATTAGTCAATTGGTAACAATTTTGGGCGTTACGAGGGTCCTAACCCTTCCTTGTACGTAACCGACTCCCGAATCCTTTTTCTCGATTTTTGTAAACCCAAAATCATTATTTTAATAAATTAAAATATTTTATTAAATGATCAATGTGATCCAATCATACCTCGGAAAAGATTGGTGGCGACTCCATTCTTGTTTTCAAGTCGACTTCCGTTTTTTAAACCTAAAAATAATTTCGACATATATGATAAAGATATCAAATTGATTTTAAACTTTATGTGCATAACGAATAGAATTATATTAATAAATTTAATAATAAAATTATTAAAATATCAATTATAAAAAGCATTACAAAAATGTATGAAACTATTTTTTATTTTCCACTTACATAAATCAATCACTACTTTTATATATACCTATCAATCATAGGTGATAAATACCAATTGAATAATACCTAGTTTCCACCTTTGCCACAACGGTGTGGTCAATGCCAGTTCTTTACTTTCTTTGTACTTGTTTTAGCTCGTAACTTGTTTATAAAGCATCCTCTCCTTCCATTTATCTTTAATCATTATCATGTCAGTGCCAATCATTGTTTAGCTGGTTACGTCAATTGAGATTACAATGTTACATTATAAAATTTTGAATGAAGTAAAAATTATTTATTTAATCACAATATTTTTTATATACCCCAAAAAAAAAACTATAGTATTATTCATTAATTTTATGCTTATTACTGCTTAAATATAAAGTGTTTGAAATAATAAATGTTTTGCAAGGAATTATCAAATATATATTCATTAGATGTTGTTATTTATTTTAACTTTTGTTCATGTACATGTTTATTATTATTTTTAAATAAAAAAATATTGATATAATTTTTAAGCAATGTACAGTATTTTGCTCTTGCTTTCGAAGGAAGCAATCGATCCCACAATTGAAGTTTTGGATAAACATGTTGGTGTATGTTAAAGAACAAGTTTATTGGACATGGTGTGATCACTGATGCGTGAACACCATTGTGTTTTGATAGGTGTCAAATATACGCTGGTTAAGAAGGTAAGCTTTCATATTGTTTTCGTATTTTTTTTTTGTTAGCTTAAATATGAGCAAAAACTCATGATGAATTGTTTTATGGTGTTTTAGGTACTTTTCCTGTTGGAAAATGCCAAAAATTTGAAATATTATAACTTGTTTGGCTTCCTCATTATGGTTTTTCCTTATTATGACTTTTTATACTTTCAGATACAAATTTTATTTTTGGGTCGAAATTAAATTGTATATTTTTACGATAGTAAAAATTTAATTTTACTATTTTAATAACCTATATCTTTATGATTTTTAAAGAATTAAATTAAAATTTTATCCCTTTTCTACAAGGTCGAAGTGTAATTTTATATTACTAATTTAAAATTTTATAAATTATAAAAAGTTTAAATAAAAAATTTTTTATTTTAAGGAGGCCAGGGCCCTACCAGCCTCCTTAGTTCCCTCCTTGGCATCTCTAGCTCAAGCTTTTAATACTAACTTCACACGAATTAGATTATATTAGTTTTAATCAAGAGATAATTATTTTCCTCAACATTCATTCATGGATAAAATGGATAAAAACTATGGAGCCCTAAGGGCAATATGTCTTTGCTTGGGCGGCTAGCTTCTTATTCCCCTTATAGTTGACCATTTTGGTTGCCCTATTAGGTCAATTTCAACCCGTATATATATTTTGAGCTCCCAATTAATTTTAGTTAAAATTAAAATTAATTATTCAATTAAATAATTTATAAAAATCCTATTTTGATGCCATTAAAATGACGATGATTTTACTATATTGAAAATATGTACAACTTTATTTAATTATTATTTATTCCCTTCCAAATAATTAAATAATGTCTATCTCTTAACTCGGTTCCAACTTGTGAACACACAATGGAAACACACTAAATGATAAATCTAGGTAGATAAAACGTAATTTAAACGTAAAGTACATATTGGACTCATAAAATTTTAGAATTAAAGCCCCCCATGTCAGTCCAATATGCTTAGAGTTGATCAAATGCTTCATAAGTTGTAATTCATGACTTGGACTTGTACAAAATTTTCAACTCAAACACGCTTCAGTAATTTAACCATAGGCTACAAAGATCAAATGACATGGATCGTAGTGTGTCGGAAAGTTAAGAGACAGCTCTACAAATTGCAACAGAACTTCATTACCCGATTCCGCTGTGATCAAAGACGGAAATGTATTGACATTTAGCTGATTTTCTAGCCAAATTGGAAATCTCAAGTTATGTGGTTTGACCACCGTTCATGCTTGCACCATCTCCTCTTTTATTGAAAAGATTCTTGCTCAAATCTAAATAAAACTAAGAGGAAGATAGTTGAAAAATCCAACTCAAATTAGTTTGCGAAGCCATCCTTTTCAATGAAAGTTAAGTTTATTAGTGTTCAAACAAGAAGCAGTCTCAAACACTCTTTGTTAACATACATTGTCATCTATGAAAATTTCCAAACACATGTTAAGAACTTCGAATGTCATGCAAGTGCTCCATTTCCTCAAGTAACAATTTAGGAACAAGTGTTGTGTTGTATTGTTAGATTTATAGCATGCAATATTAAATGTATCCAATACAACAGGCATGTTATCTCTAACTCTTTTAATTTTAGGCAACCTATCACAAAATCTATAGTATTATTGTTTTTTCTCCGCCAAAAGTAGATTTTATTCAATTAAGTTCAAGAGTTATGAAACTTTGAACCAAGAAAGCTGCAACCATACAGTCACACCAGTTCATACCAAAATCAGATTGAAAAACACCTAATGCTTAAAAAACTTAAAATACTTGTAAATACAACTAGAAAAGCAACACCAAAATAAAAAGGCAACAAAAAAAAAAAAAAACCAATATCCTATCCACAACAGAAAGCAAAACTTCTCAACACCTAAACCGGCATCCACCATATGAAAGTAGACCAACAACCAATCCCTTTCAAAAACACCAATATTCCCTAAAGCCTTGATTCAACACCTTAACAGAACCATAACCATGAATAGGAGAACCCTCCTCCCAGAATCAAAAACCATTTGATGCATACACCATTTATATGTCTAACCATTGTTCCACACCCAAATCAAAATCAACAACTTTAAAACTCGTCGTACAAAATAAGGAGGTGAAAGTTTCAAATCTAAAATTTTACTAAAGTAAACCCACATTATATCCCTCACTGACAAGTAATTTTTCCATTAAACATTTTTTAAAAGTAATAAAACATTCTAAATTTTTGTATCAAATTTAAAGAGTATAAATTATAAGATATATTGTATTCTGAAACTAAGTAAACTAAATATCCACGCACCAATCAGAAACAGGCCACAAAGTAAGAGATCAAGTTTGAAAGAAAATTCCTTGGGTTTCGTATAGTCCCACCGTTGACCAAGTAATCGATGTCTTAATCACATCATTGTTGAAGCAACAGTTTCATAATTTAAAGGTGAAAATGATGGTAGTTGCTTTGTGGGACAGGGGGGAATTATGGAAAATCGATTGTAGCTTCGCAAATTATAGTCATTCGGCTAGTCATATATACCAGCTCAATCTCAATAACCAATACCAATTACACCCCATACGTAACAAATATTTTTTCTTAGCTGCCTCCAAATCAATCTTTTTCAATTCAAAATTCAGCAATTATATTGCATTGGGGGACAGTTTTTTATTTATTGGTATAGATTAGGAGTTGAAGTTTGCCATTTTGGTAACATATAGTAAATATCTTATGGTAAAATAATATATGAATGATTGAGTTTCCTATTATTCTATTATTGCTATGAAGGTAAAACAAAATCGTCTTAATTTCTTTTTCTTTTATTTTTGAAATTAAAGTAATTAGGATATATATATATATATATATTTATTTACTTATTCACCTAATCACAAAATACTTGGTTCAATAATTAATCCGGGAATTTCTATTTGTGGTGAAGTATACTGTTAAATTCTTTTGCAAACATGTAACGAAATAAATATAACGATGGCAACCGTTTGTGATTATTAAGCAAGGCCAATTATTGGGAAACAATGTTTATTATTAGATGAGGAATCAACATGACCAATTTTTGGGAAAAATTTTCAATTTTATAATTGTTTTTACATTGAGATATAAAATTCTTTTTTTGTCTAAACAAGTTCTTAAACTTGACAATTATTTCTACATTAAGTTTGAATTTATTTTTTTTGTTTTCCAAAGAAATATTAAGGACTAATTTGGACCAAGAAAATGTGTAGACCCTAATGTGAGAATAATTATCAAATTTAGAAACTTATAACTTGGACAAAAAAAATTTAAACCCTAATGTAGGAATAATTACAAAGCTTAAGAACTAACTTGGATAAAAAAAGTCAAACTTCAATATGAAAGCACTAATCAAATTCAGACCCAAATAGCGAATTAAACCATTATTAATATTGAGATTGAACTCAATTTTAAAGCTTCTATTTTATGTGTCTACCTGAAAGAATTAAAATGATGAATTTTCGAGGAAATAGATACTTAAAAAAGGTGAAGATTTTTAAATGTAATACAGCTTGAATGGGGAAATCAATACTTTCTTATCCAATATATTGTGCACATGGAAAACAGTTGAATTATAAAAGTAAAACTTGTTGGGTCTAGTCGAATACATCATCAACATTTTGTATCATAGAAGTGTGAAAAGTTATAGCGGCAGGCATTTTGAGGGTGGGTAGGGGCCAGGGTGTTATGGTTCTTATTTTATTATAGAACACGGCCAAATCCAATTATCATTAAAAATCATTTGTTATTACACATTTTAAATTAGGTTGTAAGGTTCAAGTAAACAAATCACGTTCAAAGATGAAAGAAGAATTAAAAAGAAAAAAGAAAAATCAATTGTGAGAATAGCAGTCGGTGGCAGTACAAGACAACTCATAGCCATAAATTGATGAAAAATTCAACGAAATAATGCAAAAGCCATATCAATATGTTCCATGAGCAGCGTTGTAACCGTACACTAAAAACATGATAATCTCATTTCATCAATCTGTACGACCAATAATTTTCTATAAAAAGAAAAAAGGGAAAATCTCTATGCAATAGCCAGCTGCACGAGGGGTTATATCCACATTGGATAAGATTGCTGGAGGAGGGGATGGGAACAAACCTTGGGGACAGTGGGATATATGTGTCTTTAACACAGATTTGAATGGCGGATTAAAGTTTTTGAAATGAAACTCGGTTTTTTTTCTTAGAATATAGAAAAAAAAAACAGAATATTACGCTTCTATAAATCGAGGTAGTAGAATTTAAATTGAAGGAATTACGCTTCTAGTACGTGAGAGTGATATCGAACTATTGAGTAATTGAATTGAGGGAGTCGTTAATTATAGTACAGGGGTTAAATTGCAAAATGATATAACAAGTGAATTGCAATTGAAAAAATGCGAGAAGCCTTAAGCTGTAAATAAGCCAAGGACCAAATAGCTAATATACATCATTATTTCATGCATTGGCGAAAAAGAATGATATTCCATCCATTTCCACTATGTTTGTTAATTTGAAATCATGACCATCCATTAAGTCTTAAGTATCTATTAATCAAGCTTAATTAACCACTAATTATATGTATAAATATATAATGTGAGTGTGAGAGAAGAAAAGAGATCAATATCTTCTTCTCCTTGCCGTCCATAGCTAAGAAAGCATAGAAAGTTTAAGTTTTCTTCCTTCAATTTCGGTCAACTATAGTTGGAGGTAAATAAGTCTTTTTCTTGAATTATTTTATAAGATTTTGATCGTGGAAGCCTAGCGTGTTTAACCCATGTAATAGATTCTTTAATTGTTAAGTTTATATCAATTTGCCATTGTCGAGTTTAGTAATTTTGGAGTTTGGAAGCATGATATATTTGGTTATAATAGCTTAGATAGCTGAAGAACATGTGAGTAACCTAGTGGATAGAGTTGAATTTAGTTGAAATTGAGCAAAACCACATAATTAAGTTTATGCAGTTAGGGATTAAATTGAATAAAATAAAAGATGTTAAAAAATTTTGCTATAGATTGGAAGCTTGAGGTCCCTAGTGAATAAATATAAAGTCAAATTTAGATTCTATCAAGAAAACGGAAAGATACAAGCTTTCAGACATTAGGGTTTTAAAGGACTAAAATGAATAAAGTGCATCTTCATGTTTGATTTATATATTTACATGTTTGAATTGTGAAATTAATAAGCTTTCCATAATCAGACTTATTGTATGTAGCTAAAGACGATACCGGAACGTCAAGAGACAAAGGGAAATCGAAGGTCGTCGATGAGTAGCCATCATCTAGTTTGTGCTTTCGTAAATTGATTTCCATTCATGTTCTATAAAGTATTAAATTGAATAAGATAATATAAATTCTTTTGTCTCATGAATGGTAAAACTTAACTATGCTTTAGTGATTTGTGAACTTGTGTATTAATGATTGCATATTTGATATGAACATGTTTGTCAATAGTAAGTGTACTATTAAATGGTCTCGGATATAATTACGGGTATATTATCATGCCATAAGATTTGTATACAGAAATGTCAAAATGCCGATCGCGTATTTTTTCAGTATTATACCGATGAGTTCTAGGCATGCATTCCTTTGGTCATGTATCAATGATCTAAGGTGGACATATATATATATACTTTAGTACTGATTGCATATTACTTCAGTATTACATTGATGAGTGCTAGGCACATATTACTTCAGTCTTGTGTTGATGATCCAGGGTGGTATTATATATATGATGAGATGGTGGTTTAATCTGTGTATCCATCTTGAGTTTGTGTTTGGTTAATATGGGCCACAATATAAGTATTAAATTGAGATTGATTCAATTGTTATGTGAATTTAATTATTTGAGAAATTATGGTTGATTTGATAAATTAGACATTGAGACCAACCATACGATTGGTAGCATGTGAAAGATCATGCGATATGAGCAAGTATAAGCTTTGGAGGTCGATTAAGTTATAAACAAATTAGTATATCCGGTTGAACAAAATGAGATAAAAATGGAATGAAAGTATTGAAACAATTTTCTTTATGCATGCTTATTATATTTATAAGATTACAACTAGTTTTCTTACTTAATTCAATTATGCATTGCTTTCAAATTACATTAGAACCACTGAGCTCCTTTGCTCAGCCCGTGAATTGTTTGTTTTATTGGATTTAGTGCTCTAAGTGTAGTATATTCATTTGTAAATTTTTAATTTTTCGAATAGATTGGTTAATAAAATAATTCATGGATTACATTAATATACTTTATATAATTGTCCTCATGTGGTTTTTGCATGCAAAGCAAAATAAAATCAAATATTGGCTAACTAGTTATTTAATGTTTAACTAATACTAAGTGATATTACGTGGTCAAATTGTAATACAGAAAGATAACTTGTATTAGTAGATGAACGTAAAAATGTCCTTAGTGTAATTGAAAATGAGCAAACTGATTGAAAGACTAACATGTTATCTATTAAGTCCAATTGGGGAGATGCCTTGTCTTGGGCATCAGAGTGGATGACTCTCAGAAGATAGAGACATAGATGTGTCTGACTGGGCTGACAATACATCAGATTGGACCCAAGAAGAATAGATCCTAGATCCATTTGTGGATTTATTCACTTGTAACGTTCAAAGTGTGGCATACCTTAATCCTGAGTGGATGACGAACTATGTATGCATAACTCGTATACTTCGATGGCGGACTATGTATGCAACAAATCGTGAGGAACGAAATTCTCCTCCTGCAGAATCGTAGTCAGGTTTGTATGAGGAGTTGGGTAAGTAACGAACACTTGAATTTCACTATTGTCGGTTTCGTTGGTTTGGTTTAGTTGAGGATTAAAACTAATTTTGTGAGCTTGTAATATCAATTTTTAGGTTTTGGTGGGCTCGGAATTGCAGTAGCATCAAAACTGAACCAGGTGTGTAACGAAAACACAAGAAATCGAAGTTTGGCGAAGGCCAAAAAAGAGGCCTACCGACGCCACATGGGCGTGTGCCTGGTCGTGTGCGACACACGGCCATGTGACAGATGAGTGTGTGGTTGTGTGGGCCACACGGGCTAGGCTGAATTGGACGTATGGGCCTACACGGGTATGCCATACGAGCGTGTGGGTCTTGGGCCAGGCCGTGTGGGTCCACACAGGCATATGGGCCCAAAATTCTAAAATTTTTCCTAGGGTCGCATGAGTCGTTCCAATCTACTGTGGGCCTTTTGTAGGGTCGGTAAGGGCTAACTAAACCCTAATGCTTGTAATCTGTTATCTTGGTAGACTAATCTGAGTAGGAAAAACTGATATGTACGTCTGATTATTCAGTATAAGCATGTATGATATCTGCAAACGAGTATGCAAGACATGTTATTTATGTATATCTGTTATTTGGTATTTGTATCTGTATATAGGGTGAGATTCGTATATGTGGAGGAAATGTTCTGTACGGCAACCTTTCGCCTATTTTCTAGCAGCTTGGCTGCATACTATTCTGTTATGTGTCGTATGGACACTATATGGTGTGTAGGGATGGGTGGGTGTTTTGTACCTCAGATGGTGTGGTGGGATGGTCAGATATGGTGTGTAGAGGATGGGGGTAAGATTCTGTATATCTGTTCTGATTATCTGATTTTGACATCTGTTTCTGTTAAGGACTTAAGTTTGCATCTGTATTTGTTCTGCATATAAGCTTCTGTGTATATTTGCATAATTATCTCTGTTGGGTTACACACTAGGTTTCCAAAAACTCACATTCGTTTGTCTATTCTATTTAGCTAATCCTCAGGCATAGGTGGATCGGTGCGACGGAGTCTTAGCGGTGGCCACTAGTTCGCGAACTGGTTTTGTTAACTGTTTTATTTTAATTCTGGATTATTTTGAGAGTTTGTAATTTTTGAGACTCTTTGGACTGTTTTGTTTTAAATATGGTTTTGATTGTGAATGGACTTTTATGCTGTAACGTTTGACAACTTCCATTGCAAATTAAGTTTTCTAAAAAGAACAAACAAACAACGTTCTCATAATGAGAATAATAATATGTTTGATAAAATGTGGATTCCTCTAAGCAACAACTAAATGCGAAAAATTTGTCATAACAAGATTAATTTCAAAACCTCTTCTTCGTAACACTTCTAAATTCGACCATAACATCTAGCCTAGGTTTGGGGTGCTACAAAGTTTCTAGCAGCTTAATGATCTACATTATCTGATGGTTTGTCCATAATTCTGTTTTGGCAGTTTGACTGCAATATAGTGGCTTGACCACATATATCTGATCTGGCAGTTTTAAATGCAAATTTAGGTGGCATTGTCCACAACGAAAAAAATACCAAAGGTGGAGATTGTTACGGCAAGTTTTTGAAGTGGCTGATGATGTGCCAAAGGTAGTGGCCACTACGACTAACATTGTGACAGATTTACAACTTTCCATGCTTGGAGTTGAAAATTTTTGAAACAAAATCTTTAGGCTTCAAACAATGTTGATATTGTGGAAGTATGAAAGTCCGTATATGAAAATCAATCCATTTGAAGCAACTTATCTTGAATATGAGATTGGATTGGATCGAGCAATCAAATCCCTTAGATTATAGAGAGTGAATTGGTATAGCATTGAAGACATATCTCCAATAGTCCATTTCATGTTGGTCTTTATTAATATATTATATTTGCTAGTTTAGCAGTTGTTAATAAGGGATTGGATTATAATTAACCTAGTATGTTTGCAAATTTCAAAATTCTTATATATTTTAGAGACTTGTATAGGTTATGTAATAAGTGTTGAGAGTACTTATCTATTCATTGAGAAACATATTCTTGTGAGTTCATTTGAGAGAGAATACAAGTTTTATTACTTTTTTAACACCTAAGTTGTTAGGGAAGAATATAAAGATGAGTGATCTAGATCTTTAGGTACAAAAGTGAGGTTGTTATATCGGGTGTGAAGGGACTTGAATCACTTGTTGTATTGAGTTAAAAAGTAGTGGATTTACTCACTAAGCTAGGCTTTGCAAAAGTAGGAAAATTGAGCTACGTAAATAACCTTATGCATTCTTGTTTTTATTGTTCTTGTCGTGGTGCTATTTTTAGTGGGCACTGTAACCATCATTTCCATTCAAGCACTCTATTTTCTAAGTAATTAACGACTGATTGTTTCTGCAATCAATTAATATTATGTTTTTGTTATATTTTATATATTTCTTAAAGTTAAAAATCAAGCCATGATTCAGTTCCTTCCCAATCAATTCCATTTCTAAACCGCGGTACATTCAATTTCTCATGAAAAGTCCTAGAAAAGGAGCACCAAAGATGTTCAAGGCTCAAACAATTGTAAAAGAGTTCTAACAAAACTTTAATGCATGTCCCATGAATCCTTGTCTATTTTTTCTTCTCCATCATTTGATCGATCAAACTTTTAAATTACTTTTATTTAATTTAAAAGTAATTTGGATAATTCATAATTGAACTTTTTCTTAATTAAAAAAATTGAATTCTTGTCTCAATTTATAATTGGACAAAAATTTATTATGTAAGATTCATTAACAATCCATTATTTATATTTACCAATTAGTTCTTTTTCTATCAATTAACAAATAGTAATTTTATTTACATCATAAATTGGAGCTACTTCGAGTAATATTCTCAACAACAACATCACCTTCATTTTCGATATTAGCCAAAGCTTCAACACTTTGGGAAGAGCCATTGGTTGCATTAACTTCTGTTGTTGGCATAACGTAAGGAGATTGGTCATCAAAACGCTTTGCCAATTCACTAATTTTAAACTAAACCGAACTGCCATGATGCTCGGTGTGGACTCTGGTCCAATGAGATTGCAAAAATTTAGTGAAGTAAATGATGAGTGAACACATCGAAGCAACTGCTGTGATGATGAAAAGACCCCCGAAGCTATACAAACCGAGACTACCGGGTGATATTGTAGTTCGTTCATCTTTTAGACATGATTTTTGTTGCGAAAAATATTTTTGTTCCATGGCATCCAATTTTGACTTATTTTCAGTCACGCTCGAGATTGCCCTGGATATATAGGCAACTAGAGGTGACCCCCGTTGGAAGGCCTAAGAAAAGAGAAACCGAGTTTTTTCTTTGTCAAACAAAAATTAATATATGATTAACGACTGTAATCATGTTTTTAAGATTAGGGTTGAAAGAGACTCACGAAACCAAGTCCATCAGTATTGTACGTTGGTCCTACTATCATATATTTGTCGCAATACTTGGGAAGAAAAAGCTTCACGCAATGTCGTGCTCCAAAAATTGCACCAACACCACCATTTTGGCTTCCCTTTGATAATGCTTTGTCAAACTCCTCAGCGGTACCATAGTCCCTCAACTTAGACTCGTCGAAGTTCAATTGTTTTACCAAAAGGTCTTTCACAAAGGAACCAGTTTCATACCCTACAAAATCACCATTCTTTTTTAGCTCATCGATGTCTATGATTGTCGATTGCAAACGTTGTACTGTTAGCATCGAGGCCAAACTTGCAGTGTAACTTTGGGTGAGGATGAGTACTACAAATATCCATATAATTAGCACAAATTTTGACAAGTTGTTTATTATCTTCTCCCTTGAAACCAAGCAACACATTCAAGTTAGCTTACTTGATAAAGAAGAAACTTGAATTTATTCAAAATTAGATAGAAGAAATGTTACTTACTATGAGCAAACACTAGAATTGAAAAGGAAAACCAAAAAACTGTTCCTACTTGTTGATGTGCGGAACCTCTAAACTCGTTGTTGATACGGTGTTCCCAAATCCATACAACTAAACCTGTACAAACGAAGGCTACTCCAGTCGTTAACCAAAGATCCCAACTCAGTGGCTTTAAGAATATCCACATATTATTTCTGTCATCATCTTTGATTTTCACAACCATTGACAAATCTGATTGCAAGTAAGGCAACGTAAAATCTACATACTGAGACCGATTTGCAAGAATTGTTATATCTCCCACAGCAACATCGAATTTCTATACCACCACAAAGAATATGCTATTGATTAGTGTCAAAATAAATGGAAATAATATGAAGAAAAATCTCTATCTAATTCTAGCCAAGCACCTGGTTTTTGACATGGTAAAGAAGCTTATTGTATGTTCCTGCATTAGGACCAATGGGGAAAGGAATCAGCTTATGGGGAACTGCAAAAGGTAATAACGCTAGTGCGTCCTCGAAGACATCATAAGAGAACCCTGTTACAGTGGACTCCTTGGTGTAAGGATCCTGTTCCACTTTCAAATATGCTTCAAAGCTAGGTTTATCAGGGACTCCGATCCTTAACTTATTACCACCAACAGGTGTTGTCCAACCTCTGGGTATGTCTTTTGTGTTTCCTGGCCATATAGGTGGTTTAAGTTCATATTTGGACATTGATTTCCCTTTTTTAGCTTTGTCTAGTTTCCTACTCAATCCATTCTCAAAGGTCCAATACCCAATAACTTTTTCCTTGTTATCTATCACGTTGATGATTTCAAAAGCTGAAGATCGCAACTGTCCTCTAACCAAACTAAAATCTCCACTGAGGCCTTTAAATTTGGTTTTTAGTAACCGGTTTAGGATCATTTTGCCTATTTTTGTGACTTTTATAACAGGAAACTGACTTGTATTTTTGTGATGATTTTCTCCATTGACACTGGAGCTCTCCTGTGGAACCATTTCAACAGCCTTAGCTAGTGCCCAAACAATATCATATGCCTAATACCCAAAAATGTTTAATTTAGTAGAACTAGAATGAATCTCACTTTTCCATTTCTTTTTAAAATTTTCAAGTCTTTTAGACTGCGGTATGTGTGGCCTTATGCCCAAAACACCTTGCATTGAACCAATGACCTTAGCTCCCATGGGATCCAACAAAGTAGATAATCCATCAGTGATGATCCATGCATATCCTTCACTAATCATGGTTGTTTCTTTTGCAAGCAAAAAGAGTTTAGACCCTAAGGAAGAACTCATGTGCACCACAATCACCCTCGTCTGCATCGCCATTACCCTATTGAGTATTGAGCGTTTTTAATATGCTCAATTTGCAAGAGTTTGGGGAGATGGAAAACCTAGAACTCACCCGAATGTCAAACTGTTGAAATTCATCTGCTAGGTAGGGGATTAAACCAATTCCATATTCAGTGTCTTCGTAAATGAGGATTACTTCGTGCCATTTGTATGCTCGAACGATGGCAGCGATGCCTTTCGCTTGTGAGCTATCATCTAGGGTTGTTAAAACAAAGAAAGGGTTTTGGGTAGTAGAGAGTGAGGGACTTGTAGCTGAAAACGAAACAACGTGAACTTGAGCCTTTTGGTCGACATCTATCACAAATCTAGCTTGCATCGTCTTCTAGGGGCCGATGATGGTATCAACTTCTTCATTATCAATCAACTCTAGAGCTGCAATTCATATGGATATAGATGATCAATAAAAGTTAAACATAATTATACTTGAATTAAAAGTACATAGATAAAAATATCTTTTTATCTTACCTTTGACCAATTCCCATTATCTTGTCCTTCCTTTCTTTCTTTGGTCCCACTTTTGTAACCCAACCCTTGTAATTAGAGGTGAGTTTTTTTTTTTCTCATTGGTGACAATCAAAGTCTAAGGGTGCACATTTTCGGTTTTAATTGAATTAGTTAATTAAATTAAATTAGTAAAATTATCGATTACTCATAGAAATTAATTTAATTAGAAATCGATTAATAATTTTTGTCAATTTCAGTTATCAATAGATAATTAATTAACCGAAATTAATAATATTATATATATTTTATATTTATAAGTCGAAAACCAATATATTATATATAAACCCAATACAATATATAAACTAAATGGGTCAAAAGAAAAGTAATATGAAAAATAAAATATTTCACAACACCTTTTCCCTTATTTTTTTCCATTTCATTCTCATTTCAATATCATCACAAATCACTCCCCGGTCATTATGTTTTTAATTTATTTTTTCTATCATGTTTTTGTTTTTTCTTTCTTTTGAACTTCTTTGAGTTAAAAATAGAGAAAAAGAACATTATGATTAATGTTATTGTGATATTTTATTAACTAGGCATCAATTCAATTCGGTTAAAGAATTTTAAAAATTATTTTAATTCTATTAACGGTTAAAAAATTTAATATTTTAATTAATTTATTTAGGTATTAATTAAATTAATCATTTGAACACTCTTCAAGACCAACAAAGGTTGAAGATGTTGAGTTGTTACTGATGTTTGAGTTTCCTAGTTCTATTCAAACTTATTTAAGTTATACAGGTGAAAGAGTAAGAATGAGGGAGCACAGTAAATAAAATTTTGCGATAGATTTAATTTTAAATATGAATTTTTAGATGAAATGAATTTTTAGTTTTTAGTTTTTAAAAAACATATTTGGGTTTAATCTTATTGATTGGGTTTGAGTATAATTTACTATAATTTATGTATAATTGAAAATATATTGATTTTAATAAAAAAATTAAGTTTATCTTCTTTGCTTCTCCAATATTTTGTAAAGAAAAATAAAGAAATAAAAGGAAAATGAAAATTAAAGTTAAAAGAAAGAATTAAATTACTTAAAAAGAAAAAAGTATAAAGATTAGATGTAAAATTTTACTTAAAATTTTTATTTAAAATGATAATTTAATTTGGGAGTTAATAACTCAGTAACTGATATTATAAATTGATAACAATAGTGATCATTTTGTAATAAATTAAAGTTTAGTGATTAAAATGTAATTTAAACCATGAATATTTTTTTTCTCACCCTAAAAAGTAATAAACAACCTGTAAAAGCAGCAGCAGTAGCATCTTCGGAGTTTCTATGGTGTAGAGACAATCTGGTTCTGAAGTTAGGATAAGCAGCATAGAAATCTGAGATTGCCATGGGAATGCATGCATTTGCCACCGATCCAACTGGTGAATTCACATCAAGGATTACTCCAACATGCACCACCTTCTTCGTTTCTGCAATGCTTTCCATCATTCCACCACCACTCTCCGACTTCACCCCCACCCTAAAACAAACAACAAATAAACACAGAAACTGAAATAAATTTGACATGGGACTAGGCTGATGATTATTACTTTGTTCCTCCTCCTCCTCCTCCTCCTCCCTTGGGGTCTGAGAAAACAAGAAGATAAAATCTAGTTTGTTGAATATAAATACGTAAAAAATGCAAAACTCAAACAGGAAATTTCGTATAAAGTATTCTAAAGAAGATGAAATCTAGTTCGTTTGTTTTCCTTGTACAACCAATAATATTGAGCAGTGAGCATGGACACAAGAAATATATGTGTAGAAAAAACATAGTAATGATCGCCTCAACGAAGCGGTCAAGAGCATCTGATGGTTAAGAATCTGGATTATATTTTCATTTGAAGGCTTTTAAGGTAAATTAAATTATTGAAAGAAACATAATAAGCTAACTAGGATTCTTCGCAGAAGGTGCGCGCGCGCAGATATATATATATATATATACTTCTTATGTTTAAAACTATCTAAATACGTTTTCAATGCAGAAGAGGATGATTGATTCAATCCAAAGTTTGTATATTTAATATATTATATAGTTCAATGAATACAAATTAATTGCCAATAAGGTTGAAACTCAGCATTAATAGCTTAAGGTACAGGTCAAGCGTTAGCATCTCCACCAATTTAACGTAAAACTACAACAGAATTCATTGCATTGTCATTTCTACTTAGAAAATTGATAAATTAATTCTTATATATTAGATCAAAGAGCAAATTAGTCATTTCTATTAAAAATCATCTATTTGGAATGTTAAAAACTGATGTGCCCGACGAGATAATTGAACAGTGACAGATGACATACAATATATATGTCAACATGACATACAAAGATCAATTATTAAGGCGTAAAAGATTGATTTGTTCAATTTTAAATTGAGGAGACAAAATATAATGTAACTCCTACTATAAAAAACTCTATAATACTTTTACCCCTTTTAAACCAATTGAAATGTACAACTTAGTTTGACCATATTCAAAACAAATTAATAGTACTTAGAGATATCAAAGTGGATGCTTATAATCTTTCCTATTTTAGTTGATGATTATCAAAATGTTAGGATTTTGTTGCATTTTGTCATTTTTAGGGTTGTCAGGTCCGACTTTCGATACATCAAATTCAAACCCCTTTTCAAATTTAGGGGATTGGAATTGAAAAAAATTACACAAATTAATTACCTTGACTTCGATTTATTTTGATTAAAAAAATTAATAATTAAATGAGTAACTTACACAAACAATCACTCAACTTTAATACAGTTAATAACACAAGCACTTTGATTTCAATTCAATAATTTAACTTTCAAATAAATAACAAATCAATCCTACTAACCATTTTCTGCTACAGAAGCAACAAAAAAGTGACTTGGCACTTTACCTACTCCTTGTTGTCATTTAACGGCCAGCTGGAGCGTCTTTACTTATCTCCTTCTCCTTCTCTTTGTCTTTCTTCTCTTTTTTTTTCTCATCTTTACTTTGCATCTGCCCCTCTTAGCCACTCAAGGTACATACTTTTTTGGATTTGGTTACTGGATGTTTCAACATCTTTCTTGTTTATCTAGTCTTCCCATTTCTTTTTTTGGCTGCTTGCAAGTATAAAGGTTCCATTTTTATTGATCCTTTCTTTGGGAAATTGAATCTAGGTTTTTTTTGTCTTGGTTTGTGAAATAATCTGTAGATACTCCTCCAAGAACGAATAACAAGTTCTATTGTTCTTTTGGTTAATAGCATAATTATAGTCTAGATTTAAGGAAAATGAATAATATATTTCAGGAAGCATGTGCTTCTCTTTCATTTCCTTTAAATCATCTTTATAAAATTGTTCCTTTGTATTGGTCTAGCAGTAACTTCTTAATTTCTTTCTTCTTACAATAATTTGAGTTTGTAATGGATTGGCCTCTAGGTTGTAGGGGTTGTAATGATGATTGGAGAGTGGTTGAATCTGGTAGCAATGGAGTTTCTGCTCCCTGCAATAGTATAGGGTGATTAATTGTGCAAGGTTACAATGTCGCACCAGGTTTAGCAAATGTTTCTGATATCTAAATCCATTTCTTATATGCATGCGTATGTCACCGGCCTATATTAACCTTCTTCTTTGGAAGTGAAATAGGTATAGGGAGTAAGAAAATACTAAAGGTATGGAAAAACTTATGTTGGCTTATCATTGAAACCTTTTATACTACCACTATTTTTCCTGTTATTATATTTGCTTGAAATGTCAGTTTTCTCATTCAGTTGAATCAAATCAGTACAGCTTTTTTGAGGTCTCATTGTCGTTTGTTTTTCTCTTCCTGTCAACATACGATGGTAGTGAAAGTACTCAAAATCAATTAGTTGATGGACACAAATTCATCTTTGCATAAAAGTTGGATCACTTTTATGTTTGAAACTTTGAACATCATGCTTCTACTATCAGAAGTTTTGTGCTAAACTTGCTTTTATGTGTAATGCCATTAGTTGTAATATACCAACCATCATGTTATGTCTTTTAATGAATCCTATAGTTTGTTCATGTTTGGTTTTATTTTGTTCGTGCTTATTTATATCCGACATTCTTTTAGAGAATTTGTTAAAAAATCAGGAAGGACTTACATTTGAGTTTCAATTTGTGGCAAAGGATTCTGAGTTGTAAGGTACATTTGAATTGATTGTTAGCAGAGGAAAAAAGTGAAGAAGGAAGAACTGCATTTCAAAGCAAATGTGAAGGATATGGAACCAAACCATGAAGAAATGAAGACCAAATCAGTGGAGAAGGAAAAATCGAAGCATAATGAGGATAAGGGGGAGAAACATCAAGAGAAGGATAAGGAAAAACATGAGGGTAGTGAACTTGGAGAAATGAAAAATAAAGAGGAGAAAAAAAAAGATACACAAAGATGAAGAAGATGATGAGAGCACAGAGAAAAGAAAAAAGAAAAGAAGATAAAGAGGTGGAGATGAAAAAAGAAGGAAAACATGATGATAAAGAGGTGGTAAAAGAAGATGAAGAGGAAGAAGAGAAGAAAAAGAAAAAGAAAAAGCATAAGGAGAAAGATGTTGAAGGAGAAAAAGATGAAGTGAAAGATAAGAAGAAAAAAAAAGAAAAAAGGTAAAGACCCAATCGATACTTTTTCTTTTTACCCTAAACCAATCATCTTTTGTTTTCTTTTCTCTAAACTCGTTCAGATTTTAGACCATTTGGTTCCTCGTCCAACGCAACTAGTTAATTGGTCATGACAGCTAATTAACTGGTCAGGTTACCTATCCTATTAGGCCTATAACTGAAAATGTTAGTGGGTGACTGATTTGTCACTTTTTGATAACATTAGTGATCGACTTGTTATTTTTTGAAAGTTGAGTGATTGAATTGAGGTCAATGTGACTATTTTATGAGCTGCATCAAAGTTGAGTGATTGTTGATATAATTTACTTTAACCAAATCAACAAATTTTTTCAAGAAAATTTGAAATGATGGGGTATCTTCGACCATGAATCTCATCATGCGAGAATATTATAATAGAATATGCTCTTGTATGGCTAGTTTTTCTTTTCTTTTTTTATTATGTTTAATTTGCACAAACTTACAATTGCAAAGGAACAAATATAGTTTGGCATCTGGCTGTAACCTAGGATAATGTTGCAAAAAGAATAAAAAGATATTTGAAGCTGTGAACGTATACATATGATAAGTAAATTGAGAAGCTTGTTCGTGGGTTCATCTTGGGCTCTTCGAATGGATCATGTAAGGTAGCTCTTGTCAAGTGGATTTCCTGTTGTCAACCATTGCATAATAGAGGTCTTGGTTTGAGGAAATTAGTGGACCAAAACAAGAACTTTCTTCTTAAACTCGGATTTCAGCTTATTACCAAACTGGATGCTGTATGGGTTAAAGGTTTACGTAGTAAGTACAGGCTTGAAGATGGATGTCCATCTTCCATTGACCGATCCTGAAGTTCCTTTGTTTGGCGCTCTTTGTCGAAGTATTGGGATATTCTGCGTGCTAATATCTATTGGATGGTAGGGGATGGTAGATCAATTAAATTTTGGGAGGATAGTTGGGTTCCGGGCATGGGTCCTATAGTTAACCAGTTTGCTATTCCAACATATCAGGAACGATCTAGTTGCGTGGCTGATTATATGGATTGAAGTTGAGGTTGGGCTTGGTCCCGCTTTGGTTCTTACATTGATCACCAAACGACTCTTAAAATTGCTTCGATGAATCCTCCTCCAGTCCTCCTACGATAGGTGCTGACCCGGATATATGTCTATGGCGTGGTACATCAAATGGTGT
The DNA here is from genome assembly GCA_025698465.1 of Gossypium longicalyx. NCBI lineage: Eukaryota > Viridiplantae > Streptophyta > Magnoliopsida > Malvales > Malvaceae > Gossypium > Gossypium longicalyx. The sequence goes on along the minus strand of CM046998.1, from coordinate 6,407,226 downwards.
TTGTACGATTTCTGCGGCTTTTGAAAGGATGGCGAATGATTCATGAGGACAGAAAGATGAAGGTTGGCGAAGAGTTTGGAAAATCCAAGCTCCTCAAAGAGTCAGACAGTTTCTTTGGGTGGCACTCCATGGTTGTTTGTCAACTAATACTGAGAGGTTGAGGAGAGGCCTTACAACTGTTGATATATGCCAAAGTTGTTCATGTTTTCTAGAAACTCCTCTTCATGCCTTAAGGGACTGTGTAGGCGCTAGGGATGTTTCGAATCAAATTGTTCTTAACAAGGTTTGGGGGAATTAGTAATCGATGGAACAACATTAGGGATGGGACAATTTGGGAGAGTCAATTTTTGGCAGCCTGCTATTTCATTTGGAAACAACGAAATTGATTCATTTTTTAGAATAAGGATTTAGATCCTAGAGGAGTGGTTCAGCGCAGCTTGTGTATGGCCAAGTGGTATAACAACTCGGTTCATAACTCTGCTAATACTCATGATTCTTGTTCTAGTGTCGTTGCTTGGTCAACCAACCCCCCCTTTTATGGAGTTGTAAAGATTAATACAGATAGAGCATTGATTAAATCAAGTTCTATAGCTTCAGCTGGGGGTATTTTTCGAGATGATAAAGGTGAGTGGATATTGGGGTTCTTGCAGCATCGGCGTCGCTACAATTCTTCTATACGAACTATGGGCAATCTTCGATAAGCTGACTCTCGCTTGGGACTATGGGTTCAAGCAGATTATTCTTGAAGGTGATAGTAGAGAGGTGGTTGAACTGACAAATTGGGCAGGATTTTCTATCATCACTTGGTTTGGTAAGGGATATACAACAGTTTTGCAAGAGAGAATGAGATGTATGGGTGGTTCATGCACTAGGACAGGAGAATATAGCATTGATTAGAACTAAGCATTGGATCGAATCGAGTGAAAAAAATTTGAGTTAATGATGGCTGTCGATTCCACCAATATAAACCTACACCTAGTTTGCAAATTAAAACAGTATAAGGAGTAGGGTCAATCCCACAGAGACTGGAATTACTGAAAATTGTTTGTTTCTTGACCAGATTAGTGTCTGGGCAGTTGTCGTGCCCGCGACGTTAGGGGGGAAATAAAATATGAAACCTGAAATAAACACAAGGAAACGTAAAAAGTAAAAAGTAAAAGATGAAATAAAAATAGATAACGAAATAATTTAAAGGAAAATTGATAAAACTTAGCTCAACCTTAAGCACGGGTTTTCCCGTCTTTGACCCGTTCCTCGAAATTAGGTGAACTCCTCTTTTTTGATAAGCTAGTTATAGCTACCAAGGACGCCTTGGACACCAACTCTTCCTTGTGTAAATTAGTTATGGAACGTCCTATAACTAACCCTTACCGATTGAACAACCTACGAAACGTTCGTGATTTAGAACTCCGGCAGCTTTGCGTTCTAGAAGAGCCTAGCTCGAACCAATGCCCTCAAACGTTTGGGACATTTAAATCCGGTTACTACTTCCCTTGACGGAACCAAATAGCAATCCCCACTTGGCACGCCAATGTGTTCACGGAAGACCAATTAGACAATCGATCCTTTCGGAATTCCAACTGTACGTCTAGCCACACTAACTCAAACGACGTCTTTTTTGACTTAGTATTGACTTGACTCTGTGAGTTGACGAAGTCATACTCTTAATCCGGAGAAATAATAAATATCAAAAATTGAGAGTTAAACAGCTCGGGTTCGTAACTCACGGGTCTTTTGACGGGGTTAACACCGGCTTAAAACTGAAAGGGGTTTAGTGGGGCATGAATTTAATCATGCTTGAAGGTTATGGAAATGATAGAAATTATATGAAAAAGGTAGTGGAAATGAATAGGAAAAATATTTGCAAAGAGAATTAGACAAATTTTGTAAAAAGAAGACAAAATAATCTAATGCTCAATTGAATTAAGAAAAAGAAAAACAAAATGGATAATGGAATTCCAAAATGAAATAGGAATGTAAAGACAATTGATTAATGGATGATTTTCCTAAGAACTAAAACCCCCTATTTATATAGATAGGGTTTACTAAAAATAGCTTAAGAAAATTAATATAAAATCTAAAATAATAATAATTAAAAATAAATAAAAATTAAAATAAACTTAAAATAGAATTTCCTATTTTTGGCTTTTTACAAAGTCAAATTTATGACTAGTCCTTGGCTTGTTCCATCTTTTCGCTTTGGCCCATTCCAATAATTTTCTTCTAATTTGGCCCCTTTTCAGCTTGCTTTTGATCAATTGCATCCCTGACAAGAATTAAATCATAAAAACACTTAATTAGCAGGGTTCAGTTAATCAATAAACCAAATTAAGCACAAAAAATATGCAATTTGACATGTTTATCAAATCCCCCCTACTTAGCTCATGCTTGACCTCAAGCATGTTATTCTTTCAAACATTAGAATTAATTCCACAATTTATTAAAAATCGAGCCCCTTTTCCATATCCTCAATCAATGCAAACAACATAGGCAAAAAGAAATAAATGTTCAAAAAATATATATTTTAATCAACAAGTGTCATAAAATTGAAATATGTCAACTAAACAATTTCGCTAAATTGAGATTGAATCCCATAATTTGCATGGCATTATTAATTAACTATGCATCAGAAAATTAGTAGACAAGATCAAACCTTTTTACGCGAACTAGGATGACAACCCAAGCACCCTATCCCGGTTACTCAGTTCAAACAGTCTTTATTTATTATGTATTATTTTCTTTCTTTTTTTTATTTTATGGGGTGTTCAGCTAGCGGAATGTTTGTAAGTTATCGACTTGTCACTCGAACCTTTTTACGCGAGACAAGATGACAACCCAAGCACCCTGCCCCGGTTACTCAATTCGGTCACGTTTTCGAAACTTCATTCATAGCCTGAACCTTTATTAATTTATTTATGCACAAGCAAACATATTTTATTCAATCAATCAATTCATGCGAAAAAATTCTAGCTACATATACCAAATTTAAAACCTATATGTCGACCAATCTATATACTTAAACATTTAATTCGAAATTTGCCCAATTACTTAAATCAACTAAGTATGAGGTTTTAAAGCTCAAATGTTGAATAAATTGTCGAAAGAATTCATCGTAAGATTGAACACATGCAAAAGAGAAAGACATGCAGCAAAAATTAACATATCAATCCAACCCCCTACTTAATCAATGCTTGTCCTCAAGCATGTGTTATATGCAATAAAGTTTAGTAACTCAAACAACAAGCAAAGAGAAAGGTTAAGAATGCTCCCCGTGTGTTTCAACTGATGTTGTCGGTGTTGGGAAATAATTGTCAGCATTTAGCACGGCGTGCCCACGCTACCATCATTATCCGACTTCTCGCAAAAATCTCCATTACGCTCTGAAAATAGCAAATTCACTAGATTAAATAAAAATTTATTTATTTACAACCTAAATCTTACTAAAACTCAAAATTAAATAAATGAAAATAAATTTGGGTTGCCTCCCAAAAAGTGCTTTTGTTTAACGTCGTTAGCTCGACGGCCTGTTATTCAAACTTTTGGCTCATCGAGAACAATTTCCTCAACTGTGTGTGTTTGAAAATTCTCGAAAAAGGGTTTTAGTCGTTGACCATTCACTTTAAAGCGCTTTCGTGTCTCTTCACTTTGAATTTCCACTGCACCATTCGCAAATAAATTAGTAATAATAAACGGCCCAATCCATTTGGATCGAAGCTTACCAGCGAAAATCTTTAAGGTGGAGTCGTATAAGAGCACTTTTTGTCCTATTGAGAACTGCTTCCTAGTGATAAACTTGTCATGAAATGCCTTCGTCTTTTCTTAATAAACTCGAGCACTTTCATAGGCATCGTTTCTAATTTCCTCGAGTTCCTAGATGTCTAATTTCCGAGATTTTCCCGCAGACTCCATTTCCATATTACACTGCTTAACTGCCCAAAAAGCCTTGTGCTCTAACTCTACCGGAAGATGGCACAGTTTACCGAAAACGAGTCGGTAAGGTTACATACCTATTGGTCCCTTGTAAGCTGTCCTATAAGCCCAAAGTGCGTCATTCAGTCTCAAACTCCAATCCTTCCTGTTAGGTTTAATCGTCTTTTCCAGAATAGACTTGATCTCTCGATTTGACACTTCAGCTTGCCCGTTTGTTTGTGGATGGTAAGCAGTGGCAATTCATTGAGTCACTCCATATTTCTCCATTAATGCACTTACGAGCTTATTGCAAAAATGTGTTCCTCTGTCACTAATTAATGCTCGTGGAGTGCCATACCTGGAAAAAATAGAACTGTTAAGAAAGTCAACTACGGTCTTAGCATTATCATTGCGAGTGGCCTTTGCCTCTATCCACTTAGAGACATAATCAACAGCTAAGAGTATATAAAAATTACCGAAAGAAGAAAAGAAGGGACCCATAAAGTCGATGCCCCACACATCAAAAATTTCACAAATACGGATAGGAGTAAGAGGCATCTCATTTCTACGACTAAGGTTGCCAACTCTTTGGCATTTTTCACAAGTTTTGCAGAAATAAAAGGCATCACGAAATATGTTTGGCCAAAATAATCCACATTCGAGAATTTTGTGTGCGGTGCGTTTAGGTCCAAAGTGCCCTCTACATGCATAAGAGTGACAAAAAGTTAAGATAGATCAGACACTGCTGTCACGCTACACAACATTGTATTACCTGATCCGAGCAATGCTTCCAAAGGTAATGATCGTCCCAAATATAATATCGTGTATCCTTTCTTATCTTATCTTTTTTTAACCTTGGCAAATCTGAAGGAAAAGTACCTGTAACGAGGTAATTTACTATGTCTGCATACCAAGGATGCACTGCATTTGCTGAAAACAGGTTTTCATCTGGAAAGTTATCCTTCAATGGTATGTCGTCTACTGGAATCGGTAATCGACTCAGATGGTCAGCTACTAGGTTTTTGCATCCCTTTTTATCCCGAATCTCAAAATCGAACTCTTGTACGAGTAGAATCCACCTGATCAGTCGGGGTTTTGCCTCCTTCTTCCCTATTAAATATTTCAAAGCTGCATGATCAGAAAAGATAATTACCTTAGTTCCCAATAGGTAAGATCTGAATTTATCTAAAGCAAACACAACAGCTAATAATTCTTTCTCGGTTGTTGTGTAATTGCTTTGGGCAGCATCCAAAGTCTTTGAAGCATAATAGATAACATGAGGCTCTTTCCCTATTCTTTGGCCAAGAACAGCTCCCACACTTTGGTCACTCGCATCACACATGATTTCAAACGGGAAGTTCCAATTTGGTGACTGCACTATGGGAGCGGAGACCAATTTTTGTTTTAGCACATCAAACGCGTCTTTACAAGTCTGGTCAAATTCAAATTCTTTATCCTTTTGTAATAGGCTACAAAGTGGTCGCGCGATTTTCGAGAAATCTTTCATGAATCATCTGTAGAATCCTGCATGGCCAAGAAATGAACGAACTTCCCTCACTGATGAGGGGTAAGGTAACGTGTTAATAATATCCGTTTTTGCCTTATCGACCTCGATTCCTTTCGAGGAAACTATATGTCCCAAAATTAATCTTTTGTCAACCATGAAATGGCATTTCTCATAATTTAAAACAAGATTAAATTCTAGGCATCTTTGTAATATCTTAGCAAGATTATTAAGACATTCGTTAAAAGAGTTACCGTATACCGTGAAGTCATCCATAAAGACTTCGATGATTTTCTCGATGTAATCAGAAAATATGCTCCCCATGCATCTTTGGAAGGTGGCCGGAGCATTGCAGAGTCCAAATGGCATCCGTCTATACGCAAATGTTCCGAAGGGACACGTGAAAGTCGTTTTGTCTTGATCCTCCGGAGCCACTGAAATCTGGAAAAATCCTGAGTACCCATCGATACAACAATAATGAGACTTACCAGCTAATCGCTCGAGCATTTGATCGATGAAGGGGAGTGGAAAATGGTCTTTTCGGGTAGCTGCATTTAACTTTCTGTAATCGATGCAAACCCTCCATCCATTCTGGACTCGTGTAGGGACTAGTTCACCTAACGGGTTTTTCACCACTATCACGCCAGTTTTCTTGGGCACGACATGAACCGGGCTAACCCAATCACTGTCAGAAATCGGGTATATCATTCCAAAGATCTAACGCTTCGGATCTCCTTCTTTACTACCTCCATCATGGGTGGATTAAGGCGCCTTTGAGCATCTCTCTTTGGTTTCGTGTTGTCTTCGATGGAAATTTTGTGCATACAAGTAGATGGACTTAGCCCTTTTATGTCGGCTATCGTCCAACCAATAGATTCCTTATAATCTCTCAGAACTCGAACTAGACTTTCCTCCTTGTCTTTTGTTAACTTGTTTGACACTATCACTAGTAAGGTGTCTTTCTCTCCCAAAAAGACGTACTTAAGGTGGTCCGGTAATGCTTTAAGCTCCAAGATCGGTGGCTGCAAAATCGAGGGCCTAATAGTTCAAATTGGTTACCTCGGTTTGTCAACGAAGGTTGCGTTTCCAAGTGATTGACAATTTCTTGCAACGGATCTCAGTAATGATCCGCGAATTCCTCGAAATGATGTAAAATATCCATGTCAATGTTTCGAAAGGACGCTTTCACTCATCAAAGTCAGAATAAGATTGAGTTAAATAATCTAAAATATCAATGCTAGAAATATTTAATAGTGAGTTAGGATGACCCATGGCCTTGTAGACATTGAATTTAACGATTTCGCCATCAAACTCCATGGTCGGTGTCCCACTTCAACATCTATTTTTGCGCTTATGTATTTAAGAACGGCCTTCCAAGCAAAATATCGCATTTAATTAGTTGAATTATCATCTTCCATATTAATAATGTAGAAATCATAGGAAAACTAATTCATTAACTTTAACAAGGACGTCTTCAAGCGACCGCCTCTTCGATAGACGATCGACACATGCCTCGCCAACCGGATTATTACTCCTCGTTTTTTAAAGGACTGCGTTAATCACTTTATAAATAGAATAAGGCATAACATTAATGGAAGCCCCTAAATCACACATGGCTTTCTTAATGCCTACATTACCTATCTCACAGGAAATAGCAAACATACCTTGGTCCTTGTATTTGGGTGGAACTTTCTTTTGCAGTACTGCGGAGACATTTTCTCCTACATTTACTCTTTCGTTACCTATTAACCTCCTCTTGCTAGTACATAATTCCTTGAGGAATTTTGCATAACGAGGGATTTGTTTGATAGCGTCGAGTAAAGGGATATTTACCTCCACCTTCCTGAATGTCTCGAGGATTTCTTTTTCCTTCTTCTCTTTCTTATCCCTTGCAAGCCTCCCTGGAAAATGAGGTGGCATCACAACTGGTTTCTGAACTTTCGATTCTGGCCTTGCTGTTGGATCCGAGATCTGCTTTTCCCGTTCCTTTTCTTGCCCACGATTTTTGGTTGGAACTGTTTCTAGAACCTTTCCGCTACGAAGAGTTATTGCACTGATATTCTGCCGAGGGTTCGGCTCTGTTTGAGAAGGTAGTTTACCTTGAGACTCCAAGCGATTAACTGCCATCGAGAGTTTACTAACTTGATTAGTTAACTCTTGTATTGATGTGTCTGTCCTCTGTTGATATTTTGCAGCATCGGCGGTAAGTTTTTCTACAACAGCTTCTAGAGATGTGCTCGGCTTGTGTTGTTATTGTGGTGGTTGCAGAGGTCTTGGTTGGTATGATGGATTATATCGGGGATTAGCTCCGTAATTCAGGTTGGGATGATCCTTCCACCCGGGATTGTAGGTGTTGGAGAAAGGATCATAACGTCTTTGCGGAGGTCTCGGAAAACTTCCGACAGCATCTACATGTGCCGTTGAATTATCGTTAAGGATTGGGCACAAATTCGTCGGGTGTTCAGATGTAGTACAAATTCCACATAGTTGGGTCAGAATTTTTTTTTCTGTAAGCAAAGATTGAACAACATTCGTAAGCTTATCCAATTTATCTTCTAAAGATGAAACGTTTACCCCATTAACCAGTCTTGTCGGTTCAGAATTCAACCGATACTATTGAGAAGTTGCCGCCATGGTGGATATTAGTTCTCTTGTCCTTTGAGGGGTCATATTGACAAGCGCTCCTCCGCTAGTAATGTCGATCATCTTCATTTCCATAAGGAGCAAACCCTCGTAGAAATATTGAAGAAGTGATTGTTCGGTCAACCCATGTTGAGGACAACTCGCACACAGTTTTTTGTACCGTTCCCAATAGTCGTAGAGCGATTCACTCTCTAATTGGCGAATTCCCACTATGTCCCTCCTAAGCTCGGCTGCTCGTGACGCTGGGAAGAACCTGTCAAGAAATACACGAGATAAGTCATCCCACGTTGTGATAGAACCGGGGGGTAAGTAAAATAACCATTCTTTTGCTGAATCAACTAAAGAAAAAGGAAAGGCCCGAAGTTTGATTTCATCTTCGGGTACTCCCTGGGGTTTCATGCTTGAGCAGACCATGTGGAACTCTCTCAAATGAGTGTGTGGATTTTCGTTCTTTAGGCCTCGAAAAGTGGGCAAAAGGTGAATCAAGCCCGACTTCAATTCGAAAAGAGTTCCTCCGGTTTGATAGTTAATGCATAATGGTGTTTGCTCGTTGGGAGCAGCAGCTAGTTGACGAATGGTTCGGTTTGCCATCCTTTCTGGTTCACTGAGGTTGCCTTTTGTTTCAAAGAGTGGTTCGGTCTCAGGTTCAACCTCTTCGACTCGTTTCCCACGTCGAATTGCCTCTGCACGAATTACTTCGCTCAACTTTTCAACGTCGGATTCTAGGATCCCCTGTCCTAACTCAATTCCTGATTTACTTGCACGTTTAAGAGCTTCGCTCTTTTTTAAATCGTGCTCACGCTGATTTCTCGATCTCTGGGTCGTATTCGAGATCTCCGGATGAAGATCTGGTCATGAAGACAATTTAAACAATTGTAAGTGTTGCCAGTCCCCGGCAACGGCACCAAAACTGATGGCTGTCGATTCCACCAATATAAACCTACACCTAGTTTGCAAATTAAAGCAGTATATGGAGTAGGGTCGATCCCACAGAGACTAGAATTACTAAAAATTGTTTGTTTCTTGACCAGATTAGTGTCTGGGCAGTTGTCGTGCTCGCGACGTTAGGGGGGAAATAAAATATGAAACCTGAAATAAACACAAGGAAACGTAAAAAGTAAAAAGTAAAAGATGAAATAAAAATAGATAACGAAATAATTTAAAGGAAAATCGATAAAACTTAGCTCACCTTTAAGCACGGGTTTCCCGCTCTTTGACCCGCTTCCTCGAAATTAGGTGAACTTCTCTTTTCCGATAAGCTAGTTATAGCTACCAAGGACGCCTTGGACACCAACTCTTCCTTGTGTAAATTAGTTATGGAACGTCCTATAACTAACCCTTACCGATTGAACAACCTACGAAACGTTCGTGATTTAGAACTCCGGCACTTTTTATGCTCTAGAAGAGCCTAGCTCGAACCAATGCCCTCAAACGTTTGGGACATTTAAATCCGGTTACTACTTCCCTTGACGGAACCAAACAGCAATCCCCACTTGGCACGCCAATGTGTTCACGGAAGACCAATTAGACAATCGATCCTTTCGGAATTCCAACTGTACGTCTAGCCACACTAACTCAAACGACGTCTTTTTTGACTTAGTATTGACTTGACTCTGTGAGTTGACGAAGTCATACTCTTAATCTGGAGAAATAATAAATATCGAAAATTGAGAGTTAAACAGCTCGGGTTCGTAACTCACGGGTCTTTTGACGGGGTTAACACCGGCTTAAAACTGAAAGGGGTTTAGTGGGGCATGAATTTAATCATGCTTGAAGGTTATGGAAATGATAGAAATTATATGAAAAAGGTAGTGGAAATGAATAGGAAAAATATTTGCAAAGAGAATTAGACAAATTTTGTAAAAAGAAGACAAAATAATCTAATGCTCAATTGAATTAAGAAAAAGAAAAACAAAATGGATAATGGAATTCCAAAATGAAATAGGAATGTAAAGACAATTGATTAATGGATGATTTTCCTAAGAACTAAAACCCCCTATTTATATAGATAGGGTTTACTAAAAATAGCTTAAGAAAATTAATATAAAATCTAAAATAATAATAATTAAAAATAAATAAAAATTAAAATTAACTTAAAATAGAATTTCCTATTTTTGGCTTTTTACAAAGTCAAATTTATGACTAGTCCTTGGCTTGCTCCATCTTTTCGCTTTGGCCCATTCCAATAATTTTCTTCTAATTTGGCCCCTTTTCAGCTTGTTTTTGATCAATTGCATCCCTGACAAGAATTAAATCATAAAAACACTTAATTAGCAGGGTTCAGTTAATCAATAAACCAAATTAAGCACAAAAAATATGCAATTTGACATGTTTATCAGTTAATTAAATTCACGAGTTTCATTTTATCATCTTGACTCAATTTGAATTATTTTTTGAATGGAATAAAATTTGAATCAAGTAGAATCGAGTGAAATTGTTTGAGTTAAATTAAAAAAATAAAAAATGTCAAATAATAATATTGTTATATAATAAGTATAACTAATTCTGTGTTAGAGCACATAAATTTGAAATTATATATATTTGAAAAAAATTTCAAAACAAAATAATAATAAAATAAGATATTTGAGTATGATAAATTTGAATTAGGTCCTAAATTTATTATTTTAGGAAATTTTTAAAATTTTAACTTATATATATATTTAGAATTTTTTAAAATTTTTTAAAAATATAAAATTTGACATTTTATAAATATTTTGAATTTTTTAAAATTATTGTAATTTTTTATTGTAATTTTTGTTGTGAGAGAGGTCAATTTGCTTATTTTCAAAGTTAACAGGGACCAAAAGAGTATTTACACTAATCTGTTATTCGAATTTTTCAATTTGTGAGATTCAACTCGACTCGAATTCGAAATTCGAATCAAGTTATTCAAGTTGACTCGAATGATTTAAATAACTCAATTCGATTAATTCAAAATTTAAAAAAAAATTTAATTTTTTCTATTTGAATCAAATTTTACTCACCCTACAAATTAAAATTACATTATGGGAAGTTGGCGCTGGATTTGGCCGGATTTATACCAGTTTGGTGCCCCTGCTCCGAAGGTGTTACAGCAGATTAACCAAAACGCTGAGTTTTATTCATTAGCTAGCCAATTTTGATTTTATTGCTCTCTTTGTCTGTTTCCCAAAAAAAAAAAAAAGAAATGCCCTAAGGCCTCCCTTACCTGTTTTTCTTTTCTTGACATGAGAAGTTATGGTTAAATTTCATCTTTAATCCCTATATTTCAATCAAATTTAAAATTTAATCTTTAAATTTTAATTTTGATATAATTTGCTACCTCAAATTTTATAATGTGGTTAGGTAGCCTAAATATTTTATTGTAATTAAAATACTTATACGAATTTTTAAAAATTATTAATACCATCAAAATTTTTTTTATTAAATTTAATTCCATTAGAATATAATTTTTTTGTTACATAAATAAGAAAGAAAAAGATTAAATTTTAAATATACAAAAAGTACAAAAATTGAATATACTAGTTAGTTATACATCGGATATGAATCATATGATCGAAAAGTTGAGAATTCATATTTAACCTTATCATAAAGGTAGCAACTTCAAGAATTAACTGAAACTTATGCGTCCTTGGAAATAATATCTCAACCCACACTTACATATATCGACGTTGAAAAAGAAAATACTAGTAATAATTAGAGAAAAGAAGAAAAGCTTGTCCTACAATAATGAAAAAGAGAAAGTGTACGAGAAATTATGATGGGCATAGAATAGAAATTGCTTCATTTTAAGCAGTGAACCGACGGCAACGGGTTAAGACGCTGCACCCTCTACTGTATGGATTAGCAACTTCACCAATGCCACAATTATAGTAGGATCGACCTGGTTGATTGCATGGAACAGTATTCATCCTTAAGGCGGAGTAGCTAATGTACTTTCTTGCGCTTAATTCTCTGCGGTGTATATCCAAATCGGTTTCTTCCAGGCACTTGCCGGGGGGACCATGACATATTTGGTCACTGGAGAGACGTCGGTCACGGACGTGGAGCTTGCTCCAGAACATGGATCGGCTCCAATTCTCGGTGGCATGGGAAGACGATGACAACGCCGATAAGGCTAGAAAGACTGTGAGGAGAGCAGAAGAAAGACGAAGATTCATCAGAGAAAAAAGGGGGGTGAGGAAGTTATGCAAAGAAATGGGTGATAGGTTTGGGTTTTTGGTGACGAAGTTTGTGGGGATATACTGTTTTATTTTTGGAGAAGTGATTATGGGATAATTTGGCTTTGGCTATGCTTTATGTATGTGTTTTTTAACTTGTTTTACGCATAACTGAACGTTCGTTCGGGGATGCACGTTTCTTGCTCCTACAAATTTGGCCTAAAGTAAGTACTATAATCAATTCTAGTACCTAAATTGAAGCCTCTCATGAAGATCTTTGATCGTACCTAATTTTAGAAGAATGGATTGGACTGACAGACAGCAACAAATAGCTATATTGTCTGCCATCTAAATTATGGAACCCTCACCAATATTTTTATGTTAATCTTATAAAAGACCTCATCTAAAATATGGACCGGAACGTATTATAAAATCCGTGTGTTGGCCTAATAATCAGGATGGTCACTACCCCAGGTGTGACTGGGATTCGAGTCATGCTAATCGCGTTGCTATTAGGTCTTTGCCCTCCTCTTATAATCCAACAAAAAAAAATTAATTTTTTATATAATATCTATTAAAAATCATAAGAAATAGTGGGAAAATGTAGATTATTAATATAATCATATTGCCTTTTATTAACTTTCATTATGCCTTTAAATTAAGTTGGTGTGTTTACATCAAGTGACATTAAACTCATCTAAATGTGTATGTATGTGAGAACACGTATTTAGAATATAGATATATGTTTAAAAATAACATATATTATAAATAATTCAAGTGTAAGGTTTAAAACTAATAATAATAACACATGCAATATGAATGAAATTAAAATAAAAAATTAATTTAATTTGTGAAAAAAATTAAATAGTTAAATACACCAAATTGATGACATTAAATATACTCTAAATATTTATCATAGTTTTATCATTTTTCTTGAGTTGGTAACGAGTTGACTTGTACTTTCAGTGGAAGTTACTCGCTACATTACGAATGCAATACATAGACCACAAAAGGGCACTAGAATGTCTAATTGCAGCAACAAGACCATTTCCTCTATCAAACATCAAGCAAATCGCGTCCTAGGTAACAATATGATGTCGCAGGTTGGTTAAGAAAAACTCATACAACTTCATACTTTCTCTGTCAACAACTGTGAACGCGATCTTCAGGACATTCCGATTCCCATCCTATGTAACTGCGATTAGAAAGATTTGCTTGTACTTCTCATAAAGCCAAGTGTCATCAACTTGGAATATTGGCTTACAATGGAGGAACGCTCTTGATTGCAGTCGTAAACCAACTAAAAATCAGACTAAGGCAAGTGCACCTATCAATTAATAGTATAGCTGCGGTGAGCAAAGATATCGTTCCCACAAGAACTAAAAGTACTAGTAATTACCGTCTTTCTATTATTTAACCGACAAATTGGAGTGATTGATTAAAACTAAAATTAACTAAATTAATTTACTAAAGAACACGATAAGGAACAAATCAGGACAATAATAGAGTAAACAACTAAGAAGCGAAACAATACCCAGGAAAGAATTCACCTAGACTTCATCTATCATTATCAATCTAAATTATGCAATTTCTTCACTTACTATCTTGATCTGTAGAAATCCCTAAATTATGTTAATATCTCTCTTCAAGACTAAGAGCAATTGGCTCTAGGTTGATTAGTTGAAATTTATTTCTAATTTAAACTCCTATTATCGCATTACCTCGATCTATGGATCCCCCTATTAGATTTGACTCTGATCCAGTAGATTTATGTTGTCCTATTTTTAGGATTTCATGCAACTCCACTCAATTATTCTAGATCTACTTTTAAACATGGTCTATTCTTCCTCTGATTTAAGCACATAAAACATGGATTAATAATCTAGAAATATTAAACCAAGAATTAAGCGCACATAATTGAGAACAAGGTCCTAGTATTTATTGCGTAAAAAAATAAAAATCAAATAACAGAATCCATCCTAGGGTTCATCTCCCTAGGTGTTTGGAAAATTAATTCATGATAGGAAATAAAAACATCCTAAAGGTAGTATAACCACAAGAAACAAAGAAACTCATAATAAACTTAAAAGAAATCAAAAGGAGATCTTCAATCTTGATGGAAATCTACTTCAGAGTCGACTTCAATGGTGTTTTTCGAGTTGTTTTCTTGAGTATTCTATGACAACTCTCTCCTCTCTTCTTACCTTTGTCATATATAGGTTTTAAAATGCCCCAAAAACCTAAAAAACGTATTTTTCCCGCAGGTTTGGAGTGCAATTTGTGACTTCTACACAGTCTGGCACATGGTCGTATGGCAGCCCGTGTGGCTCACACGGCCATCTGTCCAGCCCGTGTGGCTCTTGAAACTTGTTCTGATTTTTTGATTTTCGCTCGTTTTTTATTCCTTTTGCTTCCAAATGTTCTTCTAAGCATAAAAACATGAATTTAAAGGATTAGAAGCATAAAATTTACCATTTTACATCGATTAATCATCCAAAAATGCATTAAGAACGAGATTAAAACATGTTACTTTAGACATTTATCAAATATCCCCACACTTAAGCGTTTGCTTATCCTTAAGCAAAATCCTCAACCCACAATCAAATTAACTTTTCTCAATTTGTCATTTTCATTAATAATGTTTCAAGATAATTCGCAGACAATCATGCATTAGAAATTCAACCAAAAGGACAATAAAGATTCAAGCAGTCCAAGCCGAAATTTTTAAAGCAGAAAAATGTAGGTGTCTCCCCTTATCCAAAAAATTACCTTAAATTCAAAGTAAAAAAGAATTGACATCCTCACTAAAGATCACTCAAAGCACTCAAAGTGTTTAAGGATCAATTATTGTGCTCTCAATAGTCGAATGAGAAATGCTATTATCATAAGCTTGCTTGAAAATCAAATATCCACCACGATAAAATGAGATGACACACTAATCAAGAGGTCTTTAAAAGGTTGTAATAGGGCTTAAGTTAAGCGTATGGAAAAGGCTAGAAAAGTTGGTTACAATCAAGAGTCGAGTTGATAAGTTACCAAACTAGAAAAAAAATCATTTGCTGAATTAAAAGAATTCACATCAACAAGAAATAAATAATAAAAATGAGTTTTTCAACACAATATAAAACTAACTATTGAAGCTCAATCAATTTTTTTCATTGTCTATTTTTTTAGAACAAAATTCAGCAATGCAAATGATGAAACATAGTTAGGAGACTAACCAAGTCAAATCTCTACAAAAACGGAGTCAATAAAAGGAATAATTTACAACATAAATATGGGTTATAGGTTAACATTGAGGGTTAGAAGAAAAAAACATGTTAGGAACAATGGGGTTCACTAAGGGTTAATACAACATGTAAGCTTATTAAAGGTTAGATGGGTTAAATACTAAGTGTCTCTATCATCTCAGTTTATCAAGTCAATAATTTGGTCTCGACATGTATAATAAAATCAAGTTCTAGAATAACAAATCAAGTTGACACACAAAAATAAAATGAGTATGAAATAAAATATATGCTCTATAAGCTCAAAAGCTCACAAAAAATTATGGTTTTGATGTCAAACTTGCAAATTTAAAATTTCAAGATAATACTTCAATTCAGGGAGACAACCTAAAATATTTATTTCTTAAATACAACTTATCATGCTTGACTCTCTTGTGTCTTAAAGTATAAATCAACCAATACATAAAAATCCACAAATTAATCCAAAACAACATCAATAAAAATTCCAAATAAATTTTTTTTCACTCTAATGGAGGGTATGAGAAAATTATTTAAACACAACAAATAATTCAGGGATTTTATCACAAATATACAAACAACCTCCCCACACTTAAGATGTACATTGTCCTCAATGTACAAATAGATATAATCACAGAATAAGCACAATATCAAAATTGAGAGAGAGAATTGAAATTGCCCTGAATTTGGATGAAATCACCAGGATAGGGAAAACCAGAATCATCGACAAATCTAAATTAAGTGCATGTTTTTTAGCAAACTAATAAAAAGATAAAAAAAAATAAATAAGAAGATAAAGAGATTACAAACTCAAACAAAAACAATCATCAAAATAATAAAAATAACAAGGTTCAAAATAAAAATAAAGAAGTCTCACAAATAACATAAAAACAACTAAAAAGAAAAAGAAAAGTATAAACGAAATTAAAAAATAAATAAGAAAATGAAATTAGGTTAGTGATCAGCGTCGTGAGAAGTGTTGGGACGGTGAGGCGCATGATCAAGATTAAAGATATGGATATGCTGGCAAATCTTATGCAAATACGCCTTAATGCTATTGAACCGATCAAAGCATCGCTGCTCAAAGTGGTCAAACCACTCGGAGAAATTCTAGAGTGTAACAGCGGGAGCAATTATAGAGTGACTTGGCTGAGGAGAACGAGGTGGGTCCGCATAGTGGGGAGGATCATCGTCAGAGAACTTCTCATGCTCATCCTGAGGGTCTAAATGAGACAACGTGTATCGATGGAGACCCACTCCATGCCATCGCTCGACCATCCTCATGTGACTCATAATAAAAAATCCTTGCAGGATCATCTGTCCAACCAGGGTAAAAGAAGATGTCTGCTCTAGAGTATCAAGGAGCCCTAAATATCTCGCTAGGCGAGTCACGTAAGGGCTCAAACAGATAGGACCTTTCCTGCTATGATCGGGCTAGTGGTAAAAAGATAGTGCGAGAAAATATGCAATGTCGATGTGGCGTTGCATCGCCATGCTCTATAGGAAGTGAGCGTCATATGTACCCACGACCCGGATACTCTTTCTTCGACCGGTCAATATGTGCACCAAAATGACATGAGTATAGCGCAGTACCGGAGGTAGAGAAGTTGCCTTCGACTGGCTTGGGTTATATGGAGTCACAGTCGGAGTAATATCGGTCCAATAGAAAGAAGGTGACTGACGGATGTGGTGGTATAATGTGGGGAAATCCTTTGTACTCATGAACTCCTTGAAATATAGTCTAAAGGAGGCTCCGAAGCATGGGACACTCAGATAATGCGTTACACCCTCGAGCCTAAATGATACAGTACGCGGCTTATCCCACTGCTACATAACTTTTTATAGAAAGAATGTCGAATAAAACTCCAGTGTGAGTTCTGAATAAGTAGGCTCGATGATGGTGAAAAACCAGTCACATGGAGTTGTATCAATTAGTGCTTGCACTCTATGAACTAAGTGGATCGCCTGTAATGCCTTCCAATCTATACAATGACCTAAACCCAATGGTCGCTCCTTCAGATGTTGATATTGGTCCTCATGTGGACCCGAGAATGATTGGAGACATGGATGTCTCGTAACTACGGGAGGAACCAATAACAAGGTCGCACCCAGTGTCTTTCACTTTTTCGAAGTGGGACCACAGCCTTAGTTTTACCTCTAGTATTTGTTATTATGTACCTGAAATAATAGATAACCAACCAAATAAATTAGCAGTAGTACAAAATAACAAAGACACAAATCATATAACTAGAAGTGTCAGCATCAGCAAGAACTACTCTAGCGCATAGACAAATCAACATGCAAAATAGAACACATCGGCAACCAACCCAACTAATGATGAAATCCATATCACAGAACTAATATTAAAATCTACTTTAATACGACAGAGAGAACAATTACTAAGTAGAACAAAACAGAAAAAACCATAATAATAACAACATTACAACAAATACCATAATAATGAAATTATCCTACTGATAAGAATAATAATCGAGAATAAGAGAAACAAAACAAAACTATACTAATGATAATAAAAGTAGACCGCATGAGAATTACTAATAATAAAATCATAAAAATAACAAAAACAAAAATAAGAAAACAATTCTAATAAAAACAACTAATATAAAAAATAAAATAAAATATATAAACATAAAAAGGAGACACAAACGATGTTGGTGGTCGACAGAGATAGAGGTGCACATTATGGTGATTCAGTTTACGGTGGAAAGAAAAAAAGGTTTGTTGTCAAGGACTAGTGGACGGACAGAGGTGGCTTAGGCAAGGGATGGTTTCATTGGTATTTTGAAGTGGAGTGCAAATGTGGGAGATGGGAAGGAAAAGGGGTAAAAGGATACGACTAGAGATGTACGAGGACGGGAGAAAGGTACGGTGTATGGTGGAAGTGGTCGTGGGTTTTCCACGGTTAGGGTTGGAGCTTGGTGGAGGTAGATCAAAGGGGATAGGAGACTGAATGGTGATTAGGGTGTTGGTTTGGGAAGAACAGCGTGAATAGAAAAGACAAGGTAAAAGTGAAAAAAATTAGGGTTTTTTTGTTTAAAATGGGGGGTACAATCGTGTGAAGGCCCGTGTTGGGCCACATGATTGTGCCACACACCTGTGTGTATTCAAATTTTGAAAAAAAATTATGCCTAGTAACCACACGTTTTAGGCACGCTTGTGTGTCACACACAACTGTGTTCTAGGCCGTGTGCGATCACCCTTCGCTTATTCTATACCCATGTGTGATGTTGTGTAGGGAACACGGTCTTATGCATGCCTGTGTAACAGACAGTGTGTCTCTTATGACCGTGTCTCTAGCCTATGTTCCTCACTGTGATGAAAAAAATTGAAAAAAATCACTCTAGAATACACATGGTCTGAGACACGTCCATGTGTTTAAGCAGTGTGGCCTAGATGACTATGTCTCCAAGCTGTGAGGATCACCCCAGGTTGTGCGATCCTTTTGTTTTTCAAATTCTTTTAAGTAATAAATATAAAAATGAATGTAATTTTTGTAAGGTTTTTTTTTTCAATTTTTTAAGAACGTAAAATAAAAAAATAAAAAAAACACTTGTGTTGTCTCTCGAGAAGCGTTTATTTAGAGTCTAAGCTTGACTTCCCTTTTTAAGCTCACAATTAAGGCAGATCTTGAAGCCGAAGCTCCTCTCTCTTTTTATCAGTTTTACCACCAAAATAAGGTTTGAGAGGCAAGTATTGTTTACCTTGAACTTGCCGAATTCAGAATGTGTTACCTCAATTGTACCGTACGAAAAAATAGTTTTTACCAAACATGGGTTAGACCCTCTTGACTTAAATTCTGGAGGAAAAATTCATGGATCCAATTTGTCTAACAGTACTTTGTCCCAGACTTTGAATTGGTTCATTCTCTTCACATGCACATCATGGCGTCGCTTTGTCTCTTCCTTGTGTTTTCTTATTTTCTCGTCAACCTTTGCTCGCCATTCATCTAGTTCATCGAGCTACACCATTCGTTCTTCACTTGTCCCTCGAGGTCTATCCCTTTGAATAAAATGCGGCTCCAACATGTTTTCATGAGGGATTTCCTACGAAGAACTTTGAGCCATATGATTACTAACATTAACAGAATAATTAGTATCATCTCGCTTACTAAGGACTCTCACAAAATCATGTGCTTGAAGCTTTTCATCACCTACACGAAGCACAAGTTCACCAGTACCCACATTAATAACTGTTCTAGCAGTGGCTAAAAAGGGTCGACCTAATATCATAGGTACCTCAATATCCTCATCCATGTCTAATACAACAAAATTAATAGGGAAATAAATTTATCAACTTTCATAAATACATCTTCAATAATACCCCTAGGATATCTAATTGATCTACCCGTTAATTGAATACTCATCCTAGTGGGTTTGGGTTCCCCAAGGCCAAGTTGTTTGAACATATTATAAAACATGACATTTATACTAACCCCAAATCAACTAAAACTTTTTCAATATTTAAACTACCAATGAGACAAGGAATAGAAATTTTTTTTGGATCTTTAAGTTTGTTGGGTAGTTTGTTTTGGAGAATGGCCAAACAAACTGCATTGAGCTCCACTGTTGACTAGTCATCTAACTTCCTTTTGTTTGTTAACAGCCCCTTTAAAATTTTTACATACTTTGACATCTACGAAAGGGCTTCAACAAAAGGCAAGTTAATATGAAATTTTTATAAAAGTTTAAGAAATTTACCATATTGTTCGTTTATACGGTCTTTCTTCAATGCTGCTGGATATGAAACTCATGGTTTGTTGTCATTGATTATTGTCTTATGCTCTTTCTTACTCTCATCAACCTCATCACTTTTCACAACAACTTCTAGCTTCGAATTCTTTTCCAGATTGACTAACCTTTCCACGTTTCAAACAGTGATTGTGTGGATTTGCTCATTTGGGTTAGTTTTAGTGTTGCTAGGTAAGCTACCTTGTGGTCTTTTTGAAACAAGTTTGGCAAGCTATCCAATTTGATTTTCAAGCCCATGAACCGATGCTTGTTAATTTTTCAGTATTGTTTCAGTGTTTTGAAATCAAGTTTCTAACACTAAAATAAATTTAGCTCACATCTCCTCAATGTTCGGTCTCTTCTCTTGCTGGTAAGGCTATTGAAAACCCAAAGAGGGTTGTGACATTTGATTATCTGGACCACCCCAAAAGAAATTTGGATCTTTCCTCCAACCTACATTATAACTATTACTATAGGGTTATTTTAAGATATTGAATTATTACTCATAAAGTCGACTTGTTCATGCTCCATGTTAGACTTGAAAGGTGAATATTCTGAACTAATCATCCACACTCCATTCACATCACACTGCATCATAAAATTCACCTATTTAGAAAAATTCAAACCATCAATTTTCTTACCAAGAGCTTCAACCTAATTTGCTAACATAAAAACTGCATCGATATCAAAAAATTCGGCTACTATGACAGGTTTTACTCTTGTAACTTGCCACTGATAATTATTCAATGCCACCTCCTCAATAAATTTTTGAGTTGCCTCTGGTGTTTTGTTATTCAATGTTCTGCCAGCTACTGTATCAATCATTTATCTAGTTGAAGGATTCAAACCATTTTAAAAAGTTTGAACTTGGAGCTACAAAAGTAGTCCATGATGAGGAAACATTTTTAACAAATCTTTAAATCTCTCACATGTATCATAAAGAGGCTCAATATCAAATTGAAAAAAAGAAGAGATGTCATTCCTCAACTTAGCTATTTTAGCTGGTGGAAAATATTTCAATAGAAATGTTTTAGTCATTTGCACCCAAGTCGTGATAAAATCCCGTAGCAATGAATTTAACCCTTGTTTTGCTTTGCTCTTCAAAGAAAATGGGAACAACTGTAAGCGTATGGCATTATCAGAAATGCCATTAATCTTGAATGTGTCGCAAACCTATAGAAAGTTAGCCAAATGAGCATTCAGATCTTCAACTGGCAACCCACCAAATTGAATATACTGTTGTACCATTTGAATTCTGTTCGACTTCAGCTCAAAATTGTTTGCAATAATAGTTGGTCTCACAATACTCGATTCAGCCCCAATCAAAGTAGGTTTAGCATAATCATACATAGTATGAGGAGCAGAAGCTCAAAGAAGCTATTAATTATTTTGATTATCACCCATCTCCACAGTAATATGCTTTTCCTCTTGATTGTCTACTCTATTCTGTTGATTTTGCCTTGCTTTTTTAACCTCTCTACGATTTTTACGAGCAGTCTTTTCAACTACAATATAAAAAATCAATGGTTCCGATGGGTTTCATCTAGTCATAAACCAAAAGAACTTGTCAGAATAAAACAAACGAAAAAATTTGAATGTAAAAAATAAATTAAAAACAAAAAATATTAAAATAAAAATAACTAAATTAATAGAAATAAAGTTTTCCTAATATTTTAGTCCCCAACAACGGCGCAAAAAACTTGATTGCAGTTGTAAACCAACTAAAAATCTAACTAAGGCAAGTGCACCTATCAATTAATAGTATAGCTACAATGAGCAAAGATATCATTCCCACAAGGACAAAAATATTAGTAACTACTGTTTTTCTATTATTTAACCAAAAAATTGGAGTGATTGATTAAAACTAAAATTAACTAAATTAATTTACTAAAGAACAAGATAAAGAACAAATCAGGAAAATAATCGAGTAAAAAACCTAGAAGCAAAACAATACCTAGGAAAGAATTCACCTAGACTTTATCTGTCATTATCAATCTAAATTACTCAATTTCTTCACTTAGTATCTTGATCCGTAAAAATCCTTAAATTATGCTAATATTTCTCTTTAAGAATAAGAGCAATTGACTCTAGGTTGATTAGTTGAAATTTATTTGTAATTTAAACCCCTATTACCGCATTAACTTGATTTATGAATTCCCCTATTAGATTTGACTCTAATTCGGTAGATTTATGTCGTCATATTTCTAGGATTTCATGCAACTCCACTCAATTATACTAGATCTACTTTTAAACAGGGTCTATTACTCCTCTGATTTAAGCACATCAAACATGGATTAATAATCTAGAAATATAAAACCAAGAATTAAGCATACATAATTGAGAA
Organism: Gossypium longicalyx; assembly: GCA_025698465.1. Taxonomy (NCBI): domain Eukaryota; kingdom Viridiplantae; phylum Streptophyta; class Magnoliopsida; order Malvales; family Malvaceae; genus Gossypium; species Gossypium longicalyx. The sequence continues at coordinate 6,384,694 of CM046998.1, read as the reverse complement.
TAAGATCTAAGTATTTATTGCGTAAAAAATAGAAATCAAATACCAGAATCCATCCTAGGGTTCATCTTCCTAGGTACTTGGAAAATTAGTTCATGATAGCAAATAAAAACATCCCAAAGGCAGTATAACCACAAGAAACAATGAAATTCATAATAAACTTCAAAGAAATCAAAAGGAGATCTTCAATCTTAATGGAAATCTATTTCAGAGTTGGCTTCAATGGTGTTTTTCGAGTTGTTTTCTTGAGTATTCTATGACGACTCACTCCTTTCTTGTCATCTTTATCATATGTAGGTCTTAAAATGCCTGAAAAACCTAAAAAAAAGGGTATTTCCGTAGGTTTGGAATGCGATTCGCGATTTCCACACGGTCTGACACTTGGACGTGTGGCGGTGCCAGACTGTGTGGCGATCAATGTGGCTCCTGAAATTGGCTCTGATTTTATGATTTTCACTCTTTTTTTCATTCCTTTTGCTTCCAAATGCTCTCCTAAGTATAAAAACATGAATTTAGAGGATTATGAGCATAAAATTCACCATTTTACATTGATTAATCATCAAAAAATGCATTTAGAACGAGAATGAAACATGTTACTTTAGGCATTTATCAACTTTGACACAAGTCGGGAATGTCCAAAAAATACGGTAGAATATCTCTACACTTGGAATGGGCTCATTTTCTTGATCGTATGCATCAAACGTTTGCATTCGTACAACCATTCCTGGCACATACTCTTGCATTGTTACTACCCAATATTGTAACTCATTGTATAAGTGATCCCAGTTGCCGTATAGGTCCCTCGTCGCTATCTGTTTGGCATTCCACGATTTTGGATATGATACTTTATAACCATATTAATTTTGTATTTTTGCCACCAAGGAAGTAATTGGAATTGTTAGAGATTGTGTGACCCCAATCCTGTCATTTGTCAAAAAAAAATACAAAAGCAAAATAAGGGGATCTATGGGTGCGAAGGTCCAAGGGCCGAAGATCCGTATAAAACTATACTTTTTTTTTATTTGGCTTTGATTACAAATAGAGTTTTTCAACCTTTAAATAGATGTAGTTGAAACTCCTCTTATATTATTTGTTTTTCAACATTAGTGAATCTCTCCTTCTCTGTTCGTGATTTTTCTCGAAAAGATTTTCCACGTAAAATATCTGTGTTCTTTTTTTCTCTTATTATTTTGCAATCGCTCTACCACTATTATCAACATTTATTATAACAGGAATAGTGGGTTTCACCTCAACCAATGACTTAATACATGTAATGGCTCGAATTTTACCGTTACCGAAAAAGTGTATTTTCGGGTCTCCGTTTCTGAAAAACAGATTCGTAAATATTTATTAAAAATATTTATGAAGTAAAATGAGTGGTTAATTAGAGTTTAATTAAGTGAATTTAATTTAATTAAGAGTAATTAAGTAAAAGGATCAAATTGTGTAAAGTGTGAAAGTTGAATTATAGATTAAAAGAAAATAAAAAGGACTAAAAGGGCAATTATACAAAAAGTATAAATTGAGGCGGTTTATCGTGAAGAAAATCTAAGATTTTTTTTATGTTTAGTATATTATTATATTATTATATAATAAAGATATTTTATGTTTTAATTATATTATATTATATTATATTATATTATATTATATAAACTAAAGAAACAGAATGAAATTGAAACGAAACAGAGAAGAAACAGGGGAGAAAGAAAGAAAGAAAAAGAAAAAGGAAAATTTGGGGTTTCAAGGTTCAAAGTTAATTTGGTAAGTCAATTTAATCCCTTTTCTTGTAAATTTTGAGTTTATGGAATCCTAGAGATGAATACTACTTGATTTAAGTGAAAATTTTGAAAGTTGTTAGATTTCTAGATATTGTTATTTTTGAATAAAAAGATGAATTAAGGGCTAAATTGATAGAAATTCAAGTTAGAAATGAAATAAGAATTAAATTGTCAAGTGATTCATAAGTTTTATGCTTTAAGGACTAAATTGAAAGAATTTCAAAATTATAGTTTTATGATGAAAAATAGATAATTATGTCTAAGTTTGGTTAAAAATTGAGTAGAAATAAAGTATGAATTAAGATAGAAAAGTAAGTGAATTTAGTTAGGATTAAATTGAAATTAAAAGTAGAAAATCAACATTTTGTACTAAGATTATTTTGGATAGCAGCAGTAGTCAAAGTTTGAAAAATCACCAAAAATTGTATAAATTGAATTAGAGAATGAATAAAATATGTAATTAAAGCTTATTGAGTCTAGTTTCTTATAGAAGAAACGATATAAGCAATTGAATTGTAAATTATGAGATATAATGAATTTTGTGAGACAAGGTCAGAATGAATTCGGGTTCCCCTGTTCTGACTTTGGAAAATCACCAAAAATTGGAGAAAAATAATTATAGGCTTAAATTTATATTTTTAGAATCCCTAATGAGTCTATTTTCAGGAGAAATCAACAAGAATATTATCCGAGTTCTGTACTGTGAGATAATTAATTTTTAGTGAAAAAGGGTCGAAACTGTCAGACAGCAAAATAGGAGTGAATTTAAATAATAAACTGTACTTAATGGCTAAACGAAAAATTCTGAAAATTTTATGGTAAGAAGATTTGTGAGTCTAGTTTCAGGAGAAATTAGCGGATCTTAATTTAGAATTCTGTAACTCAAGATATAAATTAGTAATGTGTTAATAATTATGAATTGTATTACTTTCGTAGTCAATGTGGTATCGGAAATCTCAGCTAAGAAAGGACAAGACAAAGTCAACGGGAGTTAGCTCAAAAACTACGGTTTGTATTTCTATAATCCGAACTTAGTCATTATTTGTTATATTTATATACATATGGCAATTGTTAGTGTTAGAATTATGATGTTTTACAATTGGAATGGATTGATTTTGGTATGCGGTGAATTTATTGAATTTATATTGATTGAAATTATTTTGATTGAATTTATATTGATTGAATTATATAATATATATGATTTATGTAAAAATTTGAATATTGAATGAATGTTATATGAAAAATATATTGATTGGAAATATGAGGAAATTGATATGAATATATGAGATTGTGATATTTGAATATTTGATATTGAAAAGTGAATTGAATTGTATTGAATTATGAATTAATGTGAATAATTGAAATATATTATTGAATTGAATGAAATTGTATGAATTGTGAAAATGGGTGAATATATGTGATTATCAGAATGGTATATTGATGAAAGAATTATTAAATTGAGAAAGTGAATGAAATACCCTATTAACTAGTCAGGCTGAGTCGGATATAATTAGCATGCCATAGGATCTGAAAGTGTACGGGATTTGCCGGTTTTATCGATCAGGCACTTTATGTGTCGTATTTCAGGCACCTCGTGTGTCGTATCAGGCACCTCGTGTGTCGTTTTAGGCACTTTATGTGTCGTATACTGATCAGGTACTATGTACTGTTTTAGGCACAATGTGCCGTATTGGTGTGTTTGGGTTGGAATCTGTGTATCCGTCAAAGTCTGGGTTTGTTAATAGGGGTAAATAAGTGAAAGATAAATCGAATAAATTTGATTGATCAAGCTATTGAAATGAAACGAGAAATTGAATTGAGAATTGAAAATTTAGATATGAAATTGAAAATATGAACCAAAGGTTCATGAAATGATTGGAGTTCGAATTGATGATATATGATGCCACTTGATGAATTGAAATGTGATTTGAAATATATGAATCGTATGTATATAGTGAAAGCTATCAGGGATAGTAAGTTGATATGATATAAATGAAATTGGCTGTTATTGAAATGAATTAAAATGGAATATGATTGATAAGTGTATAGTTGAATATAGTTTAATGATATTGAATTGTGAATAAATTAAGGAAAGCTATACCGAATAGTAAGTGAAAGAATGGAGTAAATAATAATGGATTTATTTAATAATTGAACAATTATGTTATTGTGTTTATTATATGATTTGTATAAAATTTATATAGTAAGTAGTTGAAATTTATCTATGAAATAAATAATTGAATAATTGTAATTGTTATTATGATCTTAGGTATTTGTTATATTATTAAATATTCGGATTATAGAAATGCCACTGAGTATACATATACTCGTGCAGCATTTGTTTGTTTCCGTGCGCAGTTAAGTTAAGGTTAGATCGTTGAATCAAGCATCCCAGGCCGATCCCGAATTCAATGAGGTAAAGTATGTTGAGTATTGGTAATGGCATGTACCTAGGATGTTTTATGAGAGTCATTTAGGTTGTAGAAGTATTGATGAAATGAGTAAATTATGGTTGGTAACAGTATGTAGTATGAATTTTGAAATTTACTAAAAATTCGTAGTGATTCTAAATTAGTCCCGAATTGAATTTACTGTTCATATTGGACCACGAGGGCCCACTAAAGGGATGACATCTTAAAACTAGGACGTGTGTGAATATTTATTTTAATTAATGACCGGAATTGGACTGTACTGACTGGTAATGTCTCGTAACCCTGTTCCGGCGATGGTATAGGGTTAGGGGACGTTACAATACATCTACTTAGGGGTGAACAAAACTTGATTCGATTCGATTCGAAAAAATAAAAAAAAATTCAAATTTCGAGTTAATCGAATCGAGTTATTTGAATTATTCGAGTCAACTTGAATAATCCAATTCGAGTTTCGAGTTCGAGTCGAGTTGAATTTCAAAATTTTAATAACTTGAATAATTCGAATAATAGATTGGCGTAAATACCCTATTGGTCCCTATCAACTTTGAAAATAAGCAAATTGGTCTCTCACAACAAAAATTACAAAAAAAAGAAGAAGATAATTTAAAAAAATAAAATAATTTTTAAAATTCAAAATATTTATAAAAATTTTAAAATTTATATTTTTAAAAATTTTAAAAAAATATAAAAATATATATAAAAAATTTAAAATTTTAAAAATTTTCTAAACCAATAATTTTGGGACTTAATTTATTATTCAAATTTATCATACTCAAGTATCGTTTTTTTATTGTTTGGCTTTGAAAAAAAATTCAAATATATATGATTTCAAATTTGTGTGCTCTAACATAGAATTAGTTATACTGTAATAATATTTTTATTTGACATGCTTACTTTTTTTAATTTAACTCGAACGACTTCACCCGATTCGATTCGACTCGACTCGAATTTCATTTCATTCAACTTGATTAGAAAAAATTTCAAATTGAGTTAGGATGATAAAATAGGATTCATGAACTCGATTAACTCGAAATTCTTTTACTCAATTCAACTCAATTCCATCGAACGCTCATCCTACTTTTACACCTTATACATTTATTATCTAACTCTTCTCAATTCAATTTTTCTATATATCCAAATTAAAATTTCCATAATAATTACATAAAAACTATTTTAAAATACTTGTAATGACCTAGAAGTCAGCAATATCAGAAAGTGTGATTTTGGAATCGTGCTTTCTTAAATTGGACTTGTAAATATTTTTATTAAATATTTACGGAATCATTTTAGAAGTGAACTGATTTTCGGTCTGTAACACCTCAAATTCGGCCTAGACATTATGGCTGAATCTAGTGATGTCACATGGAATGGGGTTTGAAATCGAGATTGACAAGTTAAAACCGTTCCAGTTAATTAGCTTTTATTTAATTCAGAAAAACGTGAACTAGTTGATTTGTCTTAAAACATGTCTTTTAAGCAGAAGCTTTTGAAACCAATTATTTTACGAAACCGAAAATCTTAGTTTTTAGAAAAAAATCGTGTTTTGTTGAGTTACGGTTTAAAAATCCATAAAAATATTATAAAATCCCAATTTAAACCAAACAGTCCAAAGTCTCAATATTACAATAATAAATACCCAAAGATAATATAAAATCAAAAGCTCTAATATAGCAATTCAGTAGTTGTGGTCACCGTCGAGCCCTTCGCTACACCGATACGCCTAAGTCTAGGGATTACCTGTACAGATTAAATAGAAAAAGAGGTGAGTTTTCGCAAACTCAGTGTGTAATCCCTACAGAAAACATATATACAGATACACATCAGAAAATAATCAATTACAGTCTGGGGCTTGAGCCCATTACAGATTCAGTTTGGGTCTTAGCCCATTCAAATACAGTCTCAGATATAATTTAGGGCCTTGGCCCATCTCAGTTACAATATGCAATAGTAGAAAATCAGAATCCTACCCACCAGTCTCTACACACCATCTCTGTCCATCCCTATACACCATGTGGAGATTAAGTCAACCCACCCATCCCTACACACCATGCTGTACCGAAATGCGGCACATAATCAGAAATTTGTAGCAGAGCTGTCAGATAACAGGTTTAATAGCCTTTCAGACACTTCCTCCAGATAACAATAACCCACCCCAATGGAATGCAACATACAAAAGATGTCATGCTATTATGCAATTACAGTACATACTTTCTGATATCATAATTCATGCTCGGTACCTAAATCAGACAGATAGATCACTCATATAGGGGTCTAAGTAGGACTTACCGACCCTTCATTAGGTCCACACTCGACTTGGGCGACCCGTGCAACCTTAGACAACTTTTCAAAAAAATGGGCTCACACGCTCGTGTGGCCTACACAGCCCAAATTAGCCTTGGCCATGTGATTTATTTTTAATGTAACCCATGCTAGCTAAATATTCATATATGTTTTCACTATTTACTTAAATGTTTTTTCAAAGCTGTCTACTTGAGTCATTGGCACTAAATTATTTATATCTTGAGCTACAGAATTCCAAATTAAGATCTGCATGATGTTTCTGAAACTAGACTCAAATAACTTTCTACCATAAAATTTTCATAATTTATAGTTTATCAAATAAGTAAAATCTTCAAATTTATCCCTATTCTACTATTTGACAGCTTCAACCTCTCCTTACTAAAAATTATTTATCTCTTAGTATGGAATTTAGATGATGTTTTTGTTTATTTGTCTTGAAAATAGACTCATTGAAGATTTAAAAATATAAATTTAAGCTCCTAATTATTTTTTTAAAATTTTTTATGATTTTCCAAAGTCAGAATAGGGGAACCCGAAATCATTCTGACCTTGTCTCACAAAATTTATTATATCTCATAATTTACAATTCCATTATTTACATTGTTTCTTCCATGAAAAATTAGACTCAATAAAATTTAATTTCATATTTTTTTCAACCTCTAACTCAATTTCTACTATTTTTTATGATTTTTTAAAGTTAGACTACTGCTGCTGTCCAAAACTATTTTAATTCAAAATGTTGATTTTCAAGTTTATAACACCCTTATTTCTTTTCTCTACAATTTTTCTCATCATTTTCTCTTATTTCTCTTATTTCTCGACAGTAAGAAATTTTGGCTTTTTACTGAATCCCGTTTTCTGCATTTTGAGTACACACCTGGTATCGATTCACTGTGCAAAGTAACCCGAGCCTTCAAAAACCTATATTTGACCAATATATCCCTTAATTAATCACTTGATTCATCAATAAAACCAAATATCCCCAACATAAAACTTGAGAAACTAAACCAACGACGATTTGAAAACTTACCTCGATAAATCCAATAATCAGTGGTCTCACACACTGGAATATCCGCATAAATAAGAGTAAAACAAACCCTTTATTAATTGCCTAATCGAAATACGATAACTAAGGGGAAAATTTTTACTTACCAAAACAAATGAAGTTAAAAGTTGCACCGAAAGAGATGACTCGCAAAAAATACAGAAACAAAAAGAGTAGAGAAAAGAGAAGAGAATTTTGACTATAGAGCAAGAGATGAACTGATCAAGAAAACCAAAAGAGAGAGGAAAGAGAAGAAACAAGATTCAGCCAAAGGGGAAAAAAACCAAAAGTGAACAAGAAGGGACAAGAAATGGCAGAGAAACAAAAGTCTAATGTCATAAAGTTTGTTGGGAAAAAAGAAAAAAGAAAACTGATAAGAAGAAAATCTTATTTTGATAGCTGCTCCCCAATTATCTCCTAAAAACACTCCATATTAACCCACTAAAAACAACTACTCAGCAGTCCAGTTTAATTTGAACTCCACCACGCCACACACCTCAAATAAAAATTAATTCCCCTACTTGTACAATGACTCGAACACAAGACCTCCTACATATTAACACTCCGCTTAACCACCAGTCCGGCAAGCCCATTCTCATATATTTTTACCAACAATAAAATAAAAGCCTATTGAACAAGAGTAAGACCTAATTCATTCAAAGTACCAAAATTTGCCTAAGTGAAAGCTTGAACTTGGGACCTCCCAAACACTCCCAGAACACGTAACTACTAAAGCTGACAGATATTTGTGTCATATTTTCACAATAACGAAATTAGAAATTTTGGGGCATTACAATTCTACCCCCTAAAAGAAAATTTCGTCCTTGAAATTTATCTGATCAGAATAGGTAAGGATACTGCTGATGCATCGCATCCTCAGGCTCCTACATGGCCTCCTCGGTGCTATGATTATGCCATAGAACCTTTACCAAAGGAATAGACTTCCTCATCAGAACCTTTACGTCTCGATCCAGAATCTGAACCGGCTCCTCCTCAAAGGTCAAATCTAGCCTAACCTCAATCTCCTCCACTGGAATAACATGTGTAGGATCAGAGCGGTAGTGCCTCAACATAGAGACATGAAACACATCATGAATTCGATCCAACTCTAGAGGCAGCTCTAACTAATAAGCGACCAGTCCCATTCGTCTTAGAATCCTGTACGGTCCAATAAACCTAGGGCTCAACTTGCCTTTACAACCAAACCTCAGAATCTTCTTCCATGGCAAGACCTTGAGGAACACAAAGTCCCCCACGGAATACTCAATCTCTCGATGCTTTAGATCTACATAGGATTTCTATCTGTCAGATGCCGCTTTCAGATGATCTCGAATCAATCTAAACTTATCCTCAGTCTCCAATACTAACTTAGGACCCAGAACACGTCGCTCGCCCAACTCAGTCCAACATAAATGAGTGTGACACTTACGATCATACAGTGCCTCGTAAGGTGATATCTAGATGCTAGACTGGAAACTGTTATTATAGGCAAACTCGGCTAGCTACAGATAATCCTCCCAACTGCCTCGGAAATCAATAGCACAACTCATGAATCTGGGCCTTAAGCTTCACAAGCACCTTCGGTGTCATTTGATAGGGAACGATGAACACCGGAGCTATACCTGGAAGTAGCTCAATCCTAAATTCCAACTCGTGATTTGAAGGTAACCCCGATAGTTTCTCAGGAAAGATGTCCAAAAATTCTTTTACCGTTTTGATATCCTTAATTGTAGAATCCCTAGAATCCAAAACACTTACGTAGGCCAAGAATGCCTCACATCCCTTACGAACCATCTTCTCTGCCACCAGTGCAGAGATCACATTAGATAAGTAATTCTGGTATTCTTCAATCATGACTACCTTCTTATCCTCCTCAGTCCTTAGTATGACCCTCTTAGTCGTATAGTCCAAGCTAACACGATGCTTGACCAACCAGTCCATCCCCAGAATCAGGTTGAACTCCTCAAATGGAAGCTCCATCAAATCAGCCAGGAAGATTGCCCTTTATACCTCTAAAGGAACGTCCCTATATAATTTGCTAACTCTAACATATTGCCCTAATGGGGTCAGTATCGTAATCTCACTCGTAGTGCTCTCAACTAAAATCCCCAAGTTTCCAGATATGTTGCTAGCCATGTATGAGTGAGTAGACCCTATGTCTATCAAGGCAATATACAATACATCAAGAATAAAGAACGTACCCATGATAACGTCCAGAGCATCTCCATCCTCTCGGCGACGAGCAGTATAAACTAGGGCTGGCTGTCTCGCCTCAGCCTGTCTAGCACCTCTACCTAGTGCTCTCTGCCCACGACCTATACCATTACCACCTTTGGCCTGTCCACGGCCCCTCAGTGGCTGCTGCACTACCCTCTGTGACTATGCCATACCAGTACCCGAAGCTTGAATATGATAAACCCTTAGCGGATACTCCCTAATACGGTGCTCCAATAACCCACACTGCAAGCACGCCCCAGTCTTTCTCCAACACTAGCCTTCATGGCGTCTACCATAATCAGTACATGGATGCAGTCCAGTAACAGTAATAGGGGGCCTAACTCTAATCGACCCATCAGCTTTGGCCTTTTTCTTAAGGCTCTGTGCAGAACTCGAGGGCTCCAAATCCCTTTTGTTCTTACCCCTCTTGCGGTCATGGTTCTGGCGCTCAGTGCGCTTAACCTCCTCGGCGATCTTCGCCTTCTCCACCAGTGCAAAAAAATCACTCTCCCTCTGTGGAGCTATCAGGACTCTCAACGTATCTCTGACCCCATCCTCAAAATGAATACATCGCTCATACTCAGAGGCTACCATACCTCGCGCATAGTGGCTCAATCGTAGAAACTCGGCCTTATACTCAGCCATTAATTGATCTCCCTGAGTCAGATTTAGAAATTCCCTCTTACGGGCATCCACATAGCTCGCTCCCACATATTTCCCCTAGAAGGCTGTCTTAAAGAACTCCCAGGTCAGACGTTCAAACTGAGTGCCTTCCTTAACAGTGAACCACCACTGATAAGCCTCATCCCTCAATAGTGAGACTGCACCCTTTAATTTCTACTCTGGGGTGTAGTTTAAGTCATCCATGATCGTCTCTGTGGCCTCAATCCAGTACTCGGCCACATTAGGGGCAACTCTAGTGACACCCTTAAAGTGCTTAGCTCCATTAGACCGGAGTCATTCTGTAACCGACCATCGGCCCCCAGATCCAGTATTGGGCCAAGCGACCCTCTCCAAAATCCTTAGCATAGCCTGGGACAATGCGTCGTCCCCAACAATATGACCTTGAGACCCAGTCTCAGTAGCAGGCAACACTAGCATGTCACTCGTATCCAAATTTGGTATGTTACCCAGTGAAAAGGACTCAACTCGAGCTTCTCTACAGCCTCTACCTCGGCTTCTATACGTTCATTGTCTAATGACGTTTATCTATATTAATAATTTTATGAATCAGTTACAGTTTCAGTGTTTATTAATAAATATTTTATGTAAAAAAGTATTGGTTATTCAGAGTTCATTTTCGTAAATTGCAGTCTCACTACAATTTTCAATTTCTCTGATTTTCAAAGATACACTAACTACAAGAGTTTTGATGCTGATTTACTACCTATAGTAGTTTCAGAATATACTATCCATAACAGTTTCAGTTTAAAGCAAATCACAGTTCAGAATACTTACAGGATCGGTGCCGGAGACTCGGTATACCACTTACTCAGTTAAAACATTTCAAATCATTTGGAACTCAATCAATTTTTTAAAAGCCCAACTTTTATAAAACTCATAATCCACAGTCGAGTTTTGTAACCTGACTCTGATACCACTAAATGTAACATCCCAAACTCGGCCTAGACGTTATGGCCGAATCTAGCGATGTCACGTGGAATGGGGTTTGAAATCGAGATTGACAAGTTAAAACTGTTCCAGTTAATTAGCTTTTATTTAATTTAAAAAAATGTAAACTAGTTGATTTGCCTTAAAACATGTCTTTTAAGCAGAAGCTTTTAAAACTAATTATTTTATGAAATCGAAAATCTTAGTTTTAAAAAAATCGTGTTTTGTTGAGTTTCAGTTTAAAAATCCATAAAAACAGTATAAAATCCCAATTTAAACCAAACAGTCCAAAGTCCCAACATTACAATAATAAATACCCAAAGATAATATAAAATAAAAAGCTCTAATAAAGCAGTTCAGTAGTGGTGGTCATCGTCGAGCCCTCCGCTGCACCGATGCGCCTAAGTTTGGGGATTACCTGTACAGATTGAACAGAAAAATGGGTGAGTTTTCGCAAATTTAGTGTGTAATCCCTACAGAAAACATACATACAGATACACATCAAAAAATAATCAATTACAGTCTGGGGCCTGAGCCCATTACAGATTTAGTTTGAGCCTTGGCCCATTTGGATACAGTCTCAAATATAATTTAGGGCCTTGGCCCATCTTAAATACAATATGCAATAGCAAAAAATCAGAATCCTACCCACCAGTCTCTACACACCATATCTGTCCATCCCTACACACCATGTAGGGATTAAATCAACTCACCCATCCTTACACACCATGCTGTACTGAAATGTGGCACATAATCAGAATTTTACAGCAGAGCTGCCAGATAACAGGCTTAATAGCCTTTCAGACACTTCCTCCAGATAACAATAACTCACCTCGATGCAATGCAACATACAAAAGATGTCATGCTATTATGCAATTACAATACATACATTTAGATATCATAATTCATGCTCAATACAGAAATCAGACAGAAATATCACTCATATAGGGGTCTAAGTAGGGCTTACCAACCCTTCAGTAGGTCCACAGTCGACTTGGGCGACCCGTGCAACCTTAGAAAACTTTAAAAAAAAAAAGGGCTCACATGCCTGTGTGGCCTACACGAACGAAATTGGTCTTGGCCGTGTGATTCATTTTTAATGTAACCCATGTTAGCTAAATATTCATACATGTTTTCACTATTTACTTATATATTCATTCAAAGCTATCTACTTGAGTCATTGTCACTAAATTATTTATATCTTGAGCTACAGAATTCCAAATTAAGATTCGCTTAATTTTTTTGAAACTAGACTTAAATACCTTTCTACCATAAAATTTTCAGAATTTATAGTTTATCAAATAAGTACAGTAAAATCTTCAAATTTATCCCTATTCTGCTGTTTGACAACTTCAATCTCTCCTTACTAAAAATTATTTATCTCTTAGTGCGGAATTTTGATGATGTTTCCGTTTGTTTCTCTTGAAAATATACTTATTGAGGATTTAAACATATAAATTTAAGCCCCTAATTATTTTTTTTTTACAATTTTTTATGATTTTCCAAAGTCAGAACAGGGGAACCCAAAATCATTTTGACCTTGTCTCACAAAATTTATTATATCTGATAGTTTACAATTCCATTGCTTACATTATTTATTCCATGAAAAACTAGACTCAATAAAATTTAATTTCATATTTTATTCTACCTCTAACTCTATTTCCACTATTTTTGATGATTTTTCAAAGTTAGACTACTGCTGCTGTCCAAAAACTATTTTAGTGCAAAATGTTGATTTCCAAGTTTATAACTCTCTTATTTCCTTTCTCTGCAATTTTTCGCATCATTTTTTCTTATTTCTCGACAGCAAGCAATTTTGGCTTTTTGCTAAATCCCATTTTCTGCGTTTCAGGTACACACCTGGTATCTATTCGCTGTGCAAAGTAACCCGAGCCTTCAAAAACATATATTTGACCAATATATCCCTTAGTTAATCACTTAATTCATCAATCAAACCAAATATCCCCAACATAAAACTCGAAAAACTAAACCAACGATGATTCAAAAACTTACCGCGACAAATCTGATAACCAGTCGTCTCACACACTGGAATATCCACTTAAAACCTTTGAACAACACCTAAACGAGAGTAAAATGAACCCTTTGTTAATTGCCTAATCGAAATACGATAACTAAGGGGAAAAATTCCACTTACCAAAATAGATGAAGTCGAAAGTTACACCAAAAGATATGACTCGCAAAAAATACAGAAACAAAAAGAGTAGGGAAAAGAGAAGAGAATTTCGGCTATAGAGCAAGAGATGAACCGATCAAGAAAACGAAAAGAGAGGGGAAAGAGAATAAACAAGATTCGGCCAAAGGGGAACAAAAACCAAAAGTGAACAAGAAGGGAGAAGAAACGACAGAGAAGAAAAAGTCCAACGTCATAAAATTTATTGGTAAAAAAGAAAATAGAAATCTGATAAGAAGAAAATCTTATTTTGATAGCTTCTCCCCAATTATCTCCTAAAAATACTCCCTATTAACCCACTAAAACACAACTACTCAGCAGTCCAATTTAATTTAAACTCCACCATGAGACACGCCTCAAACAAAAATTAATTCTCCTGCTTGTGCAGGGACTCAAACACAAGATCTCCTACACACTATCACTCTGGTTAACCACCAAACTAGTAAGCCCATTCTGATATATTTTTACCAACAATCAAATAAAAGCCTACTGAACAAGACTAAGGTCTAATTCATTCAAAATACCAAAATTTGCCCAAGAAAGGCTTGAACTTGGGACCTCCCAAACACTCTCAGAACACATAACCACTAAAGTTGACAAATATTTGGGTCATATTTTCAAAATAACGAAATTAAAAATTTTGGGGTGTTACACAGTCGAGTAATTTTATTGAATTAGTGCTTAATTTAAGTATAGGGACTAAATTGTGTTAGAGTCAAAAGTTGCATTATGATTAAATTATAAGTAAAATACAACCAAGGGACTCATTAGGTAATTAAGCTATTGGTTAATTTGAAGTGGACGGTAATAGGTGAATTTTATAAAGGAAAATGTAATAAAATTTAATAAAACAAAACATAAGTTATAATAATAATAATAATAATAATAATAATAATAATAATAATAATAATAATAATAATAAAGGTACAATAAAATGGATAGTGGAAAGAAAGAGAATTTTTTTTCTCATTTCTTTCTTTTAGTCGAACCATTAGAGGAGGAGAAGAATTCATCAACGAAAAGGGTTTTTAAGGTTTAAACTTAATTTGGTTAGTATAATTTTATCCGTTCTTTTTTATTTTTATATTTTCGGAGTTTTTGTAGTTGAATTTAGTTGACCCATGTTGTAATTTTTTATACTGTTAAAGTTTGATAATGTTGTCATTGTTAGATAATTAAAGCTTTTGGTTATTTATTGATAAGTTATTATGGTTATTTTAATTCGTAGCTAATGTCGACTCGAATTTCTCAAAAAAGAAAGGAAAAGACAAAGTCGTCTACGAATAGTTCAGAGTTTTATAGTTCGTGATTCTATAATTCAAACTAAATTAAAAAATATTGTATATTGATTTATTTATTCATGGCAAGATTGTAAGGTGAGATTACTTATTCATTTGTAATTATTTGAATTGATTGATAATTATGAGGATTAAATTGATTATATTTCAAAATGTGTGTATTCTTTATAAATGTGAAAATTGAACATGATTTAGGATAATTGTGGTTGCTATATATGTCGAATGAATATTTACCTAATGTAAATAAACGTGAATCGAGACATTGATTGATATTTAATAATGAAATAGAAACTCAATTAATTGTTCAGGTAGAGTCGGATATAGTTGGCATGCCATAGGATAGGAAGAGTTTAGAGAATCTTCAACTACGATTCGATGAGACATTGAGTGCCAATTTGCTTCAATTTATCCGATGAGACACTAGGTGTTAATTTACTTATAGAGCTGGACACAACTATTTGCTTTGAATTTATTTGATGAGGCACTGGGTGCCAAACATGTATGTTGGTTGGATCCGTATATTCCTTCAAGTCTGAGTCGTGTTAATAGGGGAAGAAAATGATAAACTCGTAATAATGATTTTGATATGGCAAATGACATTGAAATGACAATGCTAATGAAATAGCAAATGTTTCGAAATGAAATGTGAATTGGAAATTAAAATAGGAATGGTGTTGATTTATGTATGAAATTAACTGAATTATGGTTGATGTGATCATGGTATACATGAAATTAGGCTTGGATACTATATCATATATGAATTGAATTTCTCATGTATTATTATTATTATTAAAATGTATTTGATAAATTAATGCATATATTAACTTGCACGTTCAATATGGCATTAGTATATTGTTATCTAGTTTTAACTTAAGCAATTGAATGTATTATATTTTGCTTTTAAAATTCGGATTAAAGAAATACCGCTGAGTTATACTCAATGTACAAATTATCTTTCTCGTGAGCATGTTAGGTACTTATCGGTTCGATTGTCGGCTCAGCATCCAGCAACAATCTCAAACTCAAATGTTGGTAAATTATTCATTTTGGTCTTAGTATGTACCTAGGATATTTAATGATTAAATGTTTATTTTGTATTTAGTTAAACATTTGAGATTATGTAAATATGTAAAAGTGTGATGACAATAGTCTGGTTGATAATTTGATAGGTTGATTTGGGATATATGCTTAATATTTTATGAGTTGAGAAAATTATTCTGCTAGACATTGTGTTTGGTTTATGCTTGATTTTAGTTTGATAGATGATATGCTTAGATTATAAGTAAGAAATGTTTTGCTAAGTTTAATACTTAAGTATGTGATGATTGAATGTATATGTGTGGCTTGAATATTTGAGATACCATTGAAGGTATATTGGCATGAATGTGATCATTTGGTTAATTTTGAATTTGTTGAATGAGATGCTAATTGTAGCATATTGGTTTGGCACTTACTATGGTTGTTTAAAATGATGATTTTTTATTTGAATTGAATGTGTAGTAACCCATTTCTGCCCGGGCCCATAATTAAATAAAACCAAAAAATGAATGTTTATTTAAACAAGTCCATATACATAGCCCAAAAATTAAAATCCAGCAGTCCAAATATCTAAACCCTATGACCAGTTACAACCCAATACTATAGCCCACTAACCTACTAACTCGTTAGCCCAACTGAATATTCATTACACCTGTTTACAGCACAGTAAACCTACAATTACCCCATACCCGTTTACACCCTCAGCCTAAGCCTACCCTTGACTCAATTCAGTGAAGCATAGAAAGGCCCAAAGCCTAAAATCGAATTAGGAAATCCTAGGGTTTCCAGAAGCATTAGCGCCGCAATTAGCCTGAGAGTCGTGCCTCTTCAAATCCCGTCGTTTCAGACACCCTTCATCGGTGCCGTGATTCTAGGCCCCGTGTTATGCCATATTTGACGCACAAATCAACGTCGGTGGTCTTTTCTCCTCGATCACCTGCAAAAATGGAAAGAAAACGACAGAAACGAAACAAATATGGCAGGGAATATTTTTAAACATGTAAAAATGCTATGTACAGTGGCTATAAAAGCCTGAATCAGATGATGTAAAAGAGGATGGACTTTTTTTTGGAAGATATACAAAAGATATAAAAAAATCAAAGAGTTAACTGAGAAACAGAGGTGATATTTTTAATTTTCTTTTCATTGTTTATTCTCTTCTTTGATGCAGCATATATTAAAAAATACATTAAAAGGATAGTAAAGAAGTTACCGTTTTGTTTCACTGCGAAAAAACGAAACTTTGAAAGCCCTAACCGCCAGGCGCGGTGGCTCAGATGGTGGCGCGTGAAGCGCGTGTGGCCGAAGGCGGTGGAGCTCCGGGACGAGCCAAGACGACCACTGGCCAGAGCTCTGAGAGAATTTTTAAAGTTTTTTTTTCTTTTTTTTTCAGTCGAATGTTTTAAAATGAAGGTTTAATTTTTTTTTTTTACTTTTATAACATTAGTAAAACGACGCCGTTTTAGCTTAATTCAATAAGCACTAAAACGGCACCGTATTATATAGAGGATCCGCGTGTTGACCCGATTACCCAGGGAGGATCTGCGTGTTTTCGTAAAGTGGGTTAGTTGCCCAATTGGTCCTCTCGCAATTTTAATCTTTATAATTTCATTTTATTTATTTTTAATTTAGCCCTAGTATTTTAATTGTGATTCAATTTGGTCCTCACGGTGGCTTTAAAACTGAATTCGTGGAAACGGTGTTGTTTTGGGATTAGGGAAAGTTGCCCAATGAGTCCCTCGATTTTAATGCGTTTTTAAATAGGCCTAAATTTTTTTTTATTTTTTTTAATTTTGCCCAAAATTTTTAATTACTTTTAATTCTAGCCCCCTTTCACTTATAAATTTATTTATTTTATTTTATTATTTATTTAATATATATTATTATTTATTATTAAAATTGTATGTTATATTATTATTAAATATGGAAAATTCATTATATTATGTATTATTATATTGTTTATATTGCATATGTATTATTTATATTGTATTAATTAAAATATTTTTAAAACATATGTGTTATATATATTTTTTTAAAAATGTTAATTATGTATAAAAACAATAATTTTTTTATGTATATTATATTATTATATATGTTTCTTATAAATCTTATATACTTTTTATATATTTCACTATATTTATATATTATTTGTTTTCATATTATTTTATTACATATTATATTTTACTCCATATGATATTTTTATATATCATATTTTAAACATTTTATCATTTATTTTTATTTTATTTATCATATGATTTGTATTGTTTGTAAATTATATTATACACTATATATTTTATCATATTTCTTTACATTATCTTTATTTTGTTATAAAATATACACTATTTTATTATTTATTAATTATGTACATTCTTAAATTTTTTTTAAAGTATAATAGCAATAGTTAGTACATTATTTTTCTTACATATTGAGTTATTATATTTTATAGTATAATCTATATATGTATATATCATTAAAAAAGGGGTTCTCTTTTATTATCCTTATATCATTTAGTATATTTCTAATTAGCTTATTTTTATTCAACTTATATTTTATACATTTTAATTTACTTAGTTTTTGGTTTTCTTTCGTTGCTTAATAGGCTAAATTTTACATATCATTTGTTTTATCTTTAATTGAATATAATTTGTATGGATTTATTTTGCCATTTTTGCGTATGTTGCATGTAACGATAAAGCATGTATATATATGTCATATATGGCCATGCATAAGGTGATAACGTATATTGTGTAATTTATGTTATTATTTATTATTCTCTATACTATAAAATGATAAAGCATGTATATTGTAGCTAGGTTTATTTAATTTCTTGTAATATGTAGAATATATCATTATTTTCAAAACAAGAATATCTTATTTAATTCAAAAAGATTTTTAAAAGGTGAGGCAATGTTTTGATATTTAAAAATTCGAGAATTAGTGCCCTAACATGCTGGGTTGCAATTTCCCGTTTGTCTAAATACCTAAAATATCCTTTTAAACGGGTTTTACAAATCACAAGATGATTTTAGTTATAAAAGATTAAAGATATCGTATCCAATCATGCTGGATATGATATTTGTACTCTTTTAAAACGAAAGAATCTTGATTCTTTTAAATTTAAAACATTACGGTTTTAAGGAAATCTCATTTCTAAATTCTTTCAAAATTTTGACATTAAGACAGAAAACTATTCAATTTGGTACCAATTTTGGGCGTTGCGAGGGTGCTAATCCTTCCTCGTACGTAACCGACTCCCGAACCTGTTTTCTTAATTTTCGTAGACCAAAACGTTTTATAAGGTGATCCAATCACACCTAAAAAAGGTTGGTGGCGACTCCCATTTTCGTTTTTCAAAAGTCGATCCCCGTTTTTCAAACAATCTTTTAAAAAATGGTTTCGACAGCTTGGCGACTCCACTGGGGACATTAAGAGAGTCAAGCCAAGAAAATGAGTATTTTTGTCTTAATGTCAGAAGTTTGGAACACTTAAATCTTTTTACATGTGTGCTGCATATGTTTGTTACTTTATTGCTTTACCTTGCATTTGCACGACTGTTGTGGTCATACCTTTAAGTGGGAGTGAGAAGCTATGCTTTCGTAAGGTTTTCACCTTCGTATGAGCTAGTGGATTGCTTCCGGGATACTCTACCTATGTCTTCGTGAGATTTTTGTCTCCGTATGGCCATAGGGAAAAGTGTCCCCCTGAACTGAACTCGGTTTATATGAGCCTATAGTGGGTGAAGACCGAGGAATCTGCTGGTTCAGGTACCCTGGCCTTAGAACTAAAACTCATATAGTGAACTTTTAAGTACTTATCCTAGGGATAATAGTGATAACCTTTAGAAAATTACCCTTATAAGGATTTATTTATCGCTTTCCTATATATATGATACTGACTTACTGTTTTATTTTGTTGTCATTGCATGTCATTCCGCATTTAAAGGTGTCGATTCAAGGCTTGATTTCTAGATTAGAAAGTTTTATAATGAGGAATGAATACCTTAATAAAGTGGAGGACAATGCTTCTATTTGCACCTGGTCAAAGAAAACCCAGTTAGAGAAAGGAGATAGTGTCACCGAGGGGTATACGTCAGAGTTACGAGACTTCACTCGTGTTAATTTGACGCAGAATGAGTTGCAGGAGCTGAGAAACATTTGGGCCCAGTTGGATGATAATGCTAAGCAGCTTTTCTATTAGAGTTATGGAGACCTCCCCTATTTGCTGGATGTCAAGGTAGATAAACACTTGTTTCGAGCTATGGTACAGTTCTGGAACCCTGCTTATAGTTGCTTTATGTTTGGTGATGTTGATCTTGTACCTATTTTAGAGGAGTATACGACTTTACTGCGTTGTTCAAGGATTCATGGTTACGAGGCTTATGTTAGGCCTGCTAGCCTTCCAAATTTTGCGAAGAAATTGGTAACGATTACTGGGATGAGTGAGCAGTGGGCTATGGCTCGTGTACAGCAAAAAGGTGATAGTAAATGTGTCACGTGGGCCGTTTTGAAGGATTTGATATTGACGCATCTAGATGTGAAGAAGAGGGTCGACGTCCTGGCTTTGAGTATTTATGGCACTGTGATTTTTCCAAAGGCATTGGGGCACATAGATGAGTCGGTCGCAGATTTATTTGATCAACTTGGTAAACAAAACACGCCTGTGCCTGCGATCCTAGCTGAAACAATAAGGTCCTTGAGTGCATGTCGAAGAGCTGGTGAAGGAAGATTCATTGGATGTGCACAGTTGCTGTTAGTTTGGTTTCATAGTCACTTTTGAAAGCTAGACAGGGTTCCTTGCCGAGTTTTCTTTGAGGGTTATTCTCCCTTACAAGAAGCAGTGGACATGCCTAGGAGAGATGACATTTCGGAGGAGAGATGGTTAGATATTCTTTGGAATCTTCGAGAGGAAGATGTTATGTGGAAGGCTCCTTGGTTGGTTCTTAGTGAAGTCCTTTACCGATGCGGCAGTTCTGATTGGGTCCCTTTGCCAGGAATTTGAGAAGTTGTTGGATATACACCGTTGCTTGTTTTAAGGCAATATCGAGCGAGGTAGTTCATACCGGCTACACAGGGTTTAGCTCAGAGTGATTTTTCTTACAAGGGAGATCACTATAAGAAGAGGATGCGAGAGATTTCTGAGGCTTGGAAGAAGCCTTTATGTATGAAGATCTTGATTGAAGGTTCGATGTCAACCCTCGAGTATAAGGGCTGGTTTAGTAAGAGATTCAACGATAATATCCCTAGGCCGATTTTGGGAGAGGCTCGATCATTGGAGGAGAACTTGCGAGTGATCCCATCGGAGTTGGAGGTTATGAAGCAAGAGTTCGAGAGGAAGAATCCAGAGTTAGAAAAGAGGATTGAGAAGCTTGAAGAGGAGAAAATATGCTTAAGTCTCGATGTTGACGTTCAAAAGATGGAAGTCGAGAAGACGAAAAAGGAAAAGAGAAAGGTTGAGGAAGATCGAGATGACCTAAAGATGCATTATAAGAAGGCCCAGACAACTTTGAAAAGGGTCAGATTAGGGAGGTCTTCAGAGCAGTGGCAGCAGGAGATTCAAGAGGAGCGAGCCAAGGCCGAGTATTGGGAGAAAAAGTTCTAAGAAATGCAGTCTCGTAATCAGGCCCTAGAGAAAGAAAATCAAGGGTTAAAAGTTAAGGTGTCAGAGCTTGGACGATCCCTTCATCATTACCGGAGTCGTGATTTTGCAATCGAGTTAAAGGTAAACTTAGACAAGATTGAGATTATGAAGCATAACATTGGAGAGTTAGAAGTAGCACTACAGGGCTGTGAGTCACGGATTGAGCAGCTCGAGGCGAGAGAGGAACAGTGGAAGGGAGAACTTCACAATCTTCAGAGTCAAGTGGGAGATAGAGATCATATCATGGGAGAAGCCTTAGTTCAGATTCGAGAGGTCGCTGAATACTTGCAGGAATTGGCAACACAAGCTAGAACGCTGAGTATGATGTATGAGTCATCGTCAGACAAAGGACGAGAGTTAGCATTATTATTAGATAGGGTTAAAACTTTAGGCCTAAGGGCAAAAATGCATTTGTAATCTATTTTATGAAAAGATTTTTGTTCCTTAAATAACGTTTTCTAAAATGAAACTGAGTTAGAATCGATATTTTTTTTTGGCATTCATGCATTTGCATTTCATTACATCATATGCATTCAAGTTTATAGAAAGACCCTAATTAAGTTAAAATTATAGAGGAAGAAAGAGAGTAAGGAAAAAAAATCTGGAAGCAACACATCCCTACGGTACACGCGCTAAATCGAAGAATATGGACCAAAGATTTGAGCAGCTACAGAAGGACATGCAGGACCAATTGCAGGAACAATTGACCAAGATGCAGACTGACATGAGAGAGCATATGCTAGAAGCTCAGAGGAATATGATGGCCGAAATGGCTCAACTACTGAGGGCCACTGATAAGGGAAAGGCTCCCATGGCAATTGCTGGAGAAGAGAATGAGGGTCCTCCTCCTGGTTTCACTCCACCTCACATACAAACTCAACCTGAGGCATATCCTCGTGGGCCGTCTGTCACAATAAGGCCTCAACAGGGTCAAGTTGATGCTGGGATTCCTATAAATTTCCCAACTGGCTCGGGATTCAATTTAGGCGATAACCCTACCAATCCTCTTATTCCCGATTTGGATATAGCTGAAAAGGAAGATTTGAGAGCCGAAGCTACAAAACATTTAGAAGAGCGTTGTCGATGGCTAGAGGAGAAATTTAAGGTCTTAGAAAGTGCTGATAGGCATCATGGAGTCGATGCCAAAGACTTAAGTTTGGTCCCAGACTTGGTGCTTCCTCACAAATTTAAAATGCTGGAGTTTGAAAAATACAACGGGACTACTTGCCCAGTGGCCCACATTACGATGTTCTGTAGAAGAATGACCAGGTACGTAAACAATGATCAACTATTGATCCATTATTTTCAAGACAGTTTAGTAAGAGCGGCAGCCAGATGGTACAATCAGTTGAGCCGGGCTAGAATAAGTTCATGGAGGGATCTCGCACAAGCCTTCATGCAGCAGTACAATCATGTGACTGATATGACCCCTGATAGGATCACTCTACAAAACATGGAAAAGAAGCCTAATGAAAATTTTAGGCAATACGCACAGAGATGGAGAGAGGTGACAATGCAAGTTCAACCACCACTGTTAGAGAAAGAAACCACCATGTTGTTCATTAACACTTTGAAGGCTCCATTCATTACTCATATGATTGGAAGCACTACCAAAAGTTTTGCAGACATAGTTATGGCAGGAGAAATGATTGAGAATGCCATAAGGGGTGGAAAAATTGAGGGGGAAGCAGCCAAAAGATCGGCCCCAAGAAGAAAAGATAATGAAGTGAACAACATAAGTAGCTTCAATTCAAAGGCGGTCACAGTTAGTCAGCCCAAAGTGGCTACGGGTGGGCAGTAAAATACTCAAAGGCAGGAATCGGGATCAAGACAGAATTCGAAAAAGATGCAATTCACATCTATTCCCGTGACGTATCGTGAGCTTTACCAAAGCTTATACGATGCACATGTCATTGCTCCATTTCACTTGAAACCGCTACAGCCACCGTACCCTAAGTGGTATGATGCAAATGCTAAATGCGAATATCATGCGAGAATACCAGGACATTCAATTAAGAATTGCACTGGATTCAAAAAGGCCGTGGAGAGGCTTATCAAGATAGGGGTGGTGAGATTCGACAATACCCCTAACGCTGAAAATCCGCTACCAGATCACGGCAATCAAGGAGTGAATGCCATTGATGAAATTAGGGAAAGAATAATCAAGGAAAATGTTGCTGAGGTGAGAATGCCTTTGAGGGAAATTTGGAAAGAGATGGTGAAGAGAAGGATGATAACCTCTGAGCAAGAAAGAGAAGAAATGAGGAACTATTGTGAGTTCCATGGAAAAGAGGGTCATGAGACCCAAAATTGTGAAGAATTCAAAGCCTTGGTGCAAGGCTTCATTGATAATAAAGAGCTGCAGGTTTTTGAAGGTAGCTCTTATAAAAGAGAAATAAGTGTGTTGGAAGATAAACGATAAGGAACCAGCCGGCCAAGAATTATTATTTCCTTACCGGGAAATGATGAAGTGGAGGTGCAAATTAGGCCCAAGGTTGTAATCTATAAACCTGTATCTTTTCCTTATAAGGATAACAAAAGGGTACCATGGAGTTATAACTGCCATGTGTCGTTACCGGAGAAAGAAGATGTAGCCAGTGCGTCCAAGGATGCACAAATTGAGGGTTCCCATACGCGAAGTGGGAAGCGGTATGATGTTATAGGCATTAGAGAGGAGTCCACAAAAACAAGGAATGCTAGTGTGGAGAAAGAAAAAGAAGTTGAAATGCCTGTTAAGGAGCCGGTAAAGGAGGAGGAGGCTAAGGAATTTCTAAAGTTCCTTAAGCATAGCGAATATAATGTGGTCGAGCAGTTGCACAAGCAGCCGGCTCGCATATCAGTATTGGCTCTACTTCTGAGTTCTGAAGCGCATAGGGAAGCATTGATGAAGGTGCTTAATGAGACATATGTCACTCATGACATATCCGTTAACAAGCTGGACTGGTTGGTGAATAATATTAGCGCGGACAATTTCATCTACTTCAATGATGATGAAATCCCACCTGGAGGCATAGGATCAACCAATGCCTTGCACATCACTACTCGGTGCAAGGGATACACGCTTCCAAGTGTACTCATTGATAATGGGTCGACTTTGAATGTCCTTCCATTATCTACATTGAATAGATTACCCATTGATAGTTCGCACATGAAAACATGTTGCAATGTGGTAAGAGCCTTCGATAGGACTGAGAGAAAAGTGATGGGACGAATTGATATACCTTTGGAAATTGGGCCAAATACTTATGAAGTTGATTTCTTGGTGATGGATATCAAGCCCTCCTATAATTGTCTATTTGGAAGACCATGGATACACTCGGTAGGAGTGGTGCCTTCCTCATTGCACCAAAAATTAAAATTAGTGACAGATAGATGGTTAATAACTATCAATGCGGAGGAGGATATTATAGCAGCAGTCACTAGCAAGGCCCCCTATGTTGAGGCAAATAAAGAATCTATTGAGTGTTCATTTCGCTCTTTAGAGTTTGTAAATGCCACTTTCATTTCAGAAGGAAGTGAGTTACCGGTGCCAAAAATGGCAAGAGCCACAAAGATGGCCCTGCAAATGATGACGGGGAAATGAGCATTGCCAGGAAAAGGACTAGGAAGACAGTTGCAAGGTAGGATTCAGATCCCAAAACTATTTGAGAAGAAGGATCACTTTGGTTTGGGTTTCAAACCAGACCATAAGCAAAGGAGGAAGGACATTGAGAAATGCCAGGAAAGGAGAAGGGCGCGTTTGGATGGAAGAGAAGTGGGGTGAGAATCGATGACATTCCCTCCTATAACTAAAACCTTCATATCAAAAGGATTACTTGAAGAGGAGAGTCATCAAGTTAATGCTGTGCATGATGAAGGACTAGAACAAAGGAACCTTGAGGGCATTCGCCCTTACGAATCGGGAAGCTCTCTGAACAATTGGACTACGGAAGAACTTCCTGTAGTCTTTAGGAATTTTTCAGAGTAATTCTCAAACATTCTTGTTATTCTAAAGCCTAGGAGTAATAAGATTACATTTGTGAAATAGGCTTATGATCATTTATCATTTTTTAAATAAGACATAACTTTTATTAATTCAAACGAGTATTGCTTCATTTTTATCAGTCAATATTCCGTCAAATTTTTTGATAATTCTTATTCTTTTATTCATAGTACATAAATAATCATTCTTAAATTCATTCATTCTTTGTATATTCTTTATACTTCTCAGATCCCTAAATATCAATGATATGAGCATTGATATGGCATTTCCTGATTTCTCTTGCGAGCAAGACATGTGTTTAGAAGAACCTCAAGATTTTGAAGGCGTTCAAGATTGTGATGTGTCTCTTGATTTGTTAAGAATGGTAAAGCAGGAGGAGAAACAAATTGTGCCTCATGAGAAAGAGGTAATAGAGAATATAGCCCTAGAGGAAGGGAAGGAGTTGAAAATTGGAACCCTAATTAGCAAGGACACACGGCATGGTCTGGTTGAGTTGCTTCGAGAATTCAAAGATATCTTCGCCTGGTCATATCAGGATATGCCCGGATTGAGTACTGATATTGTAGTGCATCGTCTTCGATAAGACAAGATTGTAAGCCACCCAATGAAGTTGCGCGAGAATGAGGCGGATATTGTTCGAAAATAAAGGATGAAGTCAAGAAGCGCTTTGATGCGAGATTCTTTACAAGAAGTGAAATACTCCGAATGGGTAGCTAACATTGTACCAGTTCCTAAGAAAGATGGAAAGGTACGAATGTGTGTTGATTATAGAGATTTAAATAAAGCTAGCCCTAAAGATAATTTCCCTCTGCCACACATAGACACTTTGGTGGACAACACAGCGGGATATTCGTTGTTTTCTTTCATGGATGGCTTCTTGGGATACAATCAGATAAAGATGCATCCAGAGGACATGGATAAAACCACCTTCATAACCTTATGGGGTACCTTTTGTTACAAAGTAATGCCATTTGGACTGAAGAATGCAGGAGCAACATACCAACGGGCTATGGTAAACTTATTCCATGATATGATGCATAGAGATATTGAGGTATATGTTGATGATATGATTGCCAAGTCGTATACAGAAAAAGAGCACGTTGAGGTCTTGAGAAGATTGTTCTTGAGGTTAAGGAAATTTTAGCTGAAGCTCAATCCAGCAAAGTGTACCTTTGGAGCCAGATCAAGAAAGTTATTAGGCTTTGTAGTCAGTGAAAAGGGGATTGAAGTCGACTCAGACAAAGTCAGAGCCATACGAGAGTTACCTCTACCACGTACTCAGAAGAAAGTTCGAGGATTCCTAGGAAGGTTGAATTACATCGCTCGGTTCATTTCACAATTAACCGAGAAATGTGATCCCATCTTTCGCCTCCTCAGAAAGCACAATCAAGGTACCTGGGATGAAGAATGCCAAATGCTTTTGAAAAGGTCAAGCAATATTTGTTAAATGCTCCAGTATTATCTCCACCTAGCCCAAATAAACCATTAATCTGCACTTGTCGTTGTTCGCAATTCTATGGGATGTGTGCTCACAAAGATGATGAGTCGGGAAAAAGGAGAAGGCAATTTATTATCTCAGTAAGAAGTTCACTGACTGTGAGATGAGATATTCACCAATTGAAAAGTTGTGTTGTGCGCTGATTTGGACCACCCAGAGATTAAGACAGTACATGCTATACCATACCACTTGGCTCATTTCAAAACTTGATCCGTTGAAATACACGATGGAGTCAACGGCTCTAAATGGGAGAATGGCGAGATGGCAAATTTTGCTTTCAGAATTTTATATAGTCTACATAACTCAGAAGGCCATAAAAGGAAGTGCGGTAGCAGATTTTTTGGCTAGTAGGGCTCTAGAGGATTATGAGCCATTGAACTTTGATTTCCCAAATGAGGAGTTGATGTGTATAGCAACAACTGAAGATTCTTCTTGGAAGCTCAATTTTGATGGGGCTTCCAATGCAGTTGGAAATGGAATTTGGGCAGTTTTGGTATCCCCGAAT
Source organism: Gossypium longicalyx (assembly GCA_025698465.1). Classification (NCBI taxonomy): domain Eukaryota; kingdom Viridiplantae; phylum Streptophyta; class Magnoliopsida; order Malvales; family Malvaceae; genus Gossypium; species Gossypium longicalyx. The sequence goes on along the minus strand of CM046998.1, from coordinate 6,357,164 downwards.
GGCGATCATTACCCTTTTACGTGCAAGTTGAACTTTGATTGCACAAACAATATGGCTGAGTATGAAGCATACATTATGGGACTTCAAGCAGCTATAGAGCGAGGTATAAAAACCTTAAAAGTATATGGAGATTCTGCGTTGGTAATTTATCAGCTTAGAGGCGAATGGGAGACAAGGGACTCTAAATTGATCAATTATCGAAAGGTAGTTTTGGGGTTACTTGAGAAGTTTGATGACATCACCTTTAATTATCTCCCACGAGACGAAAATCAGATGGCAGATGCTTTGGCAACCTTGGCTTCAATGATTAAGGCGAATAAAGAAGAAGAGATGAGACCAATTCAAATGAGTGTCCACGAGGCTCCCGCTCATTGTTGCAACATTGAGAAGGAAGAAAAAGATGATAACCTTTGGTATCAGGATATATTACGATATGTGAAGGATCGTAAATACCCTGAATAGGCCAATGAAAATGATAAACGAACCTTGAGAAGGTTAGCTTGTGATTATGTCTTGGACGGGGATATTCTATACAAGAGAAGGAAAGACCAAGTACTTTTGAGATGTGTCGATGCTGGAGAAGCTAAGTTAATTTTAGAAGAAGTTCATGAAGGTGTATGTGGGACGCATGCCAATGGGTTCACGATGGCAAAACAAATTATGAGGTTTGGTTATTATTGGGCCACTATGGAAGGAGATTGTATTAACTATGCCAAGAAATGCCATAAGTGTCAGATTTATGGGGATAGAATTCATGTACCACCTTCACCTTTGCATGTTATGACTTTTCCATGGCCCTTCTCCGTTTGGGGCATAGATGTTATCAGACCAATATCACCGAAAGCTTCGAATGGGCATCGGTTTATCTTTGTAGTAATTGACTACTTTACAAAATGAGTAGAGGCCGCTTCTTATGCGAATGTTACTAAGTCAGCTGTGAGTCGATTCTTGAAGAAGGAGATTATTTGTCAGTATGGAATGCCTAAAAAGATCATATCTGACAATGCATTGAACTTGAACAACAAAACGATAGCAGAGGTTTGCGACCAGTTCAAGATTAAACATCACAATTCTTCTCCCTATCGCCCAAAAATGAATGGGGCAATGGAGGCTGCCAACAAGAACATTAAGAAGATAGTGGGAAAGATGACTGAAACTTATAGAGATTGGCATGAGAAGTTACCGTTTGCACTACTGGCCTATCGAACATCTGTTAGAACCTCTATTGGGGCAACCCCATTCTCGTTAGTTTATGGGATGGAAGCAGTGTTACCTATCGAAGTAGAAATACCTTCTCTTCGAGTTTTGACAGAGATAAGGTTAGATGAAGCTGAATGGGTTCAATCTAGATATGACCAGTTGAACTTGATTGAGGAAAAGAGGCTAAGAGCCATTCGACATGGCCAGATGTATCAGAAGCGAATGATGCGAGCTTACGACAAGAAAGTTTGACCCAGAGAGTTCCATGAGAGAGACCTTGTACTAAAAAAGATTCTTCCCATTCAAAAGGACTTTAGGGGGAAATGGATGCCGAATTGGGAGGGGCCATATGTTGTGAAGAAAGCTTTCTCTGGTGGTGCATTGATCTTAACGGAAATGGATGAGAAAAGTTTACCCAACCCAGTGAACTCAGACTCAGTGAAAAAATACATTGTCTGAAAGAGAAGGGAAGCCAAGGTGAAAACCCGCAAAGGGCGCCTTGGTATTTCAAAAAAAAATAAATATAAAAATGGAGAGGCCAAGGTGAAAACCCGCAAAGGGCGCCTTGAGACCAAAGGGGTTTTGAGTTGAAAACCCGAAAGGGCAGCTCAAATTTAGAAAGTCATGCCGTGACCTTGCTATACCGGATTTAACGAGAAGTGAAGTATGTTACATATCGAGGCATCAACAAACTACTTTGGATCTTTTAAACATATGTTGAACTCAAGAAAGTCTTCATGGAGCTGGCGTATAAACGCTCAAGCGGCGATATCTAGGGCATCTAACTTTTGTCCTATTTGCTATCTTTAGATTCTCTTTCTTCTTAAAGATAGGCTTTCAGATTAACTTTCTTTTGTATTTTTTGACAAATTCGTTCCAATCTAATTATTATCAAGATTAAATTCTTCTTCCATTATTCTTAAAGTATGTTGCATTAAAATAATGATGGATGAACTAAATAATTTTCACAAATGAAGTTTTGCTCATTACTCTGGAAATTTCTAGATAATACAAGAAACTAAAACAGAACAATTGTTCGAAGAATTCACGTAAGTAAGGTTCGAAAGAACTCGAGGAAATTCTTTCTTTAGTCCAAAATGATGATTGGACAAATCAAACGATTTGATCCTAAGAGAAGATCATCTTACAGACATTTTTGGTGGGTCATAGCATTTGAAGAATGGTACAAACCCACAGGCTGAGTAAGAATGATATTTCGAGAGAAATAAGGATAAACCTCGACGAAAGAATGAATGGTGACGTCTGGAATAGGGGTCATGTTCATAAACATTTTGCATTATAACAGGTTTAATTAGGAGCATTTGATTCACTTCGATCATAGCATCCTAATCATTAGGCATGAACTCATACACATTATACATTTATGTCCTTCAAGGGATAATATTGATCGCCTTAACCCCTAGGGAGGGGTAATATAGCGAGATCTAACCTTGATGATGTTTATACCCCAAGATCCAAGATGGTTTGGCATCCTTGTGCTTACAAGGAACAAATCAAAGACATAGCTGATTTGGCTTTCACGTGCTTACGATGAAGCAAATCTAAGATGATTTGGCATCTCTGTATTGTCAGAGAACAAATCAAAGTTTGGCGTCTCCATATTCGACGGAGAGCAGACATAGCAGATCTAACCTTCAGATGTTTATACTGAAGCAAGATCCAAGATGGTTTGGCATCCTTGTGCTTACAAGGAACAAATCGAAGACATAGCTGATTTGGCTTTCACGTGCTTACGGTGAAGCGAATCTAAGATGATTTGGCATCTCTGTATTGTCAAAGAACAAATCAAAGTCTGGCATTTCCACTTTGATGGAAGAAGATAACGATTTGGCATCTCATTTGTCGAATCTCACGTAGCTTTTGGCTTTCATGTGTTTACGTTGAAGCAAATCTAAGATGATTTACGTCTCTGTATTCGACAGGGAGCAGATCGAAGATATAGCTGATTTGGCTTTCACGTGTTTACGTTGAAGCAAATCTAAGATGATCTGGCGTTTCTGTATTGTCAGAGAGCAGATCAAAGATAGCAGATTTGGCATTTCTGTATTGTTAGAGAGCAGATCGAAGATAGCAGACTTGGCGTCTCTGTATGGACAGAGAATGGGTCGAGGATATCAACATGGCATCTCTGAGTTTGCAGGGAGCAGGTTGAAGATAGCAGATATTGCCTTCCTGAGGTTACAAGTGAAGCAAATTGAAACTATCATATTTATGTCCAATACCTCTGAAGTTGTAGATAGGTTGAAGACCATTTGAAGAAATATCTCAAGACTCGGCGAGCCCGGGCAAAATTGGTCCTTTTATAATCTTTGCTCTATTCCTATTACACACCAATAAGCAAAGAGGGGCAACTGTAGTAACCCATTTCTGCCCGAGCCCATAATTAAATAAAACCAAAAAATGAATGTTTATTTAAACAAGTCCATATGCATAGCCCAAAAATTAAAATCCAGCTGTCCAAATATCTAAACCCTATGACCAGTTACAACCCAATACTATAGCCCACTAACCTACTAACCCGTTAGCCCAACTGAATACTCATTACACCTGTTTACAGCATAGTGAACCTATAATTACCCCATACCCGTTTACACCTTCAGCCTAAGCCTACCCTTGACTCAATTCAGTGAAGCCCAGAAAGGCCCAAAGCCTAAAATCGAATTAGGAAATCCTAGGGTTTCCAGAAGCACTAGCGCCGCAATTAGCCCGAGAGTCGTGCCTCTTCAAATCCCGTCGTTTCAGCCACCCTTCATCGGTGCCGTGATTTCAGGCCCCGTGTTATGCCATAATCGATGCACAAATCAACGTCGGTGGTCTTTTCTCCTCGATCACCTGCAAAAATGGAAAGAAAACGATAGAAACGAAACAAATATGGCAGGGAATATTTTTAAACATGTAAAATGCTATGTACAGTGGCTATAAAAGCCTGAATCAGATGATGTAAAAGAGGATGGACTTTTTTTTGGAAGATATACAAAAGATATAAAAAAATCAAAGAGTTAACTAAGAAACAGAGGTGATATTTTTAATTTTCTTTTCATTGTTTATTCTCTTCTTTGATGCAGCATATAGTAAAAAATACATTAAAAGGATAGTAAAGAAGTTACCCTTTCGTTTCACCGCGAAAAAACGAAACTTTGAAAGCCCTAACCGCCAGGCGCGGTGGCTCAGATGGTGGCGCGTGAAGCGAGTGTGGCCAAAGGCGGTGGAGCTCCGGGACGAGCCAGGATGGCCACTGGCCAGAGCTCTGAGAGAATTTTAAAGTTTTTTTTTCTTTTTTTTCAGTCGAATGTTTTAAAATGAAGGTTTAAATTTTATTTTTTTTACTTTTATAACATCAGTAAAACGACACCGTTTTAGCTTAATTCAATAGGCACTAAAACGTCACCGTATTATATAGAGGATCCGCATGTTGACCCGATTACCCGGGGAGGATCCGCGTGTTTTCGTAAAGTGGGTTAATTGCCCAATTGGTCCTCTCGCAATTTTAATCTTTATAATTTCATTTTATTTATTTTTAATTTAGCCCTAGTATTTTAATTGTGATTCAATTTGGTCCTCACGGTGGCTTTAAAACTGAAGTCGTGTCGTTTTGGGATTAGGAAAAGTTGCCCAATGAGTCCTCGATTTTAATGCATTTTTTAAATAGGCCTAAATTTTTTATTTTTTTAATTTTGCCCAAAATTTTTAATTACTTTTAATTCTAGCCCCTTTTCACTTATAAATTTATTTATTTTATTATTTATTTAATATATATTATTATTTTTTATTAAAATTGTATGTTATATTATTATTAAATATGAAAATCCATTATATTATGTATTATTATATTGTTTATATGGCATATGTATTATTTATATTGTATTAATTAAAATATTTTTAAAACATATGTGTTATATATATATTTTTTTAAAATTAATTATGTATAAAAACAATAATTTTTTTATGTATATTATATTATTATATATGTTTCTTATAAATCTTATATACTTTTTATATATTTCACTATATTTATATATTATTTGTTTTCATATTATTTTATTACATATTATATTTTACTCCATATGATATTTTTATATATCATATTTTAAACATTTTATCATTTATTTTTATTTTATTTATCATATGATTTGTATTGTTTGTAAATTATATTATACACTATATATTTTATCATATTTCTTTACATTATCTTTATTTTGTTATAAAATATACACTATTTTATTATTTATTAATTATGTACATTCTTAAATTTTTTTATAAGTATAATAGCAATATTTAGTACATTATTTTTCTTACATATTGAGTTATTATATTTTATAGTATAATCTATATATGTATATATCATTAAAAAAGGGGTTCTCTTTTATTATCCTTATATCATTTAGTATATTTCTAATTATCTTATTTTTATTCAACTTATATTTTATACATTTTAATTTACTTAGTTTTTGGTTTTTTTTCGTTGCTTAATAGGCTAAATTTTACATATCATTTGTTTTATCTTTAATTGAAAATAATTTGTATTGATTTATTTTGCCATTTTTGTGTATGTTGCATGTAACGATAAAGCATGTATATATATGTCATATATGGCCATGCATAAGGTGATAACGTATATTGTGTAATTTATGTTATTATTTATTATTCTCTATACTATAAAATGATAAAGCATGTATATTGTAGCTAGGTTTTTTTAATTTCTTGTAATATGTAGAATATATCATTATTTTCAAAACAAGAATATCTTATTTAATTCAAAAAGATTTTAAAAGGTGAGGCAATGTTTTGATATTTAGAAATTCGAGAATTAGTGCCCTAACATGTTTGGTTTGCAATTTCCCGCTTGTCTAAATACCTAAAATATCCTTTTAAACGGGTTTTACAAATCACAAGATGATTTTAGTTATAAAAGATTAAAGATATCATATCCAATCATGCTGGATATGATATTTGTACTCTTTTAAAACGAAAGAATCTTGATTCTTTTAGATTTAAAACATTACGGTTTTAAGGAAATCTCATTTCTAAATTCTTTCAAAATTTTGACATTAAGACAGAAAACTATTCAATTTGGTACCAATTTTGGGCGTTGCGAGGGTGCTAATCCTTCCTCTACGTAACCGACTCCCGAACCTGTTTTCTTAATTTTCGTAGACCAAAACGTTTTATAAAGTGATCCAATCACACCTAAAAAAGGTTGGTGGCGACTCCCATTTTCGTTTTTCAAAAGTCGATCCCTGTTTTTCAAACAATCTTTTAAAAAATGGTTTCGACAGATTGTTTTTTGAAGATGTTAAATTTGGTTTAAACGGTGGCTTGTAGCATAAGTGTTTTATGGGTAAATTGTTTGTTTTGTAAGGTGTTTTCCAGGTGCACGCAGTCAGGGGACACAATCATGTGTCTCCTGTATACAAGTTTTCCTTACATTTTTTATTCGATTTAATCCTCGTTCATTACCGAATTGTTTTTAGGCTCTGAATACTAAATATTTTCTTGAATTAGATTGAATAATGATAGTATACATGGTCGTATGTAATTATTTAATATTTGTTCATAATTTTAAATTGTAAAATGTTTGTTATTGTGTGATAATAGTTCGTAGAACCTTATTGCTTGGGTTTGGCGACCAAACCGGGTGAGAAGCGTTACAATATTTATTTACGTGAATTATAAATATGTTATTTATATTTAAATTAAAATTTGCATATTTTAAAATTTATGTTTTATATATTATCATCATAATTATAGGTCAACATAATTATTATTTTTATTTTTATTAAAATCTAACTTGAATATCTATTAATATCAAAATTTAACTGGCATTGCATCATGGTATAAAGTCACAGGAAAAGAATGATATTTTGTATTTTGAGTCACCTAGAAAATTTTTATTAATTTATAAAAAGATATATTTATTTGTGATTTTAATATCTCAAATATAATTTATATATTAAAATTAAGTTTTAAAAACAATTAATATTAATTACTTAACATTATTTAAAATTATATTTCATATAATGAATTTGAATATCATTCAAATTAACTTATTTTTACTTTAAAATAATTTTGATAGGCCTAATTAAAAAGTTAAAAAATTTTGGAGGTTCGATAAAAAGTTACAAAAACTTGAAGAGTTTAATTGAAATATTTTTAATTTTTCAAAGGTTTAATGAGAAGAGTAATTAAAATTTTCAAAAAATTAAAGTATAACTAAAATTTTGAAAAAAAAAACTTGAGAGCCAGGTATCACCCTAAATTTTTAAAAATTAAAATTAAACTTAAATTTTTAAAATTTAAAGAAAAAAATTGGAAACCACTTACACAAGTAAATTGAAAAATAGGTGAACAAATTGGGTTTTGTTAGGTTTATTAGGGAGATCACAAATTTAATGTTAGGGAGACCACAAATTTAATATTGGTTGTGGACCAATCTAAAGATTTAGGTATAGACCCCTAAGGGTAGGCATATTAATGGAACATGTTACCTTTTTGATGGCGACAATATTTTGCCGTTTAATTCATACTCTTTCCTTTCTCAAGCAATGGTCCTACTTATTTCATTTATGTTTCTTAATTTATTTTTTTATTTTGTGTTTTTAGGAAAATTATATATTTTTATTAATCATTACTTTTAAATATTAATTTTACAGTGATATATTAAATTGATTAATCACTATACATTAGAAATAATAATATAAAAATGGACTCTTTTTTATTATTATACATATCATGTTTGTTGTTTTTTTTATAGTTTAATTTCAATTATTTTGTATCATGTATGTATCTTTAGGGGTGAGCAAAGTCCAATTCGATTCAAAAAATTCGATAAAAAATTAAATTTTGAATTAAATAGTTCGAGTTATTCAGATCAACTCGAATAATAAAAATCAAATTTTTCGGTTTAACTCTAATATGAATTACACAATTCGAGTTATCCAAAAATCTGAATAAGAAAAGATAAACTTACGTCGTTTTGATAAATGTTTGCACATTAAGTTAAAAGGCAAAACTATTATATTATTTACGTAGTTAAATAATCTTGTACTTTATCTGCTAGTTAAATAATCGGTTTATGTAAATGCAACATTAAGTATAAATAATAGGATTCGTTAACTCTTCTCGACTTGACTCAAAATTTTTTGACTCGACCCTGCACATTTGAGACTTTTTAATAAATGCAACTCTAACCCTCCACATACATCTATCAATTGTATTCTAACACTCCCCCATGTATAGCGTCAGATTTGAAATGATCGCTTTGTAGTCCACCGACACTTAAGTTGTAGTATTTTATTGCAGAAACATAAGACTCGTTATCTAGATATTGCAACCCAATGCGAAGCTCTTCCGTTTCCCTATCTTTCAACAATACATCACTAGGTACTATTTCTGGGTACTCCAGGAGCTCAACAGCATCGACAACATCAGGTCTACAATCGATAAATATTCAGTGGGTTGGAATTTGATTACCATACCATCCAAAGCTCAACCAATTTGATTACCACATTTAATCGGCTCAACCCAATTGATGTTAAGATCAAATTCGTATCGACATTAAGCTTTAGGACTATATTGATTTACTAAAGTAGCATCAGTTACGACATCTACCAATGATGCCCGTTGAATATCTGCCTTTGCTTCAACATTGTTACTTTCTAACTTGGCATACACCTCAGCAGCATAGAGGTCCCAGTATTTGGTATGTGCATATACCATTGTATTCACATCTTTATCATCAACAAGTTCCAATGTATCATGGATACGGGGATTGGATGGCATTGGGTATTTGTAAAAGAGTCTTGATATCACCTATAACACCTCAAACCCGGCCTAGACGTTATGGCCGAATCTGGAGATGTCACAAGAATGAGTTTTATTATTGAACTCTACACGTTAAAACCATTTTAGTTTTAAAACTCCTATTTGCCTTTATCCATTGTCAAAATGTTCATTCAATTAATTAATTAGCCTTAAAACGTGGTTAATAGCAGAAGCTTACAAAAAAGTTGTATTTTAAGAAATCAGTACGTATTTTTAGAAAACCTTTATTTTAGTATAAATCATAGTTTTTAAATATCAGACGCAAATTAAACACCAAAAAAAAAAAACCAAACCCAAAAGAAAATTAGCTAAAAAGTCTAGAGAGTCCAATTGTTACAAAAATCCAGAAATAATCTTTAAAATAAAAATCATAAACATAACCAGTTTATGAACTCGTGGTCACCAAGAGGCTCCATCACACCAATCCTCCTAAGTCTGTGGATTGCCTTACAAAACAGACAATAGATGTGAGTTTACGAAAACTCAGTGTGTAATCCAACAGAATTAAGCATGCAAATACACAGAATAACTTGCACAATCAGATACAGATTCAGTTTCAGATTTAGATTCAAATAATAGTTTCAGTTTCATAAACCAACTCCGACCATCTCATCACACCATGTGGGGTTAAAAGCATCTACCCATCCCATCACACCACGATGTGCCATTAAGACAAATATCAGATAGAATGCAGCCAAGCTGCCAGAATAAAGGCGATTAACGTCGAACAAAATACTTCCTCCTCATATACAAATCCCGCCCTAATAACAGATACAGATATAACAAACCAAACATGCTCCACATGCTTTATACAAGTAACGGATACACAAACATCAGTATAGTCAAGCATACTTTCAGTATCCTACTCAGATCAGGCTATCAGAATATCATACCATACAAATCAAGGTTTAATTAGCCCTTACCGACCCTACAGTGGGCCCGCAGCCGATCGGAGCAACCCGTACGACCCTAAGGAAAATTTCAAAAAAATAGGCCTACAAGCTCGTGTGGCCCACACGACCAGATTGGCCTTTACCTGTGCAGCCCACATGGCCTGGCCCAAAATTTACACGCCCATGTGACATGCCCGTGTGGGTCCACACGCCCAACTTAGCCTAATCCGTGTGGCCCACACTGCCACACTCAAGCCACTACATGGCTGTGTGTAGCACACAGCCATTCCTTTATTAACCACATGGCCGTGTCTCGCATACGGCCATCTACAAGGGTGACCACGCGCTCGTGTGGCATCGACAGAATCATTTTTTGACTTTTACTGAAGTCTTGTTTTCTATGTTTCAAGTACACACATGACTAGTTTTCACCGCGAAATCACTCCTGAGACCACTAGTACCTAAAACAGGATGTTCAACACCTTTTAGTAACCAAAAATGAGCCTAACACGATTCGTCCAATTATGCAAAACTAGTTTACCACTTAAACAAAAATGACCACTGCTTCGAATCAAGCCGTTGAAAAGCAATTTCCTGCTTCACAATCGTCTCTTACACCACAGAATTCGTCGATTACTACCACTTACCAGCTAATCATTAAGATTGCCCACAATTCAAAGAAAATCCAAACGTTAACAATCGCCCAACTACTTACCACACCGATTAACGATTCCAAAAAGCGTAGTAACGATCAGTCAAACAAGAGAACAACAGAAGTCCAAAGAAGAATAGAAAAAAAATAAAAGTGAGAGATAGGGGAAGAGAGAAAAAATGTCAAGGACATAAATTTTAGGGAAAAGAATTCAAACTGGACAGAATCAGCAATCTGATAACCTCTCACTAACCTACTAACTCACAACCTCCTCAGACTTTTAACTCTATTGAAACACCATCAAATAATCGGGCAAAAATATATCATCTACACTGGCACAAGGATTCGAACTCAGGACCTCCAACACACCAATTCCCTTACCATTTAAACTAACAGACTCATTCTGATATGAATTTACAAGCAATTTAATATAAGCCCACTAAACAAGGATAAGACTTAGATCCAAAAATAACAAAGATTGCCAAAGGTGAGACTTGAACCCCAAACCTCTCACATACACCCAAAACATTTAGCCACTAAAGCAAATACACACTTATGTCAAATGCTCACAAAAATAGAAATAAGAAAGTCAGGGCGTTACATCACCATTCCATAACGACGAGATATTTTTGCATCAATCTTTCTTCTTACATCATCAGTCTTAGCATCACGACTGAACCTTATGACGACCTATTGGTTGGGTTAAAAAATGACACCAACTTTAAATAGGTAAATTTGGCCTTCGTAGTATACATATGCACCAAAATAGTCATTTTTGTTTGTCTCAAGTTACATTTTAATCACTTATGTTTGAAAAGTTATGTTTTAGTCACTTAGGTTATCATGTTGTAACATTTTTGTCATTAAGTGTTAATTTTCATTAACAGTGTAACGCTAAACTAACGTGGTACGTTAAATCATCATTTCAAACAAAAATTTTAGTTTAAATTATACAATTGGTCCTTATATTTTTTTTTGAGCAATTTACTTCTTTTTTCTTTTATAGTTCTTTAAACTTTTCTTCTTCTTTTTTTTCCATTCTTTTTTCCTTCTCCCTCTGTTTTCCTCCATTCTCTATTTCTTTTAACGTAATTTTTCTTTATTTTCCATTTGTTAAAACTAATCCCTATACTTTTATTTTTTTTGAACAATTTAATTTTTTTCTTTTTATTTCTTTATTTTTCATTTCTTCTTCCCCTTTATTTTTCTCTCTTCTCATATTCTTCATTACAGAAACATAATATTTGCCCACCAAATAAACCAACTCATTGTTTCTTTCACATGATTCCTAAATTGAATTTCACTCAAAATCGAATATCAATCATTCTTAATCAAATCTCGATTTGAATATAACCTAATTGTGAAACTAAAATTGGATATAACTAATCAATATAAAAACCATATCCTTAATCAAATCTAAACATAAATTGAATTCTTTATATTCAAATTCTTTTTTCTGTTTCCAAACTTTTACAGAATCATGTAGCTTTTTTCTTTTCTTTTATTTTATTTTCTAGCGAATAAAATAAAGCAAACGATAAAATTGATCTAAACCTTCTTGGATATTCCCAAGCAAGCTTGATTGGAAGCCGAGCATGGATGAATTGAAGAGAGAAAGGGAGCATGGAACCAAACTGGTTTAAGTAAAATTGAGGGTAAGTTTTGTATGGTGGTCGTTTTAGTCATTGACAGTGTAGAGCTCGTTTGAAGAATTCATGAAACAACGTAGTTACGAGATGGTGAGAATGTTGTAGGTAAGATAGATAAGGTGGCCGTGAGGGTTGATTAGGAGGTTAAGAGAACGAGCTCACGAAACTTTGTTGAGAGTGAACTATCATAAGTCACGACTGGCGAGGTCTTTGAGTGAGACAAGCTTGTAGGGTAGGTCATTGAAGGATCCAAATTGGTTCATTAAAGTGATGATGAGCGATGAGGGTTTGTAATTGTAGGGTGAGAACATGCGAAGCAAGTTTTATTTTTGTTTAAGTTTTCGGCTTTTCTATTTCCATAAACATAAAAAAAATTTTAACAAATGGAAAGTATAGAAAAACTAAGTTAAAAAAGAAGGAGAAGTGAGGAAAATAGAGGGATAAATAGAAGATAATGGAAAATAAAGAACAAAAAAGAAAGTTAAAAGAAAGTAAAAGAAAAAAAATTAAATTCCTCAAAACAAAAAATATAGGGACCAATTGTATAATTTAACCTAAAATTTTTGTTTGAAATGATGATTTAACATGTTACATTAGCTTACTATTACATCGTTTACAGCAATTAACAGCTCAGTGATTAAGTTATTACAAAACGTTAATGTAAGTGACTAAAATATAACCTAAGATAAATAAAAGTGACTATTTTAGTAGTTTACCCCAATAAGATTATTGAGGAAAATTTTTTTTAACTAAATAACTTTTTTTTTTGTATGTTTCAAAAGCTTTATTGTTTTCTTTAATTCTAATTATAATATTAGTTTTTCGGAATGAGTTGGGTACGTAAATATTTAATATTTTTAATTTAATTTAATTTTTAAGGGAGATTTAATTTGATGAATTTTATAGGTTGAGGATATTTGTTTTTAATAGTTAACAGAAAAGCTTTGGGAAAACTATGTTTTGGCACATTTAAAGGACTGAAAATATTAATGGACCTAATGGTGAGCCAAAATGTGCCTCTTGTCATTCTCCCATATTTTAAGAGTGCCACATCACCCAAAGTTAATGTGCTAAGTGAAGGTACCATATTGATAGATAGAAAAAAAGTATGAGTATCAAAATAAACAAAATTAAAAGTATAGATACTACATTAACAATTTTATTAAAATATTGGGGTAAAACTTGTCATTATCTCTTATAACTAGCGTAGTTTTTATAACTAGCATAGTTTTCGACTCATACTTCTCATTCAGTTAATTAATATTTGGGTCAAATTATATAGTAAAAATTTGAATATTAAAATATGTTTCAAATCTCTATACTCTTTGTACATTAGATTTAATCCTTTTTTTTTTAATTTTAGAAATTTAATTATTTTACCTTTTTTTTTTAAGTTTGAAAATTTAAGTTCAACTGTTAACGTTATTAAAAGTCTTATGTTAAATTTTCTACTGTAATATTTAGAAATTAAAAACAAACTTACTCGGTAGCCATGTAACAAAGAAATATCATTATAATGGACTTGAATTTAACAAGTAATTTAAATGTGTTAACAATTCTTAAAATTCAAGTCAGTATTTTAATTAATTAATAACATTATAAAATTTGAGATACTAAATTATGTCAAAATTAAAATATAGAGATTAATTTTAAATTTGAGTGTTGTATAAGGACCAAAATTGAAAATTTACCATTATTATATAATCTTAAAAAATGTTGTATGTGTGTCATGTTATTACTTTTAGGATTAATATATATTTTGTACTTGAACTTGTTTATTTGTATTTAGTTGGTCTTTAAATTTTTTTGGATCTAATTTATCCATGAACTTATATTTGTCAACCAGGTTGGCACCTCCGCACTATCGATACTTTATGTTGACGTGCCACTACTAGCTAATCCAATGGTGCCACGTGATAGCATCTTAATATGCCACGTAACAAACATAAGATAAAAAAAATTAAAATATATAAATATATATTAATTTAAAAAAATCAAAAAATGAACATAGACAAATTTTCGTCTTTTTATTTTTATTTTTATAAAATATTAGTTTTTAGGTGGTTATTATTATTTACTTTTAAAATTTTACATTATAAATTTATTTTATTTATAAATGTTATGTCAATATAGATTTTCTATTAATTGAGTTATTAATTTGAGCAAATTTTTAAATTAATAAAGTAGAAGGATTAAACTCTTGAAAATAAAAATAAAAAAATTAAATTTCTAAAATATGAAAAGTATAAGGACTACAAACATATTTTAACCAAATATCTTTTTCAAATAAAATTCAATTTTTGTTAATAATAGTTTTAATACGTTTATTGCTATTTATTATTAACAATCATCCCATTTTCTATTTTTGAAATATAATTATTTACCTAGTATATTATTTGTATATCCAAATAGTTTAATGAAAGGGTAAAAAACTTATAAAATATTATTGATATTGCAATAGTATTTATACATGAAATAGATATCTCAAAACAGAAAAGATAAACGATATCACTATAAAATTCTATCCTAAGCAAATCAAAATAATAAGATATAAAGATAAAAAGAGAAACAAAATCAAGTGAAATAGATAAAGATGAACTCTTCTAATATGCCCCTTCAAGATTGTGATCTCCTAAATACACCAATCTTGACTCTCAATCATTCTAAATCAGAATGTGGAACTGTTTTGGTAAGCAAATTAGCTAGTTGATGCTTAGTGGAAATATGAGTAACATAGTGCTTCTGTTGTTAGACCAAGGTTCACACAAAATGATAATTGAATACAATATGTTTTATCTGAGAATGAAACTTGGGATTTGTAGAAAAATAAGTAGCACCAAGATTATCACAATAGATAATTGGTTGAAAAGAGCAGAAAATAGAAAGTTCCTGAAGTAGATTTTGAGTCCAACATAGTTCAATTGTAATGGATGCTAAAGAACGATACTCAGCTTCTGTAGAAGATCGAACAACATAATGTTGCTTTTAAGAGTTCCAAGAGATTGGGTTGCGTCCTAGAAAGGCAATGTTTTCACTAGCAGAAATGCAGCCATCCTTATTACCTACCCAACCAGCATCTGAAAATGCATGAAAATCTAAAGAAGAAAATTGGTGAAGAAACAAACCATGATCTAGAGTACCAAAACAATACCTAACAATTCTTTTAACCACTGCCCAATGTTTTACGTTGGTTGATGAGGAAATTGAGCCAATCTATTCACAACAAAAGCAATGCCTGGTCTTGTGAGTTCAAGATATTGAAGGTAACCAAGAATTGTATGAGGTTGTAACACCCTAAATTTCTTATGCCTATTTCTGTTAAATGTTAACACAAATGTGTATTTGTTTTAGTGGTTAAGTGTTCTGGGTGTGTGTGAGAGGTCCTAAGTTCAAGCCTTACCTTTAACAATTTTTGTTATTTTTGGAATTAAGCCCTATCTCTGTTCAGTGGGCTTATATTTAATTGTTTGTTAAACCATATCAAAATAAAACTGCTAGTTCAAGTGGCAAGGGTGTTGGTGTTTTAGGGGTTTTATGTTCGATTCCTTGCACGAGCACAAATATTAAATTTTGCGCATTTCTGAAAGAGTTTCGGTGGAGTAGGGTTTCTGTAAAGTTGGTTGTTAATGGGTTAGTAGGGAGTAATCTGTGGGATTTGGGAGTTATCAAGTATTTTTTTAATTCTTATTTTTATTATTTTATTTTATTTTTTCCAAATTTTCTCTCCCCGGCAAAGAATAATCACGTCAAAAATTTCTTCTGTTTCTCCTCTCTGACATTTTTCCTCCATCTCTGTAACTCTCTGTTTGGTTTTCTTTCGTGCGACTCGTGAAACCGTTGTTTGATCATACTATTGGAATTGTCAATTCCTCTGCTTGGTGTGGTAAGTAGAACTCTTCTGTTGCTGATTTTTGGTTTGAGTTTTGTTAAGAAATGATAACCCAGGGAGATTTATTGATGGATTCGGTATTTAGGTAAAGATTGTGAAACAGGGAATTCCATTTCAGCGGTTTAGTGCATATTGGTGGCGTTTAGCATCAGTGGTAAGTCAGTTTCTTGTTAGTTCTTGTGTCGAACTTGTTAACCAAACTGCTAAATCGAGTTTGGGTACTCTATTTTTAGGTCTTGGAAGGCTCGAGATAGTTTCGCATAAAATTGATACCAGGTGTATACTCAAAACGTAGAAAAACGAGTTTTTAGTAAAAGCCAAAAACCTTACTGTCGACGTCACACGGCCGTGTGGTAGGCTGTGTGCGATGACACGATCGTGTGAAAGATAAAGGCCAGGCCATGCGCAAGACATGGCTGTGTAATGGCTCACACGGCCTAGGCCAGATTGGGAGTGTAGGCTCACACGTGTCGCATGCCACACGGGCATGTGATAACTAGGCCAGGCCGTGTGATCCACACGGGTAAGGCTAATCTAGGCGTGTGGACCACTCGGGCATGTGGGCTCACTTATCTGTATTTTTCCCTAGGGTTGCACGGGTCGTCCTAAACGACTGTGGGCCTACTGTAGGGTCGGTAAGGGCTAATGAAACCCTAAACTGTATGATCTGTTTGACTAATATTCTATATTGAGCATGGTAGTATATGCATGTTATATCTGTATGTAAATAAATGAGCATGGTTAATCTGTGTGTTTGAAACTAAATATTCTGTATCTGCTATTGTGGTTGGGATGATGTATAGTGGAGGAAGTGTTCTGAAAGGCAAATTATGTCTAATATCTGGAAGCATAGCTGCATTATATTTGATATGTGCCGCATCGGTACAGCGTGGTGTGTATGGATGGGTGGGTGTTTTAAACCCCACATGGTGTGTAGGGATGGTCGGAGATGATGTGTAGAGGATGGGGTTAGGATTCTGATATTTGATTTACATATCTGTAACTGTATATGTATCTGAAATGGGCTCAGGCCCGAATCTATATTTGTCTGATTCTGATTTTCTGTTATGTACGTGCTTAATTCTGTGGAGTTACACACTGAGTTTATGTAAACTCACCCTTTTCTGTTTAATCTGTACAGGTAATCCACAGAGTTAGGCGAATCGGTGTAACGGAGGACTCAATGGTGACCACTCACCATAAACCATTATTTTGCTTTATAGTTTAAATTAGATTTTGACTTTTAATTTGAGAGGGTGTATTTTCTAGGATTCTAGACTCTTTGAAACTGTTTGCTTTGGATTTAAACTATTTAGTCGATGATGGTTTTACTTAAAGAAATTTTTTTTAAAAATGCAAATTGTTTTTTTAAACATGATGGTTTCCCTAAAGCTTCCGCTAAATTGAATGAACATAGGATAGTAAACGAGAGCAATTAAAGATTTATGAGTTAAAGGTTTTATCGAGTTAGCTATGTTTTCAAAATCCCTTACTTGTGACATTGCCAGATTCGACCATAACGTCTGGGTTGGGTTTGGGGTGTTACAGAGGTCATCTAGATGATCATTATCTTCAAGACATAAATTATTATTAGTGGCTAAAGATGTTGTAACAAAATTAGCTCCTTGCTTATTGACTTTCTCAATAACATCTTCGATATATTTACATTAAGAAAGAAATAGACCATCTTTATGTCTTGAAACTTGTACTTTAAGGAAGTAATGAAGCTCATCAATATCCTTAATGGAAAATTGACGACCAAGAGTAGTGACAAACTGATTTAAGGCATCAAAATTATTACTAGTAATAATCAAGTCATCAACATAAAGAACCATATAGGTAGTCACAACATTTGTTGAATAAACAAAGAGACAATTATCAGAGGTAGCAATAACAAACTTTAATGATATGAGATAATATCACATTTTTTAATACCAAGCACGAAGAGCTTGTTTAAGACCATAAAGTGACTTATAAAGTTTGCTAACATAAGTAGGTTACTTTTTGAAACAACTTATTTTTTAGTGGTGTTGGAAACGGAGGTTTTGGAACCCCATTTTCAGTGGTCGAGTCCCTGAATAATATTATTTAATATTTATGAGGTTAGTATAAAGTTTAATTAAATTTTAGTCCTTTAATTTTTTCAAATGGATAATTAATTAAGGTACAAGGACTAAATTGTAAAAGTGGCAAATGTTAATCGCTATAGATTTTTAATTGCTAAAGGACTTATGTAGCAACTAAATCAATGTTTAAATGGAAAATTGACCACTTTAATATATATTGGATGGTTTGGTAAGACATTTTTTATTAAATAATGTCATATTTTATAATTAAAATAAAATATGTAAGAAATATATAGTAAATAAATAGGAAATTGTGGAAGGAAAGAGAAAATATTTTTCATCTTCATCTCTTCCACCAAATTGTCCATTTAGAATAGCTCTCAAAAGTTGAAGCTTTTGGCTCTTGATTATGTTATTCAATTTAGTCATTTTTTTTGTAATTTTTATGTTTTTGAGATCCCAAGAGCTTGATTTAGCTAATCGATGAATCAATTTTTAAAACTACTAAAGTTTCTAAAAGTTTCCATCAATAGTTTCTTGAAGTTATTGGTGTTAATTTGTTAGATTTTAAGCTTAGAAGTGAAAAAAAAGACTAATTTGTAAAGTGAAAGTTGTTAGTTTTGAATATAGAGACTAAAGTGTAAAAAAATTGAAATTGATGTTAAATTTCTATAATTATAGACATTAGAGAGCTGTAGAAGGATGGAATTGAGATCGATTTTGAAATCAAAGCTTAAATTTGAAAGTTATAACAATTTCAGTTTTAGGGACTAAATCGAATAAAATGTAAAAATTTAGAGGTTTTATAGAAATAAATTTAAATTGATTCGTGCGTATTATATAATGTTATAGAATTTTTTATATTGATAAATTGAGTTGAATTATTGTATAGATCGAGATTTAAACTAATCGGAGGATAATCGCGGAAAAGAAAAATTACAGATTAGTCCCTAACACCTTGTCTATTATTGTTTTTGCCAAGTAAGTTCATATGGAACTTACTATGCTAATTTTTGTTATTTTTGTATTGTATTGTTTTGTTGTTGATAGAAATGATTTGAAAATAATAACTTTTGGCATCGAATAGACTAAATCGTAAAGTATGAGATATAGAGCAAAAACAAATAGTTACGAGATAACAATAGATATGAAATGTTTATATGATTGGATTGAACATCTATATAAAGATGATATAGAAATTGAAATGGTACAAATACAACAATAATGACGTTTGAACTAGTAAATGTTTGGGATATGAAAGGTATGTCATTAGGGTCTAATAAAGGAATTGGGTGTTTGATTAGGAATTTAATGATTGATGGCTTGAGATTTAGCATATGTTGTGGATTTTTTGAAGCTAGTGTGAGCAGCATCAAATCATTATTTATCAATGGCTTGAGATCCATTACGGGTTCTTTGAAGCTTGTGTAAGTAGCATCAAATTACCCTTTACCGATGGCTTGAGGTTCAACACGTGTTGTGAATTCTCTGAAGCTTGTTTGAGCAGCATCAAGTAAAACTTGTATGGTAACTTGATCGAAAGCTTGTGTGAGCAGCCCAAATACAAAAATGTAGTTAAATGGAAATGAAATGGATAGAAAGATTAATCATGAAATTGGTTTTCATATCTGCAAAATGGGTGAAGATTAACTGACAATGGTATAACTTGGCATGGATGCATATACGTAAATGGGTTAAACTTTTATGATCGCAATATGTTAAAGTACTAATTCATTTGCTATGTTGATAGATTGAGTATGAACACATAAGGTTGCCATGGATTATCATGCCTATATCAATGTATTTCTATTATTAATTTTTCGTAATGTTAAGGTAGATTTAGTTTTTTCAATATGAACTTATTAAGCATTCAATGTATTTACCTTTGATTTCTCTTTTCCTATAGTTGTTGAATTGCGGAATGTGTTGGACAAATCATCACAAAGCTTACACTATCTAGCTTATTACTCGGTAGTCATTTAATTGTTTTTGGGTCTAGTTATGTGGTATGTACATAGGTGATATAAATGTGTTAGTTTGAGAATGATGGTTTACTTTGGACTTTAGTTAATGTTTGATTATGAAAGTCAATGTTGTATATGTGTATGTTTTGGCAAAGTGTCAAAATAAATAGGTGATATTTGAATGACCAAATGAAAGTAAAATGGCATGGTATATGATGGTTAAGAATGATCAAATGGATGTTTAAACTAGATTGAATTTGTTAAAATAAATGCTGATAATGGAAATAGAATAATCTCAAAAATAAAGAAAAATAAGAATATATAGATTTTATGTGGAAACCCTTTTGGGAAAAAAACCACAGACAGAGGAAAAGAATTTCACTAATGTTGAAAAACGAATGATACAAAAGGATTTTCGACTACATTTATTTAAAGGTTAAAAACCTTATTCTAATCAATGTCAAATAGAAGAAGTGTAGTACCATACGGATTCTACTTGTGCCACATGGTTCGTGTAACGCCCCAAACCTAGCTTAGACGTTATGGCCAAATCTGGCAATGTCACATAGAATGGAATTTGAAATCAAATTTATCAAGTTAAAATCGTTTCCGTTTATTAGCTTTTATTTATCGTTAATTTTATTCGTTTAAAAACATATTCTGTAGCGAAAGCTTTTAAAACTGTGATTATTTAAAGAAAATCGTTCGTGTTTAGGAAAAACATTGTATTTAATTAAATCAAGTTTTCGTTTTTGTTGTTGTCAAAACCCAGAAATTAGACTATCGATTCCACAAGATGAGAGCCTCGCTCCTCACAATTTGTTGCTGTCAAAACCCAGAAATTAGACTATCGAAATCAACATATCAACTTAAAATGGCATAATATAGAAGCCCTCTCCTAACTCAATCAAAAGCTTACCACTACTTACCACCAAAAACGAAATCTAAAAGCCGAACGCACCAAAGTTAGGGAGACAAAAAAAAAAGGGAAGCAAAAAGAGAAAATTTGGCAAAACAAGGAAGGACAAAAACTGACGTTAAACTTGAAAGAAAGGAAAACAATTGCAATTCGAAAAAGAAAAAGAAAAGAAAAAAACCAGATATACCATCATAGTCCCTTAATTATCTCCACAATCCCTAAATTTACTCCCCCTAATCCCACTAACCTACAACTACTTCAGAATCCCCACTCAACCGAAATTTCTGTCCATCACTTCGCAAAATAACACCTATGCTCAAGCAGGGATTCAAACTCCAGACCTCTCACACACCAACACACATCTTAACCACCAGACCAGCAGGCCCATTCTGTTATATTCCTACAAACAATTAAACTTAAACCCTTTGAGCAAGGTTAAGGCTTTATTCAGAAAAAGAAAAAAAATTACCCAAGATGAGGCTTGAACTTAGAACCTCTCACACACACCCAGAACACTTAACCACTGAAGCAGATACACACTTGTTTTATAATTCTACAGAAGCAGACATAAGAAATTTGGGGCGTTACAACTCTACCCCTTAAAAGAAAATTTCGGCCTCGAAATTTACCTGTTCAAAACTGATGATGATACTGCTGATGCATCACATCCTCAAGCTCCCACATGACCTCCTCAGTGCCATGATTCCGCCACAGCACCTTCACTAATGGAATAGACTTCCTCCTCAGAACCTTAACATCGCGATCCAGAATCTGAACCGGCTCCACCTCAAAGGTCAAATCTACCTCAATCTCCTCAACAGTGATAATATGAGTAGGATCAGAGCGATAATGCCTCAACATCGAGACGTGGAACACGTCATAAATACGGTTTAGCTCTGGAAGTAACTCCAACTGATAAGTGATCGGTCCCACTCGCTTCAGAATTCTGTAAGGCCTAATAAACCTAGGGCTCAACTTGCCATTGCGATTTAACCTCAGAACCTTCTTTCGTGGCGAGACCTTAAGAAACACGAAGTCCCCCATAGAATACTTAATATCACGCCTTTTTAGAACAGCATAAGACTTCTGTCTATCAGAAGTAGCTTTCAGACAATCCCAAATTAGTTGAACCTTATCCTCAGTCTTAGAGTATACCAAGATGTCATTGATGAAAACTACGATGAACTAATCCAGATAGGGTTGAAACACTCGGTTCATCAGATCCATAAATGCGGCCGGCGTATTCTTCAACCCAAAAGGCATAATTAGGAACTCTCAATGCCCATATCGAGTCCTAAATGCAGTCTTATGCACATCTATTTCCTTAACCTTCAATCGGTGATACCCTAAATGGAGACCGATCTTAGAAAACATAGAATCCCCTCGAAACTGATCAAATAAGTCATTGATCCTCAAAAGTGGATACTTGTTGTTAATGGTCAGCTTGTTCAATTGCCAATAATCTATACACATCCTTATGGTCCCATCTTTCTTCTTGACAAACAGAATTGGTGCTCCCCATGGAGACATACTGAGATGACGGTCCAAAAGTTCTTGTAGTTGAGCCTTAAGCTCTGTAAGCTCCTTCGGTGCCATACGATAGGGGGTGATAGACACCGGAGCTGCACTAGAAAGAAGCTCAATCCTAAATTCCACTTTCTGATTCGGAGGTAAACTTAGTAACTCCTCAGGAAAGGCGTCCGAAAAATCCCCTACAACTCTGATGTCTTTTACAGTAGAGTCCCTAGAAATGGAAACACTAATATAAGCCAAAAACATCTCACATCCCTTACGAACTAGTTTCTCAGCCACCGGTGCAGGGATCACATTAGCCAAATAATTTCGACATTATCTAATCATGACTACCTTATTATCCTCCTCAGTTCTCAAGACAACACTCTTAGTTACACAGTCCAGACTGACACGGTGCTTGACCAACCAGTCCATACCCAGAATCAGGTCGAACTCCCCAAACGAAAGATCCATCAGATTAGCCAGAAATACCGACCCTTGAACCTCTAGCGGAACATCTCTATATAGTTTGCTAACCCGAATCGACTGCCCCAGTGGACTCAGTACAGTCACCTCACTAGAAGTACTTTCAACCAAAATTCCCCAATTCCCAAATATAGTGCTAGCTATATAGGAATATGTGGAACCTATGTCTATCAAAGAAAAATAAGGTACATTATAAATTAAGAATGTACCGGTAATGACGCTTGGAGCATCTCTGTCCTTTCGGCAACAAGCAGCATAAACAAGAGCAGGTTGCCTCGCCTCAGTCTGGCTAGCACCTTTGCCAGGTGCTCTCTGTCCACGATTTATACCGTCACCCCCTAGTTTGACCATGGCCCCTAAGTGGTTGCTGAACTACCTTTTGTGGCTGTGCAGTACCAGAACCCGAAGCTTGCACCTGATCGGCCCTCAGTGGACACTCTCGAATGCGGTGCTCTAAAAACCCACACCTCAAACATGCCCTAGTCCTCCTCCAACACTCGCCTTGATGACGTCTACCACAATCTCCATACAGCTGTAATCCAGTAGGAGCAACAAGGGGCCCAGCTGTAACCGGCCCATCAGTCCTGGCCTTTTTCTTAGGCCTCTATATTAAACTCGAGGGCTCTGAATCCCTCTTATTCTTACTCCTCTCACGATCCCTATTTTGGTGCTCAGCGTGCTTAACCTCTTTGGCGATCTTCGCCTTCTCTACCAAAACGGAGAACTCCCATTCCCTCTGCGGGGCTATTAGTACCCTCAAATTATCTCTAAGATCATCCTCAAAATAGACACATCTCTCATATTTAGACGCCACCATACCTCACGTATAGCGACTCGGTCTAAAAAATTTAGCCACTGATCGGTCTCCTTGAGTGAGGTTAAAAAACTCACGCCTACGAGCATCGATGTAACTTGCTCCAACATACTGTCCTTGGAAGGCAGACTTAAAGAACTCCCAAGACAGACGATCAGACTGAGTGCCCTCCTTAACATTCAGCCACCACTGATAGGTCTTATCGCGAAGCAACGAGACTGGACCCTTCAATTTCTGCTCAAGGGTACAGTCTAAATCATCCATTATCCACTCAGTAGCCTCCATCCAATACTCCGTTACATTAGAGGCGACTCTAGTGACACCCTTAAAAAGTTTAGCTCTATTGGACCGGATTCGTTCCGTAACCGACCCTCGGCCCCCAGATCCAGTGTTGGTCCCAGCGACGCTCTCTAGTATCGTTAACATAGCTTGGGAAAATGCGTCGTCCCCAGCCATGCGATCTTGAGACCTAATCTCAGTAGCAGGTGACATCGACGTCTCACTTGTATCTAGGTTCGGCATGCTACCTAGAGAAGAGGACTAGGTTCGAGCCCCCCTACGGCCTCTACCTCGGCCTCTAGTAACACGTCTACAGATACCTCGTGCGCTCATGTCTATTTAGATTTATCTGTATTAGAATTTTATGAATTAATTACAGTTTCAATATTTATTAATAGATGTTTTATGCAAAGCAGTATCATAAATTCAGAGTTTGTTTTTCGCAAGTACAGCCTCTATCAGTTTCAGTTTCAGTTTCATTACAATTTCAGTATACACTAACTAGAGTATTTTTAGAACAGACTATTTCTAATATCATAACAGTTTGTCATAATACTTATAGGATCAGCGCCAGAGACTCGGTGTACCACATTCTTAGTCAATTCATTTCAAATAATTTGAAAATCAGTTCTTTAAAATCAAGTCTTAAAACCCAAAATCCACAGTCGAGTTTGGTAACCTGGCTCTGATACCACTAAATGTAACACTCTAGACCTAGTCTAGACGTTATGGTTGAATCTGGCGATGTCACATGGAATTGAATTTGAAATCAAATTTATCAAGTTAAAACCATTTTCGTTTATTAGCTTTTATTTATCTTTCATTTATTTCAGAACTATTTTCTTGTTAATTTGATTCATTTAAAAATATATTCTGTAGTGGAAGCTTTTAAAACCGTGATTATTTAAAGAAAATAGTTTACATTTAGGAAAAATATTGTATTTAATTAAATCGAGTTTTCATTGTGTTTTGTAGTTTTAAAGTCCATGTAAACAGTTAAAATCCAAAGTAATGGCAAACAGTCCAAAACTCCAAATTACATAAAAAAAATACCCCAAAAATAATAGGAATTAAAACCTTAAATGGTATTAAATCTGTTCAACAGTCATGTGGTTACCGCTGAGTCTTCTGCCACACCAATCCGTCTAGGTCTGGAGGTTACCTGTATAGATAAACAAAAAGGGGTGAGTTTACGTAAGCTCAGTGTGTAATCCCCACAGAAGACATGCATACAGTCAAACAACAACTATCAGTCAAATACAGTCTGGACCTAAGCCCATTATAGATTCAGATACAGTTTAGGCCCTAGCCCATTCAGATATAGTTTACATACAGTAACAGAAATCAGTATCCTGCCTACCAGCCTCTACACACCATCTCCGACCATCCCTACACACCATGTGGGATTTAAAACACCCACCCAGCCCTTCACACCAAGTCGTACCGAATGCGGCACTTATCAGTAATATTGCAGCTGAGCTTCCATATATTAGACATGAAAGCTTTTCAGTACACTTCCTCCAATAATCAATCATCCCACCCCAATGCAGATGTAACTAAACATATCAATGCAGATATACAGAAATACATGCTTACATGCTAATATTCAATTATCAGTCATACATATAAATCAATAAACATGCATAAGTTTAACATGCTCAATACATATATTGTATGTTCAGATCACACGATTTAAGGTCTAAGTAGCGCTTACCGACCCAGTAGTAGGTTCACAGTCGACTTGGGAGACCCATGCAACCCTAGGAAATATTTTAGTTAAATGGGCCTACATGCCTATGTAGTTTGCTCGTGTGGGCCTACACGCCCAGATTGGCCTTGGCCCGTGTAGATCACACGGCTTGGCCCAAATTCCACACGCCCGTGTGGACTACCCGTGTGAGCCTACACGCCCAGTTTGGTTTAGCCCGTGTGGTCTACACAGCCACACCCTTGCCACCACACGGCCGTGTCTTGCGTACGGCCTGGCCTTCGTCGACCATACGACCGTGTTGTCGCACACGGCCTACCACACGAGTGACCACACGCTCGTGTGGTGTCGATAGTGGCCTTTTTTGGCTTTCTTTGAATCCCGTTTTCTACGTTTTCTGGTACACACCTGGTACAATTTCGATGCTACCGCAACCACGAATACTCCAGAACCTAAAAATCAATATACCAATGCTCAAAATCAGATTTAATACACGATTAAACTAAACCATGAAGCCAACAACAGTTTAATTCACAAACTCATCTCTTTCATCTCTTACCCCCAACACTCCAAACTTTCCGACTACGATTTCGCAAGATGAGAGCCTCGCTCCTCGCTATTTGTTGCTGTCAAAACCCAAAAATTAGATTATCGAAATCAACATATCAACTTAAAACGGCACAATACAGAAGCCCTCTCTTAACTGGATCGAAAGCTTACTGCCACTTCCTACCAAATACAAAATCCAAAAGCCGAACGCACCAAAGTTAGGGAGACAAAAAAAAACAGGGAAGCAAAAAGAAAAAAAACTGGCAAAACAAGGAAGGATAGAAACTAATGTTAAACTTGAAAAAGAGGAAAACAATTGCAATTCAAAAAAGAAAAAGAGAAAAACCAGATATGCCATCATAATCCCTTAATTATCTCCACAATCCCTAAATTTACTCCATCTAATCCCCCTAATCCCACTAACCTACAACCACTCCAGAATCCCCACTCAGCCGAAATTTCTGTCCATCATCGTGTAAAAATAACACCTATGCTTAAGTAGAGATTCGAACTCCAGACCTCCCATACACTAACATACATCTTGACCACCAGACCAGCAGACCCATTCTATTATATACCTACAAAAAATTAAACTTAAACCCTTTAAGCGAGGTTGAGGCTTTATTCAGAAAAAGAAAAAAAATCATCCAAGATGGGGCTTGAATTGGGACCTCTCACACACACCCAGAACACTTAACCACTGAAGTAGATGCACACTTGTGTTATAATTCTACAGAAGTAGACATAAGAAATTTGGGGTGTTACTGTCTGTACCTTTGTTTTAAACAGGTCTTAATCCCTACACAGATCCCCTTATTTTACCATTGTATTTCTTTAACAAGGATTCAGGTCACACAACTCTAACAATCTTCACTTTGACACGAATTCTAAACAAACAAGTTCTCCACCTTTTCCATAAAACCCCTAAAAGGGTATTCTTCATCAATAAACACCAACAAAGTCGATGAAAGTTTGAAGTGTCCTGCTAATAGAGTACAACAGGCTTGGCACTCTGTCTATTGAACCTGCAAAGAACCTTCTCAATGTACCATTTATGACTTAGGTACAATTTACATGCTTTTCAATCTCTAAGAATCTCTATCCCAAGTATCTTCTTTGCTGCTCCCAAATCTTTTATCTTAATTTTTTCACTAAGCTGGGCTTTAACCTTTCTTATCTCTCATTTATCTTTGGTTGTTATCAACATGTCATCAACATAAAGGAGTATATATACAAATGAACCATAATTGTTTTTTCTTAAATAAAGACAACTATCAAAGTTATTTCTTTTGAAATCATAAGTAGTCATAAATGAATCAAACCTCTTGTACCACTGTCTTGGTGACTATTCTAGGCCATAAATAAACTTTTTCAGCAAGCAAATATAGTCTTCCTTTTCTGAGACTATAAAACCCTCTAGTTTTTCTATGTAAATATCTTCCTCAAGTTCTCCATGCAAGAAATTTGTTATTACATCTAACTGCTCAAGCTCCAAATCATACATGCACACAAACCAAGTAAGACTCGAATCGAACTATACTTCACAACTAGAGAAAACACAACTGTGAAGTCTACACCTAGAATCTGACTGCAACTTTTTGCAACCAACCTTACTTTATATCTGGGTTCTTCAACTCCTAGAGTCCATTCTCTTTTCTTGAACACCCATTTACAACGAACAACCTTTTTACCATTGGGAAGCTTCATTAGGTCCCATGTTTATTTTTATAGAGCGATTCCATCTCTTATTGAATGTTCCACTTTCCTGAATCTTAACAACTAACTACTTCAGAATAAGTAGATGACTCTTTATTTGCATCTATATCTTCAGCTATGTTTAAAGCATAAGCAACTAGATTAGCCTCGGTTAATCTCTTTAGAGGTTTAATTTCTCTTCTAGGTCTATTCTTGGCAATAGAATATTGTCATGAAGAAGCAACTCTACTCTGAGTTTCTGTACTAACTTGAGGAGTAGATTCTATTGTAGATCTTGGATCAATTTAAAGCTCTATGTAACACCCATTACCTATCTCCGTTGTCGAATTAGGGTTACGGAGTATTACGACACATATCATAACAATTACGAACATTTAACCATTCAAATATCAAATTAAATAACAAAATATAAAATTAAAATGTCATTCTTAGCATAATTATAATTATTGACCTTAAACCGAGCGCACATGGCCCTAAAAACAGCTTGGTGACATTCAAGGGTCAATTTGAAACAAAATAGAAAATTTTGGAAAAATATGAAATTTTGAAAATAGGGGTCACATGGCCGTGTGACACAAGGACATGACCGTGTTGTAGTCGTGTAGCTTTTGAAATAATTTTACACGGTCGTGTTGTATGCCGTGTGCATATTCGAATTAAAAACATACAACAATGTGGCTATTCCACACGTCCATTTAGCCACTCTACACGCCGGTGCTACTAAGCAGTGTCACCTACTGATGTCGTGTGACAGATCGTGTGAAACCTACATATAAAAAAAAGACATAACCATGTAAGTAGACGTGTGTGACACACGTCTGTGTAACAACCCGTGTCTCATGCCGTGTGTGCCTTAAATAGCTTCAAAAATAAGTCAAAACATAACGTATTTCTTAGGTACCAAGACAACCTACATACACATGTTTACTAGCCTTCAAAAAACATTCAAATAGACCCAAAACATAGTAAATCATTCAATTTATGTGCCTAACCAATGTGTCCTCATTGACATCACAATTCAAATATCCAAACAAGTTGCATTTCAAGGTTTACATGATCACATTTTAACACAAGTCAAATCTACCATTCTTCCACAACATTCAAATTCATTTTACTATAGGATAGTCCTTTACCACTAGTATATAACAATATGACCAAAATCACATACTTATGAACCTTTACCAACCAAACATCAAAAACCAATTCACATGTACTAAAATCCATCCAAAGACATACATCATTCAATTTTAACAAACTCCAAGAGTATCAAGTAACCAATATATTTACAAAACACCTTTTACATGCCATATAACCAAAAGTGAACATTCAAAAACTACCAAAATATTTTCGAGTATTGTGATTTTTTTTGAGTTGATCTGACCGCCTGGTTTTCACAAATTGCTATATACAAGGAAATAAGATAAATAACACAAGTAAGCTTTTATAAAGATTAGTAAATTCGACGGTTAAAACAATAAAACTTATCGGAATAACATAAAAATTTTAATAACAAGATTAATAGTCAATGTTTCCTGTCAACCATAATCCGTAACAGGTAAGTTTATACAGAAATTAGTACGAGATACATTCGAATATAATTATGTCAAATCATTTAATTTCAAGTCATAAGGATATTAGGAATTCAAGAACAATCTTTCAACAAATTCAATAATAAGTCATTCAACACTAGAAACATTGCCCAATGAACGATGTACAAATATGAGTACACCATTATCTATCCGAAACACGTCAAATGCTCAAATGAGCTAATCCAATCGAAAACACACCTTGGCAACAAATGCCTAGCCCGTAGGCTAACATCCCTCTGAAAACATGCCTGGGCACTGAGTGCCAAGCTCGAAGGCTTTACATCCGCCTCCGATAACATTCTAGGATCACTGTAATATATCACGATAGTTTGCAACAAATGTTGAACCTTGATATATTCAATGTATAAACACAAGCCAAATGTCATCACCTCATCACACATCAATCTCGTACATTGCATATTATAAACTATTGGCATGTCAATCGTACTTTATCCTACATTCATCCGGCTCAAGAGATATCATCGCTAAACAATGTTCCAACAATTTACTTCTTCAATTCACTCTAATTTAACATAAAAAATTCAAGTAAGCATTAAACAACAAATTTCTCATTCAAATTTACTTTAAAATAAAATAAACTAAACCAAACGAACTTACCATGGTTAAACTACAGTAATAGCAAAAGTTCAGGGACTATTCCATAGCTTTCCCTTTTTTTCGATTATCAACTTGTTCTTGATTGCATAGATAATAGGTGTTGAATATTCAAGCTACAACCATGGCTTCTCTCATCTCCAATTTTCGGCAAAGAGCAAAAGAAAGATGATGATTTGTTTATTTTTTAAAAGTTTTTTAATGTTTAATTGTCTAATTACTAATTTACCTTTTAATTAAACATCCAACTTAGTTAAAATCTAGCCTTAACCGTCCACTACAATTAAAATAAGCATTTTTACCATTTAAGGCCACCACTTTAACATTTCATAGCTATTTAACACTTTTAATTAATAGATTCTAACGTTCATAGTTTTTACAATTTAGTCCTTTTTATCTAATTAACTACCTAAACGATAAAATTTCTTAACCAAAATTTAATACGAATTAATGACTTCGTAAATATTAAATAGCTAATTTTTTACGGACTGATACATTGGAATTGTGGTTCCAAAATCACTATTTCTGACACCACTGGAAAGCAAATTGTTATACTCTACTTGCTTCACATGTGTGTTTGAACTTTGGTGGTCTTTATTGGAAGAATCTTTAAGAGGTAAGTTAAGCAGCATAACAGTTTCACAAAAAATAACATCTCTACTAATGACAACTTTCTTCGTTTCAGGACACCATAACTTATACCCTTTAACACCAACCTTATAAACAAGAAAAACATATTTAATAGATCCAGGCTCCAATTTACCATTATCAACATGAGCATACGCAGGACACTTAAAAATGTTCAAATTAGAATAATTAGTAGGATTACCATACTATACCTCTTGTGGATTCTTTTTCTCAATGGTAAATGATGGAGATCGGTTAATTAGAAAATATACAGTAGAGGTCGCTTCAGCCCAAAACGACTTTGGTAAACAAGAATTTGACAACATACATCAAACCTTTTCCACAATTTTTCTATTCATTCATTTTGCAAAGCTGTTTTACTGTTGAATACGGCAAACTATCAAGTATCTCACAATTCCTTCTGATTTGCACATTTCATTAAGCTCATTAGAAGAAAATTCCAAACCATTATCTATGCAGAAGTGTTTTATCTATTTTCTTGTCTGCTTCTCGATAATATTTTTCCAAGCCTTAAACTTGAAAAATACATTACTTTTCTGCTTTAGGAATAATGCCTAAACTTTTCTAGAAAAATCATCAATGATCGTCAGCATAGAATTAGTGCCACCCCTCGAAGGCACTCTAGATGGTCTCTAAAGATCAAAATTAATATAATCTAGTGTTCCCTTCGCGTTATGGATTCCTCTGGTGAATCAAACTCTCTTTTGCTTCCCAAAAATAAAATGCTCACAAAACTTCAAATTGCTAATGCCTTGTCCATCAAGAAGTCCTTTTTGCTTAATTCTATCTAGCCATCCTCACTCATATGCCCTAAATGCATATACCAAAGTCTAGTAACATCATCATTTGATAAGGGAGAGGAAGCGAAGATTGTATCACCGGTAATAGTTGAACCCTACAAAACATATAACTTGGCAGTCTTTCTCTGTCCTTTCATCACAACGAGGGAACCTTTGCTAATATTTAGAACCCCACTTTCAGTTGTGTACTTGTGCCCTTTTGAATCAAGAGTATTCAAAAAAATCAAATTTCTCTTCAATTTTAGTACATGTCGTATGCCACTAAGTGTTCTAACGACTCTATTGAACGTCTTAATTTTGATCGTGCCAATACCTACGATTTTACATAAATCGTTATTTCCTATAAAAACAACACCTTCAGACATTATTTCATATGTTGTAAACCAATCTCGATTGGGATTTATATGAAAGGTGCAACTAGAATCGAGGATCCACTCCTCATTCACTTTATAGTTGTCGACAGAAGCAACTAGGAGTTCACCATTGTTGTAGTCTCTACAACATCAACTTTACCGGATTATTCTAGTTGTTTTCCTTTTTGATTCGCTGCCTCCCTTTTGATCTTATTTTGTAACTTATAGAACTCGGACTTAATGTGTCATTTCTTCAGGAAAAAGTTACATGTTTTACCTCTATTAGAAGATATCAATCTACCTTTATATTTACTACGAGGATTTCATTCCTGTGTCCTCCCATGATTATCATCAATATTTCATTCTTGCCTTCCACGAACAATAAGACCCTCCCCTTAAGAGTCAAATCTAGCCACAAGATGCTTTATCTTGTCATACAAGGTTAAGGAAGCATAGAATTCATCAACTGTGAATGATTCGCGACTATACAAAATTGTATCTCTAAAGATTGAATAAGACAGGGGCGATGAACAAAGTAGAATTAACCCTAAATATTCTTTATCATATTGAACCTCCATGGCCTCTAGGACTGAAAGAATTTCTTTAAATACAATTAAGTGTTCGTGCACAGACGCACCTTCCTCCAAATGATGAGAATAAAGACGCCGCTTCATATGCAACTTGCTATTTAGGGTTTTCGACATGCGTAGCTACTGAAGCTTTGCCTATAATGCAGTGGCAATATTCTTCTTGAACATGTCCTGTAGAATTTCATTCAACAGATGCAGATGTATATGTGTTAAAGCCTTTCGATTTTTATGCTTCTTCTCTTCCTTCATCAATGTCGAAGGCATCGTATGTAACCCTAATAGGGCATCCTCCAAATCCAATTGCGCAATAACTGCCTACATCTTTACCTACCACAAAGTGAATTTGGTTTGTGATCTAAAAATAGAATATCATACTTCATTGTCGCAATTACCGTGATCAAGACAAGTAATTCGAAAAGCTCTGATACCAGTTTGTTAGAATAGATGCCGATAATGGAAAAGGAATGATCGCAAAAATAAATAAAAATAAGAACACACAGATTTTACGTGGAAACCCTTTCGAGAAAAAATCACGAGCAGAGGAGGAAAAATTCACTAATGTTAAAAAACAAATGATACAAAAGGAGTTTCGACTATTTCTATTTAAAGGTTGAAAAATCTTATTCTAATCAATATCAAATAGAAGAAGTGTAATACTATACGGATTCTACTTGTGTCGTATTGTAACACTCCTAAAAAAGGTTAGGTTAGAGTTTTAGAGTATTATAGTACAAATAGAAACATTTAACTTCAAACAGAAACAATTATTCAATAATAACAAATAAAAACACATTTAATTGAAAGTAAAAGTACACTTACGGGCCTTAAACCAAGCCTACGGGACCCTAAAAATAGTTTGGGAATGTTTAGGGATCATTTTGAAACAAACTAGTAAATCTTGGAAAAAATGAAAAATTTTAAAAACAAGGGTCACACAACAGCGTGGCCAGGCCGTGTGACATATCCCAAATTGTGTGGCTTGAAAACATGGTCGTGTGGCCAACCGTGTTCAATTTGAAGTATGAGACACATAGTTGTGTCCCAACCCGTGTGTCCACTAGTATAGGTATTCGGAATAAGGTCACACGGCCGTGTCACAAGTCGTGTGCTAGACCATGTGTGCATTCGAAATTTAGTCACATAGTCGTGTGACAAAACCGTGTAACTCTCTAAGACCGTATGGTTCATCCTGCACTTAAAATTTAAATGACACACGATCGTATGGTGTGACCGTGTGTGGCACATGGTCGTGTGACATCCCGTGTCCCAGGCCGTATGCTTCAAAAATAGCCCCTAATACAAGCCAATTCATCCCTAATTACTTGGACACCAAACCGAACCTCATCTAAACACTTTCATACATTAAAACTCAATCAAACAGAACCAAAACATGCTAAAATCAATCACCTAGGTGCCTAACCAATGTGCCCTCATTGACACCACAATCATTTCCCAAAATAAACCAAATAAAATACTTATCACACACCAAACTATCTTACATTTAAAATTCACATTGAACAAGAATAATCACATATGCAATTACTATACATTCAAACCATCCAAGACTACTTCTAACAATAATACAATTTCATTTCAAGGCAATATCTAAAATATGTACTTAACACTACTCATACATTCCATACCTTTACATCCCTTAAGCAACATTTATATACCATCATAAGCATCCACCAAAGACCTAAAGCAATTATTACAATACCATTAAACCAAAATACCAAGCATTTATACAAGACTACAAGATATAACCATTCCAAGTACTAAACATAACAACATGAAAAAGTTAACCAAAAGATCCTAATACATGCCATTCATAACCAACTTCAAAAATAACTCAAAACATCTACCAAAATTAGAAATGGATAGTGTGTATGCTCAGACTTGAACTTCCAGTCTACTAGGCTTCACGAAATCTACAAGGAAAATACAATAACATGAGCATGATCTGCTTAGTAAGTTTGAATACATGTAAACATAACTTACTTAGTAAATGTACTTTACTTAAAACATACATGATCTTAAATCTCACTTATGTACTCATAAGTTCTTACTCATATACCAAAACTTAGAACATTGGTATAATAGCCATTCCATTGATATCCTTTTCAGTTGTTTCATTGTTACGAGGATGCCATGGTATCTTTTAACCAAAGTCTTACACAATCCTTAAGTGATGTCATAGTATCTTTCAACTATGGTCTTGATTGTTTTCCGGTATAGTGTCCTAGTATCTTTCAACTAAGGTCTTACCTGTTCCGATTTAATTCCATAGTATCTTTCAACTATGGTTTTTTCCTTTTTTATTATAATGTCATGATATCTTTCAATCACGGTCTTTCCCTTTTCTGAAATAATGAATCCAATCACCAATTTAAAGATATATATATATACCAATTTACTTCTAGGAATCAAATGAATTACTTTAATTGAAATACGAAATTACCTACATAGATACGTCATGAACATAAAACCGATATTTATTCTGCTACTTTAGTTTTTTCGCGATTAACATCCGATTGAGTTGTTTATTGATCTAAATGAGAATTTCCACTCAATTAATACATTCAAACATCTCAATTAATTATTCTTAAGCTAATAAGACCTTTCAATGATATTTATGAAATTACCCCCAATATTTTAATCATTTTGCAATTTAGTCCCTAAACCCGAAACTTGCAATTTAACCATAATTAATTAGAATTCATGCTATCAAACCCATTAAAACCCATATTTATCATCATTTCACAATGTTTACATGAAATTTTACTATTTTTACAAATAAGTCCCTAAACATTAAAATTACCAAAATTCACCTAACAAAATACTTATATTTAACCATTAAATTCATGATTCTATCAAAACAAATTCACAAACACATATAAATAACTCATGGTAAGTCCCTAAAATTTTAACAGTTTTACAAAATAACCCCCGATTTAGTTAGATTAAGCTAATACAAACTCAAAAACATAAAAATCACTAAAAACGGGCATCAAACACATACCATGCATGAGAGACTAAGCTTGGTTGAATTTTCTCCCTTCAAAAATGGTGTTTTAGGTTTTCTCATCTAATTGAGGAAGATGACAATTCCTTTTTGCTTCTGTTTCATTTTAATTTTTGTTAATTGTCAAATTACTATATTGTCCTTTAATAATCTTTAATATTTCATACTACTTAGCATCCAGAACCATCTACTATCCTAAGCTATGGCATAATTTCCATTTAAAACCATCCAACCTTAACTTTATATCTATTTAACACAATTAACTAAGAGCAATTATATTTTGCAACCTTTATAATTTAGTCCTTTTTACTTAATTAACTAATTAAACATTAAAATTTCTTAATCAAAACTTAATATGACTTCAATAAATATTCGTAAATATTAAAATAAAAATTTTTACTGACTTGTTCCTCAGAATTGTGGTCCCCAAACCACTGTTTCTGACATCACTAAAAACGAGCTGTTACATGCGTGGTCCATGCCTTTCTTTTACACAGGTCTTAAGCCCTACACAAATTCTCTTATTTTACCACTGTATTTATTTAACAATGATTTGGGTTACACAACTTTTACAGAATTTATATACATCAAGTTGGTATGTTTTGTTATGAAATGGTGCCAAACTGTGGCATATTGGTTTGTTTGTTATTAGGGATGGATAAATGAACGTTTGGTGTATGTTTGGAATTGGTTTTATGCAGGTTATATGTGTGATTATAGGTACCATTTGAGTATAATATGGTTTGGACATGAAATGAATACTAAATTGCATGATTTTTTCATATTTGGCACTAAGGTATCGATATCACGGTAAAAGTATCAATGCTTAGTATTTTTCAATCAATTTTTCAAAAATAGAATCTCAAAATGGGATCAATACCGAACTAAAAGTATCAATACTTTAGATTGGAGTATTGATACTTTATAAGGGTATCGATACGGTTGGTTTTTGTTTAATTTTTGGCAAAACATCGAGTCTTATAACGGTATCGTAGTTAGAGGAAAGTATCGATATTATAAGCCTAGTATCGATATCTTTTAATTTAAATTGATTTTTGTGAAACATTGAAACTAAAAATGGTATCGGTACCTATCAAGGGTATCGATACATGTTCTGAGACTTTGGAAACTTTGTAGTTTTGTCCAATTTCATGTTTGGATTAGCAATTGAGCTTTCACAAGCTCAATTGAGTCTCAAAAAAGTTTGTTTAGTGCATAATGATTGTATTTAAGAAATATTTGAAAGTTTAATGGTTTATTTATAGTGTTTTAGTGGTAGTTACTCCAACAACAATTGTAGCATCCTATAACTCGAACCCGACAATTGGGTTGGGCGAGAGGGTTACACTCTTTATCAACAAAACCCTTGGGTTGTGACATACAAACATCTTCAATTAAGGTCACATGCAAGAATGCATTATTAACATCTAATTGACGAAGGGACCAATCATTAGAAACTACTGAAGAAAGAATAATTCTTACAATTGTATGTTAAACCCTTAAGCAACAAGTCGAGCCTTGTATTTATTGACTTTATGATTTGGATTATATTTAATCCTGAAAATCGATTTAGAACTAGCAACATTGTTAGACATTTGTTGAAGAACAAGAGACCAAGTATCTTGAGATTTGAGTGCATTAATCTTCTCAATCATACTGAGATGCCATTTCTCGTTTTTCAATGCTTGGGTAACTATTCAGGTTCCACTTTTCAGTGCATTAATCCATTTGGTGTTGCTCAAATTATTGTAACACTTAGTGTGTTACTTCTCAGTGAATAAAATTTTTTCCATTTAGGCCCCTTTATAATTTATAAAATTTTAAATTAAAAATGGTAAAATTGCACTTTGGCCTCCCAAAAATGATAAAATTTTAATTTAATCCTTAAAAACTATAAATATATAGGCTATTAAAATAGTGAAATTGCATTTTTACTATCGTAAAAATATATAATTTAATTTCATCCCCCAAAAAATTTCTCGCTTTGCCCCTAATTATAACACTATATATGTACATGCTTAATTTAGTTCAGTTATCAACTTAACTAAATTATTATTTATAATATATATTTTTTATTAAAAATTGAAAAATATTTATGTAATAGGCCAATTTTGGCCTGGGCCTAAAAATAAATAAAACCAAATAAATAAACAGTCCAAGGCCCAAATTATAACCCAAATTACAATAGTCCATAGCCCAACAACAAATATGACCCAATATTATTAAAACCAGACCCAAACCTAAAACCTAGCCTAAAAATACAAGGCCCAAATGGCCCAAAATTTTTCAGAAACAGAAACCCTAGGGTTTCCCCCTTTGCGCCGCAGTAGCCTTCAAGCAGCCTCCAGCGTCGTTCATGCCTCCGTACGCCATAGCTGGCCCCGTACCCCTGTACCTGTAAACCAAAACATGACATCAGCAGAAAACAGTGAAAAAGAATAAAAACAAATCCTTTTTTTATGGTATTTTGTATTCGGCTATATAAAAGGCCGCAAATGAAGCCCTTTTTTTTTTCTTTTGAAGAAGACGAAAATATCAATCGAAAAGACTAGGTATTCTCATTTTCATATTCCTATCTATTTTAAATGTTGTGTATATATATATATAGATACAAAAAATACAACTGGTTTTACCTTTTTAACAATCGGAGGGTTCGAAACCGAGGGGCTTCTTCATGTTCTCTCAGCTTCTGTAGCGTTTTTGAATGTTTTGACAACAGATCTGGGTCGGAGAAGGAAAAATGGTTAAGAAGGGGCCAGTTTCGCACCTCCTACCACCGTGTACTGTGATCATCGATGAGAGACGGACGATGGTCCGATCGCCGGAAACAGAGGCCCTTGAGAGAAAATAAGTCCACCCTTTCCTCTTTTTCTAGAAAACATGAAGGAATGAGTTTTTTTTTTTTTTAAAATTAACCTTTATATGCCATGGAAAACGACGTTGTTTAGGGTTTGTCTCAGTGGCCTTAAAACGGTGCCGTTTAGGGACTTAACCTCTGACCCAACCCGCTGACCCTCAGGATCCGCGTGTTTTCTTACTGATGGGGAATTTGCGCGGCGAGTCCTTCTACATTTTCTGTTTTTCCATATCCAGTTTTCTTTTTATTTTGATTTTTTCCCCTTTGATTTCTTTTCGTTTCCAATGTGGCTGTTTTCGAAACTCTGCATTCAGTGGGCCTGGGATATTTTCCCAATCAATTCCTCTCCTTTGCGCGCGTTTCATTATTACTCCTTTATTCTGCCCTTTTCTTTTATTTATTTACTATTATACCTACAACTTCATTTTAATTTCGATTTAACCCTTTCTTTGTTGTTTTGTTATTTTATTATTAAATCAATTAACTTATTATTATTATTATACTTTCTTTTTCACATTTAATTATTTGTTTTATTATTGTGTTACTAATTTACAATCGCTACTTTTTTTCATGTACCTATTTACCTAAAAAATATATATCTTATTTTATCATTTATCTATGTACATCCTTTAACATAATTTTAAAACTATTTTATTTTTCTTTAAATTTGGCTCTTTATTTTCATTATTTCACAATCTTCAATATCTTTTTATGCACTTATTCATTTATTCACTCGTCCTATTTTATTTTAAGAATTGGTTTCTTCCTGATTGAGGCCAATTTTGTTGTTATTGCTATTATTTATTTTATTATGCACTTATTTTTCTTTAATTTTTAATCTTAGTGTTAAATTGATGTATATTACGTGATTATTGCCATTATATACTATGAATCGTTTATTAGTATACTCATACTGTTGTCATTCTTTAGCATAATATTTCATTTGTATATCGTTGCAAATATTACATTAATTTCTACCCAAATTCAATAAAAAAACAAAAGAAAGTTTTCAAAATAAATGCAATATTTTGTGTTTGGAAATTCAAGAGATCGGGCCCTAATGTACTAGGTTTCGATTTTTCTCGTTTGCTCCAAATGACCGAATAATCTTTTAAAAATTAAAATGCATGGGTTTTGAAAATCAAAAGACAAGCTTATTCTCAAGGGTTTAAAATGTCGTGTCCTAACGTACTAGATATGACATTTTATTACTTCGAGACAATAAGGTCTTTAGCATCCGCTTTGATTTATCGAAACATTTTAATGAAAAATTAACATTAATAAAAAAGGAGGATCATATTTTAAATTCTTTACGGATTTTTAACTTTTGACGTTAAGACATTATTTAATCAATTACAAGAGTGTTAATCCTTCCTCGTGCGTAACCGACTCTCGAACCCTTTTCTCGAATTTCGTAGACCAAAATCGTTGTTTTAGTAAAACAAAATATTTTATTAAAACAATCAAATTACGAGTTGATCCGATCACACTTAAACAAAAAAGATTGGTGGCGTCTCCCTTTCCATTTTTCGTTTTCATTTTCAAAATAAAATGTCGACCCCGTTCTCTAAACAAAGAAAATGGTTTCGACAATTTATTTTTATAATAAAAATATAACATGTACATTGCTAAAAATGTGCCTTTTAATTTTATAAAAAAAATTAAGGGATAAATATCAAAATTATACATGAACTTTAATTTAATGTGTAATTGTATACGCGAACTTTAATTTAGTGCAATTATACATGTGAAACTCTAATTATGGTTCAGATACGTATTTGAAACTTTAATTTTAATTTAATCATACACATTTAAAGAAATAAATAAATCAATTTATTTTTATATTGGATAACTATAATTATTTATGTATGCAATATATAAATATAAAATGATGTTTTATGAACAATTGTGCTAATAATTTTTAAGAATTGGATCAAATCAAAGTTTCATGTATAAAATTACATAAAATCAAAGTTAATGTATATACTTACATATTAAACTATATTTCATGTATAATTTTAATATTTATCCAAAAATTAATATAAGTGGAATGTTTTAATTTACAAGCAAACATTAAACACTATCAAAGTCAAATTTTTAATATTTAAGGTTTTTTGTTCATTACACATGTACCACACATTAATAATTATTTATTCCACAATGTTAAACGTTTTTTTTCAAAATAATTGTTTTTAGGAAATAATTTTATATTATCTTTCCCGTTCATAACCCCTTAATGCTAATAACATTTTATCAAAAAAGTTAGGCTATCCGTATGGATGAAAACGTAGCATTGATGATGACGAAACATCAACCACCAGCGGTGACTAAAATAAAAGCTGAAAGGGAAATTATTAAACAACACAACATTGCATAATCTTACGTGCTCCAGTCTCATGTGAACTGGGATCTACTATTAATATTATACTAGATAAACAGGGCAAGTGAATCCCAAAGAAGATAGAACATCTACTCAAGTAATATTTGTTGTTGGTGAAGCTCAAAATAGAAACATGGTGAACGAGTTGAATGTCGAAGATGATTTTTTGTATATATAAAAGTTAAAGTAGGCTGTAAGTCTTTTTGAAATTTAATTTTTATATTAAAAAATAAAGTTTCTTTATTTTTTATTTAAAAATATCAACCCAATAATTAATACTATTAATAAGTATCTCAAAATTTCTCATGAATACACCCTCTTCCAACCATAATAAAAATAATCTTAAACCCTAAACCAAATACATCTAATTTAATTTAAGGTATGAATAGTAGAGAGAGGCAAATTAGAAGAAAGAGATAAATCAATAATATTTTGCACATATAACAGGCAACAACCAAATACATCTACAGTACAATAAAGAACTCCAACATGGCACTCTCAAACATAATTGGACCGTTGAAACGAATAGTATTGGCTAATCATCCAATTAAAAGCTTGTATTTTACGGTAGTTGGCGAGCCTGATGTCTGTTTACAGATTTTATCTATAGATATAATCAATCATATGTATATAGCAGATGGATTTGATGAATGCATTTGGTGTTTGCAGAGTCTAACCATAACAATGGTTAGCTACATGAGAAACCTGAGGGTTGCTTTTAAAACCGATACTACAGCAAAACTGATTTTTAACGGCATTTTTTTAGGCCTTAGCGGCGCTATTAAGCGCTGCTAAAACTATTTGTGGTGTTTTTACAAGCACCGCAAAAAACGCCGCTAAATTTTGCAGCGTTTATTTGAAAAAATGCCGCTAAAAGTCATGACCTTTAGCGGCGTTTTCTCCACAAACGCCGCTAAAGGCCATGGCTTTTAGCGGCGCTTTTCCCACAAATGCCGCTAAAGGCCATGTTCTTTAGCAGCGCTTTTCCTACAAACGCCGCTAAAAGTCATAAAATTTAAAAAATATATATTATAAAATATTATAAAGGTCATGAAAAATATAAAAAAAATTAAAATTCATTATCAAAATATTAAGAAGAATAATGTCCATGATATAAATATAAAAATTTTCTATTAAAATTCTATTAAAATTCATTATCAAATAAAAATAAAAATAAAAATATAGAATCAAAACTAAAATAAATAATAAAAATTAGATTTAACATAAATATAAATAAAATACAGCAAGTCTTTTACTAACAGCAAGTCCAAATATAGCATCTTGTTTGCGAACCTAAACAACACTGAAAATGCAAAGTTCTTTTATAAAAGACAAATTGCTAAGTTTTGAACTAGGAATTATAATACCTCGGAGGACAATGCAAAGTTTAAAGCTTCATAAACTACACTCTCATCAGGACAAGATGCCAATGAACCTACAAACAGATGGGAAAAAATATTATAGATTTGAATAGTCTGAAAGTGTCTAAAGGATTTTTGTACACTACTCCAGTCTGTTAATGCAGAAGTCATTGAAAAGGCTGTGCATAATATGTACCTACAACATACAAAATAATGTAACGTGAAACCCAAATCCGTTAAGTACAAAATTGCAGGAAAAGAGAGAACAGTTTAATATTTCGGTTAATTTGGTTTTTTTTTGTTAACGAAACAAAATTAACCTTCAACATTTTTTCAATGGATAATTCTACATATCCAACCAAAATATCAGAACAAATCAAAATCTAGAAGCACAATACAATGAAGACATTAATCACCATCAGATGTTACATTAACACATACTAAAAGTTCAAAATAAATAAAATGAAGGTATAAAAACTTAACAGGACTAATCCTAACTAATAACCAAAATAACATTCAAATATCAAATTTTCTTAAAATCTCTTCTGTTAACCAAACTGAATTTTTTATGGTTAACCAAAAAACCGAATTTGGTCAGTTAATTCAGCTAAAAATAAAAGAATATTAGCAACAAATTATGTAGCAACAAATTATAAATTGAATTTCAGGACAA
Organism: Gossypium longicalyx; assembly: GCA_025698465.1. NCBI lineage: Eukaryota > Viridiplantae > Streptophyta > Magnoliopsida > Malvales > Malvaceae > Gossypium > Gossypium longicalyx. The sequence goes on along the minus strand of CM046998.1, from coordinate 6,314,138 downwards.
TGTCAAATTTTCCAAGAAAAATTATAGTCAATAAAAATTTTGAGAAAGCAGTCCAAAAACTCCAACACTGAAATAAGCTACATATGAAAACTACATACAAATTGTTTAAGATAAGGATTGATGTATCAGTATCTTAACCTCAGTTTTCTTCAAGTAACCAAGTTACATACACTCAACACCTCAAACAGATTATGAAGGTATAACCTTGTAATGACTTACCTTGATTGCAGCACCAAAACATGACTCAGCAGTTGTACTACTCGGAAACTCTATCAAAGGATAGAGGAAGTAATACTTGGTAAGAATGAATTCAGTGATGAATGGCACTGAAACACCCTCAATTGGCATGCTAATACCAAAGAATAAATTCAAGACTCTAAAACCCACTTGGTACGCTAATTCTCTAGTGTGACATAGAACAAGTGCAGCAGCTTGCCCAGCAACAGGTTCAATTTGCTGAAGAGTTGATAGAACAAAAACAGCTGTTTTCCCCATTCCAGATTTTGCTTGGCAAATCACATCCATTCCCAGAATAACTTGAGGGATGCACTCGTGTTGCACTAATGAAAAGAAAATAAAACCGTAGTACACGAACCTCAGTAAATTATAAATGTTCTTCTTGATCCTTTAATGGAAAGATTACCAAACCAGTTATCATGTCGTAACGATGAATATAGATATCGATATTACCTGAATAATACAAGCTTGAACAAGTCAGAATCAAAGAACAACCAAACCAGATCAAGTGAATCAGGCAATGCAGATGAAGCATATTCATATAAAAGCTATATGTTCAGCTGTAGGCAAGTCCAACTAACTTAGAATGAATGAATTATTAAAAATTTTATTAAAAAAGTATATATAAAAATAAAAATAAAAAAAGAGTTTACATGAATAGTTTGAATCAACAGAAAAGAAAAGCTATGATAATTTTGAAGACTTTCATGCCTAGATAAATTAAGTTGAAAAATTATAATTTGAAGGCAAAGTATTTCAAAGATTACTACAAAGCATATCCTGTAACAACAAATGCTTCATTCAAAACAGTAAATCAAAATAATAAAGCACCAGACTTGTATACTGCCCACCATTATAAGTCACTAAAAGCAAGAAAAACAAAATGACTTAATTCATGGAATTCACGAATGTTAACATCAGACATGAGTTTAAAACTTTTCCTTCAAAAGGATGTTCAAAACCAGAAATCCACAATAGATCGAAGCAGCTCCGGTTTCAGCAGAAAGTCTCTGAATTCCGAACTGTGAATTCCAACATACCCCCTACACCACATAAAAAAGAAATGAAACAAATTAAAATCAAATTGCTTTACACTAAAACTAGCATAAACTGGTAATAAATTGCTAACCTTTTTTTCCACCATACACTAGTATATTACGATCCTTAATCAGCTAATAACTTAAACAAGATTAAGCTTCAGCAGCACTTTTGATTTTTTTAGAACTAGCATCATATGATATAGACAACATCTTTTACCTATTCATGATTAGGAATCATGAAAGTATAACTCTCTTGCAGATTTATTTAATGGGATTTTTTACTCTCGAGTAATTTGAAGTTGGGAATAAAAGTTGTTAATTTCTTGACTATTACTTTCAAGCTCCAAACTGAGAAACAAGTTCTCTAATTTCTTACTTCAAATTCATGAGAAAAAGATTGTTCATAATTTTATGGCTAGATGCTTGAAAACAAAGAAGCTACAATCTCATTTCTTAGTTGACTTAATAAAAAGATTCAAAGAAACCAAATGAGTTAAAATGAATTATTGATTTTCAATTTACATAACATTTTTTTTTTTTTCCCACAATTTGAAACCATTATTTCGACGTGACAGAAATTTTTAGTTTCACTTCACAATCTCTTGTACCTACCAAAAAGAAAGATGCATATTTCCTGCTACAGAAATTGGTTCTCTCCAAGTCTAAGATTTTGGATCACACATAGCCAATGGCTAATTCACAATGACTAATGTGTTTCAAAATTATTATAACTTGTATGGGAATTAAGGATTATCAACCACATAAATGCTACCTAGAATATCAAACACATTGAAGAAGATGCCAATAAGCAAGGCTGACAATATTTGAATTGAAGAACTGGAGAAATTTGATAGCCAAGATAACAAACCTTTCTTTTATACTTCTTATCACATTACAATCAACAAGTTAATATGTAAAATTTTGGAGCAATTTCCAAAGTAAGAGATAGACAAAAAGAGACCCGCAAGTCAAAGTTTCATGCAAATCAAAGTTCTAAAACCTCAAGTCCAAGTACTGCAATGAACATATATTCCATTTTTCAACTAAATCCAATGAGGAAAAAACCCTTAAATCATAAGAAAACATACACACACACACACAGAAATACCAATTGGACTGATAGTTGATCCTCTTTCAGTTGAGACCAAAACTGCTGGTCCTTATACTTCTGGTTGCTCATCCTAACAAAACAAAACAAAAACATACACCTACTCGTCCCGTGCCCCAAATATTCTTTAAGAGCTTAGACTATCATTCAATGGAATAAGGAGAAGAATCATTCTACCTTAACATTTGCCAAAGCAATTATATAGTTTTAGATGAACTATTGCTGCCAAAGTTGTGCAAATAATAAACCAAGCTCAAAATCAGAATCAAGAGAAAACAAAGGTGTACCAATTTACGAGCTAAAAACAGACAGTAACTATGAAAATATCAGCCACAGAACATGCTTGTTAGATATATCAAAAATCAATAAATACTATCTCCGTGCAGTGATTTTAGAATTAAAAAGAAAATGAGATCAAACATAAAAGATTTAAACAAAAAACAGAGATGATGCTGCCTCCATCCGATTCAGACAGATCTAGCTTAGTCAATCAAAAATAAATCTCAAAACCACAAATACCCATAAAGATCTCAATGAAACCAGATCAAAACATGCAAATATATCAAAAGGCAAACAGAAACCCAAAAACCCAGTATGGGATCAAAAGAAAATTGTTATTAAAGAAATCAAATCTAAAGAAAAGGAATAAAAGAAAGGTACCAAATGACTAGAGAGGATGACTTTAGAGCCATGACCCATCAAATACTTGATGGTGGGAACAGCAGCACGGATCCTTGTGTCATCAGTTATGTTGAAGTTATCATCCAATGGAACGTCCAGGTCGACTCTAACAAACATTTTCTTTCCCTTCAAATCAGCTTCCTTCAAGTCCCCAACGCTCTTCTTTGTAGCCATGGTAGTAGCACTTCTTCAACAACAACCAAACGTATAAACAACGCTACACTCGAAAAAGGATTAGAGAATCGATCTGCAAAATCAATAAGAAAATGGGAGTATTCAAAGTGAGAGTACTTACGAAGATGAGAGAGGCGGATATATCTAGACAGTGAAAAGAAACGACGGATCGGGAGAAAAAGAGTAACGAGAGAAAGAGAGTAGCTAAATTTTATTTGGGGGATTTAGGGCGAGCGACATAGATGAGAAGAAGAGGGAGTTTGGGAGTGAGCAGGTAAGCCAAATTAAGCTATAATGGCCTTTTTTTGGTAAAATTATGGCCTTTTGCGGCATTTTCAAAACAAACGCCACTATAACTCAAATTTTTTGAGGCGTTTTTAAATTTTTGTGGTGTTTTTGGGCTATTGCTTAATTTTAATTTTTTTCATTTTAACATATTTTTTTTTTATTTTTTCTTTCACAATTTTTGTGCTGAGATTACCATTTTTTGGATTTTTTTTTAATTTTGAATATTGAACTTTTTAACTGAAATATGGACTAAAATATTAAATATTAAAATTTTTATTTTTTTATTTTTTTATTTTTTAATTTTTAATTTTTAATTTTTAATTTTTAATTTTTAATTTTTTTTAAGATTTTTATAATTTTTAAATTATCGTATAAAATACAAAAGGAAACTTTAACAGAAATAAAATGAAATCGATGAATTAAAAAAATATAAAATGACATAGCAAATTTAATTGTTTATCAAAATAACCGAGCCGTTGTAGTAGAAAATGTGGTAGCTAGGATATGATATTCAAGTAAAATAAGATGAACATGGTGAGTGTAGTTACTAACCTAAAAGTGAAGTCAGCCTTGTTCGGAGGAATCAACAACCTCGTTGAATTCACCAAATATATTCGGGCAGTAGAGGGGACACTCGACGGCTATGCAGCAGATGCACAGGGCAAAGGCGATGGAGGAGATGGGTTGTGATGCACGGGGTGAAGGCGATGGAGGAGATGGGTTGCGATGCACGGGGCGAAGGCGATGGAGGGGATGGGTTGCGATGCACGGGGCGAAGGCGACAAACGAAAACATTTAAGTTAGAACTTTATTTTGTTTGTAATGAAACAGCGCCATTCAAATCGAATTTTATCCCTTGTTGTTAAACGTCATCGTTTAAGCCAAATGGTAATGCAATTTGGCGGCGTTTTTTAGAAGCGCCACTAAATGTTTAATACTATAAATTGAAACTGCATCGTTTTAGTCGACTAAAAATAGAATTTGCTGCGTTTTCTGGCTAAGCGCCACTAAATTTTTTTCTCCTGTACGGTGCCGTTTGTACAAATTTTAATACATTTTAGTGCTTTTTTTTGTTTATCATTTTTTTAAATCTAATATTTTAAATATGTTTAGATTAAATATTTTTAAATATAAAAGCATTAGTTGGTTGATTGTATAAAATTTTATCATTTAACAAATCTCAAGTTTATCTATTTTCTCTTAAATAATTTAAACTATATTCATAATTTTAATATATTAAATTTAATATTATCTCTTTTACAATTATATAATAAAATATTTAATATATAAATTAAAAAATACTAATTAATCTAAACCCTAAAACCCTAACCCCAAACCCTTAACCCCTAAACCCTAAGCCATAAAACATAAATCGGCCTAAACTTCTACCCTTTAACCTCTAACCCTTACCCCCTATCATCTAAACTTTAAACGACTAAAGTTTAGCATATATTTTTATAATTTTGAAATGATTAAATCAAAAATTTTCCATTATTCAAAGGGATGAAATGCAATTTTACCTTTAAAATTTTTGAAAATTTCAAAAAACCGAAATGAAAAATTTTTCATTTTAGAGAGGCAGAGACCCTTTCAACCCCCTACCCTTTCAACCCCCTACTTATGCCCCAAAATATATATTAATTATAGGGTTTAGGATTTAATTGAATATGATTCACTTGAGATTAATATACTACCCATGGCCATTAAACCTTAAACCATAAAACCCTAAACCATAGACCTTAAACCTTAAATATTAAACCCTAAACCCAAAAATAAATTTAATCAATATTAAGTATTGCTTCCATAATTTATTATGAACATAACCTTTTAAATTAATATCTATGTATATACACATCAACATCCATATGATGTTTTTTGGGGTTTAGAGTTTTAGGGGTTATAGATTAGTGTTTAGTGTTTTTTGGGGGTTTAGGGGTTTTAAGGGTTATAGATTAGTGTTTATGATTTTTTTGGGTTTAGGGTTTTAAGGGTTATATGACTTTTTGTGGCGTTTTGAGCAAAAACGCAGCTATTGCTATGTTTTTTAGCGGCGTTTGACCAAAAACGCCACTATTGCTCTGTTTTTTAGCTGCGTTTGACAAAAAACGTCGCTACTGCTCTATTTTTTAACGGCACTTTTGGTAAAACGCCGCTATTGCTCTGTTTTTAGCGTAAAACGCCGCTATTGCTCTATTTTTTAGCAGCTTTGACCAAAAATGCCGCTATTGCTCTATTTTTAGCGGTGTTTGACCAAAAATGCCGCTATTGCTCTGTTTTTAGCGGCGTTATACCAAAAACGCCGCTAATGTATAATTTTTGTGGCGTTTTTTGATAAAATGCCGCTAAAGCCCTATTTTCCTCTAGTGCGAGAAAGACTTCATTGATCCTGAAAAGTTGAAGTCATCTATCCAAAATGTTTTTGGGATGATGCTCAAGGCTACACAGGATATTGCTTAATTATGTCAATCTCAAATTCCATGGGAATAATTGTGTTCTACCCTTGCTTTGTTTCGGGTTAGGAATAAGTGTTATATTAATGAAAGAATCTTAAATAAATGCTATGTTTTACTTTAATTACATAAAATGTCTCATTTAAAAAGAAAAATATTTATGCAAATGTATGCTATATATATTTATCTTTTAAATGAATGGTAAATTTTAAAAATAAATTGATAGGTTTTTTTTTCTATAATTCTTTTCTTCATTTCTATTATATTTATATTTTTGTTAAATTGGTCATAACCATATTGGAAAAAGTTAATAGTACCATTAACTTGTTAATATAGCATCTTGACGTTAATATGGTATCTTATGTGACGGTCCATTTGTATTTAGTATTAATGTAGTATTATTTTATTTTATATATAATATATAAAATTTTTAAAAATTAAAAAATATTAAAAATTAAAAATAAATTTCAAAAGAAAATCTTTAAGAAATCATTTCAATTTTCACATAGACAATCATAGCATGAAAGATGAACTTTCCTATTACAATTTATTGTGAATTTAATGTTTTTCATAAAACTTAAAAAAGAAAAGCTTAATGGTAGAGAACTACTTATACCAATATAAAATTAAAGAGTTTTACATATTTTCTTGACTTTTAATCAAAATTAAACGAATGGTTAAAATTAAAAAATGATATCTTTTATACTATTTTCTTTTCTTTTCTACTTATTTTTTGATGTGTGTGATAAGTTTTAAATTTATAATTGATCGTACTTGGAAACTAACTATTATCACAATAAAGACAAGCGCACCTATCGAACTATAGTATAGCTTGTAGCAAGACCGGAATGTCGAACCCACAGGAACTAAAAGTACTAGTATTAACCTTATTTTTATTATCTAGCCTAAAAATAAGGGGATTTACTTTATCTAAACTAATCAACTAAACTAAGAATGCACAGGAAGTAAATTGGGGAAATACTTTTGGGAAAATTGATTGATTTGGACAATACCCAAAGAAAAATCCACCTAGACTTCACTTGTTATTTGACTCTGGATTAGACGATTTATTCACTTGACTTGATCCGTAATTTATATTATTATCTCTCTCGAGACTAATAACGTCTAACCCTAGGTTGATTAATTGAAATCTCTTTCTAATTAAAACCCCTAGTGTTGCATTAACTCGATCTATGGATTCCCTTATTAGGTTTGACCCTAATCCGGCAAATTTATGTCGTCCTATGTCTAGGATTGCATACAACTCCACTTAATTATGCTAGATCTACTCTTAGACAGGGACTTTTGCTCCTCTGAATAAGCACATCAATACTTGAATCAATATCCTAGAATATTAAAGCAAGAATTAAGAACACATAATTAAGAACAAATCAAGTATTTATCATATAATTTAGAAAATAATAACAAGATCCATCTTAGGTTTCATTCCCCTTAGGTATTTAGGGGATTTAGTTCATATTTGTAAAAGAAAACATCTCAGAAGAATAATAATAACAAAACATAAGGAAACCCAAAACCCTTGAAGGAAATTTAAGGGAGATCTTCAGTCTTGAAGAAGAATCTGGCTTCTGAGATGGATCAATCAGCTTTCTTCGAGTAATTCCTTGCCTCCTACTCCGTGTATCCCCTTTAATCCTCCTCTAGGGTGTTTATATAGGCTTTAGAATGCCTCAGAACCCTCCAAAGTGCCCTTTTCCGAATAGAACTAGACTTGGGCCCGACAGGGACACGGCCGTGTGCCACACCCGTGTGAGGCGGCTTAGGCCGTGTTAGAGTCTGTTAAATAGACACGGGCGTGTGGTCTACCCATGTGTGGAAGTTCAGGCCGTGTTGATCTCTCACGTTGACCTATTTTTTCCGTTTTTGGCCCGTTTCTCGCTCTTTATATTAAGTCATGAAATTAAAGGATTAGGAGCATCAAATTCCAAAAATCTAATGATAATTCATCCAAAAATGTACTAAGCATGGGATAAAAATATGTATAAATTACGAGTTATCATTCTTCAACCAGTCAGTTATCCTCTGCAAATATGAATGCTAATTAAACCTTTATATTAAGTCTAGATTTAAAATTAATTCTCATTTAATTAGAAAATAAAACATCATTGTCTTCTCCTTCAACAATCTAAAATTTCAAATTTAATTATACTTTTACTACAGTATGTCAAGTTGAGGATGACTGATGACAAACACCAAAATACTGCTATATTTTTCCTTATCTTGGAACCCAAAGTACTTAAAATACTAAGCATTCATAAAGTTTAAAGCATTATTTAGTTTTCTTAGTATTTCATTTCAATTTCCTCAACAGAAATTAGCATTTCACTTGTTTCAAAACCCTTGACACATATGTATATCTATGTATACTAACCCAAAGGAGTAATGATACTAAGTATTATAATTTCTATTATTGTGGGTGAATATGATGATACTTTATTCTCTATTTGAATAGATTCATTAGGCTTAAAGAAGCTTTACATGACAAATTATTGACTAATGAGATACATGAACTTAACCATGAAGAAGTGAAGAGATATTGTATTCTATTCTAAATAACCAGCTACCATATTTATACAGACTTTAATAAACTAACTAGTAACTACCTGTTAACTATCTTAGTAACTGCTAACTACTAACCATTACTTAACCAACAACCACAACTATTTCTATTCCTTAATATGCCTCTAGCTACTTGATCTCTGCTGTTGGCTCTCGTGTAGTAACAACTTTGAGACTCGAACGAAACTTTGTAAACAAATGAGCAAATAAGGGATTAGTGAAGATGTCTACTACTTGATCTTGAGCTGACACATGTCCAATATTCAACTTCCCAACAGCAACCTTTTCTCTAACAAAAAATAGATCCAACTCTACATGCTTGAACTTTGAATGTAATACTGGATTAGTTGAGATAGCAACAGCCCCGGAACTATCACACCAAACTGTAGCTTTCTTAGAAGGAGCAACATGCAACTCAGACAGAAGAGATTCCAGTCAGATAACCTCAATAACAGTATGAGCAAGGCTGCGATACTCAGCTTCTGCAGTAGACCTGGAGACAACTTGTTGCTTCTTAGATCCCTAGGCCACTGGATTTCCACCAAGAAAAATACAAAAACCTGTGGTTGACCGCCTATCATCGACATCCGTTCCTCAGTTTGCATAAAAAAACCCTACTAGATCTAAGTTGACAGCAGCAGTAAAGTGAAGGCCATACTCTATAGTTTTTTGAAGATATCTAAGAATCCGTTTGACAGCCTTAAAGTGCTGATCAAGAGGCTTATGCATGAATTGGCATACTTTGTTAACAGCAAAGGTGATATCAGGTCGAGTGAAAACAACATATTGTAAAACTCCATCGATGCTCCTATAGTCAGACTCATTGTCAATAGCACTTCCAACATGCTGCGACAAATTTGTTGAAGTAGTCATTGGCGTAGGAGAACCCTTTGCATGATCCATTCGAGCTCGCTTTAAAAGATCATGAATATTTTTTTGTTGAATGAGGAAAAGTCCATTAGTAGTAGGAACAACTTCAATACCAAGAAAATAGCTGAGAGGCCTGAGATCTTTAAAAGAGAACTGTGTATCTAAATTTGTGACAAATACATCGATCCTGTCTTGATGGTTACCAGTGACAATGATGTCATCCACATATACAAGGACATACAGCAGCACACCTTCAGTGTGTCGAATAAACAGAGAGCCATCAGACTTTGCTAATACAAAATGAGAAGCAAGCAAGAAGTCTCTAAGTTTAGAGAACCAAGCTCGTGGAGCTTGTTTAAGACCATACAATGCCTTCTTTAGCCTGCATACCAAATTCTGACCACCATACTACTGCTCAAAACCAGGGGGTTGAACTATATAGATTTCTTCAAAGAAGGCGCCATTAAGGAATGCATTATTGATGCCAACTTGTCTTAACTGCTAGCCAAATTACACTGCCAATGCTAGAACAACACGGATTGTAGTCGGTTTTACAACAGGGCTGAAGGTTTCATGATAGTCAATTCTAACTTCCTGAAGGTAGCCTTTTACCACCAAGCGACCCTTATATCAAGCAATAGTTCCATCCAAATGTCATATAAGCTTGAAGACCCATTTGTAGCCTACAACCCACTTATTTGCAGGTAGATGGACTAAATCTCATGTATTATTCCTCAGCAAAGCTTCATATTCTTGCTGAGCAGCTAAGGTCCATTCTTTGCTAGACAAGGCCTTATCGATCGTGACAGGTTTATAGTATTTAGCTCAATTGAGAAAACTCGGGGATTGAAAATACAATTCTTGGACCTGGTTTGCATAGGATGCAAGTTAACAGGAGGAACAGACACCGCTTCAACAACCTGAGGACTACTAGAAACTGAATGTGAGTCGAATGAGTGAGCAGGCTGAGAGGAAGCATCACCAGGAGAAGAAGTAGACCTACTACTATTAGGTGTAATGGCTGGCAATAGACCATCAGCTGACCTGTGCAGCAAGTCAGGAAAGTCACAAGAGACAGACTGAGAAGAAGCATCAAGATTAAGCTGTTGTAAGGAGAAAGCGAACACTGGAACTTGAGAACGTTGATGCAAGAATTGATCGAGCCCCAGTGAGGACAACAGTACTATTTGAGTTGTTAGATCCAGCTAAAGGGAAACATGTTTCGTCAAACACCACATGTCTAGAAAGAAACATTTTACCAGCATCATCAAGGCACTTGTATCCCTTGTGCACAGGACTATAGCCAAGAAAAACACAAGGTTTGGAATAAAATTGCAACTTATGAGTATTGAAAGGCTTGAGATTTGGAAAACACCTACAACCAAAGACTTGGAGGTGTATATAATCAGGCAGAGACTTGTGCAATAGTTCATATGGAGACTTTCCATCAAGAACAGATGTTGGGAGCCTGTTAATGAGGTTGACTGCGCTAATGAAAGCATGGCCCAAAGATGCATAGAAACCTTAGCTTGAGCCAGTAATGTCATGTCGATATCAACTATATGCCTATGTTTGCACTCAACCAAGCCATTTTGCTCAGAGGTATAGAGGCACAACAGGCGATGGTGTATTCCCAACTGATAAAGAACCTGTGGAAAAGAGCAAAACTCGCCTCCCTAGTCAGTCTGAAGAACCTTCACCTTACAGCCAAACTGAACCTCAATGAATTTATAAAGATGCAAAAATTTTGCAAGAGCCTTAGATTTATGTTTAATGAGATATAACTAGGTATATCTAGAATAAGAATCAACAAACAAAATGTAATAAGAATGACCCTCAGAAGTGACAGAAGCTAGCCCCCAAAGATCAGCAACAATAAGCTCAAAGGGAGCTGAGTACACAGTAGAAGAAGGAGAAAAAGAGAGTTCATAAAATTTTCCAAGCTGACATGCGGAACAAATTGAACTCAACTTAACATTTCTTGCAACTATATTACATTTTCGAAGTATGAAAACAACAGTTTTATTACAAGGGTGCCCAAGCCTTCTATGCCATAGGTAAAAAACAGAAGTACTAGGAGTAGGTGTCCTTAGATGAGTAGCATGAACAGTGGTTAGAGAAGACAAGACAGTGTTGTCCCTTGGAGAGGCTGATAGATCAAACTTGTACAAACCATTATGAATGTGGCCCACCAGCAAGATGCTCCATGTCTTGATATCTTTCACAAAGCAATGAATAGGATAAAATTTAAAATGAACCTGGTTATCTTTTGTAAAATGAGCAACAGATAGTAATTTTTTACAAATTCGAGGAACATGCAAGACATTTTTCAAATGAAACACTTGTCTAGTAGCTGTAAAACAACTTGAGCCAACATGTGCTATAGGCACAAGCACTTCATTGCCCATGTAAAGCTTGTGGTTACCTGTGTATGGTGCTGCATCCTTCAAGCTATCCAAATCATTAGTGACATGATTAGATGCTCCTGAATTTGGATACCAAGCTTTTGTATCCAGAGAACTCGAGGAACATCGTCCTTGTGTGGATTCATCAGTAGGAGTTGAAACATCCCTATGAGAACAGCATGCACAAGTCAAATTTGAAGAACCCTGAAACTGATGACAGTGAGCCTGCATAGACTGATTATAAACACCTTCAAAGGTTTCATCAAACTGATAATAATACTTCTAGACAGTATGACCAACTCTTCCACATAGCTGACATTGAGGCCTAGTATGACCAAACTTCCTTCCTTGACCACGACCTCGAGAAAACCTACCATTACCTATGTAGGATGAACGAAATTCTCTATCAAACTAACTGTTACTATTATCAGTGCTTCCACGTTGCTGAGCAACATTTTCCTGAAAGGAGACACTTGAAACCAAATCCTGTTATCGAGTTTCACAATCAATAAGCATCTCTGCAAGAAGATCAAGAGGAACACGCATTGCAGAAGCTACAATCTGAATTGATTCAAATTCCACAGGCAAACCAATAATGATAATACTAATCTATTCTTGCTCAAAAACACCATTCTCTGCAGCCATCAGAGTGTCACATAAACTCTTAATCTTGGCCAGATATTCCTTCACAGTTGACTGACCCTTTTTTTTAGAGTACAAAGAATGTCTCAAGGTAGAGACTGTCAAAGTAGATTTTGAAGCAAAACGGCGCACCACAGTACTCCAGATGTCAAAGCTCGATTGAGCACCAGTGAGATGAACCAAGATATCATCACAGATTGTAGACAGCAGCCAAGAAGCCAACAGTTTGTCTTGTTGCTTATGAAATAAGAATGCAGGATTAGGAACAAGATTACCATCCTTATCAACAACTGACTGTGAAGGAGTAGTAATTGTCCCAAGCAAAAAATCTTGCAATATATAACCTTCAAGAATCAACAGAACTTGTTGTTTCCACAAAAAAAAAATTATACTCACCAAGTTTCACAGTGTCATGCTTGGGAAACTGTTGTATCTTCCTCAAAGAAGCATCACCAGGATCGAGAGAAGAACCATCTACTGGAGCAGCAGTATTAAAGGACTGACGATTTTCATCATTGTTACCAGAAACAACCTCAGTTGCCATGAGCGAGAGGAGAAAAAAAACGATTATGGCTTAGATACTATAATGAGATATAGGAAATTAACCATGAAGAAGTGAAGATAGATTGTATTCTATTCTAAATAACCAGCTACCATATTTATACAGACTTTAATAAACTAACTAGTAACTACCTATTAACTATCTCAGTAACTGCTAACTACTAGCCGTTACTTAACCAACAACCACAACTATTTCTATTCCTTAATATTGACAAAGAGAAAAGTGGGAGGAGAGAGTTAAAAGAAAGTTTAGGGTGTTTGATTAGGCTTAAAAAAAGCTTTACGTGGCGATTTTTATTTGATTCAAAATTAAAATTTTCCACATTTAAAATAGTGTTTGATAATTATTTTAATTTTTTGTACTTAAAATTAAATTTTTAACAAAAGAATGTTGAATAAGATAAGTAGGTAGGTAGTTACTTATCGGGAAATTATTAGGTAGACCTTCCCACCACATAAGCAATGGCCCCATCCAATTATATAATGCCATGTAAGATTATTTTTACATGTCGTTATTGACTAAAAATGATATTTAATTTTTCAATTTATCAAACACACTCTTAATTAACTTTTTCATAACTACAAAGAGAGAAGTCAATAAACACCAAAAATGATAATTGGAAAAGGAAATACTATCGTATAGAAAAGGTATTTTTTTATTTAAATAATTTTTAATCTTAACCATTCATTTAATTAGGATGAAGAAAAAGTGTAAATTTTTTTAGTTTTATATCGGTGTAAGTAGACTTGATCATGGCTCGGGCTGGAGTCGATATAAAATTTTAGGCTCGGGCCTATTCAAAAAATGGATCTAAAATTTTACCCGAGCCCAAACTAGATTAAAAAGACTAAACTCAGGTCTGATCTGGCCTGCCCATATTAATTTTATTAGATTTTTATATAAAAATAATTTTAAAAAATATAATATATCAAATGCACTAAAAACATTAAAATAATGTTTCCTAATAAATTGAAAATACATTAAAAAAAGTTTTTATACTTAATAACACTAAGATAGTTATAACTTAGCAAATAAATGCCTCTAAAATAGTAGCAAAATCAATAATAAAATAAGAGTTATGCAATATCTAAATAATAAAAATAAAATAGTAACAATATAATAATAAAATAGTAGCGAACCAACAACAAAATAACTTATTCGAGTTGAGTTGAGGCCAAAAATCTTACCCGAGGTCTAACCTATTTAGAAAATAAATTTTATTTATTTTTTGTTGAGGCCTATTTTCTGAACTTATATATTTTTTTAAACCCTTCTACTTTTTTAGCAAACTTTTGTACTTAAACGAACAATGAAGTCCAAGCGTAAAGGACCTCTTTTCCTAATTAATTGTGTTAAAATTTGGTGTTAAAATTCCTTTAAAAATTTGTGCTACAAATAAAATAATAAACGCTACAATAAATAATATTGGCACTGTTATTTAATTTTTAAAACCATTTAGAACCAGCAACAGTTAGACACTTGTCAAGGAACAAGAAACCAAGTACCTTTAGATTTGAGTACATTAATCTCCTCAACCATACTGAGACGTCATTTCCCGCTTTTCAATGCTTGGGTTATTGTTTCTGGTTCCACTTTTCAGTGCATTAATCCATTTGGTGTTGCTCAAAATATTGTAACACTCTATGACGAAGCTAGAGGGTTAGCAAGGGTGTCCCTTAAAATGAAATTGTTTTCATTTAAATTTATTTATAATTTATAAAATTTTAAATTAATAATAATAAAATTATATTTTAACCCTTAAAAGTGATTAAAAATTAATTTAATTTTTTAAAAATTATAAAAAAATATAAATTATTAAAATAGTGAAATTATATTTTTATTATTGTAAAAATATATAATTTAATTTTATCCCTTCTAAAAAATTTCTCGCTTAACCTTGATTGTAACACGTTATATGTACATTAATTTAATTCAGTTATTAACTCATCTAAATTATTAGTTATAACACATTTTTCATTAAAAATTGAAAAATATTTGTTTTTATAAAAATATAACATGTACATCTTTAATCATCCACATGCCATAGACATGTAAAAGACGGCTAAAAATGTGCCTTTTAATTTTATAAAAAAAATATCAATAAAATGTTTTAATTTACAAGCAAACATTAAATAATGTCACAGTCAATTTTTTAATACTTAAGTTTTTTTTTTTCAATACACCCTAAGACATTTTATTACTTTTAAGGTTAATATATATATTGTCATAAATATTTTACATCTTAGACCTTTTTTCAAAATAATTGTTTTTAAAAATTAATCTAAAAAACCAAAATGTGGTATAATTTAATATGTGTGCCATCTTATTACTTTTAGGGTTAATATATATTATCCTTAAACTTGTTCATTTGTATCTCGACACACGACTTGGAGTTGGTAGCAGTGGTGTTCACATTAAAAATTTGGAGGCACTACTTGTATGGTGAGAAGTGCTACATCTATACCAATCATAAAAGTCTCAAGTACCTTCTCATCTAAAAAAATTAAACTTGAGGCAATGGAGGTGGATAGAACTATCAAAGGATTATGATTGTGTAATTAGATACCACCATGAAAAAGCTAATGTAGTGGCAGACGTTCAAAGTAGAAAATAGATTATCGATTTAAGAGCAACGTTTACTAGGTTAAGTCTAGTGGGTGATGGAGGCTTACTAGCTGAATTACTAATGAGTTTAACGCTAAACAACCCTTAGATGTATCCTTATTTCCACGGATTAAGTAGGTGGAGGATGACAAAACTGAAGAATTCAAGTTTAATGATGAGGGTATTTTGTGCTTTCGTAGAATGTATTGTGTGCCAAATGATAAGGATTTAAAATAGTCCATACTTCGGAAAGCGCATGCTAGCCTTTATGCAATGTATCCTAGAGGAAATAAGATTTATCAAGATATAAAGGACCTGTATTGGTGGCCTGGACTGAAATGAGATGTGACAGAATTTGTAGCTAACTGCCTAACATGTCAGGAAGTGTAAGTTGAACAACAGTTCCCTTCCGTCTTATTATAACCAATTAAAATAACTCAGAGGAAGTGGGAGTGGATAATGATGGACTTCGTTAGTGGGATACCCTTAACACCCAATAAGAAAGACTCGATTTGAGTGATAGTAGACCGATTAACTAAGTCAACACATTTCTTACATGTTTGCTTAGGTTATTCTTTACAAAAGTTGGCTAAGTTATATATTTCAGAAATTGTAAGACTTTATGGAGTACCAGTTTCAATTATTTCATTTCGAGATCCCCATTTTGCATCTTAATTCTAGAAAAAGTTACATGAGGCACTAGGTACTCGTTTGGATTTTAATACTGCTTTCCATCTGCAGACTAACGAACAATCCAAACAGGTTATTCAAATGTTGGTAGATATGTTAGGGGGCTACATTATCGAATTCCAAAGAGTTGAGAGGAACAATTGCCCCTAGCAGAATTCGCCTACAATAATAGCTTTCTATCAAGTATACAAATGGCACCTTATAAACCACGAATAGATACCCAAGCATTGAAAAGTGAGGAATGACATCTCAATATTTTTGAGGAGATTAATGCACTCAAATATCAAGGACTTGGTCTCTTGTTTCTCGACAAATGTCTAACAATGTTGCTAGTTCTAAATGGATTTTCCTGATCAAATATAATCCCAACCATAAAGTCAATAAATACAAGGTTTGACTTGTTGCTCAAGGGTTTAGTCAATGTCGGGATTAATACTGCAATTTACCCATTATAAAAAATATTTATTTGTGTAAATAGGTCATATGTTTGTGTAAATATTTTAACATTGGCAATAGTAAAAATTTTTAAAGCCCAACAGTAGTTTTTTTCTTCCTATAAATATCAGGTCATTTTTCATTCTTTTCATTCAAATCCAACTCTCTCTATTCTGTCTAAACTCTCAATTTTCTCAAGTTTTGTTCTAAATTTATGATACACTTGTTTAAAAATATTATAGTTTTATTTAATTATTTAGTATATTGTTCATTTCAATAAATTTTCATGAATGACAAGCTCTCTGATTTGTTTCAACGACAAGCACATTTCCACTGCTCAATCGATAACGGTAAGGGGGAATTTTAAGTTTCATTATTTTCAATTAAGTTAATTTTAAAGTTTTTTTAATTTTTAAAATATTTAAAATTATTTTATTCTATCGATATAAATAGGTGGATGATCGAGTTTTGGAGGGGTTCATACATAATTTGTCAAAGAGCCCAGACACCGAAACTCGTGGTTAATTGCAAGATGCAAGATTCTTGTATGTGCCTCGTATACTCGAGGTCTGCAAACTCGATCCTACTCTCATCAGCGTGTTGGTGGAAAGATGGAGGCCCAAGACACACTTTCCATCTTTCATGTGGTGAGTGTACAATCACACTCGAGGACACTGCTTTACAACTCAGTGTACTGCTGGATGGACCATTCATTATAGGGTCATCGGTCGTTCCTAGTAAAGAGGACCTTTGCGAGGCCTTTTTGGGGAAGGTGTTGAAAAAGTTTCAAGGTGGCTTGATAGAAATGAAGTGGTTGGAAAATAATTTCAAAGAACTTCCTAAGGACACGACTGACGTCGTCAAAGAACAATATGCTTGAGCATTCATCCTGAGGTTAATTAGGGGAATTCTAATGCCCGATAAATCTCGAAACTTGGTACACATAAGGTGGCTACTACACCTAGTCGACTTCAAAGAATAAAGACGACTAAGTTAGGGATTAGGCGTGTTGGCCACGTTGTATTGAGAGTTGTGTCAGCCAACGAAACCAAATAAGATGTCAATCGGTGGTTGCCTGCTCCTGCTGCAATCATGGGTATGCTGGCGGCTACAATTTTTACATCTCTAAGTGAATGAACCTTATAGGTTCCCATTAGTGAAAATTTAAAATTCATTTGATAAGAATATGTAGTTGATATAATAAATATTGTTTATTTATTATATGTTTGGATTAACAAATTGCTTGAATAGGTGGAACCATGGGCCGAATTATGTGGGACTACAGGAGGAGGTTGAAACGTTGTAACACCCATAACCCTTCTATCGTCGAATTAAAGTTACGGAGTATTATCGGACGATTCAGTACAACCAATAACAAATAGCATCAAGTTACCGAATTAATTAACGAAATTTCATAAGTAATTCAAATCCGAGTAGAACCTACACTTATGGGCCTTAAATCGAGCCTACGAGGCCTTTAGAATAATTTAGGAACAATCAAGGAGCAATTTGAGACAAAAATAGAAGAATTGGGGAAGCAAAAATTTTCAAATCAGGGGTCACATACGGCCTTGTGACAGAGCCCAAACAGTGTGGCTCAAACATGGTCGTGTGGCTACTATACAAGCTGATGTACTTAGTTCGTAAAGCTCACTGACTTGGCTCACACGCCTGTATCCTAGCCTGTGTGTCCTTCCGTGTTAGCTACTGACTTGGGTCACATGGTCGTATTGCAAGCCATGTGCCAACCTGTATGAACCCTACACCTAGCACAATATAGGCACATGTTCGTGTGTGGCACACGACAATGTGCATAAAAAATCATCCCAAATCATGCCATTTTCACTCCCAAATGCTTAGGTGGCTATACACACTAAAAGTACATGCATACCAGCCCTCGAAACACAATCAAGAACACTCAAACTGTAACATCCTAAAACTCAGGGGTTAGTAGAATCGGATTTGTGAATTAAGAGAGAGAGTGACCATGCCCTAAAATTTCAAATTATATGTGCACTTTTAGGACATAAATGAGGTATTAGTTTGCTGGATAAGTGGTAATGAAACATTCCTTGAACTCAAGTTCAAATCCCTTCTCTCTCACCATTTTTATTATTTTGCAAATTTTGCCTCAAACCTTAGTATATGACACTCCTTTTTTTTTAATAAATATTGAAAAATTATTTCAAAAATAAGAAGTTTTCTAAATGGTTAGTTAAATTTGAAAGCATGAAATTAAATTGAGGTTTCAAGTTCAAATCTTTTCCCATGCAAAATAATTAATTTTTATAGAAAACCCTTATTTTTAATGTGTGTAACATCCATACCTTTGTATCCCTAGGTATAAATGTTAATTTTACACAAAATAATCAGCCTTTATTCTATTTTTACTCACCCTATCCGTTCCTCCCCTATTTTCTCTGTAATTTTTTTTCCTTTCTTCATTGTTGTCGTCGCCTACACCTAGTTTAACTATTTCTTTCTTTTTCTTTTTGCCTCAAGATTTGTTAAAATATTCTCCACCATATTTCTATCATTTTTCCTCATTAAAATCAGCCCAAATCTGAAATCTTAAACTCCAAAATTGATCCTGAACATTGCCAAAAAAGTGCTAGTGTCGTTTCTGTGAACTAGCTTGTGTAAGATCTCTTCTTTCTTAAATTTCTTAATTAATCTTGTCAATTAAAAACCTCAATTTCCAGATATGGAATTTAGGAGAATTTTAAATATTTTAAAGGTATTTTTTTTTATATTTTTAATGGATTTCGATTTTAAATCAACCCAATTTGGCCACCATGGGTGGTGGTGCGTGCGCCTATGTGCAAGAAATAGGTTGTTTTGTTTCTTAATTCTTGATCATCTATTTCCAGCACTAGTTTGTTTTATTGAACCCTCCTAATCACCCTTTAAATATGTTTTAATTAGGGAAAAATTTTCTTGATCAATTGGTCATTCGAATCTCACAATTCAAGAAGCATAAGTGCAATTAAATGTAAACTAGTTTGTTGGTTCGACATAATTATTAGGTAAAGGATATGGATTGATTAAATTTTGGATTTTTATCAATATTGTCTACTGATTTTCCAGTATGCGAATGTATTAGGTTCTAACCCAAACATTCCAAATCAACAGTAAAGCCAAAAGACGTTCGCGCGTACAATTTGCATCAAAATAATGTAAGAAATCTAACTAGTTGAATTCGTAAAATAGTAGTAATTTTGATGACTGGTTTGAACCCATAAGTGGGTGTTTAAGAGCTGGTTAAGATATGAATTGATGGAATTTATACTGATTTTTTACTTAGGTTCGTTTTAAGATTTATTAAGGAAAATTGAAAGATTTGCTAGTATGCTGCGAAAAAACAAAAGATAGGGTGTGGGTCCTAAACTCATAAGCTTGATTGAAATTGATAATTATCATGTTATATTTGATAAATTAGCTTGTTGGTTAGATTGGCTTAATAGCCAAATAATTAGTTTTGTAAGTGGCCGAACCAAGTACGTTTCGAGCCCTAAAAAATCGATGTGTTAACAAAGTTGCTAGTTTGACAATGTGACTATGTAATTGGAATTATGATGCATGATTGTGTTATATGGTATGAGATTGGTTGTTTGAATAGCATGAGTTTCTAAATTATTGAGTTTATGTATGTTATAATTGCATGAGATATTTGCTATGATGTATATTGAAAAGGCTATTATACATGCATAATGAAATTCGTAAAGTATGTGAAATTGAATGATATTGACAGACACCAACATAATGGTAACTTGAAAGTTGGAACACTATTTCCATTTATTGAAAGTATTTGATTATTAAGGACGTGTTAAACATGTCAATTAAATGTTAAAAGTATTGAAGTATGGCTATGTATGAGTTTGCATGACATATTGCATACACATTGGGATGGGATATTTTGTGGAGGAAGGAGGAGTTCTGTGGAGTACCGACAGCATATTAAGTCCACATTTATACGTAGTCAGTGCAGTGCACTTGGAGTACTGAGGGGAACGACGATTTATCACATTTTTACTGGCAGCTTGTCTGCATCATTAATGGTAGAATTTTTTTTTCATATTGTTATTGGTGGTTTTAACCACAACGGCTTAAGCCCATAATGTTTTGGAGTTTGGATAGCGGGTTCTGGGGAACTTGTGGTGTGTAACGGATTGTATGGGTAGGAACCTTTTTAAATTACATCATGCTCATGACATATTCGAATGTTATTTATTCATGATTTTTATTGTATTGTGTTGTATTGAATTGTATTGAAATTAATGATTGTTACTCGAATGAAAGATGATCCATGCTCATACATTGTTTGGCATGAATTTGTTAATGACTATGTAATGATTTGAAATTTCAATTATAATTCTGTGTTCTTCTGTTAATGCTAATATGTTTAACTGTATTTGATATTTATGTCGGTTTAAATAATTGTTTGACTCACATTGAGCTTTCATAAGCTCACCCCCTTAGTGTTTAACTTTTCAAGTAAGCCTCGAAACTAAGACTGGACCCGGCATACAGAGAATCACCTTTGACCTCGAATTATTTTTAATAAGTATTAATCAGTCTCTATTGATTTTGGTTTGTAATTTTTAAGTATTTTTGGTTTGTGGCTTGGTAACTTTTCATTTGGGGATTTTTGCTTGCACGGATCACTCAAGAATCATAACCGAAAAATTCATGATATTAGGCTTAAGTAAAATTTGGCATTGTTCCCTAATTTCCGCTACATTGCAAATGAACCATTTTTGAAAAACAAATCGATATGGCAACTAGTTTTCTAAAATGACTTGAAATTTGGTTTTTTTTCTCGCAGCATTAGTTTAACACTGGGTTTTTACAGAGAAGAGCGACAAACAAACGGTTTTTCTTAAACAACACTATCAACAATAAAATGAATCTTAAGTATAGTTGGCCTAATAAATGAATGTTTTAAACTAACTCAAAGTATAATTACGATTTTTTTCCTAAAGGGAGTTTATTTAAAGTCTTCAAAATTAACGTAAGTTATCATAGCCATTTTAGTGGCTAATGTAGCCTTCTTAATTTAGCCCTAACGTCTAGGCCAGGTCTAAGAGTTTACACAAACCATGTCATAATAATCAACCAATGTGCCACTATTGACACCACAATTCAAATACACAACATGAAACTAATTAAGCTAGAAGCTCAATTCATAAGTATATGTCCTAGTGATTAGCAATCACTCAAGTACTAAACCATAGTCCATGTCATGACTTACCATTTCTTATTCCTAGTCAACCATAACCTTGCATCATGCAAACATACACCAAAGGACCATTTAATACAACAACCTTTCAAGCACACTAACTATATAGGATAAGTACATAAGGATTAATACAAAACATATTCCAAATTTCCTATTACATGTCATATAAGCCAAAGTTTGTATTTAAAATCTACCGAAGGTTATTGGATAGTTTGATTTCCTCAAGTTGATCTAATCTCTCGATTTTCACAAATTGTATCTACAAGAAATAAGACAAATAACACGAGTAAGCTTTCATAAATCTTAATAAGTTCATCGATTAAATGATAAAGCTTACCAAATTAAACATAGTAATTCAAATAAAAAGATAAAATAATAAAGTTCATGTCAATCACAACTCTCAATAGGTGAGTATTGCTCAATACAATAATACTAATAAAATTTTACATTTCAATATCATCCAAAGATCAATAGAACATAGCCCGATGATCGATAAGTGGATATGAGTACACGGTTAACCATCCAGCATATCAGATGCTCAAATGAGCCAGACCAACCAACACAACAGAATACACTGTAATATAACACAATAGTCCGCAACAAATGCAAGACTTCAGCATATCCAGTGGATAGAGAATATACAAAAATCATCTCCACTACTCAAATCAATCCCATACCGCGCGCAAAATAACCTATTGGCATGCGAATCGTACTTTATCCCACACTCATCTAGCTTAAAACATTTCATTAGTGATCAATGCTATAATGATCCATTTCTTCAATTATCATAAACATAGCATCATTATAATGTTCAGGCCAAAGAAACATAATTTATCTAATATGCATGTAAATATATTATAATTAATCTGAACGAACTTACCTTATTACTGTAACATGACAGAGTACATGGACTATTCTGTAACATTCAAATTTTCGTGATTATCAGCTCATTCTTGATCTAGAACAATAAATTTACTCAATTATCAACTTCCAGCAACATAATTAATTATTTTATGCAATTAAGTCATTTTTTATATTTTTACAAAATTACCTCAATATTTTACCTTTTATGCAGTTTAGTCCCTAAATCCAAAACACACAATTTAACCATTTTCAATCAAACCCAAGCCTAAATGAACAGTCAAGGGTTTCACTAAAACTCATATTTGTTGTTATTTCACTTCAAGTCCTTGTAATTTTATCACTTTTACATTTTAGTCCTTAAACATTAAAATCATCAAAAACTACTTTACAAAATAGTCCTATCTAACAACCAAACTCAATAATCTACTATAAAATTTCAAGAATATCCAAAACTCGTCAATGGCATAATCCAAAATCTTTAACTGTTTTGAAAATGGAGATACAATTTAGCTGAACCTAGTTGCAACGATTTCAAAAACATAAAAATTACAAGAAACAAATTAAAATCGGCTTTCCAATCTTGAAGGACAAGCTTGGCCATATGCTTTTAAGTCTTATCCATGGAGGTTTCAGTCAAAAATGAGAAATGAAAGAGATGAACTTCTTTTTTAATTTGTTTTTATTACTTTTACCTTTTTACCTTAAGTTAATTAAAACATTTTAAATAATAACTAAAGGAATTAATCAAAATTCTAGAGATCTCTACACCATTCCCACCATTTGACCACTTAAAGGAGGGTCTAATTACACAATTGGTCCCTCAATTATCTTTAATTATTAATTAATTAAGCTTTATTTCAATTTAGCCTTAAAGTATTAGGACCTAAAGAATAAATAACCCAAAATTTAGTGGGACGATTGACATCCACAGCTGCTTGGACTTTTGGCAATGGTCTAATTGTCATATTAATCTCTTTGGTATTTTAAAACATATAATGGATAACTTTTACCTCTTTTATAATTTAATCCTTTCATTTTAATTAAGCAATCAATCGTCAAAATTACCGAACCAAACTTCAATTCACATATAATACGAATCTGTAAACATATAATAAAAAAATATTTATGGTCTTAAATTACTAAAACTGGTCCCAATACCTCATTTTTAAAAACCACTTGACTTTTAGATTGAACCACTTATACTAACCATTAATTCAATTTATTAAAATTCATCAAATTAAAATTTAATATAAAATTATTATTGACTCGTATAATTTAAATACTAATTTTACGAATTTACTCATCGGATTTGTGGTCTTGAAACCTTTGTTTTCGATACCAATGAAAAACGAGTTGTTGCAACTCTCTTCCCTTAGTAAATTTCGTCCTCAAAATTTCTTAACTAAAGTTACTGAATTTTGAAAGACTCTTCTATTGTTCAAATCAAATCTGTCACCATAAACCACTTTTTGCTCCATTCTGACCAATATAATGAGATTCTACATTTTCGTCCGTGAAAAGCTTCAACAGTGTCATTTTTATTTTGGACTAACCATTGTTCTGATTGTCCGCCTGCCAACAGATGAAATGTTGTACCAAAGTGAAGTTTAATACCCAGAGCCTTACAAAGTTTACCCTAGAATCTCAAGGTGAATCTCAAATCTTGATAAAAAAATAATAGACAATGATATTCTTATTAATTTAACAATCTTTGATACTTTTTCAAGTAAGTAGTTTGTTTTGACCGGAATAAGGTGAGTCGATTTCGTTAGTCTACCAACAATAACCCAAATCGAATCTTTCTGTAATACCCCCAAACCCGGCCTAGACGCTATGGTTGAATCTGGGGGCGTCGCATGTGAGTGCTTTTTAGAAAAACCTTAGCAAGTTAAAATCGTCCAATTTGTTATCTTTACTTAAGTCGTGAAATCTCTATTCCAAATATTATGTGAAAATATTTCATTAACGCGGAAGCTAAAACATCATTTGGAAAACATTTATATGAACTCATAAGTTAAGTTTTTAAAACATATTTATTGTGTCGCCATTTAAAAATCAACAAATTTAACAATTTAAAGTCCCATAATAAACCCAAAAACAGTTCGAGTCTGAATATATAATCAATCCCAAAAACAACTTTTAAAGTAAAACAGGTAAAATAAGTATTACTCATAAAACCATTAAATGTCTACCAGTGGTCACCATCGAGCCCTCCATCGCACCGATCCATCTACTACTGAGGATTACTTGACAGACAAAATAAACAAAGGGGTGAGTTTTCGCAAAATCAGTGTGTACATCCCCACAAATAGCATGCAAACAAACAGATAGCAGAATACAAATATTTCGGCCTTAGCCATATAGATATCACATGCTTAATAGATCATATATCAGAAAACATGTCCACCAACCCTGCACACCATCTTCGTCTAACCCAACACACCATGTGGGGATAGAATCAACTCACCCAACCCTATATACCAAGTATGGGGATTTAATCTACCCATCCAACCCTACACACCAACTAGTACCGTAAAACAGTACATAGCAGATATATATACAGCACCGCTGTCAGATAACAGGCTAATCGCCTCTCAGACTTCCTTCTCTTCACAACAATCTCAACCCAATGCAATGCATCATAAATATCATGGCATGCTATTATGCAAATAGCATATCATATCAACATCATGTCAGAGCAGATATACAGAATCAGACAGATACACATGCTTATATTAACATACTCTTCAGTAATCAATCAGAGTGTGGGGACTAAGTAACGCTTACTGCCCCTACAGTCAGGTCACAGTCAACTTAGGCGACCCGTGCAACCTTGCAGAACATTTCAACAAAATTGGGCTCACACACCCGTGTGCCCTGCCCATGTGGACCCACACGCCTGTGTGGCCTACACGGCCCAAACTGGCTTTGCCCGTGTGGATCACACGGCCTGGCCCAGAATACCACGCGCCCGTGTGGTTCACCCGTGTGACCCACATGCTTGTGTCCATCGCACCCGTGTGGCACGCACACGGCCTAGCTCGTCAGTCACACGCTCGTGTCTCGCGACGTAGGCTACCATACGGGCAGTCCACGCACCTGTGTGGCGTCGACAGCCTACATTTTAGCTTTCGCCAAAACTCGTTTTCTGCGTAATTGGAGTACACACCTGGTTCGTTTTCGCTGCTAATCCAACCACGAGCACTCTAAAGCCTAAAATGTCACTTAAATCGACTTCCTTAAGAACTGCCAAATCCCGAAAGAGAGAGATCTACTTACCTTCAATAAATACGATGATTCCTCGCTATTTAGAACCTCGATTAATAATCCACAGAACCTTGAATATCCCCTAAACAGCAAACAAAAACCCTCTTAAACGATCTCCAAAGAAAATCACGCAACTTAGTAAAGCAATACTTACCGAATCGACAGAACCACTAGCAATACATCTAAGCTTATTGAAAAAGAAGAAAAACGAAGGAGAGGGGGAAAAAGAGAGAAGAATTTTTGGCAACAAGGGGTTTTGGGAAAAAAGAAAACGACAGAGAGGGCAAAAAGAAAAAGAAAAAAACTGATAAACCCTACCTGTAATGACCCGAATTTTACGGTTACCGGAAAAGTGTATTTTCGGGTCTCCGTTTCTGAAAAATGGATTCGTAGATATTTATTAAAAATATTTACGAAGTTAATCGAGTGGTTAATTAGAGTTTAATTAAGTGAATTAGCTTAAATTAAGGATAATTGGATAAAATGATTAAATTGAATAAAGTGTGAAAGTTTAATTATAGAATAAAGAAAATTGAAAGGACTAAATAAGTAAATAAGCCAAAAAGAGTACCAAGTGTATGGCAAAAATAAAATACAAGTGTAATAAATATAATACACACATTTGTAATACATGTATGTATTTGCTTATTATTTAAGTAAATATTAATGTATTTATTATTATTAAATTGATATTATATGATAAATAAATAAATGTAAGACAAATGTGTGGTAATGATTGGGTACAAGTGTATTAAAAAAAATACATACACTTGTAATGCTTGTATTTAAGTATTAATAGATATTTATTATTTATAAAAGGTATTTATTAATTAAATAATTATATTATAAGATTTTTATGTGAAAAATAAATAAAAAGTTGACAAATGTATGGTATGTATAATGACATGTGTAATATTAGTATATGTACATTTGTAAAATACATGTATATTTACTTATTATATAAGCATATTATTAAATTATATATTATTATTATTAAGTAAAAGATATTTATATAATAAATAGATTAGAGAAAAACAAGTGTAATAATATAAATGTTAAAAGAATATTTGTTATTAAATAGATTTTTATAATAGATATTTATTAAGTTATTATAATATATATATATATATATAATGGTTTAATGAAATAAAGAAAGAAAGAAAAAAAATAGAAATAGAAACAGAAAGCCAAACGAAACAGAGAGCAAGGGAAGGAAAGAAAAGAAAGAAATGGAGAAAAGGAAAAATTGAGATTTCAAGGTTTGAAAGTTTAATTGGTAAGTCAATTTAATCATTTTTACTAAATTTTAATGTTTTAGAAGCTTTGGAACAAGGTTTGATTGAATTAAGTTGGTAGTTTAGAAGTTCTTAGGTTTTTAAACAAAGTTCATGTTGAATAAATGATGAAATAGGGGTTTAATTGAATGAAAATTAAGTTAGAATAGATAAAGGGATTAAAATGTAAATTAAGCTATAAGTTTTGTGTTTTGGGGACTAAATTGAGAAAAATTTAAAATTAGAAAAATATGTTGAAAATTTAATAGTTAAATTTGAGTTTGAATGAAATTTGAATAGAAATAAAGTGTGAATTGGTGTTGTAAATTTGGTTATTAACATCTTGCACTAAAATAGTTTTGGACAGCAGCAGTAAGCCAATTTTGAAAAATCACCATAAATTGTAGAAATCGAATTATAAAATTAAAAATATATGAAATTAAATTTTATTGAGTCTAGTTTCTCATAAAATAAACGATGTAAGTAATGAAATTGTAAATCATGAGATATTATAGCTTTTGTGAAATAAGGTCAGAATAAATTCGGGTTTCTATGTTCTGACTTTGAAAAATCATTAAAAATGGTATAAAAATAATTGTGGATTGTAATTTATATTTTTAAAATCCTTAATAAATATATTTTCAATATAATTAAACGGGAACATTTTCCGAATCTTGTACAAGGAGATAATTAATTTTTAGTGAAGAATGGTCGGAACTGTTTGACAGCAGAATAAGGGAAACTTTAAAGAATAAACTGTACTTATTGGCTAAACTAAAAATTCTAAAAATTTTATAGTAAGAAGATATGTGAGTCTAGTTTCAGGGAAAATTAGCGGATCTTAATTTAGAGTTTTTTAGCTCAAGATATAAATTATTTAGTAACAATGACTCAAGTAGACAACTTTGAATGAATATATAAGTAAATAGTGGAATTATATGTAAAAAAAAAAGGTTAAATTTGCATGTTTAGGCTCATGGATTAAATTGAATTGTGTCGTATTGATGATTATAAATTATTATTATTTTCATAGTTAACAAAGAACCCAAGACATCGGCGCACAAAGGAAAGGAGAAAGCTATCGAGGATTAAAACGAGAAATTCACGGTTTGTATTACTATAATTCAAATTAATTTTTATTAAATATTTTATATAAATTCTATATTTAATAAGTGAGTTATAAGGTAAGTATTGATATTTGAGTTGAATGAGAATTGAATTGAATGGTGAATGTGTATGTATAATTGAATTGTAAATTGATTTGAATGTGAAATTGTAATTGAAAAGTGATCTTGGATTGGAAATGAAAGTGAATTGAGAATTGAAATACCCTATTAACTAGTCGGGCTGAGTCGGATATAATTGGCATGCCATAGGATCTAGAAGTGTACGGGACTTGCCGGCTTTACTGATCAGGCACTTTATGTGTCGTATTTCAGGCACCTCGTGTGTCGTATCAGGCACCTCATGTGTCGTTTTAGGCACTTTATGTGTCGTATACTGATCAGGTACTATGTACCGTTTTAGGCACAATGTGCCATACTGGTGTGTTTGGGTTGGAATCCGTATATCCGTCAAAGTCCGGGTTTGTTAATAGGGTGAACTACTGAAATGAGAAATTAAAATAAATTGATTGATTATATTACTGAAATATTGAAAGGAATGAAATTGAATTATGGATTAAAATTGAGATTGAAAAATCAAAGACATGAACTTAATGTTCATGTAGTGATTGAAATTGTTACATGTGACATGTGATGGAAATTGAAGAATAGCTAAAAAATTGTATTGTTATTATTAATTAATGAAAGTTTAAGAATGAATTGATATTTGAGAAATTGGATAGTTACATGTTTGGTAATTATAATTCTTTATTGCTATTATAATTTGAATTATGGTAATACCACCACTTGAGTATGGAATACTCAAATGTCAC
This sequence comes from Gossypium longicalyx, assembly GCA_025698465.1. Taxonomy (NCBI): domain Eukaryota; kingdom Viridiplantae; phylum Streptophyta; class Magnoliopsida; order Malvales; family Malvaceae; genus Gossypium; species Gossypium longicalyx. The sequence continues at coordinate 6,284,792 of CM046998.1, read as the reverse complement.
GTTTATTTATTTCCGCGCGCAGTTAAGTTAAAGTGAGAATGTCGAATCAGCATCCCAGGTCGATCCTGAATTCAACGAGGTAAAGCGTGTTAATTGTTGATAATGGCATGTACCTATGATGTCTTAAGTGTGTTATATTGGAATGTGATTGTAATAGTGAAATAAGTAAATTATGGTTGCCAATGGTATATAGTATGAAGTTGAAATAATTGATAAAGTAAGTGATATACTTAAAAAGATTCATTGGATAAGTTATAAAATGTTTTACATTAGTTAATTTGAGTATATTTAAGTGTATTTGGATTATTTGAATGTTGGCAAATTGTATTAGTTGAAGTTTTAATTTGCAGGGTTATAAAGATTTATTTTAATAAATGACTTTAATTGAACTGTACAGACCGGTGATAAGGATTAGAGGGTGTTACACTACCCTCCTTTTTAGTGTTTTAGCCAACTCAAACGTCCGCACGATTTAACAGTAAAATTAATGCCACACTCACGACTCGAACTTAGGATCTCAGGCATAATCCCTTGCCACTTAACCACTAGACTAGCAGGCCCATTCTGTTAAGTTCCCACCATTAAATTCTTATAAGCCCATTAACCAAAAGTCAAGCTTCATCCAACTAAAAACCAAAAATTTAGCCCAAGTTAAGGCTTGAACTTGGGACCTCCCAAACACAACTCAAAGCATATAACCTCTTAAACAACAAATATCTATACCAAAAAGAATCGAAACAAAAGTTTCGATATTTCCATGCTCAACAATCGCAAAAGCCGAAATTATAGAAATTTGGGGTGTTACACTTTCTTTCATTGTGTCATTAGTAATCCAAATACAAAATTCTTTATCAGTTGCTTCCAAATTTCACTTAAGAATCATACATAGTTGTAATAACCCAGACAGAACTTGATGCTCGACTATCACAATTTCTAAAATTTTGTGTTTCCTACCTAGCTGCCCATACATCAGTTTCAAATCACAAAAAATTTTAGTATTACATGGATGAATAGAGTATGCACTACTGTGAACCTCTTATACTATCTCATTGTAATTCTAGATCATTCGAAACACAATATATCAATAATACCATATCAACTTTCAAGTCATCATCTTGCAACTCCAGAATTCTTTGCAGAAACAACAGTTTAGTTTCAATTTAGCTAATACAGAACCATTACTATAAACAACATATATATTCAATTCAGGATGGATCAGTACAAAAATTTTTGTCAATAAAGCTTTCAGCTAATCCAACTTTCGAAGACATTTCAAAGTTTTCATATAGCAATAAAAGAGAGTTACTTGGATCTACATGAATCCCATCTGCCAAATTTACGTAACCAAGAAAACCAACCTCGTTGAGCCAAACTTGCATTTGTTAATTTTCGCATAAATTATTTCTTGCACAAAGTCTGTAGTGCAGTTATCAAATATTAAGTGTGCAGAAATGCTATTTTAAAATGGATAAGGATATCATCAATAAACATAACTATGACTATATATAAATATTCAAATAAGACTGAACAATCTAATTTATCAAATTCATAACTTAACAGAGACATTAGTTAGTCCAGACAACATTACCAGAATTTATAATGGTAACTTCAAGTTGGAAAAGTAGTTTTCAGCATATCACAATCTTTAACTAGCAACTGATAATAATCGAATCTATATTTATCTTCGAGAACACTGTTACGCTTTTTAACTAATCAAACAAGCCGTCCATACGAGATAAGAACAAATATTTATTTTTTATCTTGGATTTATTTAATTTTCACATTTAGGCTGAAATCTCCGAAATTCTTCATGAAACAGATCAAGAAACCCACTAGAAATCTGTATATGATCTATCTTTGATCTCAATTTTTGAGTATCAAGTAAATATATATACGCCAAAAATGTTTTACAATCTTTTCACATCGTTTTCTATACTGAAATAACTAAAATAACTCTAGTTGTACTATCTGATTTACCCGATTCAACTATATTCATTTCACCAATCTGACATTTCAAATCAATTCATTTCAGTCTACTGTTTACTACAACATCATATAACTTTAGCCATTTTATTCCCAAAATAATATCAAATTCATGAAATGGTAGTAACATTAGATCAATAGGAATATCACAGTCATAGATTTTTAGCAGACTATCAAACTTAGTTGACTTAAGAGGTAGTTCCTTATCTGTTACTAATGTGCAAATTTATGAGTAAGTAGATCCTGTATCAATCAGTGCATATACAATAAATAATATCAAAGGGATAGAATGTACCAGAAATAAGATCAGGCGCGGTAGCTTCAATTCTAACAATTATGTCTTTGGTCCCACTACATTTAACTCTAGTGTTATCGCTTTGACCAGGCGTTTGCCTTTCTAAGACATAGACACTTTTTAACACTATTCACAGACACAATTTCTCGATTATATTTATTGACCTGTACAAATTCCTATCCTGATGACATTTGATGACATTTCTCTTTCTGAATTCAAATCGGAAGAAATCCCAGTTAATCTCGTCTCTTGGTATAACCACTATTAATGCTGACCACTAATGATAAACCTTACCTTTTATAAGAAAACATGACACATCTGAGATGATCATCAAGGAAACAAGCCATATCATCAAAATTCCCTGGATATTTTCAAACTAGTACCCAGCCCTAGTTAAATATTCATCTATTTTACCTCTAAATTTTTCAGCACCATACTTCCTAATTATTAATCGAGAGCCGTCGAACTATTCCATTTGGTTGAGGACCTAGGGGTGCCATAAGAAGCATATCAGGGAGTAGAAGTTGTAGAGCCACTGAATTGACTCACACCATTTCTGTGAACTATTGAATCATTAAGTTGAAAAGACATTTCGACTTCACTATCAAGCATTTTCAAAATCGATAAACTATAATTTTACTTCCTATTTAGAAGTTGGGATATTAACTTTTACCTTATCAAGGTTAGTATGACCAGATTCTATTGACATTCGTTAAATCTGTAAGAAAAATAGGGGTTAGATCGGATCAATAAATATCACACTATCACAGGTTTATATGGCATGTAATTTCTAAACTTCAGTACGCTACATTCAGTCTGAGAACTAACTAAACCATAACTCTGATACCACTAAATGTAACACCCATAACTTGTCTTAAAAACATAAAAATTACAAGAAACAGATTAAAATAGGCTTGCCAATCTTGAAGGACAAGCTTGGCCGAATGCTTTTAAGTCCCATCTATGGAGATTTCGATAAAAAATGAGAAATGAAAGATATGAACTTTTTTCATTTGTTTTTATTATTTTTACGTTTTTACCTTAAGTTAATTAAAACATTTTAAATAATAACTAAAGGAATTAATAAAAATTCTAGAGATCTCTACACCATTCCTACCATTTGACCACTTAAGGAGGGTCAAATTACATAATTGATCCCTCAATTATCTTTAATTATTAATTAATTAAGCTTAATTTCAATTTAACCTTAAAGTATTAGGACCTAAAGAATAAATAACCCAAAAGTTAGTGGAATGATTGACATCCACCATGCTTGGATTTTTAGCAATGGTCTAATTACCATATTAATCCCTTTGGTATTTTAAAATCTATAATGAATAACTTTTACATTTTTTATAATTTAATCCTTTCACTTTAATTAAGCAATCAATCGTCAAAATTACCGAACCAAACTTCAATTCACATATAATACGACTCTGCAAACATTTAATAAAAAATATTTACTATCTTAAATTATGGAAACGGGTCCTAATACCTCATTTTTAAAAACTACTTGACTTTTGGATTGAACCACTTATACTAATCATTAATTCAATTAATTAAAATTAATCAAATCAAAATTTAATATAAAAATATTATTGACTCGTATAATTTAAGTACTAATTTAATGAACATACTCGTCGGATTTGTAGTCCTAAAACCACAATTTCTAATACCACTGAAAAACGGACTGCTACAAATGTGGTGTGTGATTCATCTCCCAATGTTACTTGTCCATGAATATTCTCGTCTAACCCTAAAAATAAGTCTTTTCGGTCACACATGCGATTTCTAGTACAGTTATCAAGATATCAAATATTTTTATTTACTTTTTCACTTTCTTTATAAGTGAAGAATACACTAGATTCCACGTTTTCTTCTTCTTTAGTTGTTGCTACATGATTTCTCTGCTCCACCTTGGGAGTTGATATATACTCATAACTAAAATGACCATATTTATTGCAATTATAACATTGTATCTGAGATTTATTTCCTTGTTGAAATCTACCTCTACCACATTCTCGGCCTCGAATTCCTCATCCACGACTTGGCATCTGATACCCTTCACTAGTTTGGCCTCTTCCATGTGATTGATTGCCTCGTCCACATGTTCCTCATCCACCTCTATTTCCACCTCTACTTCCACCACTAGATCCTCCATAATATCCTCCGTGATTGCTTGTACCTTGTCCAAAATTATCGCTAGCTCCACTTTCATTAAAGGACAACTTACTTTGCAAAACGTGTTCAAATTTTCAATATCATCATTTTGCTTCATTTTATGCTCATGGGCTTGGAGGGAATCCACAAGTTCGTCGATTGATATTTGTGACAAATCTTTTGATTCTTCGATGGCAACAACCATATAATTAAATTTGCATGTTAATGGCCGCAATTTTTTTTCATTACTCTTACGTCATCAAGTGTTTCTCCATTCATTTTCATTTCATTTACCACCGCTTTCACTTGGGTGATATAATCATCAGCACTTTCTAAAACTTTTATTTTCAACGTCTCAAATTCAGCTCTAAGGGTTTGTAATGTTGGCCTTTTTCGCTCCTTGAAGGGATTTTTGCAAAATTCCCTATGCTTCTTTTGATGTCTATGCATCTGAAAATTTTCAAAGGTTGATTCATCAACACCTAGAAAAATAAAGAACAACGTCCTCTTATTCTTTTTACGAGCTTCTTTCAACACTCGTTTTTCTTTAATTTGTCAAAACCGCTCCGACAATTGCATTTTCAGGCTTGACATATCCTTCTTCAACAACATCCCAACAATCTTGAGACACGAGCAAAACCTTCATTTAGATGCTCCAATTGCTATAATTTATTTTTGTTAAGTTTAGGGTCTGTGATTAAATCCTGTTTACAGTTGTGACGTGTACACAAACTTAATTCTTATAGTTAGAAACAAAATAAACACTCAAAATCAAACTAATTTTACTATTCACAAATATATATAAAAGAAAAATATTACATAATTGCCGCTAGTTATTTACTCAGTCACCAATTCTTTCTCAACACTCACACGCCTTTTTTGTTCTCCCTACTTATATTTACACAGACTTGACCTATATATAGTTTTCTAAACCGTCTTAAAGTGTTGCCGCCTAGGACTATTCAAACATTGCTGCCATAATTATCTATCATCCTTATCTTTTTTTATATTTCATGAAACTTCCAGCAAATTTATCGATATTTTCATCTTAGTCCTTAAAAAATCATCACCAAGCTGCCACGTTACTAGGTCAAGTTCTAGACCAATTCTTTTGACAGTTTGTTATCCACCTTGCAAGCCAATTTCTTTGTCACCTTATCTGCATGCTTAGCGGACTTTAAAAATCAGTTTGACTTCTAACAATAAATAGGGCCAGCGAAACCCAAAGAAGATGGTGTTAGCAGTTGAATAATTAATTCTGAAGTTAGACTGTTAAAGAAGTTAACTGTTAAAAAGCTGTTAAAGAAGTTAGTTTGTTGAACAGCTTAGCAGCTTTAATATCCTGTCTATAAATATAGACTCATGTGTAGTTGGAAAGACAAGATCAAGAAATACTCTTTTCATTATTTGTTGTTCGTGGTGAAGCTCAAAATAGAAACATGGTGAATGAGTTGAATGTCGAAGATGGTGAGTATTCAGAGCCAGTTAGTCCCACTGCACAGTATTTCAACAGCTCAGTGCTCTCTGTTTGCGTTCTTGCTGTTTTGGACAGCGAAATTCCTATCGATGATTCCCCAGCCTTGGGTTTGCTTAAAGATGTCTTCCTTCCCATTAGTCCTCGCTTCTCCTCCCTCATGGTACGTATAATAATACATATACATATATGTGTTCCACTTTATTTTCTCTTTCTATCTATCATTTTTATCATCTGTCTAATGTATACCTATGTATGTTTGAGTGCTTTCTACACGTGTATTTGAGGGTTAGGGTCTCATTTTCAGCTGGGAGTTTCGATATTCAATTACCCCCGCTAACTATTTCAGCTGATCATGAGAAACAGGTTGAAGATGAAAACGGGGTAAAGCATTGGAAGAAGGTTGAAGTAAAGCTGGAAGATCATGTAAACATCCCTAATTTCCCCTCAGGATTATCACCACAATCTTATGACAACCATCTAAGCAACTATCTGTCCAAGATAGCAATGGAACAGCTCCCACATAATCGGCCACTATGGAATATTCATATCATCAAGTACCCTACTAGCAACGCAGCTGGTAATATAATATTCAAGCTTCATCATTCATTGGGTGACGGTTATTCTCTCATGGCTGCTCTTCTTTCTTGTCTACAAAGAGCTGACAATCCTTCGGTTCCATTGACATTTCCTTCACTTACTTCTGCCCCGAACCCAAATCTTTCCGTCAGAGGTACCAGTATATTCTGGAACATTCCTAAAGTGTTACGGTCAGCCTTCAACACTGTATCAGATTTTGGATGGAGCTTGATGAAAAGCAGCTATGTTGAAGATGATATTAGTTTGATAAGATCTGGGAATCCTGGGGTAGAGTTCAAGCCAGTTGTAATTTCAACAATGACATTTTCACTTGATGACATCAAACAGATCAAGACCAAGCTTCGAGTGGTAGGTTTTTGTACTAGCTTTTATCTCACATTTAATAACTCATTACATCTGCTGCCTAACTTTTATGCATTTAACTATATTTAAATACTTTTATGGATTAAATTAAATGTTAAGGAGATGAGATAATTTCATTAGGTGAGAATATATAATTTATAGTAAGTATATATAAATGATTAAATAATTTATTCACATATCTAAATATTTATTGACACTAATAATGTATTTGAGAATCTGCAATTCTGCAATTTTCTTTCTAGAAAACAAAAATTGGTTGTTGAATTAACTTCCTTTCTTTTTTGGGGGTTCATTTAACAGACAATAAATGATGTGATAACGGGAATAATTTTCCTTGGGACTCGATTATACATGCAAGAAGGAAGGAATAAGTTGAATAATGAACATTCAACAGCACTAGTGCTGCTGAATACTAGGGCCATTCGAGAGTACAAGTCAGTGAAGGAGATGCACAAACCCTGTGCTGAGAAAGTATGGGGAAACCAGTTCGCCTTCTTGCATGTTTCAATACCTGAATTAACCAGTTTGGAATCTTTGAATCCGCTTGATTTTGTGTGGAAAGCTCAGAAACTTATTCAGAGACAGCGAAACTCGGGTGCTATTTTTCTTACAGCTCGCCTTCTTGAGTGGTTCAGGAAATTTAAAGGCCCCGAGGTATCTTCTTTCCAACTTTATCAATATTTATATTTGACGCATACTGTACCCTATTACCAAATGTTTTTAACATTAAATCCAAAATCCAACAATGCGGAAAACTAGATAAATTTAAACCTGAATCATCATGAAGAGTTAACAATTCAAACACATTTAACTTCAACTTAAAGTTAATCAAAATTCAAAATAAATTTGAACTTGAAATTGGCCCACTTATTAAAATTCAAGCTCAAACAAATGTACAATTAAATTAAATGTCATTTAAGAAATAGTAAAAACTATTCAAATTATTTATATTAGTAACAATAAAATATTTATACTAAGTGTTGAACAAAGAAGAACTATCTATACTAAGTAATAACTACTTTTGTTTATGGTTTTATATACTATATAAATTAATTTATTTAAATTTATAATAAATATTTTAGTTTATTTTAAAAACTGTTTTTAATAATTATTAATTTCATCAATTAAATAATTTATTTAATTTTTATTGAACGTTATTTTAAGATTAAAAATTCGACCTTATCTCTTTTAATAATCAAATAAAAATATGAGTAAAAATACAAATAATTTAACTCTATAAATGATTGATTCAAAATAATATGTGTATTAAATTAAACTTGAATAAATAAACATAAAATGATGAAATATTCAAATTTAAAATAATTTTAAAATTTTAAAATTCAAATTAATCATACCCAAAATCAATCTGACATGTCTAATTGAGTTATAAATTTAATATATATTATTTTTTATATATAAAAGTAGGTTGTAAATCCTTATCTTTTGAAATTTAATTTTTTATATTTTAAAAAAATTCTTTATTTTTATTTAAAAATCTCAATCTAATAATTAATACTATTAATAAAATTTACAAAATTTATCATTAATACACTCATGCAATCAGACCAACTTTATAAGAAGTATTGTCACATACATCTACTTTTCCAACTATAATAGATACAATCTTAAACCCTAATCCAAATACACCTAATTTAAGGTTATGGAAAGAGAAAAAGCCAAATTAGAAGAAAGAGCAAAATCAATAATATTTTGCATGTATAACAGGCAACGGCCAAATACATCTACAGCACAATAAAGAACTCCAGCATGGCACTCTCCAACATAATTGGACCGGTGGAACGAATGGCATTGGCTAACCATCCAATTAAAAGCTTGTATTTTATGATGGTCGGCGGGCCTGAGGTCTGTTTATAGATTATATATATAAGCAATCATATATATATAGCAGATGGATTTGATGAATGCATTTGGTGTTTGCAGAGTCTAACCATAGCAATGGTTAGCTACATGGGAAAGCTGAGGGTTGCTTTTAAAACCGAGAAAGGCTTTATTGATCCCGAAAAGTTGAAGTCATCTATCCAGAATGCTTTTGAGATGATGCTCAAGGCTGCACAAGATATTGCTTAATTAATTCAATCTCAAATTCCATACACAATTGTATTCTACCCTTGCTTTGTTTCGGGTTAGGAATATAATTGCTTTATATTGACAGAAGTATCTTAAATACATGCAATGCTATAGCAATGTTTTACTTCAATTACATAAGATGTCTCATTTAGAAAGAAAAATATTTATGCAAATGTGTGTTTATAAAATATTTGTCTTACTATGGTATTTGCCATTAGCGGCCCGCTACTTGATTACTCGATTGGGTCTCGACCTATAGTCTATATGGTTTGCACCCTAAATTTGCACGTGAGGTGCTTGTGTCCTTCCATGAGCTCGCATGATGTGGATTCGCACCATCATGCCGGTAAATCCACACATAGAAAACACGTGTTAATTCCAGAGTATGGTACATGTTGGCATGCATGGGAACCTATCTACAACCTCACATCCATAAACAGTAATCGTATCATATAAATAGAGATTTTAACCCTATTAAAGGACACACTAAAACACTCAACATGTCTATATCTATATATATATATTTATCTTTTAAATGAATGGTAAATTTTTAAAAGAAACTGGTAGGTTTTTTTCCCTACAAAATGACTTTTTAGCACTTGATTCTTGAGCTATAAAAAATTAATTTAATCATTGTTTTCTCATTTAACAATCATATTTTTATTTTTGTTAAATTAGTCAGAATCATATTGGAAAAAAGTTAATAGCACCATTAACTTGCTAATATAGAATCTTGATGTTAATACGATGTCTTACGTGATTATTCACCTGTATTTATTATTAATATAATATTATTTTATTTTATATGTAATATATAAAAAATTAAAAATGTAAAAAAATAGTTTTTAAAAATTAGAAAATATTAAAAATTTAAAAGTAAATTTCAAAAGAACAATTGTGACATACTAATTGAATCCATCAATCATAGCATGAAAGATGAACTTTCCTATTACAATTTATTGTGAATTTAATATTTTGATAAAACATAAAAAGAAAAGTTTAATGAGAGAGAGCTACTTATATCAATATAAAATTAAAGAGTTTTACATCTTTTCTTTGACTTTTATAGTTAAAATGAAATTACTGGTTAAAATTTAAAAAAAGAAGAAGATATTTTTTATACTATTTTCTTTCCTTTTCTTATTATTCTTCAACTAATCACTTATCTCTCTGCAATAAGAATGCTAATTAACCCTTTACATATCAAGTCTAGATCTAGAATTAATTCTCATTTAATTAGAAAATAAAACAGCATTGTCTTTTCTTTCAACAATGATAATTACAATCCAAAATTTCATATCTAAATAAACTTTCAATACAATATGTCAAGTTGAGAACGACTGATGACAAACCTTAGAATACCGCTATATTTTTCCTTATCTAGGAACTTAAAAGTGCTTATAATACTAAGGGTTCATAAAGTTTAAAGCATTAATTAGTTTTCTTGCTATTTCCCTCACTTGTTTCGACTTCCTCGATAGAAATTAGCATCACTTGTTTCAATACCCTCCACACGTATCTATATCTATGTATACTACTAATTCAAAGGAGTACTGACACTAAGTATTATAATTTCGTCGGTGAATATGATGATACTTTATTCTCCAATTGAATAGAAATTAAATTTATATTTGTATTCATTAGGCTTAAAGAAGCTTTACGTGGCAAATTATTGACAAAGAGAATGGTGGGAGGAGAGAGTTCAAAAAACAACTACTTTAGAGCTGTGTTTGATAAATCATTGATAATTTTTATTTCATTGAAAATTAAAATTTTCAACATTTAATATTTTAAATATGTTTGATAATTGTTTTATTTTTTTATTTAATATAAAATTTTTAACAAAAAAAATGTTGAAAAGATAAGTAGGTAGATAGTTATTTATCGACAAATTATTAGGTAGACCTTCTCACTACATAAGCAATGGTCCCATCCAATTATATTGTGCCATGTAAGATTACTTTTACATATCAGTGTTGACAAAAATGATACTTAATTTTTCAATTTATCAAACACATTTTTAATTAATTTTTTTATAATTATAAAGAGAGAAGTCAACAAACACCGAAAATGGTAATTGGAAAAGGAAAGACAACTGTATTTTTTATCTTAGCCATTCATTTAATTAGGGTGAAGAAAAAGTGTAAATTTCTTTCGTTTTATATGGGTGTAAGTATACTTGATCATGGGTCAAGTTGGATTCGAACGGGGTCGATGTAAAATTTTAGGCTCGGGCTTGTTCGAAAAATGAGTCTAAAATTTTATTCAAGACCAACCCAGATTAAAAAGACTAAACTTGAGTCCAACTTGGCCTGCTCGTATTAATTTTTTATTAGATTGTTTTACATAAAAATAAATTTTAAAAATATAATACATCAAATATACTAAAAACATTAAAATAAATGTTTCCCAATAAATTAAAAGTACATTAAAAAAAAGTCTTTATACTTAATAAGAGTAAGATAATTGTAATTTAGTAATTAAATACCTCTAAAATAGTAGCAAAATTAACAACAAAACAAGAGTTATACAATATCTAAATAATAACAATAAAATAGTAACAATATAATAACAAAGCGGTAGCGAAACAACAACAAAACAATTGATTCAAATTAAGTCGAGGCCAAAAAATCCTACCTAAAGTCTAACCCATTTAAAAAATAATTTTTTTTATTTAAGCTTATTTTTCAATCTTTCCAATTTTCCAACAACCTTCTAACTTTAACGAGCGTTTAAGTGTAGGGAATTTTTTTCCTAATTAATTGTGTTCAAACCTGGTGTTAAAATTCGTATAAAAAATTGTGCTACAAATAAAATAATAAACGCTACAACTAATGTAAAAATATCCTCCTCCTCCTCCTACTAATAATAAAATTAGGGAAGACAAAACTTAGATATTGTTGATTGTATCATGTAAAGAAAATATATAATATTCACGCTGTTATTACCATATATATATATAATTGTGCTTAAATATGTTTTTCTTTTGCTGAGTACATATTATATTAATAATAATAAAAAGAAAATATACAATTTTTCTTAGAAAAATAAAACAGACCTTTTTATTTTCCTACACTCGCAGTTTGGTCACTAAATTTTAGACTACTAAAGTCAGAAAAATACACTAATTTCGACTGTTGGTCCCCAACATTTAAATCTTCCGTTATCCATCCTTGTACTCAATATTTGACAATCAATACTTATCAAGTTTACACAATTTCTCTGTTTAATAAAGGCATTTTCTGTCACCTCCTATAGATATACAGATGTTTGCATTAAATTGATCAGTGGCCCATCCTACTGAAAATTATATTTTTCCAAATTGAACCAATGTTTTCCATCCACCCAAATTCAACCATTATGATTTTATAACGGGTAAATTTCATTATTAGTCACTAAGTTATAAATAAATTTTTATTTTGATCACTTAATTAAAAAAAGTTATAATTTAATCACCAATATTTTCGAAATTGTTTTTAGTTAACTAACGGTAATATTATTTTAGTTGGTATAATAACAATTTTAATAAATAATTTTTATATTTTTTTTCAATTTGATCCGGATTTTGTAAAAATTTGATAAAAAAATTGAAATTTTTTTAAAAAATTTAAAAATACATAGAAATTTTTTAAAATAAAATAGATGAAATTTCAAGAAAATAAAGTAAAATGAGAGAATTTTTTTTTTTAAATTCTTTGAATTTTCTCTTTTTGTATTATCTGTATCCTTTAAACAATAGAAATATTATCGATTCTCTACCTTTTACATCTGGAGGCATCTAATTTTATCTCAGGGCATAATTTGGATTCCGGCTTTGGATTGGTGAATTGGCCTATAAATTTCCATCTTCAAAGATTGAATTGTTGTGTATTTAATTTTTAAAATGGAATTTTAAATAAGGATAAATCAAGTATTTTTGTTTCAATGTTTAGATTTTAAATTAAGTTAGAGTTTGTTTAATTTTGGGTTCTTCTTAGTTTAATTTAATTTAATTTTTAAAATTTTGACATGAAATAAGGTGGATATTTAGATATCCATTTTGGGAAAAAAATATAATAATAATAATAATAATAATAGTAATAATAATAATAATAATAATAATAATGTTTTTTAAATAAAAAAAACTAAAAGGATAAATTTGTTTTAAATGAAAAGTCATTTTGGTTTTTGGCTTTAATTACCCAAATTAAATGTGTTTTGCAAAATGAAATTGATTAAAGCCCAAATCAGATTTAAATTTCCATACTTACTTTTAGAGTGATAGACCAACCCGAGGCCTAATTTGACTTCCAGTTAGGATTGAATCCACCCATTTTTAGGATCCATAAAAATAATCAACAATTATAACCAATAATCAAATAATAATCCATTAAAATTATTAAATTAAATGATTTCTTAAACACAATCAACCCAAAGCCCAAATACCATTACCACTCATATTCTACCTACACATGGACCCTATTGACACATCGCAGAAAATGTAAATCCATAGATTTGGCAAATAGACTTCCATGAATATATGGAGTTGGACACACCGTTTTCCGCCAGAATAGGTGACCCTCTCGAACTCAGTCTGCTTAGCTTCACTTCTACTTTGAAGGGAAATCAAGGATTTTCCCCACCCTATTAGCAATTGAAAGGAAATAGCTAGGGTTGTTAAAGAAGGGTGGCAAATTCCTGACAAGGAAAATAAAGGGAAGTGAGCGGCGCTGACGTGGTCTCCCGACGATGTTATAGTAGGAATCGTAATGAGCAGAGTCCAAGAAAGGCATTGTAAGAGATGGGAGGGTCGGTAGTAGAGAGAGATGCCCAGAAAGGGGTTATGAGGTAGTCAGTTGCGCTTCCTAGTCGATACTCATCTTGAACCACCCCAAAAGAAAAAGCAAGATAGGGTAATTGAATCCCCTACATGGACAGATGATCCACTATATCATATTTGATGATCCAACCATAACTCCTTTCGAGAATAACTATTAAGCTTTTGTTACCATTGGGGTAGAACTCCAGAATTAGACAGGAAACTCTGGTACTTCGCCAAGGTAGTAGTAAAATACTTCATGGGCAAACTTATCACCCTATGAAAAGAAGGAATTGACCCACTAGATGGACGGAGTTAGCGCATGAACAAATCTAGGATTTCCATAATTATATGCCAAGATTAGAATAAAAAAGATGTCATTCAAGTGGTGTTCCCCCTAGACCATCAGCTAAATTAATATTTGTGAAGAAACTCAATGGATTTGAGTGTATCGAACAACGGAGTAGTCATACCCACAAATGAACCAGTATCTATATTTCGTTGAGAGTTGATGGATTTGTAAATTGAGTGGAGTAGGAATAAAGCGAAGGTACCAAAAGGATAAGCCATGTTGATGGTTCTGGTAAGATTGAAATGTGGTTACTTTTGTGAACCATATGAGGACAAATAGGGGGAATAGCTCATCTAAGTCCACCTCTAAGGCTTATCACACAAGGAAATTTCAAGGATGAAATTTTCTTTTAGGGTGTAAGATTTGTCACATTCGATTTTCTTTAAGCCCGAAATGTATGAATAACTGGGGGTTAAACTAAAAGAAGCCGTAAGGTGGCAACTTCTATTGAATAATAAGGAAAATTTAGTATGGGAAGAACTTACAAGCTAAGGGGATTTGGGTCCATAGAATGGAAATTATACACGAGAACATTAATTGACCTAGGGTTGAGGACGACGACAACCATAACTTTATAAATAGGCTCTTAAAACACTTGTGGAGGAAGGCTTTTCATACTTTAAGCTTTCTTTGTAATTTTAATTTTCAATTTTTCTTTCCTTTAGGCTTTAGGTTTATTTTTATTTGTGTTCCTCAAATAACGTGGTTTGTAAATGTGATCAAATGCTAATGGATTTTCTACATTCAACTATCAAATACAAATAAGATTCTCTAAACTCTACTCTTGATTTATTTTTATGTTTATCCTTATCTTCAAGTTTATTGTGTTCATGAGATCCACAGGGAACTAATTCTCTTATGGGGAATTAGTGAGTTGAAGTGTGATCAATTAATTTCTATGTAGAATTTTCTCAGCAGATCAACTGTTTGGGAGAGGAAGAACTTAAACCCAAGGCTCAACGGCTCTAGGAACTCATTTAGGTGGGAATTAACCCAGAATTGGTATGACCTATCTGTGAACACCTTAACTCCAAACCAGTCTAAACTGTGAGGTCGAGAGATAAGTAGTTCTTTCCAACTCATTATTTTAATGAAAGATCGAGAGATCCTGCTAGGGTAATAACTAGTTGATTGAGTAGAAACCCAAAACAGGAATTAGTTATGACCACCGAAGCGAGCTAATCACTCATAACTAGAATTGATTCAGTTTATAAATTAGTTTTCCAAAGTCCTTTTTATATAGGCTTTTATTATTTTTATTTCCTTATTTATAAAAACCCAAAAACCTTTCTTTTATGTTTTATCATAATATAATTTGTTTAAAATAGTAATTAGATCTATTTCCGTTTAGGTTAGAATTAATCTAGTAATTCCTCCCTTGGATACGATCCTTGGAGTACTCACCCACTCCATTGTAACTATATTACAACCTAACTCGTATATTTGTAGACATTGCTTCTATATTTCATATATTTTAGTTGCTTTTGAATGTTGGTGCATCCGGAGGTGGTCAAGTTGTTGGTGTCGTTGTCGGGGAGGCAACGTTACTAAGTTGATTTTAATCTTTGCGCTCTAGTAGAATAATTAAAAAATTTAGAAGTTATATATACGATCTTTAATTCCTTGTATTTATTTATTTATTTATTCAATTTATATTACTAATGTTTTTCTTTTATTTTAGCGCAGTAAGGAGCAATGGACATCGGGGCAATTCTTGGTAACAGTTAAATTCTAAATTCTACCTTATGATCTAAAAGTAACCCTGGTATCTCCTCGGGAAACATATTTGGGAATTCCCTAACAATTCAGATGCTATCTATGACAGAGCTATTTGTATTCCCATCCATTACATAAGCTAGATAAGCCTCACACTCTTTCGAAACTAACTTCTCGGAAACCATAGCAAAAAATACATTGAATAAATAGTTCTAGGCTCTCGAACCATAACAATCTCACTACCCTCCGTCGTTTTCAAGGTTACTCTCTTAGAGGCATAATCTAGGCTAACTTGGTGTTCTACAAACCAGTTCATACCCAGAATTAAGTCAAACTTCCCATAGCTCTATAACATCTGCTGGAAACACTACCTCTTGAACCTCCAAAGGACATCTTCTATAGATTTTATTTAAAATTACCGATTGTCCTAAACGGCTTACTATGGTAACATCAATAGTGGTTTCCTTTAATCTAACACTCAATTTATAATACATATTATAAGCAACATATGAATGGGTGGACCGTATGTCAATTAAGGCAAAGTATGGAACTGAATGGATGTAAAAATACGTGTATCACATCGGACACATCTCTACGTGTATCACATCGGACACATCTCTATCCTCACATTCTCTAATGACATAAACAAGGGCAGGTTGTCTAGCCTCAATTTGATTCGTGCCAATTGCTACAATATTTGCGGCCTATTTTGACCATGACCTCTTAGAGGTAACTAGCCCACTCTCTGATTTAAGTTTAGAGTTTGCATTTGGTCGGTTCGACGAGGACGATCCTTAACCCTATACTCAGTTGACCCACAACTAATAAAAACACCTAACTTCCTCCAATATTCGACCGGATGGCGTGTACCACAATGTGTACAATTGGGAGTTATGTCCCCAAGTTTAGCCACAACAACCTTTTACTACGGTCTGCCCTCTTTGGATTATTTTGTTGGATGAAAGTTCAAACAAATGGAACAAGAATCTCTCTTAATCAGGACCTATTTTTCTCTCATTTTTCACGTTCCACTTGTTTGGTCTCACCTACTATTTTAGCTTTCTCTACTAAGGTCTCAAACATCTATTTTTGGTATGGAACAACATGTATTTTGAGGTCAAAACGTAGCCCAATTTTGAACCTCACGCATTTATCCTACTTCGTGATGATCATTCATTGGGTATATCGACTGAGTCTCAGGAATTCAACCTTGTGTTCTGTAGCAGTTGTAACACCCCAGGTTTGGTGGGCCTAAGGTTTTGGCGTATTATAGTAAATAGTCTATCTAGCGAAGTACTATCCACCTAAGTGATTTTTTGGCTTATACGTGCAGGCGTTCAATATCCACCATATAAGAAACTAAGAATTTGAATTCATGATACTCTGCTATATTAATGAGAAGTTTGTATTAATTGACAAATGGTAAGTGTGGACTTGGTTTTTCTAAAATATTGTGCTAGTTAGATTTATAAGTAATCTGGTTAGAAATCAATTGTATAGACTAGCTTGCTAATTAGGATGAAAGGTACTTAATTATATTTCTTGAAAACTGTAGACCATTAAAGAGGTAAATTTTGATATGTGTGACACTTTTTAAAATCCACTAAGTATGTTGAGTCATCTTTATATGTGTGAGATGAGTTCTGAAATGAGTTCTTATTTTCTTTTTTTCTCCCTTAAATGGTATTCTCTGATTCATTCTTAAGTCAGAATGAATCTTACATCGATGATTTAGAAGCTATTATTATTTTATGATAAATGGTTATTTCATTCCAAGGTAAGTGTTTCAGCTCTGCATGTTAAGTTTTGGATGAGTAAGTCTATATGTGGTTTTTGAACGGTAAGTTATAAGTATAAGACTTCTACATGAGATTGTCAACGATTGAAATAATGAGTAAATTGTATGTATAAGAGAAGTAATAGTTAAATTATGTTTCAAAGTAATGGTTGCTACTGGTTGGTGAGGGATATTTGGATCGAACTATAGTAGGTGTGAATCAAGTGAGTCTCTACCCTAACTATCTTATGTAAACTCTTCAAGTAAATGCATCTATATATATAAAGGATAATAATATCTATAGCAATCAATAAATGTATGTTCATAGTAAGGATAGAGAATGTATAACTACGATATGTATAAAATTCTAGTTGAGAAGAATATTGGGTGATAAGAGTACATGTATGCTTATGGAGCGAAAAGAATGTCAGGTAGAAATACAATTATATAAGTGAGAAATGAGAAAGGTTCCATTATGAAGCCTCTGGTAGGATAATTATAATGCTAATCACACTAGCATATCACAGACTTGAAAAGAATGTAATACCATGAGGTAGAGGCCCATGGCAGCTTGATATGAATTGGAACCATTCATGGCATAGCCTCCAATAAGATGAGACTGGAAAGGTAGATTGCGATACATGAATTTATGTAAGACCATGAGGATAAGACCCATGACACGATATGAAATGTCTGTCTGAATGTTCATAACATAGTCTTCGATAACGCATGAATCGAAATAGCAGATTGAGATACATGAACCTTTGTATAAGATCATGAGGTAGATACCCATGACATCTTCTGTGAAGTCTGCAAAGATAGTAAACATGAGATTCTGTATGATTCCTATATGACATGTTTTGTTAAGCCTATGTGGTGTGATCTGTCAGAAATATCTAGTAAGATTTGAATCTGAATGGTTGTCTCTATGTTAAGATATGAGTAAATTCTATAAGTTATGTAATAAGTATGGCTAAGATATGGTATTGATATGCTATGGGTTAAGAGTTGAATAAGTCTTAAGGGTTTCCCTAAAAGGAGATGTGTATATATATGTTAAGAAGAGTATCTGTCATAATGATTTGTAAACATGGAAAGTGAGTGGAATAATATCTTCTTCTAAAACTATTTCTGAATCTGAGTTAGTGTTATCTTGCGTTATGGGATTCTGATATAAAACAATATAAAATTCATTTGAATGATCTAAAGCAGTACTTTATCAGTATGAGTATCTGTAGTATTAAACCAGGGTATGTATGAAGATGAAATTGATGGTATCTAGTACTATATGTGTATTCGCCAAATATCTATAAATCCACCTCTGAAAAATGTCAGTGAACAATTGTTTCAAGATAAAGGAATGTGTTAAGACGAGGTTGTTGTAATTGGACTCTAAGGGTATGTTCTGTAGAGGAGTATGTATATGACAATAAAAATTATTGTAACACCTCAGATTTTGGGGTTAGAAGTTTTAGAATTTGTGATTAGGGTCAGCGAGTAGCTTGATCAATTATGTGTGTTTCCGCATTTTAGTTTCAGTATGAGCTTATTAGTTTGGTGGTTGATTGTGTGTTAGTTTGTCTCTAGGTCCCTAGTTCGAGTCCTCTTGTGTGCATTCCGAGGAAACAATTTTGCTTTAGTATTTTTTTTAATTATAGAAGTTTTATTTATTATTTTATTTCTAGTTTATTTTTATTTTAGTGGTGAGAGAGAGAAAAAAAAGGGACCCAAATTTGTTTTACACGTTCCCACATTTCTTTGTTTCTTCTTTAATTTTTTATTATTATTTTCACTTTCTCTCTTTTCTCAAATTTTTTTCTATTTTTTATTTTCTGGTGCCTTGATCTTTTGTTTCAAGTCTCCAAGCATTTTCGTTAAAGGAATTATACGCTAAATCATCAGGTGTGAATCAGAATTGGCAGGTTTGAGGCATCAGTCGTTTTGGGCATTTTGATCACGAATTAATATGTGGGTTCTGAACTCTTCTTTTAATCGAAATACTAAGTTGATTCTGTGAAATTCGACATAATGTGTATGTTCTGAATTGTGTAACTCAGTACTAAATTGTTGTGGAATTCGACAACCTTTAGGGTGATTTGATAGTTGAGCAATTGAGGCTTGAATCAGTGTTAAATTGCATGAAATTTAATTTGTTATGTTATGTTGTTGAAATACTTTGATTGGGGGTTGACTTAGCAATCGGAAAGCTTGATTTTCAGGCTGGTTTTAGGTGGTTTTGTGACCACACGGATGGCCACATTGGCGTGTGCCCCTACACGGGCAGTCCACACGGCCATGTGCATTTGGAAACTGGGTTTCAGGGTAAATTTTGGCACCACACAGCCATATGGTCGATTTGGAAATTTCAATCGGCTTCTACACGGTCGTGTCCCGTGAGCACATGGGCGTGTGCATTTAGGAATTAGGGTTTAGATGATCTTTTGCCATGCGATTGTGTGTTTAATTTAGGGATTTATGGATCTCACACGCGCGTGTGTTTTAGACACACGGCCGTGTCTGGTTGGCATATAGGCGTGTGAGACCCTCATACGGTTGTGCCCGCCCTGCACCCTAATCTAGTTTTTGGACAGAGAGTTACACGGCCGGATCACACGACCATGTCCCTAGCCACATGGCGTATGGCCCTATCTCTCCAATTTTCGTACCGTGTCAATTTTCGACTTGATTGTGTTTCTGTATGTTCTGACCCTTGGCGAGCTTAGTAAAGGTGGTTGGGACTCTGTTTCGACTTGGTCTTATGTACTACTCGAAATTGTAGCTAGCTCGACAATTTGTTTGAGTGTTATTTGATGATTACATTGCAATTGATCCTGGATCTGGACATTTGAACATGTGCATTTCTGACACTGTGTTCTGTTTCGGTAAGTTTGTTTGCACACTAGCATCCACTTAAAGCTTCTGATTTTGTATCTGGTCAATGGGATTTGTGTGTTTCCGATTTCGTTTGATTGTCTGTACGCTGTATTCATTATTATGTGAGACTGTTCGCGTCCTTGCACACTTCTGGCTCTACTTAACTGGTCTGTTACTGACTAAAAACTATGTATTTTGACTCTGTACGCCTATTTGCATACATACATTTACATAAAAATTTTGGGGTTTGGTTGTGAAGAGAAGGAAGACTGTTCTAATATGGCAGTTAAACTGCAACCTATCTGTACAACAGGTTACCGCATTACACTGTACTGTACATATGTCAGCTTTACTATTTATTATTATCTAAGTGGCCTAGTCCACATACGTGGTGTGTAGGGTTGGATAGGCCTTTCGAGGTTCTACGTGGTGTGTTGGGTTGGATGAGCTTAAACATCTCTTTTGGGGTGTGATTGGGGGATGGAGAGGTGTTTTGGCTGGATGGGTGAGTTTCTTTTTTACTTGACTGCGTTCATGTATATATGGTTAAGTGACTGGGTATAAGTTTATTTATCGGTATTCTCTCTGGTTGACTTAACCTGTGTGACTGATTTTGCGTGTATTGAAGTGTTAGCGTAATGATGTTTTGGAACACCGTGTTTGTGATGATAAGTGTTCTGGTATTGACCCGTTGACAGGTTATTGGTTGAGTTTCTGTCTATGATATGGTGTGCTTGATTGTTATGTTCTGTTGGGACGTTGGCCTCAAATTTACCTTTTGTTTTTGTATATCTCTGTGAGCATGTTTGGCTATTGAACTGCTATATGGAATTCTCTTCAGTAAATCTATTGTTAATCACATTTCGAGCTCACATTGAGCTCGTGTAGCTCACCCCTCAGTTTTCCTTTTTCAGGAATTTTCGTATACTGTTGCTGGACTCGACATGCCATAGGTCTCGGACAGTCACATTTTAGAATCAACTTTAAAAGTATTTTCATAAATTCTGCATTTATAAATAAACTGTTTAAATTGTAAGTTTTATTTTTGAATACTGTGGTATGAAATGTTGTGTTATACGCATGCAAGCGTCTTTTGGACTAAAATTTTTGTAATATCGAGATTTTACAACTGAGAGTTTTTATGTAACTTAAATACCGTTTGTTTCCTAGCTGGTTAAACTAAAATTTTCCTACGATCACTTCGATGATCAATGTAACCTCCATGATTCGATCTAAACTTCTAGGTCGGGTTATGGGGCGTTACAATCATGATATGTCTGGGATGATCTTCAGTTTAATGGGATAATAAAGATCTGAGTATGATAAGAAAATGCTAGTTGGTGTGTAATAGTGTGATAAAGCTGTAATAGTATTCACCCAAAATAAATGGTTCAGAAGAATGAATAGTGCACGGTAGTCTTACAAGATTGCAAAGTGTTCATCAAGGTATTGTTATGGTTAAACTCACTAAGTACCTTGTACTCTCAAGGTTTGTTATTGTTGTTGTTGTTGTTCAGGTTTTTGGGAAGAGACTGCGCTAGAGGGATGATGCCAGGTATACATCAAAGTAGCAGCGAAGTGGGTTGCTGCGCATACAATGAATTTGTGGCAAAGTCTAGGAATACGCCTATCAAGTATGTATTAAATAAACTTCAAACTTGTAAAGATTTGTATCAAGATTGTTGTAACCAATTATTTTAAGTTACTTCCCTTATTTTCGTATAATAAAATTTTCAATTAAAATGTAAAAAAACAATTTTAAAGAAATAAGAAATTATAAACTGTTTTTATTAAATGATTAAATTTTATGTAATAACAGTCGAAATCCGAATATGATAAATCAAGTCTGATTTGAGTGAAGTCAGCTATAATTTCAACAATGACGTTTTTCACTTGATGAAATCATACAAATCAAGACCAAGCTTAGAGTGGTACGTTTTTGGTACTAGTTTTTATCTCACATTTAATAACTCGTTACTTGCTTTCATTACATCTGCCTAACTGTCATGCATTTAATTATATTTAAATATTTTTATGGATTACTTACTTAAATTAATTGTTAAGGAAATGATATAATTTGATTAGGTGAGAATATATAATTTATAGTAAGCATGTGTAAATGATTAAATAACAATAAGGAAATAATTTATTCACATATCTAAACATTTAACACTAACAATGCATTTAACAATATGCAGTTCTGTAACCTTCTTTCTAGAGAAATAAAAACTGGTTGTTGAATAAACTTTCTTTTTTTTTTTGTCGGGGTTGATTTAACAGACAATAAATGATGTGATAACGGGAATAATTTTTCTTGGGACTCGATTATACATGCAAGGAGGAAACAATAAGTTAAATAATGAACATTCAACAGCACTATTGCTGCTGAATAGGAGATGCACAAACCTGATGCTGAGAAAGTATGGGAAACCAGTTCGCCTTCTTGCATGTTTCAATACCTGAATTAACCAGTTTGGAACCTTTGAATCCGCTTGATTTTGCGTGGAAAGCTCAGAAACTTATTCAAAGACAGCGAAACTCGAGTGTTGTTTTTCTTACCGCTCGCCTTCTTGAGTGGTTCAGGAAATTTAAGAGCCCCAAGTCATCTTCCTTCGTAGAAAAAAAAAAAATCCTACAATGTCAAAACTCATAACAAAAAAACAAGTTTTTTTTGCTAAACCTGAGACCCTATATGTTCTGATCAAAATTCTAACACGAAAAATTTAACTTGAATATGTTTTGGTAATAAAGAGTAAACAACTCAAGCATATTTCACTTAAACTTAAGTTAGTGAAAATTCAAAATTAATTTAAACTTAAAATTAACCGGAACTTAAAATATCTGAGTTCAAAATTATTAAAATTCAAAATAATTGACCAACTTAAATTAAATATAATTATTTTAAAAAGTAGTAAAAAATATTCAAATTATGTATACTAGTAAAAATAAAAAAAAATTCAAATTAAGAATATTAATAACAATAAAATATTTATACTAAGTGTAAAAAAAAAACTATTTATAATAAGCAATATCTAATTTTGTTTATCCAAATATTTTCCTTTGTTTGGTTTTATACTGATTTAAATTTATAATAAATATTATATTTTATTTCAAATACTATTTTTCATAATTATTAATTTTCTTATAAATTTAATTGATTAAATAATTTATTTAATTATGATTTAACATTATTTTAAGATTAAAAAATTAAATTTTATCGCGTTTAATAATCAAATAAAAATATGAGTAAAAATATGAATTAACTCTTGAGAGGAATGACTTTCTTCCTGCTCTCCATTAACAGGCCAAAAAGAGTCATATAGATAAATGATAAGTATGGAAAATAAATCAACCAATAAATCTATGTAAATCCCTAACTTCTAGAATAAAGTCCCTAACTTCTCTCGTAAATATATTATTTACATATTTAACAGATATTTGCATATCTAAGTATATTCCTTGATTTCTTTCTTAATACCTCCCTCAAATTGGTGCATGAAGATTACAAACCCCCAACTTGCGTAGAAGATACCCAAATTGTTGTGTCCCCCGTGATGAATCTCATCACAAATAAAATGACAATCAATTTCAATGTGCTTTGTTTGCTAATGAAACACGAGATTTGCACTAATATGTAAGGCTGTTTGACTATCACAATACAACAACATAGGATTAGAGTGAACAACATCAAGAGACAACAAGAGTCCTGTAGCGACGTAAAAATTTTAGCTAGGTCGCTAATTGTGGCGATTTATTGAAAACTTGAAAATTGAAGTTTGATTTTTGAAATACAAAAAGGGGGAGTTGCCACCGATCTTTTCTAGGTGTGATCGGACACCTAATAAATTTACTTTTAAAATAAGAGAAGGCCGAGTTTAGGTCTACGTCAAAATCAGAGTAAAGTAGGGTCCGGGAGTCGGTTACGCGCGAGGAAGGTATTAGCACCCTCGCGACGCCCAAAATTGGTATCTTGTTAAACAAGTGTTGTCTTAATTTTTAAAATTACAAGTTCAAGATAATATTGAATCGTGATCCAATAGAAACACAAGAATTTTTAATTTTTTTATTTTTGAGAAGGATATACCGTTTTAACACGAGTCAATTGATATTCACCCAACATAGCGATGAGATCGATGACTTAAATGTTAAACCGATACGTTGCCTCGATTATTAATTAAAACATAAAAACATTTATGAAGTAAGAATAGAAAATAAATCAAAAATACAAATAATAACATTATTAATGAAAAATGTTAATATGGGGTGCTAGAATATTCGAAAAACAATAATAATTATGATATTTACAAAAGAAATAAAAATAAAGACAGATCATGAACGAATAAAAGTACACTTAGTAATAATAACATGAGATAATATATATACACAAGGTGACATGAAAAAATATACAACCAATGATATGAGAGAGGTTCATCGAGTAATATATAAAAATATAGCTAATAATATTGAGAATACATATCCATAATATATACATAATATATATATATATATATACATGTACGTATAATATAGTTATATAAAAATACATACAAAATATAGTATTAAGGATAAACTCAATGTATATGGTATTAAAATATATAGTATTAAAAACATAATATATGTACATGATATAATATAAGGAAAATAATAAATATATATATATATATATAGAATATATTTAAAATTAACATATACAATATGCATATATAATAAAATACATGAATACTATGATATTTTAAAAGAACATATATAAATAATGAGAAAAATATTACGATAAATATTAAAAATATCTATATATATATATATACACATGAATAATAATGAATAATACGATGTACAAAAAATAATACTAATAAAAAGTATATATATATATATGTGTAATGAAATATATGTACTAATATTAGTTTATAAATACAATAGGGATAAAAAAATGTATTAATAACGTAAAAACCTAAAAAAACCAAATTTTTATAAAGACATACTTATATGGATAAGGATAATGGAAATACTTAGTGTATAATATTTGAAACATATGTATAATATAAAAATATATATAAGGTAGTATTGGAATATATATATATACAATATATACATGTTAAAAATGATAATAAAAACATTTGATAATATTTCACTAATATATATATATATACTAAAAATATACATAATAATATATAAGATACAATATTAAAAGTATATATGATTATAAAAACATATATATAATATATAATATATAATATATAAATATACTAAATACACATACATATATATAAGATCACACACTAATACATAACGATAATAATAATGTTGAAATATAGAAAGTAAATATAATATAACAATAATATTTTAAATAAAGTAATTAAAATAATACTATGCATAAAAATATATACGCCTATATAGTAAAATATATGTGTTAATACCAATAATAATTATAATAAGTACAAAATAGATATAATAATACATACATAAGATGGTATTAAAAATGTACATATTACATAGTATTCAATAATTTATACATGAGAGGATATAAAATATATATATAGAATAATAAAGTATTACACATAATATATACATTTTAGGAATAATAATACTAATGTTACAAAAAACTTGTTAACAATATTACTTAAATATATTTATATGCATATTAAAAATATATACGCAACAACTCATGATAATAATAATAATAATAATACTAATAATAATAATATAAAAAGTGAAAATCGAAATGAAAATAATAGTATTAAATAAATTGGGGTGAAAAAGGACTAAATCGATACAAAGATAGAAGTTTGGGGCGATTTAAAAATAAATATAAAAGGAGAAGACCTAATTGCAACAAGGGAGCAAAAGGGGAGGACCTAAGCAGCAAATATCCCTTCTCATCAAAACGCAGCGTTATGGGGGGACGAAATTGCGAAACGCGACAAATTTTGGGCCGAAATTGAAATAAAAAAAACTTGATTGTAAATGCCTGAAAAAGCGGAAGGGCCGAATGTGCAATTTGCCCTTCCGCGTTTAAAAACACGCGGATCCGTACAGGGGCGGGTCGAGTCGATCCGACCCGCATCAAAACGGCGTCGTTTTATTGGTAAAAGGGGGGGACCAAAACGCACCGTTTTGGTCCCCTATATAAGTTAAATTTTTTGTTTTTTTTTCATTTGCACAGTTGAAAGAAAAAAAAAAAAGAAAAAAGGGAGAGAGGGGAGAAGGAGGAGAGGGGGAGGGGGGTCGGAGCAATTTCCGGCCAGGGGTCCGATCGCCGGACCGTCGCCAGAGGCTCGCCGGCGCCGACGCCGGCCACCGCGAAAAGGTAAAATTTTAGTTTTTTTTATTTTTTTATTTTTTTATATACTATTACATTTTTAGGTAATATTTATTTTATATTTCTTGCTTCAAATATATATGCGGAAAAAAAAGGGATTTAGAAACAGAATAAAAAAAAACCTTGAAATGAGCGTTCGATGCCTTTGTCTGGTTGCTGGATTGGAGTTCTATTCGTATCCCTTTGTGCTTTTCTATTTTATGTTTTTGTATATTGAAATCTGATCCCTTTTTTAGGAGAAAAAAAACCTCCCCATCAGCTTTCTATTCGGCTTTTTAAAGCCCTCTTACAAGTCTGTTTTTTATTACTTTCTATCTTGTCTTCTTTGCAGGGGATGGGCAAGCGGTGGAGGTGACCTTTGGCGGTGCTACAGAGGGTAGGTGGCCAGTCAATCGGGGCAAAAGGGGGGACAGAGGGTAGGTAAGTGGATTCGGCGCTAGGGGGCTAGGGTTTGGTGGGATTTGGGCTTTCTGGGATTGGGCTGCTGTGTTGGGTCTTGGGTAATTAGGCTAAAGTTTGGGTAGGTTTAGGTGGGTATGGGTTGTTAATTGATGGGTTAAGTTGTAATGTAATTGGGTTTTGTGTAAATGTTTGTAAGTGGGCCCAAATTTGGGCTTCTACAAGTCCCTTTAACTATTTCAATTCACACACAATTGTAGCCATGGAACGATACTCTGCTTAAATAGAAGATCTCGACATTGTATGCTACTTTTTAGTCTTCCAAGAAATAGGAGAGGTGCCTAGCATAACAAAATACCCAGTGAGGGATCATTGTGTTAAAGGACAACTTTCCCAATCAAAGCCACAGTAACCATATAGTTGTAAATCACAATCAACTCGTAGAAGTATTCATTGTCCAAGACTTCCTTTCAAATAATGAATCACGCGCAAAGCTACTTCCTAATGAGATTTCTTTGGTTGATGCATAAATTGCGCTAAGATATGAACATTGTAGGACAACTCAGGTTGAGTGAGAGTCAAGTAAATCAATCTTCCCACCAATCTTTGATACTTCTCTGAATCTGGAAAAACAACACTCTCTGCCAAGGCTAAATGATGATTTTGTTCGATGGGAAAACCAGAAGATTTAGCACCCAATATCCTAGTTTCACTAATAATATCCAAAGCATATTAACGTAGGCAAAGAAAAATCCCTTCGCAATTTTGTGCCACCTTTACGCCTAAAAAATATTTCAATGTCCCCAAATCTTTCATGTAGAAACAATGACATAAATAATCTTTAAACTTCTAAATGGCAACACTATTATTTCCCGCAATAACAAGATCATCAACATACACCAGTATACTCAATTGTATCTTGTCCCGATTCAAAGTAAACAATGAATAGTTAGACTGAGATTGAAGAAACCCATACCGCTTTAATGCAGTTGTCAACTTCGCGAACCAACACCGAGGGGCCTGTCGTAAACCATACATTGATTTACATAATCTATAGACTTTGCCAGTGTGTTGAGTGACAAAACTAGGAGGCATCTTCATGTACACCTTTTCTTTTAAATCACCATGCAAGAATGCATTCTGAACATCCATTTGATGAAGTTCCCACTTTTTTGCTACTGCCACCGAAAGAAACGTACGAACGGTCACCATTTTTTCAACAGGGGTGAAGGTCTCACTGTAATCAATTCCTTCAATTTAATTATTGCCAATAATCACCAATCGAGCTTTGTAACGTTCAACTAACCCATCTTAATTATATTTGATCTTGTAAACCCATTTACTCCCAATAGCTCACTTTTCTGGTGGTACATTTTCTAAAGTCCATGTCCCATTAGCTTCAAGGGCCTCAATTTCTTTCGTCATATCTTCTTTCCATCGAATATCTTTTATGGCCTAAACATATAAAGTAGGCACCCTTTCAGACGTCATAGCTGCTAGAAAATAATGATGTTTTGGAGAAAAAATATCACAATTTACATAATGTGCTATAAGATAGGAGATACCTGAGGACAAAATTGGTTTGGATAAACGTACAGAGGGGCTTATTCGTTGTGTAGTATATGTCACAAAATTTCGTAGTCGATTAGAAACTTCTTTCCTTATATGACCACGCCCAAGTTGTTCTTAAACAAATTCATCCGAGACTTTAGTGATGTAACGCCCCCACGGCCGAGACCATCGCCGGAGTTTAGTATGAGGGGCTACTAAACTTAATTTAACATTTTAAGAACTTTGGATCATTTCTTTCTACATTCACAGCTTTCCAGCTACTTGCGTCACAGTTACAAGAAAAATCATATCTCGAGTTACGAAACTCGAAATCAAAATCCATAAATTTTCCCTGAATCTAGACTCATATACCTATTTATAATTTTTTTATAGAATTTTTTGTTGGGCCAATTAGTACAGTTTATTAGTTAAAGTTACCCCTATTTCAGGACTTGACTGGACTGACCTCTGTTTACTACGAACCACATTTCTCTCTATACAAAATTCATATGACTATGAGATTTATTTCTCCTAAAACTAGACTCAATAAGGATTCTGAGAATATAAAATACACCACCTAATTATATCTGTACAATTTATGGAAAATTTATAAAGTTGGAACAGGGGATCTAGAAATCACTCTGGCCTTGTTTCACTAAAATTCAAATATCTTCTAACATATAATTCTTTTACCTGTTTAGTTTGTTTTATGTGAAACTAGACATATTAAGCTTCAATTTGATATTTAATCCATCACCTAATTCGATTTCTATGATTTTTAGTAAATTTTCAAACTCACATCACTGTTGCTGCAATGTTCTGTTTATGGCAAAATTTCATCCTTTTTATAAGTTTTCATGAACTAGGTATCCTAATAACTTTCCATAACATCACACATAATCTAAACTAACCATTTCCATAATTTATCATTATCAAGCATTTCCTCAACCATTCCATCATCATATCATAAGATCATTTACACAAAATAGGTATATTGCTATACATGCCATACTTAAATTTTACAAGCCATTTACCAAAAAGTCTTCCAGATAGTGTGACCGAGCCTTCGACCTATCCCGACTCCTGAGCTGGCTTGTCCAAAACTACAATGAGTAAGAAGGAGGGAGTAAGCATAAATGCTTAGTAAGTTCATATGAAAATAATAAGTAACATAACAAAACAATCATACCAATCAACATTAGCATGGTATCACCAAAACATAAATCACATTTCTAATCATCATTCATCATCTTATTACCTTGTCGTTGTTGTATCGATACTCAACCCGAGGGTTAAGTACATACCTGTCCAAAGTATCCATTTCACAACACTTACCAATACGTCTCTTTTCATCTCGAGTATTCTTCCATTTGAGTAGAACTTTACCCGTTGAACACATCGGAATATAATTCGGATACATGGAAAGTTTGCACATAAGTGCCACATATGTAGCCAAGCTACTATGTAACCCGCCCATAAGCGAACTCGGACTCAACTCAACGAGCTCGGGCGTTCGCATCCATAAGTGAACTCAGAATCAACTCAACGAGCTCGGATGCCTAGTTACATCTCACGAACTCAGACTCAACTCAACGAGTTCGGACATTCGCATCCATAAGTGAACTCGGACTCAACTCAACGAGTTCGGATGCCCAACCATCCTAGTGACATGTCACTTGTATCCTAATCTATTCCTAAGGTTCAAACGGGATTTTCCTCGAACATATATCCTTGCCGTCTTCCATAGAATACCGAAACCAATACTCAGTAACAATTTATACTTAACAAGTAGCTCACATAGTTTACATTTTATTCGAAATTAACCACAAAGCATATATTTCATGATAAAAATCAGCATATCATATAATTGACATCAATAACTTAAAAATAACAATTATGCTACATTATTTACACATGAACTTACCTTGGTACCAAAATACAAAGATTTTGCAATTTAGTCCACAATCTTTTCTTTTCCTCGATTGGGGTCGATTCCACGTCTTTCTTGATCTAAAATAACACATTTAGCTTATTTAATACTCACATTATCAAATTAATCCTTAATTCAAAATTTGGCAAAATTACAATTTTACCCCTAAACTTTTGCATATTTACACTTTTGCCCCTAGGCTCGGGATTAAACTTTATTCCTTATTCTTATGTTTTATAACATGCTGATCACTTTTCTCTTCTATGGAAACATCAAATTCTCACTCTAACATGTACTTGTGACTATTAGGTATTTTTACCGATTAAGCCCTTTTACTCGTTTTTGCTTAAAATCTAGTAGTACAAGTTGTATAACATAATTTAAAACCTCATATTCTATCATAAAACATCAAAATACACAAATTTCACTTATGAGTATTTTTCCAAATATAAACCCTAGGTTAAGTTATTGCTAGCATAAGCTTTATCGAGTTACCGGGATCTCAAAAACGTAAAAATCATTAAAAACAGGGCTTAGAATCACTTACTATGAAGCTTGAAAGTTGAAGAAACCCTAGCTATGGTGAGAGTAAAATTCGGCAGCAACCCAATGGAGAAGATGACCATTTTGTGTTATTTTTCCCATTTTATTTCATTTAATATCCAAATGACCAAAATGCCCCTCCTTACTAAACTTTCAAAAATTCATTCCATGTCCTAATTTTTCCCATGAACTTAAAATTGGTAAAATTGCTATTTAAGACCTCCTAATTAGTATTTCAAAGAAATTTCATACTAAAAACTTCTAGAATGCAAATTTTGCAACTTATTCGATTTAGTCCCTAACTTCAAATTAAGCATTTTATGCATAGAATTTCTTCACGAAATCTTCACACAATTATGCAATCATATCATGAACCTCAAAATAATTATAAAATAATTATTTCTATCTCGAATTTGTGGTCACGAAACCACTATTCCGATTAGGCCCTAATTCGGGATATTACAACTCTCCCTCCTTTAAGGATTTTCGTCCTCGAAAATCTTACTGGTAAACAGATGTGGGTATTGATTTCTTATATTTTCTTCGGATTCCCATGTAGCTTCTTCTACTCCATGCTTTTGCCACAACACCTTCACAAGTGCAATATTTTTATTCCTTAGTTGTTTGACCTCTCGAGCTAAAATCTTAATCGGTTCTTCTTCATAGGTCATGTCTGGATGTAGTTCAATTTCTGTCGGTGAAACCACATGTGAAGGATCCAAACGATACTGGCGTAACATAGATACGTGGAACATATCATGAATCTTCTCTAATTCAGGTGGTAAAGCTAGCCAATATGCTACCGGTCCAACTTTTTCAATTACTTCGTACGGCCCAATAAAACGCGGACCTAAACACCTTTAAAAAACTTTATCACCAACTTGAAATTCAATGTCCTTTCGTTTTAAATCTGCATAAGATTTCTGTCTATCTGAAGCAGCTTTCAAACAATCTCAAATTACCTTCACTTTTTCTTCGTTTTTTTATTAGATCAACTCCATAAATCTGATTTTCCTTGAGTTCAGTCCAATACAATGGCGTTCGACATTTACGACCATACAATGCTTCATAAGGTGCCATTTTCAAGCTCGTCTGACAACTATTATTGTAAGCAAATTCTACCAACGGTAAATATTTTTCCCAACTTCCTTGAAATTCCAATACACAACATCTAAGCATATCTTCAAGAATCAAATTACTCTCTCGATTGTCCATCGGTTTGTGGATGAAAAGCGATCTTCGAATTTAACCGTACCTAACGCGTCTTGCAACTTTTGCCAAAACCGCGAGGTAAACCTTGGATCTCTATCTGAAATAATCGACAATGGTATTCCGTGTAGTCTAACAATTTCTCTAACATATAGTTCAGCCAACTTGTTAAAAGAATAATCATGCGTCGCATCGGGATAAAATGAGCCGACTTAGTTAATCTATCAACTATTACCCGGATGGCATCTTTCTTTCCTGAGTCAATGGCAATCTCGATACAAAATCCATAGTAATCCGATCCCATTTCCATTCAGAACCATAATAGGTGAAGTAATCCAGAAGGCACTTGGTGTTCAGCTTTCACTGTTGACAAATTAAGCATTTGGACACAAACTCGATATATCCTTTTTCATTCCATTCCACCAATACATTTTCTTCAAGTCCTTATACATTTTCGTACTACCCAGATGAATCGAGAAACA
This sequence comes from Gossypium longicalyx, assembly GCA_025698465.1. NCBI lineage: Eukaryota > Viridiplantae > Streptophyta > Magnoliopsida > Malvales > Malvaceae > Gossypium > Gossypium longicalyx. The sequence goes on along the minus strand of CM046998.1, from coordinate 6,251,882 downwards.
ACCACTATGTGCTTCCTGTAGGATCTTTTGAATCAATTCCTCATTCTTTGGTACACAAATTCTATCTTTAAACATTAAGCACCCATCAGAACCAATTCTAAAATCTGACTCTGTATCAATTTCACACTGCTTTCTCTTGGCTTGCAAATCTTGATCATCTTTCTGAGCTTCAAAAATCTCTTGTAAAAACATCGGTTTTACTCTTAACTCTGCTAGAATCGAACCATTATTTGACATTTTCAATTGAGTGTTCATAACTCTCAAAGCAAACAACAACTTTCTGCTTAAAGCATCGGTAACCACATTCGCTTTTCCCGGATGATAATCAATAACAAGCTCGTAATCTTTCAATAACTCCAACCATCTTCGCTGTCTCAAATTCAAGTCTTTTTGTAACATGAAGTACTTAAGACTTTTGTGGTCGGTATATACCCGGCACTTTTCACCACACAAATAATGTCGCCAAATTTTCAAAGCAAACACCACTGCAGCCAATTCCAAATCGTGAGTAGGATAATTCCTCTCATGAGGTTTTAACTGTCTCGAAGCATAAGCCACCACTTTTCCATCTTGCATGAGTACACATCCAAAACTGTTTAGAGAAGCATCACTATACACCACAAATTCTTTACCTGATTCGGGCTGTACTAACACTAGTGCCTCTGTTAATAACTTTTTCAATTCTTCAAAACTCTGTTGACATTCTTCCGTCCATTCAAATTTAACATCCTTTCGGAGTAGTCTAGTTATAGGAGCAGTAATTATAGAAAATCCATTTACAAACCACCGATAATACCCAGCTAGCCCCAAGAAACTTCTAACTTCGGTTACATTTTTTGGTTGTTTCCAATCAACAATGGCTGAAATTTTACTAGGATCAACCTGTATACCATCACCTGAAATAATATGACCCAAAAATCCAACTTCTCGGAGCCGAAATTCACTTTTACTAAATTTAGCATACAACTGCTTATCTCTCAAAGTTTGCAAAACTATCCTCAAATGCTCAAAGATGCTCTGTCTCATCTTTTGAATAAATTAAAATATCATCTATAAACACCACAACAAATTTGTCCAAGTATGGCCGAAATATGCGATTCATTAAATCCATAAATACAACAGGAGCATTTGTCAACCCGAATGGCATAACTAAAAATTCATAATGACCATACCTTGTTCTAAAAGCAGTTTTAGGCACATCCGACTCTTTTACCCGTAGTTGGTAATATCCAGATCTCAAGTCAATCTTTAAAAACCATGTCGCTCCTTTTAGCTGATCAAACAAATCATCAATTCTTGGCAACGGATACTTGTTTTTAATTGTCACCTTGTTTAACTGCCGATAATCAACACACAACCTCATAGAACCATCCTTCTTTTTCACAAATAACACGGAACACCCCAAGGTGAAAAACTCGGTCTCACAAAACCTTTATCAGTCAACTCTTGCAACTGCGACTTTAACTCTTTTAACTCTGTTGATGCCATTCTATATGGAGCAATCGAAATCGGAGTTGTTCCCGGTATCAAATCAATACCAAATTCTACTTCCCTAACTGGAGGCAAACCCGGCAATTCTTCTGGAAATACGTCTGCAAATTCACACACAACCGGCACTGATTCAACTTTCTTTTCAACTTCTTTTGTATTAATTACATACGTCAAATAAGCTTCATAACCCTTTCTCAAATATCTTTGAGCCGACATTGAAGAAATCACACTAGGCAATGCCTCTGATTTATCTGATTCAACCCGCAGAGTTTCACCATTTTCACACTTTAATTCTATAACCTTTTCTTTGCAATTTATTATAGCATCATGCAATGTCAACCAATCCATACCCAAAATAACATCAAACTCATCAAACGGCAACAACATCAAGTCGGCCGGAAAGTAATGACCCCGAATTATTAAAGGACATTTCTTACATACTTTATCAACAATCACACATTTGCCTAACGGATTCGACACTCTAATCATAAATTCTGTGTTCTCAACAGGAATATTCATACTAGACACCAATTTTATGCACACATATGAATGAGTAGAACCGGGATCAATCAAAGCAATAACATTAACATTATAGAGAGAAAATGTACCGGTAATCACATCAGGTGAGGAAACATCTTCGCGCGCTTTAATAGCATAAGTTCTAGCTGGAGCCCTTCCTTCAGGTCTAACTGGTGCATCCCTGGCTACATTCTTACTGCTTGCTTCACTCCCAGTTTTTCTTGGATATCTTCCTCTCGAATCTGCACCACTTATTTTTGTATTCTGAAATTTTTCTTTTTCAGCTCTCTCTGGGCAGTCTCTAATAAAATGATCCGGAGAACCACATCGAAAACATTCATTTGCTCTGCACGGACCAAAATGATTTCTACCACACCACTGGCATTCGGGTTTAACAAATCTCGAGCTCCATACACTGGCTGCCGAAGTAGTCTGGGACTTATGACCCACATTTTGCTTCTTATAATTCCCATATGATTGCCCAGTAGAAACTTGGGAACGAGGATTCATATTTTTTGACTTTCCGGGTTGCTGTGAAAATGAACTGCTCGTCGGTCTTTTCTTCCAATTTCTAGTCTTAGCCTCTACCTTTTTCTTCTCTTTAAGTAGTTCTTCAGCCTTGCAAGCTCGATCAACCAGTACTACCATTTCTTTTAATTCAAGAATTCCAACAAATACCTTGATATCTTCGTTAAGCCCGTCTTCAAATCATCGGCACATCTTGGCCTCTGTAGGAACATACTCTCTGGCATACTTACTTAATCGAACAAACTCTCTTTCATATTACATGAATCATCATATTACCTTGCTTCACTCAAGAAATTCTTTACGCTTACGATCAAAAAATCTTTCACTAATATATTTCTTCCGAAACTCTTCCCGAAAGAATTCCCGTGTTACTTTTTCTTTCGGTACCACCAAAATCAAAGTCTTCCACCAATTATAGGCTGAATCCTCAACAAAGATATAGCGCATTTCAAACATTCTTCAGTGTACAAGATAATTCATCAAATACTCGGATAGAATTTTCAAGCCGAACTCGCTTTCTCGGCATCATCATCAATATTTGCCTTAAATTCTTCTACCCCTGCTTTATGGGATTCATCAACCGGAGTTCTATGAAATTTCATCAGATCCATACCTTGAGGCATCGGGGTGCAGGTTGAGGAATTGGGGAGGTGGGGAGGTCGTACATTTGGGATCGTGCATGAGCGAACTCGAGTGTACCATGCACTCATCATTTGGAGAAAGGCTTTCCGATCCCTTTCTCCTCCTCCCTGACCAACAGTAGGAGGTGGATTTTTAGTCGGCGCTCCTTTAGCGGAGTGGCGCGATTACTCTCTACTTCATCTCGCCACACTGGATCGGGATCCATTTACTATAAAAAATTTATTTAAAAGGTCAAGTCGTCACACTATCACAATTTATACATATGGCATGTATAGCAAAATCCGTACATACAACACGTAGTCCGAGAACCGACTAAACCCTGCTCTGATACCACTAAATGTAACGCCCCCACGCCTGAGACCATCGCCGGAGTCGAGTATGAGGGGTTACTAAACTTAATTTAACATTTTAAGAACTTTGGATCATTTCTTTCTACATTCACAGCTTTCCAGCTACTTGCATCACAGTTACAAGAAAAATCATATCTCGAGTTACGAAACTCAAAATCACGATCCGTAAATTTTCTCTAAATCTAGACTCATATACCTATTTACTAATTTTTTTATATAATTTTTGGTTGGGCCAATTAGTACAGTTTATTAGTTAAAGTTACCCCTGTTTCAGGACTTGACTGGACTGACCTCTATTTACTACGAACCACATTTATCTCTATACAAAATTCATATGACTATGAGGTTTATTTCTACTGAAACTATACTCAATAAGGATTCTGAGAATATAAAATAAACCACCTAATTATATCTTTACAATTTATGGTAAATTTCTAAAGTTGGAACAGGGGATCTAGAAATCACTCTGGCCCTGTTTCACTAAAATTCAAATATCTTCTAACATATAATTTCTTTACCTGTTTAGTTTGTTTTATGTGAAACTAGACATAATAAGCTTCAATTTAATATTTAATCCATCACCTAATTCGATTTCTATGATTTTTAGTAAATTTTCAAACTCACATCAGTGTTGCTGCAATGTTCTATTTATGGCAAAATTTCATCCTTTTTATAAGTTTTCATGAACTAGGTATCCTAATAACTTTCCATAACATCACACATAATCTAAACTAACCATTTCCATAATTTATCATTATCAAGCATTTCCTTAACCATTCTATCATCATATCATAAGATCATTTACACAAAATAGGTATATTGCTATACATGGCATACTTAAATTTTACAAGCCATTTACCAAAAAGTCTTCCAGATAGTGTGACCGAGCCTTCGACCTATCCCGAATCCTGAGCTGGCTTGTCCAAAACTACAATGAGTAAGGAGGGAGTAAGCATAAATGCTTAGTAAGTTCATATGCAAATAATAAGTAACATAACAAAACAATCATACCAATCAACATTAGCATGGTATCACCAAAACATAAATCACATTTCTAATCATCATTCATCATCTTATTACCTTGTCGTTGTTGTATCGATACTCAACCCGAGGGTTAAGTACATACCTGTCCAAAGTATCCATTTCACAACACTTACCAATACGTCTCTTTTCATCTCGAGTATTCTTCCATTTGAGTAGAACTTTACCCGTTGAACACATCGGAATATAATTCGGATACATGGAAAGTTTGCACGTAAGTGCCACATATGTAGCCAAGCTACTATGTAACCCGCCCATAAGCAAACTCGGACTCAACTCAACGAGCTCGGGCGTTCGCATCCATAAGTGAACTCGGACTCAACTCAACGAGCTAGGATGCCTAGTTACATCTCACGAACTCGGACTCAACTCAACGAGTTCGGACATTCGCATCCATAAGTGAACTCGGACTCAACTCAACGAGTTCGGATGCCCAACCATCCTAGTGACATGTCACTTGTATCCTAATCTATTCCTAAGGTTCAAACGGGATTTTCCTCAAACATATATCCTTGCCGTCTTTCGTAGAATACTGAAACCAATACTCGGTAACAATTTATACTTAACAAGTAGCTCACATAGTTTACATTTTATTCGAAATTAACCACAAAGCATATATTTCATGATAAAAATCAGCATATCATATAATTGACATCAATAACTTAAAAATAACAATTATGCTACATTATTTACACATGAACTTACCTTGGTACCAAAATACAAAGATTTTGCAATTTAGTCCACAATCTTTTCTTTTCCTCGATTGGGGTCGATTCCACGTCTTTCTTGATCTAAAATAACACATTTAGCTTATTTAATACTCACATTATCAAATTAATCCTTAATTCAAAATTTGGCAAAATTACAATTTTACCCCTAAACTTTTGCATATTTACACTTTTGCCCCTAGGCTCGGGATTAAACTTTATTCCTTATTCTTATGTTTTATAACATGCTGATCACTTTTCTCTTCTATGGAAACATCAAATTCTTACTCTAACATGTACTTGTGACTATTAGGTATTTTTACCGATTAAGCCCTTTTACTCGTTTTTGCTTAAAATCGAGTAGTACAAGTTGTATAACATAATTTAAAACCTCATATTCTATCATAAAACATCAAAATACACAAATTTCACTTATGGGTATTTTTCCAAATATAAACCCTAGGTTAAGTTATTGCTAGCATAAGCTTTATCGAGTTACCGGGATCTCAAAAACGTAAAAATCATTAAAAACAGGGCTTAGAATCACTTACTATGAAGCTTGAAAGTTGAAGAAACCCTAGCTATGGTGAGAGTAAAATTCGACAAGAACCCAATGGAGAAGATGACCATTTTGTGTTATTTTTCCCATTTTATTTCATTTAATATCCAAATGACCAAAATGCCCCTCCTTACTAAACTTTCAAAAATTCCTTCCATGTCCTAATTTTGCCCATGAACTTAAAATTGGTAAAATTGCTATTTAAGACCTCCTAATTAGTATTTCAAAGCAATTTCATACTAAAAACTTCTAGAATGCAAATTTTGCAACTTATTCGATTTAGTCCCTAACTTCAAATTAAGCATTTTATGCATAGAATTTCTTCACGAAATCTTCACACAATTATGCAATCATATCATGAACCTCAAAATAATTATAAAATAATTATTACTATCTCGGATTTGTGGTCACGAAACCACTATTCCGATTAGGCCCTAATTTGGGATATTACAAGTGACACCCCTTGTCATCGTTATCACATTAAGTCACAGTTGAATTCTCAAACCTCATTTTCTTCAACCTCATTCAAGTTATCATCAACATGGTTGGTGACACCGAAAGGAACACTCTGTACTAGTTTTGGTTGTGCGCCCTCCTTACTAACATCAACAAGTGGAAATTCATATTCAGAGAACACATCTCTCGATACAAAATACTTTCCTGAATCAAGATCATAAACTCTCTACTTTTTTTTCCAAAAAGATAACCTACAAACACACAATGTTGAATTCTACTAGCAAACTTGTCTTTCTCCTTATTCAAGTTCCGAACATAACAAAGGCATCCAAAAGTTCAAATATGATTATAACTAGAAGGTTTACCAAACAAGGTCTCATAAGGAGTCTTTCCTCCCAATAGTTTATGTGTCCGATTGATCAAATATCCAGCCATCAAAATACATTCTCCCCAAAATTTGATGGGAAGATTGCCCTAAAATTTTAAAGCACTAGCCACATTTAATATATGACGATGCTTCCTCTCAACACGACCATTCTATTGAGGTGTTCCTACACATGAAGTTTGATATAAAATTCTAGTTTTAGAAAAATAGTCTTTCAAACACACAAATTCAGTCCAATTATCGCTTCTAACTACTTTTACATCTTTATGAAATTATTTTTTAATCATAGCCAAGAAATTACACATGATAAGCCCACTTCTATTTTTTTCAATCAACAAATATTGATAGATACACGGGTGATACACATTAGGTGTATTAATCGATAATCCGTCAATTCATCATCATATTCACTCTTTCAAGCTATAATCAGTAAGCGCCTCCTAAGCTGATGGACAGTAAGCTCCATTGAGCTGAAATAGTAAGCTCTGACGAGCTGAGAACAATAAGGTCTTACGAGCTGATATATCAGTAAGCTCATACGAGCTGAGGTGAGTCTGCAACACATGTTGGATCTCGACCTAAATAGTAACCCTAGTGACATGTCACTCGTATCCTACAAATTCCTACAGTTCAAATGGGGCTTGGTAACCATTAGACTATATCCATAAGGCATTCGTATTTCAAGTAGATCATTTATTCAATTACATACATTCATGTCAAATAATTACAAGTATTTAAAAGTTCGATTCTAATTATACGAACTTACCTTGTATCGCTCGGATAGAAATTATCCACCATTCGTCCACTTTTCCTTTTCCCTGATCTAATCCCGATCTCAGCTTATCTTGATCTATATATTAACAAATTTAGCACATTCAATATTTGGTCTATTCAATTTAGCCTATCATTCATATTTTGGGAAATTTACACATTTACCCCTAAACTTTCACATTTCCACAATTTAATCCTTATCACATAAAATTGCAAATTCATGCAATTTAGTACAAATTCATGCTAGCCGAATATTACCCATTCCCATATCAACCCATATTTTCAATTTATTCACACTTTTAACCACCACATTTTACATTTTCACAAACTAGTCCCTTTTTGACATTTTTGTCAAAAATCTCTTTACAAAAACTATTAATCTAATATTAAACATTCCAAATACATCATAATTCATCAAATTACTCAAGCATTCAACAACAAAAACATGTTAAATCTTTAGCAGTTTCAAAATTTAAGGTACGGGTTAGCTAGAATACAAAGTAACGATCTCAAAAATATAAAAATTATTAAAAACCGAATAAAAACAGACTTACAATTGAAGATCAAAGTGACTGAACCCTAAAACACCAAAAATAGAGTCTCCCTTTCTTCTTTTTGGTGAAAAATTGAAGAATATGAAAGTTTTTTTCTTTTGTTTTTAGTATTTTATCATAATTAACAACTAATTTACTATATTAACCTTAAGTATATAACATTAAAATTCATTTATACAAGTCCATTAATGTCCACTTACTTTCAAATGGCTTAATTACCATTTAAGGCCACCATAATTAAAAGTCAAAGCTATTTAACACCTTTAACTAAAAAAACCCTAATTTTGCATTTTATTTGATTTAGTCTTTTTTCTCAAATTAACCAATTAAACGATAAAATTTCTTAACGAAATTTTCACACCAACATAATATCATACTGTAAAAATAATAATAATAATAAAATAATTTTGACTTTGGATTTATGGTCCCGAAACCACTGTTCTGATTTGACTAAAAATGGGCCGTAACAACTCTTCCCCCCTTAGGGATTTTCGTCCCCAAAAATCTTACTAGTGAATAGATGAGGGTACTATTTTCGTATAGCTTCCTCGGGTTCCCATGTAGCTTCCTCGATCTTGTGTTTATGCCAAAGAACCTTCATTAGGGCTATGCGTTTATTTCTTAATTTTTTAATTTCACGAGCTAAAATTCTAATCGGTTCTTCGCTATACGTCAAATCAGTCTGCATCTCAACATCTACCGGAGAAATCACATGTGACGAATTAGATCTGTGTCGTCATAGCATAGAAACATGAAAGACATTATGAATCTTTTCAAGTTCTAATGGTAAAGATAGTCGATACGCTACAGGTCCTATTTTTTTGATAATTTCATACGGTCCGATAAATCGCGGACTCAACTTTCCTTTATAGCCGAATCAAAGAACCTTTTTCCACGGTGACACCTTTAGAAACACTTGGTTCCTAACTTGAAACTCAATTTCTTTACGTTTCAAATCCGCGTATGATTTCTGTCGATCTGAATTTGCTTTTAAATTTTTGCGAATCATTTTTACTTTTTCTTCAGTTTCTTTGATCAATTCAACCCCGTGAATCTTTTTCTCACTTGGTTCAATCTAGTATAACAGAGTTCGACATTTGCGACCATATAAAGCTTCGTACAGTGCCATCTTTATACTCATCTGAAAATTGTTGTTATACGCGAATTTAATTAACGATAAGTATTTTTCCCAACTGCCCTCAAACTCTAAAATACAACATCTCAACATGTCTTCGAGAATCTGAATAACTCTCTCAGTTTGACCATCAGTTTGAGGATGAACAACTGTACTGAAATTCAATTTTGATCCCAAAGCTTCGTACAGTTTCTTTCAGAATCGCGATGTATATCTCGGATCTCTATCAGATATAATAGATAGTGGCACCCCGTACAATCGAACAATTTCAGAAATGTGCAATTCAGCTAGTCTATCAAGTGATAAATTTGTACGTACTGGTATGAAATTAGTAGATTTCGTTAGTCGATCAACGACAATCTAGATAGCATCTTTCTTTTTAGGAGTTAGGGGCAATCCCAACACAAAGTCAATTGTAATTCTATCCCATTTCCACTTAGGAATCTTCACAGGCTGCAGTAAACCAGATGGTACTTGTGTTCAGCTTTGATTTGCTAACAAATCAAACATTTAGAAACAAACTCTGAGATATCTCGTTGCATGCCTTGCCACCAGTAAAACTATTTCAAATCGTTGTACATTTTGGTACTCCCCAGATGAATAAATAAGCAACTATTGTGCGCTTCGTGTAAAATCTTCTGAATGAGTTCTGAATTTCTCGGTATGCAAACCATTACAGAACTTTAAATAATCATCGGTTCCAATCTAAAACTCTAAATTAGGGATAGTCTCACATTAAATTCGTTTAACTTACAATTCACAGTCATCTTTCTGAGCTTCACGGATTTGTTGAAGAAATGTCGGTTTAGCTTTTAATTCAGCTAAAATAGACTCATCATCACAAACCATCAACTGGGTATTCATTTCTTGTAATGCAAACAAAGATTTTCGGCTCAAGGCATCAGCAACAACATTAGCTTTTACTGGGTGATAATCAATCACAAATTCATAATCTTTCAATAACTCGAGCCATTTTTGTTGTCGTAAATTCAAATCTTTCTGTGACATCAAATATTTTAAGCTTTTGTGATTTGTATAAATGTGACATTTTTCACCGTATAAGTAGTGTAGCCAAATTTTCAATGGGAACACAATTACAACCAACTCTAAGTCGTGCGTCGGATAATTCTTTTCATGTGGTTTCAATTGTCGGAAACCATAAGCTATAACTTTTCCTTCTTACATCAGAACACACCCCAGACCATTTAATGACGCATTACTATAAATTAAAAACTCTTTCCCCATTCAGGTTGAACCAGAACTGGTGCTTCAGTTAACAGTACTTTCAACTGTTCGAAACTCTATTGACATTTTTCTGACCAATTAAATTTCACATCTTTTTGAAGCAATCGTGTCATCGGTGTCCCAATCATTGAAAATCCTTTCACAAATCTTCGGTAATATCCCGTTAAACCCAGAAAACTACGGAATTCAAACACATTTTTCGGAGGTTTCTAATCAACAATAGTAGAAATCTTACTCAGGTCAACTCTAATACCTTCAGCTAAAATAATATGCCCCAGAAATCCATTCTCTCGAAGCCAAAACTCACATTTGCTGAACTTTGCAAATAATTGCTTATCACGTAGAGTTTGTAACACAACTCTCAAGTGCTCGATATGGTCAGATTCATCTCGCGAATAGATCAAAATGTAGTCAATGAATACAACAACTAATCTGTCTAAATACGATCTGAATATCCGGTTCATCAAATCCATAAAAATTGTTGAAGCATTAGTTAATCTGAAAGGCATCATATGTATATAGTTGATGGATTGATGAATTCATTTGGTTTTTGCAGAGTCTAACCATAACAATGGTTAGCTACATGGCAAAGTTGAGAGTTGCTTTTATTGAGAAAGACTTCATTGATCTTGAAAAGTTGAAATCATCAATCCAGAATGCTTTTGAAATGATGCTCAAGACTGCACAAGATATTGCTTAATTAATTCAATCTCAATTTCCATATACAAATGTATTCTACCCTTGCTTTGTTTCGGGTTCAAAATAATTGTTTTATATTGATAGAAGAATTTTAAATACATGTTATGTTTTACTTCAATTACATAAGATGTTTCATTTAAAAAGAAAAATATTTATGCAAATGTGTGTTTATAAAATATTTATGTGTATATGTATTTATCTTTTAAATGAATGGTAAGTTTTCAAAAGAAAGTGGTAGGGTTTTTATTTCTACAAAATGACTTTTTAACACTTCATTTCTTAGCTGTAAAAATAAATCAATTTAATCATTTTTTCTTTATTTAGCTATTTTATTTTTATTTTTATTTTTGTTAAATTAGCCAGAATCATTTAGAAAAAGTTAACAGTACCATTAACAAGCTAATATAGCATTTTGACCTTAATATGATATCTTACGTGACGGTCCACCTATATTTATTATTAATGTAGTACTATTTTATTTTATATGTAATATATAAAATTATAAAAAAAATTAATTTTTAAAAATTAGAAGATATTAAAAAATTAAAAATAAATTTAAAAGAAAAATCTTTAAGAAGTCATTTCAATTTTCACATACTAATCCAATCCATCAATCATAGCATGAAAGATGAACTTTCCTATTACAATTTATCGTGAATTTAATATTTTGATAAAACTTAAAAAAGAAATGTTTAATGGGAGGGAACTACTTATACCAATATAAAATTAAATAGTTTTACATCTTTTCTTGACTTTCAGTCAAAATTAAATGAACGGTTAAGATTAAAAAATGATATTTTTTATACTATTTTCTTTCTTTTTCTACTTATTCTTCAACTAATCACTTATCCCTCTGCAAATATGAAAATGCTAATTAAACACTTATATCAAGTCTAGATGTAAAATTAATGCTCATTTAATTAGAATGTAATCTTTCCAATCCGCCTAAACATTAGGTTCGAATTCAGAAGATTATATTGACCATCAAAATGGCCCAGTAAGCTATCAGAATTTATAAAACAGTCATCTTAAAATATTTGTTTATCTTAGAAACAACTTCACTTATTTTCAGAAAAACTCACAGGTTAACAAAAATCATTTAAGTTTAACATTTTCCTTGAAACAGTGAGTACTTTTGAAAACTTAATTAATTTTCAATTTATTTATTTAAAAAAATTATTTATAATCTAACAGCGAAAATGTGATATTAGGCATAGTTTTAATTAAGTAAAATAGAATTATTATGCATAGTTATGTAATTCTTTTCGATGGAGGTGAGTTTGATTATTGATTTATATGCTAAATAATCCATGTTGATTATTGATTTCTAAGTATAAATTTTATCTTCCCCTAATCGTGACACAACATATAAATCAATAATCAAACTTACCTGCATCGAAAATAATTACATAACCTCAACAAGCACATCAACCAACAAAACAAGTATAGTCTTACCCAATACCCGGATACGCACAGGATCGAAACAACAGAGAATGAATTAAAAAAACAGAGGTTACGAGCAGAAAAGTACTAATAATTAGTAAAAGTTAGAACAAAATTGAAAAGGAATTTGTTTGGAAAATGGCAATAACGGACGACAAAAGAAAACTGAAATATGAAAGAAAAAAAAAAAGAAAGAGGAAATGTTAAAATAATGTGAGAGATTTTAGGAAATTACTAAGGGATAAAATCAAAACACAATCTCACTACTAACCACCTTCCACTTTTCAGAATTTAAATTCAACCCCACTACCACATGTGGATGGCACACATAGGAAGTAAAAATATTTCCACTTACTCATGCAGAGATTCAATGTAACACCCCTAACCCGTATCCGTCGCTGGAACAGGGTTACGGAGCATTATTGGAGTTTTCAGAACATTTACAGATAATTCATGCCAATTACTATACATTTTTCGAGATTATTCATAACGTCCCTTGAATGGACCCACGAAGCCCAATACGAGTATTAGAATCGAGGGGGACTAAATCGGGAACTTAGAGAATTTTTCATGAAATGTCAAAATTTTTCCCACATGCAGGGGTCACACGCCCATGTGAGTAGGCCGTGTGGCTCACATGGCCAAGTGACACACCCATGTCCTAGGTGTAGTTTTCACACGGCCAGGACACACGCCCGTGTCTTATGCCGTGTAGCACACATAGCTGAGACACACGCCCATGTGCCTAATTCTGAGCATTCTATTTCTTGAATTTAAGATGCAAGAGACATACGGCCAAACCACATGCCCATGTGCCAGGCTGTGTGTCACACACAATCAAGACACACGCCCGTGTGTCTACTTGTGTGGACAAAATAAAGTCATTTCCTAGCTTTATTTTTCACCCAAATTTGCCACTAACCTACACCAAAACTTACAAGTATATATACAAGCCAATTCAAGCATTAAATCCAAACCAATTTTAACATCTAATATGATATTTTATCATATGCATTCTTGTTTATATACTTACCCTTGTTTAACTTATATGTTAAACATAACTTGATCAACCATACTTAATATACTTAACACATAGGTAATTGTCATAATATCACCTTATAAATATACCAAAACAAATCATTACTAGTTATTCCAATGGCTAGTTTACAAACCACATTTATATGCCAGTAATGGCCAACTTACCTATACATGCCATTATACCAAAATAAGTTTACTATTTATACCAAAACTAGTTAGTGGATAGTGTGATGATGCTCTAACCGATCTCCAACCTTTGCGAGCTTCCGAGCACTATAAAACAGAGAAAATAAAACCTAGTAAGCATTTAGTGCTTAGTAAGTTCGTATAACAGGAGTTAAAACTTACCAATTACATTTATTAATGTTAAACATACAATTAACATGCTTTTCATCAATTTGACAAGTTTACCTAAACACATATACTCAATCAAGCAAGTTAGTCATATAATACATTTATACATCAAATAAGCACAAATCAACTCATCATGTTACAACTTTCAAATATTTCAGAAGCATTCGAGATATAATTCATTTAATCTCATAATTTCTCATTTCAGGAATTTGTCCGTTGAATCATTGAAATTTCGATGGATTCTCAGATAGTACACTCAAGGTGTAAAAATTTGTAATTCGTCAATTCATAATTAGGGGTACCCAGTAGGGCACTTATTTAGGAAGCACACTCTCGAGCCATATATCAGGATGCTCAAATGAGCCATGTAATCATGTAACAGGACACTTATCTAGGCTAATCAATAGACTCATAAGAGTTTTATTCAGGGAGCTCATAAAACTTATCAGATATCTCCGAAGAGATAATATCAGGAAGCACCGGATAAGGTAACAGTAAGTTCAAGCGAGCCATGTCAGGAAACTTATAAGAGTTTATATCAACACGCTCAAATAGATCTGCGTTTGTGTCCGCATTATATGTTGGATCACAACCGATCGAAACATGTAACAGAACGCTTACAAAGAGCTGCGATAGTGTGCAACACATACTAAATCACTACCGATCAAGATGCTCGCAGGAACTATACATCAAGATGCTTGAAAGGGCTATATCAGGATTACTCATCTGAGCTAAATCCTGCCTGCAACATATGCAGAATTACATTCACATACGGGAAATCATATGCACACATCGATTTTCATTCTTCAACGGAACTTAACTTCTTTGTAACATTTTCAATCATGTAATCATTTCATGTTATTTATAACATTCATAAAAATCACATAAACAAATACCACATTCAATTTAAACGTATTATCATGCATAATTAAGTTACATGAACTTACCTCGATAATAGTTCCTATAGGAAAATCTACTAATTTGAAACTTTCTCTTTTTCTCTATCTAGCTTCGAATTTGAGTTATTTGGATCTATATAAATGACTTTAATCATCAATTTAATACAATTCATATTAAATTATATTCAATTTACACTCTAGGCAAAATTACTATTTTTCCCCTAAACTTTTCATAAATTTTAATTTCATCCCTAGGCACGAAAAATGAAATTCATGCAATTTAATCCTTATTCCAAGCCTAACCAAAAATTTAGTATAACTTTTAGAGCACATGTATTTCATAAAATTTATAATTTTTCTATAACTTTTACAACTTTTCAATTTAGCCCCTAAATCATGTTTTCTTCAAAATTTACTTTGTAAAAGTTGTTTAGCTATCAACAACCTTTCATATTCTACCATAAATTTCAAATTTTCAGCATATTCATCCATGGAAAAATTTCTTTACTTTGATAACTTTTTAAATTAATCCCTCAAATAGATAGATTAGACTATCTCGGTTTCAAAGACATAAAAATTAGTAAAAACGGGACAAGAATACTTACCCAATTAAGCCAAAAAAGCTTGTTTTCTCTTTCGTAGGGTTTCCATGGAATGTTTGGGGAAGAAGATGATATAAAATGGTTTTTATTTCTTATTAATTATTTATCATCCATTAATTTTTCTCATTTCTAATTTAGTCATTGCCCTTTTCTAAATTTCCATGGATGAATCATAAAAAATATCTACTAAATTTTCTTTAATGGTCTAATTACCATATAAGGATCTCACATTTTGAATTCCATAGCTATTTAATCCTTCTAGCTACTAGAATTTAACTTTTGCATTTTATGCAATTCGGTCCTTTTCATAATTAAACACTCAAATGATAAAATTTTCTTATCAGAATTTTATATAATGTTCCTATCATAATACGGACCATGCAATAATATTAAAATAAATTTTCTTTTCAGCTGGTCCCAAAACCACTGTTCCGATTTCACTGAAAATGTGTTGTTACATTCAAACACAAGACCCAAGTGTAAGCTAAAACCTTACCACTGAACCAACAGACTCATTCTATCACAAACTGAGCGAAAATAGTATTTAAACGAAATAAACAAAGATAGAGCTAGGGACAAAAATAACTGAATTTCCTAAAAGTGAGGTTTGAACCTACGACCTCAAACACACAATCAACACCCTTAACCACTGTAGCAAATACTTATTATGGAAGAATTTAACAAATCAAAAATTTAAATTTTTTCAGCGTTACATTTATAGCACCCTATGGATGAATCACTCATCGTTGTAAATGAACCATTAGTAATAAAAAAGGTGGATGAACCACTAAAGTTTTTTTGATAAAAAGTTTTTGCAGACAAGTTGCTAGTACAGTGTGGATGAACCACTCATCGGTTCAGATAAAAGTTGCTAATATGGTGTCGATAAATCACTCATCAGTGCATATAAAAGTTGCTAAGATGGTGTGGATAAACCACTCAATGGTGTAGATAAACTGCTCATATTTCCACTGTTCATATCATCCCACCCTACCCCATACAATGCAATATATGTTGGATCTGGTGCCTTAAGTGTACATGATCTGTTGTAATTCATTGTAGTAAATTAAACTAGTTTTCGCAATTTAGGATCTTAAATATAAGCATTTTAATTAAGTTTTAATTACTTTTTAGTAAGTATTAGTTAAGTTGATAAAATGTGTAATTTGAGTCATTTATTGACCTTAGGAGAAAAATGAGGCCTAATGATGAGCTGATATACTTTATGAGTGTGCAAAAGACCATTTGTAACACCCCTCACCCTTATCCAGCACTAGGACAGGGTTCGAGGTGTTACCGGGTTTAAACTTTCACAACATACAAATCCAACTCACCAAATTTCGCCCAAAATTAAAAATTTTCAAACACATACATACTGTCCCTTATACAGGCCTTCGAGGCCTAAGACATACGTCGGGGTTGTTCAGGACAAAATCAAAAACATTTGATAGACTTTGGGCAACTTAATAAATTTTCTTACCTTAGAGAGTCACACGCCCGTGTGGGTGGGGCCGTGTGGTTACATACGCCCATGTGGCTTGGGACACTCCAATGCCCTCAGCCCGTGTCACTCTCTGCTTATGACGGCAGCATGCATTTAGGGGCACACTGCCAAGACACACGGGCGTGTGTCTAGCCCGTGCACTATACTGACTTAAAATTTTAAGTGCAGGGGACGCACGACCATACCACACGCCCATGAGGGCGAGCTGTGTGTCACACACGACCTAGACCCACGTCCGTGTGTCTACCCGTATCGACCTTGTTAAGCCATTTTCCAAGCCTTTGGTCACCCTCTATCAACCAATCACACTTATAGGTTACTTTAATGCATGATAAGGCCAAATTATACACTTATACAAAACCTTAATAAACCTCATATCATCGGTTTTATGCATGCTAGATTAATTCCCTTTTTTTATTAAGGGTTTCCATATCTCCTTGACACATTCAAGATTAGCTCATTCTTATAACTCATTGCCAATTAAAACCAAGCCATCACATATGAACATAAACATGCATAGATTTGTAGGTCATAGCCTACTTCAAAATGAGCCAATTCCCATGGCCATATACAAAAAGATAGTGTATATCTTTAAATGCCTTCATCTTGGCAAATCAAATGACACATATAACAAAATACTCAAAAGTTCTATACATGCCATTGCACAAAACAAAAGTGTCTATATACCAAAGCTGGACTAGTTGATAGTGTGTTGACTCTCTAACCGTCTTCCAATCTTAGCGAGTCCTCGAGCTTTGTAAGATAGGGAAAAAAGAGGGTTAAGCATTTACATGCTTAGTAAGCTCGAATAACTGGAAAGTAAACTTACTGATAATTTAGCATAAAACCATATTAGGCAATAGAATCAACAAGCATGAAAATGGTATCCCTATCACATGCATTCAATCAACAAGTTAGTCACAATAATAATGTACCATGTAATTTGCCTTAGATGAGCTCATCATTCAATATTTCCTTTTTGAACATATATCTCATATTAATCCCGTTGAGTTTCTAGGAAATCTCGATGGATTATCCAATAACCATCAATTCCTAAGAATGATCATTTCAGGTATGCACTCCCGCGAACCTCACGTTTTACGGCGAGATTACCAGTCCAGGCTAAATCCCCTATATCGTAGACTCATATGGTGATGTCGGGATTACCAGTCCAGGCTAAATCCTTTTTAGCGACAAACACTCTTACTGAGTTCGGATTTGAATTTCCAGTCCAGGCTAAATTCAGACCCTAATCGGATTAACCGTCCGGGCTGAATCCATAATGTACAAATATTCTTTGGGAGGCTAGATCACTCGAGGAACACCCGCTCGAGCTAGATCCTATCTATATTTGAGATCAACGGATTACCCATTCGGGCTAAATTCTTTTTGCAACACTTGCAGGATCTCAAAATCACATGCAACATGGTTCATCCATCGAACTTCTTTTCCAACCTCAACCGGGACATTTTTCAACATGTAACTGTTAAGTATGCATTTCATGTATTTTCATGCCATCATCAAACGCAATTATCTTACATTCTTAAATCATGCAATTAGGCATATTATGAGTTTACTTTAAGTTATCCAAACTTACCTGGTATTTATCTCGGTATCGTGTTTCGGTTATTCTAAAACCTTTCGTTTTCCTCGATCGACCTCCAGAATTTGTACCTCGGGGTCTATAAAAATAAAAATAAATCATTAACACCTCACATTGTACTTTTTGAGCCTAAATTTCACCCCCGGTCCAAATGACCGTTTTGCCCCTAACCTTTCACATTTTTATAATGTAGTCCCTAGGCTCATATAATGAAACACATACAATTTCTACCTTACCCAAACCTAGCCGAATATTTTTCCCTCCTATGGTAGCCCACATTTTTCCATTATTTCTCATTTCTACCACACATTTTACACCTTTTTCAAAAAGATCCATTTAGGGGTTTCTCATGAAAATCACCTAGGAAAAGATGTTTAACACACATCCAACATTCATATTCCTTCATAAAACATCAAAATACAAGTAAATCATGCATGGGTAAATTTCTAAACATGAACCCTAGCATGAAATATGGGTAGAAATAGAGAGAGTAAGCTATCGAGATTTCAAAAATAAGAAAAACATTAAAAACGGGGCTTGGGAGCACTTACTATTGAACTTGAAAAGCTTGGAAACCCTAGCTATGGAGAACCCTAAAGTTTCGACAGCAACAAGAAGAGAATGAGCTGATTTTTGACTTATTTTTCCCATTTTATTTCATTAAAATCCCAAATGACCAAAATTCCCTTAAGCCATTTCTTTAAGATTTCCTCCACACAAGCCCATTTTTGTCCAAAAACTTAGAAATTGGAAAAATTGCTCTCCAAGACCTCCTAATTTATAATCTATAGCAATTTCATACAAATTGCTTGTAGAATCGAATTTTTGAAATTTATTAAATTTGGTCCCAAATTTTCAATTGGACACCTTACTCAAAGAATTCCTTCATGAAACTTTAACACATGCATATTGTCATATTCTAGACCTCGTAATAATCATAAAATAAAGATTTTTATCTCGGATTTATGGTCCCAAAACCACTATTCCGACTAGGCCCTATTTCGGGATGTTACATTTCTCCCCCTTAAGGACTTTCGTCCTCGAAAGTCTTACCAGTAAATAGGTTTGGATATTGGCTTCTCATGGTTTCTTCCGGCTCCCATGTAGCCTCCTCCACACCATGTCGATGCCATAAAACCTTTACTAAGGCCACATTTTTATTTCTCAACTGTTTAACCTCATGAGCCAAAATCTTGATCGGCTCATCTCCATAGGTCATGTCTGGTCTAATCTCAATCTCTACCAGTGAAATCACATGAGAGGGGTTTGATCGATATCGTCTTAACATAGATATGTGAAACAACAATGCCAAACGATAGGCTAATGGTCCAACTCTTTCGATGATCTCGTAAGGTCCAATAAATCACGGACTCAGTTTGCCTTTCCGGCCAAATCTCAATACCTTTTTCCATAGAGACACTTTCAAAAATACTCTATCTCCAACTTAGAACTCAATCTCTTTTCTTTTCAGATCAGCATATGACTTTTGCCTATCCGATGTTGCTTTTAAACAGTCTCGTATCACTTTAACCTTTTCTTCAGTTTCCCTGATTAGATCAACCCCGTGAATCTGATTTTCCTTGAGTTCTGTCCAGTACAATGGAGTTCGGCACTTTATTCTATACAAGGCCTCATAAGGCGCCATCTTTAAACTCATTTGAAAACTGTTGTTGTAGGTAAATTCTACCAATGGCAAATACTTTTCCTAACTACCCTGAAATTCGAAGATGCAACATTGCAACATATCCTCAAGAATCTGAATCATCCGCTCAGACTGACCATCGGTCTGTGGGTGAAAAGCCATACTAAAACTCAATTTTGTACCCAGGGCTTCTTGTAATTTCTTCTAGAATCTCGAAGTGAATCTCGGGTCTCTGTCTGAAATAATCGACAGCGGTACCCCGTGTAATCTCACAATCTTAGAGATATACAAGTCGACCAATCTATCAAGAAAGTAATCTGTTCTTACCGAAATAAAATGAGCCGACTTTGTCAACTTATCCACCACAACTCATATAGCATCTTTTTTTTTCGGAGTCAATGGCAATCCTGTTACGAAATCCATAATAACTTTGTCCCACTTCCATTCGGGGACCAACACAGACTGCAACAAATCTGAAGGTACTTGATGTTCAGCTTTAACTTGCTGACATATCAGGTATTTCGATACAAATTCGGAAATGTCTCTTTTCATGCCGTTCAACCAGTACAATTTTTTCAAATCATTATACATCTTGGTACTTCACGGATGATTAGACAGATGTATATCATGTGCTTCTTGCAAGATTTTTTGAATAAGCTTATCATCTTTAGGCACACAAACTCTATCTCTTAACATCAAACATCCATCAGGACCGATCCAAAAATCTGATTCAATGCCCGACTCGCATTGAGTTCTTTTAGCCTGCAGGTCACTATCATTAGTTTGAGCATCATAGATTTCCTGAAGAAATGTCGGCCTAGCCTCGAGCTCTGCCAAGATCGAACCATCATCAAGCAACACTAATCGAGCGTCCATGGATCTCAGTGCAAACAAAGATTTTCTACTTAACGCGTCGGTGACCACATTCGCCTTTCCCGGGTGATAGTCAATGATCAGCTCATAATCTTTAATTAATTCTAACCACCTCTGCTGTCTCAGATTCAATTCTTTTTAAGTCATCAAATACTTCAAACTCTTATGATCGGTAAATACACGTCAGGTCTCACTATATAAATAGTGCCTTCAGATTTTCAAGGCAAAGACAATGGCGGCGAGCTCTAAGTCATGTGTCGGATAGTTCTTCTCGTGTGGCTTCAACTGCCGTGAAGCGTAGGCTATCACCTTGCCATCTTGTATAAGTACACAACCCAGTCCGTTTAAGAAGCTTCAGTTAGCAATGTCTTTAACTTCTCGGCTCAGGCAATACTAAAACAGGAGCTTCGGTTAGCAATGTCTTTAACTTCTCGATACTTTGCTGACACTTTTCCGTCCATTCAAACTTAACGTCTTTCTATAGCAACCTCATCATTGGAGTCGCTATCATTGAGAATCCTTTCACAAATATTCAGTAGTAACCATCTAAGCCCAAAAAGCTTCTAACCTCGGTTACATTCTTAGGCAGTTTCTACTCAACAATAGGAGAGATCTTACTTGAATCCACTCGGATGCCTTCACCCGAAATAATATGACCCAAAAACCCAACTTCTTGGAGCCAAAACTCACTCTTGCTAAACTTAGCATACAGTTGTTTTTCTCGTAAGGTCTGCAACACAGTTCTCAGGTGCTTCGCGTGCTCTATCTCATCATTAGAATAAATCAAGATGTCGTCAATGAAAACAACAACAAACTTATCCAAGTATGGCTGAAAGATCCTATTAATTAGGTCCATGAATACTGCCGGTGTGTTTGTCAACCCAAACAGCATAACAAGAAATTCATAATGACTGTACCTCGTTCTGAAAGCTGTCTTAGGTGCATTCGATTCTTTAACTCGCAGCTGATAATAGCTGGACCCCATATCTATCTTATAAAATATAGTGGCTCCTCTTAACTGGTCGAACAAATCATCGATCCTTGGCAAAGGGTATTTATTCTTGATAGTCACATTGTTCAGTTGTCGATAATCTATACATAGCCTCAACGAACCATCTTTCTTCTTTACAAACAATATGGGGGCACCCCAAGGTGAAACGCTTGGCCTTGTAAAATCTTTATCCGTCAGCTCTTGCAACTATGCTTTTAATTCTTTCAGCTCGGTTGGCGCCATCCTCTATGGAGCAATAGAAATGGGAGCTATTCCTGGCACCAATTCAATACCAAACTCTATCTCTCTTTCAAGAGGTAATTCGGGAAATTCCTCTGAGAATACGTTGGGATATTCACATACTATTGGCACAGACTCAATCTTTAACTCTGTTTCTTTAGCGTTCAATACAAAAGCAAGGTAGGCTTCGTACCCTTTTCTCATATATCTCTGAGCAACCATCACTGTGACTACAACTGACGGCATACCCAATTCTCTTGAATCAACCCGTAGAATCTTACCATCTGGGCATTTCAATTTTATATAGTTACTATCACAATTCACAATTACATCATGTAGGGCTAACCAATCCATACCAAGTATTACATTAAACTCATCAAATGGTAACAACATGAGGTTAGCCAGAAAGCAATGACTTTGAATCGTCAAAGGGCAATTCTTACAAACTTTATCAACCATGACTGATTTGCCTAGTGGGTTCGACACTCTAATGATAAACTCCGTAGGTTCAATGGGTATGTTCATACTAGACACCAATCTCATGCAAATGTATGAATGCGTCGACCCCAGATCAATTAAGACAACAACACATATATTGAAAAGAGAAAAAGTACCCGTGATGACGTCAAGAGTAGAGACTTCCTCTCGAGCGCGTATTGCATACGTTCTTGCCGGGGCTCGAGCCTCTAATTTTGCAGTGTTTTTGGCAACAACTCGACTACCACTAGCATTCCTGGATACCTCGGAGGTCTACCTTGTGCAGTAGGAGCACTCGACTTCGGGGCTACTTTCACTTCTTTTTCAATTCACTCAAGACAGTCCCTAAAAAAGTGGTAAAGAGAACCACATCTAAAGCATGCACCACTCTTCATTTGGCACTCTCCAAAGTGAAATTTGTTGTAGCTCTTACACTTCAGTTTTTGGTCATCAACACTCCCCACACTAGTCACCATCGAGGAGAAAGACTTCTGATTTCGTCATTTGGAGCATCTCGCTTTACCCGAATATCCTACCGATAAAGTGGAGCGTTCATGTTGGTTCCTTGATTTCTTTGTGAGAAATATGAGCGTCTTACCGTTGGATCTCTTGCTCGAAAATAAAGCCTCTCTCTTCATTTGCTTTCTTTCATTATTGAGCTCCTCGGCCTTCTTGGCCTGATTAGCTAATGCGGTGAACTCCCATATTTCAAGAATCCCAATCAACAACTTGATTTCCTCATTCAGACCTTCCTCAAAGCGTTTACACATTTCTGACTCGATTTGAACCCACTCAGCTGCATACTGACTTAGCCTTACAAACTCCCTTTCGTATTCTGTCACAGTCTTATTCCCTTGTTTGAGTTACAGGAACTCCTTTCACTTCGAGTCTAAGAACCTTTGACTGATGTATTTCTTCCTAAACTCTGCTTGGAAAAATTCCCAAGTGATATTTTCCTTTGGCACCACCGAAGATACGGTCTTCCACCAATGGTATGCAATATCCTTCAAGAGAGACACGGTACACTTTAAGCACTCCTTGGGTGTGCACGATAATTCATCTAGTACCCGTGTAGTATTCTCAAGCCAGAACTCGGCTTTTTCAGTATCATCCTCGATTTTGGCTCTAAATTCCTCAGCCCTATACTTTCTAAGCTTATCTACAAGGGCCTTACCAATTCTTACCGGTGCCATACCTCGTGGTAAATCCTCATCACGTTGATTAGGGGGCAGGGAAGGTCGTGATATGTTGGGGCAATTCCTTAGATAATCCCTAAACCATTCATCCATCATGTTAAAGAAGGCGGCTCTGTCCCCTTCCTGGCCTTCAATCATAAACCTTCTACTACTACTAGATACAACTCATTGTACGGAAGCTGGAGCATGGCTCTTGGCTCCCTCGAACTCATCTTGTGCTTGATTGGAAGAAATTTACTATATTCAAAAACAATTTAAGCAGTTAGGAGATATCACACTATCAATGTTCATATAATGGCATGTATAGCGAACCTCAATACTCTCTACGGTAGTCCTAAAACTGACAAAACCGTAGCTCTAATACCACTAAATGTAACACCACTCACTCATAATCAGCGCTGGGACAGGGTTCAAGGCGTTACCAGGTTTAAACTTTCACAACATACAAATCCAGCTCACCAAATTTTGCCCAAAATTAAAAATTTTCAAACACATACATATTGTCCCTTGTACAGGCCTTCGAGGCCTAAGACATACGTCGGGGTGGTCCGAGACAAAACCGAAAACATTTGATAGACTTTGGGCAACTTTAATTTTTTTGCCTTGAGTCACACTCCCGTATGGGTGGGGACATGTGGTCACACACGTCCGTATGGCTTGGGTCACACCCATGCCCTTAGCCCGTGTAACTCTATATTTATGACGTCAGCATGCATTTAGGGGCACACGGCTAAGACACACGCCCGTGTGTCTAGCCCGTGCACTATACTAACTTAAAATTTTAAGTGCAGGGGACGCATGACCATACCACACGCCCATGGGGGCGAGCCATGTGTCACACACGACCTAGACACACGCCCGTGTGTCTACCCGTGTAGACCTTGTTATGCAATTTTCCAAGCCTTTGGTCACCTTCTATCAACCAATCACACTTATAGGTTACTTTAATGCATGATAAGGCCAAATTATACACTTATACAAAACCTTAATAAACCTCATATCATCGGTTTTATGTATGCTAGATTACTTCCCTTTTTGTATTAAGGGTTTCTATATCTCCTTGACACATTCAAGATTGGTTCATTCTTATAACTCATTGCCAATTAAAACCAAGCCATCACATATGAACATAAACAAGCATAGATTTGTAGGCCATAGCCTACTTCAAAATGAGCCAATTCCCATGGCCATATACAAAAAGATATGTATATCTTTATATGCCTTCATCTTGGCAAATCAAATGACACATATAACAAAATACTCAAAAGTTCTATACATGCCATTGAACGAAACAAAAGTGTCTATATACCAAAGCTAGACCAGTTGATAGTGTGTTGACTCTCCAACCGTCTTCCAATCTTTGCTAGTCCTCGAGCTCTGTAAGATAGGGAAAAAAGAGGGTTAAGCATTTACATGCTTAGTAAGCCCGAATAACTGGAAAGTAAACTTACCGATTATTTAACATAAAACCATATTAGGCAATAGAATCAACAAGCATGAAAATGGTATCCCTATCACATGCACTCAATCAACAAGTTAGTCACAATAATAATGTACCATGTAATTTGTCTTAGATGAGCTCATCATTCAATATTTCCTTTTTGAACATATATCTCATATTAATCCCGTTGAGTTTCTAGGAAATCTCGATGGATTATCCAATAACCGTCAATTCATAAGAATGATCATTTCAGGTATGCACTCCCACGAACCTTACATTTTATGGCGGGATTACCTGTCTAGGTTAAATCCCCCATATCGTAGACTCATATGGTGCTGTCGGGATTACTAGTCCAGGCTAAATCCTTTTTAGCGACAACCACCCTTACTGAGTTTGGATTTGAATTGCCAATCCAGGCTAAATTCAGACCCTAATCAGATTATCCGTCCGGGCTGAATCCATAATGTATAAATATTCTTCGGGAGGCTAGATCACTCAAGGAACACCCGTCTGGGCTAGATCCTTTCTATATTTGAGATCAACGGATTACCTATCCGGGTTAAATCCTTTTTGCAACACATGCAGGATCTCAAAATCAAATGCAACATGGTTCATCCATCGAACTTCCTTTCCAACCTCAACCAAGACATTTTTCAACATGTCATTGTTAAGTATGCATTTCATGTATTTTCATGCTATCATCAAGTGCAATTATATTACATTATTAAATCATGCAATTAGGCATATTATGAGTTTACTTTAAGTTATCCAAACTTACCTAGTATTCGTTACGGTATCGTGTTTCGGTTATTCTGAAACCTTTCGTTTTCCTCGATCGACCTTTGGAATTTGTTCCTTGGGGTCTATAACAATAAAAATGAATTATTAACACCTCACATTGTACTTTTTGAGCCTAAATTTCACCCTCGGTCCAAATGACCATTTTGCCCCTAACTTTTCACATTTTTACGATTTAGTCCCTAGGCTCGTATAATGAAACACATACAATTTCTACCTTACCCAAACCTAACCGAATATTTTTCCCTCCTATGGCAACCCACATTTTTCCATTATTTCCCATTTCTATCACACATTTTACACCTTTTGAAAAAAGGTCTTTTTAGGGGTTTTTCATGAAAATCACCTAGGAAAATATGTTTAACACACATCCAACATTCATATTCCTCCATAAAACATCAAAATACAAGTAAATCATGCATGGGTAAATTTCTAAACATGAACCCTAGCATGAAATATGGGTAGAAATAGAGAGAGTAAGCTATCGGGATTTCAAAAATACGAAGAACATTAAAAACGGGGCTTGAGAGCACTTACTATTGAGCTTGAAAAGATTGGAAACCCTAGCTATGGAGAACCCTAAAGTTTCGACAGCAAAAAGAAGAGAATGAGCTGATTTTTTACTTATTTTTCCCATTTTATTTCATTAAAATGCCAAATGACCAAAATGCCCTTAAGTCATTTCTTTAAGATTTCCTCCATACAAGCCCATTCTTGTCCAAAAACTTAGAAATTGGGAAAATTACTCTCCAAGAGCTTCTAATTTATAATCTAAAGCAATTTCATACAAATTGCTTCTAGAATCCAAGTTTTAAAATTTATTCAATTTGGTCCCAAATTTTTAATTGGACATCTTATGCAAAGAATTCCTTCATGAAACTTTAACACATGCATATTATCATATTCCAGACCTCAGAATAATTATAAAATAAATATTTTGATGTCAGATTTGTGGTCCCGAAACCACTATTCTGACTAGGCCCTATTTCGGGATGTTACACCATTAGAAGGTGTGTTAACTCGATACTAGCTGTTAGGTTTCAACATGGAGCAAGGGATGTCACAGCATAGGGAGCAGAATAATAAAAGTCCAAAACTGTCGTCAATGTCGCGGCACAAGATAAGGATGTCACGACATACCCCTGAAGACACCCTAAAGTTTAGCATATTGCCCTTGATGTCGCGACACAAGACCTGGTGTGTTGTGACATCGCCTTTGTATAGGAAATTAATATGAGCTAAGGGCATTTTGGTCTGCACAATCTAAATTTAAGCTCAGGAATGTCAGCTGACCTAGGGTTAAGGATAACAAACATTCTAAGTCTATAAATAGGCTTAGTTAACACATGTTAGGGACCATTTTTAGTTGTATAATTTTCTCTTTAAATTTTAGTCTTTAGTTTTTCCGTTCTCTTAGGTTTTAGATTTTATTTTTGTTCTTCTTATTTTTTTTAGGATATCAGATTTTGGAATTCCTATCAAACTCTACGAGGATTCTGCGCTTAAATCTAATACAATTAGGCTTCTTCTAAACTCTACTCTTGAAATTGTTCATTATGTTCATTCTTTCATTCAAGTTTATATTGTTTATTAGATCTATGAGGAACTAATCTTCCTATGGGGGATTAGCGAGTAGAAGTATGAATAATTAACTATTTAGTAGGGATTCCTCAATGGATCAGTTGTTCAGGAAAAGAAGAATCTAAACCCTAGGCCTGACAACCTTAAGAAGTTATCAAGGTAGGAACTAACCCAAATTTGGTATTGTCTATCTTTGAATACCTTAACCTTGAATTGGTCTAGACTATGAGGTTGGAAGATAAGTAGTTCTTACCAACTCAATATTTCAGTGGACATAACGAAATATCCTACTAAGTTATTGACTAGTTGATTAAACAAGGAAACTCGAGATGACAATTGATTATGACTACCAAAATGAGCTAATCACTCAGGCCCAAATTTGATTTACATTTGATTATTTGGTTTCTTGTTTTTGTTTATTTCTATTTCCTTTCTTATTATTTTATGACTTATTCAAAAACCCTTCTTTTAATTCTTTGTACTATATTTTGATTAGAGTATTAATTATATCTATTAATCTTTAGATTAAAATTAACTTAGTGTTTGCCTCTTTTGGGTATGATCCTTGGAGTGCTTACATACTCTATTGTAACTACATTACAACCTGACCCGTATACTTGCGAATACTGCTTTTTCACATTTTTTGTGCAAGATTTCTACTTTGGATGTTGGTATGTCTGAAGGCGGTCAAATTGTTGAAGCCGTTACTGGGGAGGCATCGTCACTTTCATATTGATAGAATTAGGAAATATTCAGATTATAGTTATGGTTTTTAGTTATTTTATTGCTTGCTAACATTACTAACATGTTTTGTTCTCAAGGAATCCTAGTGCACATTCTCACCCAAGATCTCCGTAGCAGTGACCATAGAAATCAGTTTAGAAGAAATAATGGATAACTTTGACTCCATGTGGTTGGATAAGGACCTAGATTACGATAGTGATATCTATTGTAATAGCCCGTTTTCAGTGATGTCGGAAACAGTAGTTTTGGAACCACAATTTCAACGAGTGAGTAAACATTTTAATGTTTATTTATTTTTTATAGGGTTAAATTATAGTCGTATCCATATTAAAAAATGCTACAAGGGACCTTGGTTCAACCCATAATTACCAACTTTTCACAATAAAACCTATGAATTTACACTTTCAACAATTTAATCCCTAATTCAAAATTCATCAAAAATCACTTAACAAAACAAGTTTGTTTAACAACCAAGATTAATAATCTATCAAATAACTTCAAAACATATTCAAAAACAACAATGGCAAGTCCCTTAACCTTTAACAGTTTTGCAAATTAACCCCTAGGCTAGCAAGACTGAGCTAAATCTCAAAAACATAAAAATCATTAAAAACATGACAAATTTACATACCATGCAAAAACAAAGAGTTGGCCTAACCTTCCTTTTTCTCTAATGGATATTTTAGGTTTTTGAAACAAAAATGGAGAAGATAACATCTTTCTTTTGTATTTTATTTACTTAAATTTTCTTTTATTTACTAAATTACTACTTTAACCTTATTATTAATCAAATTTTTCAATAAAACCTTGTCCATAACTATCCACTAACTTAATTATGGTATATTTACCATCTAAGTACATTAACTTTCCTTTCCATAGCCATTTAGCCCTTTAAACCAATAGATACCCACTTTTGCAACCTTTACGATTTAGTCATTTTTATTTAATTAACCATTTAAACTTCAAAATTTCTTAACGAAACTTTAATACGACCTTAAAATAATCTCATAAATGTTAAATAAATATTAAAATAATAACCCACTCATCAGAATTGTGGTCCCAAAATCACTGTTTTTGATGCATTGAAATTGGGCTGTTATATGGTTCTTCTAAGAAAGGAAACATTCTTTGTTTTCTTATTTCCTATAAGAGGGTTCTACTCTCGGGATTTCTAAATTACTATAGTTGTTTATAGGGATACTTTGTCTTTAACACGCCAACCCACGGTTAACTGAACTATGTATCAATACTCAGCAAAAATAATAATACATTAGTAAAGACACTTAAACCAGAATTCAGAAATATTGAAAACAAATTGAATGTTTTCAAAAGCTTAGAAATATTTGTTCCTCATTGGCTCTGATACAAGAATAGTCCTCAGAATCTGGGAATTGGATGTATTATAATAGTATGGAAATATTAGAAATAATAATTTGAAATTAAATTTGATTGGTTTTAAATTTAAATTTTTGAAAAACAAAAATAGTTTGAAAAAAAAAGTTAGATTCTCTGTAGAAAAAAAAGATTGTAATCTAATAATATATTCTCTGAAAAATAGCAATTATGTAGGTTTGGAAATAATGTAAGGATAAGATCCCTCCAAACAAAGATGTAAAAAGGCAAGAGCCCTCTATAAAAGACTATTAATTTTTCAACGAAAGGTATGACTTCAAAACACTCAATACAGAGATCAAAAGTTTGTTTCTCTGAAATTTTCTAGTTTTCACAATTTAAGTTTTCAAACTATTTAAGTTTTTCAAAAGTTTAAATTTAAAGCCAATCAAATTTAAGCTTTCAAATTATTATTTCCAATATCTCCATACTCTTATAAAAATAAATTTAAAAAATATAATACATCAAATACATTAAAATAAATATTTCCCAACAATTTGAAAATACGTTAAAAAAGTCTTTATACTTAAATAACATAAAGATAGTTACAACTTAACAAGCAAATACCTTTAAAATAGTATCATCATTAACAATAAAAGAAGAGTTATACAATATCCAAATAATAACAATTAAATAGTAGCAATTTAATAACAAAATGGTAGCAAAACAACAACAAAACAGCTGATTCTTGCCGAGCTGAGGCCAAAAAATCCTACCTGAGGCTTGACACATTAGAAAACGGGTTTTATTTTTTTTGTTCAAGCTTTTTTTTCAGACCTATATTTTTACTCAAAACCTCTTACTTTTAGAACGAAAACTTGAACAAATAACCTTTACCAGCATGAGATCTAAGTGTAAGGGATCACTTTTCCTAATTATTTGTGATCAAATTTGGTGTTAAAAATTCATATAAAAATTGTGTTAAAAATAAAATAATAAACGCTACAACTAATAATAATAATAAAACGGGCCAGATACTGTTCATTGTATTATGAAAGTTATTACTATAATAATAAAGAAGATGTAGATTAGTAAAGTCAGAAAAATACACTAATTTCATTATCCATCCTCGTACTCAATATTTAGCATTCAATAATTATGTTTACATTTTATCAAGTTTACACAATTTTATCTGAGGCATAATTCAGATGCGGGCCTTGGATTGGTGAATTGGCCTATAAATTTCCATATTCAAAGATTGAATTGTTGTGAATTTAATTTTTAAAATGAAATTTTAAATAAGGGATAAATCAAGTATTTTTGTTTCAAAGTTGATATTTTAAATTAAGTCAGGGTTTGTTTAATTTTGGGTTCAATTAAATTGAAAACTTATTTTAATTTCTTCTTAGTTTAATATAATTTAATTTTTAAAATTTTGACATGAAATAAGGTGGATATTTGGATATCCGTTTTGAGAAAATAAAATAAAATTTGTTTTAAATGAAAAAGTCATTTTGGTTTTGGGATTTAATTGCCGAAATTAAATGTGTTTTGCAAAATGAAATTGATTTCTTCTCTTTTGAAAATCAAATTTTGAGTTTAACTTCTTTAAAAGCAAATCTATTTATTTTACTAAAGCCCAAATCAGATTGAAATTTCATATTTATGGCTTAGTTTGGATGAGCGGTGTGTTTACCTCCGGTGAAATTAAAAACAGCGGTGGCGGTGAGATTGGTTACTGTAGCGGTGAGATTAGAAACAGCGGTGGAGTGTGTGTTTGGATTCAAACGCAGCTGTAGCGGTGAGGTGAAAATAAAAAATGACTATTAAGGACATCAGATTAGAATTGATATATAATAGAGGTTTTTAAATTATTTTACTTATATAAAATTACTAAAATATGTAAATTTATAAATTCATTTAATAAAATATTAAAATTTATCTTCCAATATTTTATTATAAATATTTTAATAAATTATATAATAAATTTAAATTATTTATTAGATAAAATAATAATAATTTTTAATTTTTTATAGTTAAATATTCTTTTATAACAATGATAAATATTATTTTCGCAAATAGTAACATTATACTTGGATCAAATTTTGAAGTATCTAAACGAATGATTTTTAATAAAAATGGTTCCCAAATCTGAAAACAACTGTGGTTGGGGAAGAAATTAATTTAAGTTTCAAGGCTAAAATGGTAAAATAATAAATAAAAGTATGGGTATGTTTGTCTCAAAAAAATACCTACAATTGTATCGCCTTTCATCGCAATTTGAATCCTCCACTGTTTTTGAGCATATCGTGTGTGAAATAAGTTTTCATCAGCCTTTGTCTTTGTTGAACCAAACAGCATACTAGTGAGTTTACTATCCCTCACTGCACCACACTGGCCTTCACTGGTAAACCAAAGGAGGCATTACTTTTTAGAGTGATAGACCAACCCGAGGCCCAATTTGTGTTGCTGCTAGGATTGAATCCACACCATTTTTAGGGTCCATCAAAATAATCAAATTAAAATGATGTCTTAAACACAAAATCAACCCAAACCCCAAATACCATCACCGCTCATAATCTTCCACTATTGACACACCGCAATTTGAGCGTTTAGCGACCGACGGTGCCGTTACTGCGAAATAGTGGCTACAAAACCACTATCCAATCGCTATTTGAATCCCTGGTTTTTTTCTACAGTTCACATAATCGTAATATGCGAACACTCATTGGTGGATATAAGGGGTAAGTAAAGGGACAGTAAACCCTAAAATTTACATACCATTTCCTTGAATTTTATTATATTAAACCCCTTAAAAATTTATAATGTGTTCCCCAAACCCCCTCCCAATATATATATGTACTTTAATTTTATTTATATTTTAAATCATGTGCTTAACGAATCAAATTTATAAGTAGCAAATTTACTTGATGATAAGAGAAATAAATATGAATAAAATTAAATAATAGTTGTTAATTTTTTTAAAAGCCTAGCTAGCAAACTCCAAGCGACAATTTAATAATAGGTATAGTGGACCAATACCCATC
The DNA here is from genome assembly GCA_025698465.1 of Gossypium longicalyx. Classification (NCBI taxonomy): domain Eukaryota; kingdom Viridiplantae; phylum Streptophyta; class Magnoliopsida; order Malvales; family Malvaceae; genus Gossypium; species Gossypium longicalyx. The sequence continues at coordinate 6,218,995 of CM046998.1, read as the reverse complement.
ATTGAGTAGAACATATCTTAGATCCAAGTCGATTCAACGGTTAGTTTCGAATATCAAAGAAGAAAGCTTTTTAGATTTTGGTTCATAGATTCGAAATGTTCAAAATTATTTCATGAAAAATATGAGCGAAAGAAAAGAAGGGGAAGGAGAGCTTCGATTGGTGCAGACAGTGCTAATAGAGAAGGCCATACAACAACAATTTTAACAACCCGGTAACTTAAATGAAAACTTTCAAATAGTTCAATGACCATTTTATAACTTTTTAAACTTAAATGGTCAAAACATAAACTTATTTATAATTTGGTGACCTTAAGTTAATTTATCCTTATAAAAAAATTCATAAATTCACGTTTTCACTTTTAAAATATATGTGTTTCCTCGTTTTAATACTTAAATTTTTTTAAATTATTTTAGTACCTAAAATATTTCACTTTTGATACTCTTACCAAAAGAAGTCCAAGATTTCATTTTGAGGCTTGGTGGACCATGGAGGAAACGATTGGAAAAGTTATCAAGGAAACTTGGGAGTCTAGTTCAGGAATGTTATTCGAGAAACTAGAACGATTACAAGTACGGTTGGAAAAATGGGCTAGCAACATTAGAAGGAAGAGGGAGAGCCTAAAACGGAAGTTAACCAAGGAGCTGGAGCGTCTGATGGAGAAGGATAGGGATGATGACACGATGGCTCGGATTATTGATACGAAGATTCACCTCAATTTGGAGATCGACAAAGATGAATTGTATTGGGAGCAAAGAGTTAGAGCCAATTGGCTCCAATTTAGGGATAAGAATTTGACTTATTTTCACAAATGTGCTTCAGCCCGTAGAAGAGCAAACACAATTTCTAGACTGGTTTTGGACGATGAGAGGGAAATTACGGAGGAGTCAGAGATTAATGAGAATACCACTTGGTTTTTTCAGGAGCTATTCACGTCAAAGGCAAATGGGGATTCAAGTCACCTGCTAATAGGCATTGAAGGGTGCATCTCTCACAAGGAAAATGAAGCTTTACTGTCTCATTTCAAGGAAGAAGAAATTTGAAACGCACTAAAAGGGATGGGACCTACCAAAGAACCTGGACCGGATGGGTTTCCAGCAATGTTTTTTCAAAAGTATTGCCATATAGTAGGGAAGGAAGTCGTAGAGTATTGTTTGGGGATTTTGAATAACAAAGAAGAGGTTGCCTCATTTAATAACACAGATATTGTGCTTATTTCAAAACTCCCAAGGCCCACTAAACTTGTGAATTTCAGGCCCATTAGTTTATGTATAGTCATGTATAAAATTGTGGCGAAAACTATAGCTAATCGCTTGCAAGATGTTATTAGAAAGTATGTCGACAAGGTACAAAACGCTTTTGTCCCGGGGTGACTTATCTCTGACAATGTGATTTTAGCTTATGAAATTTTACATACATTTCATCAAAAGCATAAAGGGAAAAAAGGACTTATGGCGGTGAAGCTTGATATGAGTAAGGCATATGATAGAGTTGAGTGGAGTTTTATAAAAGAAGTGATGCTAAAAATGGGATTTGCAAACGAATGGGTAGAGCTAATAATGAGGTGCATTTCAACAGCTTCGTACGCGGTCATTACTAATGGAAGGAGAGGCAGACTTTTTCAATCTTCTAAGGACTACAACAAGGCAACCCACTGAGCTCATTTTTTTTCTTATATGCAGTGAGGGTATTTCATCGTTACCGAGACTCGCAAAGAAAGAAAATCTGTGGAAAGGTGTAAAAGTAAGTAGGAGAGGGCCAGAGATAACCCACTTATTATTTGCAGACGATTGCATGATGTTTGGGGAAGCAATAGAAAGAGGGGCAATGGTCTTGAAAGATATACTCAAAGAATATGAAAGTTGTTCGGGTCAATGCATAAATTTCAATAAATCAACAATTTTCTATAGCTCCAACACAACAGATGATAAAAGAACGGAAGTATCTTCTTTGTTAGGAGTAAGGATCTCAACAAATCCTGAAAAGTATTTGGGTTTGCCTAATGTGGTGGGGAGAAGGAAGAGAGAGTCCTTTCAGTACTTACTAGATAGAGTATCTGAGCGCGTGGAAGGGTGGAGTACAAGATTGCTTTCTCAAGGGGGTAAGGAGGTTTTCATTAAATCAGTATTACAGGCTATACCAACCTATACTATGTCTTGTTTCCTGTTACCTAACTCTTTATGTGGTCGGTTGGAAAGCATTTTTGCTAAGTTTTGGTGGCAAAAAGGGTTTGGGAATAGAGGCATTCATCGGTGTCAGTGGAGATACTTGTGTCGACCAAAAAGTGAAGGAGGACTGGGGTTCAGGAATTTGGCTTAGTTTAATATAGCTCTTTTGGCTAAACAAGGGTGGAGACTTCTAGTTAATCTGAATTCCTTAGTGGCACAAGTTTTGAAAGCGAAGTATTTTCCAGAAAATAATTTTCTTGATTCGCGTTTGGGGAATCGAAGTTCGTATGCATGGCGTAGTATTTGGGCGGCCAAGGGATTATTGGAAAAAAGGTTTGATTTGGAAGGTTGGCACGGGTACGAGCATTTCAATTAGAGATGATATATGGATTCCAGATTATATGACTTTAAGACTATCAAACGAGAATGTGGATTTACGCTTAGATACAGTTGATGAGCTAATTATTAATAATGAAAGAATCTGGAATAGAGATTTAATAGTTAATACCTTTCCAGATGAAGTAACCAAATTGATCCTTCGTATCCCTTTGGCGATGGAACCTCAATCAGACTCTCTGGCTTGGAATGGTGAACCTTCGGGTGAGTTTTCAGTAAAGAGCGCCTATAAACTATCACAAAGTGATGATCCTAGAGCTTATCCTGTACATAATAACTATAGGGATTTTTACAAAAATCTTTGGTGCCTAGATCTTTCTACTAAGATTAAAATTACAATCTGGAGAATCGCCTGGAACTATCTACCTACTCGGGTAAACATGTTACATAGGAGATTAGCAAGCAACTCAACATGTCCGTAATGTGGTTTGGAAGTAGAAACAATAGACCACTTTTTTCGAAAATGTCCTTTGTCAGTGGCAGTATGGGAAGCATTACCTATCTTTAATCTTACACAGAGGACAAACTTAGAGTTTGAGAAGTGGCTTACCAATGCATTTGGTTTGCTCCCTCGGGATCAGCGAATGACTTTTTGTGGGGCGCTTTGGGCTATCTAGGGAGATCGAAACACTCGGATTCATGAAAACACAAACAGATCAGGTCAGAAGATAGCGAAATACATCCAAAAATTTTTATATGAAATCGATGAGGCAGGTATTAAAACCCATAAGGCCCTTAAGGATGAAGTCAAATGGAATCATCCACCTGGGCAGGTAGCAAAAGTAAACTTTGATGGGGCTTATGATATGAGAAACCACCAATCGGTGTCAAGGATCGTGGTCAGAGATAATAAGGGTCATGTTCTCATTTCTTGCACAGAACTTCACAGAGGGGTGGCCTCTCCTTTCGCTGCGGAAGCCATCGCTTGTCGAAGGGCAACTCAGATTGGCCTGGAAATGAACCACCCAGAAACCATTATAGAAGGCGATTCTTTAACAATAATTAAGAAATGCAAGGCTACAAACTTGGATAAATCGCAAATAGGGGCTTACATACACGATATTCAAAAGATGAAGTCCAGGGCCAGAAAGTTAATTTTCGCTTATATCCCAAGATCAGCGAATAGACTAGCTCATATTCTAGCAACAGAGTCGCTTAAGAGGAAAGAAGAAATATACCTGGTCGAGGGCATTCCCAGTTACGCGGAAGGTATTATGCGAAGTGAGAGGGTTCAAGAACCAAATTGAAGATTAGCAGAGCAGGAGGAAGGGGGAGAGTTTCAAAATGAATCTGTAACACTGACTTTGAAATTCGACCCCTTGGTAAAGGACGCTGCCATTAAAGCTTGAAATGAAAGAAAAGATGGAGAGTTAGTCGTCAGTTTTCTAATTGGGCAAAGTGGGCGGTGGTTTTTAAATTTTCCTTAGTTATTTAATTTTTATGATTTTTTTTCTTACGGGCCTACCTGTGTTGGGCCCAGTGTTTTGCTTGATTCAATTTGTAAACTTTATCTTAATCTATTTAAAGCCCAATCTGATTTTGATTTCAAAAAAAAAAAATTTCACTTTTGCCGTTTTAGAGAGAACCTTGTTTTGAAAAAGGGAAAACTACATTATTAGTCACTAAACAATGGGCAAGTTTTTATTTTGGTCATTTAACTAAAAAAACTTATAATTTGATCATTGAACTATTAAAAAATTTTCATTTAAGCCACTGAACTATTCAAAAGTTTTATTTAAGTCACTAGGTTATTAAGTTTTTTTTAAAGTTTCGCCAGCATGCTTTAAGCGACTATTTGACGATTGATATGATGAATCAGTACCCATCAATGAGTAGAAAAACTCACTTTAGATCCAAGTTGATCTAACGGTCAGTGTCAGAGATAGGAGAAAAAAGTTGTTTGAATTTTGATTTACAGATCCATGATTTCCAAAGCTATTTAATGAAAAAAAACTAAACTATAGAATAAAAGGGGAAAGAAAACTTCTGATTAGTGCAAACAGTGCAAACAAAGAATGCTATATAGCATTGACTTTAACATCTCAGTAACTTGAATAAAAACATTTGAATAGTTTAATGACCAAATTGTAACTTTTTTAGTTAAGTGACTAAAACAAAAACTTATCTATAATTTAATGACTAATAGTATAATTTACCCTTGAAAAAACAAAAACTTCCTAACTGATTAAAGAGTGGGATGCTATGTCACTGCAATTCACCACTCTTTATTAGTTAGTGTTGCTTATCACTCGGATAAAACCGATAAATTCTTTCAAGAATTTGGTTAAATCATATTTGCAGTTAAAATATTTCATAGGTTAGAATTTAATTTTTATATTTTTATTTTCAAAAATTTATTTCCTCTGCTTTTAAGATTTTAAATTGATAGTTTTTTTTATTAAATTTATTAATGTGACATTTTGAATTTTTTTTTTAAAAATACTCATTTAATTGCAATGTAACATTCTTAAATTAAAGTAGGTTCAGTGCCCCAAAAGAATTGGTAGTTGTTAGGCTAACTCAGGCTTGATGGCATAGGCGTAGTTAGGAGGGCTGGCACGGAAAAAAATAGTCACTTGATAGCAATGTAACATTCCTAAGTTAAGGTAGGTTCAATGTCCCAAAAAAATCGTAGTTGTTAGTAGTTCTGGATTGATGGTAGAAGTGTAATTAAGGGTCCTGGCAAGAGCCCCGACACCCCTCCTAAAATAAAAATTTTTTATTTAGGCTTTTTAAAATTTTTAAAATTTTAAATTAGTAAAGGTAAAATTATACTTTTACCCTCTTAAAATAATAATTGATTTAATTCTTTAAAAAATATAAAAAAATATAAATTATTAAATGGTGAACACTATTGTAATTACAATTTTATTTTTCCCCCATAAAAAGCTTTCTAGTTTCGCCCTACTTGATGTCTGCTTTCCTTGGTTTCAAATGCCTGGCTAGCAAAGCCTTAAGGGGGGAAGCAAAGTCAGTAACTAGACCATAGGAAGAGAAAGGATTGATCCAAGATCTAGGCAAAAGGGAATTGATTTAGGCATGTAAAGGCTCAAGGCCTAGGAAATGAATCGCTAGGAAGATCTCTTCTTTCGTTTAAACCAAGTAGGCCATAAACCAAAGGTTTGATCGCTGTGCTTTCCCCTTATTGTTAGTCCTCTTACCATACACCACTTCGTATGGTTACTTCCCCCCTTAACATACGCCGATTCACATCGTTTTTATAGGCAAACTCTGCAGTTGGAAGGACTTATTCCCACTTGCTTGGTCTCCCTTGCACTAAGCTCCTCCAAAAGTCTTCCAGTAAACCGACGACTGGAATCTGGCCATCCTGAGTCATAAGCATTGCTAAACCTCAGTTCAGTGCCTAATTTCTTCCGTAACACCCTCCATTTGGTGTCTTGATCGGACGTAATGCTCCCCTTTCGTCATAAGGCATGGTTTCTCACCAACTAATGATGATATCATATCACGATCATGTGGTAGCCCCGTTCGAATTCCATATGCAAATTTTAATTGAAATAAAAAAACCCGATTCAAATTTACGAAAAATACAAAGGGATCAGTGATTGAGTATAAATGGTTTTTACATTTCATTTGCGTGGATGGTCTGGCAAGCATTTTTCTTAGCTGACCACTTTATTAGATTCTCTCAGGGAATTTTTTAGGCCTTGGCATGTCAATTGCAGATTTACAGACACGAATACTGTTAGCTGGCATATGTCTACTTTCATGAAGACAACCATTTTACTAGTCAAGAGAAGCATTGGTTTTCAATTTAGACAGATACATTTTATGCATTTCTTTTTACTTTATTGTTCAATGGTGCAAACTTCTCAAATGAGTAAGGTTTTCTTATACTCATCCAGCTTATTCTATACTACCTTCATTTGAGGAAAGTAGCATAGAAATTTGTGCTTGTTTAAGTAGTGTAATGTTCCTTTTTTACTACAATTTGCTTTCAAGGAAAATTATCAATGATGAATGCAGTAGTTATATAACCCTTTTAAATGCCATATGATTAATATAGTAATTCGATTTTTGAAATGCATATGCTTGACTTCCTTGATTTATTTATTCTTCTCTTGATATTAAGACCCAGATTCGACCACACTTGGTTGATTGTTTTATTGCAGCTGCAAGTCATTAACAAACTCAGCCCATTAAATGTGGGTTTTAAAATTTAACAAGGTTAAGAAACTGCCATATATATAAATACAAGTGATTATTTCTTAATCCTATAAGGAAAAGATTCGTTGTGATTGTATCAAATAATAATATAAAGATGTATATATAATTATTAAAAAATAAATAAAAACTAAAAATTTTAAATATTGAGAAGAGTTGAGTGTCGAACTCTCAATAGAAAGTATTGTTCCACTCGAGGGAACACCTCAATTGACAGTTGGTGTAGATACAATCTGCAAGTATACTTTATATAATTAATATTTCTAACAATACATATACCTCTCTTATGAGCTTACAAGTTTGTATGTACACCAACCATCAACTAAGACACCAAATAATACTTTCCATTAAGAGTCAAAAATCCAATTTCTCTCGACAATAAATACACCTGGACGGAATTGATGAACACCACCTATATTCAACTACCATTTTTACAAATTCACATTAAAGAACTGAAGGGCTTTATTATTATTAGTATTATTTCTTTCTTTTACCTTTTATGATGTTTACAAGTTCACAGCCTAGTAACCTTCTCCACCACAAAAGGCGGTACGGAAATAGAGTCTCTCCTACCTACATTACTTCTCTTTACTTTTAAGGGAAACCGATGGCATGAGCAATAAAAATAAATTCAATAATTAAAATTATTTTGTTGTATTTATATTTATCATAATATTATTTTTAGTTACATTATTACAAAATATTTTTTTTTATTTCACAATGCAACATTAATAAATTTAAATTTTATAATATTAGTAATTAAACCTAAATTTTTAAAATTTAAAAGTTAAATTTTTTTATAAATTTCTAAATAATAAAATAATTTATAATATATTTTAATCAAAAAAATAATTGAAGAGACCATCATTGTGTTAAGTAATATAAAGGATAATCACCGACAGAAATAGTAATATAAAGGATAATCACCGACAGAAATAGTAAAACAAACCTGAAAGGTGTAAAAACGAAAAGGAACACGCGTCCTAATCCCAGGGCTAGCCGCCCAAATGACCCCCATTATTTCACCTTTGGTAATAATAGATTAAAATTTTAATGGTAATTCAATTTATTATTGGGTTTTTATTTCCGTTGTTTAATTTTGAAAATTTTAAAAATAAATAAAATTAAAAAAATTAAAAGAAAGGTAAAAATAAATATTTAAAAGGAAACTATAAATATCAAACTATTACAAATGAATTGTCTAAGTAACTATAAAATAGAATCAAATCATTATAATATAAATAAATTAAGAATTGATACAATTAGGACTAAAGTCAACAAACTGAACTAAAATCTAAACACATGTTAAGATTTTAAAACCTACAAATATAATTATGCACGATAAATCTTAAACTTAAATACTAAAAACCCATAAAAATCATTTAAGAAATAACCTAATACCTCATTACCAAATTAATAATAATAATTCTAAGTTCGGTAGACGAGCTGATTAGCCTCTTTAGGTCAATGTTGTTGCATCAATAAATTTAGGCCTCCTGTATGGATGAAGACATAGAATTGACAATTGATGATGAACACCTACCACAAGTAATAATAAAAGCTGAGAAGGAAATTATTGAACAACCCAACTTTGTATACCTATCTCACATGCTTCAGTCTCATGATAATTGGGATCTACAATAAATGTACTACATAAATAGGGCAACCCAAACCCTAAGACCCTCATCAACTCAAGTTAGATATTAGAATCGAGAATCATAATGAACATTGGAAGTGAAGCTCAAAATAGAAACATGGTGAAAGAGTTGAATGTAGATGAAGGTGAGTCTTCAGAGCCAGTTAGTCCCACTGGTCAGTATTTCAACAGCTCAGTGCTGTCCATTTGTGTTCTTGCTGTTTTGGACTCCGATATCCCTATCGATGATTCCCCAGCCTTGGCTTTGCTTAAAGATGTCTTCCTTCCCATTAATCCTCGCTTCTCTTCCCTCATGGTATATATATATGTCTTACACTTTATTTTCTCTTTCTCAATCATCTTTCAATGGTGCTAACTATTAAAGTGATGCTGAGAAACAGGTTAAAGATGAAAATGGAGTAAAGCAGTGGAAAAAGGTTGAAGTAAAGCTAGAAGATCATGTAAACATCCCTAATTTCCCACCAGGGTTATCACCAGAATCTTATGACAACCATCTAAGCAACTATCTGTCCAAAATAGCAATGGAACAACTCCCACATAACAGGCCACTATGGAACATTCATATCATCAAGTACCCAACTAGCAATGCAGCTGGTAATCTAATATTCAAGCTCCATCACTCACTGGGTGACGGCTTTTCTCTCATGGGTGCTCTTCTTTCTTGTCTACAAAGAGCGGACAACCCTTCGGTTCCATTGACATTCCCTTCACTTACTTCAGCCCCCACAACAACAAGTCTTTCTCTCAAGACCAACTGCATCTTCAAGAACATTCCTAATGTCTTATGGTCAGCTTTCAACACCGTATCAGATTTTGGGTGGAGCCTGTTGAAAAGCAGCTATGTTGAAGATGATATTAGTTTGATAAGATCCGGGGGTCCAGGAGTAGAGTTCAAACCAATTGTAGTTTCAACAATGACATTTTCACTTGATCACATCAAACAAATCAAGACCAAGCTTGGAGTGGTATGCTATTTTTTGGTACTAAAATTTATGTCACTTGCACATTAAATAACCCATTAATTGTTTTCATTCAATCTGCCTTACAATTATGCATTTAATTGAAAGGACTTATATTTTAATAAATAATAGTAATATATTGTTAATGAATTAGATAACAAAATTTTAATTCAAAAATTCAAATCAGGTAAAGTTTATATATAATTTTAATAATTTTTCACATAAATAATTAAATATAAATACTTTAATCTTTTTAGTGAAATGGTAGAGCATATAAAAGATGTAAACATTTAGCCTTATTAGATAAGTTGCATTTAAGAATCTGCCATTCTGCACCTATTTTTCCTTCTTGGAGAAAACAATATGCTGGTAGACAAGTTTGTTAATGTTACACCTCCGTATATCTTTCTCATTATATATATATATTTTTAAATATAGTCACCAACTCAAAATATAAACAATAAAATAAATATTAAAAATTTTCTTAAATTTTTATTTTTATTAAATAATTATTTTATTTTAAAAAATTAACGAATTTTGATAAAATGAAAAATATATATATATTTAAGTGCTGAATGGAGTATAATGGAATTATGAAATTTTGTTGGATAAATTCTAAAAATGCATTAATGTCTTCGATATTTCAAAAAAAAAAAGGTATATGGTCATAATATTTTTACTATGCTCCATTATCAGTCAGGTTTTGTTTCATATTTTCCGTTTAGACTTACTTATTTTTCGGGTCACTAACAGACAATAAATGATGTAATTACGGGGATAATTTTCTTTGGAACTCGATTATACATGCAAGGAGGAAGCAATAAGTTGAATAGTGAAAATTCAACAGCACTTGTGTTGCTCAATACTAGGAACATTGGAGGGTACAAATCAGTGAAGGAGATGGTGAAACCCGATCCTGAGTCAGCGTGGGGAAACCAGTTCGGGTTCTTGCATATTTCATTGCCTGAATTGACCACTGTTGAATCTTGCAAACCGCTTGATTTTGTTTGGAAAGCTCAGAAACTTATCCAGAGAAAGCGAAACTCCAGAGCTGTTTTTCTTACTGGTCAGCTGCTAGAGTGTTTGAGGAAGTTTACAGGGCCCGAGGTATGTTATTTCAACTTTATCATATATATAGATTTAATATTTAGTATACTGGCAGTGTAATTTTTTTTATTCTACAAGCAGCCTTGAAAATATGACAAGCCTTTTTTCTTTTAATAAATATATATAACCCTTGACCCTATAAAATCTAAAAACTCCATCGCTTTCCTCTCTATATATAATAATGATACCTATAATGATATATACAAATCAAAATCCGATTTAATCTTACTGGATAACCCAAAATAATTTGTAGATATTTGGTTTTAACAAGAACAATTATCAATATTGATATACTCAACCCCATTGCCACCTTAGATCACAATGGGCCTCATTTGAAAGTTTCATCTATCAAATCCTAATGAAGCTCTCCATGGCTCTACAATTACCTTATTAGGATACCATTTCAGGAGAACTTGGTCTAGTCTAGCTCCTCTTCTTCTATAGAAGCAAAGACTCCTTTTTTTATACTAATATTCTGTCCAAATTTCAACTTAGCTCATTCAACCCCAATAAATACTATGAGTGGCTCTCCACACCACCATAGTGTGAATCTTCTACAACCTCTATCACTAAATATTGCATCAACAATTAGTGTAAAAAAAGTTATCTCTAGAAAATGAAAACATTCACAACATGCAAAATTTTGAAATCCCAAAAGAAATTGAAGAAACATAAAGAACATCACAAAGTTAGCAAAAAAAAAAAAGAGTTATCTGAAAGAGTTAGTCAAGAAAGAAGCTAGCCAAAAGGCTCACCAAATAGTTAACCAAAAAAATGGGCTAGATAAAAGAGTTGGTTAAGAAGGGAGCAAGGAAAAAGGTTCACAAAAAGGAGCTAGCCAAAAGAGTTCGCCAAAAAGGAGATAATTAGAAAAGTATGAAAAAAGTAACTAGCAAAAAGAGTTGGCCAAAAAACATATATAGCTAAAATAGTTAGCCAAGAAAGGAGCCAACCAAAAGAGTTAGACAAAAAAGAGGCTAGCTAATGAAATCTACCCGAAAGAGTTAGAAAAAAATAGACTAGCTAGAAGAGTTAGCAAAAAAAAAAAAAAAAAGAGCTAGCCAGAAGAGGTAACCAAAAAGGGAAGGCTAGCCAAAAAAGAAGAAGCCAATTAGAAGAGCTAACGAAAAAAGAGCGTTAGCCTGATGAGTTTGCTAAAAAGGAGTTAGCCAGAAGAGTTTGCCAAAAAAGGGTTAACCAGAAGAGTTAGACTAAAAAAAAAAGGGCTAGCTAGAAGAGTTTGTAAAAATGGGAGTTAGTAAGAATAGTTAGACAAAAAGGAGGTAACAAAAATAGTTGGTCAAAAAGGGAGCTAGATAGAAGAGTTTGCCAAAAAAAAAAAGGGGGCTAAGTAAAAGAGTATGCCAAAAAACAAGAGGGCATCTCGCCTACCAAGGGAGACCCCCTAGCACACCAATGCCGACCACTACGGGCACCCTTTGTACAACAATGGACTCACACTTTCCTAACCTCGCATCAATAGCCAGGTACCTCTAAATTATTATCTATTAATGCTTATCCACTATTAATGTTTATTGCTTAAGGGAAAAGATGGCTAGCATTCCTATTATATGCCAAAAATGTTATGCTTAATGAGATGATGAAGTTTTCAAAGCTAATTGGGATTCACTTAAAGAAATGAAAGATTAAGAGGAAACCATGCCAAAACATCTTACAAATAACAAGGAAATCAGGTATTATGATCTAAGGTACGTCGTTGGAAATCCCTACTCTTTAGGCTCACCTCTAAGGCATCTTATTTTGACTTTAGAGACATCAACGAATTAGTCCCACCTTACATTGCTTTTGCATTATCTCAAGGGTAAAGACTACATCCTTCCTCGAATCCAAAAAGAGAGGCACACTCCCCCTCGATGTCTTAAACAAGGATGCGAAGGAAAAAAAATCTTGATGCCAAGATGAAAGGTACAGTCCCCCATGATACCTTAGAAAAGGATGCAGAGATGAAAAAATCTCAATGCAAAAGGGCAAGGTACAATCCCCTTAATTCCCTAGAGAAAAATACGATAAAAAAATCTCAGAACTAATGAGTGAGGCACAGTTCCCCATTGTATACAAACTTATGCTCTCAAAACACAAGGTAAAGGTTCTATCAAAATTTGTATCTATAATGTATGAACAAATAATTCGCCTCTTTAAGTCTGTTTCACTAGAATTTGCCTTAAAAGGCACCTTATTTTGCTTTGCCATATCAAGCTCGACTTTATAGGTGTTTTATTTCGCTTCACTAAATCAAGCTCACATTAACAAGCGTCCCATCTCATTTCACCAAATCAAGCTTACCTCTATAGGTATCTTATTTCGCTTTGCCAAACAAAGCTCCTTATAGGTAATTTATTTTTCTTTGTCAAATCAAACTTACCTTTAAGGCATATTATTCGCCTCTTCAAGTGCACTTCACTAAATTCACCTCTAAGGCTACAACAATAAAATGTTTCTATAGCTATAAACAAGAGACACAAAGAAGCATTATCTCGAGGAAGGTTATTTTATAACTTTCCCCTCAACTAGGGACTATAGTTATAACTATTTTTACTACCACCTTAAATCCCAATGAGATCAATTTGGAAGTCTTATCTATCACATCCTAATAGACCCTTCAAACCTTTACACCATTCTATATAGTAAGGCATCATTTTAGAGGGACCCACGTCAAGTTTCTTCCTTTTTATATGACGAATAATGCTTTAGGCCCCTTTTCCTATACCAAAACTCTACCCAAATCTAAACTTAACTTCCCCTGTCACTAGTGGCTCTTGGCACCACCATGGTGTGAACTATCCCAACCTCTATAATAAAATCTTACATAAAAAAGTATCTTCTTGTTTTTTTTTTACTATTTTAACATTTATTTTGAATAAACCATTATTGTTTATAATATTTTTTGTCCAAAAAAACAATTGTTCGAAAATAATAGTGTTCAGAACAACTTTGTTCATAATAGAGCTTTAGTCTAGATCAATTGTCATCCAAAGTAATTGTCATTTGAGAATAGCTCTTGTTAGAAACAACTCTTGATTAGAATAGTTTTTTTCCTACAAGAGCAATTATGTCCAAAACAACCATGATTCATGATAGCTCCTATTTAGAAAAATTGTTCTTCAAGAATAGTCATCATTCAAGACAACTCATATTTAGGACAACTATTGTTAATAACAACTATGTTGAGAATAATTGATGTTGAGACCAGTCATATTTAGAACAACTATTGTCTAAAATAATCTATCAAGAACAAGTCATGCTCGAAATAGATCAAGATAACTCTTATTAAAAACAACTTTTTGTTCAAGAACAACTCATGTTGGGATTGATTTTGTTCAAAACAACACTACTTATAACAACTCTTCTTCAAGAACAACTCTTATTCGAAACAACCATTGATTGGAACAACCTACGTTTAGAACAACACTACTATAGAAACAACATGTTCATAGAACAACTTATCAAAGAAAAAATGATTAAGAAAAACACATTTTTTCCAAAGATGTTTTCTAGAAGACGTATATTCACAAGGTATCATTTCACTAAAATAGAAGAAACTGAGATAACTTTGTATTATAGCAAGATTCTTGGGTTAACTTTACTCTTCGAATGTTCTCAAAAGCTTAACTTGGTGGATCAAAGATGGAAGTAGTTAATAAGCCCTTTTTAACTTTTCCTTATAGTATTGAGTGTTTTTCCCTTTCTTTTATAAACATTGCAAACTTTTATTCACTATTCATCATTATCAACAATTTAAATTATTGTTTATATATTGTTAATATCTTTGTAATCTAAACTCTCAATTTACTCCAATTCAATGTCTAATTTTGTAACTTTTATCATCTACATCTATAAATAAGAGTTCCCATAACACATTTGAGGGAATTTTGGAACTTTTGGCTTTGGGGCAAGCTTACTCTCAAACTCTTTCTATAATTTTTTTATCTTAATTCTCTCATTATCTTGGTTCTCCAACTTATTAAGCTTTGAATCAACACTCTAACCATCACTTATCATTGCGCTCATTACTTACAAATTACTCTAATCTCTTTCTAACGTCTCTCAACACATTTCATTTCACTTGTTTGGAACATTTCCTCTCCTTACCAATACACCTCTACCTCATCCGAACTCGAATTTTTCAAAATTTATCCAAAATTTGTAATATTTGAATTAAATTGACCTTAATAGTTATAATTTAAACCCAAACAATACATCAAATGTACTATTATGGTTCCACATTAAAAGAAAGGGTAAAGTCAATAATATTTTACATATATTACAGACGACAGCCAAATACATCCATAGCACATTAAAGAACTCAAGCATGACAATCTCGAATGTGATTGGACCAGTGGAACGAATGGCATTGGCTAATCATCCAATTAAAAGCTTATATTTTATGGTGGTCGGCGTACCTCAGGTTTGTTTACAGATTTTGCTAAAACTTTTTATTTATATATCAATCATATATATATAGAAGATGAATTTAATGGATGATTTTGCACATTTACAGAGTCTAACCATAACAATGGTTAGTTACATGGGAAAGTTGAGGATTGCTGTAGGAACCGAGAAAGACTACATTGATCTGCCCAAGTTCAAGTCATCTATCGAGAATGCCTTTGAGATGATACTCAATGCTGCCTATGAAACTGTTTAAACTTCTCTTTTCTATTGTTTACAATGCATCATGAATATGGATGTATGATCCTTATTGGCCCCGAAGTTTAATATTATTTTATTTTAGATTTTTCCTTACTTTATTGATAGCATTTAACTAGTACATAATAATTTCACAATTTGGTCTTGATGGACGAAAATGAATTCACAAGAACAATAGAGCACCATGCAAAGCAACTCCAACGTCAAAAATACAGAAGTGGGAAAGAAAAGGGGTCTATCATTTCAATTAAAAAACATAAATTTTAAATTATGAAGGAAATAAAGAGAAAAGGGTTTATTTCACTAAATGTCCCTAAACTATCTATTAAATTTTAAATGGGTCTCTATATGATCCTAAATAGTTTACTATAATTTTCTTCTATAATTAATGTAAAAGATAATGTACTAAAATTATTTCAATTTAAATAAAAAATTTTAATAAATAAAATTGATTTTTATAAAAATCTATAAAAGGTTTATTAAATTTACAAACATATAAAAAAAATAAAAAGACATAGGAATACTTTAGATGTGCTAGCTTAATAAAATGACCATTGTTCTTTGCATAATTACTTATTTAGTTCTCCAACTTTATAAAAGAAATCATTTTAGTCCTCCACTTTGCACATGTCTCTTAATTTAATTTAAGCTAATATAGTAGAAAAGCCTTCAAACACCATGTTTAAATAAACTTTTGTACTCATTTTGTAGTCAAACATGCCCCTAATTTATGGTTTTTATTCATTAAATCCTTTAATGATAGCTGGAATTGACTTTCTTTTTCCTTTTATAAAACACCATGAAAGTCAGCCATTAAGGAGCTGCAAACTTCAACTCAAACCTCTGTATTTGCAAGCTAAAGCCTGCTAGTATTATCGCCATTAGGTTTCTTTGTATATATGACAAAAATCTAACTTGCCAATCTTGGTTACCTAACTCCCTCATGCCTGTCACCGGTTGTTAATTAAAGTTCACTCTACCCTTCAACATATCAATGGAATCTATTATGCTCTTTTTTCTCTTTCTAATAATTAGGGTAGGGGATTTGATGTTATTTTCTTATTTTGAAATATTAAAGAATTTCAATCTCATACATCGTTGTTTTTAGTAAGAGAAATCTTTATGACTAATAGAATTATAACACATATAAAAAGGATTAAGGGGTTTTTTTGATACATTAATCATATTTAAAATTAAATTTTATATCAACCATAAAAATTCTATCAGAAATAAATTAAAAATCCTCGGTAAGGCTTAATCCTAGTATATTTTATTACAAATTACAAAGAAGGAATTGCATGTCCTATGTCAAGGATTTGTATCCCTAGTTTAAAAGTTAGACAGACTTGTTTACAATAATTGTAGTTTCATTTTGAACTCTCGTATATCTTGTCGCAAGTTGTTATTTCAGTTCTTATGAAGGATTGCCAATGGCAACCTTTTTAGTTTCAAAAGGTGAAGACTCAATTAATGAATGTTAGAGATTGATTTAGTTAGTCTAGCTGTTAGCTTATCCCTCTGTGCTATTAGTCTGTTACTCAATTAGTTAGATTGTTAGCCATAGTAGTTACTATAGTGTTCTATAAATACTATCTCTATAATGTACGTGAAAGGTAGTCAAAAGACAAAGATTTCTTTCAAATACTCAGTGTATTCTTTTAATACTTAGCAACATTTTTCATTTCTTCATTCTATCTGTTCTTGTAGTCTAGTGATTCACCATAGGTACTAACATGGTATCAGTGGCCTAAAAGGCTCTGGAGACTTACCTCAATGACCACTACCGCTTCTTCCGATTCAGCTGCCGTTGATCCTGGATGTCCGACATTTACTGGTACTCGACTCATCCAGTCATTTCCTTGCCATGAGACAATTAAGTTGGATGAAGGCACGTTTGTTCAGTGGCAGCAACACATTCGGTTGATTGTCTAGGGTTATGAGCTGACCAGTTTCCTTGATGGCATTTTGTCGATTCCACCGCGTTTTGTATAGTCTCTAGAGGTCTCACTCATTCCAAATCTAGATGCGTCGGCCTTTGTTCAATAGGACTTGTTATTAACTTCATGTTTACTTTCCATGATTAACCCCTCCATTTTATCTTCTTTTCCAGAAGCAGGATCTGCATGTGAGGTGTGGACCACCGCCACTCATCTTTTTGCTCCACTCACCGGTGCGAAGCTTTCCCATATTCATCACGATTTGCTTTCTCTCAAGAAAGGCAGTCTCTCGGTCAAAAAGTTCGTGGCCAAGATCCAGAATATGAGTGCCTTGATAGCGGCTTCTAGTTTGTGTATCTCCAAAGAAGAGAAGGTCGACTCTGCTTGCAGGCTTACCTCCTAAGTTTGATGTTGTTATTACGCTCGCTTCGTTTTCATTGGAGCCTTTGCAGTTTCAATGCCTTGTTGATGTGCTCATTGAGTACGAGAATCGTCAGGCACGTGTGATTCAGGAGATACCTTTTCATGCCAACCTCTTGCAGACCGTTCCATCACCGGTCATGGAGGCTCTATTCGTGGTGCTCGTCCCCCATCTAGAGGCCCCGGGTGAGGGTTCCGATCCAGAGTTCAGTGCCAGATTTGCGGACGGTTCGGGCACCTCACTCAATGATGTTTCTATCGCTACAATCGTGACTATGAAGGACCGTCATCAGGTGTTCGGGCACCGTCTCCAGTTGATCGTTATGGTCTGTCGCATGTTTATGGTGGACTTCAAGGTACAAATTCAGCCGAACCACAATCTTATTATTTGGGAGGAAATTTCCACCCTTTAGAAATATTAGGGATTATAATCCATTTGTGCAAAGAACTGATGATAGTCTGCATGGTAGGGCCCCTGATGGGTTAAATTTTAACCGTGCGCTTATACGCTTTCATAATATGGGTTCTAGGCTGATTGGGCCTGTTGAATATAATGGCCATAGGCCGAATACTTATGGTCATTCTAGGTCGATTGGGCCTGCTGGGCTTAATGGCCAAATGCAGCATGGCCCTAGTCTAGATTTTGAGGGTGTCTCACCCTCCTTTGAGCCGCATGCTCCCACTCTGCCAAATGGGTCTGTATCGAATTGTGTAGACCTTGGTATTCCTCCTGATCATGACCGTAACCATGGAGGTCCAAGTGGTACCAAGCCTCGAGCTCGTGTTTACACTGGGTCTGACCCTTGTATTGGGATCCCTCGTATACCTGATTTGCAAGCGTCTGATGTTTCTGCCTCTACTGGGTCTCATATTAATGATACTCAATACGGTTCCAACTGTGATGGCACTAACTCTTATATCCTTATGCCGGTTGGCACTACATCCTGGTATCTCGACTCAGGTGCTTCACATCATGTGTGTCGCGATACCTCTGCGTTGCATGACTCTACTTCTTATTCAGGTTGTAATAGGCCATTTTTGCCTAAGCCAAAACCAAACCAAATAAAAATAAAAATTACAAGTCTATTAAAAAAAACCCTAAGCCTAAATTACAAGCCCACAACCTAAACTAAGTTTCAATAAAGTAAAAAAACCCTAGCCTCAAGCGTCGTTGCCCTCCACGTGAACGGGCACGCCGCTCGAGGTCTAACTTGCCTTTGCCGCCGTTTCACCAAAATGGCAAAGGCATGCTTTCTGCCATCGTCACCAACTACTACCTACAAAGAAAAAATGGAAAAGATAGGAATAGTAGAAGCAACGTAGGAATAGTGACAAAATAAAAAATATATGTATTTTAAACAAGTGTAAAATGGCTATAAAAGCCAGAGAATAGATTGTATTAAAAAAAATCAGAATAAAAAACAAACATACAAAAAAGGTTGGTTCTTTTATTTTTTATTTTTTATTTTTTATTTTTTTATTTTCGAAAATAAGTAATAAAATAAAAAAGGAAACTTTTTACCTTTGTTGCCAATGCCGTCGTCTCCCTTCGTTTTGAAAGACCATCAGATCCTCAGGGATTCACTAAAAGGTTGCATCGGAGAGACCGATAACCGAAAGGTTCCTTTGCTTTTTTTTCTATATTTTGGTTTTTTTGGGGGGGGGGATTTTGGCCTCCGATTTGGGTTGAGAAAAGTAAAACAAAAGGGACACTTTTTTGTGAAATCCGACCACCAGAGACGGTGGTCGCCGGCGTCGATGATCGGTGGCTGCGGCCGATGGACGACAGTCCCCTAGGCTGGACCTAGCCCTATTTCAGAGAAAACAAGAGAATTTTTTTTTTAAACCTGTTTCAAATGAATTTTTTTGGTAAATTTTCACTTATATAGGCTCCCAAAACGGCGTCATTTTGGGACTAGCCTCAGACGCCCAAAACGGCATCATTTTGGCCTTTGACCCGTTTGCTCGACCCAAGGCTTCAAGATCTGCGTGTGTTTGGACTAGGGTATAATTGCAACCTTAGTCCTTCCGCTTTTCAAGCGGTTTGTAATTAGGTCCTAATCCTTTTTTTTATTTTTTTAGAAATTATACCACATGTTTTTCATTTGCTTCAATTTAGTCCTCAGTTTGCTGATCTCCTAGAGAAGGGACGCGTGTCTGTAGGATTGGGATAATTTTTTAGTTGGTCCCTCTATTTTTTTTACGCGTTACAATTTAGTCTTTCATTTTTATTTTATTCCAATTTGGCCCTAAAATTCCACTTAAGTTTCGATTTAGTCCTTCTTATATTTATGCATTTATTTTATTATAATTTAGGCTCCCAATTTCATTTCAATTTTGATTTAATCCTTATTTATTTAATTTGGCCCTTTATATATATTTTTATATTTTTATATTTATTATTTGTTTATTTATTTGTTATTCCTTTACTTTTTTTAATATTTAAAATTGGTTTATTTCCTTTTTATTGTACATTTTATTTCTTTTTATTTATTTATTTATTTTTCTTTACCTTCTTAAATATTTAGAATTTATATTACTTATATTCCTTTCTTTTTGTACTTTTATATTTTATTATTATTACCATTATTATTATTTTATTATGCATATTGGTATTATGATTTATTGCTATTATTACTATACTTTCATATTTTATTATGCATGTTATTATTATACCATTATTACTACAAATTGATGTTGCATTATTACTATTCGCTAGCATGGTATTTTTATTTTACTTTTTTAGTCGTTTTTATTTCATTTATTTATTTATTTATCATTCTAATATCATTTTATTTTACCCATCACTATTTGGTTTTATTTCATTAATTACTATGCCGTCATGTTAAAATATATTTATTCATTTTTACACTATGCCCAAATAAATTAAATGTATATCATTTTTAAGAAATATCGTCATTTTATCAAACACATAGAAAATATTCAAAACTGAGGCAATATTCGTTATTTTTGGAATTTGAGGAGTTATGCTCCTAACTTACGGAGTATGGTATCTTCCTAAAACCGAAGTACCCGAATATCCTATTCAAAACAATGAAAAGCAAGATTTAGATAGCAATCAAATGGCGATTATTTTGGTTTTCGAGAATCTAATGTATCGTGTCCTAACTCACGGCGCATGGTCTTTCTTCTCGATTAACTTGAAATAAGGTCTTTTTCCATTTATTTTAATTTAGTTGAATCATATCTTAATAACATTATGCAAAGAGTGATCGTGTTTTAAACTCCCTTCAAATTTTCAATTCTCGACACTAAAACATCAAGTAATCAACTAGGTACCAATTTTGAGTGTCACGAGGGTGCTAATCCTTTCTCGTGCGTAACCAACTCCCAAACCCATTGGATTTTGAATACAAAAAATTATTATTTTAGTAAATCAAACCTTTTATTAAGATGATTGTAGAAGCCCAATTTTGCCCGAGCCCTAAACAACAACCAAAAAACAAATAAAAATAAAAAGTCCCAAAGTCCAATTACATTTGTAGGCCCAAATGACCCAAAATTAAAAATCCCTAAAGCCCAAATGTCCCACAACCTAAACTAAGTTTCAGTAAAATAAAAAAACCCTAGCCTCCAGCGCCCCTGCCCTCCACGTGAACTCGCGTCACCCGAAGCGCCTCATCCTGAGGTTTGACGCCCCTGCTGCCATTTCACCAAAATGGCAAGGGTGCCCTTCTCTCCTCTACGTTGACCGCGTGTCGATGCCTACAAAAAAAGTGAAAAAGGACAAGAGACAACCAAGCAAGAAATAGCAAAAGAACAATGTAAAATCGGCTATAAGAGCCTAAGAAAAATCAATTATAAAGGGGGATTGATTTTTTTGAAAAGAAATAAAAAAAATAAAAGAGCAATAAAAAAATCAAATACAAGAGATGATTTTATTTATTTATTTATTTTTATTGAAATAAATTGAAAATAAAAAAAAAGAGAAGCTTTTACCTGTTGCACCGTCGTCGAAAGGGTAGAACCCGAAAGATTTTTTTCCATTTTGGAGATTTTCGGTAAGGCTTTCGGCAATTCCGACTTCAGATCGGAGTTTTACGCGAAAAAAGGGGCTTCTTGGAAAATTTTGCCTATTTCCAGCCACCGGAGGCGACGGTCTCCGTCGTTGGTGGCCAATGGCCGCGACGGAGCAGTGGCGATTGTTATGGCAGGCCCCAAAGCAATTTCAAAGAAAAAATAAAAGGGTTTTCATTTTTTTTAAAAAAGTTTAAAAATGAATTTTTGAAACTTTTTTTTTTACTTAAATAGGGTGCCAAAACGGCACCATTTTGGAGTGGTTTGAAATGCCCCAAAACGACATCGTTTTGGCGCTGACTCGAGATCAAACCCGACCACTTCAGGATCCGCGTGTTTTTTTAAAAGGGGGATATTTGCGCATTCGATCCTTCCGCTTTTTAAGCATTTTTCAATTTAGTCCTACTTCTTTTTTTATTTTACCGTTATAATCTTATTTTATTTCATCTTAGTCCCCTAGGGAACGACGTCATTTTGGGGACAGGGAATAATTTTCCAGTTAGTCCCTCCTCTTTTCCGCGTGTTCAATTTCAATCCTAATTCGATTTTTATTTATTATGATCTGCGCCTTTAATTTTGTTTTAATTTCAATTCAATCATTTGTTCAATTAATTTCATTATTTATATATTAGTTTATTTATTATTCTTCACTTTTTAAATACCTAAAGTTAATATTATTTATATTTGTTTTATATATTTATTATTCTTTATTTTTTTAAAAATACCTAAATTTAATATTATTTACATCTATTATAGTTATTTATTTTTTGGTCATTATTCTTTTATCTTTTAAACATTTAAATGTAATATTATTTACATTTTTCATCAATATATATATTTATTTATTTATTTATCTTTCTTTTACTTTTAAAATATTTATTTAATATTATGTATATTTATTTTACCTATTTACTTATTTATTTAGTATTCTTTTACTTTGTAAATGCTTAAATTTAATATTGTTGATATTTGTTTTGTCTATTTATTCACTTATTTATTCTTTTACTTTTTAAAACATTTGAATTGGATATTATTTATATTTGTTTTTATCAATTTATCATTTTATTTATTCTTTTACCTTTTTTAAATACTTCAATTTAATGTTATTTGTTTTATCTATTCATTAATTTATTATTCTTTTTTGAAATGTTTAAAATTGGATACCACTTATATTCATTAAGCACCTTTCACTTAAATTTTTTTATTTTAGTTACTTTATTTATTATATTGTGATGTCATAAATTGATTTTCTTATTATTACTATATTCACATTATTATTGCCATAGTATTTGTCCATTTACTTGTTATTTATCGTTCTAATATAAATGTCTTACCCATACAGCTACTTCACATTACTTCATTATCATTACGTCATACACTGCATTTAAACATATTTTTCGTTTTCATACCATGCCTGAATAAATTAAATGCGTATCACTTTAAGCCTCATGTTCTTTTTTTGCACGATGAATAAAAAGAAAATTTTTAAATCGGAACGACATTTATTATTTTTTTGGAAATAGAAAAGTCGTGTTCCTAACTTATGGAATATGTATTCTTTCTAAAACCGAGATAATCGAATATATTTTAAAATAAATAATTTTTTTAGCGTTTATTCTCGTTTTTGGGTATTTAAGGCATTATATCCTAACTTACAGGATCTGATCCTTCCTTCTCAAGTAACTTGAAATAAACCTTTTCATGAAAATTATTTTAGTTAGATAGCATCTTAATAAAGGATCATATTTTAAAATTTCTTCAAATTTCCAAAATTTCGACACCAAAGACATCAAATAATTAATTATGTACCAATTTTGGGCGTAACGAGAGTGCTAATCCTTCCTCGTGCGTAACGTACTCCCAAACCCATTTTCTAGATTTTTGTAGACCGAAAAACATTGTCTTAATAAATCAAACCTTTTATTAAAACGATCAAATTACGAGGTGATTCGATCACACCTCATACAAAAAATTGGTGGCGACTCCCACTTTCATTTTCAAAATATAAGTCGATTTAACAAAAATGGTTTCAACAACGATCAAATTCCAAGGTGATCCGATCACACCTCATAAAAAAGATTGGTGGCGACTCCTCTTTTTTTTAAATAAAAAGTTGATTTAAAACAAATGGTTTCGACAGCTTGGCGACTCTATTGGGGACAAAATAAGAGAGTCAAGCCGTGAGTTGATTACTTTTGGTCTTTTTTGTCGAAAATTGATGATTTGATTTAAATTTACAATCCCTTCATTTCATTTCATCCTTCATTTTTGCAGTGTTACATAATGATATATTTGATTTATTGGTTCAAGTCTCTTGGTATATTTTCGCATATTACATTTGCATAACCGTTCAATTTTTCCCGTCTTAAATGGGAGTGAGAAACTATTCCTTCGTGAGGTCTTCACCTCCGTATAGGATAGCGGATCGTTTTTGAGATACATCCGTACCTATGTCTTCGTGACATTTTCATCTCCATGTAGCCATAGGGAAATGTATTCCCCTGAATCGAACTCGATCCGTATGAGCATATAATGGGTGAGGGTCAAGAATCTATTGGTTCATGTACCCTTACTTTAGAACCGAATCTCATATAATGAGCCTTAAGAGCCTACCCTAGATAAAACCACACCAAACCCCTAGTGGTCACCCGAATAGGTACTCTATTTATTATCTCTTGCTTGCTTTGAACTCTAGATTTGTATGAAATGTACTGAATTTTCATGGAAAATGGGTTTCTTGATAATGTGAAAGACAACACGGCCGCGCAAATATGGTCTAAGAAAAGGCAACAAGAGAAATGTAACAGCCTGTGAGAGGGGCAGGTCAGAGATATGGACCATGTTATGAGTGAAGCTTTGGTTCGAGTACGAGAAGTGGTTGACCGCTTGTAGACCCCAGCTATTCAAAGTCAAAATATGAATCAGAGTTGGATCAGGGCCGAAAAATAGCTTTGTTTCTTGGGAAAGTTAAGGTTTTGAGTGTGAAAACGAGGTCGTATATGTATCCGCTTTATGTAAAGAAAATTGTTTTTTAGTAAAGTTGTTCTAATGGAATTGAACTAGAATCAACACCTTTTTGCATGCATCTTTTCCATTCATTAACATTACATTTCATTGCATGCAATAAATTTCATAAAATCCAAAAGTGCATCAAGTTCAGAACTCTAGTACAGAGCCTGATGGATAATAAAGAGTTGGAATTCTTTGAAGATATCGAAGGTTCGGAAGGGAAATATGTTTGTGCCTTTGAAGAATGAACTAAAAAAAAAACTATCAGGAATTTGTTCCTACATCCCCGGAAGTGTTTTGAACAACTAGACTGTAGAGGAGATTCCTGTAGTTTTTAGGACCATTTCAGAGTAATATTCAGAACACACATTTTGCTTTAAGCCTAGGAGCAATAAGAATGCTTTTGTGAAAAAGGCACATGTCCACTATTTTTTATTTCAATAAAATGCATCTTCATGTCTCGTTTTGGCAAACACTCTTTTGTTCTTTCCATCTCATTCATATTTATACCACACAGATAGTTATTCTTAGATTCATTTGTTCTTTAGTTCTTCTTTCGTTCTTATAATAGGTTTTCAGACATCAATGATATGAGCAACACCACCACTGATTCAGAATCTCCTTTTAAGCAAGATATGTGTTCAGAAGAACCTTAGGACTTTAAAGGTGATCGAGATTGTAACCTATCTCCTGATTTGTTGGGGATGGTAGAAGAAGATGAGAAACAAATCCTACCTCACAAAGAGTCAGTGGAAATTGTGGGCTTAGGAGAGAAAAAAGATGTGATAATTAGAGCTTGCATTGCCATAGAGACAAAGCGAGACCTCATTGAGTTACCCCAATAATTCAAAGACGTCTTCGCATGGTCATATCAAGTCATACCCGGGTTAAATACTGATATGATGGTACACCAGCTCCCTATAAAAGAAGAGTGTAGGCTAGTTCAACAAAAGCTCTAAAGGATGAGGCCCGACATTTTGCTGAAAATAAAAGAGGAGGTCAAGATGCAATTCGATACTGGTTTCTTACAAGTGGTTAAATACTCAGAATGGGTAGCCAATACCGTCCCCGTCCCTAAAAAAGATGGGAAAGTACGAATGTGCATAGACTACAGGGATTTGAACAAAGCCAGCCTGAAAGATAATTTCTCATTGCCTCATATCGACACCTTAGTGGACAACAGAGCAGGTTACTCACTGTTCTCCTTCATGGATGGTTTTTCTGGATACAACCAGATTAATATGCATCCTGAAGATATGGAAAAATGACATTCATAACCATGTGGGGAACATTTTGCTATAAAGTTATGCCATTTGGACTAAAAGCGTGGGAGCAACGTACCAAAGAGCCATGATAACCTTGTTTCATGACATGATGTATGAAGAAATCAAAGTTTATGTCGATGATATGATTGCAAAGTCTCGAGCAGAGAAGCAACATGTACAAGTCTTGAGGAAATTGTTCTTGACATTGAGAAAATTCCAACTGAAGCTCAATCCAACAAAATGTACTTTCGGGGCTAGGTCGGGAAAATTGTTAAGATTTATAGTCAGTGAAAAGGGGATCGAGATCGACCCAGATAAAATTAAGGCTATACAGGAACTGCCTCCGCTACTTACTCAAAAAGAAGTTCGAGGTTTCTTAGGGAGGCTAAATTACATCGCTCAGTTCATTTCACAAGTAACAAAAATATGTGACCCCATATTCCATCTCCTTAAGAAACACAATCTAGGTGTATGAGATGAAGAGTGCCAGAAAACTTTTGACAAGGTTAAATATTACTTCTCTAGCGCCCTTGTGCTAATGCCACCTAGTCCAGATAAGCTGTTGATATTATACTAGGCAGTATTTGGGAATTCCATGGGATGCGTGCTTTGTCAACATGATGAGTTAAGAAGAAAAGAAAAAGCAATATACTATCTAAGTAAGAAATTCACTGAATATGAGACAAGATATTTGCCAATCGAGAAGTTGTGTTGCGCCTTAATTTGGACAACCCGAAAATTGAGACAGTACATTTTGTACCACACAATTTGGCTCATCTCAAAACTGGGACCTCTAAAGTACATAATAGAGTCGACTGCTTTGAATGGAAGGATGGCCTGGTGGCAAATTCTACTTTTTGAATTTGATATAGTTTATATGAATCAGAAGGCTATAAAAGGGAATGCAATAGCGAACTTTCTAGCTAGTAGAGCTCTAGAAGATTACGAGCCTTTGAACTTTGATATCCCAAATGAAGATCTAATGTATTTTGCAACCACCAAAGAAGACTCTCAAGAAGGTCATCCTTGTAAGCTAAACTTCGACGGAGCCTTAAACGCTATGGGTAATAGAATCGGGGTAGTCCTAGTATCCCCAAATGCAAATCATTATCCATTTACTAGTAAATAGGATTTTGATTGCACGAATAATATGGCAGAATACGAAGTATGCATCATGGGCATCCGTGCAACCATAGAACGTAAGATCAAAGTACTAGAGGTATATAGGGATTCTGCATTAGTGATCTATCAACTTAAAGGTGAATGGGAGACGAGAGACCCTAAATTGATCAATCATCAAATGCTGGTTCTAAAGCTAATTGAAGAGTTTGATGACATCACCTTCTGCTATCTCCCACGAGATGAAAATCAAATGGCTGATGCCCTAGCTACCTTAGCTTTCATTGTTAAAGTGAACAAAAAAAAGGTGTAAAATCTATCCAAATAAGTATTTATGAGACTCCAACTCATTGTTACAACACTGGAGAAGAAGAAAAGGATGATCACCCTTGGTACCACGATATACTGCGATATGTGAAGAATCGTGAATACCCTGACCAAGCAACTGAGAATGACAAAAGGACGCTAAGAAGACTGGCCAGTAACTATGTCTTAGATGGGGAGATCCTATACAAAAAAAGAAAGGATCAGGTGATACTAAGATGTGTGGACGCTGTTGAGGCTAAGAAAATCTTGAAAGAAGTCTATTAGGGTGTCTGCGAAACACGTGCTAATGGTTTTACAATGGCCAGGAAAATCATGAGATTCTGGTATTATTGGTCCACCATGGAAGGAGATTGTATTAATTACGCCAAGAGATGTCATAAGTGCCAAATTTATGGAGACAAAATTCATGTGCCTCCTTCACCTCTTTATGTCATGATTTTTCCATAGCCTTTCTCTATGTGGGGCATGGGTGTAATTGGGCTGATATCGCCAAAAGCTTCCAATGGCTATCGATTTATCTTTGTGGTTATCGATTACTTTACCAAGTGGATAGAAGCAACTTCATATGCTAATGTCACAAAGTCGGCAGTCAGCAAATTCTTGAAGAAAGAGATCATATGTTGGTATGGAATACTAGAAAGGATTATATCTGACAGTGCACTAAATTTGAACATCACAATATCAGAAGTCTACAGTCAATTCAAGATCAAACACCACAACTTGTCATTATATCGCCAAAAAATGAATAGTGCAGTGGAGGCAGCCAATAAGAATATCAAGAAGATAATGGGGAAAATGACTAAGACTTATAAATATTGGCATGAGAGGTTACCATTTACTCTATATGCTTATCGAACGTCTGTCAAGACCTCTATCGGGGCAACGCTTTTCCCTTTGGTTTATGGATTGGAGGTGGTTTTATCCATTGAAGTTGAGATTCCTTCTCTCCGAGTTTGGTAGAATTGAAGTTGGATGAAGCAGAATAGATCCAATCCCGATATGATCAACTAAACTTAATTGAAGAGAAAAGGTTGAAAGCCATCTGTCATGGTCAGATGTACCAAAAGTGAATGATGCAAGCTTACAACAAAAGGGTTCGTCCTAGAGAATTCCATGAGGGGGACCTAGTACTGAAAAAGATCATTCCTATACAAAAGGACTTTAGAGGAAAGTGGATGCCAAACTGGGAAGGACCTTATGTGGTGAAGAAAGTTTTTTCTAGAGGAGCGTTGATTTTGACCGAGATGGATGGCAGAGATTTGCTCAACCCTATGAATTTAGATTCAATCAAGAGATATTTCACCTAAAAAAAATGAGAGGCCAAGGCGAAAACCCGTAAAGGGTGTCTTGAGACCAAAAAATTTTGAGTTCAAAGCCCAAAAAGGGCGACTCAAATTTTGACCAAAGAATGGGTATGAAATAGTCGTTTCCCCGTAGAGGCAACAATGAGGAGAAACTTTACATCTTGGGGTATCAACAAAGTACTTTAGATCTCCTAAATACATATCATGCTTAAAATGGTCCTCAAGAAGTTTGTGCAGAGAAGCTTATGCTGCGATATTTGAGGCACATATTTTCATCTTACTCATCTTGTATTTTAGCAGCGTTTGCTATCTTTGATTAATCCATTCATTTCGAGTCTTGCTCCCAATAAAATTCCTTTTTGTCCATTGTGATAATCTTTTTCAAGCATTTTTTATTGAAATAACAATTAATGGACTGATAATATTCAAGTAAAAGGAGTTCTGCATATTGCTCTGAAAATTTTTCTAAATAGTACAAGGACCTAAAACAAGACCACTGGTCAGAACTAACCAAATTTAAAAGTTAAAAATATTTCGGAAAGAATAGTCTTAATTGTGATTATTTTTTCAGGTTTTCTGTCAAAGATACCAGCTGAACAAGAAAGCAGGGTAATACGTTAGTGATAGAACCTTGATAAATGACGAGCAATGTTAACCTAAGCATTAAAAGGGGATCATTCTTAAAAAATGACATTTTGTATTCAAAAACATCATTCATACACATCTAGTTAGGAGCATTTGATTAATTATGATCATAACATCCTAATTGTTTGGTATAAATATAGGCTTATGAAATGGATTCTATAGGTCATGTTCCTTAGAGAACGGTGTAACCGATCAGTGAAACCACAAATCCTATACCCTTGAAGTTACAGTGGAGTGGGTTGAAGTCATCATAGCGAATCTTATCTCCTAAAGTTGTAGTGGAGCAGATTAAAACCACAAACCTAATCTCCCTAAAGTTGCAGTAGAGCAGATTGAAGATAGCAAATCTTATCTCTCTGAAGTTGCAGTAGAGCAGATTAAAGCTATAAACCTTAACTCCCTAAAGTTGCAGTGGAGTAAGTTAAAGTTACAAGTCTTATATCCCTGAAGTTGCAGTGGAGCAGATTGAAGATAGCAAATCTTATCTCTCTGAAGTTGCAGTAGAGCAGATTAAAACTAAAAACCTTATCTCCTTGAAGTTGCAATGGAGCAGGTTGAAGTTACAAGTCTTATCTCTCTAAAGTTGCAGTAGAGCAGATTAAAGCTATAAACCTTAACTCCCTAAAGTTGCAGTGGAGTAGGTTAAAGTTACAAGTCTTATATCCCTGAAGTTGCAGTGGAGCAGATTGAAGATAGCAAATCTTATCTCTCTGAAGTTGCAGTAGAGCAGATTAAAGCTATAAACCTTATCTCCCTGAAGTTACAGTAGAGTAGGTTGAAGTTACAAGTCTTATATCCCTGAAGTTGCAGTGGAGCAGATTAAAGATAACAAATC
This sequence comes from Gossypium longicalyx, assembly GCA_025698465.1. NCBI lineage: Eukaryota > Viridiplantae > Streptophyta > Magnoliopsida > Malvales > Malvaceae > Gossypium > Gossypium longicalyx. Next base: position 6,188,958 of record CM046998.1, on the reverse strand, counting down.
TTATCTCTCTGAAGTTGCAGTAGAGCATATTAAAGCTAAAAACCTTATCTCCCTGAAGTTGCAGTGGAGTAGGTTGAAGTTACAAGTCTTATCTCCCTGAAGTTACAGTGGAGCAGGTTGAAGTTACAAGTCTTATCTCCCTGAAATTGCAGTGGAATAGATTGAAGATAGCAAATCTTATCTCTCTGAAGTTGCAGTAGAGCAGATTAAAGCTATAAACCTTATCCCCCTGAAGTTGTAGTGGAGCAGGTTTAAGTTACAAGTCTTATCTTCCTAAAGTTGTAGTAGAGCAGATTGAAGATAGCAAATCTTATCTCTCTAAAGTTGCAGTAGAACAGATTGAAGTTACAAATGTTATCTCCCTTAAGTTGAAGTGGAGTAGATCAAAGATAGCAAATCTTATCTCTCTGAAGTTACAGTAGAGCAAATTTAAGCTACAAATCTTATCTTTCTGAAGTTGCAGTGGAGCAGATTGAAGTTACTAATCTTATCTCCCTGAAGTTATAGTGGAGTAGATTGAAGCGACAAGTCCTATACCTCTAAAGTTGTAATGCAATGGAGCAGATTGAAGATACAAATCTTATATCCCTGAAGATGCAGTGAAGCAGATTGAAGATTCGAATCTTATCTCCCTGAAGTTATAGTGGAGCAGATTGAATATGTGAATTTTAATTCCTTGAAGTTGCAGTGGAATGGATTAATGCTACAAGTTACAAATCTTATCTCCCTGAAATTGCAGTGAAGTAGATTGAGTATGCGAATCTTATTTTCCTGAAGTTGTAATAGAGCAGATTGAAGCTACTAATCTTATCTCCCTAAAGTTGTGGTGAAGTAGATTGAAACGACAATTCCTATACCCCTGAAGTTGCAGTGAGTTAGAACGAGGCTACTTGGAAAAGAGAAACAATAAAGAAGTCGAGATTCGGCAAGACTAGGCAAAATTGATGTAACACCCTCAAACCCCAAACCGTCGCCGAAACAGGGTTACGAGGCATTACCGGACCTATCAGACAACTTACGAATAATTCACAATTAATATAACATTTGTAGTATAATTTAATAATTAAGTCTCTATATTGGACTCTCGAAGCCCAAAACATGTATTAAAACCAGAACAGGACTTGTTCGAGTATTCTGAAAAAAATTTCGTATTTTTTTTATAAAAATTTTGACAGTATTTCTGCTTATTTTTACCTGAAACCCCTTGCAAATTCAAACAAAAAAAAACTAATACCAATGTTTCAACCAAAGAATTTTACATCTTTAACACTACTAGATCATGCTTAATCCATTGATTTATTACTTAAATTTTAAAGTGTTAACATATAAGGAACTAATTTATATCATTCATTTCATTTCAAAATTTAATACCAAATTTACTAATTTATAACTTTAAACTTATTTATCATCCAAAATTTCATAACTATCTAATTACAACAAGATCATTTAACCTATATATATTTAACCTATATATATATATATATACATGACACATGTACAACCACCTAGTACATGCCACTTAAATAAAAAGAAGAAATACATCACCAAAATTTTCTTGTTGGAGTCGGGATCTTTCTAGATGCTGAACTGGATCTTGAACTCTAATGACCAGCACACGGAAACAAACGTACGCTGAGTATTTCATACTCAGTGGTATTACTATAAACCAAACTATTTAACATTAATAAATTACAACATCAACCATAAGTTTTATAAATCATTTAAATTAATTATACATAATTATATATCACTTCATAAATCTTAAATTCATATTTTTATTTCACATACTAATTAAATTCATAATTTAATTCATACATTCTTTCTCGTACTTTTCAGTAGTGCCAAATCAATCAATCTCATTTTCAAATTTTCATTTCAATTATTTACCCTATTAACAAGGCTTGGACTCTAATGTATACGCGGATTCCACCTAAACACACCAGAATATTCAACCCAAACACGCCCAGAATAATATAAATCCTCCATAACACACCAGTATAATATAGCCTTCCAAACACACCGATAAGGTATTAAATGCCTCTTCGGTTAAACCGAAGCATATAATAACAGAATCATCTTCTTGGCCGAGCTACAAATCTCCTCATCACATCACAATCCTATGGCATGCCATTTGCATCCAATCTAGTCCGACAAGTTAATAGGGTATTATTTTACTTTTCCAATTTCGAATTCATTTCCACAACAATTTCAAATATTCAATCAATTCAAACATCTATTATCTCAATTCACATATAATTCAATATTCACACATATTCTTACTTAATTTCAAATATTATTACTTACCTTATCTTAGATGTCCCATGACTACAAATTCAATATAACATTTAATAAATAATTTGAGTTATAGTAATACAAACTCGGAATACGCGTTTAATCCTCAACGATCTTTTCTTTTCCTTTAGATGCAGATCCCTCGTTTTCCTTGTTAGCTACGAAAATAATAATAACAATTTACATTATTAATTACAACATTAATTTAATAATTAATTGAATTTTTATTCAATTTATTCCCTAATTCTAATTTAATCTTAATTAACTCTTTTATTTGTTTAACTTAATTTGTACTTCATTTCTACTCAATTTCCTTCCATATTCACCCTAACAATCTAATGTTCATTATAAAATCCTAATTTAAAATTTCTTTCAATTTAATTTCCTAACTTATAGCTTCTTTTACAATTTAATCCCTTTTTCAATTCTAACTTAAAATTCATTCAATTAAATATCTAATTCTTCTTTTTGTTCAACATAACCCATGCTTAAAAACCTAAGAACTTCCAAAACCTTAATTTAATTTCAACAAAACTTTGTTTTAAAGCATCTAAAACATCAAAATTAAGAGAAAAAGGCTAAATTTAGCTTACCAATTAAACTTGAAACTTTAAAATCCTAATTTTCCCTTTTTTTTTCTTTCCTTTTTTCTTACCTTGTTTTCGTTTTGTTCTCTGTTTCTTTTATGTTCTTTTTTTTTTTTACTTTCTTTTTATTCTATTTACTTATTTTTTTTAGTTATTTTATATTACTTTAATATTAAGTAAGCAAATTATTTTATAACAAATGTACCAATATTTTTATTACAATTGTCATTATTCAATTTGTTTATTAAAAAAATCTTATAATTTAATTATTATCATTTACTTATTATGTAAGAAATTATATATATACTTTACACATGACCAATAATAATTACGCACTTGTCTTATTTCATAATATAATATCAATTTAATAATTATTAATATATATAAATATTTTTTACTTATTATTTAAGAAAATATACAAATATATATTTATATATTTTTTACATGTGTATAAATACACATATCACATATGTACACTTTTATCATCATACATTTGGCACAAATTTTAATTTATTTATAATCTAACAACAAAATTTTAAATCTAATAATAATAATAAGAAGAATAATAATATTAACAATAATAAATAATAAAATCAAAGAAAAATCTTAGATTTTTTTCTATCCATTTTGCTGCCTCAATTATTACAAATGGCTTAATTGCCATTTTAATCCTTTTTTTTCTATTCTTTTAGAACTAAACTTTTAACCTTTACTCAATCTAGTCCTTTTTACTAATTACTCTAAATTAAACTAGTTTCACCTAAATAAAACCTAATTAGACATATAACTAGACTCATAATTATTCCTAATAATTACTTACGAACTCGTTTCACTAAGACGAAGGCACGATAATGTACTTTTCCAGTACCCACGAATTTTGGGTCATTATATTTCTCCCCTTAATAAATTTCGTTCTCGAAATTTATCTGGGAAAAGGTGAGGATACTGAGCTTTCGTTGTCTCTTTTGGTTCCCAAGTTGCTTCTTCCACCTTATGATTTCTCCATAACACTTTCACTAATGGAATTCGTTTATTTCTCAACTCTTTTATTTCCCGAGCTAATATCTGAATTGGCTTCTCTTCGTAAGACAAATCTGATCGAATCTCAATGCCTTCAGTGGGAATTTGAATAACATGGGAAGAAACTGATCTGTACCTCCGAAGCATAGAGACATGAAAAATATCGTGAATCTTTTGTAACTCTGGAGGCAAAGTTAATCGATAAGCAACCGGTCCGATTCTTTCAATCACTTCATACAGCCCAATGTAACGAGGAATTAATTTTCCTTACGACCAAACCTCAAAACTTTCTTCCAATGCGATACCTTTAGAAACACTTTATCACCCACAGAATAATCTATATTCCGTCGCTTTAGATCTGAATAAGATTTTTGTCTATCAAAAGCTACTTTCAATCTATCTCTGATCTTTTTAACTATTTCTTCTGTCTCCTGAATTAATTCCAGCCCAATTACTTTTCTCTCATTCAATTCTGTCCAACTTACCGGTGATCGACATCTTCGACCATATAATGCTTCATATAGAGCCATCTGAATACTAGATTGGAAACTATTATTATAAACAAACTCAGCTAATGGTAAGTAATGTTCCCAACCTAATTCAAAATCAATGATACAAGCCCGAAGCATATCTTCCAGTATCTGAATTATCCGTTCAGACTGTCCATCAGTTTATGGATGAAATGCAGTACTAAAATAAAGTCTGGTACCCAAAGAATCATGCAACTGCCTCCAAAATCTTGATGTAAATCATGGATCTCGATAAAAAAATTATAGACATTGAAATACCATGCAGTCTCACAATTTCTTGAATATAGACTTCAGCAAGTTTCTGTAATGACCAGTCAGTTCTAACTGCTATAAAATGAGCTGACTTTGCAAGTCGATCTACAATCACCCAAATAGCATTTTTCTTACTTGTCGACGATGGCAATCCCGTAACAAAATCAATAGTAACACAATCCCATTTCCATTCAGGAATACTAATAGGCTGAAGTAAACCTACCGGTACCTGATGTTCTGCCTTATCCGCTGACAAGTCAAACATTTACCGACATATTCAACTATATCTTTCTTCATCCCTGACCACCAATAAAGCTCTCGTAAATCACGATACATTTTTGTTCCACCAAGATGCAATGCAAAGGTGCCATTGTGTGCTTCTCGAAGAATTAACTCTTTTAGTTCAGAAGTAATTGGAACACAAATCCGGTTTTGAAACCTCAAACAATCATGCTCGTCAATACTAAAACTCTCAGTTGTACCATTTTGAACCATTTATCTTTTCTTCAATAATCTATCATCTTTCATCTGAGCTGCTCTAATCTGATCAAACATCATCGGCTTAACCTTTAACTCAGCTAACAAGCTCCCATCATCATTAATACTGAGCTGAGCAAACATTGCCCGTAATTCAATCGCAACTTTTCTACTCAATGCATCTGCTACCACATTTGTTTTTCTGGGATGACAGTCTATAACACAATCATAATCTTTTAGAAGCTCGATCCACCATCTTTGTCTTAAATTCAACTCCTTTTGCGACAGAAGATATTTAAGACTTTTATGATCGGTGTAAATGTAGCATTTTTCACCATATAAGTAATGCCTCTAAATTTTCAAAGCAAAAATTACTGCAGCTAGCTCCAAGTCGTGTGTCGGGTAATTATGTTCATGTGGTTTTAAATGTCGAGATGCGTAAGCTATGACCTTCCCATCTTGTATCAATACACAGCCCAAGCCGCTCAGAGAAGCATTACTATACACAACAAAATCTTTCCCCGACTTTGGTAATGTTAATACAGGTGCCTCTGTTAACATTTGCTTCAATGTCTAAAAACTCTTCTGGCACTGATCATCCCAAGTAAAAAGAACATTCTTCTGTAGTAGTTTAGTCATTGACAATGCTATCTTCGAGAATCTATTTACAAATCTCCTATAATACCCAGCTAAACCAAGAAAATTACGCACCTCCGATACATTCTTTGGCGCCTTCCATTGAACAATTGTTTCGATCTTCTTTGGATCAACTCTAATCCCGTCGGCAAATACCACATGTCTTAAAAATTCCACCTTTGACAACCAGAATTCACATTTACTTAATTTCCCATACAACTATTTTTTCTGCAGAATTTGTAAAACTTTTTGAAGATGCTGATCATGTTCTGCCTCTGTCTTCGAATATACCAATATATCATCAATAAAGACCACCACAAATTAATCTAAGTACGACTAGAAAATACGATTCAACAGATCCATGAATGCAGCTGGAGCATTTGTCAATCCAAATAACATTACCAAAAATTCATAATGGCCATAACGAGTACGGAAGACAATTTTAGGCACATCACTTTCCTTTACCTTCAGCTGATAATACCCGGATCTCAAATCAATCTTAGAAAATATAGAAGCTCCTTTTAGCTGATCAAACAAGTCATCTATACGAGGCAAGGGATACCGGTTCTTGATTGTCACTTTGTTTAACTGTCGATAATCAATGCATAACCGCATAAAACCATCTTTCTTTTTAACAAACAGCACTGGAGCTCTCCAGGGTGAAATACTCGGTCAAATGAACCCTCGATCTAGTAAATCTTGCAACTGTACTTTCAACTCTTTCAATTCAGTAGGCAACATTCGGTATGGAGGTATAGAAATTGGTGTTGTACCTGGATACACCTCAATAGTAAATTCAACCTGTCTATCAGGTGGTAAGCTCGGTAGTTCTTCTAGAAATACATCTGGAAACTCGCATACAGTCCTAATCCGACTGCACTGACTCCCAACTAAATTAGAATTAATAACATATACCAAGTATGCTGAACAACCCTGCTGCAGTAATTTATTAGCCTTCATCGTTGAAATGATGCATGTCGACCCACTAGTATGGATGCCATTCACTTCAATTCTTTCCCCATTTTCTATCTAAATACTAAACCTCTTTTTATAGCAATCCAAAACTACCCCATGTTCATATAACCAGTCCATACCAAAATGATATCAAAATCACCAAAAGGAATGATCAACAAATCCATAGGAAACATTTTATCATGTATTATTAATGGGCACCTCTGACATACTCTATCTACTGACACTGTTTGTCCCAAAGGGTTAGACACTTCTATAGAAACTTTAGACATTTCAGATTCTAATTTCCCCAATTCGAGTAGTTTGAATTAATATATGAATGTGACGAACCGGGGTCAATTAAAGCATAAACAGGCTCTAATAAATAAAAATATACTTGTAACAACATCGTGTGTATCTCTTTCCTCACAGGTCCGAACTACGTACGCTCTAGCTGGTGCTCTGGCCTCTGACTGTTGTGTAACTATATCACTATTTCTTCTAACACCTACACCTCTAGACACAAAACCGCCCCTACTAGATCCTCTGCCACAAACAGTAGGCACTAGTCTCTTAGATGCTGCAGGTATGGAACTTTCACTTTTTGGACAGTCTCGAATGAAATGATCTGTGGACCCGCATCGAAAACATCGTCGAGTTATCCTCCAACATTCACCTAAGTTCTTTTTTCCACAGTGTTCACAGTCAGGGATATCAATATTTCATGAAGGTCCCTTTACACTACCGGTAGAAATAGTAGTTTGTTTACCCCTACTTTTTTCATCTCGATCCGATCTGAAGCTTGGCTTCCAACCACTTCTGAACTTTTTGGATCTTTTAGGTAAAGGATTAGAACTAGCAGTTCCAGCTCGTTTCCCAGTCAATTTAGTCATTTCAAGCTTTTTATCCAATCCCAAAATTTGATTTACCATTTTCGCTCTTTCAACCAAATCTACAAATTCTGTGATTCGTTGTGACACCAACCGTACTCTGATTTCATCTCTCAAGCCCCGTAGAAACCGCTTCCAACTAGCTGCCTCTGTTGGGATGAACTCAGTAGCATACCGCCTCAATCTAGAAAGTTCTCTTTGATAATCCACTACTGATAGATTACATTGTTTCAACATTAGAAATTCCTGCTTTTTATCTTCAATATATAGCTCTCCAACATACTTCTTCTGAAATTCCTTCTGAAATAATTCTCATGTTACATGTTCTGCTGGAAAATGTTGAATTACAGATTCCCACCATAGATAAGCCTCACCCTGAAGTAATGAAACGACACAAATCAAGTATTCCCGAGGGGTACATTCTAATTGCTGCAGAACTTGTTTAGTTGCTTCCATCCAATTCTCTGCTGTAGATGGATCGAATCCTGTCAGACCCGTAAATTCTGTAGCATCGTATTTTCTTAGCTCTTTTATCGGGGCCTATCTCTGAGTTGGTACAGAAATTGTAGCAGGAACAGTCCCTGCTACTCTTTGCAAAGCATCGGCAATAACTCTTAATATATCAGAATCATCTTTATCATTTCTTCTTTCTACTCTAGGAGGTTGGTTTCTCATCGGGTTAATACTAGGTGTTACCGATTCAGTTTCATTTAACTCGTTAGATTCTTCTTCTCCGGTACGCATTTCTTTATCAGTATCGTTTATTCTTTTATCTGACATCTTTTATCTATAAAACTAAAACAAATAAATAAGTCAGCATCCAAAATTCCCAACTCAATTTTGACTCAAAAGTGGCATGTACTATTAGACTCACTTTCGAGCTCGATTTAGCCTGAGAATCGGCTAAACCTGATAGCTCTGATACTAATAACTATAACACTCTCTCACCCCAAACCATCCCGAAACAGGGTTACGAGGCATTACTGGACATATCAGACAACTTACGAATAATTCACAATTAATATAACATTCATAGTATAATTTAATAATTAAGTCCCTATATTGGACTCTCGAAGCCCAAAACATGTATTAAAAGTAGAATGGGACTTGTTCGAGTATTTCGAAATTTTTTTCGTATTTTTTTACAAAAATTTCGACAGTATTTCTGCTTATTTTTACCTAAAACCCCTGCAAATTCAAACAAAAACCAAACCAATACCAATGTTTCAACCAAAGAATTTTACATCTTTAACACTACTAGATCATGCTTAATCCATTGATTTATTACTTAAATTTTAAAGTGCTAACATATAAGGAACTAATTTATATCATTCATTTCATTTCAAAATTTAATACCAAATTTACTAATTTATAACTTTAAACTTACTTATCATCCAAAATTTCATAACTATCTAATTACAACAAGATCATTTAACCTATATATATATATATACATGACTCATGTACAACCACCTAGTACATGCCACTTAAACAAAAAGAAGAAATACATCACCAAAATTTTCTTGTTGGAGTCGGGATCTTTCTGGATGCTGAACTGGATCTTGAACTCTAATGACCTGCACACGGAAACAACCGTACGCTGAGTATTTCATACTCAGTGGTATTACTATAAACCAAACTATTTAACATTTATAAATTACAACATCAACCATAAGTTTTATAAATCATTTAAACTAATTATACATAATTATATATCACTTCGTAAATCTTAAATTCATATTTCATTTTTTTCACATACTAATTAAATTCATAATTTAATTCATACATTCTTTCTCATACTTTTCAGTAGTGCCAAATCAATCAATCTCATTTTCAAATTTTCATTTCAATTATTTACCCTATTAACAAGGCTTGGACTCTGATAGATATGCGGATTCCACCCAAACACACCAGAATATCCAACTCAAACATACCCAGAATAATATAAACCCTCCATAACACACCAGTATAATATAGCCTCCCAAATACACCGATAATGTATTAAATGCCTCTTCGGTTAAACCGAAGCATATAATAACAGAATCATCTTCTCAGCCGAGCTACAAATCTCCTCATCACATCACAATCCTACGGCATGTCATTTGTATCCAATCTAGTTTGACAAGTTAATAGGGTATTATTTTACTTTTCCAATTTCGAATTCATTTCCACAACAATTTCAAATATTCAATCAATTCAAAACATATATTATCGAATATTCACACATATTCTTACTTAATTTCAAATATTATTACTTACCTTATCTTAGATGTCCCATGAAATAATTTGAGTTATAGTAATACAAACCCGGAATACGCATTTACTCCTCAACGATCTTTTCTTTTCCTTTGGATGCCGGTGCCTCATTTTCCTTGTTAGCTACGAAAACAATAATAACAATTTACATTATTATTTATAGCATTAATTTAATAATTAATTGAATTTTTATTCAATTTATTTCCTAATTCCAATTTAATCCTGATTAACTCTTTTATTTGTTTAACTTAATTTATACTTCATTTCTACTCAATTTCCTTCCATATTCACCCTAACAATCTAATGTTCATTATAAACCCTAATTTAAAATTTCTTTCAATTTAATTTCCTAAAACACAAAACTTATAGCTTCTTTTACAATTTAATCCCTTTTTCAATTCTAACTTAAAATTCATTCAATTAAATCCCTAATTCTTCTTTTTGTTCAACATAACCCATGCTTAAAAACCTAAGAACTTCCAAAACCTTAATTTAATTTCAACAAAACTTTGTTTTAAAGCTTCTAAAACATCAAAATTAAGAGAAAATGGCTAAATTTAGCTTACCAATTAAAGTTGAAGCTTTAAAATCTCAATTTTCCCCTTTTTTTTCTTTCTCTTTTTCTTCCTCTGTTTTCGTTTTGTTCTTGTTTCTTTTCTGTTCTTCTTTTTTTTTTTACTTTCTTTTTATTCTATTTACTTATTTCTTTTAGTTATTTTATATTACTTTAATATTAAGTAAACAAATTATTTTATAACAAATGTACCAATATTTTTATTACAATTGTCATTATTCAATTTGTTTATTAAAAAAATCTTATAATTTAATTATTATCATTTACTTATTATATAAGAAATTATATATATACTTTACACATGTACCAATAATAATTATGCACTTGTCTTATTTCATAATATACTATCAATTTAATAATTATTAATATATATATAAATATATTTTACTTATTATTTAAGAAAATATACAAATATATATATTTATATATATTTTTACATGTGTATAAATACACATATCACACATGTACACTTTTATCATCATACATTTGGGACAAATTTTAATTTATTTATAATCTAATAACAAAATTTTAAATCAAATAATAAGAATAAGAATAAGAATAAGAATAATATTAACAATAATAATTAATAAAATCTAAGAAAAATCTTAGATTTTTTTCTATCCATTTTGCCGCCTCAATTATTACAAATGGCTTAATCGCCATTTTAATCCCTTTTTCTTTTATTTTTTTAGAATTAAACTTTTAATCTTTATTCAATCTAGTCCTTTTTACTAATTACTCTAAATTAAACTAGTTTCACCTAAATAAAACCTAATTAGACATATAACTTGACTCATAATTATTACTAATAATTATTTACGAACCCGTTTCACTAAGACGGAGGCCCAATAATGTATTTTTCCGGTGCCCACAAATTTTGGGTCATTACAATTGACCCTTTTAAGGTCTTTGCTCCGTTCCCATTACATGTCAACGCGCAAAGAGGGGCAATTGTAATAGGCCATCTTTGCCAGGGCCCAAACCAAACCAAATAAAAATAAAAATTTCTAAGTCCATTTTAAAAAAAACTCTAAGCTCAAATTACAAGCCCACAACCTAAACTATGATTCAGTAAAATAAAAAAACCTAGCCTCCAGCACCGCTGCCCTCTACGTGAACAGACATGCTACCCAAGGCCCGATGCGCCTTTGCCGCTGTTTCACCAAAATATCAAGGGCATGCTTTCTGCCACCATCACCAACTACTACCTGCAAAGAAAAAATGGAAAAGACAAGAACAGTAGCAGCAGACACAGGAACAATAAAAAAATAAAAAAAAATATATGTATTTTAAACAAGTTTAAAATGGCTATAAAAGCTAGAGAATAGATTGTATTAAAAAAAAGATCGGAATCAAATACAAACACACAAAAAAGGGTGGTTCTTTTTTTTTGTTTTTTTATTTTTGAAAATAAGTAATAAAATAAAAAAGGAAACTTTTTACCTTTGTTGCTGCTGCCGTCATCTCCCTACATTTTGAAAGACCATTGGATCCTCAAGGATTCGCTAAAAGGTCGCATCGGAAAGACCGAGAACCGAAAGGTTCATTTGCTTCTTCTTTTTTTTTTTTTTTTTTGTATTTTGGTGTTTTTTTAGGGGATTTTGGCCTCTGATTTGGGTTGAGGAAAGCAAAACGGCCAAAATGAGAACTTTTTTGTGAAATCCGGCCACCGAAGACAACGGTCGCCGTCGTAGACGACTGGTGGTCGCGGCGGATGGACGGCGGTCCCCTAGGCCGAATCTAGCTCATTTTCAGAGAAAACAAGAGAAAAATAATTTTTTTTTTAAAACCTGTCTCAAATGAAATTTTTTGGTAAATTTTCACTTATATAGGCTCCCAAAACAACGTCGTTTTGGGACTAACCTCAGACACCCAAAACTGCGTCGTTTTGGCCTCTGACCCATTTACCCGACTTATGCGGTCGTTGAGAGCACCAAAAATATCCTATCCCTATAAAATATTGAAAATAATAAAAATAATAGTATAAGGGAAGTAGGGTCAAATCCTCAGGGATCGGATTTGCACAATTGCTTGTTCCTCGAAATCCTAGTCAAAATCGTGCCCAAAAAAACCTACGTACCTAAAAAAATAAAAAATAAAAAATAAAAACAAATTAAACGTTTTGATCTTGAAAAAATAAAATAAAAATTGAATTAAAAGTTTTGATTGAAATTTCAAAAATTAAAATTAAAATAATAGAAACAAATAGAGTTGAGGAAAAAGAATTCTTATGGAGAGATTCCAGCCTCTGGTTGTCTCGATCTGCCTTGGGTTCAAACCTCGACTTTTAGGTTATCTTTCTCAAACAGAATAAGCCAGTTATAATGGAAGAGGACGCCTATGACCACCAACTCCAAGATATTAGACTTACGATTTAGCGGAACCTAACTCTAGCCAACCATCGTTTTTGTGGGATCATCTTATGCTAGATCATCACTTCTCAATGACGAATACCACGCCACTTTGTCTCTTGGGCTCGCCAACCTCTGACGTAATAAACTAACGAACTGGCTGTGCAACCTTCCCAAAATATACAAAGCGGCCGTTCCTTGCACACATTGAAAAGATCACTTTTTTAAGGGACATGGATGGAAGCGTTAGCCCCGTAATGCGGAAAAACGATGAATACTCTTTTGAGAAAGCTAAGCGCAGATTCTAAGCCTCATGAACCCTTTTTGGGGATTTTTGGCAACCTTTGGCTATATAAGTTTAGTGACTCATGATTTCTGGGGAAAATGAAATAAGTGTAATGGAAATAAAATTTTTATTGAAAAATATGGAAAAAAACAAAAGGCTAAACTTTATGGGGGAGAGAGTGTTTACAGAAAAGATGAGTAAAATTTGTATCACTCTATCCCCTATTTATAGTACTAAGAAATCTAGCCTATTCCTAATCAAATTCTAAAAGATAAATACAAATAAATAAAGATAAATGAAAATAAATCCTAAAATTAAATCTAAATAATAATCCTTAATAACTATCCTAATATAATTAAACATTAAATAGAGTCTTATGCTATAAAATCTCTTCTTTTACATTTTTGCTCCCAAAATCTTCCACACTTTGCATTTTTGGCACCACTTCTCTCCTACTTCACATGTTGGCCCATTTTATCTTCAAATTTGCACTTTTTCCCTTAAATTTCCTTTTGCCTCCAATTTAGTCCCTGAAAGATAAAAGACCATAAATAAATCAAATTAGTAGGGTCATACTCAAAATAAACATGTAATTAGCACATAAAAATATGTCGTTCTAGAGTATTATCATCGACCCAAGGCCTCATGATCCACGTGTTTTTGGACTAGGGTATAATTGCAACCCTAGTCCTTCTACTTTTCAAGCGGTTTGTAATTAGGTCCTAATCCTTTTTTATTTTTTTAAAAATTATACCACATGATTTTCGTGTGCTTCAATTTAGTCCTTGGTTCGCTGATCTCCTGGAGAAGGGACGAGTGTCCGTAAGATTGGGATAATTACTTAGTTGGTCCCTCCATTTTTTTGCGCATTACAATTTAGTCTTTCATTTTTATTTTATCCCGATTTGGCCCTAAAATTTCACTTAAGTTTCAATTTAGTCCTTATTATATTTATACATTTATTTTATTATAGTTTAGGCTTCTAATTTCATTTCAGTTTTGATTTAATCCTTATTGATTTAATTTTGACCCTTTATATATATTTTTATATTTTATTTGTTTATTTATTTATTTATTATTCCTTTACTTTTTTTTAATATTTAAAATTAGTTTATTTCCTTTTTATTGTACATTTTATTTCTTTTTATTTATTTATTTATTTTTCTTTACCTTCTTAAATATTTAGAATTTATATTACTTATATTCCTTTCTTTTTGTACTTTTATATTTTATTATTATTACCATTATTTTTTTTTATTATGCATATTGGTATTATGATTTATTGTTATTATTTTTATTCTTTCATATTTTATTATGCATGTTATTATTATACCATTGTTACTACAAATTGATGTTGTATTATTACTATTTGTAGCATGGTATTTTTATTTTACTTTTTTAGTCATTTTTATTTCATTTATTTATTTATCATTCTAATATCATTTTATTTTACCCATCACTCTTTGGTTTTATTTCATTAATTACTATGCGGTCCTGTTAAAATATATTTATTCATTTTTACACTATGCCCAAATAAATTAAGTGTATATCATTTTTAAGAAATATCGTCACTTTATCAAACGCATAGAAAATATTCAAAACCGAGGCAATATTCGTTATTTTTGGAATTTGAGGACTTATGCTCCTAACTTACGGAGTATGGTATCTTCTTAAAACAGAAATAGCCAAATATCCTATTTAAAACAACGAAAAGCAAGATTTAGATAGCGATCAAATGGCGATTATTTTGGTTTTCGAGAATTCAATGTATCGTGTCCTAACTTACAGGGCATGGTCTTTCTTCTCGATTAACTAGAAATAATGCATTTTCCATTTAATTTAATTTAGTTGAATCATATCTTAATAATATTATGCAAAGAGGGATTGTGTTTTAAACTACCTTCAAATTTTCAATTCTTGACACAAAGACATCAAGTAATCAACTAGGTACCAATTTTGGGCGTCATGAGGGTGCTAATCCTTCCTCGTGCGTAACCGACTCCCGAACCCATCTCTTGGATTTTGAATACCAAAAATCATTTTTTTAGTAAATCAAACCTTTTATTAAAAAGATCAAATTCCAAGGTGATCCGATCACACCTCATAAAAAAGATTGGTGGCGACTCCTTTTTTTCGTTTTTTAAATAAAAAGTCGATTAAAAAAATGGTTTGGACACAGGTAAATCAACTCTCTTAATGAGTGACAGGTCTCCCACCACAATCTCGTCTATTGGAAATTCATTTTTACCTACGCACTCTAAATTGCTTCGGTTATCTAATGTTTTGTGCGTTCCAACTATAAGAAAAAAAATCTATTGTCTCTCTCAGTTTGCCACTGATAATGGTGTGTTTTTTGAGTTTCACCCAACATATTGTGTTATTAAGGATGCTGTTGCTCCTTATGCTGATTCTGATATATTTTCGTTATGGCACAAACGCCTTGGTCATCCATCTGCTTCTGTTGTCAAATTTGTTTTTAAGAAATGTAGTATTACTTTGAATAAATTTTGTCTGGATACGTTTGCTCTGCATGTCAAAAAGGAAAATCCCATAAATTACCCTTTCTCGATTCGACCACTAAATACACTGATTCATTTACTTTAGTTGTCTCTGATCTCTAGGGACCTGCGTCTATTGCTTGTGGTAACAATTGGTATTATGTATCTTTTATTGACATGATCGCTCGTTTTACTTGGATTTATCTTATTCACCAAAAGTCTTAGGCTGTGGATTGCTTTGTTTAGTTTCAGCAATTAGTTAAGACTCAGTTTGGGAAACCTATCAAACAATTTCAAAGTGATTGGGGCAGTGAGTATCGAGCCTTCACTTCTGTTCTAGTAAACCAAGGGATAACTCATCGTTTGTCGTGTCCACATACCTCCGAATAGAATGGTGTGGCTGAACGCAAACATCGGCATATTGTTGACATGGGACTCATGCTCTTGGCACAAGCAAATCTTCCTATGGAATTTTGGGCCTATGCATTTTGTTGTGTCGTTCATCTCATTAATCGTTTTCCTGCCTCGGTTCTGATGGACAGACTCCGTATAAAGCTCTTCATGGACAAGATCCCACGTATGATCATCTGCGCGTATTTAGGTGTTGTTGTTTTCCTTATTTATGTTTGTTTCAACGTCACAAGTTGGATTTTCAGTCTTAACCTTGTACGTGCTTGGGATATAGTTCTCAACACAAAGGATACCAATGTCTCTTGTCGGATGGTAAGGTTATCATTTCTTATCATGTTGTGTTTGATGAACACTGATTTTTGTCTCCTCCTTCTGCTACGCCGGGTTCTGTGTCCTCGTCCAATTTTATGACAACGTTTGTTCCTTTTGTTAAGACTTCTCGTCTAGGGCCGTGGAGCTCTCGTCTGCTCTCCCACCATCATCTTCCTCTCCTGTTTGCTGCCCTTCGCCCACTATTTCTACAGTTCCTCAAGCCAAGGGGGGCTCTGATCATGAACCTCATAGTTCTTCTCCTTTTCTCGATGATGATGCTCCTAGCTCTGTCGTGCCTACTCCTAATGTTCAATCATTTCCTCCGATTCAAGAATCTTCTTTGCCTTCGACGAATACTCATTCAATGGTTACTCGATCATACTCATTCAATGGTTACTCGATCTAAAGCTGGCATTTTTAAGCCAAAGGCATTGACTGTTGAGGTTATTGAGCCTAACACCATTGAGGAAGCTTTTACTACCACAGAATGGCGTGCTGCAACTCAAGCAGAATTTGATGCTCTCATTAGTAATTCTACCTAGGATCTTATTCCGTTACCACCTAATCGCAAGGCAATCGTATATAAATGGTTTTTCAAAATCAAGAAAAATCCTGATGGCACTATCGCTTGTCGCAAGGCTCGGTTAGTCACAAAAGGATTTTCTCAAGTATTTAGGTCTGACTTTAAGGAGACTTTTAGTCCGATTGTAAAACCTGCTACTATTCCGATGATTCTGTCTGTTGTAGTTTCCAAGGGGTGGCAGCTCTGTCAAGTTGATGTGAACAATGCCTTTTTAAATGGAGATCTTGCTGATGAGGTGTTCATGCAACAACCCCTTGGCTGTGTTCAATATGGGTCCGATAGGAGACCTTTAGTTTGTCGTCTAAAGAAAGCTTTATATGGTCTTCGTCAGGCTCCGCGTGCTTGGTTTGATAAATTAAAGAATTTTCTTCTTTCAGTCGGTTTTGTTATGTCTAAATTTGATGCATCTTTGTTTGTTCTTTCGACTAACTCCATCCTCTGTGTGCTTTTATATGTAGATGACATTATTGTTACGGGGAGTGTATCTCACGATATAAATAGCTTTGTTCAGCAGTTGAATGATGAGTTTTCACTTAAGGATATGGGTAATCTTCACTATTTTCTCGGGATTGAGGTTACTCGTTCCTCCACAGGGTGTCTTCATCTTTGTCAAAAAAAGTACATCCGTGAATTACTTGAACGAAGTTCTATGTCTCATGCTAAGAGTGTTCATACTCTAATGGTTAGCTCTTCTACTCTATCTAAGGATGAAGGAGATCGTCTTACTGATTCTACTGAGTACAGGAGTCTTGCCGGTGCTTTACAATATATAGTCTTGACTCGTCCTGATATAGCGTATGCGGTGAATTGTATATGCCAGTTCATGCATGCACCCACTTCTGTTCATCTGATCGCATTAAAGAGAATTCTGCGGTATTTGAGTGGAACACTTGATTATGGAATTTAGTTTCGTCCATC
The DNA here is from genome assembly GCA_025698465.1 of Gossypium longicalyx. Lineage (NCBI taxonomy): Eukaryota > Viridiplantae > Streptophyta > Magnoliopsida > Malvales > Malvaceae > Gossypium > Gossypium longicalyx. The sequence continues at coordinate 6,171,134 of CM046998.1, read as the reverse complement.
TGATCGGCTTTCTTCAGTTGGATATGGGGACGCTAACTTGGGGCTGGATTTTGATGATCGTCACTCTATGACGGGCAACTGTGTTCCAAAAAGCAGTCGGTTTCGCGATCTATGACTGAGGCTGAATATTGAAGTATTGCTGCCGTTATTAATGCTGTTACTTGGCTAGTCTCGTTACTCAAAGAGTTGCGAATCTAAAGTGTTGATCAACCGACTATTTGGTGTGACAATTCTAGTGCAGTTGCCGTAGTTGCTAATCCTATTTTACACTCCAAGTTCAAACATGTCGAGCTTGATCTATTCTTTGTCCAAGAAAAGGTCGCCGATGGCTCTATTAATGTTGGTGAGGTTCCTGCGTGTGATCAAGTCACCGACATTCTAACCAATCCACATTCTGTATCATTTTTTGCTAGATTTTGAAGTCTTTTTCGGGTCTTACCGGTCGAGAAGATGGGTGAATGTTAAGAGTATTATATATTCTAGAGATTGAGTTAGTTAGCCTAGCTGTTAGCTTAGCCCTCTGTGTTGTTAGTCTGTTACTCAATTAGTTAGATTATTAGCCATAGCAGTTACTATAGTGTTCTATAAATACTATCTCTATAATGTACATGAAAGGTAGTCAAAATACAAAGATTTCTTTCAAATACTCAGTGTATTCTTTTAATACTTAGCAACATTTTTCATTCCTTCATTCTATCTGTTCTTGTAGTCTAGCGATTCACCTTAGGTGCTAACAATGAAAAGTCAAGTTGGTTGGCTAACACCATAATTTAGAGAGTTATAACTCTTAGATTAAATCTCTATAAATAAGACACCATTGAACACAAGTTTGGTATATTTTATGTGTTATTTTTTCTCCCCTTTCATTCTCGAAGCAAATCTTTATATAAATATATATATATATTTATGATTAGAGTATCTTTCACATCTATTTTACAGTTTATAAAAACTAATAATTTCGTGATTCATAACTATTCACCAAACAAATTAACTAATACAGAAACCAATAAACACCAACTCTAGTTTCAAATCTTAATTGTAGAATATCATTCAATCCCAAAGCATATGTCACGATATTATGAATAGAATCAAAAGTTGTTTGGTCATAAAAAAGAGATAACTAAACTTATTTCCCTTTCTTTTCTTCATCACTAAGCACATATATAAAGAATTTAGCATCGGAAAGCATTCTAGACCCCAAGATTCGACAGCTCTTAAGTTACCTTCATCTAGCAGGAATCCGAATACATCCAAGTCCGTTCCAAATCCAATTCATGGCGGGAAAAATTGTATAAACGCTCGTTAAATCGCATGTATCAACTCTAAGCACAAGTAAGGGAGTTATCTCCCAATTTTAGTTTAGTTCAAATACGATCTCCATCACAACATATTCAATGTAAAGGTAAGACATTAATGTTAAAACTCCTTAAAACAAAGGCCAAGAATAGATTCTTGGAAACAATTATGCATGAATAACTCCACCCAAAAAACCAACAATGAAGACAAAGATTAAAATGACCAGATCACCAATAGGCAAACCCATATAAGTACATATTAGAATAGCAGTTGCAGATCCATTCATAAACAACAGCATGTTGACATAAAAAAATAGTATCATAAATCTTAAGCTTTAGAGACCAACCTCTCAACCAGTGTAGACAACCTATCCACACAAGAAGTAACAAGCCTGTCATCATCTGATCCATGTATGTTATGGGCATGCCGGACATCTTCTATGCTTAAACCTACTGCAATTACAATACTTTCATGATTATAGAGACTCATAATAAAGTTACAGTCAAAAAGGTAAGTTGATGTTATTGAGCTATTTGAAATAAACCCAAGTTTAAACTCTTCAATCTTTCCTCTTACTCCCAAGAAATACTAGGAAAATTTGGAAGATTGCTTATAAGCTTTATTAATGGAAAATGGCTGACAAAGATACATGCACCATCAATACTACATCAACTGACCAAGGAAAACAAAGACAATATCATTGCATCCATTGTAAGTTTCAAGATCTATATTACACAGTCAGGAACAAAATTTTGATGCAGCAGCAGCCACAGCAGCAGGCAGCCGAGCTAGCTAGCTATACAGTTATAACGAGAACATTAAGGCTGCTCCTTCCTTGCTATCTAATTCACTGCTACAATCCCTTTTGTTCTCTTAATTTTTAATTAAGCTTGTGATTTTATTGCCTAACGATAAGAAGTTTTCCAATTTCATGGCATGTACGTGGATCCTAACATGATTGGGAAATCCCAGGTTTCGGGATAGATTTCATAGTTCAAATCCCACGTTTCAGGATGGATTTGGTAGTCCCATAACTCTGGTTGAAGTTCCTCTTCGCAGCTGGATCCTTTCACTAACTTGTTCAGTTTATCCTTTATTATTTGTGCTCCAACAAATGCTCCAATCTGTGATCAAACAAATTGATAAGAGTAATTTCTTATTTGGTTGAACAAGAAGATAGATGTGGATAAATTACCTCAGCATGAACAATGTGGAAAACTGTATTCCCTAGGATAGAGAAGCTGGCGTTTAGTACTTGAGCTCCATGTTGATGAAGTATGTAAATCATCTCATAAAACATGAACTGACTGTCTTTCCCAGTCGTTAAAACCACTTCCATGGCGGACCCATTTTCGTTCATCTTAATTTCAGGAGATTTCAAGCTTGCTGTGGTTTCACTTGTGATGGTATCGGCACATGTATAAGATCTCTTACTTCTCATTAAGCTTTCCTTTTTCTCACTGGATTCGTTCATCCTTGTCTTCAAGCTCGTTATGTAGTTCACAGCTTCATCTATTTGATCAGGAAGTGACAATAGCTCCTACAAACATGAAAAAACAAAACAAAAATGAAAAACCCCACATTCAAATTCAATAATTCTGACAAAACACAGCCATTAAAAACAAACAGACCTTGGAATTACGATGGGGAAGTAAAGAATTGAGGCTGGCATACAAATTCTTCATATGATTTCTCCTGTTCTTCTCTATGATCTTCCTCTCGACCTTAGCTGAAGAACAACGAGCCCTCTTCTTCTCAATTTGCTTGTCCACGGCTAAGTATTCCATTTGAAGTTCCATTGGTGAAGATGCGATAAGGTATTCTCGTGTTGGTTTATATAACCCACCGAAAACAGCTTGTGGCTAAAAAAATCAAAAGGGAGTGGAAAAAGGAAAATAAAGTGGAAAACGCCGAAACTTCAGTGAGGGAGTAAAAAGGGATTACGGTTGGAATATGATGGAAGGAATAGTTGAATAAATGAGAACACGTAGACGTCGTCATTTATGTTACGTCACCCTCAGTCATAAGCATATAGGTGCATGCTAAATATCTTCAAAATATAAAATTAATGGGCTAAAAATATTTTCTTTTTTATTTATTTAATACATAAATTATCATATTATATTTAATTCATAACCAAATTTCTATTTATTTTACCACTGGATTTTTTATATATTCAGAATTAAGGGGCACACATCCCTATCTTTTTCTTCCCTTTTTTCAACCTTTCCCGGAAACAGCTGTTTTTCTTGATTTTATTCTGCCACCATTTTACATATAGAGACATCTATTTCGGTATTTACTTTCGTATGTAATTAGGCTTTTCCTTTTCTTTTAGGGTAAAGTATAAAAGTAATTATTTTTATTTTATTTATCTCACGTTGCATTTTAATTATTTATGCTTAAAATGTTATATTTTAGTCATTTACGTTATTATTATTTTATAAAATAGTCACTCTATCGTTAAATTTCGTTACCTTCCTAACGACAGTCCTATGTGACAGTCCAATTGATTTTTAAATATCAACTTGAATGCCTAGTTGTTGTGATGTAAATAGGTTTTTAATTAAATAAATTTAATTTGAAATGCCATGTAGGACATCCAAGTTGGCATTTTAAAACCCATTTGGACTGCCACGTAAGACCGCCATTAGAGAGGTAACGGAGCTTAACGGTAGAGTGACCACTTCGTAACAAAACAATTACGTAAGTGACTAAAATATAACATTTCTAACATAAGTGACTAAAATGTAATCTAAGACAAACAAAAGTGACTTTTTTTTTTAATAGTTTACCCTTTCTTTTATTTTTTTATTTGTATTTTTAATTTTAACAAATCCCTCTAGGAAAAGAAATTGGAGCATTTCTAAGTTGGTGAGTAATTTGAATAGAGACTTTAGTAACTCAATTTATTTTTTCAAATTTCACCTAAAGAGGTGGTTTTTCAAAAAAAAAAAATATTTTATTTTATTTGATACACATGGTCCCCTATAAGATAAATACTAAAACTTCAAAGATCATTGATGTGTTCTCGTAATCGATTGAACAATTATAGAATCACAGAAGTGACCTAATCATCTAATTTAGGTTAAAATGATAGAAAATAATAGAAAAAGATAGATAAAATAAGATAGATAGATAGATAAAGTAAGGACCTCGACCCAATAACTATGTTTAGAAAAGAACTGTAGGTATAGAAGACTTCGACCCGTTTTCTATGAAACAAGTTAAAGAACCGAAAGTATCAAGAAGAAACCCCGACCCATTACCTATACAGAGGTAAGAACCAAAGGTAAAATTGTGATTGACAAACTCTAGAAAAGAAAGAAGGGAAATGATAAGATTGGAAAGGTGAATGCCACAAGATGTGAATCTTGAGAAGTTTGATAAGTGTTCGTAAAGAAAAAAAAGAAATAATCTCACAAATATATTGATCATAATGGCCACAAATGAAGTTCATGCATACAATGTCATATTACATTTAATGGATGATTGAATGATCATATGATTCTCCCCTTGATGTGCATTCATGCATACAATGTCATATTACATTCAATGGATGACTGAATGATCATATGATTCTCCCCTTGATGTGCATACACTTGGTCAAAACATCCCTCTTAACCATACATGAACCTTTGATGTTCATCCTTGCCATCCATGCATCTTTAAGTTCAATATATGCTTAATTAATCTCTTACATCCTCCTTATCATAGGTTCATGTATGTGGATATTCAATGAATTAACCAACAGTCAAATTTTTCTCTCTTAGGCACCATCCATCCAAAGTATGTATGTATGTTGAATCCAACAATGCATTAATCAAAACTAGTCCTCTCAATAAAACCCTAAAGGGTGAGCAACATGTTATTAAAAGCACCCTATGAATTAGATTTTCAGGAAAAAAAATGATTGAACCCTTCATTCATTCTTCAGAGGATAAGATTTCACATCCTCCATAGGATATTATCATTCATCCATCAGGGGATAAGATTTCACATCCCTCAAGGGATCATATTTCACATTCTTAAGGAAATACTATTCTGCATCCCTTAAGGGATAATATTTCATATCCTTTAGGGGACATTATTATTCATCCTTAAGGGGATTTTATGATTAACCCTTCAAGAGATAATATTTCACATTCTCCAAGAAATACTATAGAGATAATATCTTGAGTCTCCTAAAGGACCATTCATACATTCATCAATTAGGAAATAATACTTTAAAACTCTTATGAGAACATTTATTCATCTATCAAGAAATACTATATTAGTCTCCATAAGGAATCAGACAATTGGTTATCCAATCCATCAAGGAATAAAGTAAACTTCTGAACAAAACCTTACAATAATTCAACTCTTAATTTTGTAGTAGATGTAAAGTCATTCATTACTACCTTACAAGACAAATTCAAACATTTCAGGGGTTATCCCAAGATAAAACAATCTTAGCAATGTATTCCTCCAACAGAAGAACCATGAATTACATTTCCTCCCTAACAACAACAAAACTTCACCCCTACAAGAAAAATTTCTACCTAATCTCTTATTTAGTTATAAGAATAAGTTCTCATAAACAAAATGCCTTTCACCAAGCTATTTATGTAGATGTTAAAAACACTACCAAGCAAATTTGTCTCTAGTGTTACCAGCCTCATCTTATGTGATAAAGCAACACACCTTAGAGAACACCATCAAGGTAAAAGCCTTCATTTGCATCTTTGTATAATTTCTTGCATAAAAAGACATAATATCATCATGAAATCTACTAAATCATAAACAAATAATATAGTCTCTCACACATTTTTGTGCAAATAATATCCATGTAGTCCTAGACAATCTCTATGCAATCTTAAATACAAATAAGGAATCAATCATTTACTTCCTTAAGTCGTTGTCAAGTCACTTTATATCTCGTCTCAAACCTGAGTGGGATATGTTGTTATTCCATAGATCATATATAAGCCCAAAGAATGAGTATAAATCCCAGAATACTAATCAACCTAAGAGAAAGGAATACGCATAAATAGGTAGATGTCACTCAAAAGGCATTCGACAAGTACCTATGGTACCTACTAAAAGGCAAGAGGCCAATGGCAGGATCACCTCCATTTGGTAAAGACATTAATATTGACCATTCACGAGTAAGAGACAGTTATACCTTACCCTTTCACACCCTCTTATGTAGTCTAGAAAGACATGACACCTTTAACATAAAAGGACAAAGTATATTAACTTAGTGCTATGATTTCACCATTACCTTTACTTTGCCTAAACTTGCCTTCTAAACTCTAATCTACCCCTTATTAGATTTAAGCATCATAAAGTGGCTCAAAGTAGAAGCTTTTGTGCCCCATACTTTACCCTCTATTTTATAGTCTCAATCATCATTAGCCTAAAAGTCTTCCAACCCATAGTTGTCTTAAAGTGTGATTGAAATAGATTCAAATATAGTCACATATCTAATTTTTTAAATACTTATTATTATTTTTTACTAAACCCTTAATGGATAAGTGTCACCCCTTGAATTATTATTGTTAAGTTCAAACTTTTCATAACCAATGTATCAAGTAATTTTTTTTTGTAAGTTTTTAATTTGGATTATTATTCGGTGCATTGACGATGGAGTTTTTTAATTCCACTCGTAATGTTAAGAAAATATTAGGTTTCTTTTTTTAAGGAAAAATATTTGATATACTACTAGTGGAGTTTTTAGACTTCACAAATAATATCAAAGTAATAACAAGTATTCTATCGGGATATAGTAAAACATTATATATATATATAAAAGGGCACATGACAATTTTTAAAATTGCTTGTGAAATAAAAAATAATACATTATTAATTTACCAAATATTAACCTTTTTTTTATTCACCAAAAAATTTACTAACCTTTTTTTAAAATATCAATTAAAGATATATAATAGTTTTTTAATCCCACTTCTAAAACATTTTTTTTCTATAAAAAAATATTTATACTAACATAAGTAAATTTATTTATACTAAAATTTATTACATTTATTATGGTTTAACAGAAAAAATAAATTATAAATAAAAAAATATTTTATGTAGTTATTTTCAGTAGTAATTTAAAAAAATTAAAGATTCTAATTTATATTTATTGTTGTAATTTGAGTTTAGTTTTTAAGTAATTTTTTAATCGAGTGTGAGTTATTCTTTATACTATTAATTATTACAAATAATTAATTCATCAATTTAATTATAATCAAAATAAGAATTTTATAACTTAAAATTTTCAACAACTAAACATTTAGTTGCCACATTTTATATTTAAATAAAAATATCTCGTACTAAATGGGGAGTGGACTTTGGTCCAACGGCTTGCGTCGGATGATTGGTTTTGCAATATCAAATATTAACACTTCCGAAGCATAATCATTATTAAATTAAGGAGTAATACATATAAGATTAAGTTATTTAAAACATGTTTAAAAAGATGAGGTTGAAATATTTGTTGAATCAGAACCGTAAAATAGCAGAGACGTTTTCCTTGAGGGGGCCCGTCTCCCATGGGGTGTCAAGTGTCAAGCCAACAGAAACTTGAAGATTTTACTTTTACTAAAGGGAAGGGGGGTTGACCGAAGGCCAAGGCTGCTTGATCTGTCTCATACTATGGGAAATCACTGTGTGAATTGCGGCTCTGTAGTCTGTTCCACCTGTTGATGCACAATACTTCCTCCCATTTCAGTGTTGACTGTCAACTCCCCATCGTTTAAGCTTTCAGGTTTTCAATTGTCATAGTACTTTTCAATATAAACGGGGTAACACAAAGTCCGGCCGCTAACTGGGAAGCACCTTGGAACTTCATAGGCAATCCCATGGAACCACTACAATACCTCAGACTAGACTTCTCTCTCTCTCTCTCTCTCTCTGTCTCTCTCTCTCTCTCTCTCTCTCTCTCTCTCTATCTGATTCTAAACAGATGCCTTTTGGAGGGTTGTCATTTCGGGGAAATGCAGAATGGCAACCACACTACCTCAGGCTAGACTTCTCTCTCCCTGATTCTAAACAGATGCCTTTTTGGGGGTTGTCATTTCGGGGAAATGCAGGATGGCAACTTTTCTTTTTGGGGGTTCATTACAGCGTGGATAATTTTCATTGCTATGCCACAGCACTCAAATTAATAAAATATTAAATTTGCTCTTTTGATTTGGGATTGTTGCAGTGGAAGTAGACTCACTATATCCAAATCTTTCAAGTCAATTATTATTTATTCGATTAATTCTATGATAAACGTTGATTATTGTTACCGATATTTAATGATTTTATATTTTAGTTCCATTTCATTCTCAAATTTATTAAATACGGTGAATTTATTCTTACAGTGAATTGTAATTTAAGAAATAATTTAAAATAATCAGTGGTAGAATTAGAAATTTTTTTAGGAGGCTGGAATTAAATTGTATATTTTTATTATAGTAAAAATGTAATTTTACTATTTTAATAGTCTACATCTTTATAATTTTTAAAGGATTAAATTAAATTTTTATCATTTTTAGGAGGTTAATGTGTAATTTTACTATTATTAATTTAAATTTTTATAAATTATAAAGGGCTTAAATGAAAAAAATTTCATTTTAAAGGGGTCCTACCAGCCCCTTGGCTTCACCACTGTAAACAATGAACACAATCGATTTGTTTATATAGTTTGGATTCAATCCTAAGTCTACAAGATCATACCAAAAGACTTAATTCTGAATTTCGACAATATATGAAATGATTTAAGCTCAATCTTATGTCACAGGGCTAGAGCTTTTATCTCACATTCCGTGCAACTTTAGGCTATCCTTTCGATCCAAACACGTCTAAGTCAACCTAGCCACCAAACAATTGAGGATTCACAAAGAATTCCTCCAAGACACCAATTTATATAGAGGAAGCAACTTAGCCAAAAAAAGACTCAAAAGAATAGAAAGTCAAAATAAAACTATACCTGAGAGGTGTATGAATAAATGCTCTCAAATTACTCTCTCAAAGAATACAAGAAACAATAAAGAATTGAATGATTTACAAGTGAGGGGAGGCTCTCTATTTATATTTGAGCTCTCCAAAACCAACGGTCTAAATTAAGTTACATCGACGGATGAGATTAACCTATCCCTTAAATCTTGAGATTTACAAGATTACATAATCAAATCCAATCTAATATTATAAGATATGATTCTCTTTAATCTTTTAAGATTAGTTTCCCTGTTTATCTAGCAGGCTTCTTCAACAGCTTTTTGAATTGGGCTAGCTCTTGTGGGCCAAAAGATTCCCATGTCAATGATAGGCCTCCATGGGATGCATTGTGTGCAATTGTCACAGGCTTTAAACTGCGGCCCATGACATTCTTACTCATGCTTGTTGCAACCCCACTCTCATACAACTATGAAGATTAAACTCTCCTACCAAGTCTTCCTCACAAAAACCTATTACAAACTAATAAAATAGTTTGTTTACAACATATATTTCGCTCAATTAAGTTTCTCTAATGAACAAGTTTGTACTCTTAAAACTCATTCATAATCATAAATGAAGACCTTTTTTTGATTTTTAGAAATCAATAGGAATAAAATTTTACAATTTTATTCAAATTAGCCTTTTTAATAAATGAGATAAAGTAGAAATCCATTTCAACTAAACTTCTCAATCACATATCTCAAATAAAGAAAGTCAATCACACTAAATCACTTCGAGTTGTCTTTGCTTGACTAAAACTCTTAAATAATTCACGAAAATTTTCTACATTAAATCCTTTAAAATATACTAAAAGTAGATATAATAAATTAACAAAAAGATAGAAATGTTTAGTTTTAGGGTGAATTTTTTTTATGTAAAAACTAATGATTTCTTTTTTACATCTTTCGAAAGGGAAAGAGTGACTTTCATTGATCACTTAACGTACTCGAAAAAAAAAGTAAGAATTTCTCATAATATTATTCACCATGCTTAAGACAATAACGAGTTGGCAATGTCAATTTTCCCAAATTGTTGTTGAAAAAAAGAATCAAAGTAGATGTACCCAAAAATTTTAATTTTTGACAAGGATGAACTCTTGTTCATACAGTAATGTCACTAGCTTGAGCCCTTTTGGTGATTAAGGTAGGCATGGAACCTTGTCCTACCACCTCCACCAAATCCCAAACTTTTTAATTTTTTTGGAGACATCATTGAAAATGTACTGGGGAAGAGTGTGATGTTTCAATCATTCTTGTGAGATTACTTTTAATTACCAATACAACTCTCGTAAAGCAAAATTGCTTTTTGAAAATACTTTAAATTAAAATGATTTAAAAAAATCAGTTTTTAGATAGTTAATAATAACATGCGAAAATATATTTTTTTTAGAGTACATGAATAATGTAATATATTAAAAACATAAAATTAACACTTCTTTCTATTTTTAACTCTAAAATTAATATATTTTTATAAAATTTTAAAACCTTCAATTCAAAACTTTACAACCTAAATCTTAATTTAACATTTTCCTTAAAATCATAAATCTTAAAATTCTAACCTACCATACCATAAATCATAAACCAAGTTGAACAAAAAAAAACTAATAACCCTTTTGTCTTACTATTTTTTGTTAATTTTATTTAAATAATCAACACTAAGGGTTAAAATATTATTAAGTGGAATAGATCTAGTATTAAAAAGTGTATGATATTGATTAAAAATTCTTTTAAAAAATATTAGATTTTGTTACACCCACAATGTGGGTGAAAGAAAATATTTTATGTTAAAAGTATTTGATTAAAAATGATTCAATGGATATAGGTGGCGCAGTAATGAATTTGTATTTCAATACTATTGAATATGTGTTCAATCCTTGGACTTTTATATTTTAATTATTTTATTTAAAGATAATATAAAAGTATGAAAAGATAAATATCATCATAATAATATTAATTATGATTTAAAAGAACAGATATTTTTGTAATTTCATAACTAAATTGGTGACCCAATTAATGGTGATACAAATTCAGTAGAATGCTTAAATATATAGAATAAATGATGTAATGTCAAAAAAATATGAGTCATTATTTGTTAAAATCTGTCACAAGTAAGTATTTTCTTCAGTGATTAAGTGTTTTGAATGTATTGAGATCGAATGTTCGAGTCCATTTATGAGCGTATGACAATAAGTGTTGTTAAGTGATTGAGTTCTAAATAAATTCAAATGTTTTTTTTAAAAAAAAAAAAACTGTTAAGAGTAGTGGATTAGTGGGTTAGTTGGGATTTAATAGCAAAAAGTGATATTTGGTTTAAATTTTCATTTTGTTTTTTCCCCAAAATATCTGCCCCGCTTTGCACGTTTGTTCTTTCATTTTTTCACCAATTCACGCTGCCATTTTTTCTTCCTGCTTTGCAATTCAATTTTCTTTGTTGCCTTTCATTTGTTCTCATTCCCATATTTTTTCAATTTCTTATTATTTTGGCTGCTATTTCGACCATTCGGGCTTTTTAACTTACTTCTTATTTACGACGTTGTTCAACACTTTCTTGCTATTTCTTTCGATTTTGGTGTTATGATTATTTTTTTGATTTTTCGTGTAAGTACTCTTGAATCCTTTCCCGTGCTGTAAGTGGGTTTCGTCTTACTGTTATTTTTTTGGGATTGAAAATGTTCCGTATGCTTAATCGATTGCGTTTTTAGGGGAAGTTAGAGAGGCGATTAATCCTCCAGTGACATAGAAATGTTGGTGGACTGCTGTTTTCTTGAAGGTGAGAAGTTGATTTGAGTTATAAATGTCGAAATTCTGTGATAGTACGTTGAAGTTAGTTTTATTGTTTGTTGTGAATCGAGTTAGAAATCCGTCTCAAATAGTGTTTAATTGATGTGTTTGGGTTTCAGGAGTCTCATAAGTGTTTTTGCATCAGAATCGAACCAGATGTGTGTAACAAGAAACTCGAAAAATAGTGAACGAAAAAAGTCAAAATCGGACACTATCGTTGCCACACGGCCGTATGCCAGGCCGTGTGATAGGCCATGTGTGACACATGGCCGTGTGGCAAACCATGTGCTGGATCATGTGTGACACACGGTCTAGACTATTTTAGGCTATGTGGGACACACGGGTGTGTGGGCCCAAAACTTAGAATTTTTCCCTAGGGTCGTACACGTCATCCTGATTGACTATGTGTCTTCTGTGGGGTCGGTATGTGATTAAATACACTATGAAACACAAAATTGGGTCATCTGATTAGTATAAATTTTGATATCTACAAATGTGTTTAAGCTGTCATATGATAGTTTAAACTGAGAGTAATGTTAAATACGTACATGATTTGTGTCTGAAATGTCTTGCATGATTTCTGTTCTATTTATATTTGATTCTAGAGTAGGATATATTATGTGGAGGAAGTGTTTTGTGAGGCGATATCTCGCCTATTATACTAGCAACACAACTGCAAATATTCTAAAAAGTGTCATACCGACACTTAGTGGTGTGTAAGGCTGGATAGGTCTTTAATACCCTTTATGGTGTGTTGGGATGGTCGGAGTTAGAGTGTAGCGAATAGGGGTAGGACTGTAAATTTGCATATGATTTTGATTCTGTATGAGACGTTCGTTTGTATTTCTTTTACTGTGTAGTTAATCTAAAATTAAATCTGTGATTCTGTTTTCTTTTAAGTTATACACTGAGTTTCAAAACTCACTCTTGTTTTAACTGAAATTTTTAGGTAGTCCTTAGACTTAGGCGGGTCAGTGCGGTGGGAGCTTGGTTATATTCGTAATCTTTTTCTTTAATTATTTTAAATTGGATTAAGTATTTTGTAAAATTTGGATTGTTTGAATTTTTTGGGACTGTTTCGGTTTTAGATTTTAATATGAATTTTTGCACTATATTGATAAAATGATTTACCGAAAATGATTATTTTTTCGCAACCAATTATTTTTGAGAAAACAAACTTATTTTCCAATATAATAATCTAAGAATTTTCGCTAGAAGCTATTCGATTTAATTGGGAAATGTAAACAAACAACGTTTTTAGTTAAATAATTATGACTAACATGTTTTCTAATAAAACGGGTTTTCAAGTAACAAAAGTTCACAATTTTTTTCAAATAAACAAAAATTAGATTTCAAATCATTTTACGTAATCACTCCATATTCGGCCATAACGTCTAGGCCATATTTGGGGTATTATATTTTGTGGTATCAGAGCCAAATTACAAAACTCAGGCTGTGAAAATTTTAGGTTCAAAAAAATGTTATGAAAAAATATTTATCTGAGTAAAGTTTATTTTTTCCACGAATCTAAAAATAATTCTGTGAAATATCGAGTCTCCGATGTCGATCCTGTAAGTACTTTTGACTCAGAAAAACTTTAGTTAGAAACTTCTGAAATGATTAGAACTGTACTGTGATAGCTAGAGACTGAAATATCTCTTAAACTTTTTTGATAACTTTTGAACATAAAATATATGCTAATTAATACTGGAACTGATTCATAAAATTTGTAATATAAATATATTATAAATTAGCACTCGTGGATCATGTGGACACAGTATCCGTGGCCGCGACGGGCGTCGTAGAGGGACTCGAGCTGAGTCATCTTCAATGGGTAGTATGCTTAATCTAGATACGAGTAAGACATAGGCTACACTTATTGCTGAGATCGAGTCTCAAAGTCACTCGGCTGAGGACGACGCATTGTCCCAAGCCATGCTTAGAGTGTTGAGAGGGTCGTTGGGCTCCATTCTAGTTTTAGGAGTCGTAGGTCAGTAACTGAACGACTCCAGTCTAATGACACTGAGTTGTTTAATGTGTCACTGAAGTCGCCTCGACTGTGGTTGAGTATTGGTTAGAGGCCACAGAAAGAATTATGAATGACAGCAACTACACCTCCTAAATATAAATTGAAAGGTGCAGTATCTCTACTTGAGGATGATGTGTATCATTGGTGGTTAATGGTTGAGGAGGATACTCAATCAGATCAAATTACTTGCGATCAGTTTAAAAGCGCCTTTCAGAGTAAATATGTGGGGGCAAGTTATGCGGATGCTCGTAGACGCGATTTTATGAACCTTACCTAGAAGGATAGGACTATGGCTGAGTATGAGGCTAAATTTTTTAGACTGAGCCGTTATGCTCGATGGATGGTGTTAACTGAGTATGAGAACTGTATTCACTTCGAGGAAGGATTAATAGCTAGTTTAAAGGTTTTTGATAGCTCCACAGAAGGAGCGAAAATTTACCGTCTTGGTGGAAAAGGCGAAGATCGCTGAGAAGGTTAAGTGCATTGAACGCGAAAATAAGGAGTGAGAGAGAGGTAAGAATAAGAGGGATTTGGAGCCCTCTAGTTTTGCTAAGAAGCCTAAGAAACAGGCCAACTTTGATGGGCCTTCGAGGACTGCGGTTCTAGTTGTTTGTACTGTAACTCAGCCACGTGAGGACTGTGGTAGGCACCATCCAAGCGATTGTTGGAAGAGGTTTAGAGTGTGTCTGCGATATGATTCGATAGAGCATCGTATCAGGGATTGCCCACGATATTTTGATCAGATGCAAGCTCTAGCTCCGAGATTATTTCAGCCTCAGCGGATAGCTCAGCAGTAGCTTAGGGGTCGTGGTCTAGCCAAGGGTGGTAATGGTATGGGTAAAGGATAGAAAGCACCAGGTAGAGGTGCTAATCAGACTGAGGCGAGGCAGCCTGCGTTGGTTTATGCTGCTAGACATCATGAAGATAGAGACGCCGTAGATGTTATCACTAGTAAGTTTTTTATTCATACCCCCCATTATTTTACATTGATAGATATAGAATCAACACATTCTTATGTAGCTAGTTCTATTTTTGGAAACTTGGGGATTTCGGTTGAGAGCACTTCTGGAGAGATTACTGTAGTTAGTCCATTGGGTCAATCCATTCAGGTTAATAAACTCTATAGGAGTGTATCATTTGAGATACAAGGGGTTGTGTTTCTGGCTAATTTAATGGAACTACCATTTGGGGAATTCGATCTAATTTTGGTAATGGACTAGCTCTTGGAGTATCGGGTCAGTTTGGATTGTGCTACTAAGAGGGTAGTTCTGAGATCAGAGAATGATGTAGAGGTGGTTATGATCGACGAGTGTCGAGATTATTTATCTAATGTGATCTCTACTCTTACGGCCGATAAGTTAGTTCGTAAAGGATGTGAAGTGTATCTGGCTTTGTAAGTGACTCAACTTCTGCGGGTTTGTCTATTAGGGACATTCAAAAGGTTAAAGAGTTTCTGGATATTTTTCCAAATGAGTTGTCGGGTTTGCCTTCGGATTGGGAGGTCAAGTTCAGTATCGAGCTTCTATCAAGTACAAGTTCGGAGGCCAATATTGTACAAAAGTGTACCGTTTGAAATACAAGAAGTTATGTTTCTCGCTAATTTAATGGAACTACCATTTGGGGAATTCGATTTAATTTTGGGAATGGACTGGCTCGTGGAGCATTGGGTCAGTTTCGATTGTGCTAGTAAGAGGGCAGTTCTGAGATCAGAGAATGATGTGGAGGTGGTTATGATCGGCGAGCATAGAGATTATTTATCCAATGTGATATCCACTCTTACAGTCGATAAGTTGGTTCGTAAAGGATGTGAAGCGTATTTGGCTTTGTGAGTGACTTAGCTTTTGTCGGTTCGTCTGTTAGGGACATTTGAAAGGTTAAAGAGTTTTCAGATATTTTTCCCGAGGAGTTGTCGATTTTGCCTTCAGATCGAGAGGTCAAGTTCAGTATCGAGCTACTATCGGGTACAGGTTCGGTGTCCATCACTCCTTACTGTATTGCATCGAAAGAGCTTATAGAGTTAAACGCTCTGATTCAGGAACTTCTTACTCGAGGGTTTATCCATCACAGAGTTTCTCCTTGGTACGCACCAATTTTATTTGTAAAGAAGAATGATGGTACCATGAGAATGCGTATTGGCTACCGTCAATTGAATAAGTTAACGGTGAAGAATAAGCACCCGCTTTCCAATATCGATAATTTGTTTGATCAGTTTCGTGGGGCTTCTGTGTTTTCTAAGATAAATCTCTGTTTTGGGTACCATCAGCTTAAGGTTAAGGATATTGACGTCTATAATACTGTTTTTAGGACTCGTTATAGGCTCTACGAGTTTCTAGTCATGCTCTTTAGTTTAACGAATACTCCAGCTGCATTCATAGATCTTATTAATCGAGTTTTTTAGTCGTACTTGGATTAGTTTGTCGTGGTCTTTATCGACGACATTTTGGTATACTCTAAGACCGAAGATGATCATGATGTGCATCTTAGAATAGTTCTTTAGATACTCTAAGAGGAGCAACTCTTTGCTCAGTTGAGCAAATGTGAATTCTGGTTGAGGGAGGTGACTTTTATAGGGCATGTGGTTTCTGTGGAGGGGATTTGAGTTGATCTTAAAAAAATTGAGGCTGTGCTTGAGTGGAAACAGCCTAGGAATGTTTTTGAGATCAGCAGCTTTCTTGGGCTTGCGAGTTATTATCGGAGATTTGTCGATGGTGTAATACCCCTAACATGTATCCGTTGCTGAAATAGGGTTACGGGGTATTATCGGAATTTATAGAATAATTACACATAATTCTTATTATTTATTATTTATAATCGAGACTAATCATGTTGTCCCTTAAATGGACCCTTGAGGCACAATTTAAGTATTATAAGCAAGTCGAGACTAAATCGAAAACTCAAAAAAAATTTCACAAAATTTCCAAATTTTTCCTAGGTACAGGGGTCACACACCCGTGTGGCCAACGGACACGCCTGTGTGGTCCTATGACTTGCCCGTACTTCAGGCCGTGTCTTACCCTGTGTAACTCCCTGACTTGGGTTACACGGCCAATCGCGCGCCCGTGTGCTAGGCCGTGTGGCCAATTTGTTTTCCTAAAATTAGGTCAGTTTTCACACGGCAAGCACACCTGTGTGCTAGGCCATGTGCCTCACACAGCTGAGACACACGCCCGTGTCTTTGACCATGTGCTCAATTTTTAGCATTCTGTTTCTAAATTTTAAGATGCAAGGGACACACGACTAGATTACACGCCCATGTGCATGGCCGTGTGTCACACATGACTAAGACACACGTCCGTATGCGCATGGCCGTGTGTCACACACGGCTGAGACACACGCCCGTGTCTCTGCCCATGTGGACGAAAATAAGTCATTTAAAGGCCACTTTTCTCACCCTTTTCACAATCAACCCGCATACAATACTCTCAAATACCAATATAACCCAATCAAAAAACCAATACAAACCAAAAATCAAGTTTTAGAACTAATATATCATCACACAACTCATTTGCATAAACTTACCACATTAAATCCACTCATTGATTACTATAAGCTATTACTAAGTATATGCATACAAACATACATATATGTATATGTACCACTCTCAACTATATTACAAGTTTACTTCTTTTCAATTTAACCATATACATGCCATATAAACCTTAAGTTGCATAACAAAATCTACCGGAGTTATCTTGATAATGTGACCCGATGTGTTGATCCGATCCTCCAAACTTCTTGAAAATCTACAAAGAATATTGAAAAACCAAAGTAAGCTTAATGAAGCTTAGTAAGTTCATTATCTTTAAGCATAAATCTTACCAAATAAACTATAACAATTTATTTAAGTAAATCATTCAATATACTATTCTTGTTAAACACAACTTCAATCAATGAATTTACTTATTTCAGATCGATATCAAAATAACTTTAAATCTTTAGACATTAATTCCATATATCACTTATCAACCTTGTCAAATCAGAGAACATCTTAAGGATATGAGTACATCATATACAGAAGCCTGAAGGCTGCACAAAAGCACATAAGTGCTAAACGAAAACCCGTAAGGGTTAAACTGAAGCTCGAAAGAGCTAAACGGATACCAAATAGGGTTAAACTGAAACTCATATGAGTTGACTGAAGCTCATGTGAGCTAAACAGAAAGCAAACACAGAAGTTGGCAACAAATGCTGAACCTCGGTTTACTTGGGTATTTTGGCCTCAATTCTTTTCTTAATCTGAACGAATGTATTCAATCCTACATTTTGATCGCTTCGTACTTTCATTTTAATATACATAGTTTATCAATGATTTTATTTTCAACAATAAACATAAATACTAATTTCCAATTAAATAAATAACATTAAAATTTAACCATACGAACTTACCTGGACTAATTTGTAAAATTTATTGTAGCTCAGGAACTATTCGGATAATTTCTTTTTTCCTCGAGTTTCTTTGGACTCTTGTTTTATAATATAAAATTATTTACTCATTAGCACATATATTTCAGCCTCATTCCACTTCACAATTTATATCCTTCAATTTTTGAAATTACACATTTACCTTAAATTTTATAGTTTTTACACTTTAATCCCTAATCAATTAACCTATCAATTGAGCTTAATTTTCTTAATTAACACTTTATTCCATCATTTTAAACTACTACACAACCTTTGAAAATCATAATTTCAACACTAAACTCTAATTCTTAACTTTTCACAATTAAGTCCTAAAAATCAATTTCTACTAAAATCACTTGATAAAATCATTATATAATAAAATTATAACTTCAAATATATGTTTATTCATCATAAAATTTTAGCACCCATCCATGGTAACTTTCAAAATCACTCATAGAATCAAAAACTAATGAATTCAATAGTTGGACCTAGTTGTAAAAGTATCAAAAACACGAAAATTACAAGAAACAGGTAAGAATTGAACTTACATAGTGCAAAAATATGAATAAAAAAAGCTTAAAGGAACTCTTCTATGGTGTTTTTTGCTGAAGAATGATGAAGAAATATCTAGATTTTCAATTTAGTCTTTGTTTTATTTGTTTAATTTTCAAAATTTTCAATTTTTCCCTTATTTCATTCAATTTCCTGATTTTTTTTTCTCAGCCCATGCCACCCAAGCTACCATTTTTAGGCTAATTTTACTTCTAAGTCATCTTTTATTTAAAACTTGAGCTATTTAATCATTTTAGCAAGTTTTGCATCTTTTTCAATTTAATCCTTTTTTATTAATTAACTATCAAAATGTTAAAATTTTCTAATAAAACTGTAATACTAACTCAGTAACACTCCATAATATTTATAAAAATATTTACAACTCGGTTTATAAAATCGAGGTCTTGATACCTCATTTTCTACCCAATTTACCTAATAAATTCTTTTAAATCACGAAATTCACTAATTCAAGCATACTTCTAAAATCACACTTAACTAATAAATTTTATTTTATTAAATTTTTAAACTCACTCATCGGATTTAGTGATCTCGAATCACTGTCTCCGACACTACTAAAAATTAGGCTGTTACAGATGAGTTCTCGTTAATTGCAACTCCTCTAACTAAGTTGTTGCGAAAGAATGCTCCATTTGTCTGGGCTGATCAGTAGCAATCGAGTTTTGAGAAGCTCAAATATGTCTTGATTTAGGCCTTTGTTCTGATACAGCTTGAATCCGATAAGGAGTTTGTGGTATACAGTAATGCATCTCATGTCGGTTTGGGTTATTTTCTGATGCAAAATGGTAAGGTGGTGGCTTATACATCCCGATAGCTTAAGTCATATGAGGGAAACAATCCTACACACGATCTTGAGTTAGTTGCAGTTGTCTTCGCTTTAAAGATTTGTAGGCATTATCTGTATGATGAGACATGTATTATCCACACCGATCACAAGAGTCTCAAATTTCTCCTTAGCCAAAAAGAGCTAAACCCTAGGCAACGTAGATGGATTGAATTGCTTAAGGATTAGACTGCATTATTGAGTATCATCTTAGTAAAGCCAACGTGGTGCTCGATGCTTTTAGTCGTAGGGCAATGACTGATTTGGGGGCGATATTTGCTAGCCTAAGTCTGTTTGATGATGGGAATCTATTAGTCGAGTTGCAAGTTAAGCTGACTTAAATTAATCAGATTTGGGATAAACAGTTAGGGGATGATTATCTGGTTCTGGGATTTCGTCAGGTAGATAATGGTAATATGTTTGATTTTGGGCTGAATAGTGATGGGGTTTTGTGTTTCAGAGGACGAGTTTGTGTACTAAATGATTATGATTTGAGGTAGTCTATTTTAAGAGAAGCACATAGTAACCCTTACGCTATGTATTCTGGTTGAAATAAGATAGATCGGGATCTATGTGAACTGTACTCGTGGCTTGATTTGAAACGAGAGGTAACTGATTTTATTTCTTGATGTTTGACGTGCCAGCAAGTTAATACTGAGTACCAGTTGCCTTCGGGTTTACTTCAACCCGTTAAAATTCCTTTATAGAAATGAGAACGTGTGATTATAGACTTCGTTAGTGGGTTTGCCCTTAACACCTACTAAGAAGGATTTTGTGTGGGTCATCGTGGATCAGTTGACCAAGTTTTCCCCTTCATTTTTGTTCAGACATATTACTCCATTCAGAAGTTGGCCAAGTTATATGTTTCAAAGATCATGAGACTTCATGGGGTATTAGTCTCGATTATTTCTGATTGAAATATTTGTTTCATTTCTCAATTTTAGAGGAAAATTCATGAGGCTCTGGGTTCGAGGTTGGACTTCAGTACTGAGTTCCATCCTCAAGTAGATGGTCAATTTCAAAGGGTGATTCAGATACTAGAGGATATGCTTCAGAGTTGTGTGATCAATTTTCGAGATGGTTGGGAGGATTTTCTATTTTTATTCGAGTTCACCTATAATAACAGCTTCCACTCCAGTATTCAGATGGCACCTTATGAGGGTTTGTATGGTCGTAAGTGTCGTACTCTGTTGTGTTGGACTGAGTTGGGTGAGCGACGAGTTTTGGGTCTCGAGTTGGTTTCTAAGACTGAGGATAAATTTAGACTAATTCAGGATCATCTTAAAGCGGCTTCTTATAGACAAAAGTCCTATATATATCTAAAAATGAGAGACATTGAGTACTTCGTGGGTGATTACATGTTTCTAAAGGTATCTCAATGGAAAAAAGTTCTACGGTTTGGACGTAAGGGCAAGTTGAGCCCTTAGTTCATTGGGTCATATCGGGTTCTGAAACGTGTGGGACCAATCACTTATCGGTTGGAGCTACCTCCAAAGTTAGACCGTATTCATGATGTGTTTCATGTCTCTATGTTGAGGTGATATTGGTCGAACTCATCTCATATTGTTTGTGTTAAGGAGATTCAGGTTAGACCGGATTTGACATTTGAGGAGGAGCCGGTGCAGGTTTTGGATTGAGACATTAAGTTCTTAAGAAGGAAGTCTATTTCATTAGTTAATGTTCTGTGGCAGAATCATGGCACAGAGGAAGTCACATGGGAACCGGAAGACTTGATTCGATAGCAATATTCATATATACTTGAGTCGGCTAAATTTCGAGGTCAAAATTTCTTTTAAGGGGGTAGAGTTGTGATGTCCCAAAAAATATGAGTTATTATTTGTTAAAATCTGTCACAAGTAAGTGTCTGCTTCAGTGGTTAAGTGCTCTGAATGTGTTGAGATCGGGTGTTCGAGTCCTTTCATGAGCATTTGACAATAAAATTTTACTTGTGTGTTGTTAAATGGTTGAGTTTTAAGTAAATTCAAATGCTTTTAAAAAAAATTTATTGAAAGTAGTGGATTAGTGGGTTAGTTAGGATTTAATAGCAAAAAGTGATATTTGGTTTAAATTTTCATTTTGTTTTTTTTCCCAAAATATCTGCACTACTTTGCACGTTTGTTCTTTTATTATTTTCCCAATTTACGCCGCCATTTTTTCTTCCTGCTTTGTAATTCAATTTTCTTTGTTTCCTTTCATTTGTTCTTTTGTTGTCATTTCCATATTTTTCAATTTCTTATTATTTTGGCTATTATTTCGACTATTCAGGCTTTTAACTTACTTCCTATTTATGATGTTGTTCCACTTTTTTTTGCTATTTGTTTCGGTTTCAGTGTTGTGACTATTTTTTCGATTTCTTGTGTAAGTACTCTTGAATCCTTTCTTGTGTTGTAAGTGGGTTTATTCTTATTGTTATTTTTTTTTAGGGTTAAAAATGTTCCATATGCTTAATCGATTACATTTTTAAGGGAAGTTGGAGAAGCGATTAATCCTCCGGTGACTTAGAATTATTGGTGGACTATTGTTTTCTTAAAGGTGAAAAGTTGATTTGAGTTATAAATGTCGAAACTCTATGATAGTATGTTGAAGTTAGTTTTATTGTTTGTTGTGAATTGGGTTAGAAATCAGTCTCAAATAGTGTTTAATTGATGTGTTTGGGCTTCAGGAGTCTTGTAGGTGTTTTTGCATTAGAATCGAACCATGTGCGTAACGAGAAACCTAGAAAATAGTGAATGGTGAAAGCCGAAATTGGGCACTGTTGACACTACACAGCCGTGTGTCAGGTTTTGTGCTAAGCCATGTGTGACACACAACTGTATGACAAACTATGTGCTGAGCCGTGTGTGACATACGGTCTAGGCTATTTTGGGTCGTGTAGACCACACGGGTAGGTGTGAGCCATGTGCCAGGCTGTGTGGCCACACGAGCTAGGCAATTTGGGCCGTGTGGGCCATATGGCCATGTAGGCCCAAAACTCAAGATTTTTCCCTAGGGTCGTACACATCATCCCAATCGACTGTATGCCTTCCATGGGTCGGTATGTGATTAAATATACTATGAAACACGAAATTGGGTCATCTGATTAGTATAAATTCTAATATCTGCAAATGTGTCTGAGCTGTCATATTATAGTTTAAATTGAGAGTAATGTTAAATACATACATGATTTGTGTCTGAAATGTCTTGCATGATTTCTGTTCTATTCATATTTGATTCTAGGGTGGAATATATTATGTGGAGGAAGTGTTCTGTGAGAGGTGATATCTTGCCTATTATACTAGCAGCACAACTGCAAATATTCTGAAAAGTGTCATACCGACACTCAGTGGTGTGTAGGGCTATATGGGTCTTTGATACCCTTTATGGTGTGTAAGAATGGTCAGAGTTGGTGTGTAGCGGATGGGGGTAGGATTGTAAATTTGTATATGATTCTTATTCTATATGTGACATTTGTTTGTATCTGTTCTGCTATGTAGTAAATCTGAAATTAAATCTATGATTCTGTTTTGTTTTAAGTTATATACTGAGTTTCGAAACTCACTCTCATTTTAATTGAAATTTTCAGGTAATCCTCAAACTTAGGTGGGTCGGTGCAGCGGGAACTCGATTATATTCGTATTCTGTTTCTTTAATTATTTTAAATTGGATTAAGTGTTATGTAAATTTTGGGTTGTTTGGATATTTTGGAACTCTCTCGATTTTGGATTTTAATCTGGATTTTTGCACGATGTTAATAAAACAATTTACCGAAAATGATTATTTTTCCGCAGCCAACTATTTTTGAGAAAACAAACTTGATTTCCAATATAATGATCTAAGAATTTTCGCTGCAAGGTATTCGATTTAATTGGGAAACGTAAACAAACAACGTTTTTAGTTAAATAATTATGATTAACATGTTTTCTAATAAAACGAGTTTTCAAGTAACAAATGTTCACAATGTTTTTCATATAAACGAAAGCTGGATTTTAAACCATTTTACGTAATCACTCTAGATTCGGCCATAACGTCTAAACCGAATTTGGGGTGTTACAGATGAAGTGACAAATTTTTATTGGATTCCTAAAAAGTGACTTTCTAGGATCACTCTAATACAATTTAAACTCTTTTGGGAATATTAGTTTAAAATTTCATGCATTTAACATTGCTAAAGATGTTATGAAAAGTTAATTTTTCAAAAAAAGGTTGACTTGAGTGTTTGAATAGGTAGAGTTCACAAAATAGGAATGCTTTGTTAAATGTTTACATCTGAACTCGTGCCCTATAGCATATAATGCACATGTGGGTAATTATATTGTCATTTGGGCTTGTAATAATAATTATATTATATTTTTGTAATCTTTGTTACTTTTTTTTATTGTTTAATATTTTTATGTAAATACATATTAAATATTTAATTATTTAATTATAATATTAAATTTGAGATAATTTTTCTTACTTTTATATTTTAATCAATTTTTTTTCCTTTAAAACCTTCTATAATGTAATGAAATCTTAGACTGAATATATAATTGAATTAAATATAAATTTAAAATATTTAATTTAAATGGAAAGAAATCAAATATATTTAATTTTATAATAATTTAATATATAATTAAATTTTCATTATTTTGTAATTAAAAACAGAGAAATAAATAAACTGAATAAAAATACATAAATAAATAATAACAATATACTTTTTATTTAAAATTTACTTAGTATGTATTTGCACACCATACGGTAATTTGACGAAAGTGTAAATACTAAGGTAATAATTATATTTTTTTTATAGTTACAAGGAATTCTAATTTTTTAGATATGTTTAACTAATAAAGTGTAATTTCATCATAACTCTCGGTGTTATATTTGATAGTAATTGTAATTACACAACTAAATAATTTTACATTTTAAAAAGATATTAAATTATTGAAAAAATTATCAATAATATTTGAGAAAAAAATCTTTAAACAAATAACAAAACCTAAAATGAAATCATTGTATATACTATGTAAGCCAAAAAAAGTATAAGACACTAGTAAGCTTAATAAGAAAAATAAACATCTTAAGTAATTTTATTTAATTACTCTATCATTCCATATTATTGAGTTATTATCTTTCTAGCATTCATCGTATAGTCTTTGTTATCATTGATTGATTCTTAATCAAGTATAAATAATAAATACCATATAATTTAGTTAAATTTAATATAAATAATTTATAATAAATACTGTTTAATTTAGCTAATTATTTAGTAAGTAAAAATACATAGAAAATTAATGCTCATCAATAAAAAAAATTCAAATTATTTAAATGATATTAGTAAAATAAAGTATAATAATATTTAAAAAATAAAAATATATCCTAAAATTAAAATAACATTTTAAACTAAATTATGTATGGACATGTTTGGAAAACAATAGGTAATTAGATCTTAGGGTAATTATTTATAATTACATGTGTAATTACTCTAATTCTCTTGAAAAGTGTAATTGGAGTGTTTCAATTGTACTATTAACTACTTTCTTGTCTTAAATTATGATTTTTTTAATTTTAATTTTTGTTACTCATTTAGAAATTTTTTAATGTATTGATAATTTTTTATAATAATTAATATTTTATTAAAATATAAATTACGTAATTATGTAGTTATAATTATACTTTTTTTTGAATTACTACTTTGCTAATATTCCTGTTTTTCTTTTATGATATTAGGTGGGTTTGATTTGTTGAAAAAGTACAACATCCAATTATTAGGCTCAGTTAATGTGTCCTTTGTCAACTATTCTTTTTTCTTGGTTAACTCTGCTTTCGGTTGCCCGGACTCAAGCTTTCCTTAAATGTATCTTCATTGCTACGTATTTTTTATTTTTTTATTTTTTTATTTTGAAAACATTGTATTTAATGATTTTGAGCAAAATGTTTGTTTCAAGTTAAAATTTTGCAATTAATTTTGTTATTATTATTATTATTATAGAGATTTGATTAAATTAGTTATTTTAACTATTAAATGAAATTTTTTAAAAAATCAAATAAAGTTAAATAAAAATAGAGTTTATATTTACGATTTAAAAAAGGATTAAATAAGAAATTGATGCCTGAATTTGTTTATTTCTTTCAGATTGATACCTGAATTTTTTTCCGTCAACTAGTTTGATACTTTTTTTAAACACCGTTAAATTTGGGATAGGTGGTAGTACTAGACAACTACACGTGTCATTAATGACATCATGATGATGTCATAATTTAAAATATATATTAAAAAAATAAAACACCATTAAGTTTGGGATAGGTGGCAGTACTAGACAACTATACGTGTCATTAATGACATCAGGATGATGTCATAATTTAAAATATATATTAAAAAAATAAAAAAATTTAAATATCATAATTTAATTTTTTTAATCTATAAATCTAAAAATATATATAAAAATGATAAATTAAAAAAAATCATTTCTCATATTTTTTGAATATCTCCATAAATTTGTTCATTTCCCTTTGTTTGCATTGTCTTTCATCTCCTACTTCATTTCTTTGTCTTACAAAAACTTTTATTATTTATTTTCTATTTGAGTTGGATGTGTTCAACTTAAGTTTTTATCGATTTTATTTCCACCAAGGGTTTTTTTCATGTTAAATGAGAGCATATTCTGAGAATTTATAAGATTTTACAAATAAATTTGAAGAAAATTAAAGAACAATCATCAGTAACCCATAAATACCTTGATTCAAGATAACAAAAAAACATGCAAACAAATAAAATAATTAAATGAATAATTGAAATGGATATTCAACAAAATCAATTAGATATTTTCCAATTAAATATTTTTTTCAACCTAATTTTAATTCCGTTAAATCATTATGACTTTACTGTAAAAGAATTTATGAGAAAATATATTTAATATTTCTACATTCAACAAATTAACTATGATCAAATAATTTATTTTCATTTTTTAACTTCATTTAGTTCGAAAACTATAAATTCATTTCCAGGTCATTTTCATTTTGGAGAAAATCACATTCATTTCCAAATGTTTCTCATTTCTCCATTTTTTACCATTTCTACTCATTTTTGTTCATTTGATTCAACATGCAATTCATTTCGAGTTTCAACAAGCTAGTGGAGGGACTAATTGGACATATGCGATTAAAGCTCAAATGATTTGTAATTAAGTTTTAGTTTTTCGCTTATTAATTATAAATTCATTTAGTCACAAAGTCATTCCATTATAGTATCATGACTGAGCTCTCCCCAACGGCATACCATTACAAAAGCAACTTGATCAATGCTTGTTCAATGATCTTGTCATAAGTGTGTTACCCTCATAGGATATCCTTAATCTCTTTGAGATAAATTCTTTCTCCTAATATGATCTTATTTTATCTCATAGTAACCATTACATCTTTCTTCATGAAAAGTCAATTATAATCAAATAGTAATCAAGTCATTCATCACAAAGACAAACAAATTGTGGTCATGTTTACTTTTCATCAAATATGTAATGTCAATGGGAGGATATCATTTACCCATGTCTCGAGCTATGAATTTCACTGTTGTGAATGGCATTACATACAGCAGAAGTCATATACCCAACGCACTAAATTTCTATTCCTTATCTATTTGAACTCAGACTTTTCCTTACATCAGAGTATATGAGTCAAGCATACATAGTTTGTTATCCACTCAGGATTAAGGTATACCACACTTGGAATGTCACAAGTGAATATATCCATAAACAAATTCAAGATCTATTTTTCTTGGCTCCAATTTGATGTACTATTAGTCTAGTCAGTCACACCTATTTCTCTATCTTCTGGGAGTCATTCGCTTCGATGCCCAAGACAAAGTATTTCCTCAATTGGACCTGATAAACGTCATATTAGTCTTTCAATCGGTTTGCCCATTTCTAATTACACTAAAGACATGTTTAGGTCGTCTACTAATACAAGTTGTCTTTTTGTATTACGATCTGACCACGTAATACTGCTTAATATTAGTTTAAACATTAGACAACCAATGAGCCAATATTTGCTTTTATTTTTCTTCGCATGCAAAAATCACATGAGTACATTATACAAAGTATATTAATGTAATCCATGAATTATTTTGTTATCCAATTTGTTCGAAAAATTACAAGAGCACATAGATGAAATTACTACACTTAGGGCACCATATCCAACAACAACTTCTTGAATGCCTCAATAAAGTTCTAAGTGAATAGGCCATTTGTTCCTACGAATATTCTGTGTTAGATTCTCCCTCAGTTGTAGATGTAGTTGCAAAAAGCAATGTTCTTCTCACTTTTGCCTGCACTCTTTCTTATCTCACCAAGGTTTATCTCAAAGGTTTGCAATGAACCTATAAGCTCATCAATCCTTATACTATCAATGTTTGTTGTCTCTTCAATAACAATCACCTTGATCACAAATTCCTTAGGAAAATATTATAGCGTCTTTCTCACAAGCTTTAAATTTAATTATTATTCTCCTAGTGCAAAAGCTTTATTTGAAATATCATAAAGCTTTGCATAAAATTCTATTAGGGTCTCATTCTCCTGCATCCTTAAAGTCCCAAACCTTATAAACAGTATCTAAAACTTATATTATTTAACAATGTTAATACCCTTGTAAGCAATTTCAAGATTTATCCAAGATTTTCACATAGTGGTGCATTTAGAAATTTGCCTAAGTTCCTATGAGTCAACCCTAGAAAATATTGCATTAAAAGCTTTTAAATTATCATTGGCCAACTTTTCTTCTTTACTTGTCCACGTAGCCTCAAGTTTGATAGTGTTTACACTTGATACATCAATAGTTGGTGATTCCCAACTTATCAGAATTGATGTCAAGCTTTTTCATCCATGGACTGAATAAAAGCTCACATCCTTACTTTCTAGTAGACATAATTTATGCCATCCAACATAGGGGGTTTAATAATTGATGTTCTTTCTATCTCGATTGCAAATCAACAATAAGATCTCTTTATTTAGTGCATCAAGTGTCTTGGTTTGATACAAATTGATAATTCATTAATTCTTCTCCGGTCAAATATTCATTTAGTTACAACTAGACGAAGTCACTACTAGTTGCAAAGAAAGAGATTGACACAGTTAGTTTATTTACACAGTTTGGAAACTTTCTACTTCTACTAGGCCTTATGCAAATAGTATTCCAATGTATAATTCTAAATACAATATGTCATTTAAGTTCAATTCACTCACAAATTTTTAACTTTACACCTAAGCTCCAACCTAGATCACTCTTAAAAAGGTTGACTTTTTTCAACTTCTAATCCAAATTTAGAGAGATATCCAAATTTTCTTTGATAAAAAAAGTCAGAGAAAGTTGATAAAAAAATAGAGGAATTTATTCAAATAGTAGTTTTTGGTTCGTGTAACGCATAGGTTTATGCAAGTGTACACAGTCGTTATCAAGTAATAAGTAAGTATCAAGTTATCGTCTTCATAGGGATTCTATTTGTGTTAAATCACTTAATTGTAAAATTATATTAATAACTTGGCAAATAAAAACACAATATGATTGAGAAGTGATGATTAAAATTAAATATATTAAACTAAATGCAATGATCCCCAATGCAAATTATCCTAAATACGCAAACTATATGAATGAAATAGATTTTAGAAAAACTAAACACAATTTGCAACAATTATAACATAAATAAACTAAGACAATTACTTTAATTAAACTTAATTTATTACCAACATGCTTAATAATATTAAGAAAAACATTCTATGGCAACTCGATCTTTCATGAGTTTGGAAACCACATTAGGTCATTTCGGAACCCATTACTTAGTAAATATGCATTTTACTGATCCTCATTTACTAAGGGCTTCTTAGTATTCGTACTAGGTAACAAGGACATGTTAGGTTTGTAACAGTTTAATCAGACAAATCTAACAACTATGCAGATGACAAAGCTTGGATAGAGTTGTTATGCAACCTATAATTTAATCGGGTTAGGATTTAAATTGAGCATGCACATTTCAATTATGTGTACACCAGTAGTCTTCTGATAAAGACCTTATGTAACACCCCTAACCCGTAAACCGTCACTGGAATAGGTTAAGAGGTATTACCAGACTTGTGATTCAATTAAGAACAATTATTTATCCAGAAACATCATAATTCAATCAATAACATCCATTCACAGCCATTTTGAACTTAAAACAAACATATTAAACTTTAATCATACATTCAGGACTAAATCGTAACATATTACAAATTTCAGAAACTTAGAAAGTTTTTAACTTTTTAACTATCACACGTCCGTGTGAACAGGCCGTGTGCTTCACATGGCATCAGACACGCCCGTGTGTCTAAGTCGTGGCAAAACAGGGCATACATACTGACTTGTCCACACGGCCACAAGACAGGCCCGTGTGTCAAGCTATGTGAAAATTAGGAAGGCTACTGACTTAGTCACACGGCCAGTCATACGCCCGTGTGTTTAACCCGTGCTCGAAACTGACTTGGCCACACGACCTAGCACACGCCCGTGTGTGATTGACTGTGTAGCTTGCTCAGGCTCATTTCGAAATGGCCTTCGAGTAACACGGTTAAGACACACGCCCGTGTCCCTACCCGTGTGGGCAAAAATAGGCTATTTACAAAGCCATTTTGCCACCCTAATATTACAAACATACAGACCACAATTCATAACCCAATTGGCAATCATTTTATAACCATTTCATGTACAAAATATAACAAATTTCAAACATGCTCTAAAACTCAACCAATTCAATATCATAATAGGTATTCCAAACAAGTTATACCAACTCACTATATCTTGTCATTACCAACATATTTATACACACATACCTCATTTGATATCATTCAAATATACAAATTTTGCATCCATGAATCAAGCATGTATAAACCACATATTATGACAACATTTACATCATTCATTCCATCTTTTATAAGCCAAAACTCATCATAATGAATCACATATATACAATCAAAACAACCATTACTACTTCAAGCCATATCACATAGCTAGTTCATATACCAAGTTCACATCAACATCATTAACATAAGATGATCATACTTCATAACCTATAAACTAGCTTATACATGCTATATTTACATATCTTTCATGAGTTCCAAAAGTACCAAAAAGTCGCATGGATAGTGTGATAGTAATCTCTGACTTTATCCGAATCGAGCAAGCTTTTGAATCTATAAAACACGAAAAAATAAACGGAGTAAGCATTAAGCTTCGTAAGCACGTATAATATAGAATTTAACTTATCAAATGACAATAAGCATTATATCAAATTAAAATCCAACCCATTTGCTCATAATACCTATTCACATCACCATTCATAAGTTAGTCATGTAACATTCATATAACACCAAATACTAATTATATAAGTATCTCATGTATCATATTATCCATGTAATTCATATAATTCATGTACATCATGTAACTTATAATTCATGTAAATCATATAGCTCTTATATCATATAATATTCATATTTCATATCGGTATTATGCCCGTTGAACCTACTGAAATATCGAGGGATACTCGGGTGATACACATTAAGTGTATAAATTAGAAATTCGTCAATTCATCATCAATTTCACTCTTTTGAGCCATGATCGGTAAGCTCCTCCCGAGCTAATAAACGGTAAGCTCCGAAGAGCTGAACAGTACGCTCTGTAGAGCTGAAATGGTAAGCCCCGAAGGGATGAATAGTAAGCTTCATAGAGCTGAAAGGGTAAGCTCATACGAGCTGTGGTGAGTCCGCAACAAATGCAAGAGCTCGACCAAATGGTAACCCTAGTGACATGTCACTTGTATCCTACGACTTTCAACGGTTCAAACGGGATTCGTATTTCACAGTAAGCATTATTTTAGACATCCTTATTCCATTAATCACATTTATTCAATCTATATACATTCATTTCAAATACATACAATTAATTTAAAGTTCAATTCTAATTATACGAACTTACCTCGAGTTGCTCGGATATCAACTAACGGCTACTCGTTAACCTTTTCCTTTCCCCGATCTAAACCCGAACTTGACTTATCTTGGTCTATATATTATCAAATTCAACATACTCAGTATTCAATCTATTCAAATTATTCATTAATTCGTATTTTTGGCAAATTACACAATTAACCCTATACTTTCACATTGTTTACAATTTAGTCCTCAGCTCTTAAAAATACAAATTCGATAAATTTCCATGAAACCCATGTTTAGCTGAATTTATTGTATAATACTAGCAGCCCATAATTTCATCATATTCACACTTTTAACCACAACATTTTACATTTTCACAGATAAATCCCTATTTTGCACTTTTGTCAAAAATCATTTTATAAAACTTGTATATCTATTAACAACCATCAATAATTTAACAAGAAACTTCAAAATACCCAAATATTGAACAATGGAATCATTCAAAACCTATGACAGTTTCAAAAACGAAGGTACAGGCTAGCTAGATTAAGCTGCAACGAGCTCAAAAAAGTAGAAATTATTAAAAACCGAGTCAAAACGCATACCTAATTGATGAATTTATCAATGCCGAATGTGAAGCCCTATTTTGGTGTTTTCTTCCTTCAATTTTTGGTGGTAATAGCATAAAGGACATGATGGTTTTATGTTTTTATTAGTGTACTAGTTTATTTTACAATTTATTTATTTAACTTATTAAATAAAACATTATAATTCACCTAACCAAGCACATAAATGTCCACTACAATGTGAAATGGTCTAATTGAAATGAAAGTGCTCCACATTTCCATTCTATAGCTGATTAGTACCCTCAAACAATATTACTCAACTTTTACGCGTTACGCGATTTAGTCCTTTTTACCAAATTAAGCTTTTAAACGGTAAAATTTCATAACAAAATTTTTATACTATCATTCTATCATGTTGTAAACCATATTAAAATAATAGAATAAATATTTTGACTTTGGATTTGTGGTCCCAAAACCACTATTCCGATTTGACCTAAAAACGGGCTGTTACACATTAAAATAATTAAATAAATAACAAGACAAAAATCCCCATTTTATTTTTCTGACTCATTCCCCTTGTCTTCTTCAACTCCATCTCCGCTTGTATAGTCAGCATCTTTCGTCCATGTCTCAAGGATAGCATCTGGGAATTCTCAGGAACAAAAGTATTACAGATATTCTTAAAAGTATTTCGAATTGAGTCATCTCTAATTTTTGCATATTTCCAGTAAGTTTGTTGTTGATTGTGCATGAACTTGCACATATCCATCATAATTAACAACTCTGATTTCTTTGAATTACTTGCAAAAGTCAGCATTAGAGTTGTAGATTCAGGTTCAACACTTAGCTTGATTGTTTCTTCTTCTGGCTCAACCTTTGGTTCAGGGTTTACAGATCCCTCAACTGGTTTAGGATTGTTTAGTTCCTTATCATATTCTTCTTCAGTGTCTGTAACTGAATTAACTTTAGTTTCAATTTCATTTGTTGATTCCTCAATATCTGGCTCAGTTGGCTCTTCTTGCTCGCCTTAATTCAGCTCATGCACCTTTTCTACTAACCTTTCAAGGTCATGATTTATAATGCACCCTTGAACATATTGCCCCTTCAGATTTGCTAGTGTTTTAACATGGGCCCTTAAGTAAAGTGAAGTGATTAATGATGGGAAATAAGCACTTTCTTTCTTCTTTTTAGCACAGTCATGAACCTCCTTGAGAATAATTTTCCCAACATCAATGGACTTTTCTGTCAAAATTGCATATAACAAGAGCATCCGTTCCATCGAGATGGTGGAACTATGTGAGATAGGCATAAAACTGTAGCGAACTAAATAAAATCATACCTTTGCTACTGGTTTTAGTTATTCCCTTCGGCAAGAATGGCTCCCAAACTTTCTTATAATCCATTAGGATCCCGGATTTGTCACAACATCAAGCACTTGTTGAACAAAATCCCAATTAATATTGTTCATCATAGGGTAGTACTCATCTTCTTCAACATCAGGTAAGTTAAACAAATCATTGATGGACTTAGAAGTAAGAGGTATGTTTTTCTTTCGAACGATGACCTTGGTAGCATCTTGCATAGTCAAACTGGCATAGAATTCTTGCACTAGTTCATCATTGGGAAGTGAACAAGCATCACAAAATCGTTCCCACTTGAGAGTATTGATTTTCTTTCTAATCGGTATAGGAACAACCATTAAATCATGACTCTTCAAGTTAAAACCTTTTTCCGACATCATAGGCTGATACTTGAAGATTGAATAAAATCTCTATTTCACTTCTTCATTGATCAAAATTGGGTTTTCAAGAGTAATCTTTGAAGATCTAGTTTTTTTGTGAGATATGGTATCTTTTCTTGAGAATTTGGCAAAGTTTCTACACAATGGGGAAAAAAGAAATAGGCAAGGTAGGTAAGGGCTTCCTATGACAAAAATCTTGCGACGACAAGGATGGTGTGACGGCAACAACAGCGTGCAACAGTAACGGCAGTGTGCGGTGATGACAACAGCGATGTGCGACAGAAGCGTTGCTACTTCGACAATCTTCTTGTGGCAGCAATAGGTGATTTCGGCAAAAAGAGAAGAGAAACTAGGGTTTCTTTTGAGATTTGAGGCTAGCAGAACATGAGAGAGATTTAGGGATTTTTAGGATTAAGCAATTTGCTTTGAGGGATATGAAAAATAGTAGAGTGAAGATGAGTTTATATAGGGAAGAATTAGGGCAACATGTAGAGAAAATTTAGCTACATTAGGGTTACTTGGGCGGCAAGTAACGAGAGTGGTGGCAAAGTATGGATTTTTCCTTCCTTTTTGTTGTCTTGGGCCTCAAGCTCAGACTGTATTTACAAACTTACTCAAGAAAAAAAAACTTATTAGTACTTGGGCCAAATTTGATCCCCTTTATTAATATAAAAATTTAAAATTTAAACAAAATAAATGAAACTTAAAAATTTTAAATCTTAATTAGAAAATGTATTCTTAACAAATTACATTAAATTAATTCCCAAGAAATGTTAGAGGGGTCATAACGATCCCGCTTAAGTTCCAATTTCTTTAGATGGAATTAATTAAATGTAATAAGTTAAGAAAAAAAGTTCTAATTATTTATTTATTTATAAAACGAGTTCATGAAAAAGCAATGGTCTGTTAATTTGAATGAGGATTCAACTCGCTCAACTTCACCATCCCAGCAGTGTTTAAAACGTTAACCATTAACTTTAAATGTACCTCTGTAATTGTCGTATAATTCAATAGCTCCATAAGGATAAACTCGGTAGATGGTATAGGGTCCTTTCCATCAGGATTTAAGCTTCCCAGGAAATAACTTCAACCTTGAATTAAACAACAAAACCTTTTGACCTTCTTTAAACTCGCTAGGTTGTATATGACTATCATGCCATCTCTTTGATCTTTCTTTACACATTTTGGCATTCTCATAAGAAAACAACCTCAACTCTTCCAACTCATCAAGTTGTAACATCCTTCTCTTACCGGTTTGCTTAAGATCAAAGTTCAACTGCTTCAAAGCCTAGTGAGCTCTATTCTCTAACTCTAATGGCAAATGACATGCCTTTCCAAAGACTAATCGATAGGGAGTCATTCCTAATGGTGTCTTAAATGTTGTTCGATAGCCCATAATGCATCATCGAGCCTTTGAGACCAATCTTTTCTGCTAAGACGTACTACCCTTTCAAGGATACATTTGATTTCACGGTTCACCCTTTTAACTTGCCCATTAGACTGGAGGTGATAGGCAGTAGCAATCTTGTGCTTCACATCATAATTGTCAAGCAAACACTTAAGTCATTTGTTTACAAAGTGAGAACCTTCATCACTAATAATAGCTCTTGGTGTCCCAAATCGTGTAAACACATGCTTATGTAAGAATCACATAACTACCTTAGCATCATTTGTAGGGTATGCTTCAGCTTCAATCCACTTGGATACATAGTCCATAACAACTAAGATGTATTTGTTCCCATACGAAGAAAGAAACGAGCCTAAGAAGTCAATGCCTCATACGTCAAATAATTCAATCTCTAAAATGTTTGTCAAAGGCATCTCATTCCTCCTTGATATATTTCATATCCTTTGGCATTTATCATAGTGCTTCACATAAACACAAGCATCTTTAAATAGTGTAGGCCAAAAGGAACCTACTTACAAATTCTTTACTGTAGTACATGAACCACCAAAGTGTCCCCCACTTGGAGATGAACGGCAATGATACAAGATCTCAACAATCTCACTTTCAACTACACACTTTAGGATTATATTATCTGCACACTGTTTAAACAAAACTGGATCCTTCCAAAAATAATATCGACTATCATGAAGGAATTTTTTCCTTTGTTGGTATGTCATTTCTCGAGGAATTATTCCACATACAAAGATAATTGGAAAAATCAATAAACCAAGGTGTTTTATGAATTCGACTTACCTCAAATAAGTGTGCATCTGGGAAATTCTCGTTGATAGACACACATGATCGAGTTACCTCATCTTGCTCCAACCTCGACAAATGATCAGATATTTGATTTTCGACACCTTTTCTGTCTTGAATCTCAAGGTCAAATTCTTTGAGTAAAAGTATCTAATGAATTAGCTTCGATTTCGCATCTTTCTTCGTGAGCAAGTATTTAATGACTGCATGGTCAATAAATACTGTAACTTTGGTACCTATAAGATATGAGCGAAATTTGTCAAAAGCAAAATCTATAGCAAAGAATTCATTTTCAGTTATCTTATAATTGAGTTGGGCTCCCGTCAAAGTTCTAGTTGTATAGTAAATAGGGTGAAACACTTTGTTTCTTTTTTAACCTATCATAGCTCCAACGGCATAATCACTTGTATTGTACACAAACTCAAAAGGAGAGCTCCAATCAGGTGTAACGATTATTAGGACTGAGATTAACCATTTTTTTAGATCTTCATAAGCTTCCAAACATGCTTTGTTGAAATCAAACACTGTATTTTTCTCTAACAACAAACACAATGGTTTAGAATTTTTCGAGAAATCTTTGATAAACCTTCGGTAAAAACCAGAATGGCCTAAGAAACTTCTGACTCCTTTCACATTAATTGGGGCCGGTAATCTTTCAATTACGTCAACCTTTACTTTATTGACTTCAATTCCTCTTTTTGAGATTTTATGCCATAAGACAATCCCTTTCTTAACAATAAAATGGTATTTTTCCCAGTTAAGGACAAGATTCATCTCTTCACATCCCTTCACTACCTTAGCCAAATTACTCAAACAAATATCATAAGTGTTACCAAAAATAGAAAAATCATCCATGAAAACCTCCGCAAAATTTTTAACCATATCAGTGAACATTGCCATTATGCATCGTTGAAATGTTGCAGGTGCATTGCATAAACCAAAAGGCATTCGTCTAAAAGCAAACATACCGTATGGACAAGTAAAGGTTGTTTTATGTTGGTCCTCCAGAGCTACAATTATTTGGTTATATCCCGAATAGCTATCTAAAAAATAATAAAATTTATTACCTGTCAGTCGATCTAACATCTGATCCATAAAAGGCAACAAAAAATAGTCCTTCCGAGTGGCTTTATTCAACTTCCTGTAATCAATAAAAATTCTCCAACTAGTAACAGTTCTCGTTGGAATCAACTCTTTATGCTCATTTTCAACAATCGTGATTCCACCTTTCTTCGGCACACACTATACCGAACTTACCCACGAACTATCTGAAATAGGATAGATAATTCCTGTATCTAACCATTTGATCACTTCCTTTCTCACAACTTCTTTCATAATAGGATTGAGCCTCCTCTTCCCATAAATTCAAGCTCTTTCACCTTCTTCTGAAATAATTTTATGCATGCAAAAAGAAGGGCTTATACCTCGAATATCAACTATGGTCCAACCAATTACTTTATTAAATTTCTTTAGAACAAAAATTAGTTGCTCCTCTTGATCTTTCGTTAGTTCTACTAAAATAATCACAAGTAAAGTGGAACAGTCACCTAAATAAACGTATTTCAAATGGGAAGAAAGTACCTTTAGTTCGAGTTTAGGTGGTTCTTCAATTGACAACTTGGGTTGCATAAATTCTCTAACTTCTAACTCCAACATTTCAAACCGTGTGGATTGAATAAAATTTCTTGAATTGGCTTCCATCAAAGCCATGTTTTCTTCACCTTTTTCATCCTCCAAAGGGTCAAGATCTAAGACTTTCTCCAATGGATCTTCTTCAAAATTGGTTTCCATAAAAACCAAGGTTTCTATCTCTTTCATAACTAAATACTCTTTTTTCAGATCGAGAAATTTCATTGCTTTAAGAATGTTAAAGGTTACCTGATCGTCTTGAACTCGCATGGTGAGTTCATCTTTCTGCACATCAACTAACGTTCTTCCCGTGGCTAAGAAAGGTCTCCCAAAGATGATCGACACTTCCTTATCTGCTTTAAAATTTAAGATAACGAAATTAGTAGGAAAAATAAATTGATCTACTCTTACCAAAACATCATCGATCTTTCTCTCGGGATATGCTAAAGATCGATCTGCTAGCAGAAGCGTCACAGTTGTAGGTCTTACTTAACTTATTCCTAGCATTTTGAAAATAGACTTAGGCATCAAGTTGATACCCACTCCTAAATCAAACAAAGCTTTACCACAGTAAGATTCACCAATGTTACAGGGTATAGTAAAGCTTCCTGGGTCTTTCAATTTAAGTGGCAGTTTGTTTTGCAAGAACGCACTGCACTCCTTTGTCAAGGTAACAGTCTCATACTCACTCAGTCGTTTCTTCTTAGATAGTATATCCTTCATAAACTTCACATAATTTGGCATTTGTTCTAAAGACTCCACCAACAGAATATTGATGTGTAACTACTTTAGAAAATCTAAAACTTCTTGAATTGCACCTCATGTCTCTGGTTGTGTTGCTGCAATCTTTGAGGATGTGGAGGTGATAGAACTTTTGGTTGAATTAGATAACTCTTCTGAGTAGATAAATTTGCATCCAAAGAAGATGTTAAAGTATCTGAATTCACAGAGTTAGGATTTTCCTTGTTAGTCTTTGTAGATTCTGACTCTTTTGATGTAGGAATTTCAATAGCTGGTTGATTCTTCTCAACGGGCTTATTTTCGACATCAATCAATCGGGGTTCCAGAATTTTACCACTTCGCAATACCACTGCCTTGATATGTTCTTTACCTAAATTTCTTGGATTCTCAGTATTTCCCAGCAAGGTTCATTGCGGTCTATTACGAAGCTCCGTAGCTAACTGACCTATTTAGTTTTCCAAATTTTTCAATGTTGCTGCTTGGCTTTGGATCAAAGCGTCATTCTTTGCCATGTACGTTTTCAACAAGTTCACTAATTTGTTTGATGCCTCAGCTTGAGGTGGTTTTGGAGCTTACTGATTAAACCCTTGAGATTGGTTGGGTCTATGCTACAATAAGTTGTTGTTCGGTCTATTTCCTTGGTTGCTCCAAGAAAAATTAGGATGAGTACGCCATGAAGGATTGTAAAAGTTAGACTGGAGTCCTTTTCCACTCCTATTTTGATGTTGGTTCCCCACATAGTACATTGACTCGGGATTTGATGGACAATTCTTAAAAGAATGACCTTCCCCACAGTACACACAGGAAACTACTTCAAACGGACTTGGTGGCTGAGCTGCAAAATTATTAGCACTATTAGCATTAAACTGTTTTAACATAGGGGAAATAAACGATACCTGAGCTGATAACGAAGTGAGGGCGTCAACTTCATGAACTCCGACTACACGTCTTCCTGAAGCTGTTCGATTTGTTGGCCACTAATAGTTATTACTCGCGATCCTCTCGATGATCTCATAAGCCTCATTATAAGACTTAGACAAAATTGCACCATTCGAAGAACCATCTACCATCAATCTTGTATATGCATTGAAACCATTATAGAATGTCTCCAACTAGATACAAGGAGGAATCCCATGATGAGGACACTTACGTAACTCCTTGAATCGCTCCGAAGCCTCATACAAAAACTCGTCATCCAATTTTTGGAAAGTTGTGATCTCGTTCCTCAACTTAGCGTTTTTGCTAGGTTGGAAATACTTAACCAAAAATCTCTTTGCTAATTCTTTCCATGTAGATATGAAACTTGGTGGCAATGAATTGAGCCATGCTCGTGCTCAATCTTGAAACGAGTACGGAAACAACTTCAACCTCAATGCGTCTTCAGTCACACCGGCTATCTTGAATGAACCACTGACCTCCATAAACAATTGAAGGTGGATATGTGGATCTTCTATGGGCATACCACTGAATTGGCCCCCATTTGGAGCATTTGAAACATCACTGGTTTCAATTCAAATTGGATTGTCTCAATATCTAGCCTTCTAATTCCTGGATTTAACTCACTGAAAAGTGGCGCAACATATTGTCTGATGCATCGATCTCTATCATCGGCAATGAGGATGGGATTTCGTACACGATCAGCTTCATTACCTTGGTTTTGATTCTGATTTTCAAGGTCCACCTCAACTTGTCTTTGAGCTGTTCGTTCACGTCTTCTGTCTGAAAGTTCGCTTAAGTTCAGGGTTTACAGGGAGTAAATCGATAATCCGATCTATGCTTATAAACACTTGAAAAGAAAATCACAAAATTAAAAATAATAAGTTAGTAATGTTAGAAATAAACCAAATTGGAAGTAAAGAATCTCACAAAAAAAACTGCTGTGGCAACAGTTAACAATCCCCAGCAACGACGCCAAAAACTTGTAACGCGTAGGTTTGTGCAAGTGTACACAGTTGTTATCAAGTAATAACTAAGTATCGAGTTATTGTCTCCACAGGAATTGTATTTGTGTTAAATCACTTAATTGTAAAATTATATTAACAACTTGGTAAATAAAAACCCAATATGATTGAGAAGTGATGATTAAAATTAAATATATTAAACTAAATGCAATGATCCCCAATGCAAATTATCCTAAATATGCAAACTATATGAATGAAATAGATTTTAGCAAAATTAAACCCAATTTGCAACAATTACAACATAAATAAACTAGGACAATTACTTTAATTAAACTTAATTTATTATCAACATGCTTAATAACATTCAGAAAAACATTCCATGACAACTCGATCTTTCATGAGTTTGGAAACCACATTACAGAATCCTTTACTTAGTAAATATGCATTTTACTAATCCTTATTTACTAAGGGTTTCTTAACATTCGTGCGAGGTAACAGGGACGTGTTAGGTTTGAAACAGTTTAATCACACAAATCTAACAACTATGCAGATAACAGAGCTTGGTTAGAGTTGTTATGCAACCTGCAATTTAATCGGGTTAGGACCTAAATTAAGCATGCATATTTCAATTATGTGTCTACTAGCCATCGTCTGGTTAGGATCGCTTAGCTAATTCAAGTGCATTTCAATCACTTATGAACGAAATACAGACTTGATTTTAATTGAGAACATGATCGATTGAGGCACAAACATTATAAACATGAATTAAATAAATATTATTTAATCAAAGCAATCATCCTAGCTTAAATAAAATTAAGCTAACATTGTAATAACAATAACAAAGAACACATAGCAAACATTTTCAGATTAAATCAAAGAAAATAAAGATTAAACCCAAATCAAAGCGGCTGTCACCCAAGACTCTGACCGACGAGGCTCCTTCGCTCATTCGCTTTGCTCTTTTGATGATGACTCTCCAAGGTAGCCGACCAAAGGCTCTTTAAGAGGCTTAATTGCTAAAATCTCTATGAAGAGCTGATGCTAGGCGTGGGGAATGGAAAATGCTAAAGAGAATTGAGAGAAAAAAGAGAATGATGAGGGATGAGGGATGAGGGATGATTAGGAATGGTGAAATGAAGTCTTATTTATAGGTGAAGAGAGGAGAGTAGTTTGCTAAAAATAGAGAGATTTAGTCTCTTCAAGCTTTTTCAATGAGTGGCCGGCCATGATTAGTGGATTTTGAGTTGAATTTTGCTTGATTTTTAAGTAATTTAAATGCTATAACAACTCAAGACTGAGACTCAGTCAAATTTAAATCTTCGGGCAAATCTCTAATTTCTTCAACATTGCGAGGACCTTGTGTAATTAAACCAAAAAGTGGTTTATGTGGACAGCCATGTGTAGCCGAAATTGGGTTGACTTAATCTTCAATTTGGACGGTTTTT
The DNA here is from genome assembly GCA_025698465.1 of Gossypium longicalyx. Taxonomy (NCBI): domain Eukaryota; kingdom Viridiplantae; phylum Streptophyta; class Magnoliopsida; order Malvales; family Malvaceae; genus Gossypium; species Gossypium longicalyx. The sequence goes on along the minus strand of CM046998.1, from coordinate 6,129,135 downwards.
ATAATCCAACAAAGCTATCAGAACTATCCAAAATAAATCAATAAATTAAAGAACCAAAGAATAAAATAATTAATTAATTAAAATCCAAATTATTAATGAAATATTTTAAAATGAATTATTAAATATGATTTTATATTTTATTATTTAATTTAATCATGCATGACCTATTTTATGTCTTAAAAATATGATATGTTCAGATAAATATAAAATAAGTCATTTTATGCATGAAAACTATATAATAAAGCATAAAATCACATTCTAATAATTTCTATGTCCTAATTTCATATTTTCACATATTTCATTAATTTATTAAACAATTACTTATTTTTAACAATGAATTTAAGTAAAAAGGTGATAAATTGCATAAGAAAAATCATATATTACAATTTGGTTTTATGTTATTAATTTTTATTAGATCTTATTAATTTGATTCTATTTTTATTTGATTATCACTAAAATATACTCAATTCAATTTTTTATTCATAAGTTAAAAAATCACAATTATTTATAATTAAATTTTTATTTTTATGATATAAAATAAAAGTTATTTATATTAATGACAATAACCTTGAATTATTATATAAAATTAAATCAAATACCGAATCTATAATAAAAAAAATTGATTTTATTTGCAATTATCTGAATCAATTATCATTTTTTCCAAAACCTTTATCACTCCTAATGCAAGCTCTTATGGTTTTTAAATCGTTATGTGCAACAACTAGCAAAGAAATCATTACATTAAAAGTGACCCATGCCAAACTTAAGTCTCTTGTGAAGACTTTTTTCCTAGCTTCAATGAAATTTCTTGACAACGCAATACGAACTTCGGGCATGAGTCAATTGTCACTACTTAAAAAGTGCACGCTACATACCAACCATGCACTCAAAATAGTCACAATTTACGGTTTGATTTATGCTTCATATACAATCATGTCTGTTTTATGGTTTTTTTTTTTTACGTTACGAGTATTGGGTAGTAGTAAATAATATTATATTTTTTAAGAAAAATTTGAAATCGAACTTTATAGATGACATAAATACAATACATTTTAACTCGATTCAATTCTATATCGATAGATTTTTTTTCCTTTTTGAAAATGGTATCGACAGGCATGATAAATATATTTTCACTTAAAATTTTTTTTGTTTAGTTTGGATCAATCCTGCAGGACCATATCTCAAAAGCTTTTTTTTTTTTTTCAAAATCTCTTTATTTTAGTTTTATATGTTTTAAATAAAAGAATTTTACAAAAAAAAATATTTGTATAAGATCTTGTAACATTTTAACTATTTTTTATATTTTAGTTAGAAATTTTTATATTTGCAAGATTTTATAACAATTATTGTGTTTAATTTTATAAATTTAATATAATATAAATATTATTTAATATTTCAAACGATAAGAGTAGTGACTCAATTTTTTTAAAAAATAACTTATATTAATTTAGAATTTCTTAAAAATGCTTTTCAACCAAAACCATAATTTTAAATAAAAATAGTTTTTAAACAAAACCACATGGAAACTCAAATACAACCAATTGTTTTTTTAATTTTTAGTTTTTTAAAAGGGTAAAGTACACTACATGTTATCTTAAAATAGTGTCATTCAAACTCACTCGATAATCAATTTAACAATAGAAGTTTTTTTTATCTAAGTTCTTTCATCTGCTAGGTTTCATAGGACGTCGTTCTTTAGTTTCTTATTTGTTTTTCTTCTGGTTTTCTTTCGATCATTTTGTTTTCGAACCCAAATTGATTAAGTAGTAGGTTTGTTCCAAATTGGGACAGGGAATCTCTACAAAAATTCAAGCATAGATGGAGGAAAATATCACTAATCTCAATCTGGATGATGAAAAGGAAGCACTAATTCCATGTGAAGGAAACTTGCATAAAGAAGACGAGGATCATCAAATTTTGTTTAATAGGAAAAGCACTCACAAATAGTGTTATTCACTTCTCGTCGCTTTCAAAGAACATTAGTAGATCTGTGGCATCCGATATGAGGCATAATAATATCTGACCTCGGGAATAAACGATACTTATTTCATTTTTTTTATGAAGTAGATATTAAAAAAGCATTAGATGGTATGCCATGGTCTTTCAACAAGCATTTGTTAGTCTTCCATCAATTGATTAAAGGTGAAGATCCAAAGAAAATACCCTTGAATCATACTTATTTTTGGATTCAAATTCATAATTTGCCTTAAGGAGCTATATCGGAGGGATTGGTAAGAAATTTGGGAGACTTCATTGGATAGTTCATACAATATAATGCTGCATTAATTTTTAGAGGGGAACGAAGATATATGAGATTTCACGTAAAATTCGATGTAAGATTAGCGCTAAAAAGGAAGAAAGAATTGTCATTGGGATAAGGGAAAGAAGGATATGCATACTTTCAATACGATAGGCTTTCATTATTTTATTTTTTATGCGAAAAATTGGGGCATGTGGAAGGTTTTTGCCTAGTAAGAAAGACAATCGATACTTAAGAGGTCGAATTTGGATGGGATCTATCCCTAAGAGCACCCACGAGGAATGAATTACTTGCCGAAAGCAAATGACTAAGAGAAGAAAGGCCTGGCGAGTTCCAAAGAGGGAATAAATCCGTCGGCATGGAAATTGATAGATGGAAAAAATGAGGGTTAGACGAAGACGTAACATCCCAAGGAAACCGGGTTATAGGACAAAGGGGAACCTTGGAGGAGAATACAACAATCAATATTTGTGAAGGAAAGAAACATCAACAAACAAGACATGATAACAACAATAAAGGAGAGGATTCAAGAGCTCTGATTCAATCATTTGATGGATTGGCGGTAGCTAGTAAGCTTGTCGACCAGGCACAATGAAAATATTAAGTTGGAACCTTTGTGGATTGGGGCATCCACGAGCGATTAATCGCCTTTGGAACAAGGTGAGGTATGTATAGACCCTCCGGAACAAAATTTCTGATAAAAAAATGGAGAAAGTTCGTGTAAGATATGGATTTCACAATGGAATAGATGTTGGTGCGTAAGGAACCAAAAGAGGATTGTCTATTGGATGGAAAGGGGAGCATGAAGTGCAATTGAGAAGCTATTTTATCAATCATATCGACGTGATAGTTAAAAAGAAAGAGGGAATACCGTCATTGAGGCTCACTAGGTTTTACAGTGCACCAAAAGAAAAAAATAGAAGGGGAACTTGGAACCTCTTGAGGAGATTGAGGAATTATCAAGGTTTACCATGGATGGTTATTGGAGATTTCAATGAAATCATATTCTCTTTTGAAAAGAGGGGTGGTAGATTCAAAGGTGATAGAAACATGGCTGGATTTTGTTCTACATTAGAAGAATGTAATCTTAGTGACCTAGGTTTTTCCGAAAAATGGTACACTTTGGAAATAGGCAAGTTGTTAGGAAATAATGTGCACAAAAAACTCGATAGAGGTGTGGCAAATCAGGCATGGTGGGAATCTTTTCCAAGGTACTCTCTAAAACACTTAACATACTCTATTTCTGATCATTGCCCATTATTGGTTGATCTGGGGATTGAAGATAATAGAATTCACACAGAGTGGAGCTTTCAATTCGATGCAAATTGGATCTTAGAAGAAGAATGTGAACAACGAATAAATTCTTTTAGGAGGGGAATTCGAATAACGTGTCTACAAAACTCCAAAACTAGAAAAAGCACTAGATGTGGAGATAGGGAGACTCACGGCTAGTAAAAGAAAGAAAACCCACTTTTTTGACAAAAAGACTAGCTAAAATGAGTTTAATGGATCGGGATGATGAAACGGTTATAGAGTTGGAAGAAGTCAAATTGGCTTTAAACCTGGAAGCTGACAAAGAAGAACTATTTTGGGAGCAACTAGCAAGAGAGAACTGGATCAAATTTGGATATAGAAATACATCTTTTTTTCATAATTAGCAAATCATTGAAAAAAAAAAGAAATAGGGTGAGAAAGCTAAGAAGACCAAATGGGGAGTGGATTATGACTGAGAAAGAGAAATTAAATATTGTAACGAATTACTGTAAAGAGCTTTTTAGGGCATCAAATACAAGGAATGATGAGAGGACGCTATCAGGGATTACCAATTGTATTAACGAAAATATGAATAGGGCGTTAATAGAGGAATTTCGAATTGAAAAAATCACAATGGCAATAAAGAATATAGCACCTTTGAAGGTTTTTGGAGTGGACGACTACCCCACTTTGTTTTACAAAAAGTACCGGCATATTGTGAGGGAATAAATAACGAGTTTATGCTTGGACATATTAAACAGAAGGAAGGAGTTCGATGATATCAACAGTACAAGTATTGTGCTTATTCCAAAAGTCAATTAACCAAACAATATGACACAATTTAGACTAATCAGCTTATGCAACGTGGTGTATAAATTTATTTCTAAAGTTATGGTAACTAGATTCAGATCAGTATTAGACATTTGTATTGACGAAGCACAAGCAATCTTTTTTTCTAGGGAGATAGATCATGGATAATGCAATAATCGCTTATGAAATATTGCAAACTTTGAAACAAAAGAGAGAAGGAATTAGGGGAAAAATTTGCGCTAAAGTTGGACATGAGTAAAGCCTATGACAGGGTAGAATAGAGTTTTATTGAAAAGGTAATGAGAAAAATGGGTTTTTGCGAATAATGGTTGAACTTAGTAATGTATTGTGTACAGATAGTGGAATACTCAGTTTTATTTAATGGGATCTGAGGTGAAAAATTCAGGCCATCAAGAGGTTTAAGACAAAGGGATCCCCTTAGACCATATTTATTCTTATTTTGTTCAGAAGGATTCTATTCTTTGTTGAAACCAGCAAAAATGAAGGACGAATCAAAGGAGTTTGACTAGGAAGAAGTGGTCTAGCCCTAATCCACTTATTTTTTGCAGACAATAGAATTTTATTCAAGAAGGCTAACTTGGAGGGAGCAAATGCAATAAAAGAAATAATTAATGAGTACGAAGGGGTGTCAGGCCAACTTATCAATTTTGATAAATCCATTATTTATTTTAGTAATAATGTATAGTGCGAAGTCAAAGAACGAATTGGAGAATCCCTTGGAATAAGAATTTTGCACAACCTAAAAAAAATCACGGTCTTCCAACTATGATTGGCATATGAAAAAAAGAGGCATTTGCAAATTTTAAAGACAAATTTTCAAAGTAAATTAAAAACCGGAGTAATAGATATTTATCACTTGGAGGTAAAGAAGTTTTTATTAAGTCAATTTTACAAGCAATTCCAGTTTACACAATACAGTACTTGTGAGCTTGAAAATATTATTAGTAAGTTTTGGTGGAGAAACTCCATAATGGGGAAAGGGATACACTGGTGCGATTGGCAAAGTATGTGCAAACCGAAAGCAAATGGAGGTCTAGGTTTCAGAGAATTAGCCAAGTTTAATATCGAGTTGCTTACAAAACAAGGATGGAAGTTAACGATGCGACTGGATTACTTTTTTGCTAGAGTAATGAAAGTTAAATACTACCCAAATAGTAAATTTTTAAAAGCAAGTTTAAGTTCTCACCCATCTTATACATGGCAGAGCATATAGAGCGCAAGAAGACTTTTAGAGGAGGGTTTGGGTTGGAGGGTTGGTAATGGCAAATCCATCAACATTTGGAATGAGGTGTGGATTCCAGGACTTGGGCCAGAAAGAATCACTGATCAAACCATTGATATAAACTATACAATAGTTGTTAATTTAATTAACAATGAACAGTCTACTTCGAAAACGGAAGTCATTGGAAAAAAATTTTACGAAGACCAAGTACGTAAAATCATGACCATTCCAGTTGTTGGAATTGATATCAAGGATGGTAGAATATGGAGAGGTGATAACACAAACGTGTACTTAGCTAAAAATGGGTACAAATGGCTAAATAAAGAAGAAACAACGATATTGCAAAGGGATATAACCCCTCCCCTAATAGACCTACAAACTCTTTACAACAGACTTTGGAACTTACAACTAGCAAGCAAGGTTAAAATTATATTTTGGAAAATAATAAACAATTACATGCCTACATTCAATAATTTACAAGCAAGAAATGTGTCAGTAACGAATATCTGCCCACTATGTCGAGTAATGAAGGAATCAGTGGCTCATGTTTTTTGGCAATGCATGATTTTAAAAGATATCCTACAAGGGGTAGGGATTGATACTTCTCCTAGCTCCTAAGGAAAATAATGGAAAATTTAGTTAGCATAGGTTTTTACCAACATGAATGAAGAACAAAGAAAATGCCTAAAAATATCTTTCTGGGCGATATGGCAAAAGAAATAAGGTCCATCATCAAGGAGAAAAGTTGAACACATTTAGGGTAATAAATTTATTAAATCATATCAGGCAGAAAGCAATATCATTAATACAGATACTTCAATAGCTACTAAATAAATCAACAATATGTGGGTTCCACCGAGAGTAGATATGATAAAATGCAATTTTGACGCAGCAGTTTGCAAAAATAAATTCAAATCAATGACTAGAATATTGTTCAAGGACTGTGAAGGTCATATTTTGGCTGCATGTACTTACCACAACACCTTTATAACATATGCTACCACGGCGGAGGCGAAAGCATGTCTTCATGCAGTTTCGGTAGCTAAAGAGCTAGGTTTTCAAAATCTGATAGTGGAAGGAGATTCCTTAATAGTAATAAAAAAATCCGGTTATTAGAAGAGGATAAATCAAGTATTGCGGTGATTATTTAAGAAATAAAAGAAATATGCTAGAGATTCAAAAATGTTACATGCTCTTTCATTAGACGAATGACAAACCAAATGGCGCACGTGATGGCGGAGGAAGGGAAGAACTGGCCAGAAATAAGGGTATAGATTAAAGAGGCCCCTCAAAGGGCAGAGTTAGCTACTGAAAGGGATAAAAGTTTTTTTAACAGAGTTTGAAATGGGTCGGAAGAAATGAAAAACGGAAGATTCTGACAGTTTTTTTTTCTACAAGAACTTCCATCAAGGATGCTAAAAGTACAGATCATTCCAATGTGGAACGATGGTGGTAGATGAAAGAACGGATTGCCAGAGGAGAAACTACTGGTTTTTTTTTTTGCCAAAAATTAAGATGCAATCACTTTTTAGGGTTTACTTCTTTTAGGTTGTTTCTTTGTTTCTTTTAGGACTAGACGATCTAAGTCCCTTAGGAACTGAGTAGGGTACAACTTTTGCATTAATTAGGATTTGCTCCACCAATTGACGGATGTAAGAGAGTAGGACACGTGGTCCCCATGTAGAGATTGTATTTAATTTTCAATTTTAATGGCATCCATTTCTTATTTCTAAAAAGATAGTGCCATTCTTATTTTAGTTATTCTATATTTTTTTTGTCAATTTAGTCACTCTAATTAAGATAACTACTTGAATTGGTCACTACTGTTAAAATTCCATTAATCCACTAATAAGTTGCTGACGTGGCACATTAACCCATTAAATGATTGATACGTGACATTTTTTATTTTTGACTTAAACTACAAATCTCTTTATAATTAGTCCAAAAAACACTTTTTTCTTGTTTACTTGCAACATGAAGATTTCAATGGTAGTATCATCAACATTTGAATCCTATCTAAGAAGAGAGAATCCAATGATGGCGACAATAAACAATGACACCAGCATTCCCGATAAGCCCACCTGCTTACATAACACCATTGGCCACCATGCCCTATCCTTGCTGTGTATTTTTAGGATCTCTGCTCTATTCTTGAAGTAGTTTCTATTGGTATATCCTTATTTTCTCCGATCATTTTTTAAATATAGTTTGTTCAAATCTAAAAAAGGAAAAGGGAAAATAATAAGTTGCAAGTTGTTGGCTTTGTTTCTTCATGTGTACTTGTCATCATGGTTTTAGGAGTTAAACTTTTGAATCGAATGTTTGAAATTCTTTAAAATGTTCTTGAATTAATCCAATTTATTTTCATAGTCCATGACATTTTCATATCAAGTTGGGTCTAATGGTGGTTGGAGGGATTATATTAGCATATTTTATGACATGCTTCAGAGAATCTTACAGTAAGGTTGTAAAGACCAGGACACAACGCAATCAAGGAAGGAATGTTTCTTATGTTGATAGAAGGCTTCAAAATTGTTCATGGTACTTACCACCACTAAAATTAAGGAATTGTTCTGGATACACCACTAAAAATCGTGGTAGTCGATAGTGGTAGAGTAGTCGGTGGTGTTAAGCTGATAGGTGGGCTCATCAAAAAGGGTGGGGTCATGGTCATGGTTTGTCGTTGCTATAATTGGATTCCCTCTTCTTAAATAGAATTCAAAAGTTGATAATGCTACCATTGGAATCTTCATGGTGCAAATAAACCAAAAGAAAGTGGTTTGGACTAGTTATAAAGAAGTCTCTAGCTTTATTCAAAGTAAAAAATGTCAAGTGTCAATCACTTAATAGCAAATATGCCACGTTAGTGATTCGTCAGTTGATTAACTTTTAATGACAATGACTAATTTGAACAATTATCTTAATTAGAATGACTAAATTAACAAAAAAAAAATTAGAGTAGGCAAAATAGAAATGACACTATTTAGAGTGACATACGATGTAGTTTATCCTTTTTAAAAAATGCTTTGATTAAAACTACTTTCTTATTTTTATTAAAGAAGTCTAACATATCTTACACTTTACAACATTTAAGACATTTTATTTTTTTCAAACACTTTTTGATAACAATAATAAAATGCCATTTATTCGAATCTAGTTGAAATTAGCTTAAATAATTCAATTTATTGTTACAAAAATAAATTCTTAAAATATTTTATTTTCATATTAATATATTTATAATTGGCTTAAATAATATTTTTATTAATAAAATTTAAATTAATACTAACAAAATTTATTGACTTAAATCTCAAGTTCTATTTTCATTATGCATAAATCATGTGTAATTTGTCTTCGACTTTTTAGTTTAAATCCCACTATATGTATCCTATAGATATATTTTTATACTCTAAAATACTTTATTTCAATTATAATTAGGGTAAATTATATATATAGTCACTCAACTATCAAAATTTTCATCTTAGACGTTTAAAATAAAAAAATTTACAATTTAAGTAGTTCGGTCATTTTAGCCACTCTCGTTAAAATCACAAATGGCTAAAAAAATGGTATAATAATAAATTTATCTCTCAATTTTTATATATTATATCAATTTAGTCATAATTTTAAAAAAATAACCCTTAAAATTTACAAAGAATCTCAATTTAATCCTAATTCTAATACATAAATATTTTCAAAAAAATATGATAATAAATTAAAAATATAAATTTTTAATATTAATATTAAATAAAATAAAAATCCGTCAAGTCTCAGCCCTTTCATCCACCGTTACACTAGATAGTAATTTTGAGATGCGAGGTATGAGTTGTGATGAAAACAGGGCTGAAAGAGACTTGGAAGATGCGCCCATTTAGGAGCGTCACATGGCAAACATTAGCTTGACACGAGGCGGCTTGCTTTAATTTTTTTAAAAAGGTCGGTTTAACGTTGCTTTTAAAATTTGTTGAGAAAAAGTGTTATTAAAAACAACTTTTGTGATTTAAGAATTAGAGGGGTTTTTGTATAATAAAAAAAAGATAGAGGGTTTAATATTTTTTTTTAAAAAAAAAACCTCTACAATGAAAAATAAGTTAATTTAAATGTATTATTTTGATATATAAAATATTAATTTTAAATACATTAACATAATTAATATAAATTATTTATAAATTTTAATTGAAAAACAAAGGTAACATTAATCAACCAAAAAGAAAATCAGCAGATAAGATAGTAAAAAAGTATTTCTCATTTCACTTTCAGTTTTAATATTAAATTAGAAAAAACTTTTAGGGGTTTTGAGCCAGGTGCACGTTGCACCCTTTCACTTAACACGTGCTTCATTACATAGGTTTTGCCGTTTTGGGGGCTACATGGCAGCTTCCTTGCCTGACACGTGATTTTATTCTATTTCACATAGAGGGAAAGATTTTTTTTATAAAAAAATTGTTTATGTAATGATAAAGATTTGATTATAAATTTGTTTAAATTTAAATTTAATTATTTTTATTTAAAAATATAAATATCATCAAAATAATATTAATAATCATTTAATAGAAGAAAATGAAAACTTTATCCCAGGGAATCCCGCAGCGGAGCTTTTCACCGGCTTTGAGCTTGTATGGAAGGCTTTGAATGTGGGGTTTTGTGCTGGGAAGCTTGGTGGCAGAAGAAAGGAATATTTATTGGAAAAGAAGGGCCTTGATTTTTATTTTTTATTTTTTTTTTGGGGGGGCGGGGGATGAACAGTGTAGGAACCTATAATGACGAGGATGATGACGAATACAAAAATACAGAGAGATGATGTCTTTGAAGTGAAATCATTGTTGGGTTTTGTAAGATATTGATAATTTTGAAAGGCAACTTTGTTTAAGGGTTTTGTTTTGTTGGTAAGAGAAGATACAGCATGTGCTCAAAATTACTAGGGCTGAACTAAAAGAGGTCGATTGCATCGAAATTTCTTAATATATGTTTGTCGTTAATTTCATAACCTTCCAAAAATTTTGACTGGATATCAATAGTTTTAGCGCAAATACTAAAATCTCTAAATCCTATCAAAATTTCTATAGCAATATCATAATATTTCTAATGCGAGAATTAATTTTTTTATATCCATTACAAATTTTAATATTACATTAGAAGTTTTCGCATTTATTTAAATATTTTGGTATACCTCAAGAAATTATGATATGTCACCTAAGCCAATCCTTTAAATGTTCAAAGACAATTATAAAATTAATTTTTAAACATAAAAATATTTAATAATATAAAATTATTAAAATTCTATAAATAAAATATACAAAACTATAGAAATTAAATTAAACAAAACTTCATTCTTTTCTTTTCTTTTTTTTTTCTTTTTCTCTTAAAAAACCCCAATTCTCTTAATCTTCTTCTCTTCACTAGATTATTGCCACAACCAACTTTATCATCGCTCTCTTAATCTTCTTCTCTTCGCTAGATTATTGCCACAACCAACTTTATCATTGCTGTCAAATTTGGGCGTCTTTTTCGATGAATAACACCACTAAAAAACTCTTTGTATTCCTTTTTTTTTAGTTCCTCCAAGCTGAAAAAGTCGAGAAACCTCTAAGTTCTTACCACTGCCACTATCTGACGAGCTTCCTCGTCACAGTGGCCACTAAAATCTTCCTCCTCCCACTCTCTTTAAAACTCCAACACAAAGTTTAGTAGAAATCATTTTCGAATGAAACCCTAAAATGTACAAAGCCAACATTTTGATAAAAAAGAGTAAAACCCCCAAAAATTGAGATCCTTAGGTCTCGAAATCACCTCTAAAAGAAAAGAAAAAAAAAAAAGAAGATAGAACTTGAATCCACCAAAGATGAAAATTTGGTGGGAGGAGTCGAAAACTAAGCAGGCCAAACAATAAGGAATCGAACAATAAAGAGAGTAAGGAATTACTCAAAAAAGTGTTCTAGCAAGATGAGAGGGTCGAATAATAAATAACTCAAATATATATATTGTTGAAAAATATGGAATGATTGAGATGTACTTGAGGAAGTGTCCACTTCTGTAGCAATGTGACGGACTGACTTGTTACCATATTTAGATGATTGACAATTTATTGAACTGGATTTTTGGGTTGTGTTGATATTGTGGATTGTATCTAGCCCATCAATGAAGATCATATCACTTAAGGAAACATTTTTGGAGACTTAAATCAGATCAAGTTTATCTAATCCATTGTATTAAGAAAGTTGGAAATAGTTGGAACATTGAAGACTTAGTTGCCAATAGTTCTTGTTTATTATTATTCTATTTATTAAGCTAGTTTAGCTATTGTTTAATAGGGATTGATATAAATCTTTATTATGCCAGGAAGTCTCCAAAAACTCTATATAATTGAGAAACTTCTCTAGGTTTTTGTACTAATTATTAAGAGCATTATTTATAAGAGAACATTTGGTTTTACAAGCTAAGTTCACAATGGTGAATTTAATGGTGAGAGTATCAGTCTTCTAAGATACAAAAGTGCGGAAATTATCATTGAGTGTGATAGATTAGGTTCACTTATTTTAAGGATTGAAGATAGTGGATATTTCTACTAAGCTAGGCTCCGTACACGTAGCAAAACAGAACTGCATAAATAATCTTTGTGTTCCCTTTTTTTGGTGCAGTGTTTCGTAGTACTTGAAGAAGGTCAGCTTCCCCAGCCATTTCTTCTAGGACTTAGCTTGTTTGTTAGCAACTACCTTCAGGTTAACAATTGATATTAGAGCCTTCCACTTAACATAATTAGTAGAGATTCCTGATGTTGCTAAATTCAAGCTATGAAAAGTTTATCTACTTTGCGTCCCATAATGTTGGAGACTAGTCATTATGCATTTTAGGATCCACTAATTTATTTCTTCTGTTTTTTTAGAAACTTTGAACCTTTATTGATTTTCTAAACAATTGAGCTAATGAAACTTATTATAGAAGCTTCTTTTATAAACTAAAGAGAAGTTGAAAGGATGCCATATGTAGAAATATTTCTTATCAAATTTGTCTAAGTTACGTTAGCTTGTCAGCTTATAAATTCTCAAGTGACTTGGTTCTTTGTTTAGAATATGTTATGTTTTAGGGCTTTAGCCTATTATATTTGTAACAACACTTGCCCGACCCGATCGTTGGGTTCAAACTACAAGATACTACATTCATTACTGAAGTAACTACCATCAAATACATAGTAAATAATCATTTACACATGCAATTAAATGTCAATCACATTCAAATCATGTTAAACAATCAATTTTGAGTCTTAAATAAGCTTACAAAAGTTGTTTTCTAAATGAAACATTCACCTACGATTTCAAGTTAACTAATATACACATTTTAATAATATTTCCAGTCAAATCATGCAATACACATAGATTATAATACATTAATTCAATTACTACATCCACTTGATTTTAAACAAATCAAAACATACTAATTAGTTCAAACATTCAAATATCAACCTTCAACTGTAACACCCCAAACCTGTCCTAAAAGTTTAAACCAAATCTGGACAAGTTACACCAACGTAGTAAAAATGTACTTCTTTTCAAGGTTTTAATTTTGAAAACCAGAAATTCATTTTAGTTGATTTAGATGATTTTGTAGTTTCGTTTTAGACTTGGCAGGTAATAACGAGATTATAAAAAAATAAGACAAGTCCAAAACATATTCCAAATCCAAAGGATTAAATTGTAGTTATCTCAGTGTAAAACAATTCAAGCTCCCGCATGCTGTTCGATCTTAAATTAGATGCCTTCTTGACAGATAAAAGTAAGATAAAGGGTGAGTCACCAAGCACCGTATATAACCAAACTCAAATAAAAATAAACAGAATGTGATATATAAATCATAGTAACGCAAGCATTTGATAACAGTTGTATAACCAGTACGAAACAGATCTGAAGTATCACAGAGGTTCGAACAGAGGTAGTACAACAGAACAAGGCAAAATAGAACAAAACCGAATAAAGTAAAACAGAATAGGATGGAACAGAGTAGAGCAATACTGAACAGAACAGAACGGAACAGAGCAGAACAGAACAAAACAGGATAGAGCAAAATGAAGCATGTATGTTTATACAAATGCAGTATTTTTCAACAGATCAGAATGCAGATTTATCAGAAACAGTCTTTTCAAACCCAGCTACAAACCAGAATAGAGTTCTCCCTTGAACTCATCCATCCAAAACACACCAATAAAGTCATCCCAAGTTGTCCGGCAACGATGACCCGTCACCCTGAGTTGCCCGGCAACAATGGCTTATCAACACGACCTGGGCACACGTCCATATCCTTACCCGTGTGTCTCATATAGCCTGGGCACATGTCCATGTCCCTGGTCATGTGGTTCTAAAGCGTAAACAGTAAGTTACACGGCCTGAACTGTAACATCCCATTTTTAGTGAAATCGAAATAGTGGTTTTGGGACCACAAATCCGAGTCCGAAAGGAAAATTATTTTAATATTATTTCATGATCTGCATTATGATAGGAATATCTTATAAAAATTTTGTTAAAAAAATTTTACCGATTACATGTTTAATTGATAAAAGGACCAAATTGCATGAAATACAAAAGTTGAGTTCTAGTAGCTATAAATATCAAATAGCTATGGAATTCAAAATTTGAGGTTCTTATATAGAAAATGGGCCATTAAGTGGAGTTAGTAGATAAACGTGATTAGTCATCATGGGAAAATCTAATAAAGAAAATAACTAAATTGGAAAGTGGAAATAATAAAAGATGATAAATGATTAAATAACAAAATATCATCTTTTTAATCATTTTTCCCAAATTATTTTACATGGAAACCCTAGTTATAAGAGCTTGAAGGTAGCAAGCGTATTTGACTTAATTAGGTGAGTATTCAAGTCCCGTTTTTAGTAATTTTTATGTTTCCGAAATCGTAATAGCTTAATTTGGCTATCTTGGGGATTAATTTGCAAAGTTATCAAAGTACTAGGGTTTTTCCATGGATGAATATAATTGAATTATAAAGTTTTATGGTAGAAAATGAAAGGTTGTTGATAGATAAACAACTTTTGTTAAGGAAATTTTGATGAAATCATGATTTTGAGACTGAATTAAAAAGATGTAAATTTCATGGAAAAATTATAATTTTTATGAAATATATGGACTGCAAATGTTATATGTAAAAATCGGCTAGGCTTGGAATAAGGATTAAATTGCATGAATTTTATTTTCTGAGCCCAGAGACGAAATCGTAATTAACCAAAAGTATATGGGCAAAATGGCAATTTTTCCTAAGATGTGAATTGGATTGAATGAATATAAATTGTATTAAATTGAGCTAAATTTACTCGTATAGATCTGAATAGACCAAATACGAAGCTAGATCGAGGTAAAGAAAAAGTAACAGATTAGTAGCTTACAAGTTCACGAACATTGTCGAGGTAAGTTCGTGTAACTAAATTGTGTATATTTATATGTTTGAATTGAATGCTTTATATGTGAATTGTGAAATTGTTATTTATATGAAATTGATTACATATCTGATAAAGTCCGATAAATGTTAAGTTCCGTTTGAATAGATGACATTTTTATGGATACAGAGTTCCCGAATTGGTTGTGGTTTTGCATATATTACGGACACACCACAGATCAAAAAAGCGTCCCATTATTAGCCCTCTCGAGCTTCCCATTATATGGTTCTTGTGAGCTTCTCGTTAATAGCTCTTCGGGGCATCCCGATTGGTTGTGATCATGTGTTGTGGACACACCGCAGATCTTATGAGCGTCCTGTTATATGTCTCTTCATGAGCTTTCTGATTAAAGGCTCTTTGTGAACTTCCTGATTAATAGCTCTCCGGAGCTTTCCGATAAGGCTCGCTAGAACTTCTCGATATTATGGCTACCCGGAACTTTCCAATTAATGGCTCTTTGGAACTACCCGTTATTGACTCACACGAGCTTCCTGAATATGGCTCTTATGAGCTTTCTGCTATACAGCCCATATAAGCTTATCGTTAAATGGCTCACATGAGCTTCCCGTTATATGGCTCAAGAGAAGGCTTCCCGTTTATGTACTTGTATGAGCATTCCTGAATATGAATTGACGGATTACAGTTTTGTACACTTCGAGTGTACTACCTATGTGTCCATCGATATTTCAAGTAAATTCAACGGGAAAAGTTCTGACATGGGATAATCTGAACTTGAGATGAATTATTATGGAAATGTACATGTTATATGAATATTTGATGTGGAAAGCATATATATATGAAAATTTTTACATAATGAGCTCATCCTTGTTTCTTGATATTCACATGAAGTACATGACTAACATGTTTCTTAAGATTATATGTGTTTAGGCAAATTGCCAAATTTCTATAGATAAATATTTGTATGCTTACTTTATGTGTGAAATAATGGTAAGTTAAATTTCATGTTATACGAACTTACTAAGCATAATATGCTTACTTTGTTTTATTTTTCTTTGTTCTATAGTAATTCAGAAGCTCATTGGGTTGGAAGCTTGGCGAAGATATCATCACACTATCCATCAACTCATCTCGGTATATTTAGTAAATCAACTTTGGTTATAATGGCATGTATAGGTTAACTTGGCCAATGTTGGCATAAAAATGTTTTGGTTGTAACTAGCCATTAAAATGGCTTGTGATAGACATGTTTTGATATGAATATAAGAGGTTATATCATGTTTGATATGTGTTTGAAATGGTTGACTGATAGAATCATATTGGTATATTAATTGATTAAATTGAGTTAGCATATTTGGAAAAATATGCATATATGTGAATTGGGTAAGTTAGGTAAGTTTGTATACTTGGTTATAAGAGGTATTATACCATGTATAAGACTTGATTTCGAATGGATTTGAATGTATTGTATTGGCTTGAGAATATGTATAAGACCTCTGCACCTATTTAATGCAAATTTTATGTTCACATGGCCTAGCACACGAGTATGTAACTTGACCGTGTGACGAAGTCAGAGAGTTATACGGGTATGGACACGGGCTGGGACACGACCGTGTGACCCTATTTTGAATACCCATATAGCCTGAGACTTGGGCGTGTCTCTTGACCGTGTGAGCCACACGACCTGACCACACAGCGTGTGTCCCCTACACCTAGAAAAAAATTTTAAAATTTCGCGAAAAATTCTCTGAGTACCCAGATTAGTTCCAACTTATTTCTATTACGTATTTTGGGCCTTGAGGGCTCATATAAGGGACAATATGGTTGATTTCTAATATGAATGAGAAATGATATAAAATGTTTGTACTTGATCTATAAACTCCGGTAATGCTCCGTAACCCTGTTCTGGTGACGGATATGGGTTAGGGGTGTTATATGGACACATGTCCATGTCCTTGCCCGTGTGGCACACACAGCCTGGGCACACGCCCATGTCCTTGTCCATGTGGTTCTAAAGTGTAAATAGTGATTTACATGGCCTGGACACATGCCCATGTCCTTGCCCATATGGCTCACACGGTCTGGGCACACACCCATGTCCTTGCCCATGTGGCTCACACGACTTGGGCACACACTCATGTTCCTGGCCGTGTGTTTTTAAAGCATAAATAGTGAGTTACACGACAAGGGCACATGCCCATGTACTTACTCATGTGGCTCACACGACCTGGAAACACGTCCATGTTCTTACTCGTATGGCTAACACGACCTGGGTACACATTCATGTCCCTAGCCGTATGGCATCGACAGTCTTATTTTTTGACGACTGAAAACGCAAAAAAATAGGGGTTTTAGCACCCACCTGGTACGGACTTGATGTAGGAGCAACAATGATAAATTCTCGTCCCTAAACGATAAGCAATTGTCCAACAAACAGTTAACTTACAGTCAAATCGCTAAAAACTAATATTCTAAAATCGAAATTACATTAAAGAACTTTTGACACCAGAACTTAAATCAAACTTACCATCCAACGAGTTAAACTAAAATGAGAAGTCTTATCCCGTACAGAATCAGCGTAATGTAACATAGTAAAAGGAAATAAACTTGAAACGGTGAAATCAAAACAGTGAAGAAAGAAGCCAAAAGTAACGTTAGAAAATAAAAAATAAAAAAACAAATGAGAACCATGAACAACAATGAAAGTTTTTGTTTGGGGAAATTTTTACTAGAATAAAGTACCCCATAAGGCAATTAAGCAAAAACATCTCCATAACTTTTACTGAGACTCAAACACAGGATCAAAGGGTAAGCTGAGGCCTTGTCACTGAACTAACAAGCTCATTCTTGATATCAATTGTACACAATTAACTTATAAACCACACATTCCAAGGTAAGGGTTTAAGCAAAATAACAAAATTTCCAGAAACATGATTCAAACCTAGAACCTCACACACATAACTAGAACACTTAACCACTAAACCAGGTCAATTTACTTGACGAAAATTTCCAAAGTCTAAACTCAAATCGAGGGATGACCTCTTTTGGTTTCAAAACACGATATTTTCTAGGCTGATTTTTGGGATATTACATCAACTATACCATACCATATTGAAACATGCCATTCTATTTCACTTACATACAAATTTAGGGATAATGTGAGCTTCGAGACGATCTGGCTTGGTAAGTTCTACAAGGTAACGTTCTACGAGGAAAAGGGAAAACAAACAGAGTAACCAAATAGGATGTTTAGTAAGTTCATAGGCATTAAACAAAAGCTTACCTTAGTTTTCAATTGAGCACAATAAGCTACTAGCTTGACATAGATTGTCTAAATATGGCAAATCACCACAACAATAACAATGTGAGCTTTAACATGTAATCAAACCATATAACATCTCAATCACTTATCATACCAATTTATGTCATTATGTACAACAATATTTCAATCTCATCCAATCAAGGGATAATGTAATCACATATGTGTTCATGACATTACCTACACCTCGTCAGTCATAACTTATGGCAGTCCACCCTTAACAAAGTTTCTTGAGCCCGTTCCCTCAACCTCCTAACCAACCCCCATGACCAACTTATTATCTACATTACCTACAACATTCTCGCCCTCTCGAACTACGTTGATTCACGGATTCTTCAAATGAGCTCTACATTCTCAATGAGTAAAACGACCACCATATGAAGCTTATCCTCAACTTTACCCAAACCAATTTGGTTCCATGCTCCCTTTCTCTCTTCAGTTCATCCATGCTTGGCTTCCAATCAAGCTTGCTTTGGAATATCCAAGAAGGTTTAGATTAATTTTATCGTCTGCTTAATTTTATTCGTTAGAAAATAAAAGAAAATGAAATGAATAATCTACATGATTCTGTAAAAATTTAAAAACAAAAAAATTTATTTTGAATATAAAGAATTCAACTAATGTTTAGATTTGGTTAAGGATATGATTTTTTATATTGATTAGTTATATCCAATTTTAGTTTGAAAATCAAGTTAAAATCAAATCAAGATTTGATTAAGAATGATTAGTGTCGTAACCATTTTTTGGTAAAACGGTAATCGACTTAGGTTTTTGAAAATGAAAAACGAATAGAGGAGTCGCCACCAATCCTTTTTGACGAGGTGTGATCGGGTCACCTTAAATTAATCATTTTAATAAACGTTAAGATTTACTAAAACGATAATTTTTTTGGTCTACGAAGATCAGAAAATGAGTTCGGGGGTTGATTACGTCATTTGGAAGGATTAACACCCTCGATACGCCCAAAATTGGTACCTAGTTGATTAACTAATGTCTTAAGATCGAAGATTGAAAACTTTGAAAGACTTTTGAAATGCGATCCTTCTTTGTAAAAAAACGAACATTAAAGACCTTCTCGTCCCAAAATACGAAACATCACATCCAGTGAGTTAGGACATGACATCTTGAATTTTCGAGAGTGAGCTTGCCTTTTATATAAAATTTGCGTATTTTAATTTATTAAAAGGAGTATTCGATTATTTAGAGTAAACGAGAGAAATCGAAACCCAGTAAGTTAGGGCACGTTTTCTCGAACTCTCAAACACCGAATATTGCCTTTATTTAAAATAAATTCTTATTTCGAGATGACAAAATGTCACACCCAGTAAGTTAGGGCACGACACCTCGTATCCCCGAGGATAAGCATTTTTCAAAACTCGTGCAGCGATTTAAAAGAATATTCCGTTATTTAGGTTAAATGAGAGAAGTCGAAACCCAGTAAGTTAGGGCACGATTATCTCGAATTACCTAATACCGGATATCGCTTTTATGAAAGAGTTAATTTTGGGGTTTGGACAAAACATAAATTCGTAATAATACGAGATAATAGAGAATGCCTAAACAAATAAAAGTTTCGGTATTGACGAGCATAACAGAATAAACATAAAACACGAATGTGAACGATAATAATGATAAGAGCAAAAATAAATGAATGAAATGAAGAAAGTAACGAATAGACTAGGTAATATTCGAAATTAAAAAGAACTAGTAATAAATAAACAATCATTATGTAAAATTAAAGAATGATAGTATAGTAATGATAATAATAATAATATTAAAGTAAAGTAAATAATACTACACATATGAAAATATATATACGTATGCAATAGAAATATACACTTATTGTGTAATAATAACATTGATAATAATAATAACAATAACAATAATAATAATAATAATAATAATACTGATGATAAAAAGCAAATATGATAAAAATATTAAACTTAAAATACTAAAAAACAATACTATATATAAATATATAAAAAAAATGTATACTTAATATAATAATAATAGCAGTAGCGAAAATAATGAAAATATGAATAATATTAATAGAATATTAGAGTACAAAAATAAAGTAATAACAACGGTGGCGATAATAATAATAGCGATATGATAATAATACAAACAATAGTATATATATATAAATAATGGTAGCCAAAAATAAATAGAAGTAATAAGAGCAAAAATAATGATAGTAAGAATACAATATATAGTATTAGAGCTAAAGACATAATACGTACATATTATCAATTATCATAATATTTTAAAAAATCATTAATAACTATGTAAATAGATATGTGGTAGTAGTATATACATGATATAATTAAGAAAACATAAGATAATATGAAAAATAGAAGATATATATATATATATATTAGTATATTAAGGCATATATATAACAATAAGAATACAATGTCAAAAAACATATAAAGATGCAATATTTGAAGTATTTACGTAGTATATACATGCTAAAAATAATAAGAATGTTAAAAAATAAATATTAATGATATTAATGATATTACATAGATACATACATACATATATTAAAACGAATACAGGATAACATTTAAAAGTATGTACACAATATACAAGATATATAAAAGAAAAATACTTATGTATATAATACTTAAAGAATAGGCATAATATAATGTTAATATATAGATATATGTAATATGGAGTATAATACATATATTAAAAGAATACATATATGTGGTGTCAAATACATTAACAAAAAACAATAATATTAGAAAATACTAATAATATAAATATATAAATATTAAGTAAAATTAATAATGTGATGCTAATAAATAAAAATATAACATGATAATAAGATATAATAGTATGAATAATATTAAAATTAAAATAACATAATAGAAAAAATGGAAAATGGATGAAATTGAATTAAAAATGAAGTTAAGAGGCGAATTTAAAATAAAATATAAAAAGGGGACCCAATTGAATGCGCGCACAACATGGAGGGATCATGGAAGCAATTGTTCCTTCCGATCGAACATATTGCGCATCGGTAGGGGACTAAGTTGAAAAGTGCAATAAATTATAGGGCCAATTTAAAATACAAAAAAAACCGATTGAAAATCATAGAAAAAGCGGAAGGATCATGCGCGCGCAATTAGCCCCTAAGAGCAAAAACACGCGGATCTGAGTGGAGCGGGTCGGATCGGTCGGGTCGCCTCAAAACGACGTCGCTTGGGGTTAAAGCGACCCAAAACGACGTCGTTTTGGGAGGCTATAAAAGGCCTAAAATTTCTAAAAAAATTCATTTTGGCAGAGAGAAAGAAAAAAAAAGGAAGGGAGGGAAATTCTCTCTGGACTGTGTCCACTCCGGCCAGAGGGCGCGCTTATCGCCGGTCACTGACCACCACCACGCGGTGGCGAATTCAAAAAAGTTTTTTTCTTTTTTTTTTTTATTTGATATTTTGATAAAAAAGGAAAATATTGATATTTGTCTTGCAAATAGATTCGAAAAAAGAGAAAAAAGGATGAAATAACCCTTCCTTATATACCCTGCTATTTCTCCGAATCTGCTTTGAGATTTTGTTTTTGTACTTTGGATCTTTGATTTCTTTGTGTCAAATATTCACTCAGAAATTCCTTGTATTTCAAAAAAAAATCGACCTTTACAATGGATTTTTGGTTCGGCTTTTATATCCGTTTTACATGTATTTTTTTATCATTTTATGTCTCTTCTCCATTTGATGGTGCAGGTGCAAGTAGGAGACAAGGCGATGGAGCAGGTGGCCGACTGGCATGGGTGATGGGACAGAAACGGCGGCTAGGGGGCTAGGGTTCCTGATCTCTGCCAAAATCTGTTTAGGTAGTGGGCCATAGGATTTGGGTCTTAGGGTTTTTTTATTTTGGGTTTAAATTTGGGCTTATGTAATTTATTTGGACTATAACTTTGGATTTATTTTTGGTTTAGTTATTTTCTGGGCCCGGGCCAAATTGGGCCCATACAACTGCCCCTCTTTGCTCATTGTCGTGTAACGAGAATTGAGCAAAGACTTTAGAGAGGGCCAATTTTGCCTGGTCTTGCCGAGTCCTGACTTCTCCGGTGCTTCTTTTCTTTAGGTATCCCCATTGCAGTCCACTACGTCTTATTGCTTCGATCCACTCTATTGCGTCTTGCTGCTTCGATCAACTCCATGTAACTTCAGAGGTATAGGATTTGTTGCTTTAGTTTGCTCCACTGCAATTTTAAGACCTGCTATCCTCAGTCTGCTCCACGTCTTCGATTTGTTTCCTTACTGCTTAGGGGGATAAGATTTGTAACTTCCATCTTCTCTGCTGAAACTTCAAGGAGATCTGCTGTGGCTTTTAGCCGCTCCATCGCCATTTCAGGGAGAAGATATTTGATTTTCAGCCTGTTACCCTACTGCTTAGGGATTTAAGGTCTGTAAACTTGGCTTGTTACCCTACTGCTTAGGGGGTTGAGCCCGTCGCTTTCGATCTGTTTCCCTACTGCTTAGGGAGATAAGATCTGCAATTCGGTCTGTTACCCTACTGCTTAGGGGTTTAAGACCCTTTATCTTCGATCTGCTCCACTACTGCTTAGGGAGATAAGATCTGCAATTCGGTCTATTACCCTACTGCTTAGGGGTTTAAGACCCTTTGTCTTCGATCTGCTCCACTACTGCTTAGGGAGATAAGATCTGCAATTCGGTCTATTACCCTACTGCTTAGGGATTTAAGACCCTGTGAATTTAGCCCGTTACCCTACAGCTTAGGGTGTTAAGGCTTGTGAATTCATCGATTCCACTGCACTGTCCTCTGAAGAACATGATCTGTAGAACCTGTTTCACGTATCTATATTTATGCCAAATAATTAGGATGCTGTGACTGAAATGAGTCGAATGTCCCTAACCAAATGTGATGCGAATGATTTATGAATGCATAGGTGCAGCTCGTTGTGAGAATGAGTTCCTTTTTTAATGTTTAGGTTGTCGTTGCTCTTTGTTTATCAAGGTTCTTTCACTGAAATGGTACCTTGTCTTCTTGTTCAGCTCAAATTTGAATGGAAAACCCGAAAAGGTAGTCCCAATTTAAACTCCTACTTCTCAAATGTTTGCATCTCTGAGTTTGGTTAGTTCTAAATAATAGTCCTGCTTGTGTTTCAGACTATTTTTAGAGACTTTCAGAGTAATATGCGTAAACTCTTTTTGCAAAAATGACTTTAATCCATTAATCATCACTTCAATGCAAGATACTTGAAAAGGCTCACAACAATGACAAGGATGAAATTTGTCAGAAATAAAACTTAGGAATGGATCTATCTCAAACAAAAATGTTGCTGAAATACAAAATGGATAGAAAGAAAATAGGTGCCCCAGATATCGCAGCATGAACTTCTATGCACGAACTTCTTGAGGACTCCCTTTTTGCTCGATGTGTGTTTAGGGGATCTAGAGCACCCTCGCAGATGCCCCGAGATGTAGCATACTCCTTCATTGTTAATTCAGGTATAGCAAGACTGCTGTATGCCCCACTTTGTCCGAATTTGAGCCGCACTTTTCGGGTTTTCAACTCAAATCGCCTTTGGTCTCAAGATGCCCTTTGCGGGTTTTCACCTTGGCCTCTCCATTTTCTTTTTTTTTCCTTTTTTTTTTAGGCGAAGTATCTCTTAACTGAATCTGAATTCACAGGATTGGGTAAAGTCTTGCCATCCATTTCGGCCAATATCAATGCTCCTCCAGAAAATGCCTTCTTTACCACATAAGGTCCTTCCCAATTAGGCATCCATTTTTCTCTGAAATCCTTTTGTATGGGCAGGATCTTTTTCAATACCAGGTCTCCTTCGTGGAACTCTCTTGGACGAACCTTTTTGTTGTAAGCTCGCATCATTCGCTTTTGGTACATCTGACCATGACGAATAGCCCTTAGCCTCTTTTCTTCAATCAGATTCAACTGATCGTACCATGACTGGATCCACTCTGCTTCATCCAACTTTACTTCTGACAAAATTCTGAGGGAAGGGATCTCAACCTCGATAGGTAAAACCGCCTCCATTCCATAAACCAACGAGAAAGGTGTGGCCCCGGTGGAGGTCCTAACAGATGTTCGATAAGCATAGAGGGCGAATGGTAGCTTTTCATGCCAGTCTTTATAAGTCTCAGTCATTTTCCCCACAATCTTCTTAATGTTTTTGTTGGCTGCCTCAACCGCGCCGTTCATTTTCGGACGATATGGTGACGAGTTGTGGTGTCTGATCTTGAATTGGTTGCAGACATCCACTATTGTGCTATTGTTCAAATTCAATGCGTTGTCAGATATGATCCTTTCTGGCATTCCATACCGACAAATGATTTCCTTCTTTAGGAAATGAGGCAGCTTCTACCCATTTGGTGAAATAGTCAATGACCACGAAGATGAACCGATGCCCATTTGAAGCTTTTGGCGAAATTGGTCTAATCACATCCATGCCCCACATCGAGAAAGGCCATGGTGAAGTCATGACATGCAGGGGTGAAGGAGGCACGTTAATCTTGTCCCCATAGATTTGGCATTTATGACATCTTTTGGCGTAGTTGATACAGTCTCCTTCCATGGTAGACCAATAGTAACCAAACCTCATAATTTGCCTGGCCATCGTGAAGCCATTAGCGTGTGTCCCACAGACGCCTTCGTGGACCTCTTCCAAGATTTTCTTGGCCTCAATAGCGTCCACACATCTTAACAGCACTTGATCCTTTCTTCTTTTGTATAGGATCTCCCCGTCCAAGACGTAGTCATTGGCCAGTCTTCTCAATGTTCTTTTGTCATTCTCGCTTTGCACAGTCGGGTACTACTCGCGATTCTTTACATATCGCAGGATATCGTGGTACTAAGGGTGGTCATCATTTTCTTCTTCTTCTTCGAGGTTGTAACAATGAGCTGGAGCTTCGTAAATGCTCATTTGGATTGGCTTCACATCCTCCTGCCTATTCACCTTGATCATAGAAGCTAAAGTTGCCAGGGCATCAGCCATCTGATTTTCTTCTCGCGGGAGGTAGCAGAAGACGATATCATCAAACTCTTTAATTAATTCAAGGATCAACCTTCGATAATTGATCAACTTGGGGTCTCTTGTCTCCCATTCACCTTTGAGTTGATAAATCACTAGGGCAGAATCTCCGTATACCTCTAACACCTTGATCTCACGCTCTATAGTCGCACGAATTCCCATGATGCATGCTTCGTATTCTGCCATATTGTTCGTGCAGTCAAAATCCAATTTACTAGTAAAGGGATAATGATCTCCGTTCGAGGATACCAAGACTGCTCCGATTCCAATGCCCACAGCATTTGATGCTCCGTCAAAGTTTAGCTTCCAAGGATGACTTCCTTGAGGGTCTTTTTCAGTGGTCGCTATGTACATTAGATCTTCATTTGGGAAGTCAAAATTCAGGGGCTCATAGTCCTCTAGGGCTCTACTGGCTAGAAAATCTGCTATCGCACTTCCCTTTATAGCTTTCTGGTTAACATAGACTATATCAAATTCAGAAAGTAGAATTTGCCATCGGGCCATTCTCCCATTCAAAGCAGTCGATTCCATCAAGTACTTCAGAGGGTCCATTTTAGAGATTAGCCAAGTTGTGTGATACAACATGTATTATCTCAATCTGCGGGTTGTCCAGATTAGGGCACAACACAACTTTTCGATTGGCGAGTATCTTGTTCCACACTCAGTGAACTTCTTACTGAGGTAGTATATCGCTCTTTCTTTCCTTCTTGACTCATCGTGTTGGCCAAGCACACATCCCATAGAATTTTCAAACACCGTTAAATACAGTATTAATGGCTTGTCTGGATTAGGTGGTGTCAACACCGGGGCATTAGACAAATAT
This sequence comes from Gossypium longicalyx, assembly GCA_025698465.1. NCBI lineage: Eukaryota > Viridiplantae > Streptophyta > Magnoliopsida > Malvales > Malvaceae > Gossypium > Gossypium longicalyx. Next base: position 6,103,011 of record CM046998.1, on the reverse strand, counting down.
TGCTTAACCTTGTCGAAAGTCTTCTCACAATCCTCGTCCCAAACACCAGGGTTGTGTTTCTTAAGGAGACGGAATATGGGGTCACATTTCTCGGTTAGTTGTGAAATAAACCGAGCGATGTAATTTAATCTTCCTAGGAATCCTCGAACTTTCTTTTGAGTACGTGGTGGAGGAACTCTTGTATGGCTTTGACCTTATCTGGGTCAATCTCAATCCCTTTTCACCGACTACTACGAATCCTAGTAGTTTTCCTGACTGGCCCCGGCGTACACTTTCTTCGGATTGAGTTTCACCGGAATTTCCTCAACCTCAAAAATAACTTCCTCAGGACTAGCACATGTTCTTCTTCTGTCCGAGATTTGGCAATCATGTCGTCGACATAAACTTCAATTTCTTTGTGCATCATATCATGAAACAAAGTCACCATGGCCCTCTGATACGTTGCTCCCGCATTTTTCAATCCGAATGGCATCACCTTATAGCAAAACGTTCCCCACATGGTTACAAATGTGGTCTTATTCATGTCCTCAGGATGCATCTTTATCTGATTGTACCCTGAGAAATCATCCATGAAGGAGAAAAGTGAGTAACCCGCCGTATTGTCCACTAAGGTGTCGATATGGGGCAACGGAAAATTATCCTTCGGGCTAGCCTTGTTCAGGTCCCTGTAGTCCACGCACATCCGTACCTTTCTATCTTTCTTAGGGACGGGAACAATATTAGCTACCCATTCCGAATACTTGACTACTTGTAAGAACCCAGCATCAAATTGCTTCTTGACCTCCTCTTTTATTTTCAACAACACATCGAGCCGCATTCTTCGAAGCTTTTGTTGAACTGGCTTGCATTCCTCTTTGATGGGGAGCTTGTGTACCACGATGTCAGTACTTAGCCCAGGCATGTCTTGATACGACCATGCGAAGACATCCTTGAACTCTTAACTCAATAAGGTCTCGTTTTGTCTCTGTGGTAATACAGGCTCCGATCTTTACTTCTTTCTTCTCTAGTTCATCTCCCAAGTTCACAACTTCTACTGTTTCTTCATGGGGTAGAATCTGTTTCTCCTCTTGTTCTACCATTCTTAATAAATCAGGGAATAAGTCACAGTCTCCATCATCCTTGAAGTCCCGAGATCCTCTAGACACATATCCCGTTCAAAAGGAGACTCTGAGTTAATAGCAATGTCGCTCACATCGTTGATATCTGGAGACCTGTTGGAGGTACAAGGAGGATGCAAAGAACAAACGAATCTAAGAACAATGATATGCATGGTATGATTATGAACGAAAGAATAAAAGAATATTTGGGAATAAGACAAAAGGATGCATTTCATTGAAATAACGATTTTGAACATAGACCTATTTTCACAAAAAGGGACTCTTATTACTCCTAGGCCTAGAGTAACAAGTGTGTTTTGAATATTACTCATGTGCTAGTTCTAAAGACTACAGAATCTCTTCCATGATCCAATTATTCAGAACACTTCCCGGCTCATGAGGGCGAATGCCCGACAGATTCTCTATCCCAGTTCCTTCTTCGTATGTGGCATTGATGCCCAAATTTTCCATCATTTCTTCCACCATTTCCTTTCTCGATGTGCCCCTCTCAGAGTGAATGACTCCTCCGGACACAAAAGTCTTTGAGATATGGGGGAAGATCATGGGCTCCCATTTGATTTCTCCCCCACTCAATCGCGCTCTTCTTCTTTCTTGCTTTTTCTCTAGCTCCTTCTTTCTTTGTTTCATGTCTGGCCTGAATCCCAACCCAAAACAGTCTTGTTTGTCTTTTATCACTAGTGCATTAGTCGTTCCCTGGAGGTATTTCCCGAGTCCTCTTCCAGGTAGGGCCCCTTTTCCGACAGTTAGTTGTAGCCCCATTCTTGTAGTCTCAGATAACCTGGACCTCGGAATCTTGCTTCCTTCGGTAATGAATGTCGCGTTTACGAATTCTAGAGACCGGAAAGAACATTCAACTGCTTCATCATCTGTGCCCACATATGGCGCGTCGCTGGTAACAGATGCAATGATATCTTCCTCCGCATTTATGGTTACCAATCGACCCTCCGTTATAAATTTGAGCTTTTGATGCAACGATGACGGCACTGCCCCCGCTGAGTGAATCCATGGCCTCCCCAATAGGCAATTATACGAAGGCTTAATGTCCATGACTAGGAAATCTACCTCGTACGTGCTCGGCCCGATTAAGAGGGGTATTTCAATTCTCCCCATTTCCTTCCTCTCCGTACCATCAAATGCTCTCACTACATTTTGGCACATCTTTATATGGGAACTATCTACTGGCAACCTATTCAGTGTAGATAAAGGTAGGACATTTAATGCAGACCCATTGTCAATCAATACGCCTGGTAATGTGTACCCTTTACAGCGAGTCGTGATATCCAAAGCTTTAATCGATCCTCGGCCTCCTGGCGGTACTTTATCGTCATTGAAGAATATGAAGTTGTCGGCGCTTATATTGTTGACTAAGCGGTCCAGCTTGTTTACAGATATATCATTAGCAACATAAGTTTCATTCAAAGACCTTCATCAATGCGCCGCGATGGGTTTCGAGAGCTTAAGAGTAAGGCCGCATCGAGATATACGAGCTGGTTGCTTGTACAAATTGCTCCACGACGTCAGATTATTCATTGTGCTTTAGAAATTTTAAGAATTCTTTTGCTTCTTTATCGGTCACTGATTCATTAATAGCTAGTTCAGGTCCCGCCGACCTCTCTTTATTTTGCTCAATTGCCACTGACTTTCCTTTAACCTGCTCGACTTTCGTATTTGGGGTATAACGCCTTCCGCTGCGTGTATAAAAACCCTCGTCTTGAATTTCCTCAGATGCATTAATTGGAATTTCCTCTTCTGGGATTGTCACATTGCAATTATAGTTCCACGGTACCCTTTTGCTATCTTTGTAAGGGAAAGCAACGGGTTTCTGGATTATAACCTTGGGCGCAATTTGTGCCCCGGTTTCATTCATTCTTGGACGCGATATGATAACCACTGGGTGGTTGACTTTATAAACAAACTTTAAATCCGGACCTTCTTCTTCTGGGCACACACATCTGTTTCTCCTAGGCTCCCGACATATTCGAAGAATTCCAGCTCCTTATTATCTATCAGTCCTTGTAGCAAAGTCCTGAATTCGCTGCATTTCTGAAACTCGTGATCCTCTAAATCGTGGAATTCGCAATAATTCTTTGCTTCTCGAGGTCTGACCCTTGAATTCCGTGCTATCAACCCTCTTTCTACCACTTTCTTCCATACTTCTTTCAACGGGGTTTTCACTTCTGCAATATTCATCTTAGTTTCTTTCCCCGAACCCTCGATTATCGCATTTACCCCTTTATCCCCATGGTTGGGTAATGGATTCTCTACACTAAATGTATCATCAAATTTTACGACGCCTATATTGATGAGTCTTTCAACCAATTTCTTGAAAGTGGTGCAGTTTTCTATCGAGTGACCTGTGGCTCCCGCATGGTATTCGCATTGGGCATTTGCATCGTACCACTTGGGGTATGGAGGTTGCATTGGTTTTAGATAGAAGGGAGACACGACATGTGCGTCGAATAAACTTTGGTATAACTCCTTATATGTCATCGGAATGGGCGTAAACTGAAGTTTCTCCCTATTTTGCCATGTATTAGGCTCTTGTCTGGGTGGGCCTTGCTGACCAGGGGTTGTTGACCTCGGTTGGCTTACGGTGATCGATTTCGAATATGAGCTCACATTATTCACCTCGTGCTCTTTCTTTCTCGGTGCCGACCTTTTGGTGCTTTCTTCCGCCTCTATTTTCCCACATCTTATCGTATTTACTATCATCTCTCCAAACATTACTATGTCTGAAAAGCTTTTGGTCGCGCTACCCAGCATATGGTTAATAAAAGGCGCCTTCAGGGTGTTGATGAAGAGCATAGTGGTTTCTTTTTCCAACAGGGGGGTTGGACTTGGGTGGCCACCTCTCTCCATCGTTGGGCATACTGTTTAAAGCTTTCATTATGCTTTTTCTCCATGTTCTGTAAAGTGATTCTGTCAGGGGCTATGTCTGCCACATGACCATACTGCTTCATGAAAGCTTGTGCTAAATTTTTCCATGAACCGATCTGAGCGCGAGTCAGTTGGTTGTACCATCTAGAAGCGGCCCCAACCAGACTTTCCTGGAAGCAGTGAACTAATAGTTGGTCATTATTAACATGGCCTGCCATTCGTCTGCAGAACATAGTGATGTGAGCTTCGGGGCAGCTAGTCCCGTTGTATTTTTCAAATTCTGGAGTTTTGAACTTGGGAGGGAGTACCAGTTCTGGGACCAAAATTAATTCCTTAGCATCGATTCCACCGCGATAGTCAGTGTTTTCCATTTCTTTAAATTTTTCTTCTAACCATCTACATCTTTCTTCAAGCTCTTTCGGGAGTTCCACCCTCGTTTTTTCTATCTCTGTTACTTCATCGAGATTGAGGACTACGGGGTTGGTCGAGTTGTCCCCCTGATTGGAGCCCGAACCAGCCTGATAATTCATAGGTACGGAGACACCGGCCTGAAATGGTTGGGGCCTAACTGTGACCGATGGCCTTCTTGGGTACACGTCAGGTTGCGTCTGAACGTCTGCCGGGGCAAAACCCGGAGGGTAAGTAGGATCTTCCATATCGTCTCCCGTGTTGACCAAAGGGCTTTTCCCTTTTTCTAATCCGCCAGCCAATAGGCGCGTTAATTGATCCATCATACTTTTCTGGGATTCCAGCATCTGATCCCTCATATCTTGCTGGATTTTGGCAAGCTGTTCTTGCATACGTGTTTGTAGTTGGTCCTGCATCTCTTTTTGCATTTGTTCCAATCTCTCTAATCTTTGGTCCATTGCTCTTGTTTTTCCTCTTGTACCGTAACGATGTTCCAGGGTAACTTCCATGATTTTTAGGGTTTTGTGTGAGTTTTAGTGCATATGATGCAATGTTGATGCATGAATGCAATGAATGTGATGAGTGCAAAAAAGCGTTGATTCCAGTCCGATTTCATTAGAGTAACTTTTCTAGAAAACAAGTTTCTTTACCTAAAATAGATTACATATATGGCTTGGCCCTGATACTTAGGGCCTTAACCTACCTAAGAAGCCAAACTAGTTCTCGGCCTCGGTCTGATTCTGACTCGTATTTTAGACTCAGCACATCGGCTTGTACTGCTAGCGTCTGCAAGTGATCAGCCACTTCTCGCACTTGAGTCAAAGCTTCTCCCATGACTTAGTCTCTGCTCCGGACCTGATCTTGGGATTGATGAAGCTGCGCCTTATATTGCTCGTTATTTACCTCAAGGAGTTCAATCTGAAGTTCACGGTTTTGCAGTGCTGTTTTGAGCTCTTCTATATTCTCCTTTAATTCTTCAATCTTATTCTGACTGGCTTTCAACTCGATCACAGAGTTACGCGCACGATACTGATACAAGGACCTTTCTAACTCTGATACTCGAATCTTTAACCCTTCCTTCTCATTCTGGCTTTCTACCAAACTTCTTTTCAGAGCACCTTCTCGAGTTTGAACATCCCGAAACTTTTCTTCCCACTAGTTGGCTTTGCTTTTCTCTTCTTTGACTTCTTGTCGCCACTGCTCAGATGTTTTTCCTAACCCAGCGATTTTCATTGACCTACGCAGCTTCTTGTAGTCCGTTTTCAAACTGTCCAAATCTTCTTCAGCCATGTTTTTTCTTTTTCTGAGTCTTTCGGCTTCTAGTTTCTGGACGTCGACATCTAATCCCAATTGCATTTTTTCTTCCTCCAATTGCTCGATCTTTTTTTCTAGTTCTAGACTCTTTCTCTCAAAACCCTACCTGATGATTTCTAGCTCAGATGGGATTACTCTTAAGTGTTCTTCCATCGACCGAGGGTTCTCTTGATCTAACACAGGGATGTTGTCGTTAATCCTCTGATTCCACCGCCGGTCGTACTCGGGGGTAGTCATGGGATTGGCAGCGAACTTTTTCATTCTACGAGTCTAGTTCCAGGCATTTGATATCTCGCGAACTTTCTTTTTGTAATTGTTCCCCGTGAATACGAACTCGCACTAAGCTAACCCGTATGTTGGTGGCGTAAACTGTCTAGACCTGCATTGCCTTAATGCAAGCAAAGGGGCATACCCGACGGCTCCCCATACTCCTAACAAGGGAACCCAATCAAAATCTCCACATCGGTATAATATTTCATCGGGAACCATCCACGGGGCCCTCCATTCAACGTCTTCCTCTTGCAAACTTTGAAGAATCGCCATCCAATTTTCTTCTGTGATATCATCTCTTCTCGGCGTAGCTACTAACTCCTTCAGTGGAGAGTAATTTCCAGAGAAGACACAATACGAGACCTTTTCCACTTTCTAGAAATGACTGTGGAACTACGATAGCAAGAGCTGTGCGCATCCTATAAATCTCCCTTCACCCGCTCTTCGACAAGCATTCAATGATATGAAAGTTTCAGCTAAGATTGCGGGTACCGGTGTGGTCCCTTTACCAAGCCTGTCAAAAAGATCAGAAACGGCCTTGTCTATATGTCCCAAAGCTTTAGGGAAGATAACTAGTCCATAAATGCTCAGGGCGAAGACATCTACCCTTTTCTTCACATCGGGGTGCGCCAAGATTAGATCTCTCAGATTCTTCCAAGGAATGCATTTACAATCTTCTTTCCGTTTGATCCGGGTTGTAACCCACTGTTCGCTCATCCCTGTGATGCTCATTAGCTTTTTTGAAAATGCTGGGACGTTGGCAGGTCTGGAATAGATTCGGTCAACCTGAATCTTCGGGCAATGGAGCAAAGCCATATACTCTTCTACAGTAGGGACCAAGTCTACCTTCCCGAAAGTGAAGCAACTATAAGCAGAATTCTAATATTGGGCGAGGGCTCGAAACAGGCGTTCATCTATCTTGACATCGAGCAGATAAGGTAAATCCCCGTAATGACTGTAGAATAATTGTTTGACCTCGTCACCCCACTGACCCCAAATTTCTTTCATCTCCTGGAGATTATTCTGAGTTACGCTGATTCGAGTAAAATCCCACAATTACGAGTACGCACTTCTTGGTGTAAGATCACACCTTTCTCTTGTTGTGTTGTCTCACCCATATCCGAACAAATTAGCGTTGTCCTCTACTTTATCAAAAAACCCCTTTTCCATGATAAGCTATCTACTTAGGAACCGAATGTGAATCAACACCTTTTATGATGGAAATGCCATGCAAATACAATCAAAGTAAAATAAAACAAGTCAGTATTTCATACGCAATTTAAGGCAGTCAAGGAATAATAAATATAGCATTTGCCCAGGTTACGGAGTGGCTCTACCTAGGATGGGCTCTTAAGGCTCGCTATATGGGGCTCGGTTCTAGAGTAAGGGTACCTGAACCAGTTGATTCCTCGATCTTCACCCATTATAGGCTCTTACAGACCGAGTTCAGTTCAGGGGAATACATTTCCCTATGGCTGCACGGAGATGAAAATCTCACGAAGACATAGGTACGGATGTATCCCGAAAGCGATCCACTATCCTGCACGGAGGTGAAAACCTCACGAAGGAGCAGTTTCGCGCTCCCACTTAAGGGGGTGTGACTACGGCGGTCATGCAATGCAATATGCGACACTATTTAAAGACTCGGACCAAAGCAACAAGTATTATATAAACCACAAAAAGCTAATGAAATGCAATGAAAGGATCGTAATCCAAAATCAAATTTTCAATTTTCGATAAAAAGACAAAAGTTAATCAACTTGCGGCTTGACTCTCTTATTTGAGGTCCCCAGTGGAGTCGCCAAGCTGTCGTAACCATTTTTTGGTAAAACGGTAATCGACTTAGGTTTTTGAAAATGAAAAACGAATAGAGGAGTCGCCACCAATCCTTTTTGACGAGGTGTGATCGGGTCACCTTAAATTAATCATTTTAATAAACGTTAAGATTTACTAAAACGATAATTTTTTTGGTCTACGAAGATCAGAAATGAGTTCGGGGGTCGCACGTGATTTATGGAAGGATTAACACCCTCGATACGCCCAAAATTGGTACCTAGTTGATTAACTAATGTCTTAAGATCGAAGATTGAAAACTTTGAAAGACTTTTGAAATGCGATCCTTCTTTGTAAAAAAATGAACATTAAAGACCTTCTCGTCCCAAAATACGAAACATCACATCTAGTGAGTTAGGACATGACATCTTGAATTTTCGAGAGTGAGCTTGCCTTTTATATAAAATTTGCGTATTTTAATTTATTAAAAGGGGTATTCGATTATTTAGAGTAAACGAGAGAAATCGAAACCCATAAGTTAGGGCACGTTTTCTCGAACTCTCAAACACCGAATATTGCCTTTATTTAAAATAAATTCTTATTTTGAGGTGACAAAATGTCACACCCAGTAAGTTAGGGCACGACACCTCGTATCCCCGAGGATAAGCATTTTTCAAAACTCGTGGCAAATGATTTAAAAGAATATTCCGTTATTTAGGTTAAATGAGAGAAGTCGAAACCCAGTAAGTTAGGGCACGATTATCTCGAATTACCTAATACCGGATATCGCTTTTATGAAAGAGTTAATTTTGGGGTTTGGACAAAACATAAATTCGTAATAATACGAGATAATAGAGAATGCCTAAACAAATAAAAGTTTCGGTATTGACGAGCATAACATGAATAATAAACATAAAACACGAATGTGAACGATAATAATGATAAGAGCAAAAATAAATGAATGAAATGAAGAAAGTAACGAATAGACTAGGTAATATTCGAAATTAAAAAGAACTAGTAATAAATAAACAATCATTATGTAAAATTAAAGAATGATAGTATAGTAATGATAATAATAATAATATTAAAAAGTAAAGTAAATAATACTACACATATGAAAATATATATACGTATGCAATAGAAATATACACTTATTGTGTAATAATAACATTGATAATAATAATAACAATAACAATAATAATAATAATAATAATACTGATGATAAAAAGCAAATATGATAAAAATATTAAACTTAAAATACTAAAAAACAATACTATATATAAATATATAAAAAAATGTATACTTAATATAATAATAATAGCAGAGAGTTAAAATAATGAAAATATGAATAATATTAATAGAATATTAGAGTACAAAAATAAAGTAATAACAACGGTGGCGATAATAATAATAGCGATATGATAATAATACAAACAATAGTATATATATATAAATAATGGTAGCCAAAAATAAATAGAAGTAATAAGAGCAAAAATAATGATAGTAAGAATACAATATATAGTATTAGAGCTAAAGACATAATACGTACATATTATCAATTATCATAATATTTTAAAAAAATCATTAATAACTATGTAAATAGATATGTGGTAGTAGTATATACATGATATAATTAAGAAAACATAAGATAATATGAAAAATAAAAGATATATATATATATATATATATTAGTATATTAAGGCATATATATAACAATAAGAATACAATGTCAAAAACATATAAAGATGCAATATTTGAAGTATTTACGTAGTATATACATGCTAAAAATAATAAGAATGTTAAAAATAAATATTAATGATATTAATGATATTACATAGATACATACATACATATATTAAAACGAATACAGGATAACATTTAAAAGTATGTACACAATATACAAGATATATAAAAGAAAAATACTTATGTATATAATACTTAAAGAATAGGCATAATATACTTTGTTAATATATAGATATATGTAATATGGAGTATAATACATATATTAAAAGAATACATATATGTGGTCACAAATACATTAACAAAAAACAATAATATTAGAAAATACTAATAATATAAATATATAAATATTAAGTAAAATTAATAATGTGATGCTAATAAATAAAAATATAACAGTAATAAGATATAATAGTATGAATAATATTAAAATTAAAATAACATAATAGAAAAAATGGAAAATGGATGAAATTGAATTAAAAATGAAGTTAAGAGGTGAATTTAAAATAAAATATAAAAAAGCGGACCCAATTGAATGCGCACACAACATGGAGGGACTGCGGAAGCAATTGTTCCTTCCGATCAGAACGCTACGCATCAGTAGGGACTAAGTTGAAAAGTGCAATAAATTATAGGGCCAATTTAAAATACAAAAAAAAACCTGATTGAAAATCATAGAAAAAGCGGAAGGACTGCGCGCGCAATTAGCCCCTAAGAGCAAAAACACGCGGATCCTGAGTGGAGCGGGTCGGATCGGGTCGGGTCGCCTCAAAACGACGCTCGTTTTGGGGTTAAAGCGACCCCAAACGACGTCGCTTTTGGAGGCTATAAAAGGCCTAAAATTTCTAAAAAAATTCATTTTGGCAAAGCAGAGAAAGAAAGAAAAAAAAAAAAGAAGGGAGGGAAATTCTCTCTGACTGTGTCCACCCGCCAGAGAGGTCGCCATCGCTGGTCACCAGCCACCGTCGCCGGCCACCGAATTCCAAAAAAGGTTTTTTTTTTCTTTTTTTTCTTTTTTTATTTTTATTTGATATTTTGATAAAAAAAAAGGAAAATATTGATATATGTCTTGCAAATAGATTCGAAAAAAGAGAAGAAAAGGATGAAATAACCCTTCCTTGTATACCTTGCTATTTCTCTGAATCTGTTCTTGAGATTTTGTTTTTGTACTTTGGATCTTTGATTTCTTTGTGTCAAATATTCACTGAAAATTCCTTGTATTTCAAAAAAAAAAAAATCCGACCTTTACAATGGATTTTTGGTTCGGCTTTTATATCCGTTTTACATGTATTTTTTTATCATTTTATGTCTCTTCTCCATTTGATGGTGCAGGTGCAAGTGGGAGACAAGGCGGTGGAGCAGGTGGCCGACTGGCATGGGTGATGGGACAGAAACGGCGGCTAGGGGGCTAGGGTTCCTGATCTCTGCCAAAATCTGTTTAGGTAGTGGGCCATAGGATTTGAGTCTTAGGGTTTTTTTATTTTGGGTTTAAATTTGGGCTTATGTAATTTATTTGGACTGTAACTTTGGATTTATTTTTGGTTTAGTTATTTTCTGGGCCCGGGCCAAATTGGGCCCATACAATTAGTATTCGGTTTTGAGTGAAATTCAATTAGGAATAATGTGAAAGAAACAAGAATTTGATTTATTTGGTGGAAAATATTATGTTTTTGCAATGAAAAATATGAGAAGAGAAAAATAAAGGGGAAGAAGAAAAGAAAATAAAGAAACAAAAAGAAAAAAATTAAATTGTTCAAAAAAAAAACAGAGGGACTAGTTTTAACAAATGAAAAACACTAAGAAAACTACGTTAAAAGAAATGGAGAAGGGAGGAAACCAGAGGGAGAAACAGAAGAAAATAAAAAAAAAGAATGTTAAAAGAAAACAACTAAATTACTCAAAATAAAAAAATATAGGAACCAATTGTATAATTTATCCTAAAATTTTCATTTGAAATTATGATTTAACGTGTCATGTCAACTTACCATTATACCATTCACAACAATTAACGGCTCAATGACTAAAATGTAACATTTCAAATATAAGTGATTAAAACGTAACCTGAGACAAACAAAATGACTATTTTAACAATTTACCCTAATTATAATTATTATATTTATTTTAAAGGTTTATTTGTTAGCATATCAATTATCATTATGATTATGATTTATAAATTATAATTGGTGATGTAATCACATTTTCATGAATTATTATAATTATGATTTATAAATTTATTTCAATATCATATATTTACTTATTAATATATAGGGTAAACTACATAGATAATCACTTTACTATCAAAATTTTTCATTTTAAGCATCCAAAATAAAAAGTTTGCAATTTAAGCACTCACATTACATAGTTCGATCATTTTAGTCACTCCCATTAAAATCACAAACGGCAAGCTGACATGACAGTTAAAAAATCGATATGATAATAAATTTAGCCCTCAAGTTTTACATATTATATCGATTTAATCATAATTTTAAAAAATCAACCTTCAAATCTTAAAATTATTTTCAATTTGATCCTAATTCTAAAGAATTCTTAAAAATATATAAAAATACATAAATATTTTAAAAATAATAATAAATTTAAAATATATATAAAAATAAAAAAAGTATTCCCCTCCCTCAACCCCACCTTGCGACAAAAGTCTTTTTGCAGAACCACCCTAAAAAATAATTATAATATGGAGCACCCTTTATTTTCCTGGCCAGTTAAAAGCTTGGTTTCAAGCCTTGAAAGAATATGGTTGTAGTTAAAGCTTAAGAGTGCATTGTCCATTGAGTGTATGAACATGAAAACAGAATATCGGCAGGTAAGGTCGGGGAAGTTGGGAGGCAATGGTATGGAACCACCATGTTTCAGACCCCTTGTATCTCATTTTATTACCAAAGACCAAAGCCTTTGTTTCTTGGAAATGGGTATAGGGGGCACTGAACAAATAATAAATATGCACTTTTGACGTGGATTGTGTTATGGTGGAAGTAGACTCGCAGGAGTCAATTCGATTTATTCTATGATAAAACGTTTGACTGTTGTTACCAATACATGCTTTAAAAATAACAATAATGATTGTAAAATTTAGGTCCAATTCATTCACCTTTTTTGTTGATATAATTACCTCCTAATCTCAATTATCCGCGTATGGAATTTCTCATATTTCTTGAAATTTGACTCCTTTAAAATTAAGTCTATAGTGGTATACTCGTACTTACTTTTATGAAAATCATCTTCTTCTTTTTTTTTAATGGTATAAATCAATCAGGTTGTAAATTGAGTTTTAACTCGACAATATTTATATAAAAAGACGTAGGTTCGAGTGCGTTGAAGTCCATTATTCTCATATTTATGGGTAGTTTTAAGAACTATAGAAAAAAAGAACAGATATTATCAGAACCTATAATAATATTGTCAAAAGAAAAAATAATGATATTATTATTGATCTGGCATTAGTTGTAGGGTCGGTTTATTTATTTATGTTAGTCAATTATCAATTATTGAATTTCATAACCGAATTAATCAACTCATTTGTCCCACTAATTTTGTCATATTTTGACTCTTAGTGGTAATTTTAAAAAAAAAAATTGACCTCTTATTCACTCACACCTTGGTGGCACGCCACTATGTGGGTTAAAAAAACTTTATGTAAGAATTTTATTAGGCATAATAATTTATTTGGAACTCTAATTTTATAAAAAAAATTATTTTAGTATTTCATTTAAATTTTCACCTCTTTTAGTCTTTAAATTTGTATTTTTTATCAAATGACCTTAAAATGGATGAAAAAGTTAATGTTTGTTAACTTTGGTGATGTGGTATACACTTGGATGACACATCAACATTTAATTAATTTTTAAAAAATTTTAAAAATATTTTATAATTTTTATTCCTTTTTAATAATGTTGATGACTTTTAGTGTTTAAAAATGATTTTTATATTTTCTTAAAATTTTAAATGTTTAAAAATTATTTAAATGTTGACGTGTCATTCATGTGGCAATATATGCCACATCAACAAAGTTTTAAAAAAAAGGTTTACTTTTCCATCTATTTTGGGGTGATTTGAAAAAAAAAACACAAGTTTAAGGGTTAAAAAATGTGAAAAATTAAATAGAGTGTTAAAATGACTTTTTTTTTTTTTTGGTAAAGTTGGAGGGTTAAATAAGTCATTATGTCATTTTATTAAAAAATTGATATAAAAACTAAATATAACTTTAGTTGAAATGATAAAATTAATATAGTAATTGAGTCCAAATTCTATGAATGTATTAATATGTATGTATTTTTCCCAAAATAGTATTTGTTACTCTATAAAATGATTGAGTTTTTGGTAACTTTACAATTGAATTAAGACCCCATTAATAGGTGATACAAACTTAATCAAATACATTATAATACTGCTAGATTTTGTCATACCCACGATGCGAGTGAAAAAAAAATATTTTATGTTAGAAATATTTTTTTAATTTCTTCAATAATGAAAGTAGGTTTGAGTGGAAATGAAATTGTATTTTAATATTATTGAACACATGTTTGATCCTTAAATTTATAATTGTTTTGTTTAAAAATATATAAAAATATAAAAATAAAAGTATGGTAGATCAATACTCATCAACAAGTAGAAGAACATGCCTTAGATTCAAGTCGATTTGACGATCAATATAGAAGATCGAAAAAAAAGTTGTTTGAGTTTCGATTCCTAGATTTGTGATGTACAAAGCTATATTATGAAGAAAAAAAAAGATTGAATTGTAAAAGAGAATGGGAAAGAGAGCTTTCAATTGGTGTATATAGTGCGAATTGGGAAAGCCATATAGCATCCTTTTAACAACCTAATAACTTAAATGAAAACTTTTGAATAGTTTAATGACCAAATTGTAACTTTTTTTAGTTAAGTGACTAAAACGAAAACTTACATATAATATAGTGACTAATAATAAAATTTACCCTTTAAAATATCTATTAACCGTGGTACGTAGGTCAACAAAGTAATTAGCATCTCCACTCACGATAGAATTACGTGCTATTAGATTATGAAATACTTACTATTTAGGTAAAAAAAAAATTATAAAATAAATTTATAAAAATGAATTTAAAAATAAAATAAAATTTTAGTTGAAATTATAAAATATTGAAAATTATTATATTTTAAGTTTAAATTCTGCATTTTTTAGATTTTATATAAAAATATATAAAGATAAAGATATGCTCTAAATAATATTTATTGATTTATGAAATTAAAGATTTTTTGTAATTTCATAACTCAGTTAAACTCTTAAATAATAAATAATATAGATATAACTAGTTTCTTAACTCGTGACAATTAATTAGACAAAACTCACACATGGTAGTCGCACATAGTGGGTCTTTGAAATCCACGCAAATAATTATAAATGATGGGTCTTAAACCTAGGTACTTAATACTTTGGACCTCTACCTTTGGCAATTAAGCTAAGGTCATTGGTTAAATTATAATATATTTATTTCTTGAAATTTTGTTACAACATTTTTAACATTTCAAAAATACTATGACCGGAAAGTAAAAACAAAATAATATAAATATTTAATTTTTAGAATATTATAATTTATATTATGATCAATATAAATTAAGAATAAAAAATTTAACATTTAAAATAAATTTAAATTAATTACTAATTTTGGTAATGTATTCAAATTCAAATAATGATGATATATTATTTAAAAAAATTAAAGAGAAAACAAAAGTTGATTATTTTGGAACGATTAATATTTTAGCAATCCAACTGCTAAATTTATTGATATAATTGTACTTGTCATGCATGTAAGTTTTTAAACCGGTCCGTTATCTCTATTATATCAATTTAAAATATTATATATATATATATATATTAATATTTATTGAATGGTAGAATTTTTTTACATAGAACAAATAGTTAAAAAATTTAAAATTATATTTAATTTGACACGTATGATCTATATGAAGGGAATAAGAAACATAAGAATCGGGAGTTTTACACCAATATAAATGGATCCCTCTAATTTAAAAATATTATATATAAAGTGTAATATTAATTTAAAATTAGTAAATTTTAATAGTAAAATACTAATGTTGTTTCAACATTGTTTCTCATTTTTATATCATTGCAGTTATGTGTTTCGATAATAAATACAAATATGTTTTTTTGTGGTTTTTTATTATTTAATATTTGTGTCTTTGAAGAATAATTGAAATAATATTAAATTCTTATAAATAGATTAATTTTCATAATAAATAAATAAATTTATTAATTAAACCAACATTGATGAATGAAGCCTTAGCATAATATTAAATTAAAAATATTAATAAAACAAAATGAGTTGGTAGATCCAGTTTGAACTTTGGAGCCAACCAGATGTACCCACCAGCAATGGGCTTTCGGCACACATAGAAAGCCCAAAAAGGAAACAAAACAAATCATGCACCAGCCGGGAATCGAACCCGGGTCTGTACCGTGGCAGGGTACTATTCTACCACTAGACCACTGGTGCTGCCTGTTTTGCTATCTAGAAGTTTATAATATTTTGTCATTTCTCTCCCGACATGCATATTCTCCATTCTTTTCTACTAACATCCTGCTGCATTCGAACCAAACGTCAAAACCCATCCTCTAGGACAAGGTTTGGGGCCAGAATTTGTAACATGGAAAGTAAGGACGAAATAAATATATAATCATGAATCCCAAGCTAACCTGCCCTATATCTGCTAACAAAAATCATATGTTGTAATTTCAATGTTGAATCATTGCAAGCTTTGTACAACTTTGTTGAGATTGTGAAGCAACTTTTATCTATACATCTGTTGTTTCCCTTCCTAAATTATGCAGAGCTTCCCATAATATAAATGGAAAAGAACACACTTCACTAATCACAAACGCGATGCAAGTATGCAAAGCAATGTTATCGAAATCGAAATGATCACCACCGCTTAAAGCTGTTATCGCCCGTCTAGGATGACGTCCGAGTTGCTCATGGACATGGAAGAAGACATGTTCCTCTTAATTTCATTGAATGTAGGATGTTCCCTACCACTGAACCTCCCCCACATTGTTGTTGTACTACTCAATCGGTGTAGTAGATTTAATTCCATGCCTTCTCCTTCGGATTCAGCAGCACCCTCATGTCTTGCCTCTAACAGCTTCATTACTTGCCTCATCGTTGGCCTAACATGAGCTTCTGGATGAGCACACAACAATCCTAGTTGCAGTAGCCTCTCTACTTCCTCATTGCTGTGACCACCCTTTCCTTTTAGCCTATCATCTAGAGCTGAAACCAGTTCTTGTCTCTCCATTAACCTCCATGTCCAATCAATTAAACTCGGCTTCCCTTCTTCAATTGGCCTCCGTCCACATACTATCTCCAACACCAACACTCCAAAACAGAACACATCTGTTTGAGTGGAAGCACGTCCAGTTTTAATCAATTCAGGTGCCATGTATCCTACAGTTCCAACCACTCGAGTAGTGCTAGCCAGTTCACTCTGATGATGCGTACGTGCTAATCCGAAATCGCCTAACCTGGCATTCATATACTTGTCGAGTAAGACATTGCTTGCTTTAATGTCCCTATGCAAGACCTTAGCTTCCCAACCCTCATGCAAATACCAGATTGCAGAAGCTACATCTTTCAAGACTTTAACCCTCTCATCCCAACTCAACATTGAGTCCTCATGACAGTTGAAAATTCTCTTATCGACGCTCCCATTCTCCATGTAATCGTAGACCAAAATCAAGCTCCCTTTACCGTTCCTAGACCAACCTCTCAGTCCCACCAAATTTCTATGCTTCAATCTCCCTAGACTTGAAACCTCAGCCAAAAACTCTCTAATCCCATGCTCACTTTCATGAGAAATTTTCTTCACTGCAACTTCTTGTCCTTCTTTCAATACCCCTTTATAGACATTCCCATTACCTCCAGAACCAATCACATTTTCATCTGAAAATGCCTTTGTTGCTGCATAGATCTCTTGATACCCAATCCTGTGAGGCCAATACTCCAATTCCCAATTTTCAATATCATCTTTCTTACCATTTCTTTTCCTTCTAAATCTAACCAAAAGAAAGTACATTGCAATGCAAAAGCTAACAAGCAAGACAGCCCCAATGGTAACTCCAACTATGAACCCTGTTGATTCAAACACAGAATCCTTTGGTGGCACAAATGAAGGCAAATTAGTAGTGACCAAAGCATTACCGATTGAGGGATTCGAATTACTAAAGCTCCAAGCCAGAATCCTATGACTCTCAACCAACTGGCCTGTTGCTCCAGCAAATCCTACATGCATTTCATCAAGAAAAACAGTAGAAAGGTTCACAAACACACTTATCAAAGGCCTTATAGGCCTTTTATCCCCCACTTTCGCCATAGTAACATTTAAAATAGAATCTTCATAAGCAACCCAGACTTGATAATTAACACCATTATTAAGCTTCAATCCCTTCAACTTATCACCTTCACTCCCTCCCCAAAACCCTGTAGGACTTGAAGCAACAGATTTCAAGGAGTTCACATCAACACCCACATGATTATCATTGATATCATCAAATTCTTGGTTTGCAAACACATCAAACTCGACACCAAAGATACTGCTATTGGGATTACCATTGTTGGAAAAGTTGAAAAGGCCCAGATTCTGAGACGAACTGGCACCAGCTATACCAGCAGTAGGCAAGAAGGCAAAAGCAAATCCATGACCTGGGAGAAAACCCTTGAGAGAGGCAATGGAGAAAACGAAAGAAGTATAGAAAGGAAGTAACTTTGATGAATTTGATGATGACTTCACTGGGATCTTCGAAGGGTACAAAGCACGACCAATGGAGAAAGTCCCGTTTGTGATGGAGAGGATGGAAGAATCAATAGTAGCATCACCAAAAGTCAAGAGATTGGTGGAGTTGAAGTTGGTATTGTAAACGAATTCAACAGATGAAACCCAAGGGAAGAACAAAAGGAAGGTTATTGCAGTTGAAAACAAGAAGGGAGACATGAGGAATATATTTCAAAAGATCCAAGAAGAGAAGATAAAGCTGGAGTTTTGCATGTAAAGAGTGGTGTGCTTTTTAGGATTTTAGCTTACATTTGAAGGAAGACAACTGTGTTGGACGCGTAAAAAGAACAACATACAAACAGAAGTGCTCAAAATCTATCACATAAATAATTGTTGAATAATATTCGCAAAGGAAGCGGCGGGAAGGTAAGAAATACAGTACAATAATAATGGTGGAGTGGAGAATGGGGTGGTAATGAGCCGACAAGATAAGGGTTGAGCTGGATCAAATTGATTAAAAAATAAAAATAAAAAAAGCTTTACTGAAATCTATCTAAGTGCGCCACTCGATTGGTGGCCTGGACAAAATACAGGCTTTGTTGAACAAGGTAAAACAACGTAGCCTTTCAACTTTGAACTATCTCTTTCTATCTTCTTTAGCTTTCTCATATTTTACTTAAAACTTTGGCACCCCAATTTTATTTACAAATTTTAACCTTTAACCAAAGTTATACATTTTCATATATTACCATAATAATGTCAAAATTTATGTCTTCAATTTGATTTTTAAGATTGATATAATCTTAACAATTTTTTTGCCCAAAAAGTTAATTATTAATTTTCATCAATCAATTTCAATTGGCGTTAAAAAACCTTCAATTTAAAAAAAATAACAACTAAATTCTTACCTTTTTTACTCAATTAAGTATTTGAAATTTTAAAATTTATCAAAAAGGTCCTCAAATTTTTTTAAAAAAATTAATTAAGTCTCTGCTTTTTTTTTTCTTGCTCAATTGGGTACTTGAGTTGTCAAAATTCATCAAAAAAGCTCTTTGATCGTTAAAGTTAACTACCCCTATTTTTTTTCAACTAAACTCATCCCGTGTCACAATCACAGCTTGACATGTAGCAAAAAAATTAAATAAAAAAATAAAAAAATTATTAAATTTTAATAAAAATTATAAAATATTAAAAATTATAAAAAGATTATAAAAATCGTAAAAAAATTATAAAATGCATCAAAAAGGCCCTTTTAACCATTAACCATTAAAGTTAATGAACCCCAGTGTTTTTTTTAGTTAAAGTCATCACATGTTGCAATACAGCGTGACATGTAACGAAAAATGATAAAAATAAAAATCAATAAAAGTTATAGAAAAATTATAAAATACTTCTTTTGGTATGATAATTTTTATAATTTTCTTATGATTTTATAAAATTTTATAATTTTTTTATATTTTTATTGAAATTTAATAATTTCTACAATTTTTATTAATTTTTATTTTTTTATCATTTTGTGACACATGTTAACTTTAACTGAAAAATTTTTAAATGCAGTCAAATAATCTTTTTGATGCATTTTAACCATTTAAACACCCAATTAAGTGTAAAGAAAAGCAGAGTTAATTTTTTTTTTGAAAAAAAATTGATTTTTTTTTTGAAAAAAAATTGAGAATAGTTTAAAACTTGCATTTAACTTACTTTCTAATCTTTGTCTCCAAACTTATATTACCTGTATTTTAGGTGAGAATTTGCAAATTTGGTCCATATTGAATCATTGATTTGAAGTTAAATGCAAGTACCAAAATGAATGAAAAGAAATTACAAATACCCAAGTGAACCAAATATTTTATATACATAAACATTTTAAATCATAAGAATGTCACATGTTTTTTTTTTTTTTTAATTAGTTTGTTCTTTAATTTTTTATTTTTTTTTTAAAATATACCCTAAGAAGCAGATCCCATGGAAAAACTAAACTCCCTTAACAGTGGATCAAACAAATCTTTTATCATTTATGAAGAAATAAGACAATGGCAAGAAACAGTTTCAAAATTGTAATCCTTCTAATTGATTCTATTATTGATGTATAAAAAAAAAAACACAAGTAGTAATCACCAACAAAGCCAGAGAATTGTATCCTATAAAAGCCATATTTATAGCTTACCAAATCAAAGAAGATAAATGAGTGCTTTTGCTCAAATACTCTATATAACAGATAACATCTACTTTTTCTTGTTCACTATACATGGTAAATCCTGTAAACTAAATTATCTCTTGGTATTTAGATTACCTGATTTTCCCAGCTTTACCACAAAGATCGAAAAACCATAAAATGATGTCTATTCAGCTCCGCGAGCGGTGACAAACAATGAATTTTCTGTCACTTGCTTTGCTTGAGCTTGTAGTTTCCCAGCTTTTGTCTTGTCAAGTCTTGCTCTTCGAGCAAATTCTTGGATCTTACGGTCATGCTCTTTAAGCAACTGATCAACATTTTCGGATGGAGCAAGTAATGGACCCGAGACATAAATCTTGTTTCCCCTCGGACCACGACCATGCTGGAGAATAATAGCATTGATAAGAATATGCAGGTTTCAGAACAGATGATGTTGCATGCAAGGCATGAATTGCCTTAATGCAGTTTAAAAGAAAGAACAATGTCAAGAAACTCACCATTGGTTCCTTAATGTAGGCTCTTCCACCTGCTGTCTGCGGGGATTCTGTGGTTTTTGGCATATGGTGTCTGACATCGCGTTTTCCTGCAGACTCTAATTCGTGAAATGATCTTCGAGACCTGCCTGCTTGGTTCACTGGTTCTGAAGTCAAAGGTCCAGATCTGTGATCTTCAGGAGCCAAAGTCCTAGTTGCTACTAAACCAGATAACTTGGATAAGTTAGCTCTGGATGAGAGCCTAGTAAGATCATCAGGTTCCTTCCCGGACTTCCCGAATGCAGCACCATAAACCAATGGACCTGAATGTGAAACTTTCTTCCTATTGTACTCCAAGAAATCTCTACCATTTTCTTTTGCAGTAGGTGTTTGTTTAGGGGGATTAATTAATAAACCAGAAAATCCATCTGCGTTAAGAGAGTTCAACATCTGACTCCTGCTCTTCAAATTAGGATGTGGTTGTCTTCTCTGTAATTAGAGGGCGGAAATTGAATACAGTTAGCTATAGAGAAGCAAGAGGTGAAGGCAATTAGTGAACAAAATAAAAAAGATTGCTAATCTATAGTGCTACAGCGTAAAGTAGCACAGTTTGAAGACCAAGAAACATGTTAGTGCATATATCAAGTCAATAAATGTATGTTAAAAGAACTGCAATTGCTATTACCTGCGATGATGCGGTCTGTTCAGCATTAGAAATCGGCTCCTTCTGCCCCCTCCTTTCCATGTCAACCCTTGAACCCCTGCTCCCAACTGCTCTTTGCCTAAGGGAACAAAAGGAGAGGTTAATCTTATGAAGACAACTTTTTAAACTTAAGAAGATTAAAATTGTCCAAGGAGAACAAGAAGAAGACATTTAAATAGGAAGAAAGATTCTCATTGGCCTAGATGACCCCCAAAACAAAATATACACCATGTTTGAAGATTCAATTTTTAACATATACCTTCTAGCTTCTTCGTCCCGCAATTTAGCATCAATCTCCTTACTAGGAGGATATTTGGGTAAACTTGAAGGATCACATGCAAAAGGTTGTGTTGTAAAGAACTGAACAGGAAGGCAGAGAACACATATTAGTGAACTGATAACAGCTAATAAGATCACACATTCCAGGAGAACTATTTAGAAAGAGGTTAATGAAATGATCCTGAATTGATTCCAAATATTATGTCAAGGAAAACAAATAAAAAAGAAGGGAAAAAAGCACACAACATTCCTTCTTAATACAATATTCATTGGTAATGATTGACATATTGTGCATACCTCACTCTTCAGAGCAAAAGCTGCAGTTCTTCGATGAACAGGATCGATTGAAAGCAAGGTGTCCATGAGACTTACAGCAGGAGAAGGCAAGTCTTTAAATGTTTCAGTAACACATCGTCTATATGGATGAAGAGGCTTGAACACTGTTGAATGAGGTAACTTTGCTCTTCTCCAGTATTCCTCGGATGGTGAGCCACATAGCTTAAAAATCTTATGTAGTTGCTCAACCTACAAAATAAAAGAGATTAAAAAAGGCCTACCACTTGAATGATTACTTTTGGAACATTAACAAATATGAATTTATACAAATGTGTAAATCAGCACATGTGTAGGAGATAATTTCACCAGGAAACAAAAACATGTCTCATTCCAAAAAATAGAAAATAAAAATGATGCATCAAAATAATAATCATTACATTAGTAGCAATTATCAAAATCAGCTCACTAAATTAGACGCTTGAACCCAGTACCTCTGTTTTTCCGGGCAAAATAGGTTTGCCAGAATATAGTTCTCCGAGTATGCAACCAGCACTCCATAAATCTATTGCAACCCCATAATGAGAAGCTCCTAACAAAAGTTCCGGTGGTCGATACCAGAGAGTCACCACACGACTGGTCATGGGAACACTATCGTGAGGATCAAAATGGCATGCTAAACCGAAATCTGCAATCTTTAAGACTCCATTACTGTCAATGAGAAGATTTGAACCCTTTATGTCACGATGAAGGACACCATTGCTGTGACAATGATCAAGTCCACTTAGAAGTTGATGCATATAGCACTTAATCTGACGAAAAATGAAAAAAGAAATTATGAACAAAATGCCCAAGAAGAGACGTCATTATAAATTGCAGAATAAAGGCGTCTAGGTGACTGTGGCACCATGTTGCATCTTGATACTGCTCCATTAAGAGACACTATTGAACAGCAGCACTAAATAACTAATAAAACCATTTTAAGATTACCTGAGGCTCGGAAAACTTGATTCCAGGAAGAGATGCAAGTCCCACAAGATCATGTTCCATATATTCGAAAACAAGGTATAAGCTGCATGACGTATGGGATGTGATCAAGCCTTCCAATTTTATAACATTTGGATGATTAAGTCTTCGTAAGAGATTAATCTCCCTTGCCATAAACTTCACACTCTCAGGGTCATGATTATCAAACCGCACTTTTTTCAAAGCCACGAGTTTATTATGAACGACATCACGTGCCTTGTACACACTACTATAAGTTCCTTGGCCAATCTGCAAGAATGAACTACTATCATACAAAAAAACCAAATGAAGGAAAATGAGAATATCAACATGGGAAATGGAATTCATATAATAAGATGAGTTTCTCTGACAAACTAAATCACTATGGACCCTCCTACATAATACAATATCTTCAAAGACATGTCTTTATAAAAAGGGCCAACTAACAGACTAGATCTTCTTCATTGTTCACCAAAAAACAAAAGGGCCTTTGCTGGTTGGAACTAATTACTCAGGTCAAATTGAATATTCAACTAGGCAAGCTAATGAGAAAATGTAAAGCATCATCAGCCAGTAGTTCATTAGACATGATGAGCATGGATCAAGATTCAAAATAATAATAATAAATAAATAAGAGTAAAAAGAGGATCAAAACCTACTTTATCCAACTTTTCGAAGGTGTTGGCCCGTCGGGGTATCCATCCCTTGAGAGCATCACTAGCCACAGCAACAAGCCAAGAAGGCCACCCTGCTGCAACCTGTTCACCTTTTATACTATTCAACACCCTTCCTGAACCAGGATGAAGATGATGATGACCAACAGTAATTGTATTTGCAACGTCACAGTTCTCCACCTTATTAATTGTCTCAATCACCTCGAACTTATCAATAATCCTCTCCTTCTCAGCTCGATCATTATAACAATAACGATTGGAACCACTGGTTTTTTTATCAATCAACAACACTTTTACATCACCACCATCGTATTTATCCTTTGATCCAACACTATCCTCTCTTCTTGACGAATCGGCTCGTGGAACAAGCTTATCCAACGACCCTTTTCGCCTCAGCTTCTCTTTGTGATTCTCACGACTATCTTCGACAGCCGCAGACTTGGAACTGATACAACCCATGTTTCTATATGTACAGAAATTACAATCGCCTAAACAACAAATAACCTACTTTAACAATAAAATTGAACTCTAAGAGAAATCCAATCCATCAAATACACCCAAAGTTGAAGAATTTTGGACTGCAAGACCGACACCAATCAAAAAGCTTTTATCTTTCAATCCTTTTTGAACAATTCAAAGTCACCCACCAAGACCCAAAATTTTCCAAATCAGAGTATCCCACAAGTAAACGTCAATATCGGGGCATCAGAAAACAGAGAAAGAAACAATAAAAAAGAAAACCAGAAGAAATTCAAAGCAACTGACAATCTGGGAAACAAATGAAATAGAGAAACTTTAACTAATCGCGAAGGAAACTATTGCTGGTCTTGGATTTTTTTTTTTTTTTTTTTGGGGGAATAAACGCGTAGGCACAAACGTGCTAAGAAAGTAGATTTTGGATTCAACAAAGGAAAAACAAATAAAAGGAAAGGAGGGTTTTTTTTTTTTTTTTTTTTTTTGGGTGGGCTGAAGTGGAGGGGTGTTTGAATGAATGTTGCATTGTTGCATTTAACGCGCTAAGATTTGACAACTATACTGTGTATGTCTGGTTTTTTTTATTCTATTTAATAATAATAATAATAATGTATTAGGGCAGGCCTAGGCCTACCACTAATTTATTCACACTCGAAACCATTTTTGACCTTGTGAAATATCCCAATATCCGTGATTCTCTTTATTTCGGCCTTTGGGTAGTTCCCATTTTCCTTTTATTTTAACCCTAACTCTTGTTTGTAAACGATTAGAATATCTCAAATTGTTTTCTTTAAGTTATTTATTATATGTAACCCTTTGGTTACTAGATCTCATAAAAATAATTACGTTAATTTAATTCTTTCCAAAAAAAATTTTATTTGATAATTGTATAAATATAAAGATGAAATCACAACATTACGTCTTAAACATTTAACACGTAAATTATCATTAAGTTATAATAAAACTCGATAAGCTCAAAATTATTTAGACAATTTTAGGACTGAATGACAAGACTTCAATCACATCCATACACCTTAACTCAGCTACTACTTCTACTTACCATCTAGACGCATTGGAACACCCATACCCATGTTAAACCCATAAGTTATTCAAACCTCCTCCATTGCTTAGCTAAACGTCAAAACATCACTTATTTACCAAAACTGTACTAAACCCCTCTAAGTCTCTCCACTCCACTCCTCTCCTCTCTCACCTAAACCACTCTAAATGGCTCTTCACACCCTCCTGTGTAGGGAAGGCAACAGGTCGAGATTCGGTGAATTGTTGCCTGCACCAATTTCGATCCAAAGGTTGATGAATCCGCCTGATTCTTAAAAATATATTTTACCCCAAACCTAACCCAAAAATTAACAGAAGACTAAACTTGAATTTAATTTAATTTAATTATTTTATTTTATTTTAAACTAAATAAGATTAATTTTTTAAGTTTAGACTTTAATATATAGTTTTTATTTATATATTTATTTATTGAAAGAAAAAATTTAATATATATATAAAGGCATTTTTATAAATATTTCAAGATAAGATAGAGTGGATTTACACATGATTTTTTTTTTCTAATTTCACCCGACTTAACCTACCCTGAATTTAATTTTTCAAAAAAAATAAATTTTGTCCCTAACAAATTAGGTTGGGTTGAAACCCGTCGAATTCGAATTTTTTTGCCACCCTTACTCTTGTATACCACCCACAACTATCAACACCAAATCATGTATCAATGTTATTTTATATTAATAGATTGTATGAATAAAGAAAATGTCAAAATGTTACTATAATTTTAAATAAATATTAAAAGTAAACGATACAATGACTTATTTGACTCTCTAATTTTACAAAAAAAAAATTATTTTAGCCTTTTATTTAATTTTTTTGGTTTTTTTTAGCCCTTCAACTTGTGATTTTTTGTCAAATCACCCTAAAATGAATGAAAAAGTTGTTAATGTTTTCTAACTTTGTTGACGTTGCATATATGTCGATTGCAATGTAAGTGACATATCGTCATTTAATTAATTTATTAGAATTTAAAAATTCAAAAAATTTATAAAAACTATTTTAAAAAAATCATTAAATATATATAATATTTTTTAATTTTAAAAATTTAATTAAATACCGACGTGTCATCTACTTAAATCCACATATATACCACGTTAACAAATATTAATTTTTCCATTCAATTTGAAGTGATTTAATAAAAAAAATACAAATTCAAAAATTAGAAAAAGTAAAAATAAATAAATAAAAAGTTAAAATGATTTTTTTAATTTTAATTAAAAAATTCGATAAATTCTCAAAATATTGTATATAAAAAAATAAGAAATCAAATTAATCCATTTTGAGTTTCAAAGTCAAGATGTGTGAGTCATAGTCCTATGTGTTGGTTCATTTTGATGACCCATTAAAAGAGGACTAAAATCTGTAGAGAATTATATATTAGTAAACAGATAAGCTCAAAGTATGAATCAAATTTCAGTCTCTGGATTAGTTGGTATACATTGACTATCACTTATATGCCCATTTCATGGATTTCTATTCTTTGCATGGAAATTCATGAAATAAATAACTAATTTAAACAACTTCTATTTCCAGGATACTCATAATTCATGAATTGTGCTTCTTCCATTTCATCTAAATATGGTCCAACCAATATGAGGTGGCGCGATTCCACTACTCCACATGTTTTGGGGCCAAATGTAGGCAAATAGGTGGTCATGTTCCAATAACTTAATTTATTCAAATTTAAATTTTATAGAAAAAAATATCTAAAATAATTTAAATTTTAAAACTCAAATTTAATTTTCTTTTAAAAAAAATAATCAAATATTAATTTTATTCAAAAAAAAATCATTTAATTTTGTACATGTAAAACATTGTCTATTGAGTGGAATTGTAAAAATCCAATTTAGTCCCGCGCATCAAATATTAAAGGGATTTAAAATAATATAAATAGTACAAAATTAAAAAAAAAATTCAAAATAAAAAGATAAAAATAAATCTTCCCACAGTTTTCGATAGTATTAAAAGAGTAAGGGATTCAACTTTAAAAAATTCATCAATAACATTTACTCTCTTAATAAATCTACCAAATACAAAAAATTAATTACCCAACACCCTCCAAAAAAAAAAAAAAACTTTAAAATGCATCAAATCCAAGGGGAATGCAAAGGTATTGATTGATTTTGTGATGCTGTGAAGAAAATGTTTTATTAAATTAAGAATAAAGACAAGCTTTCGCTACATTATTGGCCAGTCTACCTAAGTAGATGCAAGACTTGAGTGCTAGCCAATTTAATTAAATAGGTTGCATTTATTTAAAAAAATTAAGTTAAATCTTTTAAAACATCCTTGAATTTTTTTCGAAAAAAATCAATTAAATCTTTGCTACTTTTTTTCATCCAACTGAACCCCTGAACTAATAAAACTAATCAAATAAGTCATTTAACTAATATTGACCGTTACAGTACTGACCATGTTAGCGATAGTTGTTGACTTGACAATATCATGTCAACAAAAAATAAAAAAATTAATTTTTTTTAAAAAAAGTTAAAAGAAATATTTAACTTTTTTTTTCTAGAATGACATTCATTTGAAAACTTAATTTCTTTTAAAATTTAAAAGCACTATTAAAATTTATAAAATATTAAATAAAGTTCTAAAATTTAAAAACTAATAAAAACCATTTAAAAGTTAAATCTAGAATAAATCAAGATATACAGTTGTTCATATTAAATGCAAATCTAGACAACAATATGCCCAGATTCTTTGAAAATTATATAAAGTTTAAAAATTATTAAAAATTAATTTTCTTTAAAAAATTGATATGTGTATCAATGTGCTAAATCTATTGGCACATTTTAGGATGTATAAAAAATAAAAATATTTTATAAAATAAATAAATAAAAATAATTTTAATATTGTTAATCGTATGTGTAATTTTTTAAATAGATGAATATATCTAATTATTTAAATAATTTATACACCTTTTAGGCTACACATGTAATAAAATAATTGATACACTTTTTTCATTGGATATATTCATACATACGATTAATAAAATTAAAATGATTTATATTTATTTATTGGGTTATAGTGTAAATTTTTTCACTATGATATTGAAATTTGCCACTATATTTTATTTTGATTGATGTTAGCTATTATATTTTAATAATATGGATAAATTTACCACTCAACTTTTATGTGATTGATATTAACCACTAAATTTTAAAATTTAATTAATTTTGCCACCAACTTTATTTTTTAAAATTAAATTTACCATTAGATATTCATTTTAATGATTTTAAAATATTAATGGAAAAATATTATTTCAAATATTTTTATTTTAATAGTGAACACTAACTTACTTTACAAAATTATTAAAATTTATATATTAACTCCAAATTTTTATTTAATGGAAGGAATACTTGAAAGTTTTTAAAATATATATAAAAAAAAGAATACTTTGTTTTTTTTATAACTAATATTTTTATTAATATTTAATATTATATAAATTAGTTAATTATTTTTAATTATTTAAATAAAATTAATTTAAATGAAAAGTGAATAAAAATTAGCAAAATTCAATATAAAGTTGAATTTGGATGGTAAATTTATCGGTACAATGGAGAGTTTCAAAAAAGCTAAAACAGCAAAATTCAAATTTTATCTAAAGATTAGTTGGAAATTTGTACATTAATCCTTATTTATTTTATAAAATATTTTTTTTTTGTACATCCTAAAAAATACAAATAGAGATGAAACATTGATACACATATCAATTTTTTTAAATAAAATTAATTTTTTATGTTTTTTAAATTTTATATAATTTAGAAAAAAATCTTCAATAAATATGGACAAATGGTTGTCCAGATTCATATTGAACAACAACTGTGTGTCTTAATTCATTCTGGACTTAACTTTTAAATGTTTTTATTGATTTTTAATATTTTTATAAATTTATATAACTTTTAAAAATAATAATTTTTTGAAAGAAATTAAGCTTTGTGTCCAGGTTCATTTCAGTAAAAAAATAAATATTCCTTCTAAATTTTTTTTTTGTTGACGCGGTAACTAATGTAGCATCGACATGTCAGCAACTATCGCTGACATGAAGCGCCACATCAGTGCTATTAACAGCCACGTCAACTGTGTAATGGTCAATGTTAGTCAAAGGGCTTATTTAGACAGTTTTGTTAGTTCAGGGGCTTAATTGGCTAAAAAAAATCACAAGGACTTAATTGATTTTTTCAAAAAGTTTGAATACCTTTTAAACTATTAAAGCTTTAAAAAAAGTAAATAATAATTAATTAGCTATAGGTGACGTCAAGGGTGGAAATTATTTTGCAATCAAAATTGAGGGAAATAATGGTTGGTTTATAACTTCCAACTGTAAAAGAAAGGAAAAGATCTGAACTGCAAAATTCATCAATTTCAGCTTCTTGAATTAAATGTATCATTTATTTATGAGTTAATAATGTAATTTAAAAATGTTAGCTAATATGTCTTCATAACCCCATCCATGTGCAAATAAAAGAGGGTAGCTAAATCTACTTCTTAATTCTCTTCTCTAATCTTAAAGTGATGGATGCATCCATTGAAGTATATGAAAAATTTGTGGAAAATCTAACCACTTTTAGAAATATAAAATTTAAAATATATGCATTATGTATAATGTATATGTAATATTGTTCCACCCAAAATCTGAGTTAGAAGAATTGGGTTTGTGAAATTGAGAGTTGTCACACCCCGATTTATAAGGTTATTATTATGTGTTTGTTAAGTAAGAAAGTTATTGACCTAGTGGTTAAGAGGTAGTGTAAGTACCATTGAATACCATTACTCCTACTCTTAACATATTTAGAGGATTAATAAAAAATTTGACATTAATATGAAAATAAGCATATGTATGAATGTAAGGAAATTTCCATGGATTAAGATGTAGAAATAATGAATTAGTGAGATAAATATGAAAATGATGAATAAATATGAGATTTATTGTGAAATAAATACACATAAACTCTATGGTTAAAAGATATTGAAATAAGTCATTGGCAAGTTGAGGTAGAAATGATTGATTATGAAATGTCTTATTAACTAATAATGTATTATGTATGTGTTGGTTGCCATAGAAGTTATTAATAAGAATGATTTTGGTGTATGTGAAGAGTCATGAAATGGGATATTTATGTGTAAATATGTCATCATGGCAAATATAGGGGACAATTCGTTAAATTTTTAACCTTACAAGTTGCAGATAAAAACGACAAATTATTGAATTTGTCTCCGTATGAATATTAAAATAATATTTTGAATTCTATGAATATCTAAACTCTAAAATTCTAATATGGCTCTATTTGAATAATAAGAGTGTGAGTAGCTTCGGTTAAATAAGTTATTTATAATGCACCCTAATAAACTTAGTGAAATAGTTAGGATATAATTGACATGCCAATAGAGGTTATGTGTGCTTTGAGTTTAGAGGGATGTGATTTGATGCCTTAGGGATAAGCACTTTTGTGCTCTTTGGTGTTTTGGATGGTTTCTATGCAACTAAGTCATTTTGTTGGAGTTTACTAAGGGTGAAATAAATTAAAATATTAATAATGAGACTTGACTATGAGCATTAATTGTTATATATAAACTAAAATGGAATGTGCTAAGAATTATAAGTTAAATAAGTTGATGAAAAACTGAGTAAATGAGTAAACTAATAAAGAATATGTAAGTTGAGCCCCTTCCTTCCATTTTATTATTTTTCACAACTAAGGAGAAGTCACACCTCGAAATAAATATATACCGTTAAAAAATAAGATTAA
The DNA here is from genome assembly GCA_025698465.1 of Gossypium longicalyx. Taxonomy (NCBI): domain Eukaryota; kingdom Viridiplantae; phylum Streptophyta; class Magnoliopsida; order Malvales; family Malvaceae; genus Gossypium; species Gossypium longicalyx. The sequence goes on along the minus strand of CM046998.1, from coordinate 6,071,843 downwards.
ACAAGAAATAGGCTTCAAGCCTAATGGTTTAATAGTTAGCTTCCCTCCCTTGTGATCCCAAGTTCAAACCTCTTAGTCCTCTTTTATTTTGGGAATTCAGCAAGTCTCCCAAAAAGAAAGCAATATGTAAAATTAAGTGTCTAAATTAGGCAAGAAATGAGCTATAAGATCAATAGTTGACCCAAGTTTGAGCCCCTTCCTTCCTTTTTTATTTCGTAAATTCGCCAAATACGCCCCATAACATATGTATATGATTAACGTAAAAAATAAACAAGGAATGAGCAATAGGCTCAATGGTTAAAATGTTAATTCTTCTTGAAGCAAAGGTTAAAGTCGCCTTCTCCCCTCTTCATTTTAAATTCAGAGTTGGCAAAAACTTGGGAAAATTGCATGTAACGCTCTTAAGGTTTACAAATCTTGGGAATTTACCCAATTCTTTCCTAATTAGAATTCATATATTAACCTTCCTCAAAATTATAATAGAATTAGAATTCCATCATCTTTTTCTCTTCTTTTCCTAATTAGATTTTCATATTTCCCCTTTTCAAATCTTAATAGAATTTGCTCACCATCTTTCTATTCATTCTCTTTTTATTTTCATTCCCTTTTCTTTACATCATATTTTCATTCTATTTGTGATAATTACTTTTCTTTCCCGAATCAAAACATCATTCATTCAATCGTTCGTTCCATCGGGTTTTTAATTGTTGTCAATAGCATCTCTTTTCTTACTAAGAATCGAACCTGATTTAGGTAAATTGGATTAAAGTCGATCGTGAGGAACATCAATCGGACCCTCGGTGAAAGGTGTGTGTTCTATCCCAGGTGAATCAGTGGTGATCGTGTGTAGGAATAGGGCCACACCCACACGACCATGTGCCCTGTAAACCCTAGGCTAGTTCATGAACCACACAGCTATGTCCCTCATATATGTTAATTTTTGCATTTGGCACACGGCCACAGTTTATTACACGACCGTGTAACCCTTCCACATGGCCTATAATTTCTCACAGGGCCTAGTCACATGGCCGTGTGACCCCTAATTTACAATTTTGCTCAAAATTTTATGAATTGTTCAGTTTAGTCCCTGTATAATTTCCAAACTATCTATAGATATTTTATTCGCTCGATTCAGTCCCTGATATTATGCACATGCTAGAATCTATGAGTTGATGGTTGAATTGCTACTATTTAATAATGATATGTAAATGTTACATGTCTACTATCACTGTCTTTCTGATGAACTGATACTGTTATTCTTACCACCGTATTGATGATTGCATGCCTATTGTTATTGTTGAACTGAATACATGTTAAGTATGTCTACTATTACTACTGAACCGGATACATGATAAGCATGTTTATTGTTATTGTTGAATAGAATACATATTAAGCATATTTACTGTTTCTGTACTATACTGTTACTTGCATGTCATACTGCATAGCATGGGGTAGGATGATTGAAAGGAGGAAGTACTAGCAGTTTAATAATCTGCAACACTGGTGGTTCATCCACAAATTACTGGCAGCTTTTATTTGCAAACATGTTGTGCATTCACAACCTATTGGCAGCTTGTCTACAAATACTAGTAGTTCATCTACAAATTGGAGTGTTTTGATTGGAAGAGTTTTGAGGAACTCTTATTATGGAGTGTAGCAGCGGGGTAGGATCTTTCATGTTAAACTAAAATTGCATTGCATTGACCCTTATAAGTATGCTCAAATGAACTGTTAAATTCTGTTATACTATATTATTGTTATTGTACTAAAATCTGTTATCATGCATGCTTGGTTTATTGTTCTGCACTAGTTTACTTGTGCTCGGATTCACACTGAGCTTCTTATGTAACACCCCTTAACCCACATCCATCGCTGAAATAGGGTTTTGGAGTATTACCGATCAAACAGACATAATTTCAAAACACAATCAAACGCATCCAAATTATGTCATAACAATCATCCTAGGTGCCTAACCAATGTACCCTCATAGGTACCACAATTATATCAATAGAACATCATTCGAATCCAACTTGTAAACATGCCAAATTTAAACTATTTTACCTAAATCATGTTCATTTTAGCATTAACTTAAAATATACCATAATATGACCTCAAATACAAACACATATTATATGTATATAACCAACCAATATTAAACTTATAATCCCATTTACTTTACAATCAAACCACAAAATAATTATTATTTAGACACCCTAGGTACATGCCGACACAAAAGAATAAAATATCACCACATTTGAGTTCGGGACCGTTGTTGGATGCTGAATCGGCGATCAAAATTTAGTACCTAACCTGCGCACAGAAAACAAAATCGTACGTTGAGTAAAACTCAGTGGTATTTCTATAATCCGAATATAAAAAAAAAATATGAAATCACAAATATACAATCTAAATATTTCAATAACCATATCACATTTCATTTGTTTCACAATATCTCAATTCTCATATTTGCTATATAAATAGCTTTTCACAATATAACACACATATCATTTAAACAATAATTTTGTTCATTCCTTGTCCAATTCATGTATACACAATTCATGTGTCTCAATCTATATTTCAATTCACTGTCCCATTTTCATTTCACATACATTATCATCTAACATCAATCATAATACAATTTCAATTAATTACCCCTATTAACACGATTTAGACTCGAACAGATACACGAATCCAACCAAACACACCAATTTGGCACCTAGTGCTTCATCGGATAATTCAAAGTAATAATTTGGCACCCAGTGTCTTATTGGCTAAACTGAAGTAAATTGGCACCCAGTGCCTCATCAAATATATCTGAAGTAATAATTTGACACCCAGTGTCTCATTGACTCGAAGTCGAAGAAATCCCTGAACTCTTTCAATCTTATGGCATGCCATTTATATCCGAATAAGCCCGATACAATTAATAAGGTTTAATTTCACTTTTCAAATACAACCAATATTCAATTCAATTCAAATAATCAATATATATTCAATATATATACCAATTCAATCAATATAAATTTAATAAATTCATCACATACTAAATCAATCCATTTCAATTGCAAAACATAATAATTCACACCTCAACACTTACCATATACATTAAATTGAATTATAACAATTAACAACTAAATTCGGATTATAGAAATACAAACCAAAAATTTCGAGCTATTCTTCGTCGACTTTACCTTTTCCCTTTTTAGTCGAGGGTTCTGGTATGACGTTCGCTACGGAATTAAAATAATTAAAATTCATCAATACAACACAATTCAATCTCATATTTAATATTTTAAATTTTTACTCAATATTTACTTAAATTCCAATTTAGTCTCTAAACCGCGACTAACTTTATTTCTTTACAATTAATCCTATATTTTCATACAAATTCCACTCTAAACTAAATTTAACTCCTTAATTTCACTTAAATCCCTAAATTTTGAATTTTTACAATTTAGTCCTTATTACTCAAAATTTACAATTTATTCTATAATTCGATCCTTTTTTCATTTCTAACTTAAAAATCTATCAATTTAATCCCTAATACTAAAATTATTCAACATATACAACACTTAAAAAATCAATAATTTCTAAAATTTTGACATAGGTTGGGTAATATTTAATACCGAGATTCCAAAATATAAAAATTATAAAAAAATGAGCTAAATTAACTAATCAATTGAGCTTAGAACTTTGAAACCCTAATTTTTCCTTCCTTCTTTCTTTTCTTTCTTTTTCTCCCTGTTTCGTTTGACTTTCTTTGTTTCTTTCCTTTTCTTTTTATTTATTTGTTTTTTATAATAATATAATATATTTACTTAACATTTAAGGTTTATTTTATAATATATATAATAAATTTTCACATGTTTTAAATATTATGCCGCCTCATTTAATGCCAATGGCATAATTCCTTCTTTAGTCCCTTTAATTTTTCTTTAATTTATAATTCAACTTTCACCCTTTATGCAATCTAGTCATTTTACCTAATTACTCTTAATTGATGTAAATTCACCTAACCAAAACCTAATTAACCAGACAACTAACTTCGTAAATATTTCTAATAAATATTTACGAGTCTAATTTACGAAAACGAAATCTCGAAAATGTATTTTCTAACACCCATGACTATTGGGTTGTTATATCTTAAGCTCATTCTCCTTTAATTTCCATCTTTATAGATAGCCACCAGGTTAGGACGCAAACGTGGCATCCGAAGGATCTCATCTCGGAATCATTTTTTCACTATATAAATAAAAGTATTTTAGATTTGTTATTTATTCAAAGACTGTATTTTTTTTTGAACTGTGGCATGGGACTTAGGTTTGAGGTTTATATTGCATGCATGACATTTAATTTGAATATAGGATATTGAAATATGAATATTAATTAATTATGCATGAAATTTCGGTCTTTATTAAAAATATGAATAGATATCACTTTTCTGCTACTAGATTATAGATAAATTCTGAATAATAAATAAATAGAAAAAATTAACTAAGTTTTTAAAAGTGTTACCATTACAAGGAAGATGTTAAACTTAATTGGTTTTGTTAAATTCATGAGTTTTTCTGAAAATACGCTAAGTGTTCTTTTAAGATAAACTCTGATAACTTACCAGGTCATTTCTGTGACCAATTTAATCTTTCAAATTCAGACCTAATGTCTAGGTCGAGTTGAGGACGTTACAAGTAGAATGTATGTTGTTGGTAGGATTTGTGATGGATTTGGTGAAATTTGGTAGAATAATAAAATATTTTTATCGATTTTAAGCTTTAGTTCAACTTTGTTAATTGGGTGTAGGTAATGGCGAAAGTTTAATGTTTGAAAATTTTATGAAATTACATATTTGTGTAATAATAAAATTGTAATTTAATTTTCTAAAATAAATTTTTTGGCTTCATCTTTATTTATTTATCTAGCTAAAAGTTTAATTATATAGAAATTATAGCTGTTTGTAAATGAATTTTCTTTTTACATTTTATAAGCTAAGGTATAAGAGAACGTGTATCTATGTTGGATAACTTCAATTAAATCAAAATAGATAGACAAATCCAAATATGTTAGTACTTAGAATCTAGAATTTCATGTAAAATATTAAAAAATTCCATGTAGTAAAAATCAAAACTTAAACATTCCATAAAAAAAAATTATAATATTTTTTTATAATAATATATATTTTTCTCGAGCGTAGAATTGGAGTCAATCATTTGATTTAACCAAAACACAGTAATAATTTGTTTTTGTTACTCAAATCTTTAAGGATGGATTTTGTAAATTTTCTATTAATTTTATTTATGTAAAATTTATATATAATCAATACATCTACTAACATAAATAATTTAATTACCTTAAATTGGACTAGTTAATTTTAAATTTAATTAGAGGTTAAAATCTTACATGTAGAAAGATTTCATCCACAAGCATTATTATTATTATTATTATTTTAAAATTTTGGTTATATCATTAAAATGCTACCATCAATATCTTGTTAGTTTTACCAATTGTATCGTCAGTTGCAACTCACTTTACAATTAGACACAGAGTTATTTATTTATTTTGTCGACATGTTTTGATTTAACTATCGTAATTATTTTTGTGCATATTTTTAAAGATATTAAGCAACAATTTTTGAGATTATGATTGATGAAGAGATTGCATTAAACAATTCTATTAAAAGGGTCCTTGTTGAACCCCGAATTATAATATATTAGTCTTATTGTTCACCTTCCTCGGCAATAACTAATAACCTATGATCAAATCATTATTGTAACCCCCCCCCCGGGGCAATCAAAAAAGTTAAAGTAAAGACGATCTCTTTTATCTTATGCTCTATTAAGAAGTCTAGTTGGGGCATAACTCTATTATTTCCATGACAATCATACTAGTTCAATTATACAAGTCAAATAATACATATATATTAGAGACTTGCTTATTGTTTTATATACGAGTGAAAAAGAATACTAATTTGTTCATTAAAGAAACAATTATTTTGACCATTTTATGACTAAGCTTCCAAGAAGATAGACTTAATAGAAAACTACGAGCAAGTTAAGCTTAAACTCTATACGACCAGATGAATAACCTATAGAAGGCATTCTAAACTCTTTTAAGTACAAATAAACCAACAACACAAACACATTCATAGCCTTTAACCCTATAGTTTGGCCGGTCATATATGCCAATGAGAAAATGTTAAAAGAATGGGGCCTTTTGAGAAAGTCTTTATAGGCAGCATTAGTACAACAAATTACGTTTTTCTAGTCTTAAGATTTAGGGTTAAAAAGGAAAATGGGTCAACTATTTGGATTAAAATAATGTAAATTAATAAGTGAAAAAGGTTGATTTTATTATTTATTATTATTATTATTTCCATCTAGAAATAACCCACAACGTGGATCATATTTCATTCCAACATTGACTGGACCCTTTCAATTTCATTTTGTTTAAATAAATTTGATAGTTTTTGGATCGTCTTGAATATATAAAATTAAGGTTGATTTTTGTTTTTCATCTAGAAAGCATCGATCATACTTCATTCCAATATATGCATCATATTTATCATTATTAAAATGTTTATATTTACTCATATGAGACAAATTACACAAAACACCATATTTTCATTTTATTTATTTTCTCTACATCTACAAAGTTTCTTATTTTTATTTTAGGGTTAAATAATTATTATATATATATCTGTTCAATTTTATTTTGGGATCATATTATTTTTTATCTCTGAATTTAACAATTAGATCCATTTTGATACCTATGCTTTTTTTTTAATCCATTTTGGTACTTAAAATTAACAACTAAATTCATTTTGATCCCTAAACTTGCAAATATAATTTCAAGTGATGACATGGTACAATATTAAAGTGTCCCATGCAGTGTTCTAATATCAAGACCAGTGGTTGATCCGGTCAAACCATTGGTTCCCTATTCAATCAGTTTGATTGATTCAACTTCTAGACTAACAATAATTAATATTTGATTTTTCTAGAAAAATTATTAAATCGGTTCAACCTGTTCAACTATTGATTTTTTGTTTGAGTTTTCTATTTTTATCGATTTTTGAGCAATTTTTGATTCAACCAGTTTAATACTTTTGTTGGACCAGTAAATTAGTCAATTCTCGATCCTACAAACCAATCCAGTCATGTTCCAAAAACATTATACTATATTTTTGTTATATGTAACCAGTTATATATATATATATAAATTTAGTAGAATTGATTTAAATCTCTCTAAAAATAATATATTTTGATGTAATTAATTTTAGGGTTTGATTAAGTCTTAATTCGATTTGCATCAATATTGTTAATGTAAGAGGACATGAATTAAAGCGCAATAAAATGTGTTTCTCCTTCTATATAATGATTGAAGAAGAATATTGAGAAGTTATAGACGTTAAGATTTTAATTAAGTATAGGAATGAATAATACTATATTCCTACAACATTTATCATAAGACTGAATTAGTCTTACGTTAAAATAAATATCCAAATTTATTTTAAGTTTTTAATTATTTAAAAAAAAAAGGTAGATTTCCCTTTCACCAATCATCATGTTGAATTTTTCCCCTTGAAAATTTCAATTTCGTCCAATAAATCACGCATCCAGATAAACTCCTAACAATTTATATATAGATATTCCTTGTTGTTTTGGTTCGACCTTTTTATTGTCCTCGTTAATCTTCTCGAAAAAAATATTGTTTGGAAATTAAATATTTTATTTCTAAATATTTGTTCCAAAGGGATTAAGATTTTTGTATTATATATAATAATCGTAAATAGAAAAGTACTAGATATTAACATTACAATTCTGTCAACTATTTGCTCCAACTCTTAAAATCTTAAAAAGTTGAAAAAATATTTAACAACTGAAAAATGAATTTAGTCCAAAAAAAAAAAAGTCTATTAAAAATATGAATCGAATTTGAATTTTAATATTAAAGTTTGAGTCTAGTTCAGACGAACTTGTTTTAAAGCTTGTAGCCATTAATTTTTATATATTATATAATTTATATCATAAGAAAAATTAAATGTAAAAATTAAAAATTATATTAAGTTTAAAATTTTAATAAAAAATAGTGTTAGTAAAGGATATATAATTAATAAATATTAAATAAAAATAATTATATTTAAAAAAAAAAACATGAGCAGACCTAAGCGAACTTGATTAGTCATTTACAAATATGGACAGACTTGAATAATATTTAAAACTCATATTTCAAATTAAACCGAACTTGAATAACTATGTAAGGTATTGATACCACGCATAAACCTAACTTAAATCAGCCCATAAAGAGATCCATTTCATTCTCTCTAGCTACTTTTTATTGTGCTTAAAAATCAGATTATATTTCATATCGGAATATCCATCATGCAACATGATGAACCAATGTTGATTAAGCAACAAAAGAGCATCTACTTTGAAATCAAATTCATGTACGCATTTAAATAAAATAACCTCATCGTTAGCTAATAATTCTAGTAATTTAAATAACTATAGTATTTAGTTAAAGTTTGTTAGGATCAGTTAGTTAAGATATATACTGTTAGCTGATAAATCCATATATGAATTTTAAACTATTGTTAGCCGGTTATCTTTTCTTTTCTTTCTTTTTTTTTTTTTAAAGTTGGTTTTTTCAATAAAAAGAATTTGTTTCTCTACATTTAATTTCTTTATATCGTATCAGATTTCTTTTTTTTAAGAGTGATGTAGTTTAATATTCAGTTTATTCGAATTTGAAAATTCAATTCGATTCAAACTTGAAATTTAAAAAAAAAAATCGAGTTGACTTAATTAATTTGATTAACTCGATTCGAATAATTCGAAATTCAAATTTTTTTCGATTGTTTTGAGTCAAATCAAATTTTGCCCACTCCTACACGTTGGGGTTGATCATTGACTTCATCTCCTTCCTCTGTGGTTAACTACGATCGTGTCCTAATCGCCCATTGTGGATCCCCTTAGGTTGAGTCGATGGTTGCAAGGATGACCCACATTGGTAGAACAACAATGTTGGGGGTGTTTGTGATACCATCGACAGGCCACTATAGAAGGTGGGAATTGAAGGCGATATTGGATGCGTTGGTGTTGTTGGTGAGATTGACATTTAATATGGCACGGTGGGTGGCAGTCATGCATAATATATCCTTGGAAAAGGTGTTGATGAATGGAATGATGAGGCGTGTTGTGGTGCTTGCGTAAAATAAACTAATGTTAAATGTGTTGATGCAGAGAATGATTGTGTGTGTTGTGGTGGTTCTATAAAATAAACCGGAACTAAAGGTGATGATGTGGGGAATAAGTGTGTGTGTTGTGATGCTTGTAACAAAAAAATGGGCTAGAAGCAAAAATAAATGAACCACACTGACCAGGAGGTTGCACGGCAATCAGGTCCTCCAATGCAAATGGGGCAGATGTCGATCTCGCTTCATCTCCATCTCTCGACCTAGGATTGATAGGCCCTCGCTTTGGCCTTCTACGGCGACGTTGCCTACTCCTCTTTGAAGCTGGCAATAGATATGATTTGCCGTTATGTTTGAAGCAATTCATGTAATCTAAAGACGTTGCCAACTTTGGTGTACGAAATGATTCACGTGTTGGAAAGAAATCGTACCTACGCTCCCACATCTCGATATACTTTTTGTGGAATGTTGGCCAATCTTCCTCGAGCCTCCTCCACAAGTCGATCTTGTATAAGTCATCGAGCTCTTGAGGTGGCGATATAATACATTGTGTACACTTGAACTATCACATCACTCGATCACATTCGAGCATCTCGACCGTTGCAAAAACGACCAATGACACTTTGACATGCTAGATGTTGCAATTGGCCAAAATTTGATCAAGACGCATTCTTGAATCCTCAGATCTGCATATGGCATCCATACAAAATGCATTATGAATTTATAATTTTTAGAACGTGCGTAATATTTAATTTCAAGTGCTAGAATAAATATTATATAATTTTGAAATTCATAAACTAACCTCCTTTTCGGTTTCTTAATCTAGTACTAGTTGGATATCCTCGAGCTTAGTTGGTATACCGCTGTGTCTCACGATATTGTTCCACCTATTCAAATAATATATTATTTCAAAATTACAACAATGAAAAATAAAAACTGTAATGATATTGTGGAATGAATTTTACCATATGACGAGTGAGAATTTGTAAGAGAGTTCCACTCGGGAACGTAAAAAATGGTAGTCGATATCATGCCCACAATTAAAGAAGCATGTAATTGTAGATTTTAGTTTTATCCAGTATCGTCGCTCGATACATTTTTCGGTACAATATCGCCAGCACCACTGATCCTCAATTAAGTCATCTCGATTCTTTCAAGTCAACTAGTAATAGTAACCACCTTAAATGTACCAAATTACGAGTTTTATCTAGCATTAACAAACCTCCAATCAACCTCAAGTTGAATGCACGCACGAATTATTATTTTTCAACGTCACTCGTTGAAGCCTCAATAGTTTAGAAGTTATTCTCCAACCATCTCATCTAAATTTGTAGACATATTTCTTAGTAATTGCTCGCATATTGCACTCCAATCATTACTAATAATAGACCTTGTATCCACATCCCCATCAATTTCAACCTAATTTCTCAATCAAATAATTTCTTTTTCAACATATTAACCGACTCTGCATACTAGACTAGATCATCTTTTCAACACTTTCATTTATTATCCCAAATTTTATGTATAATTGATTAAATAAAAAAAATCAACTATTAAAGTAAGTGATTTTGAAGTTGAGGATTTTTCTCAATTATTTAATTATTTTTACTTGGTAAATAAAAATTGAGGTAGAAATTTTTATTAAAATGTGAATGAAAGTACTATAACATGATTAGATTGTCATTTTATTGGGAATGTAAATTATTCACTAACATGAAACATCCAATTTCCAAATTAGTATTCTGTAAAGTAGATATGCAGGAATCCCAAATCAATGGAGTGTCACCTTGGTTATTAAAAACTAAAATTAGTTTGTATTTACGATTAACAATGCTTCTAAATGACAGCAACACCAAATAAAAACAAACATACATCAAGCTTAATAGCGCCCACGCCTTGCCAATCTTGGTGAAGTCCTACTACTCCCACTCTGCGCCTCTGTTTTCTCCTTATCATCGTTAACCTCCTCCACCATCTTCTTCACATCGCTACCTATCCCATCGCTAAAGTTCCTCTCTCTTTTGCTCACCAAGCCGCTATTCTTCGCCACTCGCTCAAAATCATCGCCCAGTTTCCGCACCGCACCGTTCCTCAATACCCTCTTCTTTTTTCTCTTCGCCACCGTTACTTCTTCATCATCATCGCCTTTGTTTTCACTCTCGGTGTCGTCGTCATCGTTAAGATCCAAGAACCTCCTCCTTTTAACCGCCACAGGAGCAGGAGGTGGAGATACGTCTTCGTCATCTTCATCGTCCCTTAAGCTTTTCTTAAGGTTAAGACCCCTGTCGGGGGTGTCCTTGAGGAGCTTCTTGCGCTGAGTTTTAAGCCTTTTGACGTTGCCTTCTATGCGACCTTGGAGACGGAGGCGCTTGAAACTGAGACCACCCATGGACCAATGGGCTTCATCGGCCCATGAGAGCAGCGGATCAAGTACTAGAACAGGAGGATCCACGCGTTCGGGGTTGAACTTGGTGTCGGTGTAGATGCGAGGCCGTGGAAGACTGCTTCCGTAGAACTTGCCAGGACCGAGAGAAACCACCATTGTTTGACGCTTAGTAGTAGTCTGAGACCCTTTCGGGAATTTCGACAAACAGTTTAGTGAGTTCGAAGAAAGGGGGGTTTGGATGGTGTGTGTGAGAGAGGTGTGGTGGGCTTTTGTATTTGAAGCTGTAGAGGGAAGTTTAAGGTAAGCGTGGCGGGTGAATTTAGCGGGAAAGCTATGGTTTGGAGTTTGGCGCCCAAATTTAGCGCCATCCTTGGCTGGCAATCAAGGTGTTTGGGGCTTTTGGCGGGGAATGATCTACAATGCTAAAATGGAAATAAATATTTCACATCTCAATTAATTGTAGAGATAAGTAAAAGACAAAACTTTTTGTCTCAACAATTTTCATTTTTCCATTTCAACTTTTGTTCAATTTAGTATGAATTTTCGTGCTGTTGTAAAAGAAGATGAAGAAGCATTTTTGATAAATGAAATTATAACCTAGTAAAGTAAAAAAAATATTTAAATAATCCTTAAATTCATTAATATTATGAAATTTCAATAAAAATATAAAATAATTATTTATAACTCGTTATTAATATTTTGATATATAAAATATAATATTTGAATATTTTTAAGCAATTATTTATAAATTTTAATTTGAATATATAAATAATATTTTAAATATTAAAATATAATCATTACAAATTTATATATATGATTTATATATTTAGAATAAATTTCAATAGAAAAATAATTTTATATCCAATATAAATAATATTACGTAAAATTATAATTAAGAGTTAAAAATGTTTGACTTCAAAAATATTTTTTTCAAACACAAAACATTAGAAAAAGTACTTTTGCACTTGGGTTCAAAAGCACTTTTCAGCGGCCCTTAGTCTAAGTTTGAATGGACCAATGATAAAAAGAGGCTTGCTAATGCCAACTTTAAAGCATTTTATGATATCTTTTGTGGCATTGATCAACAAGAATTTAAGAGGATTTCTAAGTGCACTATTGTTAAAGAGGTATGAGACATATTTGAAACAACCCATAAATGTATTAGTACACTTAAACAATTCAAGATACAAATGTTAACCACCAAATTCAAAACTCTAAAAATACAACATTTAAAAACCATCGGTGAAATCTATATTATCCTATGTGATTTATCTAATCAAACGTTTACTCTTGGAGAAGAATACTCCAGCTCTAAGCTAGTTAGAAAAGTCAACGGGGCAAAATTAAAGGTGAAAGGAGTATCACATTACAAGAAACACATGAAGTGACTGTTGGAAAAAAATATAGACGTCATATATATAATAAAAATAATTACATGCTATTATTTACTATCACAAAATATTAGTTCAAATTAAAAATGATCTAATTTAGCTAAAGTTTGTTGGGCTTCAATTATTAAATAAAGTAATATATGTAGATAATCTAATAACTAATTTCCAACTGATGATGAGTTGATTAGAAATTAAGGTTAATGTAGAAGAATTACATACTAGGGTTATGATCCCAAATTGTATATAGTAACTTTTCTAACATCTCATCTTCAAAAAAAAAAAAAAAAAAAAAAAAAAGGATTCACCAAAATTTGGTGGTATACCGAAAAAGTCTCACTAACTCTTTGATTACGGACAAGAAAAGAGGATAATTCAATTTATATAGAATCAATCTAAAATCAATCTACTCACAAGGATTAATTAAGAAAATGGAGTTTAGAGAGAGTCACATTCTTTAAAATACTAATGTGTTAATTTGAAAAATCAAAACCATAAGATTTCCAAATTTCATGATATCAATGAATTCAGGTATACTTTTGCATCTAATTTTATGTTTTATTATTAATAATTTAATATAACAAATCTTAATTTATGATTTTAAGTTTTATATCAAAATTTTAAGATTCTTACAGTGGCCACTTCAATCTTCATTTCAATTTGAAAAGCTTCAAGAACAAATTGTTTTGCTTACCTAGAACTTTAATAAAACCTTTAAGAACCAATCCTGGAGGTTTAAGAAGTTGGAAGCCACCAAAAACATTCTCAAAAATAAATACAAAGGAGTGATAGTCAAAGATGAAAATGAAGGAAAGAGAAATGAAGGTAGTGCCATGAGTATCACATTTAAGTTGAATTATACTAATACTCTAAAAAAAGAAAAAGAAAAAGAAATTAATAACGGTTGGTTTCATCGATATGTATTGATATATACCAATTTGGCATCCTCAACTCTCAAAAGGTTATATGTTCATTACTTTAGATTACATTTCTTGCTAACACCCCACCAACATTCTTATTATACATAAAACATAATGAATCAAAGTATTTAGTAGTGTTTATTATAATTTGTAAATTTTCAGATTAATTTACAAATTATATTTAAGTAGTAATTTAAAAGTTACATACGTGTATGAGTTTAAAATTCTATTATATATTGGATACCTTCTACGGACTGTATTTTTTTTTTTGCCTTTCAACGTTTTCTTTTACATAATGATTTACATCGGATTGTCTAATTTTTGCTGCTTAATCCATCATGCCAGATTTACCACCCCCCCCTTTTTTTTTTTGTTATTTCGTGTACTCACGGGCCCTTCGATTTAATGATGGGCTAAATTTGGTATTTAAAAAGCCATCAAATACTTAAATTTAAGGTTTAAATAGAGATGGTAGTGACGAATGATGCCAAATTCACCTCTACAGTCACTTTATTCCAATTTTTATGTACATCTCATTCCGCTCAATTTGGTGTTTTACTCTTCTTCTTTTTTTTTTAAATATCTAAAAAGTATTTTTAATATTTTCAATCTCTCAACTTTAGTTTTGCAAAATACAATTAAGGGATAATAGGTAAAACCAAGTTTTTCTTATAACATATTTTCAACTTTTTTTAATAGTTATATATGAGGGTAAAATAGTAATTTTATACAATAAACAAATCAAACAATTATTATAACTATTTAGTTTTGATTTTTTACATGCCTGTTTCATTGTTTATGTTCGAGGATCGTAACTGTCCCTCCCAACAACATCATCTTTAAAGTTTATACTTACGTTCTTCCATTAAAAATGTAATATATATTACCATTATATTCAAACACTTGTTAAATTATTGCTACCAAAAGAAAAAAAAATGTATGTACGTTGATAATTTCACTTATAATCCCTTTTAATTATAAACACATAAATTTAATCTTTTTTAACCCTTCCAAAAAATTATTTATTTAATTTAATACAAATCTTTTAGCTTAAAAAATTAAAATTTATTTATACTCCAACACCAAATTCTAAACTTCATCCCTAAGTTGGATGAATAAAGAAATACATGTTTATGAAGTGCTTTATGTGGTTTCACATTAAGAGTTAAATTCCTGCGGTCTTTTCATAAATAAATTCCAATTTGACTTTAATGTTAGATTGTTGTGGTTAACAACAAACACAACACCTTTCTGGTTTTCTTTCATTAATTAATTTATATCCCATTCCACGATTGGTTTACTTTACAAAATGGAAGAAGCTTTTTATACCATTCCCTCTTTGTTTAATAAAGAAGTAGCAATGAAGGCACAATGAATGGTAATGAAAGATACCCACTTCCTCTTATCAGTTATTAGTAATATTTTATATAAAATGAAAACGTGATGAGAAAGGAAAATTATTATTAATAATAATTACTCCTCAAGTGAGACCTTTATTCTACCCACTCACCTCTAAAAAGATAAAGTCAGTCAAATGGAATAAAGAGAAACACTGAGATTAGATTAGGTTACTATGTAATCACTACAATTGTAAGACAACCAATCTTTGTGATTTGCAGCAAAGAATGGAGGCGCAGTTAACGTTTGTTTGGGATGGATTCATATCGTATTAACTTTATCCTTATTCTTGAAATTATATCCAAAAATATCATTTTATCTTATCGTAGGTGTTAGTCTCTCTTCAACAGTTGAATCATAACTAATATAAAATTTGAAGTCTGATTTTCTCTATCTATTGTGTGATTTTGTCCAAATTTCAACAAAAGTAGATTGGAGGTTAAGTGACAGTTCACACGATGATGTGCGGGGAGTCATGAGAGGTTGGGGTGCATCTGATTGAAGTAGGTTTGCAGGGGGATAGGTGACCCTCTCTCAAACTTGAGACTTTGACACATGTATGGCGCAAATCTTATCATGATCCATCATTTGGGAGACAACAGTTTTCTAGGCAGGCAATGATGGGATAGGGATGTGTGAAACATGCGAGACAAGGCCCAACGCCTGTTCTTGACGAGGTAAACTAAAAGAGCACTACGTGCTAATTATACATATGTTCATGGAGCCTGACAAGTATTGGCATTGACTAGATCTTGGTGTCTGTTGTTACTGCTTGACGAGATTGTGAGGGTGAAGTCCATATGTGCGATCTACTCATCACACTTTATATTAAATTTGATTAATTAATTCTTTTTATTTGATTTGATATATTGTTATTCTAAATCAACGAAAATTTTATTACAATCAGTTGAGTTTTAAATTCGATTGATATAGATATTATTGTCAATGCAGGAGGACATGAATTTAACTGCGATGAAGCGCATTAACTTCCTATTTATGAGTTGAAGAAGGGCTATAAATAATTCTAAGCATTGTGTAAAAAAACAAATATGATATGAGATTACAAACAAACCACACATTTTTGTTTTCAATTTATTTAATATAGAATACAGTTTCACGTCTAATTTCATTCCAAAAGAGTCGTAATAATTATAGTGAACATAATATATAGACAATGATATGACGTGCATGTATGATCTGCTAGTAGCTTAGCTGAAAGTTATCAAAGGACTTGAGGAACCGGAGAGCAGCATCCTTAGCCTTTTCAGGTGGCGGAGTGGCCGGTGCGGACACCTTGAACTCAGCCTTCCATTCAGCAATGCATTTGTTAACGTTGTTATCTCCTTCAATAGGAATGAATGAGAAAGTGACTCTGTAAGGATCATACATCTCCTTCAAATCCCCTCCTATCACTTCATATGTCACCGAGCTTCCCGTTTCCACCTTTTCTATCTTCTCCACGGATTCTTTCACATAATTCCTTATAGCTGCATGTAATTATGACTTGACTTGTAATGAAAAAAACATGTATTTTACTATGACTTTTGACTCACTTTTTTTTTTCTTGTAACTGTTTTCAATCGTTTACTATGATTGCGTCATGTAGGATGATAATCTTAAAGATTTTGGAACATGAATTCACTCACAAACTTTTAAGACCAATCCCATAATTTAAGAGTGGGTTTGGATGAACGGTACGTTTATCTGCAATTAGTGTAAAAATAGCGGTGATATTGAGATTAGATATTGTAATAATACTGTAATATAATATAAAAATTAAATTAAACGCACAATATCATACCTCACTACCCATCCAAACTCACCCTAAATTATTTAGGATATAAAGCTTTTATGATAGAAACATTATAGTCCACATCTCCATATTAATCTACAACAATATTATAATATAGGCCTCACAGTCCAATTATACGACCCGACCCTTCGATTCGGGTTCGGATCATAGAAAATGCTAAAACTAGTGGTACTAAATAATTAATCAGATGGAGTCTTAATCAAAACTAAACAATCATCCCAAAATTAATCTAAAAAAACCACCATCAACATCGCAATCAATTAAGATAAATTGTATGATAAAAAAATGAAAAAAAGTAATATATATGATGATAAATCATGTCAGGACCACTATTTAAATCCCTTTTGCTCGATAAATTCAAGTAAATTAAAAGGTAAGAGAGACATGTGTGTAAGTAAGTAAAAGGAGGGCTACGAACCAGGACCAAGCTTGAAAAGCCTCAAGCTGCCAGGGGCACCATCACCTTGAATGTATTCAGCGGCAGAAAGCAAATCAGGGTTGATTTTGCTAAGGATTTCATTGTTTCTGTACATTTCCCAAGCTTTCTCCGACGGGATGTTCAGTACCACTTCCCCTTTCATCGTCTCCATCTTCTTCTTCTATATCTTTCTGTGTTTTTGTGAGTACAAACATATTGTATACAGGTGGAGTCGGTTTTTATAATAAGACACTGCAATAAAGCCCACGTAATGTGCTTTATTATTATTATTATTATTATTATTATTATTATTATTATTATTATTATTATTATTATTATTATTATCCTCTTTTATGTTTTCACGTTGCTATTTCTTACATCCAATTATTGCACACACATCCCCTATTTTTTTTTAAAATTTAATCCCAGTCAATATTGTTGTCACATTGTGAGGTAAACTTGTTTCTATGGTTGTTTCTATGATTGAAATAATAACCATAATTTCTAACATTATTACATTGCTCTACTTGTCTATTTTAAAGTTTGTGCTATTTATCTTGAAGATAATTAGACGAGTAAAGCTCAAAATATGAAGAACAATTGAGTTAAAATTGAAGATTTGAAGATTGACTTCTTGCGAATTAATAGCGGTTACTTGCGGAACAAGTAAAGTCACTTTTTATATTTAAAG
Organism: Gossypium longicalyx; assembly: GCA_025698465.1. Classification (NCBI taxonomy): domain Eukaryota; kingdom Viridiplantae; phylum Streptophyta; class Magnoliopsida; order Malvales; family Malvaceae; genus Gossypium; species Gossypium longicalyx. The sequence goes on along the minus strand of CM046998.1, from coordinate 6,053,639 downwards.
ACATTGGATTAAACCAAAACTCTTATGAAAGTATTATCTCATGCAATTATGCTGATCTTTAGCCTTCTTTATAGAGAAGTGATTAGATTGTAATTCTTATGTAAACACAACTTAAGTAATATATAAACTTAAGTTTTGCCTAGGTTAAGGGTAACCGAGACTTTGGATAGAGCACAAATATGCTCAAGTTAGGAACATGTGTGTGCATTATTTTTGTAAGCAATCAAGTAAGTCTCTTGAGTTGCAAAACTAAGATTTCGGGAGGAAAGCTTGGAGGGATAGTGATCTAGTTTTTGTACAACGGTGAGGTCGCTAAATTGGTGAATGTTAGACTAGTGTTAGGACTTAAATCATTGGTTGTATAGTGAAAAAGATAGTGGACCATTACTCCGGGCAAGGCCCTATAGACGTATACTGATGTCGAACCGCATAAACAATCTCAGTGTTCTTTTTATTGTTTTCGCACTTTTTATTTCGTGATTAAAATTGTGGCCATAGTTCCAAGCATCATTTTAACCATAGTTTTAGTTTGCCAAGCAAGTACCCCCCTTCGTTTTTACCCATTATATTCTCTTTTACAAATCATAGGTTTCAAATTTTATATAATAATATAAGAGAAATCTATTTACATCGATGCAAATCTAAAGTGGTTTTACATCATTTTGTAACTTACTCTTATATTTCTTGATTTATTGATATAAATCATGCATGTCAAATTTGATGCAAATTAAAAATTTCAAACTATTTGTTTCATGTATACAAAACGTTCAACTGTTAAATGAACATTAATTAATATATATATATATTTATTTAGATTGATATGATAGAGATATCAGGAAAAAAAAAAAGGCCAAGCAAATCCAAAAGATGTGTCAAGCTCTAAGACCGTTAGAGTATTCAAATTATATATAACTACGCAATATTTTAATCGAAATGTTAATGATCTTTTAACTATTTGGATTAACTAATAACATTATAAAATATAGGGAGTAAGTTATATCAAAAGTTAAATCCCAAATTCAAGTACAATATAGAGATTAAACCGAAATTGAACATTTTCTTATAATGTAAATCATACACGTGTCAGCAAAAGGACAGCTTAAAGTCCGTCCTTTAATATATAGTTATATAGATTGTAAAAGTAAAACACCAAATTAAATAAAATTAATATGTAAAGGTTAAATTCTAAATATGATTAATAATAAAGGGATTAAAACTAAAATTTCATTATTTATCTTTGAACGATAAAAAGAAAAAAAGAAAAAAAGAAAGAATAGTGGGTGTGCAAGTGTCATGAAAGAAGGCAGTAAAACCTTGCTTTTTATATGTAGTTTGTAGATAAGGATTAAATCTCAAATACGATTAGAGTAGAGGGATTAGAACTAAAATTTAACTATTTATCTTTAAAGGAAAAAAAATTGTACTGGGTGTGTGCACGTGTCATGAAGTCTTCCTTTTAAATATAGTTTATAGATTTATAAATTTCATAGTAGGCCTCTTAGATTCTGCTGTTTGACACTTTATTGGTAGCTTTAGCACTAACCAAAACCACTTTGAGATATTTTTAAGTGAAGAATGTTTGCGTCATAAATTTGGTCTATGTACAACTTTATGGAAAGCATTTTTATAATAAACAAAATTGAATGTATGCATTATTGTTTTGGGATTAGAATGTAAATTAAAGATTAATAAAATTATGAAAACCGAAGTTAATAGTGTACAAAACTTCGGTTTTTGTGGTTTTATATGTTCAAATGCTCTTATGTTGTGAACCCATTAAGAGATCGTCGCAAAGCTAGAAGATAGAGCTATTATTGGGATCAATACTAGATTTTAGGGGTAAGTTCGCTTCGGTTGATTTTCGATTTTTTTAATTTAAATATTTTTGTTTTGAGATTTTAGACTTATTTTAATAAAATAAGCTTTATTTTATATTTTTTTGGACATTAATTGATAAGCTTTTAAAGTTTTTCCATAAATATTTATAAAAAAATTAAGTAAATAAAAGATAATCAATAATTCTTATATGTTATTTAAAAAAATATAAAAATGTAAATCATTTTCACTATTTTAAATATAAAAATTAAAATTTATTATAAATTAAATGAAAATAGAATCCGTTTTGATTCGAGTAATCGTAGTTTTTAACTTGTATTCCATAAATCGTTTAGGCATCTCAGTTTAAATTAATTTTTAATTTTTCTCACTCACTCTTACTGGATTTATTGAAAGTATCATCGAATCAATAACGAATCCTATTTGAATATGCTCATAAACAGAACCTCTCGAAATAATACCTGGGGCAGGAGATTCAATTAACCGAGATTCAGAAGCTGAAATTTCACCCCGACCGTCAATAGGCTTAGCCAGGGCATTTATAACACGACCCAAATAAGCCTCACTCACTGGTATCTGAGCAATTTTTCCTGTTGCTTTTACAGAACTTCCCTCTTGTATCATCAAACCGTCACCCATTAATACAACACCAACATTATTTGATTCCAAATTTAGGGCAATGCCTATAGTGCCCTCTTCAAATTCTACTAATTCACCTACCATTACTTTATCAAGATCATGAATACGAGCAATGGTGTCGCCCATTTGAAGTATGGTATCAATATTTACAATCTTTACTTCTTTATTATATTACTCAATACGTTTACGAATAATATTACTAATTTCTTCAACTCTAATAATAATGGTGAGTATTTCCTAATTATTTTTTGAAAGAAAAAAAATCATTTCTTTTATCACCCCCAAGGTCTATCATGACAAATTTATGATTTTGTTATGAAATTTGAAAAAGATTATGTTTAGACGTGAATATCCTGAAAAGAAAAAAAAGTGGTATATATTGTTGTAAAGCTACATCATTTTAATCCATGTGACATGTTTTCTATGGCATAATTAATTCCTTCTCTAGAATCTTTTGCTTATAAAATCATTATATTCTTAATCCACACTCGTACCATTATGAATTAAGTCCTAGAAATTTTAATTAATGAATAAATTGGAAAATGGAATTATTTTGTGATGAATAATTGAGGGGGTGTTTAATTTCTTAATATTGTAGGCTGCTAGTGGAGGAGGAGGTTATAGGAAGAAAGTTAAAAGAACAATAGGCCAAATTATCTCTAGGACCTAGGGGAATATTTTTGATTTGTTTTGATATTGTTTCCACTCCATCTTGAAAATCCAATAAACTCTTGTATTCACCTTTAATATACTTAATACCAATTTGAAAAGATGAAATATCTCTTGTAATCTACCAAATATTTGACTGAATATTTTTCAGATATCTTTCATGTTAATTTTAGGATTCATGATTCATCTCTCTTAATAATGTTATTTTTATGGTTTAAACTTGAATTCTCTCTTTAGAATATTGAAAATTATAGACATCACATGTATAATAAGGTTAATTACATGTTATCATAATAGGTTAGTCTAAATTAAAAGTGATCCAATTTGGTTAAGGTTTTTTGAACTTTAATTATTAAATAAAGTATGGGTCAAATATGTGTAGATACTCTAGTAACTAATTTCTAATTGATGATGGGCTGATTAGAAATTAGAGCTAATATGTCAAAGTTATGTATTAGGGTTATGATCCTCAAATTACACATAAGATATCTTTAGAAAAGAGAAAGTCACCTTCTCTAGATTACTTATATGCTAATTTGGAATATCAAAACCACAAGATTCGTAGATTTTAAAAAATCGATGAATTCAGGTACGCTTCCACATCTAGTTTTGCTCTTGAATTATTCTTGATGATTTGACATGATAAATCCTGGTTTATGGTTTGTTAAGTTTTATATCAGATATTATTTTACGGTTCTAACATGACAAATCATTAAGAACGAATTGATTCTCTATAATTTTTGGATTGGTTTAATGGTATTCGTTGAAGTTGTTAATGTTATGCTATGAATATATATTCAATTTTTTAGGGTGCTTTGATGCAAATTTAAGCCAATCATGATACATGTTTAAAGAATTTGGTTTTAAATTTGATTATATTATATAGGTTTTGACATCTTATGGTTCCAAATATTTGGTTAAATTATGATGATATGATTTATTGTATGAATTGTGGAATATGTCAACTATTATGATTATGTTTTTTGAGATTTATTGGCTTGAAAATATTTTTCAAGTATTCATGTGAATCTCTGTTTAATCATAAATACAATTTTGGATTTATGTGGTATATATAGGGTAAATTTTTCTATTTGATTTTGAATACACGTATATACGTGAATTGATTTGGTGTTTTGTCCATGCCAAAATTATGGATACATGTGCTTGTTAATTATTTGGCCTTGAACCACTACATTGTTTCTATTTGGTTTTGACATGTATGGTTTAAAAAAAATGAGTTAAAGATTATGTTTTCTATTTTTTATTGCGCTATTTAGATAACCTTATTTTGGGTTATTTCGGAAACTGTAGTGTAATCAGAAATTTTAGTTTTAACCTTTGATTATTGCATAAATTTTAAAATTGAATATTGATATAATTATATATATATATATATATTAAAATAACTTAATTGAAGCAATAACTTCGCCAAATTGATCTTTTTGTATAAATTATTTTGTTTTTAAATATAAAAGGTTGTGCATAGGTAACTTAAGTTATGTTAATATTGATAGGCCAAAATGAAAGTTAATGATATTACATGTGCAACTGTGGTAATAAACATATGACAGTTATTCGGTTTTACATGTGAGCAATAAATTGGTTCAAAGAAAGATTTATGGTTCAACATGTTCTTATTGTTAATGTTTGATTATTACTGTAATAGGCCCATTTTGCCCGGTTCCATTAAAATAAAAAATAGAAATTAAAAAACCAAAAAATAAAATAAAAAAACACACAAACAAATTTTTACCAGCCCAAATAACCAAATTCATAGCCCAAATTCAAAAAGAATTCCAGCAGCCAAGCACCAGAAGATTCTGGAACGTGCCAGAATAGTGCCAGGGAGTTGGATCTCACAAGCGGATTCCTCGCACGGCTTCGTTCAAGCGTGCCTTTCCCCGCTCCTCCGTATGAATGATCCTGCAAAGAATACACGAGAAGAAATGCTAACAGAATACAATAGATGACAGCAGTAAAATGTATTTTTTATTTATTTATTTTATTTTGTAAATCGGCTATAAAAGCCAATGATTGTACCTGCAAAAGGGGAGGATATGCACGCATAGAAAGAAAAGAGGGGCAGCTGTAATAGGCCCATTTCGCCCGGGCCCATTAAAATAAAAAATAGAAATTAAAAAACCAAAAAACAAAATAAAAAACACACAAACAAATTTTTACCAGCCCAAATAACCAAATTCATAGCCCAAATTCAAAAAGAATTCCAAAGAAATAAGCACGTAAGATTCTGGAACGTGCCAGAACAGTGCCAGGGAGTTGGATCTCACAAGCGGATTCCTCGCACGGCTTTGTTCAAGCGTGCCTTTCCCCGCTTCTCCGTACGAATGATCCTGCAAAGAATACACGAGAAGAAATGCTAACAGAATACAATAGATGACAGCAGTAAAATGTATTTTTTATTTATTTATTTTATTTTGTAAATCGGCTATAAAAGCCAATGATTGTACCTGCAAAAGGGGAGGATATGCACGCATAGAAAGAAAAGAGGGGCAGCTGTAATAGGCCCATTTCGCCCGGGCCCATTAAAATAAAAAATAGAAATTAAAAAACCAAAAAACAAAATAAAAAACACACAAACAAATTTTTACCAGCCCAAATAACCAAATTCATAGCCCAAATTCAAAAAGAATTCCAGCAGCCAAGCACTGAAGATTCGAACGTGCGAACGCTGCGCGGTGGAGTTGGATCTCACAAGCGGATTCCTCGCACGGCTTTGTTCAAGCGTGCCTTTCCCCGCTTCTCCGTACGAATGATCCTGCAAAGAATACACGAGAAGAAATGCTAACAGAATACAATAGATGACAGTAGTAAAATGTATTTTTTATTTATTTATTTTATTTTGTAAATCGGCTATAAAAGCCAATGATTGTACCTGCAAAAGGGGAGGATATGCACGCATAGAAAGAAAAGAAATAGCAGCTTTAACAAAGGTGATTTACAGTTTTTTTTTTCCTTTTGATTTATATTTTCTTTTTTCTGGCTTGGATTTCTTAGTATTGAATTGACACCAGTGTGAGCCAAAATACATCAAGAATACAGAGGTAAGGGCAAGGATCCGAATGGTGTTGAAATTTTCTTTATTTTACGAGTTTCTACGATTAAAAAAGCAACATGAGATGTGTAGTGATTTTCAAATACGGAAGAAAAAGGAAAAAAGTACTTACCAAATCCATTAGAGCCTGGCCGAGCTTCTTCAACAGCGAGATTGGGTACTGCATGCTTGCTGGTGATCACCAAAATTATGGTGGTTCGGTAGTTAAGCAAAAGAAGCCTTAAAAATTGATTTTTAGATTTGAGATTTCTTTTGATTTAAATGAGGAATGCATTTGGGGAAAGGAAATGGAAGAAGAATAGTCTTAAATGACCAGATAATAAAGTGACGCTGTTTAATGGAGAAGGCCCGTGCGTTAGCCCATTTGGCAGGCTGGGTATGCGCATGTTTTGTGTAAATGGGGAATTTGCGCAACGACTCCTCCCCCTTGCGCACAGCCTTCGATTTGGTCCCAATTTGCCTACTTTATGCTTTAAAATTTAGCCTGCTAATTTATGCGTTATTTTATTTTGATCCACGTTTCATTGTAGCATGGTGGATGCGAAATATTACTATTTTAGTCCTCTTATATTTGTATGCATCGAAATTTGATTTGATTTGTAATTGCTTTATTTGCAAATTATCCTCTTTATTTTTACTGCAAGTTTAATTTGGTATTTTGTTTGTGCGATTGGTTATTTTAGATATGTTTAATACGTGTACTACTTTTCTATGAATTATTATTTCTTTGAATGTTGTATTATTGGAATTTTTATTAATAAGCATATATTTTGTATTTATCTTTAGTTCGTATATATTATTAAAGTTTTGATATTTTTATATATAGATTTTAATAAACTTGTAAGTAATTATTTTTTTATTATGTATGTAATTTACAATAAAATTAAGTTAACCTTATAATTCCTATTTTAATCAAAGGATATTTTGACATATAATTATTTCTAACATTTTCCCACATGTACATGACATATTTTAATTTATTTTTACTATGGTATATGTTATTATTTTCACATAACTTTATGTAAATATTTTTCTATGTATATCCTCTTTCAAAATTATTTATGCGTATAATATTTTTTAAAGAACACTTTTAAATCATATAATTTATTATATTTCATATTATCCTTATATTTTTCATATGTATATTTTATTATATAACTTATATATTTACTTCATTTTTTTACATTATTAGTTTTAATTTCTTTTTTTTTTTTTCAATTATACCCAATATTTATTTGTATATAAAGGTTTCATAAATTGACTTTGTATCTTATTTTATATTATATATTGTTATACTTTCATATTTAATATATTATTATCTTGTGAATTATCAATTTTTAAATAAATTTGTGTTTTAAATATTTTGTGCATGACTTGATTTGAACTTTAAAATTTATGATAACTGTTTCAATAAATATATATATCCCAAGTTTTTCAACTTATTTATGTAATATAATTCTTCATTTTTTTTCATACATACTTTTGTACGTCATTTTATTTTGTGTTATGATTATGTATGATATTTTATTATCCATTATCCATGCTTATAGATTTTTTTTTTGTACAATGATTATTAGATAAGGTTATTTGTATTTTGAGTATATTGTTCCATATGTTTTTTTTTCAATGTATTAAATATTTCATTAATTTTAAAATGAGTAAACATGTTTTTAAACGGATTTCTAAATTTTTGTTATTCAAAGTTTCGAAATAAGGCAATATCTAGTGTTTGGGGAATTTGGGAGAGTCGTGCTCAATCGTACTAGGTATGACTTTCCCGAAGAACCAAATATTTAGATAACCTCTTTTATAATTTTTCAAAAGTCGAAAATTGATCGCATCTTAAAGATATAAGGGATCATATCCAATCGTACTGGGTATGAAACCGCATATCTTTGGAACGAGAGATTTTTGATCACCAACTCGAACTATTTAAACATTTTTATATATTTCGAAAAATCTTTTCTTTTAAATTTTTAAGGACAGCATCAAATCAATTTGGTACCAGTTTTTGGGCGTAATGAGGGTGCTAATCCTTCCTCATACGTAACCGACTCCCGAACCCATTTTTTTTTCTTCTTAAACCAAATTTACTTTGTTTTTTTTTTCATTTAAATAAAGCATTTTAATAGGTGATCCAATCACACCTAAATCAAAAGATTGGTGGCGACTCCACACTCGGTTTTTAAAGTCGATCCCCATTGCTTTTAAAATAAAAAACATGGTTTCGACAGCTTGGCGACTCCATTGGGGACTGAACAAAGAGAGTCAGGCCATAAAATTGATTGTTTGCTGTCCTTTTAATTGAAAATTTGTTTTGAAAAAATATATGATCCTTTTAATTGCATTTGCTTGTGTGATGGTTGTGTTTCGAAGTCTTGTCTAATAAATATGACATTACATTGCATGACCATTGTGGTTATACCTATTAAGTGGGAGTAAGAAACTATGCTTTCGTGAGGTTTTCACCTTCGTATGGGCTAGTGGATTACTTCCGGGATACATCCGTACCTATGATTCCGTGAGATTTTCATCTCCGTATGGTCATAGGGAAATGTATTCCCCTGAACCGAACTCGATCTATATGAGCCTATAATGGGTGAGGATTGAAGAATCTGTTGGTTCGGGTACCTTTATTTTAGAACCGAGCTTCATATAGTGAACCTTAAGAACTATCTTTAGGTAGAGCCGTGTTGAACCTTAGTTATTACCCATTTGTGTGTTATGATTATTTTTGTTATACTTGTGTTTTATTACACATATTTGACACTAACTTGTGCTTTGTTTTGATTGTATTTTACATGACATTGCATACTAAAGGAGGTGTTGGTTCGTATTCGATTGCTAAGTTAGAAAGTTTAACATGGAGAATGAATTTCTTAGTAAAGTTGAGGATAATGCGGCCGTCCGTGCATGGTCTGAAAAGTTGCAAATTGAGAAAGGGGATAGCCTGACAGAAGGATATACATCAGAGTTGCAGAATTTTACCCGCATCATTGTGACACAGAACGAGCTGCAGGAGTTGAAGGATATATGGACTAGTTGGGATGAGGGCACTAAACAGTTGTTCTACCAGAGTTATGGTGATATACCGTACTTGCCTGATGTTAAGGTGGATAAGCATTTGTTCCGAGGTATGGCTCAATTTTGGAATGTTGTTTATAATTGTTTCACCTTTGGAGAAGTAGATTTGGTTCCTACTTTGGAAGAATACACTACTTTATTGAGGAGTCCAAAGGCTCACGTCAGAAAAATTTATGCTAAGGTTACTAATGGTCAAACTTTTGCGAAGAGGCTGGTGAATATTTTAGGGATGAGTGAATCTTGGGTCACTGCTCGAATTCAACAGAAGGGAGATAGCAAGTGTATTCCCTGGGAACATTTGAGAGATTTGATTTTGACACATCCGGATAAAAAGAAAAGGGTTGAAATATTTGCCTTAAGCATCTATGGATTGGTGATTTTTCTTAAGGCTTTAAGATATGTTGATGAAGCAGTCACTGATTTGTTTGATCGTCTCGGAAAGGGAGTCACACCCGTACCTGCAATACTGGCCGAGACGTTTAGATCTTTGAGCATATGCCGGAAAGTAGGGGCAGGTCGATTTATTGGTTGCGCACAGTTGTTAATGGTATGGTTTCACGGGCATTTTTGAAAAGTAGATAAGGTATCGTATCGAGTTTTCTCCAAAGGTTACTCCCCGTTAAAAGAGGAGATAGCGATGCAAAGGAGAGATGATATTTCGGAAGAAAAATGGATAGAAATTCTCCAAAATCTCAAGGAAGATGATGTAGAATGGAAGGCTTTCTGGATGGTTCCTGATGAAATTTTGTATCGATGTGGGAGCTATAATTGGGTGCCATTGTTAGGAATCTGGAGAGCTACTGGATATACTCCTTTACTTGCACTAAGGCAGTATAAATCGAGGCAGTTCATACCCACAACGTATGGGTTGGCTCAGTGTGAACTTCCATATAAAGGAGACCATTATAGGAAGAAAGTTCGAGAATTGTCTGATGCTTGGAGGCAGATGCACTGGATGAAAAGGCTGACTGTTGGTTCTATGGTAACACCCGAATATAATGGATGGTTTAAGAAAAGGGTCAATGACAATATTCCTAAACCAAGTTTGAAAAGCGCTCGGCCGACTGAGAAACAGTTACAAATTGCCCCGTCGGAGTTGGAAATTATAAGGCAGGATTTTGAGAAGAAGAGTTCTGAGTTCGGGAAGAAAATTGAACAGTTGGAAGAAGAAAAGATGCACTTGAAGTTAGAAGTGGAGATTCAAAAGTCAGAGGCAGAGAAGCTACAGAAAAGGAAGGGTAAAGTTGAGGAAGATTTGGAAAGTTTGAAAATAGATTATAAGAAGCTGCGATTATCAATGAGGACTGCTGGGCTAGGAAAGACTCCGGAACAGTGGAGCCAGGAGGTTCAAGAAGAAAGTGCTAAGGCAGATCAATGGGAAAAGAAATTCCAGGAAGCTCAAGCTCGGAATGAAGCCTTGGAAAGAAGTTTATCGGATAGTAAGAATGAAAAAGATGAATTAAAAGATGAATTAAGAGCCAGAATAGCCGAACTTGAGAGATCTCTGTGTTTATACAGGAATCGCAATTCTGTGACAGAGTTGGAAGTAAGTTTAAGTAAGATCGAGGAGATGAAAGGAAAAATAGAAGAACTAGAAACAGCATTGCAGAATTGTGAAATGAGGATTGAGTTCTTGGAGGTAAACGAGGAGCAATGGAAGAATCAACTTTATTACTCTCAAGACCAAGTGAGAAACAGGGACCACGTCATGGGAGAAGCTGTAACGCAAATTCGAGAAGTAGTTGACTACTTGCAATCCTTGGCAATACAAGCAGACGTATTAAGTGTGAAGTACGAACTGGAGTCAGACAGGGGACATGAACTAGCTTCATTACTTAGGAAAATTAAGGCCCTGAGTGTTAGGGCGAAGTTGTATTTGTAACTCAGTTTTATGTAAAGAGTTTTATTTTCTAGTGAAATTTTTTAAAAGGAATTGAATCAGAATTGATGCCTCCTTTACATTCATACACTTGCATTACATTACATCATATGCATTAAATATCATAATAAGATTCTAATTAATTAAAAATTATTTCAGAAGTAATCTAGAAACCAACCAAAATACACCAAATACGCATCCCTACGGTATGAGGAAAAAGACTAAGTCAATGGACAAAAGACTGGAAAAGTTAGAACAAATACAAAAGGATATGCAAGAGCAAATGCAGTCACAGATGCAAGAGCAGCTGGTTAAGATTCAGCAGGAGATGAAAGAACAGATGATGGAATCCCAAAGAGAGATGATGAGTCAGTTGTCCCAATTGCTGATGGGAAAAATGGATAAAGGAAAAGGTCCTAAGGATAATATAGGAGAAAGTAATGAAGACCCTCAATATCCTCCTGGCTTCACTCCTATACATGTGCAGACACAACCTGAGATTAATTTACAGAAGCCATCTGTTACGATCGAGCCTCTCAGCAGCTTCAGTAGGGTTTCAATACCAATGAATTTTCAAGCTGGTTCAGGTTATAATCCTGGTAACGACTCAAACAATCCAATGGTCCCTGATTTGGATGAAGTTGCAAAAGAGGAGAGAGCCAAGGCAGAATCACAAAGGCAGTTAGAAGAACAATGTAAATGGTTGGAGGAAAAAGTTAGAGCAATGGAAGGTATTGATAAGCACCCGGGAATTGATGCAAAAGATTTGAGTTTGGTCCTAGACTTAGTACTGCCATACAAGTTCAGGATGCCAGAATTTGAGAAATACAATGGAACGAGCTGTCCTGAAGCTCATATCACTATGTTTTGCAGAAGGATGACAGGGTATGTTCATAATGATCAATTGCTGATTCATTGCTTCCAAGATAGCTTGGTGGGAGTAGCTGCTAAATGGTACAATCAATTGAATCAAAACAGAATTAGTTCATGGAGAGATTTAGCACAGGCATTCATGAAGCAATACAGCCATGTGACAGATATAACTCCTGATAGAATTACTCTGCAGAATATGGAAAAAAAGCCAAATGAAAGTTTTAAGCAAAGATGCACAGAGGTGGAGGGAAATGGCTATTCAGGTTCAGCCACCGTTATTGGAGAAGGAAACCACGATGCTCTTCATTAATACTTTAAAGACCCCGTTTATAACGCATATGCTGGGAAGTGCCATGAGAAGCTTTGCGGATGTGGTCATGACAGGAGAAATGATTGAAAATGCCATAAGAAATGGAAGGATAGATGCAGGAGAAAGTGCTAAAAAGTCTGTGCCATGCAAGAAAGAGAATGAGGTGAACAATGCGAACGTGGGATATTCGAAGTCTATTACCGTGAGTCAACCAAAGGCAACAACTGCTGGTCAGGGTTCATCACGTCAAGAGTCAGTGACCAGGCAGAATAATGAGAAGATTCAATTTACACCAATTCCTATGACGTACAAAGAATTATATCAAAGTTTGTTCGATGCACATGTAGTGGCACCTTTTTACTTGAAGCCAATACAACCCCCGTTCCCTAAATGGTACGATGCTAATGCCCAATTAGAGTATCACGCAGGAATTGTGGGTCATTCGATAGAAAATTGTACCACTTTCAAGAAACTGGTTGAGAGGTTTATCCAAATGGGCATTGTAAAATTCGATAATGCACCCAATACCGAAAATCCACTGCCTAATCATACTGATGGCTGGGTAAATGCAATAGAGGGAGGTATTGGAAAAAGGACTAAGAGGGATGTTTTAGAAGTAAAGACTCCTTTGAGACGAGTCTGGAAAGAGATGGTAAGAAGGGGATTAGTTACTTCAAGCATAGAAGGAAATGATAATGGGATGGAAAATTATTGTGAGTATCATCATAAAGGACACAGAATTCAGGAATGTGAAGAATTCAGAGCTGTTATACAAGACCTGATGGACAGCAAGGAAATGGAGTTTTATGAAGAGATTAATGAGGAGGAGTATATATGTGCGTCAGAGTCCATATCAAGTCCAAAAGTCAATTATCCTGTGGTTATTATCTCGCGTCCTAAGAATGAAGCAGGAGTTCAAATGGCGCCAAAGATTATAATTCAGAAGCCAGCGGTTTTTTCCTACAAAGATAGTAAACAGGTCCCTTGGAACTATGATTGTAATGTGACAATCCCGGGAAAGGAGAGCCCATTAAAGGAAGATCAAAATATAGATTCTCACACACGCAGTGGAAGGCGATATGATACCCGAACAGAACCGGTGAAAGAAAGAGAGGTGCTGGCTGAGCAAAAGAAAGAAAAAGCAGTTGAACTTGATGTGCTTGTTAATGAACCAGTGAAAGAAGAAGAAGCTAAAGAATTCTTGAAATTTCTGAAACATAGCGAGTACAGTGTAACGCTCCCACGCCCGAGACCGTCGCCGGAGTCGAGTATGAGGTGTTACTAAGCTTAATTTAACATTTTTAGAACTTTGGATTATTTGTTTCTACATTCACAGCTTTTTAGCTACTTGCGTCACAGTCACAAGAAAAATCATATCTCGAGTTACGAAACTCGAAATCAAGATCCATAAATTTTCCCTAAATCTGGACTCATATACCTATCTACTAATTTTTTTCTAGAATTTTTGGTTGGGCCAATTAGTACAGTTTATTAGTTAAAGTTACCCCTGTTTCAGGACTTGACTGGTCTGGCCTATGTTTACTACGAACCACATTTCTCTCTGTACACAATTCATATGACTATGAGGTTTGTTTCTACTGAAACTAGACTCAATGAGGATTCTGAGAATATAAATTACAACATCTAATTATATCTGTAAAATTTATGGTGAATTTTGTAATTTGGAACAGGGAATTCAGAAACTGCTTTGACCCTGTTTCACTAAAATTCAAATATCTTCTAACATATAATCCTTTTACCTGTTTAGTTTGTTTCATGTGAAACTAGACATAATAATCTTCAATTTGATATTTAATCCATCACCAAATTCAATTTATATGATTTTTAGTAAATTTTCAAACTCATCTCAGTGTTGTTGCAATATTCTGTTTATGGCAAATTTCATCCCTTTTTATGAGTTTTCATGCACTAAGTATCTTAATAACTTTCCATAACATCAAACTTAATCTAAACTAACCATTTCCATAACTTATCAATACCAAACATTTTCTCAACCATTCCATCGCCATATCATAAGATCATTTACACAAAATAAGTATATTGCTATACATGCCATACTCAAATTTACAAGCCATTTACCGAAAAATTCTTCAGATAGTGTGTCTGAGCCTTCGACCTATCCCGACTCCTGAGCTGGCTTGTCCAAAACTACAATGAGTAAGAAGGAGGGAGTAAGCATAAATGCTTAGTAAGTTCATATGCAAATAATAAGTAACATAACAAAGCAATCATACCAAACAACATTAGCATGGTATCACCAAAACATAAATCTCATTTCTAATCATCATTCATCATTTTACTACCTTATCGTTATTGTATCAATACTCAACCCGAGGGTTAAGTACATACCTGTCCGAAGTATCCATTTCACATCACTTACCAATACGTCTCTTTTCATCTTAAGTATTCCTCCATTTGAGTAGAACTTTACCCGTTGAACTCATCGGAATATAATTTGGATACATGGATAACTTGCACATAAGTGCCACATATGCAATCAATCCATCATGTAACCCGCCCATAAGCGAACTCGGACTCAACTCAACGAGCTCGGGCGTTCGCATCCATAAGTGAACTCGGACTCAACTCAACGAGCTCGGATGCATAGTTACATCTCACGAACTCGGACTCAACTCAACGAGTTCGAACATTCGCATCCATAAGTGAACTCGGACTCAACTCAACGAGTTCGGATGCTCAACCATCCTAGTGACATGTCACTTGTATCCTAATCTATTCCTAAGGTTCAAACGGGATTTTCCTCAAACACATATCCTTGCTGTCTTCCGTAGAATGCCGGAACCAATACTCGGTAACAATTGTATTTAACAAATAACTCACATAGTTTACATTTTATTCGAAAATAACCACAAAGCATATTTTTCATGATAAAAATCAGCATATCACATAATTGACATCAATAACTTAAAAATAACAATTATGCTACATTATTTACACATGAACTTACCTTGGTACCAAAATACAAAGGTTTTGCAATTTAATCCACAATCTTTTCTTTTCCTCGATTGGGGTCGTTTCCACGTCTTTCTTGATCTAAAATAACACATTTAGCTTATTTAATACTTACATTATCAAATTAATCCTTAATTCAAATTTTTATAAAATTACAATTTTACCCCAAAACTTTTGCATATTTACATTTTTGCCCCTAGGCTCGGGATTAAACTTTATTCCTTATTCTTATGTTTTATAACATGCTGATCACTTTTCCCTTCTATGGCAACATCAAATTCTCACTCTAACATATACTTGTGACTATTAGGTATTTTTACCGATTAAGCCCTTTTACTCGTTTTTGCTTAAAATCGAGTAGTGCAAGTTGTCTAACATAATTTAAAACCTCATATTCTATCATAAAACATCAAAATACACAAATTTCACCTATGGGTATTTTTCCAAATATAAACCCTAGGTTAAATTATTGCTAACATAAGCTTAATCGAGCTACAGGGATCTCAAAAACGTAAAAATCATTAAAAACGGGGCTTAGAATCACTTACTATGAAGCTTGAAAGTTGAAGAAACCCTAGCTATGGTGAGATAGAGCATTCGGCAGCAACTAAATGGGGAAGATGACTATTTTGTGTCATTTTTCCCATTTTATTTCATTAATTATCTAAATGACCAAAATGCCCTTAATACCTTTCTTTGAAAATTTTTATATACAAGCCCATTTTTGTCCAAAATTTTAGAAATTGGTCAAATTGCTATTTAAGACCTCCTAATTAATATTTCAAAGCAATTTCATACTAAAAACTTCTAGAATGCAAGTTTTACAACTTATTCGATTTAGTCCCTAACTTCAAATTAAGCATTTTATGCATAGAGTTTCCTCACAAAATTTTCACACAATCATGCAATCATATCATAAACCTCTAAATAACTATAAAATAATTATTTCTATCTCGGATTTGTGGTCACGAAACCACTATTCCGATTAGGCCCTAATTCGGGATATTACATTCAGTGTGGTGGAACAATTGCGTAAACAGCCGGCCTGTATATCTATATTGGCTCTACTCCTGAGTTCAGAGGTGCATCGGAGTGGATTGATGAAGGTGCTAAATGAGACATATGTGACCAGCGATATTTCTATCAGTAAGCTGGATCGGTTGGCTAACATCATAAGTGCAGACAATTTTATCTTTTTCAATGATGATGAGATTCCGCCAGGAGGGATGAGATCTACCAAAGCTTTGCATATAACTACTAGATGTAAAGGGTACACGCTGCCAGGGGTATTGGTAGATAATGGTTCAGCATTGAACGTGTTGCCTTTGTCCACACTGAAAAAGTTACCTATGGATAGTTCTCATATGAAAGGATGTCAGAACATAGTACGAGCATTTGATGGAACAGAGAGGAGAGTCATGGGGAGAATTGAGGTACCCTTGTTAATTGGCCCAACCACGTATGAGGTAGATTTTCTTGTAATGGATATTAATCCCTCTTACAACTGCTTGTTGGGAAGACCTTGGATACACTCGGCAGGGGCAGTACCTTCATCATTATATCAAAAGCTGAAGCTGGTGTCAGAAGGGCGATTGGTAACAATAAATACTGAAGAAGATATTATCGCGACCGTGAGCAGTGATGCGCCGTATGTAGAAACAGATGGGGAAGCCATTGAGTGTTCTTTCCGGTCTTTGGAGTTTGTGAATGCAACATTCATCATTGAGGGAAGTAGAATTCTGGAGCCAAAAATGTCCAAAACTACGATGATGGGTTTACAGTTGATGGTAGGCCGAGGAGCTATGCCAGGAAAGGGACTTGGAAGATGCCTTCAAGGAAGAATTGCAGTGCCAATGTTGAAAGACAAGCATGATCGCTTTGGTTTGGGGTTCAGGCCAGATGCAATACAAAGGAAAAAGGAGTTAGAAAGAAGGCAAGAAAGAAGAAGAGCACGAATGAGTGGTGGGGAAATCAAGTGGGAGCCCATGATAATTCCTCATATTTCCAAGTCTTTTGTGTCAGAGGGCATTATTTATCCTGAACGAGGGGTACCAGAGAAGGAAGTCATAAGAGAAGCATTGGAAGATGTGTACATTAATGCCCTATTTGAAGAGACAATTGAAGAGGGGATTTCGTCAAATATTCGTCCATATGAGCTTGGGAATGTTCTAAACAATTGGACTGCAGAAGATCTTCCTGTATTTTAGAGCTTGCTCAGAGTAATGTTCGAAACAAACTTGTTGTTTTAAGCCTAGAAATAATAAAGATTTTTTTGTGAAATAGGCTCATGTTCAAACATCATTATTCCAATGAAGTACATTTTTGCTATCATTTTGAGTAAATGCTATTCTTTTCACAAGTAATTGTGTTATTTTCTCTATCTAAATAATTATCTTAATTCTTTCTTCAATTCATAAACATATCATACAAAGCAATAATTACCAAATTCATTCATTCTTTGTATATTTTTGTACCTTTAATAGGTCCCTAGATATCAATGTCATGAGCGACGCTGTTACTGACTCAGAATCACTATTTGAGCGAGACATGTGTTTAGAGGGATCTCAGGACTTTGAAGATGACAGAGACTGTGATTTATCTCCAGATTTGTTAAGGATGGTGGAACAAGAGGAAAAGCAAATTTTGCCTCACAAAGAAACCGTAGACATGGTGACTTTGGAAGAGGGGAAAGTTGTAAAAATTGGAACATGCATAACTGAAGAAACAAAGCGAGACCTTGTTGAGTTACTTCAGGAATTCAAAGATGTTTTTGCATGGTCTTACCAGGATATGCCTGGTTTAAGTCCTGATATTGCAGTACATTGCCTTCCAATAAGAGAATATTGCAAGCCAGTACAGCAGAAGCTTCGACGAATGAGGCCAGATATTGGCTTAAAGATCAATGAAGAAGTTAAAAAGCAGTTTGATGCGGGATTCCTTCAGGTGATCAAGTACTCAGAATGGGTAGCTAATGTGGTGCCAGTTCCCAAGAAAGACGGCAAGGTGCGAATGTGTGTGAATTATAGAGATCTAAATAAAGCAAGCCCAAAGGACAACTTCCCTTTGCCTCACATTGATACACTAGTGGATAATACAGCTGGTTACTCGCTATTTTCTTTTATGGATGGTTTCTCGGGGTATAATCAAATCAAGATGCATCCTGAAGATATGGGAAAGACCACTTTTATAACCTTGTGGGGCACATTTTGTTACAAGGTGATGCCATTTGGATTGAAGAATGCTGGAGCAACGTATCAAAGAGCCATGGTGACTTTATTTCATGATATGATGCACAAAGAAATCGAAGTGTATGTTGACGATATGATAGCCAAATCTCGAACTGAAAAGGAGCACGCCCGGGTGTTGAGAAAGTTGTTCATGAGATTGAGGAAATTTCAGTTAAAGCTTAACCCAACAAAATGTACTTTTGGGGCTAGATCCGAAAAACTATTGGGCTTTGTGGTCAGTGAGAAAGGAATTGAGATTGATTTAGATAAGGTCCGGGCTATACAGAAGTTGTAACAGCCTAATTTTCAGTGATGTCGGAACAGTGATTCGAGATCACTAAATCCGACAAATGAGTAGGAAATATTATTAATTTAGTGAGTATAAATTAAATGTGAAGTTAGGAAAAATTTTGAAATAGTGAATAGTGTACTAAAAATAAATATTAAAATAATTAGAATCGAAAACGAGGTATCGAGGCCTCAGGAATTTTAAATCGTGCCATAAATATTTTTATAAATATTTATGGAGTGTTAATATGTTAGTATTAAAGTTTCATCAAGAAATTTTAAAGTTCTGATAATTAATTGAACAAAAAGGACTAAATTGTATCAAATGCAAAATTGTAGGAAATGATTAAATAGCTTAATTGATAAAATAAAGAGGGTTTAAAAGGAAAATAGACCCAAGGTCTATTTGGGCTGGACGGCAAGGGCATGAAATCAGCAAGAAAACAAGGAGAATTAAGGGAAAAATTGGAAAATTGCAAAATTTACTTAATAAAGTTAGGACTAAAGTGGAATTATCTAGATTTCTCTTTATTTTTCTGCATTCTCATCAGCAAAAACACCAGGAAAGAGTTCCCTCAAGCTGGTTTTTCATATTTTTACTGCAAGTAAGTTCAATTCTTGATTATTTCTTGAAATTTTGTGTTTTTGTGACTTTTACAACTAGGTCCACTTGTTGAATTCATTAGTTTTGATTCCATGAAAGAAATTGAAAGTTGCTATGAATATGTGCTGGAAGTATATGATGATTTGACATGGATTTAGAGCTTTAAATTGTTTATATGTTGATTTTATTGAAAGAATTGAATAGAAAGTGAATGTTTGGGACCTAAGTGTAAAAGAGTTTGAAGTTAGAGTGTTATGTGGAAATTCTGAATTTTAATAGTTATGAAATAACTTATAATGTTTAGTACAAGTATTAATTGAGAAAATTATCTTAATTTAGGGGTTAATTGAGCAAGGACTGAATTGTATGAATTGTGAAATTTGGGGCAAAATGGAAATCAACATTTTGCACTAAAACTGTTTTGGACAGCAGCAGTAGTCTAACTTTGAAAAATCACCAAAAATTGTAGAAATGGAATTAGAGGATGAATAAAATATGAAATTAAAGCTTATTGAGTCTAGTTTCTTATAAAAGAAATAATGTAAGCAATGGAATTGTAAATTATGAGATATGATAAATTTTGTGAGACAAGGTCAGAATGAATTCGAGATCCCCTGTCCTGACTTTAGAAATTCACCATAAATTGTAAAAAAATTATTAAAAGTCATACTTTACATGCATGGATTCCATATTGAGTCTATTTTTAAGGAAAACAAACGGTATGGTCGTTGGAATTCTTTACAGGGAGAAATTTGGTTCGTAGTGCATAGAGGTCAGAGTAGTCGTACTCTGAAACATGGGAGACTTCAATGAATAAACTGTATTAATTGGCCTAACCAAAAATTATTAAAATTTTATGGTAAGAAGATATATGAGTCTAGTTTCAGGAAAAATTAGCGGAACTTAATTTGGAGTTCTATAGCTCCAGATATAAATAATTTAGTGACTATGACATAGATGGACAGCTTGAATATTCACATAAGTAGATAGTGAAAATTATGGATAATGTTACCTACAAGTGTGTTGTTTATACTAAGGATGTGGATGGAGAGGAGGAGGAGGAAAATATACAAAAATATATGAATGACTCGTGTATAAATTGATCACATGCCTGATTATAATCGATAAGTGTTGAATTAGAAACGATATAATGTTTTATTTGGAATAATTATTATGAAATTATGATTATCGCTATAATATAAAAATCGAACTTGTGAGTTTATATAACTAAATTTAGTGACCATTTGTTAATATTATTAAATTTCAATATTATTTTATGAATGGTGATTAATATTTATGTATGTTAATTGTTGAAAATAAGTAAATTATGTACAAAAGTTATGAAATTGAATTGAGAATTTTGGAGGAACGGAACGCAGGAAATAAGTACAATATTTTAGTGAAAAAGATGAATTGACGGTAAATTACCCAAGCAAACCGAGATTCAGCATTTGTTGCGAATTCTCGTGTTTGTTTTCCGTTTAGCTCTTACGAGCTTTCGTTAACTCATATGAGTTTCAGTTAACCCTTTGGGGTTTCGATTCACTCGTGAGCTTGATTGTAGCCTTCTGGCTTCCGTTTAGCACTTATGTGCTTGATTAGCCTTTGGGCTTCGCTTTTTAGCACTTATGTGCTTTAGTTAGCTTCTCGGGCTTCCGTTTAGCACTTATGTGCTTCAGCTTAGCCTTTGGCTTCCGTTTAGCACTTATGTGCTTGATTATAGCCTTCGGGCTTCATGCCTAGCACTTATGTGCTTGATTAGCCTTTGGCTTCCGTCTAGCACTTATGTGCTTCAGCTAGACTTCGGGCTTCAGATCATGATGTACTCAAATCCGTGAGCTATTCCTTGAATGGACAAGTTGGTAAGTCGTAAATGTAACATGTGGAAAAAGAAATGTAAGTAATGTTATCATTATTATTATTGAGCCCAATTATGTGATTTTGTCATTCGTAGAGATTGTGTTTGACAGATATATGTTAGTAAATTATGAGTATGTGAATCAAAATGACAGAATTTAAATACCTAATGAGGTTGAGCTCATTCACACGAATTTGTCATTTGAAATTGTGATTGACAAGAAGAAACAGTGAGTTGCATGCTTATCAATGGTTATACATAATTATCTGAAAAACAAGAAAAATGACGGTTATTGATATATGAAAATATGAGACATTGATATATGAATGTGGAATATGTTTGATAAATGTGTTCATTCTTAATTATGGAATTATGTACCTCATGTGTGCTATTTGCATAAAGATGATATTTCAAATACTTTGGTGAGTAAAGCTTAAATATGAAATAGCATGAAATCAAGACAAGTTGTTATGAAAATATATTTAAATTATCTGTAAGTGTTTTTGTAGTCCTCGTTAATGCCTCTTACTCTATTCCGGCGACGGATACGGGTAAGGGGTGTTACAGAAGTTGTCTCCACCACGTACCCAAAAAGAAGTTCGGGGTTTCCTTGGAAGATTAAATTACATTGCGCGGTTTATTTCTCAATTAACGAAGAAGTGTGACCCTATATTCCGTCTTCTTAAAAAGCATAACCCAGGGGAATGGGATGATGAATGTCAAAAGGCTTTTGATAAAGTTAAAGAATATTTGTCAAGTCCTCCAGTGTTATCACCCCCAAGTTCAGACAGACCGTTAATAATGTATTTGACTGTGTTTGGTAATTCAATGGGATGCGTGTTTAGTCAACATGATGAATCAGGAAGAAAGGAAAAGGCGATATATTACCTCAGTAAGAAATTCACTGAGTGTGAATTGATATATTCGCCAATTGAAAAATTGTGTTGCGCTTTGGTTTGGACAGCACGAAGATTGAGGCAATATATGTTGTATCATACAACCTGGCTAATCTCAAAATTGGATCCTTTAAAGTATATGATGGAATCAAATGCCTTGAATGGAAGGATGGCTAGGTGGCAAATTTTGCTTTCAGAATTTGACATAATTTACATGAGTCAAAAAGCTGTAAAGGGAAGTGTAATAGCAGATTTTCTGGCCAACCGAGCTTTAGAAGATTATGAGCCCTTAAATTTTAACTTCCCCAATGAAGAGATAGTGTATGTAGCAGCTGCTGAAGAAGACAATACAAAAGGTCATTGTTGGAAATTGAATTTTGACTGAGCCTCAAATGCATGGGTAATGGAGTTAGGGCGATTCTGTATCCCAGGATGGAGATCATTATCCATTCACATGTAAATTGGATTTTGATTGTACAAATAATATGGCAGAATATGAAGCATGTATCATGGGGCTCAGAGCAGCTATAGAGCACAAGATCAAATCGTTGGAAGTATACGGAGATTCGGCATTGGTAATTTATCAACTTTGAGGTGAATGGGAGACAAGAGATTCTAAGCTAATCAATTATAGAAGGCTAGTGTTGGGGTTAGTTGAAGAGTTTGATGATATTACTTTCAATTATCTCCCGCGTGATAAAAACCAAATGGCAGATGCTTTGGCTACTTTGGCTTCCATGATCAAAGTAAGCAGACAAGAGGATGTGAAGCCCATTCAGATGAGTATTTATGAGGCCCCGTCTTATTGTTATAATATAGAGGAAGAAGAAAGAGATGATCATCCTTGGTATCAGGATATATTGCGGTATGTGAGAAACCGTGAATATCCAAATCAAGCCACGGAGAATGACAAAAGAACATTGAGAAGGCTTGCCTGCGATTATGTTTTAGATGGAGAGATCCTGTACAAAAGAAGGAAGGATCAGGTACTTTTGAGATGTGTGGATGCCGTAGAGTCCAAGAAAATCTTAGAAGAAGGACACGAAGGTGTTTGTGGAACGCACGCCAATGGGTTCACAATGGCCAGGCAAATTATGAGTTTGGGATATTATTAGTCAACCATGGAAGGAGACTGCATTAATTATGCCAAGAAATGTCATAAATGTCAAATTTATGGTGATAAGATTCACGTGCCTCCCTCGCCTTTGCATGTTATGACTTCTCCATGGCCGTTTTCCATGTGGGGCATGGATGTTATAGGTCCAATTTCACCAAAGGCTTCAAATGGGCATCGTTTCATTTTTGTGGTCATTGATTATTTTACCAAATGGGTGGAAGCTGCATCATACGCCAATGTAACTAAATCAGCAGTCAGCAGATTCTTAAAGAAAGAAATTATATGTCGATACGGAATGCCTGAGAAAATCATATCTGATAATGCACTGAATTTAAACAATAGTACAATAGCAGATGTCTGCAGTCAGTTTAAAATCAGACATCATAACTCGTCACCATATCGTCTGAAGATGAATGGGGCAGTGGAAGCAGCTAACAAAAATATCAAGAAGATTGTGGGGAAAATGACTGAAACTTACAAAGATTGGCATGAGAAGTTGCCATTTGCTCTTTACACTTATCGAACATCTGTCAGAACTTCTACTGGGGCAACACCATTCTCATTGGTCTATGGAATGGAAGCAGTTCTGCTTATTGAAGTAGAGATACTTTCTCTCCGAGTTTTGTCAGAATTGAAATTAGATGGAGCAGAATGGATACAGTCTCGATATGATCAGTTGAATTTGATTGAGGAAAAGAGGCTAAAAGCTATTCAACATGGACAGATGTATCAAAAAAGAATGATGCGGACTTATGACAAAAAGGTTCGCCTAAGAGAGTTTCATGAGGGAGATTTGGTTTTGAAGAAGATTCTTCCCATACAAAAAGATTTCAGAGATAAATAGATGCCGAATTGGGAGGGGCCCTATGTGGTGAAGAAAGCTTTCTCTAGTGGTGCATTAATACTGGCTGAAATGGATGGAAGAAATTTATCTAATCCAGTGAACTCGGATGCAGTCAAAAAGTACTACACTTGACAAGGGAGGGAAGCCAAAGTGAAAACCCGCAAAGGGCGCTTTGAGACTCAATAATAAAAGAAAAAGAGAAAAATAAGAGGCCAATGTGAAAACCCGCAAAGGGCGCCTTGTGACCAAAGGGGATTTGAGTTGAAAACCCGAAAAGGGCGGCTCAAATATGGTTCCAAAGTGAGGAGGCTGTGATCTTGATATACTTGAATTAGCCATGAAGGGGATATGTTGCATCTTGGGGCATTGACAAAGTGCTTCTGATCTCCTAAACACATGTCGAGTTTGAATTGGTCTTCAAGAAGTTTGTACAGAGAAGCTCAGGTTGCGATAACAAGGGTACCTAGTCTTCATTTTCAGTAAATTAGTTATCTTTATCCTTTTTTTTTCAAAATATACATTCCTAAAGTAATGGCCATGGTTGTTCTTTTGATAATTTACTTTGTATTCAAGGTTAATTTCCATTCTTGTTCATTATCACGATTTGATTGCAAGCATGTTGCATTGACATAATGATGAATGAACTAGTGATATTTTTACAATAGAAGTTTTGCATATTACTCTAGGAGTTTCTAGATAATGCAAGAATTTGAAGTGAGATAATTGTTTAGAATACGCTCAAGTTCAAGGATATATTTGGATAAATCACCTTTTTGAGATCTCTGTCCAAATGATAAGGGAGCAAACACGTAGGATATAATATTGAATATGCAATTTTATTCTCGAGAAAAAGGAAATGACGTTCATACAAAGAGCAGAAATGCATATTTGGTTATAACGCCTGAGGAGTGAGGTAGCAAATTGGCCAAGAGGAAAATTCAACTATGAGTGGCAAGGTTTTGGCTCAAAAAGCAGTAGTAAAAGGGACGTTGGAATTACAGTGGGGCAAGTTCGCCAGATGAGATAGGTTTTTCTTTGGGATACTCCTTCAAGAGGATGGTAGAGCAAATGCGTCAATAACAGCATATTAATGAACAACGAGTGACGATACCCTAATTTGTTAAAATAGAATCATCCTAATTTTTGCATATATTATTCATACCACATTTACTTAGGAACATTGGGTCATTTCGATCATGGCATCCTAATTATTTGACATAAGCATGTGCATATAAAATGGAGTCTACAGGATAGGTCCCCTGGAGGGCAATGTAGCAACATCGGTAAAGATTGAAGATCTTATTTCCCTAAAGTTGCAGTAGAGCAGATCTTCACAGATGGTGAATCTTATCCCCATGTATTGGCAATGGAGTAGATTTTACCACCAAGCCTTATCTCTCTGAGGTAGCAAGAGAGCAGGTTGAAAAATGAGTCTTATCTTCCTGAGGTAGCAAGGAAGCAGACTGAGAATTGAAGATCTTATCTCCCTGAAGTTGCAGCGGAGCAGATCTTCACAGATGGTGAATCTTATCCCCATGTATTGGCAATGGAGTAGATTTTACCACCAAGCCTTATCTCTCTGAGGTAGCAAGAGAGCAAGTCGAAGAATGAGTCTTATCTTCCTGAGGTAGCAAGGAAGCAGACTGAGAATTGAAGATCTTATCTCCCTGAAGTTGCAGCGGAGCAGATCTTCACAGATGGTGAATCTTATCCCCATGTATTGGAAATGGAGTAGATTTTACCACCAAGCCTTATCTCTCTGAGGTAGCAAGAGAGCAGGTCGAAGAATGAGTCTTATCTTCCTGAGGTAACAAGGAAGCAGACTGAGAATTGAAGATTTTATCTCCCTGAAGTAGCAGCGGATCTTATCTCCCTGAAGTTGCAGTAGGAGCAGATCGAAGATGGTGAATCTTATCTCCATGTATTGGCAATGGAGCAGATTTCACTGCCAGCCTTATCTCTCTGAGGTAGCAAGGGAGCAGGTTGAAGAATGAGTCTTATCTTCTTGAGGCAGCAAGGAAGGAGACTAAGAATTGAAGATTTTATCTCCCTGAGTTTGCGACAGAGCAGATCTTCGCAGATGATGTACTGGCAATGGAGTAGATTTTGTCACCAGCCTCATCTCTTTGTAATAGCAAGAGAGAAGTTGGGGAGCAGATCGAAAATGGCAAGTCTTGTCGGCAATGGAGTAGATTTAAGCCACTGGTCCTATTTACAGTCAGAATTCAGAAAAACTGAGGCAAAATTGGCCCTATTTGAAGTCTTTGCTCTATTCTCATTACACGACAATAAGCAAAGAGGGGCAGCTGTAATAGGCCATTTCGCCCGGGCCCATTAAAATAAAAAATAGAAATTAAAAAACCAAAAAATAAAATAAAAAACACACAAACAAATTTTTACCAGCCCAAATAACCAAATTCATAGCCCAAATTCAAAAAGAATTCCAGCAGCCAAGCACCAGAAGATTCTGGAACGTGCCAGAACAGTGCCAGGGAGTTGGATCTCACAAGCGGATTCCTCGCACGGCTTTGTTCAAGCGTGCCTTTCCCCGCTCCTCCGTACGAATGATCCTGCAAAGAATACACGAGAAGAAATGCTAACAGAATACAATAGATGACAGTAGTAAAATGTATTTTTTATTTATTTATTTTATTTTGTAAATCGGCTATAAAAGCCAATGATTGTACCTGCAAAAGGGGAGGATATGCACGCATAGAAATAAAAGAAATAGCAGCTTTAACAAAGGTGATTTACAGTTTTTTTTTCCTTTTGATTTATATTTTCTTTTTTCTGGCTTGGATTTCTTAGTATTGAATTGACACCAGTGTGAGCCAAAATACATCAAGAATACAGAGGTAAGGGCAAGGATCCGAATGGTGTTGAAATTTTCTTTATTTTACGAGTTTCTACGATTAAAAAAGCAACATGAGATGTGTAGTGATTTTCAAATACGGAAGAAAAAGGAAAAAGTACTTACCAAATCCATTAGAGCCTGGCCGAGCTTCTTCAACAGCGAGATTGGGTACTGCATGCTTGCTGGTGATCACCAAAATTATGGTGGTTCGGCAGTTAAGCAAAAGAAGCCCTAAAAATTGATTTTTAGATTTGAGATTTCTTTTGATTTAAATGAGGAATGCATTTGGGGAAAGGAAATGGAAGAAGAATGGTCTTAAATGACCAGATAATAAAGTGACGCTGTTTAATGGAGAAGGCCCGTGCGTTAGCCCATTTAGCAGGTTGGGTATGCGCATGTTTTGTGTAAATGGGAATTTGCGCAACGACTCCTCCCCTCCTATGACACATGCCTTCTCTATTTGGTCCCAATTTGCCTACTTTATGCTTTAAAATTTGGCCTGCTAATTTATGCGTTATTTTATTTTGATCCACGTTTCATTGCAGCATGGTGGATGCGAAATATTACTATTTTAGTCCTCTTATATTTGTATGCATCGAAATTTGATTTGTTTTGTAATTGCTTTATTTGCAAATTATCCTCTTTATTTTTACTGCAAGTTTAATTTGGTATTTTGTTTGTGCGATTGGTTATTTTAGATATGTTTAATACGTGTACTACTTTTCTATGAATTATTATTTCTTTGAATGTTGTATTATTGGAATTTTTATTAGTAAGCATATATTTTGTATTTATCTTTAGTTCGTATATATTATTAAAGTTTTGATATTTTTATATATAGATTTTAATAAACTTGTAAGTAATTATTTTTTTATTATGTATGTAATTTACAATAAAATTAAGTTAACCTTATAATTCCTATTTTAATCAAAGGATATTTTGACATATAATTATTTCTAACATTTTCCCACATGTACATGACATATTTTAATTTATTTTTACTATGGTATATGTTATTATTTTCACATAACTTTATGTAAATATTTTTTCTATGTATATCCTCTTTTAAAATTATTTATGCGTATAATATTTTTTAAAGAACCTTTTAAATCATATAAATTATTATATTTCATATTATCCTTATATTTTTCATATGTATATTTTATTATATAACTTATATATTTACTTCATTTTTTTTACATTATTAGTTTTAATTTCTTTTTTTTTTCAATAATTATGCCCAATATTTATTTGTATATAAAGGTTTCATAAATTGACTTTGTATCTTATTTTATATTATATATTGTTATACTTTCATATTTAATATATTATTATCTTGTGAATTATCAATTTTTAAATAAATTTGTGTTTTAAATATTTTGTGCATGACTTGATTTGAACTTTAAAATTTATGATAACTGTTTCAATAAATATATATATCCCAAGTTTGTCAACTTATTTATGTAATATAATTCTTCATTTTGTTTCATACATACTTTTGTACGTCATTTTATTTTGTGTTATGATTATGTATGATATTTTATTATCCATTATCCATGCTTATAGATTTTTTTTTTGTACAATGATTATTAGATAAGGTTATTTGTATTTTGAGTATATTGTTCCATATGTTTTTTTTTTGCAATGTATTAAATATTTCATTAATTTTAAAATGAGTAAACATGTTTTTAAACGGATTTCTAAATTTTTGTTATTCAAAATTTCGAAATAAGGCAATATCTAGTGTTTGAGGAATTTGGGAGAGTCGTGCTCAATCGTACTGGGTATGACTTTCCCGAAGAACCAAATATTTAGATAATCTCTTTTATAATTTTTCAAAAGTCGAAAATTGATCGTATCTTAAAGATATAAGGGATCATATCCAATCGTACTGGGTATGAAACCGCATATCTTTGGAACGAGAGATTTTCGATCACCAACTCGAACTATTTAAACATTTTTATATATTTCGAAAAATCTTTTCTTTTAAATTTTTAAGGACAGCATCAAATCAATTTGGTACCAGTTTTTGGGCGTAATGAGGGTGCTAACCCTTCCTCATACGTAACTGACTCCCGAACCCCTTTTTTTTTCTTCTTAAACCAAATTTACTTTGTTTTTTTTCATTTAAATAAAGCATTTTAATAGGTGATCCAATCACACCTAAATCAAAAGATTGGTGGCGACTCCACACTCGGTTTTTAAAGTCGATCCCCATTGCTTTTAAAATAAAAAACATGGTTTCGACAATTATCACAAGATATTACTTACAAGTTAATATTTTGTCCAAATATGAAATATTAATATAGTGTCTGATATCTTAAGATGATATCACATGTGCAACTATGGTAATAAACATGTGACAGTTATTCGGTTTTACATGTGAGCAATAAATTGGTCCAAAGAAAGATTTATGGTTCGACATGTTCTTATTGTCAATGTTCTTACAAGTTAATATTTTGTCCAAATATGAAATATTAATAAAGTGTCTAATATCTTAAGATGAGGTTTACCTTTATTTAAATTATTTTGGTTTAAATTTGAAGTCTTATTTGAGGTTGTTTATGTTTTATTCAACTATTATTATATTTGCCAACATTATTGTATGTTGTTTTGGGATAAATATATATACATATGTATGCTATTATCTTTTAATTTGATTGAAAGATGAAATTAAGAGAAATACTTTGAAACAAATAAATTCAAATTTTGACTTTGGGTTTTAATTAAGAATGTCTAATATTTTAAATAGATTAGTTGAAATAAAATGTCGCCAAAGTGACCTCTTTTGCATAGATTAGTTTATTTAAAATATCAAGATGATTATATGTTTTTGTGATTTATGCGTTTATTAACTGACCTAAAGGTAAGTTAATATTTGACAGAATTTTAACGACAATTGTAGTAATAAATATGTGACAATTATAAAGTACTTTATGTGAGCAACATGCTAGTCCAAAGATTAATTCATTGTTTGACATAATTTATTGTCAATGTTTGATTGCTACAACAAGAGTGCCACTTACTATTAATATTACTGTCCAAAGACTTGATATTAATGTTGTATTTGGTATATTGAGATGAGATTCGCCATTATTTTGAATTTATTGTTTACGTATGAATTTTGATGAGAGCTTGTTTTTATTTATTTTTTATTTTATATTCAGTTAGCTCATTTTTTGCTGCCACAATATCTGCTAATATAAATTCTATACTCATGTTTAATAGGACTAATTTCAATGAATGAAAAGGACACTTACTTGTAGTGCTTGGTTGTATGGACATAGATCTTGCACTAAGGGAAGAACAACCCACACCTCTCACTGCGGAAAACATCATTTTGAGAGATGAGATCATTCAAATTGCATGAGTCCAGTGATTATGAAGCACAACATTCCAGAATCCTTTAGGGGCACAAAATCTAAAAAGATTACTCAAGCCAATGATTTCTTTGATGAAATTAAGAAACATTTTGCTAAAGACAATAAGGTTGAGATGACATCACTTCTAACTTCTTTGATGTTTACGAAGCATAAGGGTCAAGGAAATTCTAAGCGATCTAGGGGCTATGAGTTTTATGATCCTACAATTAGGAATATTTTTTAGACGAGAATTGCAACATTTTTTTGAAAATGTTGAGTTTGGAGGGAGAAATAAGGTTAGAGACATTGCTTTTGAGGAGGAATTGGATTCTAACTCAGTTCCTACTATCATTTTTGACAATATTTAGGTTCTCATACCTATCATTGATCAAGAAGTGAATCTAGAATATCAATAAGACAATGTTGAACAACTCATTATTCAAGATGAGATAATTGTTCTAGAAGAACAAATTCAACAACCTCAAGAACGAATTCCTTTAAGAAGGTTCACTAGAGAAAGGGTTATAATGACTTTACTAGAATATTTAATTTTTTTATATTAAAATTTTATGGTTTTATAAATATATAATTTTATTTTTAATCTATTCTCCAATTATATGTATCAATGATGGCTTCAGTTTGATTCTTGAATTCCAAATTGAATGGAAAATTAATGATATTTGTATGATTTTGGTTTCCATTACAATGATAATTGATAAAGAAGGTTTGCGTTTGTGAAAGTTTGATTGAAATCACAGCTTTCTATTTTTTTAAAGGAAAGAATGAAAGTTGAATCCACGTTCAACTCTTATTGGGGCAGTGATAATTGTTTTGATTTCTTATTCTTTCATTTTTTTAAAATATATGGATACAATATTTTAAAGATGAATTTAGTTATTTTTTGAGTATTTGGAATTAATTCATATATATTTATTTTTAGGAATTTTATGTTTATATGTAATGGATTTTTTTATACGAATTTATTTAATTATAAATACAGTTTTAGATTTATTTTGTATATGCAAGATAAGTGAGTAGTTTTTTTTTTATTATTATATGTATATACATATAAACAATTTTTGAGAGAATACTACCTGGTTTTAGAATTGATTTTAATTGAATCTATAAATATTTATGGTTTTAATTTTTGTTTGTACTGATGCTAAGATTATTGAAAAAAAAAATTATAGATTCAATTATGATTTTTTTTTTGCCAAATTGGTTAAATGGATATTCGTTGAAGTTATTAATTTTATTCTATGAATATATATTTAATTTTTTGGGGTGATTTGATGTAAAGTTATATCAATCATGATACATGTTTAAACAATTTGGTTTTAAATTTTATTATATTATATAGGTTTTGACATCTTATGATTCCAAATATTTGGTTACATTATGATGATATGATTTATTGTATGAATTGTGGGATATGCCAATTATTATGATTATGTTTTTTGAGATTTATTGGCTTGAAAGTATTTTTCAAGTATTCATACGAATCTCTGTCTAATCATAAATACAATTTTGGATTTATGTGGTATATGTAGGGTAAGTTTTTCTATTTGATTTTGAATACACGTATATGCGTGAACTGATTTGGTGTTTTGTCTATGCCAAAAGTATGAATACATGTGCTTGTTAATTATTTGGCCTTGAACCACTACATTGTTTCTATTTGGTTTTGACATATACGGTTTTAAAAAATGAGTTAAAGATTAATGTTTTCGATTTTTTATTGCACTATTTAGATAACCTTATTTTGGGTTATTTCGAAAACTGTAGTGCAATAAAAAATTTTAGTTTTAACCTTTGACTATTGAGTAAATTTTAAAATTGAATATTAGTATAATTATATATATTAAAATAACTTCATTGAAGCAATAACTCGCTAAAGTGATCTTTTTGTAAAAATTATTTTTTTTAAATATAAAAGGTTGTGTAACACCCCTAACCCTTATTTGTTATTGGATAGGGTTACGGAACATTACTGAATTTTACGAATTAAATACTAACATTTCACAATATTTAATATACACATCAAGAACCAATCATAAAATACTCATATTGTCCCTAATATAGGCATTTGAGGCCCAATACACACCTTAGAAATGAATCAGGACTAAACCGAATACTCAGGAAATTTTTTACAAAACTTCAAAATTTTTCCTAGGGTCAAGGAACACACGCTCGTGTGGCTGGCCGTGTGGCTCACAGGGCCAGGAGACACGCTCGTGTCTTAGGCCGTGTGGGCATTCGATGTAAGGCACACGGCCATGTCCCAACCCGTATCCTTACTCGTGTAACTCTCTGACTTAAGTCACACGGCCAACCATACGCCCGTGTGCTAGACCGTGTGATAGGTCCAGGGGTCATACGGCCAAGCCACATGCCCATGTGCTAGGCTGTGTGTAAAAACCTAGGCATTCTGTTTCGAAATTTTAAGGTGTAGCGGACACACAACCACACCACATGCCTATGTGCCAGGCCGTATGTCACAGATGGCTAAGATACACATCTGTGTCTCTGCCCGTGTGGACGAAAATAGGCCATTTTATGGCCTCTTTTCTCACCCATTCTTGACTTTGACCTATACATCTTAAGTTTCATACATATAGGCCATAACAAAATCTTCAAGACAACCAATTCCTATCACTATTATAGTCATATTATCACATATATTCTAACAACCTAAGCTAGAACTTAAACAAGTCACACATTCAACTACTTACATTAACATGATTTATCATCATCCACTAACCACACTAATGCTATTTCAAACATGAAAAAACCATTCAAATATGAGTTAACTTGGAACATAACCAAAATGAAATTCTTAATATTTACACAACCATTTCAATCCTTATACATGCCATATAAAACATAGTATGTTTAACAAAATCTACCTGCAAGTTGGATAGTGTGAATCGAAGTATTGATCCGATCTCCCAACTTCTCGAA
The DNA here is from genome assembly GCA_025698465.1 of Gossypium longicalyx. Classification (NCBI taxonomy): domain Eukaryota; kingdom Viridiplantae; phylum Streptophyta; class Magnoliopsida; order Malvales; family Malvaceae; genus Gossypium; species Gossypium longicalyx. Next base: position 6,020,271 of record CM046998.1, on the reverse strand, counting down.
AATCTAAAAAAATCATTAAACAACACAAGTAAGCTTAATGAAGCTTAGTAAGTTCATTGGCTTTAAACATAAATCTTACCGAACATACTAAAACAATTCATTTAAATAAATAGTTCAAAATACATTTCCTGCCAATCACAACTTCAATTGATGAATTCACTTAACTCATCTCAAAATCGATAATATCATTAAGTCTTCAAATATTATTCCATATGTCACTTACCAGCCTTTGTCAAATTGGAGAACGTCTTACGGATATGAGTACATCGTATACGGAAGCCCGAAGGCTGCACAGAAGCACATAAGTGCTAAACTGAAACCCATAAGGGTTGAACGGAAGCTCATAAGAGCTGAACGAAAACCCATAAGGGTTAAACTGAAGCTCAAAAGAGCTGAACTAAAACCCATAAGGGTTAAATTGAAACTCATATGAGTTAACTGAAGCTCATGAGAGCTAAATGGAAAGCAAACACGAAAGTTCGCAACAAATGCTGAACCTTAGTTTACTTGGGTAATTTGTCGTCAATTCCTCATTTGCACTAAACAACTGTACTCAATCCTGCCTTCCGTTCGCTTTGAACATTCAATTCAATTTTCATAATTTTAACAAATAATTTTATTTTCAAAAAATGATGTGAATAGATACATAATACCATTCATAAATTTAACATTTAACATTAAAATTTAACCATACGAACTTACCTGGGTTGAATTGTAGAATTTGTAGTATTTCAGAGACTATTATGCTATTTTCTCTTTTTCACATTTGTCTACGAGTTCTTGATCTAAAATATAAAATTATCCATTCATTAGCATATATTTCAGTTTCAATTCACTTCAAAATTAATACGCTTTAATTTTTTAAAATTACACATTTACCCTAACTTTCTCTTTTTTGCAATTTAGTCCCTCACTAATTAGTCTATCAATTGAGCTATTTTTTTTCTCAATTGATAGTTTATCTAAATATTCTAAGCTATTATACAGCTCTTGATATTTAGAATTTCAATATCAAACCCTAATTCTTAACCTTTTCACAATTTGGTCCTAAAATCAATATCTATCAAAATTACTTAATAAAATCATCATATAATAAAATTAAAGCTTCAAATCCATGTTAATTCATCATAAACATGGTAACACTCTAAACCCAGCCTAAAAGTTTAGATCGAATCCCAGATGTCACATTGATCACCAAAGTGATCGTAGGAAAATTTATACAAAACAAGTTGTCGCATCAAATCGAATAATTGAAAATTCAGACAGTAAAATTATAGTTAAGGTGGTATAAATAAGCGGAATAAAAATGAATAAAACTTAAAACGGAATTTGTACCATAATTTTATAACACTTTATAGTTCAAAATCCAAATAACAAAATAGAATTGAAAATACAAACTGACAAATTATTTTTGTCTAAGACTGTCCGAGACCTCTGCATACCGAGCCCAGTGTTAGAATTCAGAAAAGTACCTGAAAAGGAAACACTAAGAGGGGGTGAGCTGCTCGAGCTCAGTGTGAGTCTGAATTAAGACTAAGAACAAAAATACAGTACCGAAGTCAATATCAAACAACTACATATATATATGCTAAAATAGAAGGTAATTTTAATTTCGAGATCAACGTCCCAACGGAACATAACATTTCAACCACACACCACATCACATACAATTTACTCAGTTATATGTGTTTTCAGTCAGATAGGATGCAGTTAGATAACCAAGCACCCAAAATGCTCAAACAGATGCGTATGAAAAACAGTCAAGCAATAAAACCCACCCATTCAGCCAGCACACCTCTCCGTCCCTCGATCACACCCCATAAGAGCTGATTAAGCTTATCCAACCAAAACACACCACGTAGGACCTCCAAAGGCTCATCCAACGCTACATACCATGTAAAGTCATTTCGGGTTTCCTGGCAACAATGACCTGTCACCCCGGGTTGCCTGGCAACGATGGCTTATCAAAATGCAGTTACACTGCCAAAAAGTATAACGATACGCAGCAAAGCTATCGCACATGCCGTACAGTACGATAAACCGCTGTACAAACAAGCTTGCAGTTGAACTACTAGATTAGAATAGAATCAGTCTCCCTTCTCTTCGCAATCCAACCCAAAATACTTTATGCAAGTGTATGTGTGTGATAAACTATAATATATACATATTTTTATCCCATGCTTGGCATGATTTATCATAAGATTTAGTGAATTTGATGCTCCTAATCCTTTAAATTCATGTTTTATACTTAGGTGAGCATAGGAAGGTGAAAAGAGTAAGAAACGGGACAAAAACAAACAAAATGGGCTTATATTAGTATTTCACACGGCCTAGGCACTTCCACATGGGTAAACCACAAGCCCGTCTGAGGCACACGGGCAGGTCACACTCCCATGTGTCATGGCCGTGTCAACTAAAAACCAACTAAGAATTACACACGGCTTAAGCACCTTCACACGGCGTGACCCTGTCGAGCCCAAGTCTAATTCTACTTGGAAAAGGCTAATTTGGAGGATTTTGAAGCATTCCAAAGTCTATATAATCACCCTAGAAGAGGATTAAAAGGGGGGATACGCAGTGTAGGAAGTAAAAAATACTCAAGGACAGCCATCAGAATCAGCTCGGAAGTAGGATCTACTTCAAGACTGAAGATCTCCATTCAATTTCCTTAGAAGTTCTTTGGGTTTCTTTATGTTTTGTTGTTTTCCAAATTTTGAGATGTTTTTCGTTTTTATGAACTAAACTCCCTAAATACCTAAGGGAGATGAAACCTAAGACGAATCTTATTACTATTTGAATTATATGATAAATACTTGTTCTTATTCTTAATTGTGAGTTTTAACCCTTGCTTTAATATTCCAGGATATTAATTCAAGTTTTTGATGGGCTTATTCAGTGGAGCAAAAGTCCCTGTTTAAGAGTAGATCATTCATAATTAAGCAGAGTTGCATGCAATCCTAGAGATAGGATGACATAAATCTGCCAGATTAGAGTCAAATCTAATAAGGGAAATCATAGATCGAGTTAATGCGACAATAGGGGTTTTAATTAGAAAGAGATTTTGATTAATCAACCTAGAGTTAGTTATTTTTAGTCTCGAGAGAGATATTAATATAAATCAGGGATTTCTACGGATTAAGTCAAGTGAATAAATCGTCTAATTCAGAAGTAATAAATGAAGTCTAGGTGGATTCTTCCTTGGGTATTGTCTTCTTCATCGATTTTTTAAAAAGTATTTTCCAACTTTAATCTCTACCGTAATCTTAGTTAATTAGATAATTAGTCTTAGTTAAAACATCCTTTTTAATTATTAAGCTAGATAATAAAAAAATAGTAATTTCTAGTACTTTTAGTCCTTGTGGATATGATATTTTCGGTCTCACCATAACTATACTATTGTTCGATTTTTAGTTAGTTTAGCGACCATCAGCATGCACATAAACTCGTAGAATAGTGACACTTTAACAGACAATCAGACAGAACAGTTATGCAACCACACTCCACATTTTAGATTCAGAATTTGACATCTCATACAATCTTCAGAAATATCGAAACTTAAACACCTTCACTAAATCTTAGCTAAGGATTGAGGCACACAATTACATTTTCAGAACAAAAACACACACAAGCTAAAATTTGGTGCCTTAGGACCACACGCCTGTGTGCTCTGGCCGTGTGGTAATACCTAGGACGTGTGGGAGGTCAAACACCTGTATGAGGAGGGGCACACGCCGGTGTGAAGAATGGCACAAGGCCATGTGACTGAAGCACACGCCCGTGTGGACCAGGGACATGGCCGTGGGAACAGGCCGTGTAACTCTTTGTCCATTTGCACTAAATTTGAATACAGGGTTGACACGGTCGTGTAGGGTCTCACACGCCCGTGTGCCCAGTAGACATGGCCGTGTGTCCAAAACACATGCCCGTGTAGGATCCCTAAATCCTCAAATTGACCACACGACAGTATGGCCAGCCGTGTGGCACCAAATCACTCAAACCTTAATTCCTAAACATACACACCGGGTGCCCAAGGGACACGATCGTGTGAAAATTGAAAAAATCCCTAAATTGGCCACACAGCCATGTGACTCCCAGATCAGCCGAAAACCCTAATTCCCAAAAGAACACGGCTGTGTGCATGGGCACACGCCCATGTGGCTACCTTTATGGTCACGAAACCACCCTAAAACAGCCCCAAAAATACGCTTTCAGCCACGAAACACTCTCCCGCCCTCGATAGTTTGAAAATATGCCAACTTATGCAAATTATAAGCCTTACACAGCGGTAAAACATCAGAATTAACAAGTTACAAACACTCATGTACACGATGTTGACTTTTGATAAAGTCAAAAAAGAATTCTTAAACAAAATAGAAGAGGATACGAAGCCTACACCTGATTTGATGGCGGAGGAGCGACTTCTTCAAAATGTGCGCAGTGAAACCATTTCCCAAGAGAAAGAAAGAAAAATCAAAGAAAAAAATAAAACAAACAAGAGAAGGAAGAAAACAACATTCCCTTTTTCTGTCCCCCTCCCCCAAAAAAATAACTCATCAAAATAACAGAATTTGAGTTAAAAATTAATAACTATTTTATTCCAAAACAAATGGAAGATGTAAAGGAAAATATCTCCCCACTACACATTGGAGACTCGAACTCGAGACCCCAGACTAAACTAACACTTAATCAACCAACAGACTAGATGACCCATTCTGACACTTAAATGCGTCACCAAACACAATAGCGCAATCTCCTAACTGACCCTAACCACAAAAATTCAAAACTTCTAGCCCCAAAATTCGAGGCGTTACAAACATCTAGCACTTATCAATGGTAACTTTCAAAATTACGCATAGAATCAAAAACTAATGAAATAGATAGTTGGGCCTAATTGTAAAAGTCTTAAAAACACAAAAATTACAGGAAAAAGACAAGAATTAAACTTACATGAAGCTAAAATATGAAAACCAGCCTTAAGAGCTTTTCAATGGTGTTTTTTAACAGAAAATTTGATGAAGAAAATATCTAAAAACTTTTAGAATTTTCAATTTGATATTTAAAATTGCATTATTTCCAATTTTGCCCTTTTTATTACATCATTTTTGTCATTTTTCTATACCTATGCCGCCCCAGCCACTCCACTTAGGCCCAACTACTCTTTAAGTCCCCCTTATTTACTATTTGGACTATTTAATCACTATTTATTTAATTAACAAAATTTTTACCTTTTTCAATCTAGTCCTTTTTACTTAATTAATTATCAAAACGTTAAAATTTTCTACAAAACTTTAATATTAACTTAATGACACTCCGCAAATATTTATAAAAATATTTACGGTTCGATTTATGAAATGGAGGTCCCAATACCTCGTTTTTGAAACCACTTAACTTAATAATTCTTCTAAAACACAAATCACTATTTCAAAAGTCTTCCTAAAATCACATTTAACTTATAATTACTAAACAATAAAATTTTCGAACTGTAACACCCCTTACCCGCATCTGACGTCGGGACAGGGTACGAGGCATTACCAAAAACACACACAATCATTCATGCAAAACTGAGCTATAATTTTTTTTCAATTCAACTTCAGTCATACATACACAATTCGTCCCTAATATGGGCCTATGAGACCCAAAACAGCCATCGAAAAAGGATTGAGACTAAATCGGGAACTTTTAGAAATGTTTGAGAAATTTTCCCTAATACAGAGTCACACGCCCGTGTGAGACAGGGGACATACCCGTGTGCTCTCGACACGCTTGTGTCCTCCAGCCATGTAACTTTCTGACTATGATGTCAGCACCAATTTAGGGTCACACGGCCATATCACATGCCTATGTGGCCAGACCGTGTGGTCAATTAAAATTAAATGATTTTTTCATAAAAAGGTGCAGACTTCACATGGCCAAAGTACACACCCATGTGGGTAGGCCGTGTCTCTCACACGGCCAAGACACACGCCCGTGTCTTAGCCCGTGTGTTTACTACTGAGCATACTGACTTGCAAAATTAGGGTGCAAGGGACACACGACCATTCAGCATGCCCATAGGATAGACTGTTTGTCACACACGGCCTAAACACATACCTGTGTGTCTACCCGTGTGGACAATTTAAAGGTTATTTTCCAAGCCAATTGCCACCCTTAATCACTCATGCACTTAAGCATATTTCATAGCATGCAACATGACATACTTAGACACTCAATATTCAACACCATAGCACTTTCATCTCTTTATAATATCATCCTATTGCACATTCCCTTAATCACACCATTTGGAAGCATTCTATACAAACTTCATGCATATCAACTTAATTATCAAAATTTCAAGTTGTACATTTATAACTATTGTGATATTAGGTTATTAAACCATTCCTTATCTCCTAGTATTTAATCCATATGTCTTCATACATTCATCAAGCAATTCATATCCCACATCATCAAGACAATATCTTATCATATATCCATCACACAAACCACATAGCACATCATCAAGGCATCAACACATGCATGGATGAACAATTAGATATTACAACCCAAGAGTTAATCATGAGCCATATCACATGGCTATTACAAAATGAATCATCAACATCATAAGCCTTCACAATTTGGCCAAATAGCATGACACATATCACAAAATGACCAAGTCCCCTATACATGCTATACTCAAAATAACAAATTCACTATACCCAATATTCTTTTGATAGTGTGATCGAATGCTCCGACAACTTTCGATCCCCGAGCTAGCTTGGTGGAACTAAAAAGGATGGAAAAGAGAGGGGAGTAAGCATTTAAGCTTAGTAAGTCCACATGCAAATAATATGCAATATTAGTAAACCATAATCATACAAGACATAATAACATAAACACAAGATTATTCATCATTCAAGCATTCTAATTCATTTATCAAGTAGTTATATATATGTATGAATGTACTTTCTCGTCACATATCATCCTTTAACAAGGCATCACTCATGAGTATAACATATGTACCTGTACATACCCGTAGCATATCAACTAACTTTACCTTCATTACCATGCCCGTCTTGGGACTTTCATCGCATCATCCATTATAATACCCGTTGAACACTCAGAATACTATTAGATACACGGAAACATGCACATAAGTGCCACATAAACATATATAGCCGAAGCTACCTCATATCATGAAACGCTCGCAATGAAGCTACTCACGGGCTTGCTCATATAAGCTATCGATCAAAGTGTAACTACACGGTTGCTCACAAAAGCTGTCAGGTATCTGACCACTCAAGGATTACCTAGCCACTGGTAGGACACATAAGACCATTGCTCGAAACTCAATCACATGTATCACATCCATTATGAACTCGGACCACTCAACGAGCTCAAATGCCACATATATCACGAACACGGACCACTCAACGAGTTTGGACTTCTTAATTCCTAGGGACATGCCACTTGTATCCTAAACTATTCCTAAGGTTCAAACGAGGTTTTTCTGACTTGCACATTACACCTTTATTGCACTTGCTCGTGACGTTGTGGATAACGACCATAATATCATTCATGCTTAAAATAGTACCATTAGACATAACATACATAATAAGCAATAAAATAATTATCACATAATGTTAACACCACATAACATACCACCTTGCCACATTATTTACACATGTACTTACCTCGGTACAAAAATGATGGTAATCGAGCCTAATCGTTGTATACCTTATTCTTCCCTCGATTAAGACTTGGTTCACATTTTTCTTGATCTATAATGCCAAATTTAACTTGTTTATTGATCACATTACTCAAATCTATCCATAATTCACACTTTGGTAAAATTACCTTTTTACCCCTATCTTTCCACTTATTTACGATTTAGTCCCTAGGCTCGTAAAATGAAATGCATACATTTTCTTGGTTACCCAAACCTAGCCAAACCTTTACTATGCTCATACCAGCCTATATTTTCCTTTATTACACATTATTACTACCCACTTTTACACTTTTACAAACAAGTCCCCTTTTTAGGTGTTTTCACTAAAAATCACCTAGTAAAAGATGTTTACCTTGCATCAAACATTTATATTCTTCCATTAATCAAAAAAATACATGCATGTTACACATGGGTCAAATTTCATACTTGAAACCTAGCTCAAAATATAGCTAGAAATGGATAGATCATGCTTCAAACATTTCAAAAATGCAAAGAATATTAGAAACGGGGTTAGGATTGACTTACAATCAAACTTGAAATGTTGAACAAAACCCTAGCTATGGCTATTGATAAATTTGGCTAGCACTTGGAGAAGATTGACACATTTTTATTTGATTGTCCCTTTTTATTCTTTTAATTACCAAATGGCCAAAATGCCCTTAGAATCTTTCTTTCAAATTTTTCTTATGTATGCCCATTTTTGTCCAAAATTATAAAAATTTGTCAAATTGCTAATTAGGACCTTCTAATTCATAATCTAAAGCAATTTCATGCTTAAATATTCTAGAATGCAAGTTTTGCATCTTATTCAATTTGGTCCCTAAAATTCAATTAGACATTTTATGCATAGAATTTCTTTATGAAACTTTCACATAAGCATGTATTCATATCATAAACCTCATAAGAATCATAAAAAAATTATTTCTATCTAGAATTTATGGTCTCAAAACCACTGTTTCGACTAAGCCCTAATTTGGGATGTTACAACTCTACCCCCTTTAGGGATTTTCGTCCCTGAAAATGTTACCGTTAAAAAGGTTTGGGTATTGTTTCCTCATGGCCTCTTCGGGCTCCCATGTAGATTCTTCAACCCCATGTCTTTTCCAAAGAACTTTCACAAGAGTAACACTTTTATTTCTCAATTACTTGACTTCTTGAGCCAAGATCTTAATCGGTTTCTCACCGTAAGTCATATCCGGTCTGATTTCAACCTCTGTCGGTGCAATCACACGAGAAGGATCGGAACTATATCAGTGCAACATGAACACATGAAACACATCGTGAATCTTTTCAAACTCAGACGACAAAGCCAACTGGTATGCTATCAGTCCTATCCTTTCGGTAATCTCATACGGTCCTATAAAACGAGGACTCAACTTGCCCTTTTTACTAAATCTCAAAACCTTTTTCCATGGAGATACTTTCAAGAATACTTTATCATCGATTTGATACTCAGTTTCTTTTCTTTTTAAATCCATATACAACTTTTGTCTATCCGAGGCCGCTTTCAAACAATCACGAACTACTTTCACCTTTTATTCGATTTCCTTAATCAAATCACCATGAATCTTATTCTTCTTAAGTTCAGTCCAGTACAAAGGTGTACGACATTTACGTCCATAAAATGCTTCATAAGGTGCCATTTTCAAACTCGACTGATAACTATTGTTGTAGGCAAATTCAACCGAAGGTATGTACTTTTCCTAAACCTTGGAATTCAAGAACACAACATCTGAGCCTATCTTCCAGTGTTTAAATTACTCTCTCAAATTGTCCATCAATCTGTGGATGAAAAACGGTACTAAAACTCAGCTTTGTACCCAAAGCTTCTTGTAACTTCTTCTAAAACAGCGAAGTGAACCTCGGGTCTCTATCCGAAATTATCGATAAAGGTACTCCATGAAGTTTCACAATCTCGGAAACATACAATTCAGTTAACTTATCAATTGAATAATCAGTGCGTACCGGTATAAAATGGGCCAATTTAGTTAATCTGTCAACCACAACCCACACGGTATCCTTCTTTCTTGGTGTCAATGGTAAGCCTGTCACAAAATCCATAGTAATTCGTTCCCATTTCTATTCGGGAACCAAAATGGACTGAAGTAAACCTGAGGGTACTAGTGTTCGGCCTTTACTTGTTGACAAATCAAGCATCTCGATACAAACTCGGATATATTTCTATTCATACCATTCCACCAACACATTTTTTAAAGTCATTGTACATTTTCGTGCTACCTAGGTGAACTGAAATATTTCGAATCAATTCAGTATTATTCGAAACACAAATTTTACTATGGAACCTCAAACAAACATCAGAGTCTGCCTGAAAATCTGATTCGCTGCTCGACTCACACTGAGCTTTCTTTGCCTATAACTCTTTATCAGCTTTCTGAGCATCAAAAATCTGTTGTAGAAAAGTTGGCCTAGCTTTCAACTCTGCTAAAATTGCACCATCATGAGACAAGGTCAGTCGTGCGTTCATAGCTCTCAAAGCAAATAAAGGCTTTTTACTCAGGGCATCAATGACCATATTTGCCTTACCATGGTGATAATCAATCACAAGCTCATAGTCTTTTAACAATTCAAGCCATCTTCATTGTCTCAAATTCAAGTCCTTTTGGGTCATCAAATACTTAAGACTTTTATGATCTGTATAAACATGACATGTCTCTCTGAATAGATAATGTCACTAAATCTTCAAAGCAAATACAATGGTAGCTAACTCTAGATCATGCGTAGGATAGTTCTTCTCATAGGGCTTCAGTTGTCTCGAGGCATGAGCTACTACCTTGACTTCTTGCATAAGCACACAACCTAGTCCACTCAAGGACGCATCACTATAAATCACAAATTCTTTCCCTAATTCCGGTTGTACTAACATTGGTGCCTCGGTTAATAACATTTTCAATTTCTCAAAGCTCTGCTGACATTTTTCTGACCGTTCAAACTTGACATCTTTTTTGAGTAATCTCATTATAGGAGTGGCTATCATAGAGAATTCTTTCACAAATCATCTGTAATAACCAGCCAAACCCAAAAAGCTCCTAACTTTAATTCCATTCTTTGGCGGTTTCCATTCAACAATAGCAGAAATCTTACTGAGATCAACTCGTATTCCATTTTCACATTTCAATTCCATAACTTTCTGTCTACAATTCACTATAGCATCATGTAGTGTCAGCCAATCCATACCCAGTATGACATCAAATTCATCAAACAATAACAACATCAAGTCGACCAGAAAACAATGATCTCTAACCATCAAAGGGCATTTCTTACATACTTTATCAACTATCACATGCTTTCCAAATGGGTTTGACACCTTAATCATAATTTCTATAAACTCAACAGGTATATTCATACTAGATTGCAATTTCATACACACATACAAATGAGTGGAGCTAGGGTCTATCAAAGCAATAACATTAGTATCATAGAAAGAAAAATTACCAGTGATCACATCAGAAGAAGTTGCATCTTCACGTGCACGTATGGCGTAGGCTCTAGTCGGAGCTCTAGCTTCAGACCTTACTGCTGAATCTTGTGTCACATTCTTACTACTGGACCCATTCTCGACATTTCTCGAGGGTCTTCCCCTAGAAGCTACGCCACTCGGTCTTGGACTCTGAAATCTTTCTTTCTCCATCATCTCGGGACAATCCTTAATAAAGTGGTTTAAAGAACCACATATAAAACAAGATCCTTCACTCACTATACAGTTGCCAGAATAACGTCTACCACATTGCTGGAATTCAGCCTTGGAAGGTTTAGCATGACCCACACTAGCCATGGATGTGGCCTGAGATATAAAGCCTGAATTCTGCTTTCTTCGATTCTCGTATGAATGTCCAGCTAACACATACGAAAGAGAGTACATCTCTCTAGATTTTTTAGACTGAGATGGAAATGAGTTACTCGTATGCCTCTTCCTTGTATCCCTAGCCTTAGACTCGACTTTCCTATTTCTTTAATTAGTTCTTCGACTTTACAAGCCCCCTCAACAAGTACCACAAATTCTTTCAACTCAAGAATACCCACTAACGTCTTTATGTCTTCATTAAGTCCATCTTCAAATCTTCTACACATCTTAACCTCGAAAAATATACATTTTCGAGCGTACTTACTGATTCTGACAAATTCTCTCTCGTATTCATTAATCGTAATACGGCCCTGCTTCAAATTTAGAAATTCCTTACGCTTCTGATCGATAAACCGTTCACTAATGTACTTCTTTCGGAATTCCCCTTGAAAGAATTCCCAAGTAACCCTCTCCGGAGGTACCACAGATATTAGTGTTCTCTACCAGTGATATGCTGAATCTCTCAATAAAGATATGGCATATTTTAAGCACTCTCCGGGTGTACAGGATAATTCATCAAATACCCGTATTAAATTTTCTAGCCAGAACTCTGCCCTCTCAGGGTCATCATTGGCATTTGCCCTAAATTCTTCAGCACCATGCTTCTGAATCTTATCAACAAGTGTTCTAGAGAATCTCATAAAATCTATACCTTGAGGCATCACGGGTGTGGGTTGAGGATTACGGGGAGGTGGGGGAGGTTGAGCGTTCAGGTTCATTCGAACGAACTCTGTATACCATGTATTCATCATATAGAGAAAGGCCTCTCTGCCTCCTTCTCCTCTACTGATAGTTTCGGGTCTACTCTCGGATGGCACCGCTCCTTCAGCTAGAGTAGGTTTGTTACTTTTTACATCATCCGCCACTGCTCTGTCGGGATCCATTTGCTATATGAAAACACATTTTAATATTGTCAAGAGTCGTCACGCAATCATTATATATATGTATGGCATACATAGCTAAACTCAAATACGCTAGGTTAGTACAAAAATCAAACTAAACTATAGCTCTGATACCACTAAATGTAACACCCCTTACCTACATCTGATGCCAGGACAGGGTACGAGGCATTACCAAAAACATACACAGTCATTCATACAAAACTGAGTTATAATTTTTTTTAAATCAATTTCATTCATACATACACAACTCGTCCCTAATATGGGCCTACGAGACCCAAAATAGCCATTGGACAAGGATCGGGACTAAATCGGGAACTTTTAGAAAAGTTTGGGAAATTTTCCCTAATATAGAGTCACACGCCTGTGTGCCCTCGACATGCCCGTGTCCTCTAGCCGTGTAACTCTCTGACTTTGACATCAGCACCAATTTAAGGCCACACGGTCGTATCACATGACCGTGTGGCCAGACTGTGTGGTTAATTTAAATAAATGAATTTATCATAAAAAGGTGCAGACTTCACACGGCCAAAGTACACACCCATGTGGGTAGGTCGTGTCTCGCACACGACCAAGACACACGTCCGTGTCTTAGCCCATGTGTTTACTACTGAGCACACTGACTTGCAAAATTAGGGTGCAGGGGACACACGACCATTCAACACGCCCGTGGGACAGACCGTGTGTCACACACGGTCTAGATACATGCCCGTGTGGATAATTTGAAGGTTATTTTCCAAGCCAATTGCCACCCTTAATCACTCATGCACTTAAGCATATTTCATAGCATGCAACATGACATACTTAGACACTCAATATTCAACACCATAGCACTTTTACCTCTTTATAATATCATACTATTGCACATTCCCTTAATCACACCATTTGGAAGCATTCTATACAAACTTCATGCATATCAACTTAATTATCAAAATTTCAAGTTGTACATTTATAACTATTGTCATATTAGGTTATTAAACAATTTCTTATCTCCTAGTATTTAATCCATACATCTTCATACATTCACCAAGCAATTCATATCCCACATCATCAAGATAATATCTCATCATATATCCATCACAAAAACAACATAGCACATCATCAAGGCATCAACACATGCATGGATGAACAATTAGATATTACAACTCAAGAATCAATCATGAGCTATCACATGGTTATTACAAAATGAATCATCAACATCATAGGCCTTCACAATTTGGCCAAATAGCATGATACATATCACAAAATGACCAAGTCCCCTATACATGCTATACTCAAAATAACAAATTCACTATACCCAGTATTCTTTTGATAGTGTAATTGAATGCTCCGACAACTTTCGATCCCCGAGCTAGCTTGGTGGAACTACAAAGGATGGAAAAGAGAGGGGAGTAAGCATTTAAGCTTAGTAAGTCCACATGCAAATAATATGCAATATTAGTAAACCACAATCATACAAGATATAATAACATAACCACAAGATTATTCATCATTCAAGCATTCTAATTCATTTATCAAGTATTTATATATATGTATGAATGTACTTTCTCGTCACATATCATCCTTTAACAAAGCATCACTCATGAGTATAACATACGTACCTGTACATACCCGTAGTATATCAACTAACTTTACCTTCATTACCATGCCCATCTTGGGACTTTCATCGCATCATCCATTATAATACTCGTTGAACACTCGAAATACTATTGGATACACGGAAACATGCACAGAAGTGCCACATAAACATACGTAGCCAAAGCTACCTCATATCATGCAATGCTCGCAATGGAGCTACTCACGAGTTTGCTCATATAAGCTATCGATCAAGGTGTAATTACACGGTTGCCCACAAAAGCTGTCAGGTATCTAACCACTCAAGGATTACCTAGCCACTGGTAGGACACACAAGACCATAGCCCGGAAATCAATCACATGTATTGCATCCATTATGAACTCAGACCACTCAACGAGCTCGGATGTCACATATTTCATGAACCTGGACCACTCAACGAGTTCGGACTTCTTAATTCCTAGTGACATGTCACTAGAGAAAGGGTTATAGTGGCTTTAGTGAAATATTTTGACCTTGAAACTGCATTAGATGGATGTTAAATTAATGGTTTCTAAATGGTAACATTGATCATACATTTATATGGTGCAACTAGAAAACTTTGTGTCTGATTATGCAAATTTAATGATTTTCAAATTAAAAAAACATCATTTATGGGCTTAAGTAGACTTCTCGTCAATAGTATTGTAAATTTTACCCAATGATTATCTCATTTAGTTTAAAGATGAATTTGATAGATAATTGTATATACCACAAGTTCAGTGGAAGTAAGGTTCTATATTTTGTTTTATATGTTAATGGCATATTGCTTGTCAATAATAAGTTAAGTCTCGACTAATACCCCAAGAATGATTTTGAGATTAAGGAAATGTATAAGATTTCCTACGTCTCAAGAGTGAGGAGTCTAGTGTATGCTCAAGTATGTACGTATCCAAACATTGCATACGTTGTTGGGATGTTAGAAAAATATTTAAGCAACCCTTATTTGGACCGTTAGATAGTAGCCAAGAAGGTTTTAAGGTATCTTTAGAGAACAAAAGATTACATGCTCACATATCGGATGTTTGGTAAGTTAGAGATCATCAGGTATACAGACTCCGATTTTGATGGAATATTGATGCAAAATTTTGTCACTAGGTGCAAATTGTGGCAATAATTAGTAGTCCTTTATTCCAATAACAATAGAAGCACATCAAAGTTAAAACACATAGACTTTAAGTTCCTAGTTGTTAAAGTAAAAATTCAGAGTGGTTAGGTGCCTATAAAACATATTGGGACAAACTCCATGATTGAAAATCAGCTTACTAAGGGATTATACCTAAGGTTTTTCATGAGCATACTGCTCATATAAATGTGATGTCATTTAAGGATATTTGATTTTAGTGGGAGTTTGTACTTTTAAATGTTTTTATGTTATAGACACATTTTAAGTTATTTCAGTTTACGAATATTAAATTTATTTTCTGTAGAAATAAAGTTTATTTGGTTTATTCACACTCTGATTTTGGTAAGGTTTAATCTCACTAAGGAGGACCAATTGGAAATAGACATGTTTAGATCATGTTGCATGTAATTTCCATGCTACACATCCATACTTGATCTATATTATTTAGTTGTGTTAATATATGTGATCCAGGATAAATTTAGTTATGATATATGTAATGAAAGTCGTCTTGTCTCTATGTTAACATAATTAATGGACGAGATTGTTCAAAATACCTTTTTGGATGTGATAGTAAAGTTTTGAGCTCATAAGGTTATATAATGACATGTAATTATAGAGTAATTAATATATGTGGTCCAAATGGGAGATTGTTGGAAATTATGGACATCACATGTATAATAAGGGTAATTACATGTTATTATTTACTATTGTAATAGGTTAGCCCAGATTAAAAGTGATCTAATTTGGTTAAGGTTTATTGTTCTTTAATTATTAAATAAAGTATGGGTCAAATATGTGTAGATACTCTAGTAACTAATTTCTAATTGATGATGTACTGATTGAAAATTAGGGCTAATGTGTCAAAGTTATATATTAGGGTTATGGTCCCCAAATTACACATAAGATATCTTTTCTAATACCCCATCTTTAAAAAAGAGAGAGCCACCTTTCTAAATTACTTATGTGCTAATTTGGAAGATCAAAACCGTAAGATTCATAAATTTTAAGAAATTGATGAATTCAGGTACGCTTCCACATCTTGTTTTGTTCTTGATTTATTATTGATGATTTGACATGACAAATCCTGATTTATGGTTTGTTAAGTTTTATATCATATATTATTTTACGGTTCTAACATAGGAATTTAACGAGCCTTACCACAACACCCAACACTTATTGATAATTTTATGATATGTGTAACACCCCTAACTCATATTCGTCGCCGGAACAAAGTTACAGAGCATTACTAAAGTTTACAGATAAAAAATAGTTAATTTATAACATTTACTATTCATATCAGAAATCAATCATATTCAATCATAATGTCCCTTGTATAGGCCTCGAGGCCCAAGATATGCTTTAGAAACAAGTCGGGACTAATCCGGGAAGTCAGAGAATTTTTCGCAAAATTTCAAAATTTTTCCCAATCTTGTCTTCCACCTACATTAACATTTAAACACATTCACCAACCAATTCAAGACATTAAAATCAAGCCAAAACTAAGTCTTATGCATGACATATTATCACATATGTTCAAGTGTTCAAACTTACCAAAAACACATTTATGCATATAGGCATATTTTATCAATTATGCTAACTCAAAATCATTCATCAATAGGTTTAAATACTTTCCATCATATAACCATTTCAAACACACACATCAAACATGTTTAAGCCATATATTTACATCTCAAAATGTACCAACACATGCCATACCAATGGCTAGTTTCAACCAAATATTTATATGCCATCATTTGGCCAATTTAACTATACATGCCATTATATCCTAATTAAAGTTTGCTATTTATACCAAAAAGAGCTGAAGGAAAGTGTGATCTTGCTCCGACCCGCTTCCAACCTTTACGAGCTTCCAGTATTATAAAACAGAAGAGATAAAATAAAGTAAACTTTTAAGCTTAGTAAGTTCGTTTAACAGGAAATTAACTTACCATTCATTTACTTTTAAAATAAGCATACAAAATGCATCCAAATCAATTTAATCAATACCGTAACCACACATCCTCATCAACAAGTTAGTCATGTATTTCATGTGAATAATAAGTACAAAGGTGAGCTCATCACATATCATATTTCCATGTGTTTACAAGTAAATACGATTAATGATTCATTAAGAATTCATCTTAACTTATATCAAAATTTCACCCATTGAATCATTTGAAATCTCGATGGATACATGAGTAGTACACCCAAAGTGTACAACAATGTAAATTCGTCAACTTATATTCGGGGGTGCTCATAAAAGCACATAAATGAGAAGCTTATTCGGGCTAAAACAAGAAGTTCATAAGAGCCATATTCAGGAAGCTTATGCGAGCCTATAACGGGTAGCTCCGAAGAGCCATTACTCAGGATGCTCCAGATAGCCATATATCGAGACACTCATAAGAGCTGTGGTGTGTCCACAACACATACAAGATCACGACTGATCGGGATGATTCGAAGAGCTATAACGAAAAGCTCGCAAGAACCATATAACGGGAAGTTCATGAGAGCTAATAATGGGATGCTCTTTCGAGCTATTGTGTGTCAGCAACATATGCAAGACCACAACCAATACAGGAACTCTGTATCCAATCGAATTTCATGTATTCAAGCGAAATTTATTATTCATTGGGTATTGTCGGATTTATGATTAGTTTCATATACATAGCAATTATACAATTCACATATACAATATTTAATTCAAACATATAATTGTACACAATTTAGTTATTCGAACTTACCTCGGCAATATTTGTGTTCGTAGGCTACTAATCCTATACTTTTTTGTTTTCCTCGATCCAATTACGTACTAGGTCTTTCCGGATCTATATGAGTAAATTTAACATCAATTTAATACATTTCATATTCAATTGAATCCAATTTACATCTTAGGCAAAAGTATCATTTTGCCCCTATACTTTTAATTAATTTCAATTTCGTCTCTAGGCTCGAAAAATAAAATTCATGCAATTTAATCCTTATTCCAAGCCCAGCTGATTTTTACATATAACAATAACAGTCCATGTATTTCACAAAAATTAGAATTTTTCCATGAACCATAATTTCATGAAAATTTCCTTTACAAAAGTTGTTTATCTATCAACAACCTTTCCATTTCTACCATAAAACTTTATAATTCATGCATATTCATTCATGAAAAAACTTTAATACTTTGATAACTTTACAAATTAATCCCTAAAATAGCTAGATTAGGTTATTACGATCTCGAAAATATAAAAATTATTAAAAATGGGACAAGATTGTTTACCAAATTAAGCCAAAAAAGCTTGCTTGGGTTTTTTTTTTCTCTTAGTTAGAATTTCCATGTATTTTTAATTTGGGGAAGATGATGAAATAAGATGATATTAGATTATTATCATCTTTAATAATTTCAATTTCCAATTTAGTCCCTTTCTTTATTTAATTTTTCATGGATAAATCGTCACACTTATCTAATAGCTCCTCTTAATGGTCTATTTGCTACATAAGGACCTCACGTTTTGAACTTCATAGCTATTTAATACTTATAGCTACTAGAACTCAACTTTTGCATTTTATGCATTTTGGTCTTTTCTATCAAATTAAACATGTAATTGGTAAAATTTTCATAACAAAGTTTTCATACGTCTTTCCTATCATAATGCAGACCATGCAATAATATTAAAATAATTTTTCTTTTGGGCTCAGATTTGTGGTTCTGAAACCACTATTCTGATTTCTCTAAAAACGGGCTATTACAGTATGTTTAGTTTCAAAAGTAGCATATTTTGTTGACCACTTTTCCAGTTTCTTTTTAACTATATTTAGCTGATTATTGTTCTTTAGATTCCTTTAGCATTCTTTGCTTTAAAACAATTTCTATATCATAAATCACTATAATTTGTTTCAACATTTTAAAAGCTTGCTTTATAATTTGGTCTGGCTAATTTTGTATGGTTTTGTCAATGCAAGTTCTCTCCCACAGTTAATTGGTCATTTCTTGTTGAAAATTTCCAAGTTGAAAATTTCGAAGTCTCCAATTGACAGACACAGAAGGTGTGGATAAAAGAAGGGCATTCATTATAAGTCTCAATATGGCTAATATGTGGTTACAAGCTTATGGTTTACCGTTGAAGTGTTATAACTCAATTATTAACTTATTGATCATATGATCATCTTAAAACCTAACAACCCTATTTGTAATATGTGAATTGGCAGTGATTTATTGTGAATCAATTGTAAAAGAAACAGATTGCATCAAAAAGTTTCACATTCGAGTGGGATATTAATGTTACAAGACCCTTAATGTGGTCTCATTTAATGGACCCTGATGGAAACCCCATTTGGGGTCTTTGTAAAATATGTGCTTCTGTCTCTATTTTGCTACTGTGTTTTCTACTGTCAACAAACCTGAAACTACCGAAACTTTTATAACTATTCTATACAGACAAATACTTTTTTTTTACCTCGAAAAATTCAGTTTAAAATTGAATACTACACCAGGCCTGACGAAATCTCATCTCATATCATATTCTCGTTTCAAATTCCAACTAATGTCGGCCAAGGAATCTCCATAAGGGCTCAACACAAGTCTGCAAAATGTAAATCCATTACTCAGATTATAAAAGTGTACTCAAACAACATTTTGTAAACAAAACCATCACTCTACTAATCATATGAACAAGGCTAGGAAGTGCTGATATATACCTGAATATTTTACGAGTCAATCAGATTTTTTCCCGGTAACAATCTGGAAGATTTGTAGACCCCTGCTAAATGCTTCATTGAATAAGATCCTTGTCTGCATTGATTGAAATCCAGGCATCCATGACAAACATGCCACGGGGGCCATAACAATCACCCCAAATAGTATATCATATAGTCGAGCCACATACACAACAGATTCCCAAAGCCTCGTAAACTGTAGAAAGGGCCGAAGCACTTGGGCGATCGATATAAGTCCCCAGCCAGTAGGAATAAAAGCTAATAAACTGGTGAAGATGTCAATAAATTTGAAGGAAGTAAACTCAAGCAGTGCAATTATAACGAGTACTCCGAAAACAATGACCAGGAACTGAACCAGCCGAAAGTAGATATGTTCATTAGCTGCATATTTACCCCAAGCATATGAGATCACCATATAGATTATAAATGCCACAAAAATATAGATCCAGGACAGCAAGTATACATAAATACCGGTACTATTAGCAGCAATTCCCAGTTGATATACCATTCCATACTGGAAAAAGAAAAACCGAATATCTAGAACTATCTCCAGTATCTTTCCCCAGAGGCCAGTTGTTCTTAGATGATCTTGCTCCTCGTACCACCATCGCTCCCAGCTCTGTTCAGCCTTTGCAAAGACACCACCACGATACCATATCCAGTTCATAAATTCATCAAAGTCATCAACAGTCTTTAACCAATCAAAACCAGAAGGATTGAATACAAAAGGTGCCATTATCCATGATAGGACCAGAAACCAACTTGAGATAGTCATAGCTATATAAACAAATGTGTCCTTTGCAACAGGGCTGCGAGATGCATAAACAGTAAGTATGAGCCCAAGCTCAATGGCCTTTATAAAATGGCTGCGAGCATACAATCTGTAATTTTCTGCAAAGCTCTTGTGCTGCACAACAAAACCACGGCCAGTTCCCCGATACTTGGCACCACCATGAAGGACAGTCCGGCCAAAGAAGTGAGTACGGGTTCCCATAGAGAATGTGTAGAAAACTGATGAAAGCTGAAGTTGCATTGTCAAGAAATCCCAGATAGCTTGAAGGAATCCATGCTCAAGGGAATTCTCCACTATCATCGGAAGGGCAGTGAAAATACCAAGTTGGATGATGAACTGTTGATTTAAGATGGCACTAAGTGCTTTATTGTTGTTGCTGTTGCTTGCCAAGGCAGCGATCTCAACACCACTGAGAGCAAGATAAAGTCTGCCCCACAAAAAAGCATATACAGTAAGAATAACCATCAGTGTATTGACAAAAAATCCTACAGTGGTATAAAAGAATGATAACATCCGGAAGAAGTCTAGTCTATGACCCAGTCGATAAACATCTCTGCTGAGAACTTGCTCACCATTCCCACTAGCAACCTTGGCTTCAAACATCGAAATTTGATTCAAACCAACATCCCTTCCCTTCCCAACCTGGATGTATTCATGATGCGAGACATTTCCTCCTCGCAAAGTACAATTAAAGCCAGCAAAAATATCCTCACTAATATTAACCACTCTGGAAGCTTTACTGATCCCACCC
This sequence comes from Gossypium longicalyx, assembly GCA_025698465.1. Lineage (NCBI taxonomy): Eukaryota > Viridiplantae > Streptophyta > Magnoliopsida > Malvales > Malvaceae > Gossypium > Gossypium longicalyx. The sequence continues at coordinate 5,998,819 of CM046998.1, read as the reverse complement.
CGAGTCAAAAACCAAAACCTGTCAAAGATATCTGGATGGCCATAATGCATACGAATTTTCAAAGGATTTGTCAAGACACGCTGTCCTAAAGTGACGAAACTTGTTTCTTGAGCTGACATAAACCAAGCAAGTGATGAAACAGAACCGGTAAAAATGTGTTCCCTGACTCCTAATATGGTGGGCTTTCGTATACCATAGTAGTGTTTGTATTCTTCCAAGAGATTGCGCATTTTCAGTGCCTCCTCAAAGTAATTGTCTTGGTTCATATCAATAGTTTGAACAGCATCACCACGGGTGAAGATGATGGCATGGTTTTGATTCTCTGGTTTGCCCTCTCCAAGCTTCAATGGACCAGGCAATTGGACACGATAGATTTCCACCTCCTTCTGTAATTGCTGATCATACTTCACAAGAACAGAGTAATACTCCTTCTCATCCCTCCCAACTGAAACCTCATCAACATAGGCAACCCGAAGAGCTTCATTGTGTTTCATCAGATACAAGATTTCCTCAGCATGTGGATCCTTTTTGTCCTTTTGAGCCCCATATATTTGACAGGCAACCACATATGTGAATTTCATCAAAGAGACGCCTTTCTCATGGCCTTTAAATAGCAGATTCAGAGAACTACTTGCTCCACCTAAACTCCTGGTAGAAGGTGACATATTAGAGTTGAAACCATCCAAACCAACATCTTCTCCCACAGAACTAAGTTCTCGTATCCCTTCTTTAATATCCATCTCCGAAGCAGAATCAAGGAAGGCCAGCATCTTTAGAGCTCTATAATAGTACATCATTCCTCTGACAGTTCGAGAAAGTGTCTGACCTCTGTAAGATGCCCAGAGCCTCAAATCTCTCAGCCTGGTTGTCCATATCTCATCATCCTTTACCATTCCTTCTCGTCGCATTCTTTCCATGAAATTTTTCCAATCATCATCATATATGGTCTGCAAATAATATAGGATAGAAATCCCATCTTCGTTCTCAGTCCGAAGCTGTTCTTTACTATAGAGCACTTCTTCATTATAGTAAGGGGTGAGGACACTAAAAGCCATCATCTTCTCTACTTGAGGAGCATGAGGGATATTCATGAAAAGTGAATTGCTAAAGAATGCAATTCGCCGTCTAGCCTCAAGATTAACTGGAATATTCTGCATGGAATCCCTGGAAGTAAGAATTGTATGCAAGCGCCTAACCTGCCGGTAGAACTTCTCATCATTGGGGTCAGGCAACTTAACAGCTTTTTCAAACAGCAATCCTGCCATGGCAGCAGGGTCACGAGGTGCCAATCCATCCTCCCTAAGTTGTTCAGTGGTCCTCTGGTCTTTGAAAAAATCACGAACAGCAATCTCATACAGGGCCTGCAAAATATACACCACCTGGCTTGCATCTTTCTTGGGCTTGGTCAATATCTCAACAAGTTGTATCAACTTCAAATGAATCTGGGGTAGAGAAGCCATTTTGAATGTCTTGGTAAACTTCTCAATCTCAATAGAATGATCAATTTCATGAAATAGAACAGCAAAAATGGAATGCTCTTCAGACCTGGCATTGAGGATTTCAAGCATCATGTGCTTGATACTGTCATAAGCTTCAATCACAGCACAACGCCTATACTCGTTCTTGCTGATTTTATGCCAGAGCCACTTATCAGAGGCATCCACCAACTCTTTTGCCTGGCTAAGAGCAAGCAACAACTCATTGCATAGCAAAAAACAAGGCCAACGAATAACCCTAATATTCCAAGAATTGTGGGGCAACTCTAGTAGTTCAACTTCAGCATCAGAGACAATATCTTCTTCCCTGAAAATGTTAATTATCTCATTCCATACCAGAGCAAACTTTCGAGCCTCAACCTGGTTTGACTCGAGCTTCCTGTAAGGTTGCCCCAGCCCATATCTCAGCTTCAACCTACTAATAGCATCATTAAACTTGCTCTTAAATGTTGGTTTGGCATCCAATAACTGTTCTTCTGGCATCAGATTGAACTGCATTGCACTGGCAAAGAACTGAAACCTAAGCTTTAACTGTTGGATGTTTCTAATCTCACCTAAATGCTGTAATAACCCCACTCCTGCTCCCACAAAGGAGGAATAAATTGAATACCAAATTTGGATGTCCATCAAGTAAATAAACACCACAGGCAGCCACAATAAACCAACAGCCAACTTGATACTGCCACCAGGCCACTCATAATCCACATTGTTAAGACCCAACAATTGTTTGGTCGGTTTAATCATGGGTTTAATCTGCAAGAAATAACTAAATGCAAATTTCGTAGCTAAGACCAATACCCAGAACAGAGTATACTTAATATTATCAACTAGCCCTTCCCTCAATCCCCGACCAACAAAACTCTTACTCTGAAACCACCATGTCAACAAGTAAAATATTTTCCAATTGGTCTCCTCTATAAAGTTCCTAACCCAAGGAAGAACAAATAAAGCTAATGCCAATAACTCTGGCAAGACATAAACACATGCAACTAGTAGAAAAAAGACCACCCTCTTACCAGCCTCAACACTCCACCTTCTATCATAGTTCCTCTGCGACCAGATCCTTACATAACAAGCAACAAAAGTCACGATCCAGCCAGCAGCAACAACCGCTTTTAATACCATCCTAAAGCCAAGCCCACAGGTGTCTCTCGAAACACGGCTATATTGCATCCCTACATCTAATATAGCCTGTAAAAGTCTCATCCCACTCCAAGTAATAAATACTGTCAAAACCTTAACTCGAACATTGTTACTTGTCAATGCCTGCCACGGATACCCCTTCTCTTCCCATGCTACAATAATGGCAGCCTGAAGAAACAAAAACAGCATCACCCAAAGCCTATCAAAACTCCTGTAAAGATTCCAAAACGACCTTTGCTCAACGAACCCAGTTTTCCCAACATGTTTACTTCTACTGGAAGTAACAAAAAATTTGCTCCCCACATCAAGCGGCCAGTTGAGTTTCTTAAAACATCTCTTACTCCAAAAATACTCATTCAAATCATCATAATTCCTCCAAGCAGTATGCGGCGCCGTTCCATTCTTGCTATTCTCAACTTCTGCCTTTACAGTCTCGTATATCGGCTTTACCACGCAGTGCAAAAATGCATTTTCTCCCGATAACGACGGCATAACCGGCTGGCCAGTGTTTTCATCAATGTAATCTTCTAAAATCTTGTTTAATTCCATGGCCATGTGATGGAATATGTAGCAGATACATTCAGGCATGAACCGGAGGTTTGCAGATTCGCCCCAGATCAACAAATAAAGCCCCACGTACAGTAATTCACGGCGGTGATCAGAGTTAGAGTGGCCGCTTTTGGAGATCCATACGTTCGATTTCTTTCCTAAATAAGAGCACCAGTTAGTGTAGTTCTTGAGGAGTTTTCGGCGGAACGTACGAAGTACGCCAGCGTCGAGAGTGTCAATATTCTCCGGAGGAGGGTATAGCCGCATCTGAGAGTTGGCCAAGTGGAGGACGAGGTGTTCCCTCTGGTTCTTGACATTGTCGTGCTGGAAACAGAAGAAGAGAGCCAGCCAGTCTAGGAGGTCCATAGCAGGATGCCATTGTCCATGAGGTGGTAGTCGTAGATCTCCAACGGCGCGTAGAGCAGAAGCAACAGCTCGTACTTCGGGGAAACGGAGAGAAGGATGGTCGGCGAGGAGGTTGTGGACAGGTATTATGTTGTAAGGTTCATCTTTAGGCGGAGTGGTCCGGGTCCGACCCGACTTAGACCCGGGACGGTAACGGCGAGGCATTGTATCAAATAAAAAACGAAAATTTTGAAATTAAGGCTTTGGAGATTCAGTTGCAGGAGAAAAGGTGGCGACTTCAGTTTTTTCTTTTCCTTTTATTGAAAAGCAAGATGCTACTAGTAATAGATCTTAAATATGCGTATTAAGCGGCTTTCTAACGCTTTTTAAAAAAAAAAAATTCATTTAATAAGCTTTGTCATTAAATTAATTCATTTAATATAATTTGAGTAAATTATAAGTTACATTTAATTCATTTGATTGTTTTAAAAAATCATTTAATAGTTTCTTTTTTTGGTTACATTAGTTTGTTTAAAGACGTTGGATTATATGGAAATGACCAGTGCTGGTTTAATGTTGTAAGAATATTTCTTTTTTAAATTTAAACGCACTTAATTTTAAACTAACAAAATTTGAGATAAATTATCTCTCAAATTGTATTTTGTTTATTTTATTTAAAAATAAGTAAATTTGTCCATATATATTAAATCAAACAGTAAATTAGTTTTTTTGTTAAAAATTTTAACCATTTCTACTATTAAAAATTAGTTCCACGTTGCATGCCTCATATCACTATCCGGTTATTCCATCAGCCACACCATTTTTTGACAATATAAATAGATGAAATTTTTAACAAAATGACCAATTTAATATTTAATCTAACTCTTAGTACAAAAACTTTTATGGTACTTTTACCGAAATTTTGAATATAAATTATAATACTCTTAATCCTTAAAAGACAAACATATAATGTGGTCAAGCCTCAAATCTATTTGAACTCACAGTGAAAAATTTAATATTTAATATGTTAAAACGAGAATTACATTATAATCATAAAAAATACAGGTAAAATTTTATCGTTTATATCTTTTATCAATTTGACACATTCTTTTTGTTTTTTTAAATTAAATTAAATTATTAATATTTAAAAAAGAGTTAAATTATTATTTTTAAAAAAAATTAATTAAAATATTAAGTTTTTAATTTGGTTGGCATGACAATCTATATAATAATCCGCATATGTTTCATATTAACATGGCACTATTTATTTTACATGTCATGTAAAACGAATTTAAATATTATAAAAATATTCAAGATAAAAATTCACATAAATTAATATGAGATAACATTTTAATCAATATTTTTAAACTCTTTTTTGGAAAATTTTACTCTTTCATAATAATAAAAATAAAGGTGCTTTCGGTTATGGGTGTATTTTCAGACATTGAACTGCAAACACACTTTCCTAAAAGGGGAAATTGAAAAGGACCCCCTCTTTTCAATTGCCTTAAACCAAAATATATAAAAATTCCAATTTTGAAGGTGAAGAAGACGTCAAGCAAACTACAAATTATTTCACAATGGTCCTACCTTCATCTTTTATTATTATTTATTTATTTATTTAATCCTAATATTTTGAATCTATATAACAACACAGATTGTATTTATTCATAAATGAAAGGGAAGCTAATCAAAGTCAGAAGATATTTTTAGAGGTGTTGAAATTAAAATTTAATTTTTAATTGGTTAAATAATTAAATTAAAATTTTATTATTTTTTAAGAAGTCAAAGTGTAATTTTATCTTTAATAATTTAAAATTTTAAAATTTCTAAAAAGTTTAAATGAACAATTTTTCATTTTAAGGGGCGAGTCCTGCGAGCTCCTCTAAATACCCCACTAAAGCTAATGCTAAGCAAAGGTAAATTCATCTTATTCTTAACGTGCAAGACAAGCAATTTGACCACATAACGTATAATATTTGTCTCTACAAACAAAACAATAAAAGGAAATAGAGAGAGGGAGAGGGAGATGGAGAGGGAGAGAGGGAGAGAGAGAGAGAGAGATTAGGTAGGTCAATTAGGGTGCCTCGGTACAACCGAGGCATGATTGATTGGTCACATCAGCGGCACACATTAGGTAGGTCAATTAGTCATGCTTAGGTTACCGAAGCATCTTTTCTTTTTCTTTTTCCTTTCTTTTCTTTTTCTAATAGGCCTTACTTAAAACAAAAATAAGTAGTGCTGCTTGATACACCAATGGCACCAATATTTCTTTTTCATTTTTTCTCTCACCGTGTATACCTATATCTTCACAAGTATTTTTAGAAATACACACTAGTGTTACTTGACACAATGGAGGCACCAATAAGTAAATATTTTCTAGAAATGTCATGATTGCTTAGTGATTGGATAAAAAGTGGGTTGGTGCTGCCAATGTATCAAGCAACACTATGAGGCACAGTAACAAACACCCCATTTTCGTAATTAATTTATCTTCATCCCATTTTTGTATTTAATTAATTTTTTAATAATATTTTTATAAAAAAATCCTTTATTTTGTTTTTCAAAGCCATGATTATCTCTAAATACTTTTGAATTCAGATTCTTTTGAAGTGTCGATTTAATTGGAAGCCCAATTTCGTTTGCAACTTACATGTTTTAAAGGCTCAATTCAAAATTTCAAGCCCACTTTTAAAAATGGCAAGTCCATTTGGTTTAAGCACATTTCATTTTTTATTTGGTCCAAAACCCTTTTTTAACCCATTCTTCAGGGCTCGATAGCCCAACTTGTTTTTCAATTGTGGCCATTGTTTTTGAATCCTAGTCTTACTTGGCCATTGAACACTTATGGAAGCTAGTGTGACTAATAAAAATCGTCACAACAACTTCAACCTGCTAATAACATCATGAAAATTGCTCTTAAATGTTGGTCTGGCATCCAATAACTGTTCTTCTGGCATCAGATTGAACTTCATTGCACTGGCAAAGAACTGAAACCTAAGTTTTAACTGTTGGATGTTTCTAATCTCACCTAAATGCTGCAATAACCCAACTCCTACTCCCACAAAGGAGGAATAAATTGAATACCAAATTTGAATGTCCATGAAGTAAATAAACACCACAGGCAGCCATAACAAACCAACAGCCAACTTGATACTGCCACCAGGCCACTCAAAATCCACATTGTTAAGACCCAACAATTGTTTGGTCGGTGTAATCTGCAAGAAATAACTAAATGCAAATTTCGTAGCTAAGACCAATACCCAGAACAAAGTATACTTAATATTATCAACTAGCCCTTCCCTCAATCCCCGACCAACAAAACTCTTACACTAAAACCACCATGTCAACAAGTAAAATATTTTCCAATTGGTCTCCTCTATAAAGTTCCTAACCCTAAGAAGAACAAATAAAGTTAATGCCAATAACTCGGGCAAGATATAAACACATGCAACTAGTAGAAAAAAGACCACCATCTTACCAGCCTCAGCACTCCACCTTCTATAATGGTTCCTCTGCGACCAGATCCTTACATAACAAGCAGTAAAAGTCACAATCTAGCCAGCAGCAACAACCGCTTTTAACACTATCCTAAAGCCAAGCCCGCAAGTGTCTCTCGAAACACGGCTATATTGCATCCCTACATCTAATATAGCCTGTATGTAACACCCTTATCCGTATCCGTCGCCGAAACAAGGTTTCGGGGCATTACCAAACATACATCACAAACAATCATACAATTCCGAGTTATAAATTTGCCTCCAAATTAAAATCATTTGTAATTAGTCATAAAGTCCCTAATACGAGCCTACGAGGCTCAAAACATGCTTTGGAAGTGGTTCGGAACGAAACCGAGAACTTTAGAAAATTTTCTACTATATAGGGGTCACATGCCCGTGTGAATATGGGACACACCCGTGTGGGCAGGCCGTGTGGTCACACACGCCTGTGTCCTTACCCCGTGTAACTCTCTAACTTGTAACTCACGAACAAATTGAGATCACATGGCCAAGTCAAATGCCCGTGTGCTAGGTCGTGTGGTTAATTAATTTAATTCGAATTAGGTGCAGGTTTCACACGGCCAAGACACGCACCCTTGTTTTAGGCCGTATGGCACACACGGCTGAGACACACGCCCGTGTCTCTGCCTGTGCCCAATTCTAAGCATTATGTTTCTCAAAATTAATGTGCAGGGGACACACGGCCTATCCATAGGCCCATGATACCAAGCCGTATGTCACACACGATCTAGACACATGTCCGTGTGTCTGCCCTTGTAGACAAAATGAAGCCATTTCCTAGCTTTATTTCTCACCCAAATTCACCTAAAAACCTGTACATAAAACACTCAACCAATTTCAACCATTTCAAGCATTCAAATTTGACAATTTCATCATTCATCAAGGCTTACCATTTCATGCATACATGGTTACAAACTCACCTTAGCTTAACTTAGGCATTTACAACATTTGATCACATGAACTTAGCATAACACATGTATATATATATATATATATCATAATAGCTTACTAAATCATACCCAAAATGAACCATCACTAGCTATTCCAATGGCTAGGTTACAAAATAACATTTCAAGCCATTATTGACCAAGTTTCCCTATACATGTCATTATACCAAAATGATTTCACTAAATATACCCAAAATGCTAGACGATAGTGTGAGGATGCTCCAACGATCTTTCAACCTTCACGAGCTTCTGAGCACTATAAAACAGGGAAAAATAAAAGGAGTGAGCATTACACGTTTAGTAAGTTCGTATAACGGAAATTAAACTTACCAATCTTGATTATTAAATCTAAACATACAATATCTGATAATACTCTAGAACATCATATTTTTATTTGCTAATTGCATATTTATTTTGAGTATGATCCTACTAATTTGGGCTATTTATGGTCTTTTATCTTTTAGGGGCTAAATTGAAGGCAAAAGTAAATTTAAGGGCAAAAAGTGCAAATTTGAAGATATATGGGCCAACATGCAAAGAAAGAGGGAAGTGGTGCCAAAAATGCAAACATGGAAGACCCAAGGACTAAAATACAAAAGAAGAGATTTTATAGCACAAGACTCTATTTTAATTTCAATTATATTAGGATAATTATTAAGGATTTTTATTTAGATTTAATTTTAGGATTTATTTTCATTTATCTTTATTTATATTTATTTATTTGTATTTATCTTTTAGAATTTCATTAGGAATAGACTAGGTTTTCTAGTACTATAAATAGGGGATGGAGTGGCACATATTTGACATCTTTTTTTTTCTGTAAACACTTCCTCTCCCAAAAACTCTGTCTTTTGTTCTCTCCATATTTTATTTAAATAAAAGTTCCCTTTCCATTATTTTTATTTCTTTCCTAAAAATCATGAGCCATTAAACCAATCTATCCGAAGGTTGTCAAAATTCCCCAAAAAGGTTCATGAGGCTTAGAATCCGCGCTTAGCCTTCTCAACAGGGTATTCATCGCTTCTCCACATTACGGGGCTGACGCTTCCGTCCATGTCCCTTAATAGGTGATCTTTTCAACTTGTGCAAGGAACGGCCGCTTTGTACGTTTTGGGAAGGTTGCACAGTCGGTTCGTTGGCTTTCTGAGTCAGAGGTTGGCGAATCCAAGAGACAAAACGGCGTGGTATTCGCCGTTGGGAAGAGGTGATCTAGCAGAAAATAGTCCCACAAAAGTGATTATTGGCTAGAGTCAGGCTCCGCCAAATCTTAAGTCCAAATCCTTGGAGTTAGTGGTCGTAGGCGTCCTCTTCCACTATAACTGGCTTATCCTGCTCGAGAAGGGTTACTTAAAAGCCAATGATTGAACCCAAAGCGGAACAAGACAATCGGAGGCTGGAATCTCGTCATATAAGAAACTTTCTCTTTTCCCAACTCTATTTATTTTTATATTCCTCTTTTTAATTTCTGCAATTTATTTAATTTCGCACTTTCAATTCACTTTAAATTCTGTTTTTATTTTTCCAGATTCTTAATTTTTTTTCAGGAACACAGGTTTTCTTGGCCAAGAAATTGTCTAGGATTTCAAGAAACGAGCATCCGTACAATCTGATCCCTGAGGATTCGACCCTATGTTCCCTTTACTGTTATTTTTACTATTTTACAGGGAATAGGATATTTTTGGTGGTTTCAGCAACACATCAATATCGTGTTTCCATCCATTTAACTAAATTTGCCTAAGCACATACATTCAATCAAACATATTAGTCACTAAAATCTTCATATAAATCAAGTAACATAGATGAGCTCATCAAACAATATTCTTTCAAGTCATTATCAATTCATCTCAAAGTTCTTTTGCCATGTCAAGAGTTTTATGTCCGTTGAATCGTTAAATTCCAATGAATGCTCAAGTAGTACACTCGAAGTGTATGATTCAACAATTCATCAATTTCTTATTCAGAGATACCCTTTAGGGCACTTAACCAAGAAACACTCTCTAGAGTCACATATCTTTTAACAGGATTACCAGTCCAGGCTAAATCCTTTATATAGTGTATGCTCAAAGGCTCGATTAGGTTTACCAGTCTAGCTAAACCTTAATCTTAATGCATACTCAAGAGGTATTATATTAGGATTACCCGTCCGAGCTAAATCCATAATATGACAAGGTCATTGGGATTACTCGTCCGAGCTAATTCCCATCCGCAACAAGTGCAGGACCCTACTTGTTTCGGGAAAGCGCACACAATCATCGGAATTCAATATCCAATCGGGACTAACCCCTTTATCACTATTTCGAGCTTATTTTAATTTTTCATCATAGCATACAAGTGAAGCACATAAACATAAATCACATTACATGCAATACAACAATTAATTAACATAATTACAAGACCGATTAAGTTACATGAACTTCCCTCGACACTTGTTCAAGTAAAATATTATTATTTCGAAATCTTTTCTTTTCCTCGATCTAGCCTAGAGTTTGTATTTTTTGAATCCATATAAATGAATTTAATTATCAATTTCATACATTTCATACGTAAACGGACTCAATTTAAGTCATAGTAAAAATTACCATTTTGCCCCTAACTTTTCCAAAAATTCTATTTTTGTCCCTAAGCTCGGAAAATGAAACTTGTGAAAATTACTCCCTATTCCAAGCCTAACCAAGGCCCATTACAAATTTTACAGCACATGTGTACCTAAAATTTTAGCATTTTCTTCAAATTTTACAATATTTCATTTTAGTCCCTAATCAAGTTTTCATCAAAAATTATCTTGTAAAAGTTGTTCATCTATCAATAATCTTTCATTTTCTACCCTCAAACATCAAAATACAAACATATTCATCATGGGTAAAATTTTAGACTTTGTCTTTCTTTCAAATTAATCCTTGAAATAGCTAAATCAAATTACAACGATCTCAAAAATATAAAAATCGTTAAAAACAGACAAGAACGGACTTACAATCAAGGTTGAAAGCTTGGCCAAAACCCTAGCTATGGAGACTCTTCAAATTCGGCTAAGGGGGGACTAAGTTGAGAAGATGGACACTTTTATTTGATTTATTCTGTTTTTATTTACCAAATGACCAAAATGCCCTTAATGCAAAACCTTCAAATTTTTCCTAGCCATGTTCATTTTTGTTCATTATGAAGTATAATGGTCTAATTACCATTTAAGGACCTCCAATTTAAATTTTCATAACAATTAGACACCTTTAACTTATAGAATTCAAGTTTTGCACCTATTGCAATTTAGTCCTTCTAATCAAATTGGACACTCAATCGATAAAATTTCTTAACAAAATTTTCACACAATTATTCTATAATATTTTAAACCTTAATGAAATAATAAAATAAATATTTTTACTTCATATTTGTGGTCCCGGACCCACTATTCTAATTTCATTGAAAAATGGGTTGTTACAACTCTCCCCCCTTTAGGGATTTTCGTCCTCGAAAATCTTACCAATAAAAATATTCGGGTATTGCTTCCTTATAGTATCCTCCGATTCCAAAGTAGCTTCCTTTATACCATGTCTTTGCCAAAGAACTTTTACCAAGGCTACCTTTTTATTTCTTAACTTTTTGGTTTCCCGTGCTAAGATTTTGATTGGTTCCTCACCATATGTCATATTAGGCTGGATCTCTACCTCTGTCGGAGAGATAACATGTGAAGGATCAGATTGATACTGCCGTACATAGATACATGAAAAACATTATTGTCGAAACCATTTTTAAATTGGAAAAACAAGGATCGACTTTATAATGAAATATGGTATGGAGTCGCCACCAATCCTTTTTGGTTAGGTGTGATCGGATCACCAAATAAAACTTTTTATTTTATTAGAATATTGATTTTTGCCTACGAAAGTTAAGAAAACGGGTTTGGGAGTCGGTTATGTACGAGGAAGGATTAGCACCCTCGCAACGCCCAAAATTGGTACCTAATTGATTAATTAATGTCCTAATGTCGAAAATTTGGAAAGATTTTAAAATACGATCCCATTTAAAAACGTTTGAATACATTTGAATTGGATGCTAAGACTCCCTTGTCTCGAAGGAATAAAATATCATATCCAGTACGTTAGGGTACAATATTTCAAACCTTCGATACCAAGATCATCTTATGATTTCCAAAATTCCTACATTGAAATTTTAAAAGGATATTTGGTTATTTGGTCTACGAAAAATCGAGACCTAGCACGTTAGGGCACAATTTCTCGAATTTCCAAATACGAAATATTACCTTTTTTTGAGAAGTTCTTAAATAGGAGCGATGATAAAAACGAATTTGAAATACATTTATTCAGCTTGTTTGAAGTAAAGAAAATTATTTGAATAATTTTAGGCAAATAAGTTAGCAATCTCAATCATAATACAATACATGAAAATGACAAACAAAGTAACAAATATGGAAAACATACATGAATAACATATTATACAAATTATTGACAATACAAACATGTAAATCAAAACACACCCAATGATAATAATCTTACAACATACACTATTTAACATCTCTAGATAAAGATTAAATAAAAAATCTATAATGAAACAAAAAGCTTTTAAATGGTAATGAGCAATGTTAAAACGAATGATGTAAAGGAAGATAAATCTGAAATTGACAATGTAAAAAAACAATTTAAAAGTGAATTATATGTGTATAAACGAATAATACATGCAAAAATTTGAAATAAATCATCAAATAAATAAGAATAAGAATAAATAATACATAAAATATAAAATTTAACATATAAATAAATTTCGAAATAAGTATTATAAGAAGAAATTTAAAATTAGTGCTATATAAAACAATTTAAAACCAAAATTTATAAATGAAGATATAATATAAATTATGTACATAATAATGTATGCTCATATAAAATTTTAAAACAAATAATGTACATATTAGAAAGTTTTAATATAAATGAATTATATAAATACAACCATATAAAAATATACAAAAGAATATATAGGAATGACAATCTATATAATATGAAATCAATAATCATACAAAATAATTTGAAACAAGATTTATTTATCGACAATTAATAATGTACATAAAGTGAAAAACTTAATAAAAATAATATATATAAAAATAATAATGAATGAGAGTGTTAAAGAAAACAAAATATATAGTAAAATAGGATCTTTAAAAGAACTAAATTATATATAAATAGATTTAAAAGAAAATATAAATTTAAAACAACGTGGAATTGATAATGTACATAGAATAAAACTAATTTTAATATAAACTATATATATATAAAAGGGTGATTAAATTAAATATTATACAAAGTTTTAAAACAATATGATATAAAAGGATGTTTTAAAATAATAACTATATAATTAAACAAATAAAAACAAATGCAGGTAAAATACCAAATTGAAATGAGGTAAAAATGATTAAAGTAATTCAAAAAATATATTTAAATAATTTTTAAAAGAAATGAATACTAAGTAAATTTAAAAAAATAAAAGAATTATATATATTGAAATGAGAAAAAACAAACTTAATTGAAATAAAATAAAACTAAAAAGGATAATTACTAAATAAAATAGAACATTGAAATAGAAATAAGGACCAAAACGCAATGCACGTAAATGTGCGAGGATTGAAAATGTAAATGTTCCAAACCCCAAAACGCGGCGTCTAGGCGCGGACTAAGTTGAAATGGCGCGCAAATTTCAGGGAAAAAATGAAAGAAACAGAATAGGGTTTAATTAAAAGGCGGTGCAAATGGGAGGGACTAGCCGCGCAAATTACCCATTTAAGGCAAAAATGCCCGGAGCCAGCCTATGGATCGGGTCTACGCGCGGATTCCCCCCTCTTAATGGTGTCGTTTTGAATTTTTAATGAAACCTTTATTATTATTTTTTTAAAACCTTACAAATCTCTTTTTCTAAACAAAACCCCAAAATTTCTTGACCTTCTTTGCTAGGGTTCTGCCCAAACATCATGCCGATGCTGGACCACCACCATATCCGGTAGCCGACAGTACGCAAAAGATAGATTGAGACCGTGACCACGAAGGCCTAGTAATCGTACCCCATTTCCTTCATTTCTTTATTTTCATACATCAACAAAAAAAATATAAAAAAAAAGATAAAAGAAATAAAATAACTAGATGAAAACAACTTTAAACTCTATTTTGCTTTAGAAAATAAAAGGGAGAAATTCGGAAAACGAAAGGGGTTTCAACACCCTTTTATTTTTGTCTATCACCAAGCAAGATCACACTCAAAATCAAAAGAAAGCAAGATAAATTGAAAAAAGAATAAACACAACATTCTACCAAATTGATTTGATTTCTTTGTATTCCAATATGCATGCGTACCCCCCCTTTTGTTTACAATCGGCCTTATATAGCCGCAACAAAAAATAGAAATTACAAATTTCTGATTTTCCCCTCTATTTTACTATTATTTTCTTGTTGTTATTTATTGTATTGTTGTTATTTGATTTCTTCTAGCAGGTACGGTATCATACGGAGAGGGCTGCGGACGTGGCGAGGCTGTTCGTGGGAGCTGCAGCACGGGGAAACCTAGGGTTTCCAGAAACTTCAACTTGCCCGGGCCATTTGGGCCAGTTTTGATATTGGGCCATTGGGCCTTGTATTTCTTTTGGGCTAGGTCTTAAGTTAGGGTTTTGGGTGTAATGAGATTTTGGGTTAGGTTTATTTAATTTAATTTGGGACAAAGTTTTGTTATCTGGACTGATATTTTTTTTTGGGGGCTATTTTAAAGTACTGTTGTAAATTGACTTTTATTTATTGTTTATTGTTTTAATTTATTTATAATTTTATAGGCCTGGGCAAAATGGGCCTTCTACAGCTGCCCCTCTTTGCTCATTGTCGTGTAACGAGAATGGTGCAAAGACTTTAAAAGGACCGATTTTGCCCAGTTTTGTTGAATCTTGACTTCTTGGCACTTATTTTCTTCAAGTAGCCTCATTCTATCCCACTGCGTCTTCGGGGGTATAAGAAATAGTGTTTTAATCTACTCTACTGGAACTTCAGGGAGAAAAGATTTGTCGTCTTCAATCTACTCCATTGCTACCTCATGGAGATAAGACCTACGATCTTCAGCCTGCTCCACTACTGCTCAGGGAGACAAGGCTAGTGGCTTAAATCTGCTCTCGTGCTACCTTAGGGAGATAAGATCTCCAATCTTTAGTCTGCTTCCTTGCTACCTCAGAAAGATAAGACTGGTGGCTAAAATCTGCTCCTCTGCTACCTCAGAAAGATAAAACTACAATCTTTAGTCTGCTCCCTTGTTACCTCAAGGAGATAAGGCTGGTGGCTAAAATCTGCTCCCCTGCTACCTCGAGAAGATAAGATTCGCCGTTTTCAATTTGTTCTACTACTGCTTAGGGAGACAAAATCTGAATTCACTGATATTACTACACTGTCCTCTAGGACATGTCCTGTAGACTCGATTTTATATGCCTATGTTTATGCCAAATCATTAGGATGTTGTGATTGAAATGAATCAAATACTTCTAACTAGATGTGTTATGCATGATATATGAATGCAAAAATGAAAATGATCCTTTATTAAATGCTTAAGGTATCATCGCTCATTGTTTATCAGGGCATTATCACTAACGAATTACGCTGCCCTCTTGTTCGGCTGGTATTCTTTTATAGAAATCCTAAAGAAACAATCACATTCTGCTCAGCAAGCTTGCCCCACTGTAGTTTCTAAATCCCTTCCACTATTCCTTCTGAAACATAAAGTTTATACTTTCCATTGCCACTCAGGGGTGTAGGATCTGAATTTTCCTCCATCAATTCGGTCTGTTACACTATTCCCCAGGTGTTATGACCAGACGTGTATGCTTGATATTTACATGAATGCCAAATATCATTTTTCATTTCTCGAGAATGACCTCATTATATATTGATCATTTTTTGTTGACATTGTATCATCGACACCATATCTTGTTCTTTTGTTCAATCACCATTTTGGACAAAAATCCAAGAAGACGGTCTCAATTTAAACCCTCCTACTCAGATATTTCTTTGAGCTTGGTGAATTTTAAACAATAGTCCTGTTTCAGGTTCTTACATTGTTTAAAACCTTCTAAAGTAATATGCGAAACTTTTGTTGTGAATATGTTATTAGTTCATTAATCATTATTTCAATGCAACATTCTTGCAACAAATCATAGCAATGGATAGGAATGGAATTGAATTAGAGCATAACTCGAAATGAATAAATTATTAAAGATAAAAATGGGAATCTATTGGGAATACATACCTTGAAAAGGAAAAATATTTCAAAGATAGCCAATTTATTATGAATAAGATGAAGACTAGCTACCCTTGACATCGCAAATTGAATTTCTTTGTACGGACTTTTTGAAGACCAAATTGTGTTTGACATGTGTTTAGGAGATCAGAAGTACTTTGTCAATGCCCCAAGATACAACATACCCCTTTTTCCTTGTTAATTCAAGTATAGCAAGATCACCACCTTCTCAACTTTGACCAAAATATGAGTCGCCCTTTTCGGGTTTTCAATTCAAATCCCCTTTGGTCTCAAGACGCCCTTTGTGGTTTTTCACATTGGCCTCTCCTTTTATCTTTTTATCTTTATTTTTTATATATATATAGGGTCTCAAAACGCCCTTTGCGGGTATTCACCTTGGCCTTTTTTTTAAGAAGGTCTCAAAGCGCCCTTTGTGGATTTTCACTTTGGCCTCTTTCCCTCTTTAAGTGAAATACTTCTTGACGGAATCTGAATTCACAGGGTTGGGTAAGTTTTTACCATCCATCTTGGCTAGAATAAATGCTTCTCCAGAGAAAGTTTTCTTCACCACGTAAGGCCCCTCACAATTTGGCATCCATTTCCCTCTAAAATCCTTTTGTATGGGAATGATATTTTTCAAGACCAAGTCTCCCTCATGAAATTCTCTTGGGCGAACCTTTTTGTCATAAGCTCGTATCATTCATTTTTGATACATCTGACCATGATGAATAGCCCTTAATCTCTTTTCTTCGATCAAATTCAACTGATCGTACCGAGACTGGATCCATTCTGCTTCTTCTAATTTCACCTCTGACAAAACTTGAAGGGAAGGTATCTCTAGTTCAATAGGTAAAACTGTCTTTATTCCATAGCCCAATGAGAAAGACGTTGCCCCAGTAGAAGTTCTGACAAATGTTCGATAAGCATAGAGAGCAAATGGTAATTTCTCGTGCCAATCTCTATAAGTTTCAGTCATTTTCCACACAATCTTTTTAATATTTTTATTGGCTGCTTCCACTGCCCCATTCATTTTTGGGCGATACGGCGATGAATTATAGTGTCTAATCTTGAACTGACTGTAGACCTCTGCTATCGTGCTATTGTTCAAATTTAATGCATTGTCAGATATGATTCTCTCAGGCATTCCATATCGACATATAGTTTCCTTCTTTAAAAATTTGCTGACTATCGACTTAGTCACATTGGCATATGAAGCAGCCTCAACCCACTTGGTGAAATAGACGATGACCACAAAGATGAAATGATGTCTATTCGAAGCTTTTGACGAGATTGGTCCTATGACATCCATGCCCCACATGGAGAAAGGCCATGGGGAAGTCATAACATGCAAAGGCGAAGGAGGTACATGAAGTCACCATAAATTTGACATTTGTGACATCTCTTGGCATAATTGATGCAGTCTCCCTCCATGGTGGACTAGTAATATCCAAATCTCATAATTTGTCTTGCCATTGTGAAACCATTGGCATGCGTTCCACAAACACCCTCGTGAACTTCTTTCAAGATTTTTTTAGCTTTAACAGCGTCCACACATCTCAACAATACCTGATCCTTTCTTCTTTTGTACAAGATCTCCCCATCTAAGACATAATCACAAGCTAGTTTTCTGAACGTCCTTTTATCATTCTCTGTTGCCTGGTCCGGGTATTCATGATTCCTCACATATCGCAATATATCGTGATACCAAGGGTGATCATTGTAATAGACCAATTCGCCCTGCCCATTATAAACCAAAGTAAATATAAAAAAACCCAAAATAGAAATAATAAAGATAATAAACAGCTTAAAATAAATGTCCATTTGCAAGTTATTTAACAGAAAAAAATATGTATAATTATTAAATACTAAATTAACCAATAACCCAAAGTTCCAGCCCATTCAATACACGACCCAATTACATAAATTTGACCCAACCATTAAAACCCTAGCCCGATTTACAAAAGGCCCAAACTCGAAAGGAATCTCAGCAGCCGAGAACACCAGAAGCTTCTGGAGCATACTAGAACAGTGCCAAAGGTCGGGCTCCAGCAAGCGGTTCCCCGCACGGCTTCTTTCACACGTGCCTCTCCCCGCTCCTCTGTATGGCCGTTCTGCAAAAGAATATACGAGAGTAGAATGTGCAAAATGACAGCAAGAAAATATTTTATTTCTTTTTGTTCTTTACTCTGTAAATTCGTGCTATAAAAGACCCCATTTGTACTCTTTCTTTTACTTACGCACATTAAAGGAAAAAGAGAGAATAAAAAATTATTCGAAGGTGATTTCTTATTTTATTTTTTTTGAAGTTATTTGAAATTTTTATTTTTATTTTTTTATATATAAAAAATAAGAGGAATACCTGAAATGATGCCAATGGGAGCCCAAATATCTCAAAAATATTGAGATATGGACAAGGGTCAAATGGTGTTTTTCAAGTTTTGCTACATTTTTTTTGAAAAATAGTATTAGATCTAAAGTTTTTTTTTAAAAAAGAGATAGAATAACTTACCAGATCTCCTTGAACATGGCATTCGTCGGCAGAATCTGGTCGCCGTTGGTGCACCATCAATCACCAAATAAAATGGTGGATTCGGTGGATGATAGAAACCCTCACAAATTGATTTTAGGGTTGTTGTTTTTGTTAAAAGAGTAGCTGCATTTGGAAGAACAAAAAAAAAAAAGACTTTAAATTATTTATTAAAAAACGGCGTCGTTTACAACAATAGGATCCGCGCATCAACCCGTTTAACCGGCCGGATCTGCGACTTTTCATTCAAAATGGGAAATTTGCGCATTAAATCCTTTCCCCTCGCGCAAACATTCAATTATGCCCTATTTGATTTACTTTGTTTTCTTAAAATTTGACTTTATAATTTGCACGTGTTTTCATTTTAATCCGCTACTCAGAGCCGCATTTTAAGACTTGAATTATTTTCAATTCTAGTTCTCATACATCTACGCACATTGCATATTAGTTTTTTTATTATTATTTTATTTTTAAATTATCCCTTTTGTTTTAATTTAATTTTAATTAAAGTTCTTTTTGTTCTTTTAATTCTTGATTACTTATTTGTATATTTTGAATTACTTTGGGAATTGTTTTTATTATTGTAAATCTATTTTTTATCATATCATCTTCACATTTTATACATATATTTTTTATATAAACGTTTTTTACATTGTTGTGTATATAATATTCATGATAAAGATCATTTTTGTCAATGTATATTACTAATGTTATATTATTTCATACATATAATGGTTTTTAACTCAATCCATATATTGTATCATATATTTTGGTTATTTTAATATGTTTTGTATACATGTTTTATATATTATTTAAATTATTCTTATACATACATATATATATATATATAAATATTGGATCTATAGATATCACAAAATCCATGTATTTTATACATATAGTTTTCTTTGTATAAGTTTTAAAATCTGTTACATTTATAATCTATAATAAAATTAATTTAATCTTATAATTATTAATTTCATGTTATTTTTATAAATAGTTATTTCTAAATTTATCTATGTATATATATATATATATATATATGATTTGTAAGTCTATTACTGGTATAGTTGATTTCCAAAGATTGTATTTCATTATATATTTGTACTATCGTTTCATACATAATTTAAATTTCCCTTTTATTGTATGTAAATCATCAATTTTAAACTAATATTCTTTAACCCTATGTATTTATTTGATTTAAAAATATTCATTTTATAGCTTATTTTAACTATTATGTAATGTCTCACTTAAATATTTTTGTGTATCATATAATATTTTAATGGTTAAATAATTGTTCTAAAATTCATATTTTTTTTTGTTTATAAAATTATTGTTTTGAAATTCTTTATATCATATTCTTTTAATATATTACATAGTATCTCATTTAAATATTTTTATATATCTGTACATATATAACAAAATTAATTAAATCTTGTATGCATTTTTATGTTATTTTTATAAACAATTATTTCTATTCATATATACATGTTTTGTGAATCTATTATGTACATTATATCTTATCATGAATTTTAATTATTTTTTATCTTATATATTATTTAAGTTATCGTGTATATTGTCAATTTTCAAATGAATTTGCGTTTAAAATATTTTGCATATAATTTGATTCAAACTTTTATTCTATTATATCTATTTCAATAATCATATATCCCAAGTCTTTGTGCAAATTTGTCAACTTATATATTATATATATATTATGTATTAATTAATTCATCATTATTTGGAAAATATCTTATATCACATTGACTTCTAATTTCCATTTTATTTTGTGCATGTTTTGTAGATCGTTTTTTATTGTGCCATATTTATTGTTGTTGTATTGTTTCATCAATTGTTCTCTATCCATGATTAAGCATTTGTTTACATTTCACTTAGAATAATTGTATTTAATTGTTAAATTATTAGTTGTGGTTTATTATACTTTATGTGTACACATTATCTCATGTTTATTCTTCTTCTTCTTTTTTTACAAATGTTTCCTTGTAGTTCTCAAACATTCCATCTCATTTTAAAACAAATAAATGTGTTTTAAGCTAATTCTTAATTTTCCTTATCACTCAAAGATTTTAAAATAAGGCAATATCCGATATTTAGGAATTCGGAGAATTGTGCCCTACCGTGCTGGGTATGATTTTTTCGTCGGACTAGATATTTGGATATCCTTTTATATTTTTTTGGCGAACAAGCTCTTGAAAGTCAAAAATCAATCGTATTTTTGAAGGTATAAAGGATCGTGTCCAATCGTGCTGGATATGATATTGCATACTTTCGAAACGAGAAAATTTTGACGACCAGTTTGAATTACTCCAATGTTTTAAAAAAGGTCATGTTTCAAAATATAGTTTTTTTTCCTCCCTAGACCTAAGGATAACACTAGATCAATTTGGTACCAATTTTGGGCGTAGTGAGGGTGCTAACCCTTCCTCATACGCAACTGACTCCCGAACCCATTTTTGAACTCGCGTAGACCAAAATTGATTTAAATGTTTTATTAGGTGCTCCAATCACACCTAAACAAAAAGATTGGTGGCGACTCCACATTTTGGTTTTAAAACGTTGATCCCCATTGTTTGTTTTCAAAAATAAAAATGGTTTCGACAATCATCTTTTTCCTCTTCTTCGTCAATGTTGTAGCAATGAGTCGGGGCCTCATAAATACTCATTTGAATAGGCTTCATATCCTCCTGTTTGTTTACCTTGATCATGGAAGCCAATGTAGCCAAAGCATCTGCCATCTAGTTTTCATCTCGTGGGAGATAATTAAAGGTAATATCATCAAACTCCTCAATTAACCTCAAAACTAACCTTCGATAATTGATCAATTTGGAATCTCTTGTCTCCAATTTACCTCTAAGTTGGTAAATTACTAGCGCGGAATCTCCATATACCTCCAGCTCTCTAATCTTGCGTTCTGTGGTTGCACGGAGTCCCATGATACATGCCTCATACTCTGTCATATTATTTGTGCAATCAAAATCCAATTTACATGTGAATGGATAATGATCTCCATTTGGGGATACCAGGACTGCCCCAATTCCATTACCCACAGCATTTGAGGCTCCGTCAAAGTTCAATTTCCAAAGACAATCTTTGTAGTGTTTTCTTCAGTAGTTGCCACATACATTAACTCTTCACTGGGGAAATCAAAATTCAAGGGCTCATAATCTTCTAAAGCTCTACTGGCCAAAAAATCTGCTATTGCACTTCCTTTTCACGGCTTTTTGGCTTATGTAGACTATGTCAAATTCAGAAAGTAGAATTTTCCACCTTGCCATCCTTCTGTTCAAAGCATTTAACTCCATCATATATTTTAAAGGGTCCAACTTCGAGATTAGCCAGGTCGCATGGTACAGCATCTATTGCCTCAACCTCCGAGTTGTCCAGATCAAAGTGTAGCACAATTTCTCAATCGGCGAATATCTCAATTCACACTCAGTAAATTTCTTATTGAGGTAATATATTGCCTTTTCTTTCCTTCCCGACTCATCATGTTGACCAAGCACACATCCCATAGAGTTATTAAACATAGCCTATCTGGGCTTGGAGGTGACAGCACTAGGGGACTCGATAAGTACTGCTTAATTTTATCGAAAGCTTTCTGGCATTCATCATCCCATACACCTGGGTTATGTTTTTTAAGAAGACAAAATATGGGGTCACTTTTCTCAGTTAATTGTGAAATAAACCGAGCAATGTAATTTAGCCCTCCAAGGAAACCTCGAACTTCTTTTTGAGTATGCGGTAGAGGCAATGCTTGTATAGCCTGAACCTTGTCTGAATCAATTTCAATTCCCCTCTCACTGACTACAAAGCCCAGCAGTTTTCCCGATCTAGCTCCGAAAGTATATTTTGTTGGATTAAGCTTTAGTTGAAATTTTCTCAATCTCAAGAACAACTTTCTTAAAACTTGAATGTGTTCCTCTTCGGTTCAAGATTTTGCGATCATATCGTCAACATAAACTTCGATCTCTTTGTGCATCATATCATGGAACAAGGTCACCATAGCCCTTTGATACTTCGCTCCTACATTCTTTAGGCCAAATGGCATCACCTTATAACAGAATGTACACCACAAGGTTATGAAGGTAGTCTTTCCCATGTCTTCAGGATGCATCTTTATCTGATTATATCCCGAGAAGTCGTCCATAAAGGAAAACAACGAGTAGCCGGTCGTATTATCTACTAAAGTATCAATGTGAGGCAAGAAGAAGTTGTCCTTTGGGCTAGCCTTATTTAAATTTCTGTAATCCATACAAATTCGCACATTTCCATCTTTCTTAGGAATAGGAACAATGTTGGCTACCCATTCTGAGTATTTGACCACCTGCAAGAATCCAGCATCAAATTGTTTTTTTACTTCCTCATTTATTTTTAGCACAATGTCTGGTCTCATCCTTCGAAG
The DNA here is from genome assembly GCA_025698465.1 of Gossypium longicalyx. Lineage (NCBI taxonomy): Eukaryota > Viridiplantae > Streptophyta > Magnoliopsida > Malvales > Malvaceae > Gossypium > Gossypium longicalyx. The sequence goes on along the minus strand of CM046998.1, from coordinate 5,975,609 downwards.
TTTCTGCTAAACTGGCTTACAATCTTCTTTTATGGGAAGGCGATGTACTATAATATCGATACTTAAACCAGGCATATCTTGGTATGACCACGCGAAGGCATCTTTAAACTCTTTAAGTAACTCAACAAGGTCTTGCTTTGTTTCTTCGGTTATGCACGTTCCCATTTTACTACCTTTCCTTCTTCTAAATTCATAGTCTCCACTGTGTCCTTATGAGGTAGAATTTGTTTTTCCTCTTATTCTATTATTCTTAACAAGTCTGAGGATAAGCCATAGTCTATGTCATCTTCAAAGTCCTGGGATCCCTCTAAACACAAGTCTTGCTCAAAAGGAGACTCTGAGTTAGTATCAGCGTCACTCACATCATTGATATCCGGGGACCTATTATGGGTACAAAAGAATATTCAAAGAATTGAATAAATTTAAGAGTAATTATTGGTATGGTATGATTATGAATGAAATGAGAGAATGATTTGAAAGAATCTGAAATAATTACTCGCATGGAGGAAAGAATAATTATTTGAAAGGAAAGAATGAACAAATATTCATTTGAAATGATAGAAAAAATTTACTTCATTAAAATAATGACGCTTGAACATGAGCCTATTTCACAAAGAAATCCTTATTGCCTCTAGGCTTAAAGCAACAAGTGTGTTTTGAACATTACTCTGAGTAAGCTCTAAAAACTATAGGAATTTCTTCTGCAGTTCAATTGTTCAGAACACTCCTAGGTTCATAAGGGCAGATATCTGACAAGGTCCCTTCTTCAACTATCTCCTCGAATATGGTATTGATATTTCCCAACATTTCTTCAATGTTTTCTTCTTTTGGTCTCCTTTGTTCAGGATAAATAGTCTCTCTCGATGCGAAGGTTTTGGATATATGAGGGAATATCATTAGCTTCCACTTAACTCTCCACTCAAATGCGCCTTTCTTCTTTCTTGCCTTTTTTTTTCAAATTCCTTCTTTCTTTATCTCGCATCTGGATTGTACCCTAAGCTAAAGCGGTCATGCTTGGCCTTCAACACTGGAGCTTCAATCCTTCCCTGGAGGTACCTTCCAAATCCTTTTCCTGGTAAAGATCCTTTTTCCTACCGTCAATTGTAAACCTATTCTTGTGGTTTTGGACATTTTTGGTACTGGAATCTTGTTCTCTTTAGTGATGAATGTCGCATTTACAAACTCTAGAGACCGAAAAGAACATTCGATTACTTCATTATCTGTCTCTAAATATGGTGTGTCACTGGTTATAGCTGCAATAATATCTTCTTTGGCATTTATCGTCACCAGCCGACCTTCTGATACTAGCTTTAATTTCTGAGGTTGCGATGAAGGTACTGCCCTTGCTGAATGTATCCAAGGTCTCCCTAACAGGCAGTTATAGGAGGGTTTAATATCCATCACTAAGAAGTCCACCTCATATGTAGTTGGGCCAATCAACAAAGGTATTTTGATTCTTCCCATGACCCTCCTTTCTATACCATTAAACGCTCTCACTATATTCTGGACCCTTTTATTTTAGAACTATCCACAGGTAACCTATTAAGTGTGGATAGGGGCAATACGTTCAATGTCAATCCATTGTTGATCAAAACTCCAGGCAATGTGTACCTTTTGCATCTGGTGGTTATGTGTAGAGCTTGAGTGGATCCCATACCTCCTGGTGGTATCTCATTGTCATTAAAGAAAATAAAGTTATTAACATTTATGTTATTAACCAGCCGATCCAGTTTATTGACAGAGATATCATTGGTCACGTATGTCTCGTTTAACACTTTCATCAATGCACTTCGGTGTACCTCTGAACTTAAGAGCAAAGCTAATATAGATATGCGAGCAGGTTATTTATGCAACTGTTCCATAACACTATACTCACAGTGCTTCAGAAACTTCAAGAACTCCTTAGCTTCCTCCTCTTTTACTAGTTCATTAACAGGCAACTCAAGTTCGACTGCCTTTCCTTTCTTTTGTTCCATTATCAAAGCTTTTTCTCTTATAGGTTCTGTTCGAGTATTTATCAAATCGTAGCGTCTTTTACTACGCGTGTGAGAACCTACATCTTGATCCTCTTTTGAAGCACTAGCTGAGTTCTCCTTTCCCGATATTATCACGTTGCAATCATAATTTCAAGGGACCTTCTTATCATCTTGATAAGAGAAGACTGTAGGTTTCTGAATTATGATCTTTGGTGGCATTCGTATTCCCGCTTCATTATTTTGGGGTCGTGAAATAATGCCCACTGGGTAGTTGACTTTTGGGACCTTGACTGTTGATTCTGACGCGCATATGCTCCCTTCCTCCCTAACTTCTTCACAGAACTCTATCTCTTTGTTGTCCATCAGACCTTATACTAAAGCTCTGAATTCTACGCATTCTTAGATTTCGTGTCCCACTTCATGATGGAACTTGCAATAATTCCTTATCTCTTCACAATTCCCTTCTAGACTAAAAATAACTAGCCCCCTCTTTGTCATCTCCTTCCAGACCCATCTCAAAGGAGTTTTTACTTCTGTAATATCTGCCTTAATTTTTCTTCCCATATTTCTATCTATCATATTCACCCCATTATCGGTATGATTGGGTAATAGGTTTTCTGTATTAGGTGCATCATCAAACTTCACAATGCCCATCTGAATAAATCTTTCGACTAACTTCTTAAAGGTAGTGCAGTTTTCTATCGAATGCCCAGTGATCCCTACATGATACTCACATTGAACATTTGCATCGTACCATTTGGGGTATGGGGGCTGTAATGGCTTTAAGTAAAAAGGAGCCATCACATGCGCATCAAATAGATTGTGATACAACTCCCTATATGTTATAGGTATAGGCGTGAACTAGAATTTCTCAACATTTTGCTTCCCACCAGATTCCTGTCTTGATGAGCTCTAACCAGCAACCATCGCTCTTGGTTGGCTTACAGTAACTGATTTTGAATAACCCTTGTTATATGTGTTTGTATTATTCACCTCGTTTTCCTTCTTTCGTGGGGTTGACCTCTTGATATTCTCTCCTCCCTCTATCCTTCCATTTCTTATGGCATTCTTAATCATTTTGCCATTCATCACTATATTCGAAAAACTTTTTGTGGCACTTCTCAGCATGTGGGTGATGAATGGGGCCTTTAGAGTGTTAATAAAGAGAATTGTGGTTTCCTTCTCCAAGAGCGGTGGTTAAACCTGAATGGCCACTTCCCTCCATCTCTGTGCATATTGTCTAAAACTTTCATTCGGTTTCTTCTCAATATTCTGTAGAGTGATCCTATCAAGAGTCATATCTGTCACATGGCTGTACTGTTTCATAAATGCTTATGCTAGATCATTCCACGAACTAATCCTGGTACGACTCAGCTAATTGTACCATTTGGATGCTGCCCCCACCAAACTGTCCTAGAAGCAATGGATCAATAATTGATCGTTGTTAACATACCCAGTCATTCTTCTACAGAACATAGTAATATGAGCTCCAAGGCAACTAGTCCCGTTATACTTCTCGAATTCTGGCATTTTGAATTTGTAGAGAAGTACCAGATCTGAAACCAAACTTAAATCCTTAGCATCAATTCCCTGATGAGTATCAGCATTTTCCATTACCCTAACTTTTTCCTCCAGCCATTTACATCATTCTTCTAACTGATTTGGTAACTCATTTCTTGCCCTTTCCTTTTCTGCCACCTCATCCAGATCAGGGATAGCTGGAATAGCTGGATTATCCCCTAGGTTAGAGCCTGATCCAGCTTGAAAGTTCATTGGTACCGAAACACCAGCCTGAAGTTGTTAAGGTCTGATTGTGACAAATGGTCTTTGTGGGTATACCTCAGGTTGTGTTTGTGCGTGTGTTGGAATAAAACAGGAAGATGTATAGGGTCCTCATTATTTTCCCTAACATTACCCATGAGGCCTTTTCCTTTATCCATCCCCCCAGTCAGCAGTTGGGTTAATTGAGCCATCATGTTTCTTTGGGACTCCAGCATTTGGTCCCTCATATCCTACTGAATCTTAGCCATTTGCTCTTGCATCTATGCTTGCATCTGTTCTTGTATCTCCTTCTGCATTTGTTTCAACATTTCTAGTCTTTTATCCATTGCTTTGGTTTTCCTTCGTGTACTGTAAGGATGCGTACTTGGTAGGCTTTTATCGGTTTTCAGATTACTAAAATAATTTTTAATTAATTAGGACCTTTTGGTGGACTTTAATGCATATGATGTAATGTAATGTAGATGCATGAATGCAAAAAGGTGTCGATTCTGATTCAATTCCAATTAGAAAACTTTATTAGACAGCAAAATTCTTTACATAGAAATGGATTAAAGATACGGCCTAGCCCTGATGCTTAAACTTTTTACTTTCATAAGCAACCAAACTAATTCCCGACCTCAGTCTGATTCTAACTCGTATTTTACACTCAATACATCAGCTTGAACTACTAAAGTCTTTAGATGGTCAACCATTTCTTGAATCTGAGCCACAACCTCACTCATAATGTAATCTCTGTCTCTAATTTGACCCTGAGATCAATAAGTTGCTCATTACACCGCTCATTATTTGCTTCAAGGAACTCAATCCGGACCTCACTATTTTGCAGCGCAATCTCAAGTTCTTGGACCCTCCTTTTCAGTTCTTCAATCTTATCCAAGTTCGCCCTCAGTTCCTTTACAAAGTTGCGGCTACGATGTTGATGAAGTGATTTTTCTAATTCGCCTATTCTAGCCTTCAACCCAATCTTTTCATCTTGGGCTTCCGAAAGACTCTTCTCTAGGGCCTCGTTTTGCGTTTTAGCCTCTTGAAATTTCCTTTCCCACCAATCAGCTTTAATTTTTCCTCTCAGATCTCTTGACGCCACTGGTCTGAAGTTTTTCCCAACCCTGTAGTTCTCATCGATAGACATAACTTCTTATAATCTGTCTTCAAACTATCTAGATCCTCCTCGGCTTTATTTTTTCCTTTTCTTAATTTCTCAGTCTCCAATTTCTGCATATCAACATCTAGTCTCAAATGCGTCTTTTCTTTTTCTAGTGTTTTATCTTTTTACCGAGCTCTGTATTCTTCTTTTCGAAGTCTTACCTTCTGATATCTAGCTCTAATGGAACGACTTGCAAATATTCCTCTATTGATCGAGCGCCCTCTAAACTCAACCCAGGGATATTATCATTAATCCTCTTGCTAAACCACTCGTTGTATTCAGGATTCATTATTGAACCAATAGCTAACCTCTTCATCCGACGGGCCTGTTTCCAAGCATCAGAAATCTCTCGAACCTTTTTCTTATAATTGTCACCTTTATACGAGAACTCACATTGAGCCAGCCCGTTCGTCACCGGTATAAACTGCCTTGACTTATATTGCCTTAATACGATAAAAGGGGCATATCCAATGGCTCTCCAAATTCCAAGCAAAGGTACCCAATCAAAGCTTCCACATTGATAAAGGATCTCGTCGGGGACCATCCAAAGGGTTCTCCATTCAACATCCTCCTCTTTGAGATTTTGAAGAGTTACCATCCACATTTCCTCTGATATTTTGTCTCTCCTTTGCGTAGCTGTTTCCTCCTTTAATGGGGAATAACTCTTAGAGAAGACTCGGTAAGAGACTTTGTCCACCTTCCAAAAGTGACCATGAAACCACACCAATAATAGCTGCGTGCATCCAATAAATCTGCCTTCACCTGCTTTTCGACACATGTTCAAAGATCTGAATGTTGGTTCATCTGAGACCCTTTTATCAAGTCGATCAAATAAATCAGTGATTGCTTCATCTATATGTCTTAAAGCTTTAGGAAAGATTACCAATCCATAAATACTTAAGGCAAAAACATCCACTTTCTTCTTTATATCCGGATGTGCTAGGACCAAGCCCCTCAAACTCACCCAAAGAATGCATTTACTATCCCCTTTTTGCTGAATTCAGGCTGTAACCCACTGTTCACTCATCCTAGCAATATTCATTAACTTCTTCACAAAAGTTGGGACACTAGCAGCCCTAGAGTAAACTTTGTCGACTTGGATCTTTGGACAACGAAGCAAGGTCGTTTTGTCGACTTGAATCTTTGGACAGCGAAGCAAGGTCGTATTTTCCTCTACAGCGGGCACCAAGTCTACCTTTCTGAAAGTGAAACAACTATAGGCAGGGTTCTAAAACTAAGTCATAGCTAGAAACAAATGCTTGTCTACTTTGATGTCGAGCAAGTAGGGTAGATCGTCATAATTATGGTAGAACAACTGCTTAATCTCATCATTCCACTGGGACCATATATCTTTCAATTTCTGAAGCTAATTTTGTGTCACACTGATACGGGTAAAGTCCCACAACTCCGATGTATACTCCTCAGCTAGACTATCCCCTTTCTCCAATTGCAATTGATCTGACCATGTACGGACAGTCGCGTTATCCTCCACCTTATCAAAAAAATTATTCTCCATGGCAAGTCTTCTAACTTAGTAATCGAAAGCGAATCGACACCTCTTTAAGTATGCAATGTCATGCAATTACAACCAAAACAAAACACAGCAAGTCAATATCATATACAAATGATAAAATTAGAAGTAAACAAAGATAATCAAAACCCATATCTGGGTAACCACTAAGGTTCAGCACCACTCTACCTAAGGTGAGCTCTTAGGGTTCACTATATGTGGTTCAGTTCTAAAGAAAGGGTACTTGAACCAGCAGATTCCTCAATCCTTACCCATTATAGGCTCATATGGATCGAGTTCAATTCAGGGGAATACATTTCCCTATGGCCATGCGGAGATGAAAATCTCACGAAGACATAGGTACGGATGTATCCTGGAAGTAATCCACTAGCCCATGCGGAGGTGAAAACCTTAGAAGGCGTAGTTTCTCACTCCCACTTAAAAGGTGTAACCACAACAGTCATGTAATGCAATGCAAGAGTATTCTACGAGACTCAAACCACAACAATCATAAGGATCACAAACAAATGCAACAAAAGAATCATGATTTTTCAAACCAAATTTTTAACTTTGGACAAAAGGATAAAAAAAAATCAATTTTACAGCCTGACTCTCTTATTGGTCCTCAGTGGAGTCGCCAAGCTGTCGAAACCATTTTTAAATTTGAAAAACAAGGATCGACTTTATAATGAAATATGGTATGGAGTCGCCACCAATCATTTTTGTTTAGGTGTGATCGGATCACCTAATAAAACTTTTTATGATATAAAAGGGTGATTAAATTAAATATTATACAAATTTTTAAAACAATATGATATAAAAGGATGTTTTAAAATAATAATTATATAATTAAACAAATAAAAAACAAATGCAGGTAAAATACCAAATTGAAATGAGGTAAAAATGATTAAAGTAATTCAAAAAATATATTTAAATAATTTTTAAAAGAAATGAATATTAAGTAAATTTAAAAAATAAAAGAATTATATATATTGAAATAAGAAAAAACAAACTTAATTGAAATAAAATAAAACTAAAAAGGATAATTAATAAATAAAATAGAACATTGAAACGGAAATAAGGACCAAAGCGCAATGCGCGCAAATGTGCGAGGATTGAAAATGTAAATGTTCCAAATCCCAAAACGTGGTATCTAGGCATGGACTAAGTTGAAATGGCGTGCAAATTTCAGGGAAAAAATGAAAAAAACAAAATAGGGTTTAATTAAAAGGCGGCGTAAATAGGAGGGACTAGCCGCGCAAATTACCCATTTAAGGTGAAAATGCGCGGATCCAGCCTATGGATCGGGTCTACGGGCGGATTCCCCCTCTTAATGGTGCTGTTTTGAATTTTTAATGAAACCTTTATTATTATTATTTTTTAAAACCTTACAAATCTCTTTTCTAAACAAAACCTCAAAATTTCTTGACCTTCTCTGCTAGGGTTCTGCCCAAACATCATGCCGACGCCAGACCACCACCATATCCGGTAGCCGACAGTGCGTGAAAGATGGACTGAGACCATGACAACGAAGGCCTGGTAAGCGTACCCCCTTTCCTTCCTTTCTTTATTTTCATACATCAACAAAAAAAAAGATAAAAGAAATAAAAGAACTATATGAAAACAACTTCAAACTCTGTTTTGCTTCAGAAAATAAGAGGGAGAAATCTCGGAAAACGAAAGAGTTTCAACACCCTTTTATTTTTGTCTATCACCAAGAAAGATCACACTCAAAATCAAACAAAAGCAAGATAAATTGAAAAAAGAATAAACGCACCTTCTGCCAAATGGATTTGATTTCTTTGTATTCCAATATACATGCGTACCCCCCTTTTGTTTACAATCGGCCTTATATAGCTGCAACAAAAAATAGAAATTACAAATTTCTGATTTTCCCCTTTATTTTACTACTATTTTTCTTGTTGTTATTTACTGTATTATTGTTATTTGATTTCTTCTCGCAGGTTCGTTATCATACGAAGAGGGCTGCGGACGTGGCGAGGCCGTTCGTAGAAGCTGCAGCACGGGAAAACCTAGGGTTTTCAGAAACTTCAACTTGCCCGGGCCATTTGGGCCAGTTTTGATATTGGGCTATTGGGCCTTGTATTTTTTTTGGGCTAGGTCTTAAATTGGGGTTTTGGGTGTAATGGGATTTTGGGTTAGGTTTATTTAATTTAATTTGGGCCAAAGTTTTGTTATCTAGACTGATATTTTATTTTGTTTTTGTTTTGGGCTATTTTAAAGTACTGTTGTAAATGGACTTTTATTTATTATTTTTTGTTTTTATTTATTTATAATTTTATAGGCCCGGGCGAAATGGGCCTTCTACAATTACGAAATCCGTTCGAGATCTAGTGGTAAAGCTAATTGATATGCAACCGCTCCAATTTATCTATAATTTCATAGGGTCCAATGAACTGTGGACTCAATTTCCCTTTACGACCGAATCAGAGTACTTTCTTCTAAGGTGACACTTTCAAGAATACTTTGTCACCAACCTAAAATTCTATTTCTTTTCTTTTCAAATCAGCATAAGACTTTTGTCGATCAGAGGCTGCTTTCAGACTGTCTCTAATTACCTTCACTTTTTTCTTCGGTATTTCAAACCAAGTCAACTCCGTGTAGCTTTTTCTCACTGAGTTCTGTCCAGTATAATAGAGTTATACATTTGCGACTATACAAGGCTTCATACTGTGCCATTTTAATACTAGACAGATAATTGTTATTGTAAGCAAATTCAACTAAAGGCAAATACCTTTCCCAATTACCTTTAAACTTAAGTACACAACACCGAAGCATATCTTCTAATATCTGTATTACCTGTTCAGATTGACCATCTGTTTGGGGGTGAAATGCAGTGCTAAAGTGTAACTGAGTACCCAGAGCTTTTTGTAATTAAATCCAGAATCGAGATGTAAATCGAGGATCTCTATCTGAGATGATGGAGACAGGTACTCCATGCAATTTGACTATCTCCGAAACATATAACTCAGCCAATCTATCCAAGAAAAAATCTATACGTAACGGGATAAAATGTGCAGACTTTGTCAATCAATCAATAATTACTCTAATGGCATCTTTCTTCTGGACACAGAGGCAATCCCGTTACAAAGTCCATAGTAATTCTTTCCCATTTCTATTCTGGTATCATAACCGGCTGCAATAGTCCAGAAGGCAACTGATGTTCAGCTTTTACTTGCTGACATATCAAGCATTTAGATATAAACTCAAAAATATCTCGTTTCATTCCCGACCACCAGTACATCTTTTTCAGATCGTTATACATTTTATTACTACCAGGATAAATAGACATGTTACCGTTATGAGCTTCACTTAAGATCTTCTGTACTAGTTTTAAATCTTTCGATACACATACTCTGCCTCTGAATAACAAACAACCATCAGCCCCAATCTGAAATTCTGAGTCAAGAGTCGATTCGCTTTTTACCTGTCTTTCTTGCAACTCATTATCATTTTTCTGAGCTTCAGAGATTTGTTGCAAAAACATTGGTCTAGCTTTTAACTCGGCTATAAGTGAACCATCATCAGACAACGATAATCGGGTATTAATTGCTTGTAGAGTATGCAAGGATTTTCTGCTCAAGGCATCTGCCACTACATTGGCATTTCCCGGATGATAGTCAATAACAAGATCATTGTAATGACCTGAATTTTACAGTTACTGGAAAAGTGTATTTTCGGGTCTCCGTTTCTGAAAAATAAATTCGTAGATATTTATTAAAAATATTTATGAAGTTAATCGAGTGGTTAATTAGAGTTTAATTAAGTGAATTAGCTTAAATTAAGGATAATTGGATAAAAGGATTAAATTGAATGAAGTGTGAAAGTTTAATTATAGAATAAAGAAAATTGAAAGGACTAAATAAGTAAATAAGCCAAAAAGAGTGTCAAGTGTATGGCAAAAATAAAATACAAGTGTAATAAATATAATACACACATTTGTAATACATGTATGTATTTGCTTATTATTTAAGTAAATATTAATGTATTTATTATTATTAAATTGATATTATATGATAAATAAATAAATGTAAGACAAATGTGTGGTAATGATTGGGTACAAGTGTATTAAAAAAAAATACATACACTTGTAATGCTTGTATTTAAGTATTAATAGATATTTATTATTTATAAAAGGTATTTATTAATTAAATAATTATATTATAAGATTTTTATGTGAAAAATAAATAAAAAGTTGACAAATGTATGGTATGTATAATGACATGTGCAATATTAGTATATATACATTTGTAAAATACATGTATATTTACTTATTATATAATATAAGCATATTATTAAATTATATATTATTATTAAGTAAAAGATATTTATATAATAAATAGATTAGAGAAAAACAAGTGTAATAATATAAATGGATACAAATGTTAAAAGAATATTTGTTATTAAATAGATTTTTATAATAGATATTTATTAAGTTATTATAGTATATATATATATATATATATATATATATATATATATAACGGTTTAATGAAATAAAGAAAGAAAGAAAGAAAAAAAAATAGAAATAGAAACAGAAAGCCAATCGAAACAGAGAGCAGGGGAAGGAAAGAAAAGAAAGAAAGGGAGAAAAGGAAAAATTGAGATTTCAAGGTTTGAAGTTAATTTGGTAAGTTAATTTCATCCCTTTTCTTGTAAATTTTGAGTTTATGGAATCCTAGAGATGAATACTACTTGATTTAAGTGAAAATTTTGAAAGTTGTTAGATTTATAGATATTGTTCTTTTTTAATAAAAAGATGAATTAAGGGCTAAATTGATAGAAATTCAAGTTAGAAATGAAATAAGAATTAAATTGTAAAGTGATTCATAAGTTTTATGCTTTAAGGACTAAATTGAAAGAATTTCAAAATTATGGTTTTATAATGAAAAATAGATAATTATGTCTAAGTTTGGTTAAAATTTGAGTAGAAATAAAGTATGAATTAAGATAGAAAAGTAAGTGAATTTAGTTAGGATTAAATTGAAATTAAAAGTAGAAAATCAACATTTTGTACTAAGATTATTTTGGACAGCAGCAGTAGTCTAAGTTTGAAAAATCACCAAAAATTTTAGAAATTGAATTATAGAATGAATAAAATATAGAATTAAATCTTATTGAGTCTAATTTCTTATAGAAGAAACGGTATAAGCAATTGAATTGTAAATTATAAGATATAATGAATTTTGTGAGACAAGGTCAGAATGAATTTGGGTTCCCCTGTTCTGACTTTGGAAAATCACCAAAAATTGGAGAAAAATAATTAGAGACTTAAAATTATATTTTTAGAATCCCTAATGAGTCTATTTTCAGGATAAATCAACGGGAATATTATCCGAGTTTTGTACTATGAGATAATTAATTTTTAGTGAAGAAGGGTCGAAACTGTCAGACATCAGAATATGGGTGAATTTAAATAATAAACTGTACTTAATGGCTAAACGAAAAATTCTGAAAATTTTATGGTAAGAAGATTTGTGAGTCTAGTTTCAGGAGAAATTAGCGGATCTTAATTTAGAATTCTATAACTCAAGATATAAATTAGTAATGTATTAATGATTATGAAATGTATTACTTTGGTTGTCAATGTGGTACCGGAAATCTCGGCTAAGAAAGGACAAGACAAAGTCAACAGGAGTTAGCTCAGAAAGTACGATTTATATTTCTATAATCCGAACTTAGTCATTATTTGTTATATTTATATACATTTGGCAATTGTTAGTGTTAGAATTATGATGTTTTACAATTGGAATGGATTGATTTTGGTATGCGATGAATTTATTGAATTTATATTGATTGAAATTATTTTGATTGAATTTATATTGATTGAATTATATAATATATATGATTTATGTAAAAAATTGAATATTGAATGAATGTTATATGAAAAATATATTGATTGGAAATATGAGAAAATTGATATGAATATATGAGATTGTGATATTTGAATATTTGATATTGAAAAGTGAATTGAATTGTATTAAATTATGAATTAATGTGAATAATTGAAATATATTGTTGAATTGAATGAAATTGTATGAATTGTGAAAATGGGTGAATATATGTGATTATCAGAATGGTATATTGATGAAAGAATTATTAAATTGAGAAAGTGAATGAAATACCCTATTAACTAGTCGGGCTGAGTCGGATATAATTGGCATGCCATAGGATCTGAAAGTGTACGGGATTTGCCGGCTTTATCGATCAGGCACTTTATGTGTCGTATTTCAGGCACCTCGTGTGTCGTATCAGGCACCTCGTGTGTCGTTTTAGGCACTTTATGTGTCGTATACTGATCAGGTACTATGTACCGTTTTAGGCACAATGTGCCGTACTGGTGTGTTTGGGTTGGAATCCGTGTATCCGTCAAAGTCCGGGTTTGTTAATAGGGGTAAATAAGTGAAAGATAAATCGAATAAATTTGATTTATCAAGCTATTGAAATGAAACGAGAAATTGAATTGAGAATTGAAAATTTAGATATGAAATTGAAAATATGAACCAAAGGTTCATGAAATGATTGGAGTTCAAATTGATGATATATGATGCCACTTGATGAATTGAAATGTGATTTGAAATATATGAATCGTATGTATATAGTGAAAGCTATCAGGGATAGTAAGTTGATATGATATAAATGAAATTGGCTGTTATTGAAATGAATTAAAATGGAATATGATTGATAAGTGTATAGTTGAATATAGTTTAATGATATTGAATTGTGAATAAATTAAGGAAAGCTATACCGAATAGTAAGTGAAAGAATGGAGTAAATAATAATGGATTTATTTAAGAATTGAACAATTATGTTATTGTGTTTATTATATGATTTGTATAAATTTTATATGGTAAGTAGTTGAAATTTATCTATGAAATAAATAATTGAATAATTGTAATTGTTATTATGATCTTAAGTATTTGTTATATTATTAAATGTTCGGATTATAGAAATACCACTGAGTATACCATACTCAGCGTACGGTTTGTTTCCATGCGCAGGTTAAGTTAAGTTTAGACTGTTGAATCAGCATCCCATGTAACACCCCTTACCCGTTACCGTCGCCGGAACAGGGTACGAGGTATTACTAGAACATAATACATACCATTAAACAAAACCGAGATAGAAATATGTCATCCAATTTGATAGTGCATCGTTATAACATATGTTTTGAACAATATTAATCAACTTCTATGGCTTGTACAAAGTAGTTGGTCGAAATCTTCAGTAACCAATATTTTAAACCTAGGCAATTATGACACGTAACAAAATAATTAAGCCTACTATACATGCCATAATTCAAAATGTTTAGTTCGAATACCCTAAAGTATTGATAGTGCAGGCAGATCTTCACGATCCTTAACTCCTGAGCAAGTTGGAGGATACTACAAGACAAAAGAGAGAAAACAAAGTAAGCTTATAGCTTAGTAAGTAAGTATGTAAATAATAATTAAAGAATTTAATATGTTTACACAACAACTCAAGTATATCTACTTTAATTTCAATATTCACTCCACTTTGATTAAGCTGTCTTTCCTGCATTATGTTCACTAAATAAATCATAACTCGAGTTACAAAACTCAAAATTCAAATCCGTAAAATTTCCCGGAATCTAGACTCATAAATATTCTTGCTAATTTTTTTCTAGAATTTTTGGTTCAGCCGATTAGTACAGTTTATTAGTTAAAGTTTCCCCTGTTACACAGCTCGACTAATCTGACCTCTGTTCACTACGAATTGAATTTCTCCCAGTACACAATTCAAATAACCCTGAAATTTGTTTCATTTAAAACTAGACTCAATAAGGAATTTAGGTATGTAAACTATATTTCTTAATTTGCTTTGTACAATTTTTAATGACTTTTCAAAGTTGAAACAGGGGATCACATATTCATCCTGAGCAAGTCACACACAATTGTAAATATCTCAAAATATAAAATTCCTTTGCTTGTTCTGTTTCTTTTATATGAAAGTAGACTCATTAAACTTTAATTGCACATCTCATTCAACCTCTAATTACGTTCCTCCTATTTTTGGTGATTTTTCAAAATCACGTCACTGCTACCGTCCAAAACAGTTTTAATGCTAATTTCACTCTTTCACACATTCTTTATGCTAACCTCATTTTATCTTACATATATAGATATACCACAAATCATTTTCACCACAATTCATTCATCACAAGTATAGGTCCATAACCACAACGTCACCACAAAACCATCCCGTTGAACAATTCGGATCAATCCTCGATATTTAATGGGTTTAGCACACACATTTCACCATCATACTTCATTTAGTTCGGCTCTCTTGTACACATGGTGAACACTTAGTACCACTCATGCGACCTAGCCGATTTGTCTCAGTAGCTCTTGTCTACATGGTGTCCTTCACTTGGAATCACGCATGCGACCTAGCTACATTTATCTATTACGTAGCTCTCTTGTCTACATGGGATACATCCCGTATCACACATGTGACCTAGCTACTACATGGTATTTCGTAGCTTTCTTGTACACATGATGTGCACTCAGCATCATACATGTGACCTAGCTACGCTCCCTCTATTTTATTCGATCTCTCCGAATGTTCAACCGGGATCTCTCTCTATTATTTATTTCCATTCTTCCAATAGTCGATTTATAATTTTAACATCAGCTAGTATATTTATATAATAGGGTGAAATATAAGAATGTAAATGAAAATAATGTAATGTTTACATACAAACTTACCTCGGTGCAAAATGTGGAAATTTTGCGATTTAGTCCAAAACTTTTTCCTTCCCTCGCTCGAGAGTCAATTCCACGCCTTTCTTGATCTATAACAACACATTTAGCTCATTTAGCACTCATACTATTTATTTCAATCCAAAGATCACATTATGGAAAAATTACATTTTTGCCCCCTAACTTTTACAAAATTACAATTTTGCCCCTAGGCTCGGAAATTTAATTTCAGCCCTTATTCTTATGTTTTATGACATGCTGAACTTTTTTATCTTCTACGACCACATCAAATTCTCACTCTAACACATAGTTGTGAACAATAGGTATTTTTACCGATTATGCTTAGCTTTACTCGTTTTCACTTAAAACCGAGTAGCACAAGTTGTCTAACATAATTTAAGACCTCATATTCTATCATAAAACATCAAAATACACAAATTTCACCTATGGGTATTTTTCCAAATATGAACCCTAGGTTGAATTATTGTTAGCATAAGCTTAATCAACTCTGGGAATCCAAAACGTAAAGAACATTAAAAACGGGGCTTGAAATCACTTACTATGGAGCTTGAAAGTTGAAGAAACCCTAGCTATGGAGAGAGGGAGAATTCAGCAGCAACTAAGGAGGATGATGACCAATTTTGTGTTATTTTTCCCATTTTATTTCATTTAATATCCAAATGACCAAAATGCCCCTCCTTACTAAACTTTCAAAAATTCCTTCCATGTCCTAATTTTGTCCATGAACTTAAAATTGGTCAAATTGCTATTTAAGACCTCCTAATTAATATTTTAAAGCAATTTCATACTAAAAACTTCTAAAATGTAAATTTTGCAACTTATTCGATTTAATCCCTATTTTCAATTTAAGCACTTTAGGCATAGAATTTCATCACGAAATTTTCACACAATCATGCAATCATATCATAAACCCCAAAATAATTATAAAACAATTATTTTTATCTCAGATTTGTGGTCACGAAACCACTATTCCTATTAGGCCCTAATTCGGGTTGTCACAATTCTCCCCCCTTTAGAGATTTTCGTCCCCGAAAATCTTACCGGTAAAGAGGTTTGGGTACTGTTTCCTCATAGCTTCCTCAGGTTCCCACGTAGCCTCTTCTATTCCATGTCTGTGCCACAATACTTTCACTAAGGCTATACTTTTATTTCTTAACTGTTTAATTTCTTTAGCCAAAATCTTTATTGGTTCCTCCTCATAGGTCATATCCGATCGAATCTCAATTTACGTTGGGAGATCACATGTGAAGGATCGAACGATAACGTCGTAACATTGATACGTGAAACACGTTATGAATTCTCTCTAACTCTCTGCCGGTAAGGCCAACCGATATGCCATCGGTCCAATTCTCTCAAGTAATCTCGCAGATGCCCAATAATAAAACGCGGGCTCAACTTGCCTTTTCGACTAAATCTCGAATCTTTTCCATGGTGACACCTTCAAGAACACTTTATCACCCACCTGAAATTCAATCTCTTTTCTTTTCAAATCTGCATATGACTTTTGTCGATCCGAAGCGACTTTTAAGCAATCCCGAATTACTTTTATTTTCTCTTGATTTCTTTAACTAGATCAACTCCGTGAATCTGCTTCTCACTAAGTTCACCCAATATAAAGGAGTCCGACACTTACGACCATACAAGGCTTCATGCGGTGCCATTTGTATACTTGACTGATAAGCATTATTGTAGGCAAACTCAATTAAAGATAGATATTTCTCCCAACTACCTCCAAATTCTAAAACACAAACATCTAAGCATATCTTCGAGTACTGGATTACTCTTTCCGATTGACCATCTTTTTGTGGATGAAACGCAGTACTAAAGTTCAATTTTGTACCCAAAGCTTCTTGTAACTTTTTCCAAAATCTCGAGGTAAATCTCGGATCTCTATCTCGATATTATAGACATAGGTACCCCATGCAACCTCACAATTTCAGCAATATATAATTCGGCTAATTTATCAAGTGAGTAATCGATGCGTCTTGATATAAAGTGAGCTGATTTTGTTAATCTATCAACCACTACCTGACAAAGATCCTTCTTTTTAGGAGTCAAAGGCAAACCGGTTACAAAATCCATGGTAATCTTGTCCCATTTCCACTCGTGCACCATTACCTGCATTTGAAGTAGTCCTGAAGGCACTTGATGTTCAGCTTTTACTTGTTGATGATCAAACACTTCGTTACAAATTCAGAAATGTCCCTTTTCATACCTGGCCACCAATACAACTTCTTTAAATCTTTATACATTTTTGTGCTACCAGGGTGAACTGATAAACAGCCATTGTGCGCCTCATGTAATATTTTCTGAATCAATTTATTATTTTTCGGCACACATATTCTGTCTCGAAACATTAAACAGTCGTCTGGTCCAACTCGAAAATCTGAGTCGTAACCTGATTCGCATTGAGTTCTTTTGGTCCGCAACTCATTATCATTCTTTTGAGCATCACAAATCAACTGGAGAAATAACGGTTTAGCTCTCATCTCTGCTAAGATTGACCCATCATCAGACAATGCTAATCCCGTATTCATGGCTCTCAAAGTAAAAAGAAATTTTCTGCTCAAGGCATCAGCAACTATATTTGCTTTTCCCGGATGATAATCAATCACTAGATCATAATCCTTTAATAATTCAAGCCATCTTCGCTGTCGCAGATTCAGATGCTTTTGATTCATCAAATACTTCAAACTTTTGTGATCAGTAAAAATTTGGCATTTTTCACCGTACAAATAATGTCGCCAAATCTTCAAAGCAAAGACAATAGCGGCCAATTCCAAATCATGTGTAGGATAATTCTTTTCATGCGGTTTTAACTGTCTCGAAGCATAAGCTACCACTTTACCCTCTTGCATCAACACATATCCAAGGCACATCAACGATGCATCACTATAAATTACGAACTCTTTTCTGGCTCAAATTTTGTACTAAAATTGGTGCTTGATCAATTGTACTTTCAACTTTTCAAAACTCTGTGACATTTATCACCCATTCAAACTTAACATTCTTTTGCAACAACTTAGTCATAGGAGAGGCAATCATCGAAAATCCCTCAACAAAACGTCTATAATATCCGGCTAAGCCTAAAAAGCTTCTAACCTCAAATACATTCTTTGGCGGTTTCCAATCAACGATCGCAAAAATCTTGCTTGGATCCACCCGAATACCATCACCGAGACTATATGTCCCAAATCCGACTTCACGGCGAACTCACTTTTACTAAACTTGGCAAACAATTTCTTTTCTCTCAAGATCTGCAATATGGTTCTCAAGTGTTCGGCATGTTCAAACTCATCCCGAGAATAAATTAGAATGTCATCTATGAACACTACTACAAACTTATCCAAATATGGCGAAAGATCCGATTCATTAAGTCCATAAATATAGCTGGAGCATTTGTTAAGCCGAAAGGCATTACAAGAAACTCATAATGTCCATACCTTGTCCTAAAGGCGGTTTTTCGCACATCCGACTCCTTAACTCTCAACCGGTAGTAGCTGGACCTTAAATCAATCTTTGAAAACATCAGAGCCCCTTTTAACCGATCGAATAAATCATCAATCCTCGGCAATGGGTACTTGTTCTTTATAGTCACCTTATTGAGTGGCGATAATCAATGCAAAGTCTCATTGAACCATCCTTCTTCTTCTGAATAATACAGAGCACTCCAGGGAGAGAAACTTCGGTCTCACAAATCCCTTATCTGTTAATTCCTGCAATGGCCCAGCCTTCAAGTCTTTTAATTCGATCGGAGCCATTCTATATGGAGCAATCGAGATCGGTGCGATGCGGCAACAAATCAATGGCAAACTCTATCTCTCTGTTCGAGGCAACCTGAGCAATTCCTCCGGAAATACATCCGAAACTCACAAACTATCGATGATGATTCAAACTTGATTGAGGCAACTCAATTATTCATTACATAAGCGGATAAGCTTCACACCCTTTCTCATGTATGTATTTACATGCAGACATGTGCGAAATCACCATAGGCAATTTATTTGATTAAATCTGTTTCAACCCACAAAATTTCTCCATTTTCATATTTCAACTCTAGTGTCTTTTGTTTACAATCTACCTTAGCATCATACAATGTCAACCACCCATTCCCAAGATAACGTCAAACTCATCAAATGGTAACAAAGATCAAATTGGTCGAAAAAAAGTGACCTTGAATCATTAATGGGCAATTCTTGCAAACCTTGTCAACTAGCACATATTGGCCTAAGAGGTTCGGCGCTTTAATCGTAAACTCGATAAACTCAACGAGCAACTTTTTATTAGATACTAAATTCATGCAAATATAGGAATGAGTGGACCGGGATCAATCAATGCAATAACAATAGTATCATAGAGAGAAAATGTACGAAGAATGACATCGGAGATGATGCATCTTCTCGGGCACGTATAGCATAAGCTCTAGCAGTGCTCTAGCTTCGATCTTGCCACTTGAGTCTTTCATCGCAGCTTTATCGCTAGTCCCACCTCCAGTATTTCTCGGTGGTCTACCTCTACTAGCGGTGGTATTCTATCTAGCACTCTGAAATCTTTCTTCTTTAACTTTCTCGGACAATCTCTAATAAAATGCTCATGAGAACCACACTGAAACAAGCTCGCTCGGTTCCCAACACTCACCATAATGTTGCTGCCACATTCTTGTGATCGGGCTTTCTAGGTCGCACATTACCCACACTTGCCACCGAAGTAGCTTGAGCTTTAGACCCGAATACGCTCTACCACGATCTCTTTGTGACTCCCCAATTGAAACTGTCATTCGAGGGTTTGCCTCTTTGGACCTCTTTGATTGAGATTGAAATGGCTTGCTTATCGGCCTTTTCTCGGCATCTCGAGCCTCAATAGCAGACTTTTCTTTTTCTTTGTTCAATTCTTCACTTTTAAGAGCTCGATCAACCAATACAACAAATTCTTTCAATTCCAAAATTCCTACAAGCACTTTAATGTCCTCATTCAGCCCATCTTCAAACCTTCGCATATAATGGCCTCGGTTGACACATATTCCTCGGGCATACTTGCTAAGTCTCACAAATTCGCGTTCATATTCTCGCCACGGACATCTTGCCTTGCTTCAATTCAAGGAACTCCTTCCGTTTTTGATCCATAAATCGTTGACTTATGTATTTCTTTCTAAATTCTTCCCGGAAGAAATCCCAAGTAACTTTTTCTTTTGGCACCACCGATACCAAAGTCTTCCACCAATGGTAGGCGAATCTCTCAAAAGTGATACAAACACACTTTAAGCATTCCTCGGGTGTACATGAGAGCTCATCAAATACACGGGTAGAATTTTCAAGCCGAATTCCGCTTTCTCGGGATCATCATCGATCTTTGCTCTAAACTCTTCTTCCCTTTGTTTTCGAATCTTGTCAACTGGAGGCTTGTTCATCCTTACCAAATTTATGTCTTGAGCAAACTGAGGAATCATCTAAGGTATAGGAGGGGGTGGAGGAGGTTGAGTATTTGGATTTGCTCGAATAAATTCGATGATACCAATTGTTCATCCTTTGGAGAAAGGCATCCCGAGCCTCATCTCCTGTCTCAATGTCTCTGGTCTACTTTCCACAGTGTCACGGTCCCTTGTGCGGGGGCGGCGCATTACTAGCAAAGATCATCACCGACGCCTTTCCTTCCGGGATCCATTACTATATTAAAACAAAACACGCTTTAGAATAGTCGAGTCACCACACTATCACAATATTTTTATGGCATGTATAGCTCGACTTTTACACACACTTTATTAGTCCGAGAACCGACTAAACCATAGCTCGATACCACTAAATGTAACACCCTTACCCACACTGTCGCGGAACAGGTAATGTGCAGTATTACTAGAACATAATACATACCATTAAACAAAACCGAGATAGAAATATGTCATCCAATTTGATAGTGCATCGTTATAACATATGTTTTGAACAATATTAATCAACTTCTATGGCTTGTACAAAGTAGTTGGTCGAGTACTGTAATCAATATTTTAAACCTAGGCAATTATGACACGTAACAAAATAATTAAGCCTACTATACATGCCATAATTCAAAATGTTTAGTTCGAATACCCTAAAGTATTGATAGTGCAGGCAGATCTTCACGATCCTTAACTCCTGAGCAAGTTGGAGGATGCTACAAGACAAAAGAGAGAAAACAAAGTAAGCTTATAGCTTAGTAAGTAAGTATGTAAATAATAATTAAAGAATTTAATATGTTTACACAACAACTCAAGTATATCTACTTTAATTTCAATATTCACTCCACTTTGATTAAGCTGTCTTTCCTGCGTTATGTTCACTAAATAAATCATAACTCGAGTTAAAAAACTCGAAATTCAAATCCGTAAAATTTTACGGAATCTAGACTCATAAATATTCTTGCTAATTTTTTTCTATAATTTTTGGTTCAGCCTATTAGTACAGTTTATTAGTTAAAGTTTCCCCCGTTACACAGCTCGACTAGTCTGATCTCTGTTCACTACGAATTGAATTTCTCTCAGTACACAATTCAAATAACCCTGAAATTTGTTTCATTTAAAACTAGACTCAATAAGGAATTTAGGTATGTAAACTATATTTCTTAATTTTCTTTGTACATTTTTTAATGATTTTTCAAAGTTGAAACAGGGGATCACATATTCATCCTGAGCAAGTCACACACAATTGTAAATATCTCAAAATATAAAATTCCTTTGCTTGTTCTGTTTCTTTTATATGAAAGTAGGCTCATTAAAATTTAATTTCACATCTCATTAAACCTCTAATTACGTTCCTCCTATTTTTGGTGATTTTTCAAAATCACGTCACTGCTACCGTCCAAAACAGTTTTAATGCTAATTTCACTCTTTCACACATTCTTTATGCTAACCTCATTTTATCTTACATATATAGATATACCACAAATCATTTTCACCACAATTCATTCATCACAAGTATAGGTCCATAACCACAACGTCACCACAAAACCATCCCGTTGAACAATTCGGATCAATCCTCGATATTTAATGGTTTTAGCACACACCCCACCATCATACTTCATTTAGTTCGGCTCTCTTGTACACATGGTGAACACTTAGTACCACTCATGCGACCTAGCTGATTTGTCTCGTAGCTCTCTTGTCTACATGGTGTCCTTCACTTGGAATCACGCATGCGACCTAGCTACATTTATCTATTACGTAGCTCTCTTGTCTACATGGGATACATCCCGTATCACACATGTGACCTAGCTACTACATGGTATTTCGTAGCTTTCTTGTACACATGATGTGCACTCAGCATCATACATGTGACCTAGCTACGCTCCTCTCTATTTTATTCGATCTCTCAGAATGTTCAACCTGGATCTCTCTCTATTATTTATTTCCATTCTTCCAATAGTCGATTTATAATTTTAACATCAGCTAGTATATTTATATAATAGGGTGAAATATAAGAATGTAAATGAAAATAATGTAATGTTTACATACAAACTTACCTCGGTGCAAAATGTGGAAATTTTGCGATTTAGTCCAAAACTTTTTTTCCTTCCTCGTTCGAGGTCAATTCCACGCCTTTCTTGATCTATAACAACACATTTAGCTCATTTAGCACTCATACTATTTATTTCAATCCAAAGATCACATTATGGAAAAATTACATTTTTGCCCCCTAACTTTTACAAAATTACAATTTTGCCCCTAGGCTCGGAAATTTAATTTCAGCCCTTATTCTTATGTTTTATGACATGCTGAACTTTTTTATCTTCTACGACCACATCAAATTCTCACTCTAACACATAGTTGTGAACAATAGGTATTTTTACCGATTATGCCGCTTACTCGTTTTCACTTAAAACCGAGTAGCACAAGTTGTCTAACATAATTTAAGACCTCATATTCTATCATAAAACATCAAAATACACAAATTTCACCTATGGGTATTTTTCCAAATATGAACCCTAGGTTGAATTATTGTTAGCATAAGCTTAATCAGACACTGGAATCCAAAAACGTAAAGAACATTAAAAGCGGGGCTTGAAATCACTTACTATGGAGCTTGAAAGTTGAAGAAACCCTAGCTATGGAGAGAGGGAGATTCGGCAGCAACTAAGGAGGATGATGACCAATTTTGTGTTATTTTTCCCATTTTATTTCATTTAATATCCAAATGACCAAAATGCCCTCCTTACTAAACTTTCAAAAATTCCTTCCATGTCCTAATTTTGTCCATGAACTTAAAATTGGTCAAATTGCTATTTAAGACCTCCTAATTAATATTTTAAAGCAATTTCATACTAAAAACTTCTAAAATGTAAATTTTGCAACTTATTCGATTTAATCCCTATTTTCAATTTAAGCACTTTAGGCATAGAATTTCATCACGAAATTTTCACACAATCATGCAATCATATCATAAACCCCAAAATAATTATAAAACAATTATTTTTATCTCGGATTTGTGGTCACGAAACCACTATTCCGATTAGGCCCTAATTCGGGTTGTCACATCCCAGGCCGATCCCGAATTCAATGAGGTAAAGTATGTTGAGTATTGGTAATGGCATGTACCTAGGATGTTTTATGAGAGTCATTTAGGTTGTAGAAGTATTTGTGAAATGAGTAAATTATGGTTGGCAACGGTATGTAGTATGAATTTTGAAATTTACTAAAAATTCGTAGTGATTCTAAATTAGTCCCGAATTGAATTTACTGTTCATATTGGACCGCGAGGGCCCATTAAATGGATGACATCTTAAAACTAGGACGTGTGTGAATATTTATTTTAATTCATGACCAAAATTGGACTGTACTGACTGGTAATGTCTCGTAACCCTGTTCCGGCGACGGTATAGGGTTAGGGAACGTTACAATCATAATCTTTCGATAACTCAAGCCATTTGCGTTGTCTCAAATTCAAATTTTTTTGTGAGATCAAATATTTCAGACTTTTATGATCAATGAATATGTGACATTTTTCACTAAACAAGTAATGCCGCTAGATTTTCAATGCAAACACTATGGCTGCCAATTCAAGATCATGTGTCAAGTAGTTCTTTTCATGTGGTTTTAGTTGTCGTGAGGCATAAGCTATTACTTTACCATCTTGCATCAAAACACAGCCTAAACCATGTAATGACACATCACTATAAACTGTAAATTCCTTACCCGATTTTGGCTGAACTAATACTGGAGCTTCTGTTAACTAAGCTTTTAATCTATCAAAATTCTGCTGGCATTTATCAGTCCACTCAAATTTCACATCTCTCTGCAACAATCGGGTCATCGGAGAAGCTATCATTGAAAAAAAATTTACAAATCTCTGATAATAACCAGCTAGTCGCAGAAAACTTCGGACTTCAGACACATTCTTTCGTGGCTTCCAGTTAATAATGGCTAAAATTTTATTCGGGTCTACTCGGACACCTTCAGCAGACACTACATGCCCAAAGAAGCTAACTTCCCTTAACCAAAATTCACACTTACTGAATTTGGCATAAAGTTGTTTCTCTCACAGAGTTTGCAACACTATTCTCAAATGCTCAGCATGCTCATAGTATCTAAATATGAGCAAAAAATTCTGTTCATCAAGTCCATAAACACTGCAGATGCATTTGTCAAGCCAAATGGCATCACAAGAAACTCATAGTGTCCATACCTAGTTCTAAAAGGTATCTTTGGCACTTTTGATTCTTTCACCCGTAGTTGGTAGTAACCGAAATGGATATCAATCTTTGAAAATACAGTGACACACTTTAACTGGTCAAACAAGTCATCAATACAAGGCAATGGATACTTGTTCTTTATTGTAACATTGTTGAGCTATCTGTAATCAATGCACAACCTCAACGATCCATCTTTCTCCTTTACGAACAAAACCGGTGCACCCTAAGGTGAGAAACTAGGTCGAGCAAAACCCCTGTCAATCAATTCTTGCAACTGTACTTTTAGCTTTTTCAACTCAGTAGGAGCCATTCTGTAAGGTGTTACGGATATCGGTGTGATTCCCAGAACAAGGTCTATAGAGATTTCCACTTCTCTATCCGGTGGCAAACCAGGTAATTCTTCTGGGAATACATCAGAAAATTCACGTACTATTGGACTAATTGAATCTTTGACTCTGTTAATTTTGTATCCATCACATACGCAAGATAAGCATCATACCCCTTTCTGGCATATTTCTGTGCTAATATTGCTGAAATCACATTAGGTAATCCATCCAATTTATCAGATTCAACACGAAGCAATTCAATATTTTGGCATTTCAATACAATATATTTCTGCTTACATTTTACCACTGCATCATATCGGGTTAACCAATCCATTCCCAAGATCACATCAAACTCATCAAATGACAATAACATTAAATCAGCCAAAAAAATAACATTTTACCACCAATGGTCAGTTCTTACAAACTTTTTCCACCATAACAGACTGGCCCAGGGGGTTTGAAACTTTAACCACAAATTCAGTGAATTCAACAGGTAAATTTTTAACAGACACTAGGTTCGTGCATATATATAAATGTGTGGAACCAGGGTCAATCAATGTAGTAATATTAGTATCAATGTAGTAATATTAGTAATGACGTCTGGCGCAAAGGCATCTTCTCTAGCATGAATAGCATATGTCCTCGCAGGTGCTCGTGCCTTAGATCTAGCTACCATATCCTTGGTAGTACCTCGACTACCACTAACATTACCGGGGTAACGGGGTGGTCTGCCTCTCGCAACAGGATTGCTCGGCTTTGGAGCTGGTTCTATCTCATTTTCAACTCTTTCGGGACAATCCCTAAGAAAATGGTCAAGTGAACCACATCCGAAACAAGCTCCACTTCTAAACCGACATTCCCCATGATGAAACTTGTTACAATGTTTACATTTTGGTTTAGGATTTCCGACACTACCCACACTGGTCACAGATGGAGTTGAAGACCTTGGGTTAGATTGTTGAGAGTTTGCTTCCTTCCAGAATATCCCCTGGAAGTGGTCACACTATCATAATACTTCTTTAATTTCT
This sequence comes from Gossypium longicalyx, assembly GCA_025698465.1. Classification (NCBI taxonomy): domain Eukaryota; kingdom Viridiplantae; phylum Streptophyta; class Magnoliopsida; order Malvales; family Malvaceae; genus Gossypium; species Gossypium longicalyx. The sequence continues at coordinate 5,949,424 of CM046998.1, read as the reverse complement.
TAGAAGCAAATGATTGTGACTTATTCATATCTCTTTTTCCAGAAACCCGAGCCTCTCTTTCGGCTTGTTTCTTTTCTTTATTCAGTTCCTCAGCTTTGTGTGCTCAGCCGGCTAACATCGTGAATTCTCTTATCTCAAGAATCCCAATCAATAACTTGATATCTTTATTTAGGCCCTCTTCAAAACATTTACATATTTCAACCTCGGTTAAAACCCATTCCTTGGCATACTTACTCAATCGAACAAATTCTTGTTCATATTCAGATACAGTCATGTTTCTCTGCTTGAGTTCCAGAAATTCTTTCTCTTTCGGATCCATGAACCTCTAACTAACATATTTCTTTCTAAATTCAGTCTGGAAGAATTCTCATGTAATATTCTCTCTCAGTACAACTGAAGTTATGGTATTCCACCAATGATAAGTCATATCCTTTAGTAGAGATACTGCACATTTTAGGCACTCGACAGGTGTGCAGGATAATTCATCAAAAACTCGGATAGTGTTTTCAAGCTAGAACTTGGCCTTTTTCGGATCATCATTTGCAGTAACCCTAAATTCTTTTGCCCCATGTTTACGAATTTTATCTATCGGAGGCTTAGCAATCCTAATAGGTTCAGCATCTTGTGGTACCTTAGGAATCTGTTGAGGAGCAGGTGGGAGAGGTTGTTGTACAACAGGGTTTGTTCTCAAGTATTGAGTAAATCATTCATTCATCATTTGAAAGAAGACTTGTTTTGCCTCCTCACTTCGGCCCTCAGACACAGGCCTTTCACTACCGGACGCAGACGCGACTCTTTGCACTAAAGCTGAAGCATTGCTCTCAACTTCCTCGGATTCAGCTCTAGCTCGGTTGGATGACATTACTATATGAAAAACACATTTAAAATAATCAAGAGTCATCACACTATCACAATTTATATAATGGCATTTCTAGCTAAACTCGTGTTGCTACGTCAAATTTGAGAATCGGCTAAACCGTAACTCTGATACCACTAAATGTAACACATCTATCCGTATCTGTCATCAAAACAGGGTTTCAGGGCATTACCAGGCTTACATCGCAAACAATCATACAATTCCGAGTTATAAATTTGTGTCCAAATTAAAATCATTTGTAATTAATCATAAAGTCCCTAATACGAGCCTACAAGGCTCAAACATGCTTTGGAAGTGGCTCGAGACAAAACCGAAAACTTTAGAAATTTTTCCACTATACAGGGGTCACACGCCTATGTGGGCAGGCCGTGTGGTCACACACACCCGTATCCCGACCCCGTGTAACTTTTTGACTAGTAACTCATGAACAAATTGAGATCACACGGCCAAGTCACATGCCTGTGTGCTAGGTTGAGTGGTTAATTAATTTAATTCGAATTAGGTGGAAGTTTCACATGGCCAAGACACACGCCCGTGTTCTGTCACACGGCTGAGACACATGCCCGTGTCTCTGCTCGTGTGCCCAATTTTGAGCTTTCTGTTTCTCAAAATTAAGGTGTAAGTGACACACGGCTTAACCACATGCCCATGTTACTAGGTCGTGTGTCACACACGGTCTAGACGTCTGCCCTGTGGACAAAATGAAGTCATTTCCTAGCTTCATTTCTCACCCAAATTCACCCAAAAATCTGCACATAAAACACTCAATCAATTTCAACCATTTTAAGCATTCAAATTTGGCAATTCCATTATTCATCAAAGCATACCATTTCATGCATACATGGTTACAAACTCACCTTAGCTTAACTTAGGCATTAAAAACATTTGATCACATGAACTTAGCATAACACATGTATATATATATCATAACAGCTTACTAAATCATACTTAAAATGAATCATCACTGGCCATTCCAATGGCTAGGTTACAAAATAACATTTCAAGCCACTATTGACCAAGTTTCCCGATACATGCCATTATACCAAAATGATTTCACTAAATATACCCAGAATGCTAGACGATAGTGTGACGATGCTCCAACGATCTTCCAACCTTCACGAGCTTCCGAGCACTATAAAATAGGGAAAAATAAAAGGAGTGAGCATTACATGCTTAGTAAGTTCGTATAACGGAAATTAAACTTACCAATCTTGATTATTAAATCTAAACATTCAATATCATGTTTCCATCCATTTGACTAAATTTGCCTAAACACATACATTCAATCAAACATGTTAGTCACTAAAATATTCTTATAAATCAAGTAACATAGATAAGCTCATCAAGCAATATTCTTTCAAGTCATTATCAATTTATCTCAAAGTTCTTGTGCCATGTTAAGAGTTTTATGTCCGTTGAATCGTTGAATTCCAATGAATGCTCAAGTAGTACACTTGAAGTGTACGATTCAACAATTCATCAATTTATTATTCAAAGATACCACTTAGGGCACTTAACCAATAAACACTCTCTCAAGTCACATATCATTTAACAGGACTACCAGTCTAGACTAAATCTTTTCTATAGCGTATGCTCAAGGGCTCGATTAGGGTTACCAGTCCTGGCTAAACCCTAATCTTAACGCATACTCAAGAGATATTATATTAGGATTACTCGTTCGAGCTAAATCTTTAATATGACAAGGTCATTGGGATTATTCACCCAAGCTAAATCCTATCTGCAACAAATGCAAGACCCTACTTGTTTCGGGAAAGCGCACACAATCATCGGCATTCAACATCCAATCGGGACTAACCCCTTTATCACCATTTCAAGCTTATTTTCATTTTTCATCATAACATACAAGTGAAGCACATCAACATAAATCACATTACATGCAATACAACAATTAATTAACATAATTACAAGTCCAATTAAGTTACACAAACTTACCTCGACACTTGTTCGTGTAAAAGATTACTATTCTGAAATCTTTTCTTTTCTCGATCTAGCCTCGAGTTTGTGTTTTTCGGATCTATATAAATAAATGTAATCATTAATTTCATACATTTCATACATAAACGGACTCAATTTATGTCCTACACAAAATTACCATTTTACCCCTAACTTTTCCAAAAATTTGATTTTCGTCCCTAGGCTCGGAAAATGAAACTTGTGCAAATTACTCCCAATTCCAAGCCTAACCAAAGCCCCATTACAGATTTTACAGCACATGTATACCTAAAATTTCAAAATTTTCTTCAAATTTTACAACTTTTCATTTTAGTCCCTAATCAAGTTTTCATCAAAAATTACATTGTAAAAGTTGTTCATCTATCAATAATCTTTCATTTTCTACCCTCAAACATCAAAATACAAACAAATTCATCATGGGTAAAATTTTAGACTTTTTCTTTCTTTCAAATTAGTCCTTGAAATAGCTAAATCAAGTTACAATTATCTCAAAAATATAAAAATCGTTAAAAACAAGACAAGAACGGACTTACAATCGAGCTTGAAAGCTTGGCCAAAACCCTAGCTCTGAAGACTCTTCAAATTCGGCTAAGGGGGGACTAAATTGAGAAGGTAGACACTTTATTTGATTTATTTTGTTTTTATTTACCAAATAACCAAAATGCACATAATGCAAAACCTTCAAATGTTTCCTAGTCATGTCCATTTTTGTCCATTATGAATTATAATGGTCTAATAACCACTTAAGGACCTCCAATTTAAATTTTCATAACAATTAGACACCTTTAACTTATAGAATTCAAGTTTTGCATCTATTACAATTTAGTCCTTCTAATCAAATTGGACACTTAATTGATAAAATTTCTTAACGAAATTTTCACACAATTATTCTATCATACTGTAAACCTTAAAGAAATAATAAAATGAATATTTTTACTTCAGATTTGTGGTCCCAAACTCACTATTTCGATTTCATTGAAAAATAAGTTGTTACACTGTAAAAGTCTCATCCCACTCCAAGTAATAAATATTGTCAAAACCTTAACTCAAACATCGTTACTTGTCAATGCTGCCACGGATACCCCTTCTCTTCACATGGTACAATAATGGCAGCTTGAAAAAACAAAAACAGCATCACCCAAAGCCTATCAAAACTCCTGTAAAGATTCCAAAACGGCCTTTGCTCAACGAATCCAATTCACCCAACATGTTTACTGCTGCTGGAAGTAACCAAAAATTTGCTGCCCACATCAATAGGCCACTTGAGTTTCTTAAAACATGTCTTACTCCAAAAATACTCATTCAAATCATCATAATTCCTCCAAGTAGTATGCAGCGCCGTTCCATTCTTGTTATTCTCAACTTCTGCCTTTATAGTCTCGTATATCGGCTTCACCACGCAGTGTAAAAATGCATTTTCTCCAGATAACGACGGCATAACGGGCTGGCCAGTGTTTTCGTCGATGTAATCTTCTAAAATCTTGGTTAATTCAATAGCCATGTGATGGAATATGTACCAGATACATTCAGGCATGAATCGGAGGTTTGCAAATTCGCCTCAGATCAACAAATAAAGACCCACATACAGTAATTCACGGCGGTGATCAGAGTTAGACTGGCCACTTTTGGAGATCCATACTTTCGATTTCTTTCCTAAATTAGAACACCAGTTAGTGTAGTTCTTGAGGAGTTTTCGGTGGAACATACGAAGTACGCCGGCGTCGAGAGTGTCAATATTCTCCGGCGGAGAGGATAGCCGCGTCTGAGAGTTAGCCAAGTGGAGGCCGAGGTGTTCCCTCTGGTTCTTGACGTTGTCATGTTGGAAACAGAAGAAGAGAGCCAGCCAGTCTAGAAGGTCCATAGCAGGATGCCATTGTCCATGAGGTGGCAGTCGTAGATCTCCAACGGCGCGTAGAGCAAAAGTAACAACTCGTACTTCGGGAAAACAGAGAGAAGGATGATCAGCGATGAGGTTGTGGACAGAGGTATTATGTTGTACGGTTCATCTTCAGGTGGAGTGGTCCGGGTCCGGCCCGACTTAGACCCGTGACGGTAACGGTGAGGCATTGCATCAAATAAAAAATGGAAATTTTGAAATTAGGGCTTTGGAGATTCAGTTGCAGGAGAAAAGGTGGCGACTTCAGTTTTTTCTTTTCCTTTTATTGAAAAGGAATATGCTACTAGTAATAGATCGTAAACATGCGTATTAAGCGGCTTTCTAACGCTTTTTTTCCCTCTTTTTTTTAAATTAAGGTTAATTTATATTTCATTTTTTGTCCTCGACTATACTAACAAGATCTGTGGTGAAGTTAAATTAACTTCATTCTCATTCAATTTTTTTATCAATTTAATCCTTGTCTTGTTAATGTCCTTTTTTTTTACTCTCGGTTAAATTTCAATTCTGGTCCTTTTGGTTGTAAGTTATATAAAAATTGTCAAATTCTAATTTCGGTCTTTATACTATGCTCAATTTTGAAATTTGATCTTTATTTTTAATTTTTAACATAATTTGATACCTAACGTTTATAACGTTATTAATTAGTGAAATATTTTATTCTAATTCAAATGCTTACGTAAATTTAAAGAATTGTTAACCTTGTTAAATTTTTTGTGACAAAAATATTGAGTGAGCGCTTTTTAAAAAAAAATAAAATATCACATTAACAAATTTAACGAAAAAATTTTAGTAATGTTAATAACTGAACTTGAATTTTTAAATTCAAAAAATAAAACAACTCGATGTTATTATTTAAGAATATTTTAATCTTTTTCCTAAAAAAACTTTATAGTTTTTGTTTGTTTATTAAATCAAATAAACAAATTACAATAAGGTTTTATTAAATCAAATAAACAAATTACAATAAGGTTATAAGCTTTGTCATTAAATAAATTCATTTAACATAATTTGAGTTAATTATAAATTACATTTAATTCATTTGATTATTTTAAAAGTCATTTAATAGTTTCTTTGTTTGGTTAGATTAGTTTGTTTAATAGTTTGTTTGGTTATGGGTGTATTTTCAGACATTGAACTGCAAACACACTTTCCTAAAAGGGGAAATTGAAAGGGACACCCCTTTTCAATTGCCTTAAACCAAAATATATAAAAATTCCAATTTTGAAGGTGAAGAAGACGTCAAGCAAACTACAAATTATTTCACAATGGTCCTACCTTCATCTTTTATTATTATTTATTTATTTATTTAATCCTAATATTTTGAATCTATATAACAACACAGATTGTATTTATTCATAAATGAAAGGGAAGCTAATCAAAGTCAGAAGATATTTTTAGAGGTGTTGAAATTAAAATTTAATTTTTAATTGGTTAAATAATTAAATTAAAATTTTATTATTTTTTAAGAAGTTAAAGTATAATTTTATCTTTAATAATTTAAAATTTTAAAATTTCTAAAAAGTTTAAATGAACAATTTTTCATTTTAAGGGGCAAGTCCTGCGAGCTCCTCTAAATACCCCACTAAAGCTAATGCTAAGCAAAGGTGAATTCATCTTATTCTTAACGTGCAAGACAAACAATTTGACCACATAACGTATAATATTTGTCTCCAGAAACAAAACAATAAAAGGAAATAGAGAGAGGGAGAGGGAAAGGGAGAGAGGGAGAGAGAGAGAGAGATTAGGTAGGTCAATTGGGGTGCCTCGGTACAATAGAGGCTTGATTGATTGGTCACATCAACGGCAGACATTAGGACGAGTAATCCTATTGACCTCATTACAGATATGATATAGCTCGAACGGGTAATCTTGATATAATCCCTCTCGAGCATATGTTACAATTAGGATTTAGCTTGGACTAGTAATCCTAATTGAGCTCTTCTGAGCATATGTTACAGAAAGGATTTAGCCTAGACTGGTAATCCTGTTGTATGATATGTGGATCAAGAGTGTGCTCTCTGATTGAGTGCCCTAATGGGTACTCTTGAATATGAATTGACGGGTTATTGAATTGTACACCTTGAGTGTACTACCTGAGTATCCATCGGAATTTCAATGATTCAACGGATAAAATAATTGATATGATATGAGAGTTATGAAATGAAATGAATAATGTTTTGAAAGAATATAGCATGATGAGCTCATCTATGTTTACTTGATGTGTAACACCCCTAACCCGTATCCGTCGCCGAATTAGGGTTATGAGACATTACCGACTATTTTACGATTTAAATAAATACGCGCTATAAATTGCAACACAAAATTTTTATCACGTCAAAGCTTATAACATAATCAAATACCAAATCTTAAATAATCATATCAATCACAACACAGCTTAATTTAACATAATCCAAAATATATCAAAACAATTTATACAATACATAACATGTATATAATAATAATAATTTCATTATTGGATTATTAGACTTATTTTGTATTGACCATGCGCATACTTATCAACCATAATATAATATATATATATATATATATAATATATCATGACCGAATGTTAGGTACACATGTTCTTTTTCATCAATTCAATACTCTCATATGAATCTAATACCCAAATTAATTAAATTACCATGACAACCAAATCAAATGTCATTCATATCATTAGTTTGGTCCATAAGTGAACACCGAATACTCACCATGCATATATCTTGATTCTTACCTAACTAACACATGATCTACTTAAGTATATTTAACAACTATCATATATCATAATGCCAGAACACATAGCAACTATACATACATCATATATTTGGGTTACATTCTTGACATATGCTCAAACCAAAGTCACACATATGCACAACCATAAGTATTATACCCAACCTTAAATCTCATGAACATGTGTATAAAAGCCGAACCATTGATCGACCATATTCTTTATCTCATTCTAACATATAACCAAAAATATTTATCAATTAAATGAGATTATATCAATCATTACAAGACATTAACCACATATAGACTTAATTAAAACATAAATCTTTCATGCCATGTAACAAACATTTCAAAACAAATTTAAGACATAACAAAATCAATTATATGCATATATTCGAAACCACCAACCAACTTATATGCACAAAATAAACATCACAAACATCATTTAATCATGTCACATATCATAGTAACTAAAGTGAACTTATGCCATAATCAAACCAAAACAGAATTTGAACATTTAAATAAGCCATTTTCGCATGGCTTTTATACAAAACCAAGGTTCATCACATCAAAACACAATTTAGCCTATACATGCCATAATTTAAGTTTGATGATTTAAATACCAAAGCTGTGGATAGTGTGGTGAACTTTGCTGACGATCCCCGAGCTCGTAACTTGAATCCAAAATCTATAAAACAGAATGAACATGAAAACACAAAGTAAGCTATAGAAGCTTAGTAAGTCATAAGTAAATAAACATCTTAATGATATAATCAACTCGTTTAAAGCTAATCCAAATTTCATTATCATTATCAAACTTAACCTCAAATCTACAAATGAAATAAATAACACATTTTCATACCAGAAATCTTCCTTGGCCGAATACTCATTTAATCAATTTGACCTAATATTATTCAGCTTTCAAAGCCAAAATGGCTGAATATAATCAAACATACATATACGCATTTATATATGCTCAAGAACCATAATATAACATCATGTACGTATACCATTTATATGGTCGAATAATCATAATCACAAATATGCACATATACAAGAATCAATCCTTCAATATTCATACCATTTATTTACAAGGCCGAATACACATACTAAATTCACATGTTATCTTCATTTGTATCACACATAATTAGTAATAAGTATCAAGCTACTTATTTACCTTAGCTCAAGTAAACAACAAGCTAATTCATACCTGATCATTTAGCTCGTTAAACGTATTCAATAACCACATAAGCGTAAATTCTTCTAAGCATAAACTTATAATAATTCACCGGCATAAAGCCTACTAGGCCTAAGCCTGAATCACACACCGGCATAAGGCCTGCTAGACTTAAAGTTTGATTTTATACACCGACAATAAGCCTGCTAGGCATCAAGCCCGATTAAACTCACCAGCACAAGGCTTGCTAGGCTCAAAGCTTGAATATCATTATTATAAAACTGTCTCATAAACAATTCATATATCGAACATTTTAGATATTTCATATAGTTCATACTGATTTTCAAATGTTATAACTAAATCGAGTTAAACTTAAAAACGTTATTGCTATGCTTTATCACATTCGGCTATCTCTACTATAAATCCTTGAATTTCAAAATCAGCATATTAAACTAAGTTACATTAAAAATTAACGATGTTTAATTGCTCAAAGACTTACCTCGGATATCGACGAACAATGTAAATCGACTATTAAACTATTTTTGCTTTTCCCTGATCCAAGTCAGATTTTTTTTGTTCTTGATCTATACAATTTCAAATTAATCTCATTCAAACACAATTTCATTCAATTTAATCCAACAACACAAATGGGAAAATTACCATTTTACCCTTGATATTTCACACTTTCACAAATTAGTCCTAATTGTATAAAACACAAAACAAGCATAATTTGCTCATGCTATACTTAGGCCGAATACTCCCCACACCCATAGAAGTCCTCACATCTTGTTTATTCTGAATTTTAGTCCTTCAATTTATTATTTTTGCAATTTAGCCCTAATTACTCAAATTCATAAAAAATTCCAATACAAAATATATTAATCCAAAACATATCTTTCATAATTTATCATCAAACATCACAAAACACTAATATTCATCAATGGAATAACTTAAAATATTCATCAAAAATAGAAATTCTAGCATGGGTCGGATGGTATTTGAAGCAACGATCTAAAAAACGTAAAAATTATCAAAAACCGAAACAAAAACATACCTTGATTTAGCTTCCAAATTGCCGAATGTTCAAAGCTTTCTAAACCTTTATTTTCTTTAAGTTTCAGTCATGCAAAATAAAAGTATGAGCACTTTACTTTATTTTATGTTTTATTAACATATTAACATTTTAATAAGTTTACGTTTTTAACCTTTAAAATAAAATTATAAAACCATTATACACAAGGCCACTACCGTCCATAACATTTAAATATGGTTTATTTACAACATAAATGCATCATGAAATGAAGACATCATCAATTCAGTCCTTTTAAAAATAACCACCAAATTTTCATTTTACGCGATTAAGTCCTTTTATTAAATTAAGCACACAAACGATCAAATTTTCATACGAAATTTTCACACATGCAAATTCACATATAATAAACATGGAAAATAATATTTAAATATTTTTATAACTCGGATTCGTGGTCCTGAAACTACCGTTCCGACAAGGGTCTAAATCGGGCTGCTACATGATGTATATGAGAATTATGTAACTAACATGTTTGATTGAATGCATGTGTTTAAGCAATATGCCAAGTTGATGGAAAAACATGTGATGTATGCTTAGATTTAATAAATGAGATTGGTAAGATTAATTCCTATTATACGAATTTACTCAGCATATAATGCTTAGTAGGTTTTATTTTTTTCTGTTTTATAGTGCTCGGTAGCTCGCAAAGGTTGGTGATCGGTTGGAGCATCATCACACTATCCACAAGCTTATTTTGGTATAAATATTAATCTTATTTTGGTATAATGGCATGTATAGGTTAACTTGGCCATTGTTGGCTTAAAAATGATGTTTGTAACCTAGCCATTAGAATGACTAGAAATGGTTTGTTTTGGTATGTTGATAAAGTTATACTATGATAACTACTTATATTTTAAGTATGGTTGATTAAATTATATTTACCTATATACACTTAAAACAAGGTAAGATTTTAAACATGTGTGGATGCAATGTTATATCATATTAGATGTTAGAAATTGCTTGAAATCACTGCTTGGATTGGTTGGTATTTGAATGTAAGTTTTGGTGCAACATAATGGTAAAATTTTGGGTGAGAAATAAAGCTAGAAATGGCTTTATTTTGTCCACATGAGTAAACACACGGGCATGTGTCTAGACCACGTATGACACATGGCCTGGTACATGGGCGTGTGGTTAGGTCGTGTGTCCCCTGCATCTTAAATTCGAGAAACAGAATGCTCATAATTAAGCACACGGGTAGAGACATGGGCGTGTGTCTTAGCCGTGTGTGCTGCATGGCCTGAAACACGGGCGTATGTCTTGGCCGTGTGAAACCTGCACCTAATTTTGAAAATTTTAATTAACCACACGGCCTAGCCACGGGCGTGTGGCTGACCGTGTGGCACAAGTCAGAGAGCTACCTAGTTTCGAACAAGGCCTGTAGCACGGGCGTGTCCCTTGGCCTACACGGGTGTGTGAGCCCTGTATCTTGGAAAATTTTTGAAATTTCACGAAAAATTTATAAAGTCTCCGATTAATTCTTGACTAAATTAAAAACATCTAAAATTTTCAGAAACTTAGAAAATTTTCAACTTTTCAAGTGACACACGCCCGTGTGAGTAGGCTGTGTGCCTCACACGGCATTAGACACGCCTGTGTGTCTAAGTCGTGGCAAAATAGGGCACACATACTGACTTGGCCACAAGACATGCTCGAGTGCTAGGCCGTGTGAAAATTAGAAAGGCTACTGACTTGGGTCACACGGTCGACCACACGCCTGTGTGCTACACACGACCGATAGACACGCCCGTGTGTCTAGGTCGTGCCAAAATTGTAGGGTATACTGATTTTAATTCGTAGGGTACCCCCAGGGGACCGTGTGTCGCACACGACCGTGTAACATGACCGTGTGTCACACACGGCTGAGAGACACGCCCGTGTCTCTGCCCGTGTGGACAAAAATAGGCCATTTGAAAAGCTAAATTTGCCACCCTAAAACATAAGCACTTACATTCATAAATAATCACATTAATGCAACTCAATTGGCAACCAAAATAACTAATTCAATACTCATTATAAGCCATATTCAACTTTCCATTTACAAATCCAAATACATATTTAACCACTTATACAATTCATTCATCTAACATCTATATATCAAGACTTCATTTGCATTATTTCATCCAAATATTACCATACCAAAACATACACCATTAAACTCATACATGAAATCAAAATATGATACCAAAATAAGCCAAATCACATGGCTTAACATATATACAATTTCATTCTTAAACCATGATACCAAAACATAACTATTATCATCAAACTAGCCTATACATGCCATATTTACATAAGTTCATAAGTCCAAAATACCAATCAAAAATTAGATAGTGTGACGTGCAACTCCGACTTATCCGAAACGAGCGAGCTAACGAACCCTATAAGACATAGAAAATGAAACAGAGTAAGCTTATAGCTTAGTAAGCCTGTATAATTCAGAATTTAAACTTATCATTTATACACTATCAAACAATAAATAAAAATACCAACAATTCAATTTAACCATCACCTAATCACAAGTATCCATCACATGTTAGTCATTTAACAAATACATAAAGCTATCTATTAGTACTTTACGTGGCATCATTCTAAAGTCATATATAAAATATTTAGCACTTATAACCTATAACATATTCGAATAACCAATATTTAAGCCCATTGAACCTATTAGAACTTCAAAGGATAACCGAGTGAACAATATCAGTAATCTATCAATTTATCATCATACATGCTCTTTCGAGTCATGGTCGGTAAGCTCCTTCGAGCTGAATAGTAAGTTCTATTGAGCTGAAACGGTAAACTCTATTGAGCTGAACGGTAAGCTCCAATGAGCTGAAACAGTAAGCTCTTACGAGTTGAATCAGTAAGCTCATACAATCTGTGGTGAGTCCACAACAAATGCAAGAGATCGACCAATACGGTAATCCCAGTAACATGTCACTCGTATCCAATAAATTCACATAGTTCAAACGGGGATCGGTAGCAAATACAATATATCATCTAGGCATTCATATTTCAAGTATATCAATAATTTACATTCAATTCAACAATTACAAGTATAGAAAATTTCAATTCTGATTATACGAACTTACCTCGTATTTGCTCGGTTAACTTTCGTCTACCCGTCTACCTTTTGTTTCCCCCGATCAAGTTTCGATATTTGTTTGTCTTGATCTATATTTATCAAATTCAACATTTTCAGTAACTATTCATTTCAATTTAGTCCCTAATTCATATATATCAAAATTTACATATTTGCCCCCATAAATTTAACTATCTTGCAATTTAGTCCTTTATACATAAAATGGTAAATTACACATTTTTAACCACAATCCACCTTAGCCGAATTCTATATGGTATTATAATAGCCTATATTTTCACTTATTTTACATTTCTAACCACAATATTTCTATCTTTTTCAATTTAATCCCATATGCTCATTTTTGTCAAAATTCATAAAAAATTTTAGAAATTGAGGTACGGGCATGATAGAACGCAAAGCAGCGATCTCAAAAACGTAGAAATTATCAAAAATCGAAGCAAAACATACTTTAATCTAGCCAAATTTCTAGCTGAACCCTAACTTGGTATTTTTCTTTTCTTCCTTTGATAAAATCAGCCTACAAAGATGATAATGGCCTTTATTTTATGTTTGTTTTACTTCTTAATTCATTTCAAATCAATTTACCATTTTATCCATACTTAATAAACATATAAAACATATATAACAAGGCCATTAATGTCTACTAACATTTAAAATGGTATAATTACCATTTAAGGTCACTATATTCAAAAGCCAAGGCAATTCAACACATTTAACATATAGAATGCTACTTTTATCTTTTATGCGATTTAATCCTTTTCATCGAATTAACCATTTAAACGGTAACATTTCTTTACGAAATTTTCACACAATTACTCTATCATGCTGTAAACCTTATTAAAATAATAAAATAAATATTTTGACTTCGAATTTGTGGTCCCGAAACTACTGTTCCAATTTGACCTAAAACGGGCTGTAATAACTCTCTCCCTTTAGGGATTTTCGTCCCCGAAAATCTTACCGGTAAAGAGGTTAGGGTACTGTTTTCGCATAGCTTCCTCGGTTTCCCACGTAGCTTCCTCAATTCCGTGTTTATGCAAAAGAACCTTCATAAGAGCTATACGTTTATTGCTCAACTCTTTAATCTCCCTAGCCAGAATCCTGATCGGTTCTTCATTATACGATAAATCAGACTGTATCTCTACATCAATGGGAGAAATTATATGTAAAGGATCCGATCTGTATCAACGTAGCATCGAAACATGAAAAACATTATGTATCTTTTCTAGCTCAGATGGTAATCATAGACGATATGCTACAGGCCCTATTCTTTCAATAATCTCATACGGCCCGATGAATCGCGACTTAATTTTCCTTTACGGTCGAAACAGAGAATTTTCTTCCACGGTGACACTTTCAAAAATACTCGATCTCCAATCTGAAATTCTATTTCTTTACGTTTCAAATCTGCATAGGATTTCTGTCGATCTGAAGCTGCTTTTAAACTGTCGCGAATTACTATCACTTTTTCTTCAGTCTCTTTGATCAATTCAACCACGTGAATCTTTTTCTCACTCAATTCAGTCTAATATAATGGTGTTAGATACTTGCGACCATATAAAGTTTCATACGGTGCCATCTTTATACTCGTTTGGAAGCTGTTGTTATAAGCAAATTCAATTTGAGGCAAGTATTTCTCCCAGCTACCTTCAAACACGAGAATGCAACAACACAACATATCCTCAAGTATCTGTATAATTCTTTCAGACTGACCGTCCGTCTGGGGATGAAAAGTTGTGCTGAAATTCAATTTCGTTCTAAGAGCTTCTTGTAATTTCTTCCAGAATATTGACGTAAATCTCGGGTCTCTATCGGATATAATAGACAGTGGTACACTATGTAATCATACGATTTCAGATAAGTACAATTTAGCTAACCTATCCAGAGAGTAATCCATACATACTGGTATGAAATTAGCAAATTTTGTTAATCGATCAACAACAACCCAAATAGCATCTTTTTTTTCGGAATTAGGGACAGTCTCGATACGAAACCCATAGTGACTCTATCTAATTTCCACTCAAGAATCAATACAGGCTTTAGTGAACCAGATCATACTTGATGTTTAGCTTTTACTTGCTGACAAATCAAACATTTTGAGACAAACTACGATACATCTCGTTTCATTCCCCACCACCAATACTGCTGTTTCAAATCATTATACATCTTAGTACTACCCGGATGAACAAAAAAGCGACTACTGTGTGCTTCATGTAGAGTTTTCTGAATAAGCTCTGTATTTTTTAGTACACAAATTTTGTTTCAGAACATTAAACAATCATCAGTTCCAATATAAAATTCTGAATCAGAATTAAACTCACATTTAATTCGTTTAGCTTGTAGTTCACTATCATTTTTCTGAGCTTCAAAAATTTGTTGCAGAAATACCGATTTAGCTTTCAATTCAGCTAAAATAGACCTGTCATCACATATCATCAACTGGGTATTCATAGCTCGTAATGCAAAAATAATTTTCGGCTCAATGCATCAGCAGCTACATTAGCTTTTCTCGGGTGATAATTAATCACAAAATCATAATCTTTCAATAACTCAAGCCATCTTCATTGTCACAAAATCAAATCCTTCTGTGACATAAGATATTTCAAGCTTTTATGATCTATATAAATATGGAATTTTTTACCGCATAAATAGTGTCGCCAAATCTTTAATGCAAATACAATCGCACCAACTCTAAATCATACGTCGGATAGTTCTTTTCATACGATTTCAACTATCGAGAAGCATAAGCAATAACTTTTCCATCTTGCATCAAAATACACCCCAATCCGTTTAACGACGCATCACTATAGATCACGAACTCTTTACCCGATTCAGGTTGAACCAAAACTGGTGCTTCTGTTAACAGTCTTTGAACTGTTCAAAATTTTGTTGACACTTTTTTGACCATTCAAACTTTACATCTTTTTATAGCAGTTGAGTGATTGGCGTCGCAATGATTGAAAATTCTTATACGAATCTCCAGTAATAGCCCACTAAGCTCAGAAAACTACAGACTTCAGATATATTTCTCAGAGGTTTCCAATCAACAATAAAAATTTTACTCAGAGCAACTCTGATACCGTCGACTGAAACAATATGTCCCAAAAATCCAACCTCTTTGAGCCAGAACTCGCATTTACTGAACTTTGCAAATAACTATTTTTCACGTAGAGTTTGTAACACAATTCTCAAGTGCTAAGTATGCTCAGTTTTATGTCGTCAATATATTAGAATATCGTCAATGAATACAACAACAAACCTATCTAAATACGGTCTGGATATACAATTCATCAAGTCCATAAAAATGGCAGGAGCATTAGTTAAACCGAAAGGCACAACAAGGAATTCATAATGGTCATACCTTATTCTGAAAGCAGTTTTCGGTACATCCGACTCTTTAATTCGCAACTGATAGTGACTCGATCTCATATCAATCTTTGAAAATATTGTAGCCTCCTTCAACTGATCAAATAAGTCATCAATCTGCGGTAGAGGGTATTTGTTCTTTATAGTCACTTTATTCAATTATCTATAGTCGATACACATGCGCATTGTGCCATCTTTCTTTTTCACAAACAAAACTGGTGCACCCCAAGGAGAATAACTCGGTTGTACAAAACCTCTGTCTGTCAATTCTTGCAACTGAGCTTTCAACTCTTTTAATTTTGTTTGAGCCATTCTGTACGGAGCTATCGATATCGGAGTTGTTCTCAGTATTAACTCAATACCAAATTCAACTTCTCTGATCGGTGATAATCTCGATCATACTTCTGGAAAAACATCCGAGAACTCACAAACAACAAGTACGAATTTAATCTTTGATTCTGACACTTTTGTATCCAGTACGTATGAAAGATATGCATCATAACCCTTTCTCAAACAATTCTGAGCTAACATAGATGATATCACAATAGATAATTCATTCAAATCATTAGACTCAATCCAAAGAATCTCACCATTTTGACATTTCAATTCAATAGTCTTCTGTCTACAATTCACAATGGCATCATGCATAATCAGCCAGTCTATACCCAGAATCACATTAAACTCTTCGAATGGTAGAAGCATCAAGTCAGCTCGAAAATAGTAACCCTGAATCATCAGAGGACAGTTCTTACAAACTTTGTCAACTAAAACAAACTTGCCTAAAATATTCGATACTTTAATTACAAATTCTGTAGACTCGACATGTTAACTCTTTTTAAATACTAAATTCATACAGATATATTAATAGGTTGATCCAGGATCTATCAACGCAACTATATCAGCATCAAAAAGAGAAAAAATACCGGTAATAACTTTTGGTAATGATGCTTCCTCTCGTGCACGTATAGCATAAGCCCTGGCAGATGCTCGTGCCTCAGATCTCATAGTCGAATCTCTCTTAGTACCTCTATTACGACTCACATTTCTGGTGTTTCAGGGTGGTCTCCTTCTAGCAGTCGTATTACTTGTTTTCACTGGTTGTTATCTTCCAGCTGCGAACTTTTCTGGACAATCACGGAGAAAATGATCAAAAGATCCAAATTTAAAGCAAGCTCCGCTCACTAATCTTCATTTATTGTAATGTCGTTTATTGCAATGTTTACATTCAGATCTAGCGTTTCTAACACTTCTCACACTAGCTACAAATGTCGCCTGAGGTTTTGAACTTGCTTGTCTCGCATTTCTATCTCTAATAGAAATTTTCGCAGAGGTTGTAGAACAAGGACGATATTCTCTAAATTTCTTTGATGTTGACTGATGTGATTTGCCCGTAAATCTTTTTCTAGACTCTCTAGCCTCAGAATCGGCTTTTCTTTTCTCCTTACAAAGCTCTTCGACTTTACAGGCTCGGTCAAACAAAACAACAAACTTTTTAAACTTAAAAATTCAAAGCAACACTCTGATTTCTTCATTCAATCCATCCTTGAATCTTTTACACATTATAGCTTCAGGAGAAAAACATTCACGAGCATATTTGCTGAGTCGTACAAACTCTCGTTCATATTCAATAACTGACATACGGCCCTGCTTCAATTCAAGAAATTATTTTCTCTTCTGGTCAATGAACCTTTCGCTAATGTATTTCTTTCTAAATTTAACTTGAAAGAAATCCTAAGTGACTCGCTCTGGCGAAATTACGGATATCAAGGTATTCCACCACTGATACACAGTATCTCTCAATAATGATACAACACACTTCATACATTCTTTAGATGTGCAGGACAATTCATCAAACACCCTTATCGTGTTTTCAAGCTAAAATTTGGCCCTCTCAAGATCATCATTAGTAGTGGCTCTAAATTCCTCAGCTCCATGTTTCCGAATTCTATCAACAGGTGGTTTATTTAATCGTAAATGATTGATACCTTGAGGAACTACTGGGATCAGTTGGGGAACAAGTGGTGGTGGAAATTGCAGAACAGCCAAATTCGTACGAATGTACTGTGCAAACCACTCATTTAATATCTTAAAAAAGGCTTATTTAGCCTCACCCTCGTGACTACTTGTCACAGGTCTAGATTCAGTAGGCGCTGCTCCTTGAGCGGGTGCTAATGTGTTACTTTCTACGTCGTCAGCTACAGCTCATTCGGGATCCATTACTATATGAAAACATATTTAAGAATGTCAGGAGTCATCACACTATCACAGTTTTAAATATGGCATGTATAGCTAGACTCACATACGCTACGTTAGTCCTAGAATCGACTAAACTGAAGCTCTGATACTAGCAAATGTAACACCCCTAACCCGTAACCTTCGCTGGAAGAGGTTAAGAGGCATTACCAAACCTGTAACTCAATTCAAAACATTCATTTAACAAATTCCATCTCATTTCAGTAACCATTAATCATTTACATTCAAAATGTACTTAAATCAATCATACAAAGTATTAATCATGCGTTTGGGACAAAATTGATAACATATAAAAATTTCAGAAACTTACAAAATTTTTAACTTTTCAAGTGACACACGCCCGTGTGAATAGGCCGTGTGCCTCACACGACATTAGACACGCCTATATGTCTAAGCCGTGGCAAAACAGAGCATACATATTGACTTGGCCACATGGCCACAAGACATGCCCGTGTGCTAGGCCATGTAAAAATTAAGGAGGCTATTGACTTGGGTCACACGGCCGACCACAAGCCCGTGTGCCAGCCCGTGTGCCACACATGACCGATAGACATGCCCGTGTATCTAGGCCGTGTCAAAACTATAGGGTATACTGACTTTAATTCATAGGGCACCCCAGGGGACCGTGTGTCACACACGGCCGTGTAACATGACCGTGTGTCACACACGGCTGAGACACAAGCCCGTGTCTCTACCCGTGTGGACAAAAATAGGCCATTTGAAAAACCAAATTTACCTTCCTAAAATATAAGCACTCACATTCATAAATGATCACATTAATGCAACTCAATTGGCAACCAAAATAACTAATTCAATATACATTATAAGCCATATTCAACTTTCCGTTTACAAATCCAAATACATATTTAACCACTTATACAATTCATTCATCTAACATCTATATATCAAGACTTCATTTGCATTATTTCATCCAAATATTACCATACTAAAACATACACCATTAAGCTCATATATGAAATCAAAATATGATACCAAAATAATCCAAATCACATGGCTTAACTTATATACAATTTCATTCTTAAACCATGATACAAAAACATAACTATTATCATAACACTAGCCTATACATGCCATATTTACATAAGTTCATAAGTTTAAAATACCAATCGGAAATTGGATAGTGTGACGTGCAACTCTAACTTATCCGAAACGAGCGAGCTTATAGCTTATAGCTAACGAACCCTATAAGACATAGAAAATGAAACAGAGTAAGCTTATAGCTTAGTAAGCCCGTATAATTCAGAATTTAAACTTACCATTTATAAACTATCAAACAATAAATAAAAATGCCAACAATTCAATTTAACCATCACCTAATCACAAGTATCCATCACATGTTAGTCATTTAACAAATACATAAAGCTATCTATTAGTACTTTACGTTGCATCAATTCTAAAGTCACATATAAAATATTTAGCACTTATAACTTGTAACATACCCAAATAACCAATATTTAAGCCCGTTGAACTTATTAGAACTTCAAAATATAACCGAGTGAACAATATCAATAATCTGTCAATTCATCATCATACATGCTCTTTCGAGTCATGGTCGGTAAGCTCCTTCAAGCTGAACAGTAGACTCTATTGAGCTAAAACGGTAAACTCTATTGAGCTAAATGGTAAGCTCCAATGAGTTGAAACAGTAAGCTCTTACGAGCTGAATCAGTAAGCTCATACGATCTGTGGTGAGTCCGTAACAAATGCAGGAGCTCGACCAATACGGTAATCCCAGTAACATGTCACTCGTACCCAATGAATTCACATAGTTCAAACAGGGCTCGGTAACGAATACAATATATCATCTAGGCATTCATATTTCAAGTATTTCAATAATTTACATTCAATTCAAAAATTACAAGTATAGAAAAGTTCGATTCTAATTATACAAACTTACCTCATATTTGCTCGGTTAACTTTCGTCTACTCGTCTACCTTTTGTTTCCCCCGATTAGGTTCTGATATTTGTTTGTCTTGATCTATATTTATCAAATTCAATATTTTTAGTAACTATTCATTTCAATTTAGTTCTTAATTCACATATATAGAAATTTACATATTTATCCCCCATAATTTTAACTATTTTGTAATTTAGTCCTTTATACATAAAATGCTAAATTACACATTTTTAACCACAATCCACCTTAGCCGAATTCTATATGGAATTATAATAGCCTATATTTTCACTTATTTCACATTTCTAACCACAATATTTCTATCTTTTTCAATTTAATCCCATATGCTCATTTTTGTCAAAATTCATTTAATAAAACCTGCATATCCTTCAATATCCATCAATAATCTAGCATAATACTTCAAAATATACTAGTATTCATTAATGGCACATTTCAAAATCATTAAAAATTTTAGAAATTGAGGTACGGGCATGATAGAACGCAAAGCAACGATCTCAAAAATGTAGAAATTATCAAAAACCGAAGCAAAACATACCTTAATCTAGCCAAATTTCTAGTCGAACCCTAACTTGGTATTTTTATTTTCTTCCTTTGATAAAATCAGCCGAAAAAGATGATAATGGCCTTTATTTTATGTTTGTTTTACTTATTAATTCATTTCAAATCAATTTACCACTTTATCCATACTTAATAAACATATAAAACATATATAACAAGGTCATTAATGTCTACTAACATTTAAAATGGTCTAATTACCATTTAACGCCACTATATTCAAAAGCCAAAGCAATTCAACACATTTAACATATAGAATGCTACTTTTATCTTTTATGCAATTTAATCATTTTCATCGAATCAACTATTTAAACGGTAAAATTTCTTTATGAAATTTTCACACAATTAATATATTATGCTGTAAACCTTATTAAAATAATAAGATAAATTTTTGACTTCAGATTTATGGTCCCGAAATCACTGTTCCGATTTGACCTAAAAACAGGTTGTTACATATTGGGCCTCGAGGGTCCATTGAAGGGACGCTATGAATAATCTCATAAAATGATTAGTAATTGACTTGAATTATCTGTAAATGTTCTGTAAACTTCGGTAATACTCTGTAATTCTGTTCCGACGATAGATACGGGTTAGAGGTGTTACATTTATTGGTATCAGAGATACGATTTAGCCAATTCTCAGATTGAACGTAGCAAGCACGAGTTTAGCTATACATGTTATTGTATAATTTGTGATAGTGTGATATCTCCTAACCATTTTAAATGTGTTTTTCATATAATAATGTCATCTAACCAAGCTAGAGCTGAATCTGAGGAAGTTGAGAGCAACGCTTCAGCTTCAGAACAAAGAGCTGCATCTAGTAGTAGAAGGCTTGAATCTGAGGGTCGAAGTGAGGAGGCAAAATAAGCCTTTTTTCAAATTATGAATGAATGGTTTACTAAGTATTTAAGAACTCATTTATATCCTATTGTACAACAACCTCCTCCACATGCTGCTCAATCGATTCCTGAAATACCATAAGGTGTTGAACCTGCTAGAGCTGGTAAGCCTCCGGTAGATAAAATACGTAAGTATGGGGCAGAAGAATTTAGAGCTGCTGTAGATGATAATCCGTAAAGGGTTGAATTTTGGTTGGAAAATACTATCTGGGTTTTAGATGAATTATCTTGCACACCAGCTAAATGTTTAAAATGTGCAGTATCCTTATTGAAAGACACAGCTTATCATTGGTGGAATACCATAATTGTAGTGGTACCTAGAGAGGACATTACATGGAAATTCTTTCAAACTGAATTCAGAAATAAGTATGTTAGTCAGAGATTTCTGGATCAAAAAAAGAATGAATTTTTAGAGCTTAAACAGGGAAACATGACTATATCTGAATATGGGCGGGAATTTGTTTGGTTGAGTAAATATGCTAGAGAATGGGTTCCAACTGAGGCTGACATGTGCAAACGATTTAAAGAAGGCCTAAATGAAAACATCAAATTATTGATTGGAATTCTTAAATTCCAAGAATTTGTGGTATTGGCTGAATGAGCACACAAAGCTGAAGAATTGAGTAAAGAGAAGAAACAAGCTGAAAGAGAAGCTCGAGTTTCTAGTAAAAGAATTATGAGTAAATCACAATCATCTGTTTCTAAGAAATTAAAAAAGTATTATGATCATGTTACCATCTCTACAGGATATTCTGGAAAAGAGTGAGGCTCTCAACGCTCTAACCCGAGGTCTTCATCTCCATCTGTAACTAGTGTCGTTAGTCCCAAACCAAAATATAAACACTGTAAGAAGTTTCATTTTAGAAAATGTCATTTGAGAAGCGAGGTCTGTTATGGATGTGGTTCACTTGATCATTTTCTCAGAGATTGCCCAGAAAGAGTTGAAAGAGAAATAGAATCGACTCTAAAATTGAGTAATCTTGTTTCGAGAGGCAGACTACCCCGGTAATATCAGTGGTACCCGAGGTACTACTAAGGATACAGTAGTTAAATCTGAGGCACGAGCACTAGCAATGACATATGTTATTCATGCTAGAGAAGATGCTTTTGTACCAGACGTCATTACTGGTACATTTTCTCTATTTGATACTGATATTACTGCTTTGATTGACCCTGGTTCCACACATTCATACATTTGCACAAATTTAGTGTGTGTTGAAAATTTACTTGTTGAATTCACTAAATTTGTGGTTAAAGTTTCAAATCCCTTGGGCTAATATGTTATGGTGGATAAGGTTTGTAAAAACTATCCATTTATGGTAAAGGGTTATTGCTTTTCGACCGATTTGATGCTATTACCATTTGATGAATTTGATGTGATTTTGGGAATAGATTGGTTAACTCAACATGATCCAGTGGTAAATTGTAACAGAAATATATTGTATTGAAATGTCAAAATGGTGAGTTACTTCATGTTGAATCTGATAAATTAGATAGGTTATCAAATGTGATTTCAGCAATATTAGCACAGAAATATGTTAGAAAGGGTTATGGTGCTTATCTTACATATGTGTTTGACACTAAAGTATCTGAGTCAAAGATTCAGTCAGTGCCGGTTGTATATGAATTTTTTGATGTATTTTCAGAAGAATTACCTGGTTTACCACTAGTTAAATAAGTGGAATTCTCTATAGATCTTGTTCCGGGTACAACACCTATATCTATAGCACCATACAGAATGGCTCCTACTGAATTAAAAGAGTTGAAAGCACAGTTGCAAGAGTTTATTGATAGAGGTTTTGCTCGACCCAATTTTTCACCTTGGGGTGCACTGGTTCTGTTTGTAAAGAAGAATGATGGATCTTTGAGACTGTGCATTAATTACAAACAGCTCAACAAGGTTACAATAAAGAATAAGTATCCATTGCCTCAAATTGATGATTTATTTGATCAACTGAAAAGTGCTACTGTATTTTCAAAGATTGATCTCCGTTCTGGTTACTATCAACTACGGGTAAAATACTTATATGTGCCAAAGACAGCTCTTAGAACTAGGTATGGACACTATGAGTTTCTTGTGATGCCATTTGGTTTGACAAATGCACCTGCAGTGTTTATAAATTTGATGAACAGAATTTTTAAACCTTATTTAGACAGATTTGTGGTGATATTCATTGATGATATTTTGGTTTATTCTCGAGATGAAAATGAACATGTTGATCATTTGAGAATTGTGATGCAAACATTGCGTGGAAAATAGTTGTATGCTAAATTTAGTAAATGTGAATTTTGGTTATGGGAAGTTAGTTTTCTTGGACATATTGTGTCTGTTGAAGGCATCAGACTGGATCCAAATAAAATCTCAGAAATTGTTAATTGGAAGCCACCAAAGAATGTCTGAAGTCAAAAGTTTTCTAGGACTTGCTAGATATTATCGGAGATTTGTAAAAGGTTTTTCAATGATAGCTTTTTCGATGACTCGTTTTTTTATAAAAAGATGTAAAGTTTGAGTGGGCTAATAAATGCCAGTAGAATTTTGACAGATTAAAAGCTTTATTGACAGAAGCACCTGTATTAGTTCAGCCTGAATCGGGTAAGAAATTTATAATTTACAGTAATGCATCGTTGAATGGTTTAGGCTGTGTTTTGATGCAAGAAGGTAAATTAATAGCCTATGCTTCAAGACAACTAAAATCACATGAAAGAAATTATTTGATACATGATCTTGAATTGGCAGCCATAGTGTTTGCATTGAAAATTTGGCGACATTACTTATTTGGTGAAAAATGTCACTTATTCACTGATCATAAAAATTTGAAGTATTTTATGTCACAGAAAAATTTGAATTTGAGACAGCGCAGGTGGCTTGAATTATTGAAAGATTATGATCTAGTTATTGACTACCATCTAGGAAAAGTCAATGTGGTTGCTGATGCTCTGAGCAGAAATTCCCTGTTTGCCTTACGAGTTATGAATACTTGATTGATGTTATCTGATGATGGTTCAATCATAGCTAAGTTAAAGCTAGACCGACATTTTTGTAGCAGATCACTGAAGCTCAGAAAGGTGATAGTAAGTTACAAGCAAAACGAATACAGTGTGAGTCAACTTTTGATTTAGAATTTCAAATTGAGACTGATGGTTGTCTGTTATTCAGAGGCAGAATATGTGTACCGAAGAATTCAGAACTAGTACAGAAGATTTTAAATGAAGCTCATAATAGTAACATGTTTATTCATCCTGGTAGTAATAAAATGTACAATAATTTGAAAAAGATGTATTGGTGGCCGAGAATAAAAAGGGATATTTCTGAATTTGTATCTAAATGTTTGATATGTCAGCAAGTAAAAGCTGAATATCATTTACCTTCGGGATTATTACAGTCAGTTACGAAACATGAATGGAAATGGGAAAGAATTACCATGGACTTTGTATCGGGGTTACCCTTGTCTCCAAAGAAGAAAGATGTCATTTGGGTAATTGTCGATCGGTTGACAAAGTTGGCACACTTTATTTCAGTACATATGGATTTTTCTTTGGATAGATTGGCTGAATTATATGTCTCTGAGATTGTTAGATTGCATGGAGTACCTGTCTCCATTATTTCAGATAGAGATCCTCGATTTACATCTCGATTCTGGAGTAAATTGCAATAAGCTCTGGGTACACAGTTACATTTTAGCACTGTATTCCATCCTCAGACAAATGGTCAATCTAAACGTATAATACAGATTTTGGAAGATATGCTTCGATGTTGTGTACTTGAATTTGAAGGTAACTGGGAAAAGTATTTGCCTTTGGTTGAATTTGCTTATAATAACAGTTATCAGTCTAGTATCAAAATGGCACCATAAGAAGCTCTGTATGGTCCCATATGTAGAACTCCATTGTATTGGCAGAGCTTAGTGAGAAAAAGTTACGCCGAGTTGATTTAGTTCGTAAAACTAAAGAAAATGTGAAAGTAATTCAGGACAGTTTGAAAGCAGCCTCTAATCGTAAAAAATCCTATGTTTATCTTAAACGGAAAGAAATAGAATTGAGGTCGATGACAAAGTATTCTTAAAAGTATCACCTTGGAAGTTCTCTGGTTTGGCCGTAAAGGAAAATTGAGTCTACGGTTTATTAGATCATATGAAATCACAGAAAGAATTGGACATGTTGCATATCAGTTAGCTTTACCACCAGAACTTGATCGGATTCATAATGTTTTTCATGTTTCTATACTACAACAATATCGATCAGATCCTTCACATGTTATTTCTCCAACAGAGGTAGAAATTCAGCCTGATATGACATACAGTGAAGAACAGATCAAAATCTTAGCTCGGGAAACAAAAGAGTTAAGAAATAAAAAGGTGGCACTAGTAAAAGTTCTCTGGCAGAGATATGGTATAAAAGATGCTACTTAGGAACCATAGGATACTATGAGAAAGCAATATCCAAACCTCTTTACTGGTAATATTTTCGAGGACAAAATCCTTAAGGGGGAGAGTTATAGCAGCCCATTTTCAGTGAAATCGAAATAGTGGTTTCGGGACCACAAATTCGAACCGAAAATAAAATTTATTTTAATTTTATTGCATGGTCTGTATTATGATAAAGATGTCATGTAAAAATTCTGATAAGAAAATTTTACCGATTATGTGTTTAATTACGAGAAGAACCAAGTTGCATAAAATGTAAAAGTTGAATTCTAGTAGCTAGAAGGATTAAATAGCTATGGAATTTAAAATTGGAGGTCCTTATATGGTAATTAGACCATTAATCAAAAGTTAGTAGATATTTTTGATGATTCATCCATGGAAAATTAAGAAAAGGGCAAGGACTAAATTGGAAACAAAAATAATTAAAAGATGATAAATAATTAAAAAGAAATTAACATTTTATTTTATGTCATATTCTTCCCTAAAATACATGGAAACCTTAGGAAAGAGAAAACAATCTTTCTTGGCTTAATTGGGTAAGTTTTCTTGTCCAGTTTTTAGTAATTTTGATATTTTTGAAACTGGGATAGTCTAATCTATCTATTTGGGGGATTAATTTGAAAAGTTATCAAAGTATGGAAGTTATATCATGGATGAATATGCAGAAAATTAGAAATTTATGGAAGAAAATGAAAAGTTGTTGATAGATAAACAACTTTTACAAAGTGACTTTTGATGAAAACATGATTTAGGGACTAATTTGTAGAGTTCTGAAAATTGAAGAAAAATTCTAAAATTTATAGAATATATGTGCTGTAAATTGTATATTAAAATTTCGGTCAAGCTTGGAATAAGGAGTAAATTGCATGAATTTCATTTTCCGAGCCTAGGGATGAAATTGGAATTTATGAAAAGTTTAGGGGCAAAATGATAATTTTGCCTAGGATGTAAATTGAGTCCAAATAAATATGAAATGTGATAAATTGATGATTAAATTAATTTATATATATTCGGATAACACGAATTCGAGGCTAGATCGTAGAAAAGAAAAAATTTTGGATTAGTAGATTTATATACGCGAACAAGTGTCGAGGTAAGTTCGTGTAACTTAATTGAGCATGTAAATATGTTGAATTGAATGTTGTATTTGTATAGAATGTGACTTATATTTATGTAAATTGCTTAGATGTTATAATAAATAAATGAATACATGCTTGAAACGGTTTAAAAGGGTTAAGTTCCATTTGAATATTGGATTTCGATGGATAAATGTAATTTTCCTTATTGAATGAGGTCTTGCATTTGTTGCTGACTTGATTTAGCTCGGACAAGTAATCCTATTGACCTAATTACAGATAGGATTTAACCCGGACGGGTAATCCTGATATAAACCCTTTCGAGCATATGTTACAATTAGAATTTAGCCTGGACTAGTAATCCTAATTGAGCTCTTCTGAGCATATGTTACAGAAAGCATTTAGCCTAGACTGGTAATATTGTTATATGATATGTGGCTCGAGAGTATGCTATCTGATTGAGTGCCCTAATGGGTACTCTTAAATATGAATTGACGGGTTATTGAATTGTACATATTGAGTGTATTACCTGAGTATGCATCGGAATTTTAATGATTCAAAGGATAAAATACTTGACATGATATGAGAGTTATGAGATGACATGAATAATGTTTTGAAAGAACATAGCATGATGAGCTCATCTATGTTTACTTGATGTATATGAGAATTATGTGACTAACACGTTTGATTGAATGCATGTGTTTAGGCAATATGCCAAGTAGATGGAAAAACATGTATTGTATGCTTAGATTTAATAAATGAGATCGGTAAGTTTAATTCCTGTTATACGAACTTACTAAGCATATAATGCTTACTAGGTTTTATTTTCTCTGTTTTATAGTGCTCGGTAGCTCGCGAAGGTTAGTGATCAGTTGGAGCATCATCACACTATCCACAAGCTTATTTTGGTATAATGACATGTATAGGTTAACTTGGCCATTGTTGGCTTAAAAATGATGTTTGTAACCTAGCCATTGGAATGGCTAGAAATGGTTTGTTTTGGTATGTTGATAAAGTTATACTATGATAACTACTTATATTTTAAGTATGGTTGATTAAATTATATTTACCTATATAGAATTAAAACAAGGTAAGATTTTAAACATGTATGGATGCAATGTTATATCATATTAGATGTTAGAAATTGCTTAAAATCAATGCTTGGATTGGTTGGTATTTTAATGTAAGTTTTGGTGCAGGATAATGGTAAAACTTTGGGTGAGAAATGAAGCTAGAAATGGCTTTATTTTGTCCACACAGGTGTCTACACTGTGTGTGACACACGGCCTGGTACATAAGCGTGTGGTTAGGCCATGTGTCCCCTGCATCTTAAATTCGAGAAACAAAATGCTCAGAATTAAGCACACGGGTAGAGACACGGGCATGTGTCTTAGCCGTGTGTGCTACATGGCCTGGAACACGGGCGTGTGTCTTAGTTGTGTGAAACCTGCACCTAATTTTGAAAATTTTAACTAACCACACGGCCTAGCACATGGGCGTGTGGTTAACCGTGTGGCACAAGTTAGAGAACTACCTAGTTTCAAACACGGCCTGCAGCACGGGCGTGTCTTAGGGTCACATGGGCGTGTCCCTTGAACCACACGGGCGTGTGAGCCCTGTATCTTGGAAAATTTTTAAAATTTCACGAAAAATTTATAAAGTCTCTAATTAAGTCCCGACTCAATTCTAATACTCATATTGGGCCTCGAGGGTCCATTTAAGGGACGTTATGAATAATCTCAAAAAATGATTCGTAATTGACATGAATTATCCGTAAATGTTCTGTAAACTTCGGTAATGCTCCGTAATCCTATTCCGACGACAAATACGGGTTAAGGGTGTTATAGATGTGCTGATTTGATTATCTTTGTTAATTTTATTTGTATTTTTGCACTTTATTAGTAGACTTTTTTTGTGAGAGATAGAATCTTTATATGCAAGGTTTTGGGTGGGTGGTTGTAACAAGTTAAGATTAGCTACTAGAGCTTCAATTACTTTTTTGTGTAATGGTAAATTAGACTTCAGCCAGTAGGTGGTTGAATTAACTGAGATTAGCTATTGGACTTCGAGTTGGCACGAGTGCTAGATTTTTGGTAGGGCATGTTTGTTGCTAACCAGCCTAGCGAGATGGGTGCTGCTTATGGTAGGACATGTTAGTTGTTAACCATGCAAAGAACCTTGAGCTCACGTGAACACACATGGGTTCGAAATGATAAGAAATGTGATATCTGTTCTAATAAGAATAAGGATTCAAGGTTTGACCCAATGAAGGATAAGAAAAGAGTAAGCAAATATGACTATGTATATGTTGTACGATATGTATATTTCAGATAGAAAAGAAAGGTTGAATGTTAAGTAGTAAGTTTTGATCCATGTTTGTTGGGTTGAAAAAGTAATGTAATTGTTAAGTGTTGGTGACTGGCATATAAAATCTGCCCTAATGGAAACAAGATTTTGAAGGTTGATATGAATTAGCCTGATGAGATGTTTGAGATGCAAAAAGGTATGTGTTAAAAAAGATTGTATTTAATGAGGAAAATGTCAACTCTGTTAAGATTAAAGTTCTTTGTGGATATAAGGAAGAATGTATACGCCCGATGTTAGAGTCCACCTGGCAATGCTATCTGCTATGGTTAAGTATCTGCCATTTGTTGAGAGTATGCACTGAAATGTCTTTGTGTATAGGGTATTAATTTATTAGTTAAGTGTATGTATATGTAGTTGTGATATTATCCTCGCTTTTGTAATTCATCTAAAGGATTGAGTCTTTTTTTTTTTTTTTTGGAACTCATTAAGTTCTTATGAACTTATCCCTCTTTTTATTTTCCCTCTTCCAAGTGGAACTTCATTATATCTTATAGAAGGGACTCAACTAGAAATAGCGACCGCTATAGTGAGCTTCGACTATGTTAGTTTTGTAACATGCAAATGATCTTTGAAGGTGAGTGTATTTCTGTTTTGAATCTGAATCTGTAATAAGGTACCTTTTGTTTAACTACAGTTTTATTAGAATGTTACCCATTGAAGGATTGGATGAATTTTTTGAATTGTGTTTTTGTGAAGTGTTTTCTACTTGTATACGCCAAACTATTTTATATGTTATGAACTACTACTAGTAATATTGTATTTTCAAAAGAAAGATTTTCAACTGAAAGTTTTAAATTCATTTGCGTATACATTACAACGTATATCAACTTGGTTACTTATGTTTTCAAAATTTATTTTCCAAGTTAACACCCAATTCAATTGTTGTGCTTTGGAACTAAGTACAAGTCTGCTTTTTATGTAACGCCTCAGTCAACCTTTGGGAATTGGGGTGTTACAAATTCCATCAAAGTCATGTCAACTTAACCATATTAAAATTTATTAGTAAATAAATTTCACTATCCTATTGAGTATAACTACAATGACTTAATTAATTTAATTTCTATTTCGAATTCAATTGTTTAATTACAATCAATCAAATAATTCAAAAAAATTAAATTAATTTCTCAGTCATTTTTTATTCCTTCCGAGAAAATGCATTCATTGTGCATAGTTATTTATGCAATCTATTTCTCTTTTGTAATTTGCATTTATTTATCATATCGATTTTAATTTGTAATCCTAACAAAGTTGTTTTAAACTAGCAAAAGGACCTATATGATATATATAATTAGCGGTTAAATAATTTGTAATTAAATTTTGACTCTTTATTTATTAATTACAATATTATTTAATCATAAAGTTACAACATTATTTAATCATAGAGTTGATCCAGTGCACTCTACAGCTGCATTCTGACCAAGAGGACATGACTTTTTGGGGCCTAGACAATATAGGGGACTATACAGTACACAATGGATATCAGATGTTACAATCAGTGAAACTAGCTCCAAATTCCACAAACCATGGCAACTTGCTCCCTAGTACTATCAATTTTTACAAAAAGCTTTGGAAACTTACGGTCCTAGATAAGATTAAAATTACAAGTACGAAATTTTTCTTGAATTTCACTCCTACACTATCCAACCTACGTGCTATGAGGGTTGTTGCCTCGAATATATGTCCAAGATGTTAATGTTGAGACAGTCCAACATGTTGTGCGAGACTGTTTTTGCCAGAAACGTTCGGGGTTCGCTTGGGATAACTTGGCCAGCAGCTCATGCAAATTAGAGTATGATGGAGTGGTTAGAATTACTCTTTGAAGGATATGCTGAACTGAAATGCAATACGATTATTGTGGCGATTTTGGTAATTTGGTATACCAGGAATATATTAGATCATGAGGGTATAAAGCAAAAGGAACAAGACATTATTACGTTTTTACGGAGGCATTTACAAGAACTGGAAACGCTCCATCTCCCTTCTAATGCTAGTCCAGGTGAAATCTATGAACAATGAAAGGCACCCGGATTCAATTTTGCTTCTAGATAATCTTAAGTACGGGAGTTGTTATTAGGGATAATGATGGTATGGTGATGGGTTCGTGTGCCAGGAAGAACGAAAACATCTAGCTAGTGTTCAAGCTCTCGGTTTCGCTTTGGTGACGGGTTTTTAGAGGATTATGTTGGAAGGCGATGCAACAACTAATGTAAAACCTCATATCAACAAAGGAAGAACGATCAACTATAAGTTCTACGTGGCAAACGAGGTGGCTCACCAATTGACAAGTGTTTGGTTGAACAGTAAAGGTACTCAATTTTGGGTTGAAGAAGTACCTTTCAGTGTTTGGGCCGCCATTGAAGGTGATCCTGCCTTTATTCTTTCTGTTGATCTTGTGATCTAGATTTGGTTGGTTGATGCTTTGTGATGAAAGTTGACGAAAAATCGACATTCCATAGCATGTTGTCCTTAGGTAAAGAAGAGAGAAGGGAGTAGAAGAAGGGTGATGTCCTTTTCTTGTATATGTTCCTTTATTTATTTGCTTCCCAATGCATGATAGCTGTATAGGCTGTCGGGTTTGCCTTGATTATTTCTACAGACGTTATACGTGTCATTAATTGAAGCTATCCATGTAGATTTCAAGTATATATAACAATTATTTAAAATTTCACAAAATTATACAAAATTTAATAATATAAAAATTAAAATTTTTAGCTAAATTCTAGAAAATTAAATAAAAATAAAAATTTATTTAAAAAGTAATAAGTATATTAAAGATGTAAATTTATAAATAAATAAAAAAAATCAAAAGTTACTGACTATCAACCTCGACAAATTTCGACTGTAAGGCAACATTGATCCACGATCATTAATGCTAGTCAAAGTCTATATTTTTATTGAATTATATATATGTTTAGTTTTTGTTAAATTTGTTTTTTTAAATTGTTTGAACTTTTTAATATTTTGTAAAATTTTAAATAATTTTTAGAAAACTCATTATTTAGTGATTAACTTAAAAGAGAGAAATCTCAACTTCCACCTGGCATCTCTAGTAAATTCCTTTTTTTATCCACACAACAGATTGTTTCAGGGGAAATAAAGCTTGGACTGACAAATATAGCAGTTGATCTATCAAACTGACAGCCGGCTTTAAGACAAAGTTTGCGGTGAAAGGGTTACTAGAATTCAAGTGTGAAATCCAAGAGCATCACCACGAGTACTAGGATACAACAGGGTAACATACAATTTCTAGCAGGAGGTAACATACAAATACTCATATCCCTCCCAACATATACATAGGAAAAAACCACCTTTTTTATTCAAGTACCATTCAAGGTCGATTCAACTAAGCAGTGGCATTTACCATCCCCCTCTCTGAGTACCACCAGAGGATTGCACATTCAGCCTATCCAGCACGGCATTAAAATCCACCGCCTGCCCACTCTCCTCCATCCTCTGAATCACACTCGCAATATGGTCACCCCTGAATCCCATGCTCACTAATTTTTCAATCAGATCACTGTAAGGATGGTTGCGAACATACTGGGAATGGCTACTGTTCCTCATCATAACATTAGGGCTAGGGCCAGGTTGAGGAGTCTGAAGAGAGACATTGGCAGGGGGATACCCACCCTGTGAGAAGTGAGGCTGTTGGGGTGGGTGATGTGCTCTACCCCCTTCGCTATCATACATCATGTATGTACTTCCTGGAGGAAGGGGGGGATGAGAGACAGGCGCCTGATACCCATCCCTTGGTTGTGCTTCAAAAGTGCCCTTGATTGGCTGGGGAGCTGTTCTGCCAGGCACTCCGTACCCATAAGGAATGGTATCGACACGACTAGACAGAGGTTGAGGAACTCCAGAATATGGAACCTGCATGGGGGTGTTGTGTGCTAATGCCTCTGGAGGAGACGGGTTTGATGATTGTGTAGGAGGGTAGGGAGGGTAAGCTGGTGTTGATGGAGGCCTAATCTGTGGTTGCATCGATGATTGCTGCTGCTGTTGTACTTGCTGTTGTACTTGTTGTGGCCACTGCTGCTGATACTGAGGGAATGATTGGACAGGTGATACCTGATGGCTCTGTCTAGGCTGTGGTGGCATCCTAGAGACATCTTGTATGTGAGGAGCTTGGTATTGTGGATCAGGAGGTAAATATTGACTCTGAGTGTGTGGAGTTGGTGCTGGGGCTGGTAGTGAAGGCGGGGCAGGGATAGGAGTCGGGGCTGGGACATGGACTGGAGCAGGAGCATGGGAGTTGGTTAATTGGTTTGAAGGTATATAATAGGATTGTTGGGTCAAGTTCTGAGGTGGGGCTTGAGAGTGTGGTACCACAGGCTGCTGTGGTGGTGCAACTTGATGAGGCAGGGCAAGAGCTAATTGCTGGTTTTGCATCTCGGATGTGTGGTCAGTCTTTTTAGAATCAGAGGCAGGTGGTGATGCTCTCTCCTCAGTGGATTGTGAATGGCTGGAAGAAGAAGACTCCTTTTGCGCAAGTTGTAATTTAGCCAACTCCTTTTGAGTCTCAGCTAGCTCCTGCTTATCTCTCAGTATCTGCACAGACCTGTGGACCTACAATGTGCATTGAATACTAAGTTACAAGAATGGAATGGTTCCAATACATGATGACCTATGCATTACTCAGCAAGAGAAGAAGAAAAAGTAACTCGATTCTCTAATGCACATAGTCTTTCTTTAATATGCCATGAAAATAGATCAAGAAAGTAATTTAAGAGTGGCTTCTATCCAGGGTATTCAACCATGAAAACTCTGAAAGCACGCAGAATAAACCTGAATCCAAGCCTAATATCCATATTTTATACCCACAGAAAATTAAATATATGATCAAATTGTAATGCCAAGAGCAGAAACTAAAGTTATCCCTTGAATATAACAGCAGGACCACAATAAACTACCAGATCTTTTCTGATCCATATTTAACGTACTTCTCTTGCATGCTGCTGCATTTTAGATACTAGATTGATAAATAGATGTTTGCTGAAAAGTCAAATAAGGAACATAAAAGCATCTTAAGGCTTCAAAGAGTAAAAACTAAAAATGTCAGGTACAAATGTTGAGTACCTTATAGCCGACAGATTGGTGAAATCCATCTTATAATAAAAACATAACAATGTTCCCAGGATACTCACCTCTTGGAGATGTTTCTCAATAGATTTAAGCTTTGAATCTGCATCTTCATTATCACGAATTAAATCAGATCGCATTTCTCCAATCGATTTATCAAGATTGTAGCAATATAACTCCAACTGTGACAGTCGTGAACTTATTCCCTCAAGAAAGCGCATGAGGTTGTCCGCGTATTTTTTCATGGTTTTTTCAACAGTAGCAGTCACATCTGAGTACAACGAATCATCTGGTTGACTGTATGCATTAGCTGGAAATATTGATCGTGCCACTCTGCCTTTGTGAAAATCCTGTAGAGTTCAGTGCAACAACATGATTAAATATTTACTCTTGAAATGGTAAGAATCAGTACATACCACTAGTTTGGCAACACAGTGATCAAAGATGATGAACAAGTTTAGCTCAATTTTCCCTAGAAACAGTCAGGATACGTAACATAACCCCAAAGACAATATAGTAACATGATGAAGAGAAACATCCAAGTCTCTAAATATGAGAACTTTTTGTGTCTAAACTTTAGTTTGTGGAACTCCCATGAAACTGCATCTGCATGTGACCTGTCCCAGATTTGGTCATTGTTTCTCTAGGGAACTACAATTACAAATGCTTAGGACCAAGAACTACATGTCACCTTTCTAGGTTTGGTCAATTTTTGTCTAGGCAAATGCTTATGATCAAGGATTGAAATGCAATAAAGATATATACTAGGGGCAATAAAAACACAAAATAATGTATTTAAGCTCCCTCTCCACCGACAGCTACAAAACACACATATCCATTGCTGATTTTTCATGAATGTAGCATGTGATTAAGGTTTTATTTGAATAAAAAAAGGTCATTCGCTTTTCGATCAAGATATGTTCACCAAAATTCAAACATAAAAATGCTACATATATACCACAAAATGTGATATCGCTAAGTACAATAAAGTTTTTCTCCACTCCATTGAAGACTGAACTTCAGGTGTTACTCCCTGCAATAGGGAAACAATTTGTAATTTTTTTTATAGAAAGGATGTAAGCAATGCCAAAGAACCACCAATTTATTGTCCTCTTAAAAAAGGGGTCCAGCGATATATATCTATACGCACATATAATTTATTATCAATAAAAATGATCAAAAAAACCCACAAAAAATAAAAAGAGAAAGAAAATAGCTCCAGCCATGGAAGGGGAAAAATTAGAGAATATGAAAGTTCACATCTATACACTCAAATCTTACTTTAGATTACAATTATTTTCAATACAAGCCTATACGTTTTCTCATACTTACACCCCAAATCAAGATAAAATGTTCTAATCTTTGCGATTTTAAAGTCAACTATCGATCAAACAGTTAACCAAATTTTAAAAAAAAAAAAGTCACAAAACGAAGCATTTTTACATTGTTAAGCCTTTCTCTTATTCAAAATCAACCCTGTCGATAAAACCCTAATCAGATCAAAACCCCCTCCCCAAAAAAAACAAAAGAAAACCCTACAAGTTAAAAAAAAATAGCAACAATATATACCGTGGAAGAGCTGGTGGTAGTGGTACCGAGTGCAGCTTCGGCGTGGCTACCATTTGACGATTCCTGGTTCCCGTAGTCCTCATACGAGCAAAGAATATCATCGGACCCAAAATCGAACCCTTTGGAACCACTCGAGTTGCCCCGACCCGATAACCCAGATGCCATATTCTCCTGAAAACGAAAAACTGCAAACTTTCCACAGATCGAAACAGTAAGATTAGTGTTCCTCGGAAGAGGGAAATAAAATCAAGATTTTTGCACCCTTTATTTATACCCCGTAAACAGAAAAGGAAAGAAAAAAATAAGAAAACAAAAATTGGGATTGAAGCTTGAACTAACTTGTCTAGAAAGGAAAGAAAGGGAAGGAAATTTCTTTGAAGGATGAGTTGAATTTGATGTAAGGGGTGGAAGAGTTGAGAAAACGTTTTAAAAATGGGGGATTTTTGGGCTTTGATAAAAGGTGGAGGATGATGATATGATCCTTCCTTTTGTTTCCACATTTATTATTTGGATCTCGCGCCTTTCAACACGCGTATATAAATATATTACCTAAACCATAATTATTTTATAATATATTATTAAATTGTTGAAACACGAATGATATCCAAATATATGATTACCCCTTTTTGTTTTCTTTTTCTATTGTCAACAGTCATTCTTATCTTATATTATCTTTTGCAATTGTCTTATATGATGATGCTTCATTAGCTATTTGTTTTTATTTTTTCTATATATTTCTCATATTATAAATTATTTTTTTTCTTTCTAGTCTTGCTTCCTACTCCAACGACTCTTACTCACCACACGAATTAAGAATTTCATGTATATATCATATATATATATGTATATATATAAATATCTATTATTGAGACAAAAACAAAAAGGAGAAAATGACAGATTAGATGGTGAAGAAAATGTGATCATGTAAAGAGTCGATTTTACATAGGCAGTTCAACAGAGTTTTGGCATAAAGATATGGTTCTGCCTCTAATGATGATGGAGGAATATTTATGCAAGGATAGTCACAACTACTTTTAAAATTTGTTATTTGATAAAGGGCAAGATAATCTTTTAGTAAAACAACAATTAGATTGATGAATCTTGTGATCATATAAAGATTAGAGTTGAATAGATTTGATAAAATTACACATTTATCATACATAATAGAAGCTCGGCACCTACCTTTGCAAAATGTATAAAAAAATTCTACATGTTAAGCATGTCATTAGTAAATGAGGTTCACGATTTAGTGAAATAAATACCACGAAGGTTGAGCTGATGTATAACAGTTGCTTAAAACCTTTTCCATTTGATTGTGTAACTCCATATGTCGCACTTCTTTTTGTTTTTGTGTCTGATGTGGGACTCGTTTCATTTTTTCCGGACTAATCAAGTAATCATTTGGTTGAAAAGATTTGTAGTGTGGCCTTTTAACATTTGTGTCACTAGTAAGTTGATGTATTCGTATCTGGAAGAGCTGAGGTTGATTTTTATTTGCAACAGCAAACATCTTGACTACAAAACCAAATTAAAGCTAGGAAATTGAGAAATTAGAACCTGGTGCACCTTTATACATTCGCTTAGTGCATCATGCCTACAACTAAACCATAACGACAAGCACTTTTGCCTATATATATATAGCAGGGGATTCATGATTGGCAACCAAATGCTTTCAACTAATCCCAAATCAGGTAGTTAATTGATAGAATCAATTAATAGAGATAATAAGAAAGAATTGAAACTGAAGATGGTAGGGGCCGCGCGAACGCAGGCCCCCGCTGCCACAAATTATGACGTAGGCTCTCCCACTTGGGGAGACCTTAGAGCAGCACCCCTCCCAAGTGCAATGGAGGTCACTGCCCTAGGCCATGAGCCTTAGTGATCGCTCATTGACCCCGTCCAGGTAAGTATGTTCATCAGTTGCATGTTGATTCATATTTATAAGGTTCAGCGCTTTGTAAACTCGATCAATTGTCGATGTGGGATTGCCTGCCAATCGCTTTTCATTAAGAAATCAAGGGAGAATAGACAAAAAACGACAGTGTTTCAATGAAATTGGTAACAAAATAGCTAACATATATTTTAAACAAAAAAAATGGTAAATAAATCCTTTAAAAAGCAGGATCTACTTAATATAATAGTTTTCCTCTGCTTTAACTATTGAATGTTACTCAACAAATATTTATATTTAATTAAAATATACAATGTTTAATATATTACTATACATACAATTCAGATTCCAAGGAGCAGCACATGGATATATTTTGTAAGGTTAAAGTTTAAGTTGAACTAAGCTTGAAGAAAACGGTGGATTTAAAGTGTTAACCAGTGAAGTGAATTAAAGGAAGAAAATAATGGTTTGGTGAAGAAGGAACGGATTTCTCTTGGGGAGATGGAGATTTGGTGGAAAAGGGTTTGCATACATTTGATTTATTATTTATCTTTTTTAAACTTATCAGTAAATAAACTTATGTATTTATTTTGAAATTTTTTTTAGATAATTACTTTTATTTTCTTTAAATTAAGATTTTTTTTTTAATTTCATGTATGATTTATTTATTTTATTATTTTTTACATGTAATTATTTTATTGGGTTACCTAATTAATAAATTACATCTCATTAAAAATATTCCACATATGGAATTCCGCATATCCCATTAACTTTTTTAACGGTGCTTTCATCAAATCTATTGAAAAAAGCAATTTGAAAAAAAGAACAAAAACCGATGGCCAAAACGACTCAAAAATACAATTAGATCTATTTTGACAAAACATATAAATATTAGTGACCAAAAATAACAAGTATCATAGGATATACTTGGATCACAAAATTCTATAAAACCTTATTATAATAATAGATCACGATATATATATTTAATAAATTTTAACTAGTTAATATTTTTTTAAATTAAAATATTGAGTAATTTTATGCATTTTGTTCTTTTTAGCCGATTGAGTCTTAGCTCGATTAGTATGGACATTGTTATCAATGCAGGAAGAAATGGGTTTGAGTGCGCTAATGCGCATTATCTCATCATTTATGAGTTGGGATGGGCTATTGAAAAAAATAGAGTTCATTATGTTTAAATTTTAAGCTCACCTCACTGGCTAGAGATAATTGGCCATCCAAAAGAGTCTTGAGAATGATTGTCACTTTATGTGAGAGAAAGTTCAGATAATTTTCATCCGTTATTTTTTTTTCCGATTAATTAGCTGATATTTTCACTAAAATCTTTTATACATTTTCTTTCCAATTATTTAAGGTTGAATCACTATTTAGGCCTTGAATTTGACAATTGTTTTCATGTTGAGTCTTAATTTAGGCAATTATTCTCACGTAGGGACTAAACTTTTTTGTCCAAGCTAGCCATTAAACTTGG
The DNA here is from genome assembly GCA_025698465.1 of Gossypium longicalyx. NCBI lineage: Eukaryota > Viridiplantae > Streptophyta > Magnoliopsida > Malvales > Malvaceae > Gossypium > Gossypium longicalyx. The sequence continues at coordinate 5,909,674 of CM046998.1, read as the reverse complement.
CAATTGTTCTCATATTAGGCTTGAACTTTAAGGTTTTTAAGTAAATATCAGGGACTAACTTGGGTAAAAAAAAAATTCAAGCCCCCAATTAGAGAACAATTTCTAAGTTTAGGGCCTAAATTCAGGGTCTAACTTAAAAAAAAAATTAGTCTCTAATGTGATAATAGTTACGAAATTCAAGTCCATATAACCTAAAGATTGTATAACTTTGTTTCCTAAATTAATGAAAATCAATTCAAAACATATTTCTCTAAACCAACATCTGTTCATTATTTCTTGAAGATGGTAGAATTGCTAAACCAAAACTTGAAACTTATATATTTCCAACATACAAGTGAGCATCTTAAACTTTAACTCTCTTTTTTGTTTCACATTTTTTCATATTGGAGTAAACATATAAATAAATTTTTGTAGGTTTGATATTGAATTAAACAAGTAAAATTAAAAAAAATACTAACGGGAGAACTATCTAAATATACAGACTTGGATTCCAAAGCTTTTGGTGTTATAGTAGGCAAATGAAATGTTAGTCAGACACAAACAGGAGAGGGACCAATGGTACCAACTGTTATGGTGTCCTTTTAACATCTCGTGACATGGTTTTTTTGAAGGAAAATATTATGACATGCTTCGATGGCTGTGTTAAACAAACTGCATCAGTAAGGACCGATTTGCAATGCTAAGGAATAAAGAAAGTTCAAACAGAAAATATAGACCACTTATTCTGTGTCTTATGTGTAGGGTAGATTATGCATAAATGCAATGTGAGTTAGAGAGTTGACATTTGGGATGCATTGTTGGAATGGGAGCAACCTCTCATTTTATAAGTACATATTTGCTATTAGTAGCAGTTAAACTTGTGGTTTGGATGTGAGGGTTAAAAGGAGTAGGTCAGGCGCGGTGGGTGGTGGCAAGCGCCTTAGCTCCTAAAAATTGGAAACTATAGTTTCGATTCTTTAAAATATATAAAATTATAAGTTAGTATTGTTGTAAGTATTCATCAATTTAATAAATTAAGAATAGAAGTTGAATAGTTTGAGGCATGTTGGACATCGTCCTTAAAGATATTTCGTTGTATAGCATATCCTCATGATTTAATAAGCTCTTTCATTATAAAGCAAGAAACTAGAATTTCATTATAGATTGTAACAGAAAATATTCAACAAATTCGAAAGGAGGAAAGAAAGAACGACATGAGAATGATAGATTTTCTTGAAGCACGTGAAAGTGAAATTGAGTCATGATATAATATTATATAAGAGTTCCACCAAAGGTAAGTGGATTGAATTAGCTAAAAATATCTTCAATCAGTTAAACTATTATTAGCTTTGTTAAATATAGGTGTTACAACTTAATAAGTTATTTTTTAGACTTTAAAAAATTTAATAAGAAATAATTCTAAAAATAAAATGGTTCAAATGCACATTACACTGACTTTTTGAGCACAATGTACAAATCTATCCTCTCATTTCTTTTTCATAATTAAATTAAATATTTTGTACGTATTAGATATGTGTTATTAATTTGATACTTTTATTTTCATTATTATTAAATATTATTTTTTAAACGTATCTTAAATGCGTAGTTTTCATGATACAATTACTAGTAAAATTTAATTATTATGAGGCTTTAATTATTATGATAGTGAAGGACGATTGCAATTCGGTTTCTCTAGACAACCCAACAACCGTTGCCAACAATTGGATCGTCTAATCAAACCACATCACATGTGCGATGGGCCAACATTACCTTCACAATAATTCTGCTAATACCCTCTACATAATTAAGTTTTGCTAATCATTAACCATAAACTATATTATTCATTTACTCTCTTAATCACACTATGAAGGTTCGATTTTTGCTCATGAGAATAAAATATATTTTATGATCAATCGTTTAATTCTTTAAAAAATAATCGCAATTAAAAAATTAATCATTATTATTGGTGATGAATATCCTCATTTCGATAAAAAAAAAAAGTAAGCAATTCTACATTGTTTAGGAACAAATTACAAATGGATTATGAGTTTATATATACTCATTACTCATATCTCACATCGCTTAAGAAAACAAGAGAAATGAGACTTTGAGTCTATATAAAGACTTGTTTTGTAAGTTTTATTTTCACATTAATAGGTGACATCGAGAAATAAAAAAAAATATTAGTGCTACCACTTTTAGTGTTGATGTGGCAGAAAACGAGTCCAATTAGTAGCATTTTTCTGTCAATACGTTGAAAATGCATCTAACTAAAAGCGTTTTTCTGCATTTCACTTAAAAACACTTCCATCCGAATGTATTTTTATAAAATCGGTCTATTTCTGTATTTTTTTTCAAAAATCAGTCTATTCAAATAATTTAAAAAAATCAGCATTTATGTGTATTTAAGTCTTAAATTAAATTAATAAGATTAGAGGTTTTGACTTAGTCTACTATCTCTAGCACATCTCTGTCTACTATCTCTAGCAGGTTCTAGGGTTTTGTTCTTTTGTCTTTGTTTTGACTAGGCGGCGCAGTGTTGCCCTACTGCTATCTATTTTTTTTTTTTTGGAAAATACAATAGCTACTGCACGTGAGTCTTGATTATGGAATCTAATTTTGCTAAAATTTCGATTAATGAGGAGAAAGATGAGGTTTTGCAAATTCAAGCGGAATCAAATACAAATAGAGTGAGGGGATTTTTCCAATTAGTGGGTTGCTTTTTAACAGCTAGTGTCATCCATTTTCCGGCAATGAAAAGTACCATGGCAAATTTGTGGCATCCTGTCCGTAGCGTTCAAATTCAAGATCTGGGGGAAAAAAGGTATTTGTTTCAATTTTTTCATATTATGGACATGGAAAGAGTCTTAAAGTGTTTGCCATGGACCTTTAACAATCATTTACTGCTGTTACATAAGCTACAAAGCAGGGAGGACCCATTGAATTTTTTTTTAATTTTTTTCACCCTTTTGGGTTCAGATCCATGATATTCCTTTTAGTTTTTTCTTTGAATGTTTTGCTGTGCAACTTGGGAATTTTATAGGGTTTTTATGGAGTAAGACAGTTCTAAGTTGGGGAAAGAGAACTGTAATTTTATGAGGATACGAGTTCAAGTGGATATACGTCGGCATTTGAGAAGAAAGAAACAGCTTATGTTTAATGGCCAGTGTTCATATGTTCAATTTAAATATGAACGTTTATCTCTGTTTTGTTTTTATTGCAGTCGTTTGGGGCATAACGATTCGTTTTGTGAAGCAAAAATGGTGTTAGGGGTGGAAGTTGCAGAAATGGGATGGGATTTAACGCTGTAAGCTCAATCTCGAAGGGCTTTGGCTATGAAAAGTGTTTGGTTACGTGATGAATGAGAGGAAGTATGCGACGAAAATCAGGAGGAAAGTCAAATGATAGGGGGTATGTTGAGAATTTTCAAAAAGAAAATGGGAATTAGGAGCAATATAGATCCCATCTTGGGAATAAATTTAGAGGGGAGACTATATAAATCATATCCTCAAGGTGAAAATTTAGGGATGGTGGATAGCTTCAATGTAATGGATCATGATCTTGAGGATAGGGTACTAATAGGAGAGGAAGGTAAAAAGCGACAAATAGGGGATAGTGAAGGATTAACAATAAAAGAAGAGGGAAACTTTATGGATGTGAGAACTAAGGGTATAAGGGATTCCACACATTTATTTTCGGCGGCTGCCAAGAGGCAAGCTACCGGGCGCAATAAAAATCTTAAACTGGAATGTCCGCGGTTTGGGGAGCCAGCGGGCAGTTTAAAGACTTCGACACACGTTGAAGTTACATAATCCCCAAATGGTCTTCTTTGTGGAGACAAAAATTGACAGGAGTCGCATGGAAAAGGTTCGAAGAAGTTGCGATTTTTTCAATAGGATTGAGGTTGGATCAATTGGTTCTAGAGGAGGATTGTGTTTAGCATGGAAAGGGGATATCAGTGTTTTACTTCAAAGCTTTTCGACTAGCTATATTGATGTGATAATAGATGATGTAGAGGAAGGTACTAAATGGAGATTTATCGAATTTTATAGATCTCTTTATCATCAAGATAAAGATGCAACGTGGGATCTTTTAAGACAATTGTGTGAATCTGGGGAACTTCTATAGCTGGTATGTGGGGATTTTAATGAGATTATGTACGAATGTGAGAAAAGGGGGGCTTACCGCGGGAGGAAAGAAGAATGGAAGCTTTTAAAAGGGTGCTAGAGGATTGCAATTTAATTGATATGGGCTTTTTTGGGAATTGGCTCACATGGGAGAGGGGTGATTTGCCAGAGACTAATATTCAGGAACGGTTAGATAGAGGGTAGCTACTAACAGCTGGCTTGCTTTATTTCCAGATTATCAAGTTCGTCATCTATCACATTCCTTTTTCGACCACTGTCCATTGCTCATAAATACTAAATGCGAAGATTCGAGGTGCATGGAGAGGAGGTTTAAATTTGAAGCATGGTGGGTGCTAGAGGAGTCATTTATTGGTGAAGTAAAGAGTACTTGGGAAAATTCTTCAAGGGAATTATTAAACAAGTTGCAGTGTGTTAGAAGAGGGTTGTAAAATGGGCGACTAGAATTCAATATAGTAGGAAAGCAAAGAAAGAAATGTTGCATTTAAAACTGACAAAATTGCTAAAAGAAGATAGAAGCGATGAGAATCTAGCAGAACTAATTGATACAAAAGTGGATCTTAATTTTGAGATTGAAAAGGATGAGAGGTATTGAGAACAACGGGCGAGAGTTAATTGGCTGAAATTAGGAGATAAAAATACTGCCTTTTTTCATAAGCAGGCAACGCAAAGGTGGAGAAAGAACTGTATCCGCAAGTTACAATATGACGACGGTAGGGAAACTGAAGTTATTGAAGAAATAGAGGAGATAGCCAGATCGTATTTTCAGTAGTTGTTTCTAGCTGGAAGGAGAGGAAATTATAATCACATTTTGTCAAGTATTGATCGTTGTATTTTTAAGGAGGACAATTTAAAACTTAAGGCTGAATATACAAAGGAAGATATTTATGAAGCGTTGAAAGAAATGGGACCAACAAAAGCACCAGGTGAGGATAGTTTTCCAGCATTATTCTACCAGAAATGTTGGTCAATTATTGGAAAAGATGTCACGTCTTATTGCCTCAATTTATTAAATAAAGGTATGGATCTAAGCTTAATTAACAAGACAAATATTGTGCTAATCCTAAAAATTGTGAATCCCTCTAATATTACGCAATTTCGGCCTATTAGTTTGTACAATGTATTATACAAATTGATAGCTAAAGTTATTACTAATCGTCTCCAATCTGTGATAGATAAATGTGTTGATTCAGCATAAAGTGCTTTTGTGCCAGGGAGATTGATTTTTGATAATGTGATTCTGGCTTATGAACTTCTTCATACTTTGAAGCACAAAAGAGTCGAGAAGAAAGGTTTTATGGTAGTAAAATTGGACATGACAAGGCGTATGACAGGGTCGAATAGAGTTTCGTAGAAAGGGTAATGAAGAAAATGGGATTTGACTCCGATTGGGTTGATTCACTAATGAGATGTGTTACTACAATTTCTTACTCGGTAGTTTTTAATGGATTTATTAGTTCCACTTTTAATCCTTCTAGAGGCCTTGAACAAGGAGATCCCTTGAGCCCATTTTTATTTCTATTTTGTGATGAGGGTCTATCTAGTATTATAAGATCAGCAATAAAAAAGAAAATTATTTGTGGAGTTAAGGCGAGCAGAAGCGGTCCACAGGTCTCACATTTATTATTTACGGATGATTACATTCTATTCGGCGAGGTTAAGGAAAGAGGGGTGGTTTCATTAAAACAGATTTTGCGCGAATATGAAGGCTGTTCAGGGCAAAAGGTTAATTATTCCAAATCTACTATTTTCTTCAGTGCTAATACTCAAGAAAGGGATATAAGTTTAGTAACTAGTGTGCTTGAAGTACGTTGCTCAACTGATCCTGAGCAGTACTTGGGTTTACCTAATTTAGTGAGGAAGAAGAAGAAAGCGCCTTTCCAAAATTTGAAAGATAGATTGCAACAGAGAATAGATAATTAGAGTGTTAAACATCTTTCTAAAAGAGGAAATGAGGTTTTCATTAAGGCGGTTCTTCAATCCATTCCAACTTATTCTATGACGTGCTTTCTACTTCCTAAGTCCTTTTGTACGAAATTGGAGAGATTAATAGCAAAGTTCTAGTGGCAAAAAAGCAGGGATAAGAAAGGCATCCATTGGTGTGCATGGAAGGATTTATGTTCTTTCAATGAGGAAAGAGGTATTGGATTCCGAGAATTTGACAAATTTAATATCGCGTTACTAGTTAAGCAGGGTTGGCGGTTAATTACTTATCCAGATTCATTGTTAGCTCGAGTTTTAAAAGTCAATTATTATCCGTCGACAGATTTTTTTAAATGCGCAATTAGGGAACCTACCTTCACTTACCTAGAGAAGTATCTAGTCAGCTAAATGAGTGCTGGAAAAAGGCTTGTGCTGGAGAATTGGTAAGGGGGATCGTATCTCCATCTGGGACGATCTTTAGATACCGGGTTATGAAGAGAATACGTTACAGCACCAAAGAGGAAATGTAGATATTGAGTTAATCTCAGAGTTGATTGAGGACGAAAGTAGAACATAGAAAGCGGATCTAATTTTTAATACATTTGATGCGGGTATTACAAAGAACATTCTGCTGATCCCTCTTGCAAGGTCTATACATGATGATTTCCAAGTTTGAGGTGGTGAACCATCAGGCATATTTTCGGTTAGAAGTGCTTATAAACTATTACGAAAGATTACTCAGATTCCTAGTAATAATATTATACAGGCCGAAAATGCAACTTTCTACAGAAAACTATGGGATTTACACATCCCTTCGAAAATTAAAGTTACAATCTGGAAAATTTCTTGGAATTATATCCCTATGCTTGCTAATCTTAAATTGAGGCAAGTTACAAATGAAGTTTGGTGTCCCAGATATCGACAGTCTGAGGAGGATAGCAATCATGTTTTCAGAATGTGCCCTGCAACAACAGAAGTTTGGGAGTATTTAGATTTCTCTTGGGTGCTTAATAATAATATTCAGAGCATTTGGGAGTGGTTTACCTAGGTTTTCAATCGAGGAACAAGAGAGTAGTGCAGATTATTTTGCTGTGGGCTTTGGCTTATCTGATCAAACAGGAATCGATTGCTTTATGAAAGTAAAGATAGAGCAAGCAAAAAGATCTCACGATAAATAAACAGCTATATTTCAGAGTTACAAAGCTTAGAAAAGAAACTACTTATCTCTGATACAGGAAGGGTTTTTACTCATGAAGATTGGTGAACGAGGGTAGTTATTTCTTTTGATGGGGCTTTCGACCAACAACTCTCCAGATCTGCATCGGGGTTGCTAGTTAGAAACATGAGAGTGGATATTTTGGTCTCAAAATCGGTCATCCATGAAAATGTTGCCTCACCATTTACAGCGAAAGCGCATGCAGGAGAACAAACAGTAAGGTTAGGAATTTTACTGGGTTTTTATGAATGCGACATAAATGGTATTCAAGAACTGTTATAAAAAAATGCCAAAATACAGACAGAGATAATTCAATTATTGCTATAATAAGAAATATTCAAGATATGAAGCATTTCTACCAAAAACTAAACTTCCATCATATTCCAAAGTCGGAAAACTTTTTTGCTCATGTGATTGCAAAGGAAGCGTTGAAAGTAAATGAAAGCCATTACCTGGAGGGAGGAGTTCCTGAGCATGTTCGGCGAATACTGGAAAGGAGAAGACCACGGGCTCCTGACTGATGAAATGAAACGGTCATATGGAAACGTGTAGCAGAAGGTTAAAGATCTTATGTGATTTGAAGGGATCTGCTATTATGAGCTGTGCAGGAGCATTGGAAAGCCAAGACATTTTTGGGATACAGTTGTCTTCTTTCGACTGGAATTTTCTAGAGTAGATTTTTTTTATTTTTGATTTATTAAGTTTAGTTTAGTTGGGCCATCTTGTTGGAGGCTAATTAGGGATTTTAGTCTTCTAGGCCTGTTTATCTTATATTATTTTCTTTATTTTAAGGCCTAGTCCATGGTCCAATGTCCAAGTGAGAGGCAGACCTTGTTTTATTCGTTTAAAATCCAGTTGAGCATTTCAAAAAAAAAGTCTTAAATTATTCTCCACAATTATTTTTTTAAAAAATACATTCTTTTTAATCGTCATTGGCCGACATTAGTGAACATATGTTCTTTTATATTTTCTATGTGGTTATCAATTCTTATTACTTCTTTTAAATTATCCCGTCTCAACCTCATCTTGAGTAGGACTCTGCCAGTTTCGGTGTCGCTCACGATTCTCGACGTTCTCTCCCCCTCCTTGGAATGTGGCGGCAGTGATAGAAGATAATTAAGCTTCCTTGATGTGTGTTTTTAGGCTTTCACTTTGTAGTTTTTAGACTTTGGGTCCATTCCTATTGTAATCTGCCTTTCTTAAGAAATGGATTTATTTGTTGGATAAAAAAATCATTATTTATTTGTACACTACTATAGTGACAACTCAATATGGGCAAGACCCATAAAATATTCTACGTTTGAATAAATTAGGACATGATTTATAGTTATATGTGTGAAAATCTAAATCATGATAAGTTGGGAGAGATCCAAGTAGGGGCGAAGCCAAAAAAAATTTTTAGAGGGTCAAAATTTAATTGTAATTTTATCATTTTAATAGTCTCTATCTTTATATTTTTTAAAGGATTAAATCAAATTTTTTTCATTTTTAGAGGGATAAAATGTAATTTTATTTCTACTAATTTAAAATTTTGAAATTTTAAAATTTTCAAAAGACATAAATGAAAAGAATTTCATTTTAAGGGGGTGGGGTCCATGCCAACCCCTTTGGTTTCGCCCTGGATCCGCATGTAATTTGCACATGATAAAATTCAAACTTAAAATATTTAAAAATTTAAAGTTTCAACTTTAATAACATAACCTAAAATACTTAATATATCATTTATATTTGTTTTACGATCCATGAAAGTTAATCCTTTTAGGATATATGATTACTTTTTCTAACAATATTATCTCTAACCACCGAAATTACTATAAAAGTACAATATAACTTACCATTACATTCAACATTTGTTAATACTTTATATCTCTAATGATGAGTGACAAATATTAGACAACAATAATGTAATAAAATCAAATTATATCATTAGACAATAAATTCGAAATATCTTTCGACAATATTATCTTTTAAAACCTTCCCATATGTTAGTATTTAAAACAAAAAAAACAGAGATATAATATTTCATTGGTATAAAATTAAAATAACATAAAAATTGATATAACAAAGAAGTAATATAAATGTCTAATATTAGAGTGTAAACACTAAATATATAAATTAAAAAATGTTAATTTTTTTAAAAATATAAATAAATCTAAATAAGCACTAAATAATTATTTATTGATATAATTGAATTTGAATATTATTTAATACTCACTCTTTAAATTCAACTTAACTTTTCGTCAATTATATTTATAATGTGCGAATGAGACATTTTCTTAACAACAATATTAAAATTTTGACAACTTTAAGATCACATATTTAAATCTAATCGTATGTAAAATATATGTGTAAGTGTAAATAACTTCTTGACCTACTGACAAGAGTATTTGTATTATGGTATGACAGCTTAGGTTCAATCCTTAACGTCCCCACATTTACCCCTATTATAATATACCACACTACATAGTGATTATAAGAATTCAGAAAATCAATGTTCCTAAATCATAATACACAGGATCCCTTTCTTCCCTCTCCAGTGGAGAATTTGACTGCATTGAAAAGCTTTTGAATTACGATTAAATGGGTGATGTTCAAATATAAAAAGAAAAGAAGAAGGAAAAAGAAAAGAAATTCATCTAATAGAGTCGGAGTCTACGGTGGTGTAACACCCCCTAACCCTTATCTATCGCCGGAACAGGGTTATGGAGCATTACCAAACAATTTAGATCAATTACGAATATTAAATAAATTAATTTTCCCACCCGTTATAAATTAATCATATTGTCCCTTTTACAGGTCCTCGAGGCCCAATATATATATTTAAAATGAATCGGGACTTAATTGGATGCTCAGAGAATTTTTCGAGAAATTTCAAAATTTTTCCTAGGTGTAGGGATCACACGCCCGTGTGGTTTAAGGACACGCCCGTGTTTCAGGCCGTGTCTTACCCCGTGTAACTCTCTGACTTACCTTACACGGCCAAGCCACACGCCTGTGTGCTAGGCCGTGCGGTCAATTTATTTTTCAAAATTTAGGTGCAGTTTTCACAAGGGCGGGCACATGCCCGTATGCTAGGCCGTGCACCTCACATGGCTAAGACACACACCCGTGTCTCTGCCCATGTGGCAATACCTGAGCATTTTGTTTCTAAAATTTTAATTTGCAGGAGACACATGGCCTAACCACACACCCATGTGTAAGCTGTGTGTCTTACACAGTCTGGCCACACGCCTGTGTTCCAAGCCGTGTAAACTTAAAATGAGCCTTATACAACAAGTTTACCAACCCTGCAAACCTTGAACGACAAGCAACTCAAAATCCAATCTTTCAACCAGTCCAAAACATGATTAAATACATCTAAAACATGTCAAAACTATCAATATAAAGATCTAACTCATGCATGTTCATATATATCTAACATAAGTTATATAATCAATTCATTTAAATACCATTCAACCAATTCAAACTAAAACCATATAAATGGCTATATTATAATAAATATGTTTATATATATAAATCAACAAATATCTTTTTTATACACCATTAATATTCACATCTCAAAATGACATCAAAAGATAATCTAGGTACATGCCATTCTCAAAAGAGAAAATACTTCACCACGTGTTTGAGTTCGGGATCGGCTTTGGATGCTGATTCAACGATTGGACTTTGCCTAACCTGTGCATGAAAACAAACCGTACGCTGAGTATACATTCAGTGGTATTTCTATAATCCGAATACTTGTTAAACAAAAATTTATAATATTTACATATATAATCATACATAATAATAATCATTCAATAAATAATCAATTTCATAAACTCATCATCCATATCACTTTCAATCATCATATTTCCATTTCAATCTCACAAATGTTATTCAATAGCATTTCACAATAAATTTATCAATTTCAATTTCAATATTAATATTCACTTCTTATTCAATATCATTCATATATCCCTATTAACATGACTCGGACTCCGACAGATACGCGGATCCAACCCAAACACACCAGTACAGCACTCAGTGCCTCATTGGCCATGCCGAAGTAAAACAGTACGATACTCAGTACCTCATCGGATTTATCCGAAGCAATAATAATATGACACATAGTGCCTCATCGACTTGAAGTCGAAGTATCCCTGAACACTTCCAATCCTATGGCATGCCAACTATATCCGACTTAGCCCGACATTGTTAATAGGGTATTTCAATACATAATTCAATTTCCAATCAATATACAATTTCAATCCATTCCAATTCAATGCACTTTTCAATCATGCACATACTTTCACAAAATAATTCAATTCAATGTCAATATATCAAACTCACCTCAATTTCACTTACCATACATAATAAAAAATACAACAAATAATTTTAGTTTTCGAATTATAGAAATGCAAACTGTATTTTCCTAGCTAATCCTCGTTGACTTTCTCTTTTCCTTTCCTAGTCGAGGCTTTCAGCTCAATGTTAGCTACGGAACTAAAACAATTAAAATTTATCAATACACTACAATTTCAAATTGAACATTTCAATTTATACTCAACTCTTGCATTGTTTTCAATTTAATCACTAACCAACACTAACTTTATTTCTTTACAATTTATTCTTTATTTTTCATTCAATTTATCACTTAAAACTAAATTTAACTCTCTAATTTCACCATAAAACCTTAATTTTGAATTTCTTTCAATTTAGTCCCTACTATATAAAACTTATGATTTACTTTACAATTCAATCATTTTCTCAATTCTAACTTGAAATTCTATCAATTCAAACCCTAATTCCTCAATTAATTCAACATAACTCACATCTAAAAATCAACTAGATGGGGGGTTTAACACTTAGACTGAGGCAATCAGACGATTGAGAAAGGAGATCGGGAGACATTACCTCTTATTTTGAAGGTGAAATTTGAAGAGTTTGTGGCCAATTTACGTAAAACCAATATGAGATTTGAAAAGAGAAGGAAGATAAGAGAGTTTTGGTGTGACTAGTCATCAAAGAAGACCATCAAGTTGAAAGTCATTTTTGTTTGAGGTGAAGAAAAGCTTTTTCTTTTCAAGGTTAAATTTTCCACACGTGAAAATTTTAAAAATTATTTATTAATTATAAAAATGCAAGCTAGAACTTCTATTAACAAAAATATCATAGAGTGATTAAAATGAAAATAGATAGTAATCGGAGTGCCTGAATGTCTAAAATGAAAACTTATAAAAGATGGTGATCATTTATACAATTTACCCTGTGTTTTAACCTAGATGTTATTTGTTAATTGAAATTTTTATTTTTAATATTGATAAAAAAATACATATAAATAAATGGGTTGACAAAACTAGTTGCCAGGACACGTGTCAGGGACGCAGTGGTTGAATGACCTTTTCTGTCTGTAATGAAAATCATGGACTCGGGTATCATGCATTTACGATTGTACAACAATACCCCTTCCAGATACCAAATTCAATCTACGGATTTTCGTTTACAAGTCTTATTCTTGTATTTTAAACGTCAGAAAAATAGATATTTTTAGGGACTGTAGTGGAATTTTACGCAATAACTGCCGTGCGAATTGGGATAACCTTGGACGATTCTGCAATATGATCTGGACCATACACGTGTCTTGCAATAATTGACTGTTTCTCGAAATCATCAGCCTATCAGGACATTGTCTTGAAAACATCAACGTGGATACAAATAACATCCTTGATTTCCTCTTTCTATTACGAAACTGCCATTTTTCACCTTTTTCTTTAAATGAAAATAATAAAATAAATTTTCGAATCCTAAAGTTGACTCTCATGTAGATTTTCTTTTTAAACTTATTTTATTTTGACATTTTATCATTCTTTTTTATTTTTCTAAAATCAAGATACGTGACTTCTCTCCAAATTTCCTCAAATTATGTTAATATATTCTAATTACACTTTGCAAAGATTACTTCTACTTATACTTATTCTACTCATAACATCTTAAATTATTTTAAATATATTTGTTTACTTGTACTATGATACTTTTATAAGATAACAATATATATCGAATATAAAATACATCTTACATTTTATTATGAGATTTAAGGTTTAATGTATTAGAATATTATATTAATAATATAAAAGTATTGTCCTTGTTAGATGTCGTGAACAATGCGCCTTTAAAGTTTTATCTTTCAGCTTTTAAAAAAAAAAGTTCAAAGGTGATTCTTGATGCCTAAACAAGTGAAACCGTAACTGTTAAAGTATTTTTATGCATGTTAAAATTTGAACCATGCATTATATGCCATAAAAGTTTTCGGTGACTATATTTTTGCTTGTTCAAGCATCGAGAGGTACTTTCATTTTAGAGTCAATTACAACAAAAGAAGACAATAAATTTACCTTATCAATACAATACTTATTGTGAAACCAATATATCCTTCATGTTTATTTTACAATTCCTTTCAATAATGTCGTCTCTAAAATATCTATCCTATACATCAGTATTATTTTTCCATGTAAAAAAGACTATAAAATCCGAAGATGAGATTGCATTGATGATAAATAATATTAGAAAATTATATATAAACTTTTTTTACTTTCGGAAAAAGAAAGGTAATAAAGTGAATTAAGAAAGTATGATTTACCAAAAGTGCAAATAGACAACCAAATTAATTACACGTATTGATAAAAAAGTTAGAAGCATCCCACCTAAAATTATTTAGAAAAGGTCCAACATCATGAATCGCAAATTAATTTATTTCTTTAAAAAATTAAATACTAAATTTAAATTATAAAATTTATAATATAATTTTCGTCAAACACTTAATGAACTCTGGTAAGTGATAACATGACCGCTAATGTGATGTTTAATATGAAAAAATAATAATTTTTTTAATTACATTACTAAACCACAATCAATTTTTTAGAATTATTTTATGAGATTAAGCTTTAAAAACTATTAAAATATTATAAAATTTTTATAAAATTATAGAAATTTGTTAAAATATTATAAACTTAGAAAATATAAATTATATGAAATTATAGAAAATTATAAAAAAATATAAAATTTCTTAAAAATTATAGATATTTGTGGTTATTTTGCAAATCTAGACTTCTTGATTTTGGTAATAAATAAATGGGAGCTTGAAGTTTGATGGTGTTTAGATTTATGTTAAGTGTCGAAGGAGTGGTTTGAGTGATGATGAGTTAAGTAGGTAACAATTTTGGTGGAAGAGAGATGATGTGAGGAAAATTGATAAGAATACACTAAGATATAATGTAGCCAAACTTGGTGAGATAACAAACAATATTATTATTATTCTATAAATTTATAATTTTTTATAATATTATAACAGTTTCTAATTATTTTTAATAAGTTTTGAATTTTAAATAATATTTTATAATTTATATAATATGCTAATAATTTTCGACAAGTTTCAGTGATTTTCACAATTGGCTATACATTTTTTTTTAGAATATTTTCATGTCAACCTTCTGGTCAACCTTGAAGTCAACTACCATGTAACCACTATTTAACAGCTTGTCATGGTTTGATCATTTGAAGATTTGAATTTAGTGTTTTTTTTTTTTAATTAGTAAATTTACTAATTTTTAAATTATTTCACTAGATTTTTTTTTACACATTTAAACCAAAAACAATCTTAAAAAAATAAAAAAATAGGTATAAAAATTTTAAATAATAATAAAAGTAGGGGTAAGAAAGTAATTGCAATATCTAAAAGAAAGGGAAGGTGGGTGAGTTTGCCGCGTAAATGTTGGAAAATTGCATTAACCAATCGGCAATGGCAGTCCCTTCCACTATATATATTTGCCGTCAAACACCAATTTTTCAGCAAAAATTTTCTCACTTTTTCAGTTTTTTTTTTCTTCAAATTTCCCATTCAAGAATCTTTACTCTTTTATTATTATTATTATTATTATTATTTTCTTTCCGCTTCTCCATAATTCTTTGGATCAAATTGCTTTAGCTTATCGTCAACCATGAAGAAATCAGGGCTCTTCGCTGCCTCTGTCGTTGCTGCCTCTGCTTCTGCTTCCTCCAATTTCACTTGTAACTCCAATTTTCAGCTTTCCAGTGAGGTAAATTCCTTTAACTCAACTCTGGGTCTTTTTTTCTTTTACCCTTCTTTACTGGGTTTTTCTTATTTCTTTTACTAATATTTTCCCGCCACTGTTTGGTTGCCAAGAAAATAATGACAAGAATTCATGATTTCAATAACTAACTTTACTATTTTCAATATTTTGTCTTAATTTGGCTTCTATATTGGCATAATTTGAAAATTAAACTTCTGATCTTTCAGATTTTTAAATGATTTCTTTGTTATTAATCTCTTTTTTTTTTTTTTGTATCTCGTCCCTCTTAATTAATTCTCAAGAAAAAAAAATTATTCATGGTGCAGGAGAAGAAAGAGCATGAAAATTCTGCAAACAAGAAACCATCTCCAACCGAGAAATTTGCACCGAGGTTTGATGGGTTAAGGTTCATTGAGACTTTGGTCACTGCTCACCGATAAAAGAAAAAAGCTTCAATTTTTTTTAACTTGATGAAGAATTTTTATTATTTTGACCTTTTTGGCCTTTACTTCATCCTTATAAGCAAGAAGAGGAAGATATGAACTATGATGTTTTTCAGTGTTTATTAGTACTAATCATGTGAAAAAAAAGCCCCTTGTTTCATATGCACCACTTACCTAAATTGAGTTCCTTTTCTCCAAAATTGATTGCTTAATCTTATCTATTGATTTTTTATAAGTCTTGGTTCACATTAATTTCATGTTTGAATTTGGACAATGCAGAATTGTGTTTTAAGCAAGATTTTGGGTTCGAGTTTTATAGATAAAAGAATAATATTGAGAGAATTTTGCCTTCCATGTAAGGGTTTAATTCAATCCGATTTCAAATTTAATCAGGAATCAATGTGATTACTGAATATTAGATCTTTGAAAAGAATATAAACCTAAATTTGAAAATGAAAATCTAACACCAAATTTAAGTAAGATTTTAGATTTAAATTTTTTAAATAAAAAAAATTTAATGTTGAGAGAGTTTTTTTTTTTTCTCATTTAAGGGTTTAACTCAATTCGATTCAAGATTTAATCAAAAATTAATGTGATTACCGAATATCAAAAAATCTCTTATTGAACCCAAATTTGAAAATAAAAATCTAACCCAAATTTGTTAAGCTAATACTCCCAACAAATAGTGATATGGTTGAATTTGCATCTCGTGCTTAACTACCAAAGGCAAAGCCAAGTGAGAGATGAGCTAAAGATAGGAAATTTGTTGGCAACCTAATCTTCATATCCAAGTCTAATGAAAAACTATTGAAGCTGCTTTAGGGGTTTTGGTTTGTTTTTTAATCCCACTTTGGACTTTGACACTTCAACATCCATTTTAGCTTATGATTTGTTGAATAAGCCCACTTTTTTTTAAGCTATATTACTTGCTTGCAAAACCATTGTTGTATTACTGCTCTTTTATATATTAATATATGTAATTTGGTTCACACTTCACATCCACATCATCAAACTATATTTCATTCCCCACTCACCATCATCAATCCATTTAAATGAATGGATGGTAATAGAAGGTAAAAACTAGATATTTTTATATTATTTAATTGAATTTTTCAAAATTTCATATTCAAATCATTTTGACTCAAATAATATTTGTTGACACATGAAATGAGAGATGAAGATGGTCGGTTCATTCTTTTTAAAATGGGACAAAGGGCATATGAATAAAAAGGTTGGAGTTGTAGAGGAAGAATAGAGAAGGAAGTCGAGATCTGGTGCGAAGGATTGAGGTAATTGGTCATCCTCTATCCCAAGGAGTCATGTGATGAGTCGGTATTAGTGGATTAGAGGCAAGTGGTCTGGCGCTATAGACCTAGATAAGGTGATACTATGATGTAATTAGAGTCATCTTGAATGAGACATAATGGTTAGGACCAAATATGGCAATTAATAAACGAACCTACTTGTCAAGTAAGATGCTAATTAATGAAGGTTTTCACTAGAATTTTTAGTGCAAATCCTATCTAATTATTCAATGTGAAACTACTAAAAAATATTGATGAAACCTAGCAATATTGAATCTATTTTAATTTCAAAATTAATAAATTTAAATATTTGAATTTAACTTTAAGAAATATATATTTGAATTCGATAATATAAAATAAAATAGATTGCAGCTCAAAAATCATAAATGCAATCAATGACCTTTTTCTACTTAAAGACTATAAAATCCCAAAAGAAAGGAATTTTACAAGTTTGTCACACCATTCTAACTACTTTTCAAGCTTTCACATTATTTTGAAGGTAAACTATCAAAATAATTACTTTTGTTTTTCTTAAGTTACACTTTAGTCACTTATGTTTGAAATGTTACGTTTTAGTCACTTACATTAATGTTTTGTAACATTTTAGTCACTAAGCTGTTAATTTTCGTTAATGTTGTAACGGCAAGCTAACGTGGCACGTTAAATTATCATTTCAAATAAAAATTTTAGGTTAAATTATACAATTAATCCCTATATTTTTTCATTTTGAGCAATTTATTTTTTTCTTTAATGTTATTTTAACTTTTCCTTTTTCTTTCTTTATTTTTCATTCTCTTCTGCTTCTCCCTCTATTTTCCTTCCCTTCTCCATCTCTCTTAACGTAAAAGAAGAAAATTAAATTGCTCAAAACAAAAAAAATATAGGGATCAATTGTATAATTTAATCTAAAATTTTCATTTAAAATAATGATTTAACGTGCCACGTTAGCTTACTATTAAATCGTTAACAACAATTAAAGCCTAGTGACTAAAATGTAACCCAAGTGAAATAAAAGTAACTATTTTTATAGTTTACCCATTATTATTATTATTATTATTATTATTATTATTATTTTGTGGCATTGGTAGTGTGATTGGTCGCTTTCCGTGTTGATTAGGATGTTGATTTGTTTTCTTCAAGTCGCTCCTTTCGGTGATCAACGTGGAATGGGTAACTTTCTCAGCTCTTTTGCATATATACACGTCATCATTTACAACCACATAGTTGCTACTCATTGTATCAAAAAAAAGAATGATATGGGTTCCATTCTCTGGCCAAAAAATTAATCAATAAAAAATATATAAAAATATCATTAAATTTATAAATATCTTAAATATACTTACGAAATTACAATTCGATTAACTTGTAACATTACTCAATCAATTATTTCTGTAGAAAAATATCAAAGAGATAATAATTAAAAGAGAAATAAAGCAAGAAGTATATTTAATCTCAACCAATAGGTCTACTCATTACACTCAAATCTAACTCCTTGCGTTATCATCAATGTTACTAAACTTATCAGCGGAAATAACATAAATAATAGAAACAAGACAAAGAACACAATCAAAGTAGTTTACTTGCAATAAAGCTACTTGTTCCGGCGACTAAACAACTTTATTAGCATCCCTACAAATCCAACAAAAAGATAGAAATTAAAAACTAGAGACAATGTGGTGATAATCTTTGATTAACATGCCTGAATCAGAAGCATTCACATGATCCTAAGAGAAAGTTAGCCAAAGATATTAACTATCAATTTCGAGGATAATACCATCTCGGAACCAAAATAAGCACTCATAGGTTGCCTAAATCTCTACTACAAAAGGGTCTAATCTACTTTTTATAAAATCAGATATACACAGGACAAAATTAGCTTCACCATTACACACCACAAAAACCCATCCCATATATTCATCACTAGCAAAAATAGCCCAAGTTAGATTTAATCTTGCCCGCTGATTGCCTCATCCAGCGGCTATCGCCACCTTCCGCCACTACTTGCAATACCAAACCGGCTGTGCAAAAAATAATGATATTGATTCCCTCGCTCATTTTAACATAATAAGGTTAAATGCTCAAATTGTGTTACCTTTTAAAATAGTTAAATGAATATTAAACCTTTCAAAATAATTAAATAAAAATTAAAATTTTTTTAAAGTGCTCAACTAAGAACTATTTAAATAGTGTACCATGTTTTTGTTTTCAAGTAATATTTAACTTAGTTGCTATATATTTTATTTTAAACATGTCATTATTCACTTATTTTATACTATAAGTTAGGGTAAAGTCAAATGCAAAGTCAGAAAATTACTTTAAGGAGTAAGGAATAAATTATATTCTTTAGAGAGTTTAAAGTAAAATTTTAATATTATACTAACATGTAATTTCATAAAATTTGAAGGGACTAAATGACAATTTTACCTTTTTTGGGGCCAAAACCATATCCTTATCCAACTATTTTTAAGAAAACTTATGGAAGCAATCACTGAAAATTTCACCCTTAAACATTTAATCTATACATTATAAAATTCTGGTTTTTTTTTTTTAATGGATTTGCTTAAAAGTATCTATATCAACAGAAAGGGACCCAACTGTCATAAAAGAAAAGTTAATTTAATTCCAAAAATTAGCTAGAATCTCTTGCAATTGGTGTTCAATTTTAATTTATTTTTCAATCCATGGACGGCATCTTGATCTAATTTCCACGTTAAACAAATAATTAAAAATTTGGTTTAATAGTGAGTTGATTTGGTGTTATCATCCAGTTTAAACACTTGTAGGGATTAAATTAGATAATGATGGAAATTTTGATTTGGGAATGAAAAGAAAAAAGGAGAGAAGATGCAATGTTTTTTTTCACTGAAGTGATAGCAGCTTTTGAATTAACTTTATGGTTGACCCTCAATAGTGATTGATCAAATTTAGGGGTCTTTTTGAATTGAAAGATCAAAAAGCAAATTACTAAAGCTCCAATAATTTGATACAACCCAATTTCGAATTTATCCACTTCACTTGTATAATAATTATTATTTTAATCTTACACGTAAAAATTATAATAAAACACTTTATTTAAGTAGATACAATGAATGATTGTTATTTTTAAACAAAACTTACAGTGACTAAAATGTTATAATATAATAATATAAGTGACTAAAATGTAATATTTTAAACATAAATGATTAAATTGTAACCTGAAGTAAACAAAAATGACCATAAATGTACTTTACCCATACATATATTATTTTAAGTTGAAATAAATTTGAATTCGTACATGATATTATGCACCATACGACTTAGAATTTCAAAATTCTCAAATTAGATTGTCTCATTGTTTTTTTTTTTTATTTAAATAATATGGGTAAATTATATCCAAAGTCACTACACTATTAATAACTATATGTTTTAATCATTCAGTTTAAAAAAGTTATAAAATGGTCATGAATTATTCAAAATTTTTCCTTTTCATTCACTTCTACAAATTAGTTTTTTTTTCTTTTTTTTTGTTCATGAAACAACTTTAAACATTAAAAATCTGCGAACTAGAATCCAAAGAATTTCTTCTTCGATCACTGACATTGATCGCTAGCTCGACTTGGATCTAAGATATGTATATTGTACCGATTGTCGAATAGTCACATGAAACTCACTAGCTGGAATTTAAAAAAAGAAAAAACACTTAATAGCCCAATGACTTAAATAAAATCTTTCGAATGATTCAATAACTTAAATGAAAACTTTTGAATAGTTCAGCGACCATTTTGTAACTTTTTTCAAATTGAATAATCAAAATGTAAACTTATTAGTAGTTTAGTGACATTTGTTGTAACTTACCCAAATAATATTTAGTATATTTATTTTCACCTTAATTAAATTTAAATTTATTTTTTAAAAAGTTCTACTAATACAAAAGCATTACAATTATAACTATAAGATATATATATATATGTATATGCTCGATTAATTATAATGTACAATTTAATTAATAAAATATACAATGAACGAAAACCCGAACAACACCCACGACGTGTCGATTTCATATTTCTATATAATGTATATTACCATTTTTAGGCACCGCTTAAAATGAGCCCCAAATTTTCTCCATAAAACTAAACGGTTGAGGCAGGTGTTTGTTCACACAGCCAATAATAATAAGGACAAATTATAAATTTATTTGCTTAAAATTATGTTTGGGTCATTAAAGTTTTAAGAATTAAAAATAGGCACTAACATTATCGACTTAATACATTATGAATTTTGTGATCACATAATCATTAATTATCGTTAATAATATAACAATAAATTAATGTGACATGTTAACATAGAAATAGTTATACTTAAAAAATAATAAATTTAAAATAATAAATATTGATATTTTAAATTTTTTTTATAGTTTTCATATTCAATTTTTTAATAATTTTTATTGTCTTATTATTTATTTATTCATGTGTTTCTGCCTAGGAAAATAAAGAAAGTGAAAAGGAGAAGAGAAGAAAAATAAAGAAATAAAAGGAAAATAATTAAATTGTTTAAAAGTATAAAGACTAACTGTATAATTTAATTTTAAATTTTGGTCTGAAAATAATGATATTAACATGCCTCCTCAGCTCATCCTCAGTAACGATAATATAACAAATCATTAATATTACTGATCACAAAGCAATTTTTAGAACTTCCATGATCAAAACATAATTTTAAGGCTAAACCTTTAGCTTATCCTTATTATATTGCCCACATAAACAAAAATAGATGCATAAACCCTTTAGCTTTATTGAGAAAATTTGGGGCTCTTTATATGCATGACTCAATAGAAATATGAAATGTCCATCTCTTATATGCCTTTATCATGAGGGGCTACTTTTGGTGCAGATGGCTTGCCCATTATTATCTTATCTTCAACCCCTCCTACAGGATTGAGGTGAAGCCAAAATGGAATCCCATCTTCATTTCTTCATCGGTGCACACTTCCTCTTAATTATATATATATATATATATATATATATATATATATCTATATTGCTTTTAGAAGTGTTCTTGAATTAAATTGTATCGGATTAAGGTTGGGTTTATGTTTATTATTAGCATATGTTTTATAAATTTTGGTAAGGACTGATTATTTGTAAATAAATAACTCAAATTTTTATTTGGGTCAAAATGTAAATTTTAAAAATTTATTTAAAAGTGAACATATTTGAAAATAATTATCTCAAATCTCTTTGTTGACATCTTAATGATTAGGGTTCAAACTTTGTTGATGTAATTTGCTTCTTTCAATTTGTAACTTAATTTTGCACGAAAAAGAAAAAAAATTAAAGTAAAATCCAGCCCTTTATTTTTTTTTAAAAGTTTTTTATCAACTTTTTTTTTAATTCTTAGTGATTTTATAGATTTTTTTTTCTGACTCATTTTTGGTATATTAACTGTGCAGTTTTTATTGCAACACAGACTATCAAGTTATGGTTTAGAATTTAATTTGCTTCATTAACTTCAAACATTCTAATTGAGTCTTCATAGTGCAATTATTATTGCACTACATACCCCTAAATATGGCCTACATTTTAAATTGGTCCTTGAATTTCAAAATACTCTAATTGATTCCTCAAAATATTAATCTTGTATCAATCAAATCATTTTGTTAGTTTTACCATTAGTTTGGACCAACTTAAATATGGTGTGAAGCATATATATAATATATGGATCAAATTGCAAATATATATGTACTTATTGTATGAACTAGTTAAATATGAAACAATGAATATGTGAATTTAAATAGTGTTTTTGCATGTAGATTCGATTTTGAATAGGAAACGAGAATCATACTTGGCGTTGAACTTAGGACTAATTACCAAAAAAAAAAAACCATTTTTAAAAAAATTACAAAAGTAGATTGATTTTTTGAAAATTTACAAGAATGAGCAGATTTTAGTAAAACGCTTCTACCAATCCCTTGTTTTCTTAAGCAATGTTGGACGTGATATATATAGACTCATGAATAGGTTTGCAACTAGTTTTTAGACAATATAAGATTGCTTCCTTAAATTGTGATATATAGACAATGTGAATATATAGACTCATGAATCGGCCCATTCTCATAAATTTTTACAAAATCAGCTTATTTCTATAATTTTTTTTAAAAATGAATTTTTTAGTAATTTAGTATGAACTTAGATCTAAAAGTTGTTTATTTCTATTATTCGATGTTTTCTATGTATATTTTCTTAATTTGGGCCTGGATTTAGGATAAACAATTTTAGGCCGTTAAATGGAAAATATGTTGGGCCTTATAGAAATTCTAGCTGCCCTAACTAACTTTAAGAACAGATTTTTTTTATTATTCGAAGGCAAGTGGGTAAAAGTACTATAAAACCCTTTATACTATATCATAGATTGTATTTTAGTTTTTTATTGAAAAAATGGTTAAATTAGTTTCTGTATTTAGATGAGTGAGAAAAATAATCTCTCCGTTCAAATTGCACTGTTAATGTTCATTTTGGAGTATATATAAGGTATAATAACAAATTAATTTTATGTAAAAAAAGTTAAAATGCAATCCATGATATAGTGTAAAGTGTTTTGTGATATTTTGTTTTATGTCAAAAAAAAAAAGTTAAAATTATTTTTTATAGTTTTTTTAATAAATTTTTAAGTGTTTTACTTGTACTATGTGACGCTTTTGATTGGTTTGAAAAGGAAAAGGCTATTATTTTTTTAAATGGGGTTAATGCTTTGAGGTGAATTGTATAATAAAATAAATTTTGAATTTTGAATAGTGTCACTCAATAATAGTCATAGATCTGAGACCCAGATAAGTTTTGAGTCGCCTACCTACGACTCAGTCAGACCCCATCAGCTGGATACACACGAGACGTATAGCGAGAGGATAGTTAAGGGAGCTCACGATATCGACTCGCAGGAATCAAAGGGAGCTCACGATATCAACTCACAGGAATCGAAGGGAGTTCACAATCCCAACCCGCATACACTTAAGGAGTTCATATGGAGGAGACTATGAACTCCAACATGTAAAATGGAATGGTATGCATGTCCAACATGCCCGAGGTCTACTTAGAATGTCAGTCCTATGTATAAATACCCGAATGTTTCCTTTAATGAGACAAACAAAAAATTACTCAACAAATAGTTATGCAAAAAATGGAAAAAATTGAATACTTCAAAGGCAAATGATGCATTTAGCCTTTTTATTTTCATTCCATGGATACATATAAAAATTATATACCCTTAAAATTCATGTTGTTAACTTGTTGTTAGTCATGTTGCAATAAAAAAATACAAGTGATACGACAATTCTTTGCAATAACAACTATATTTCATGGGAGAGAAAATGCAAGTTGTATTTAATTAGAGGGAAAACCCAAAAGGAAGAACAATTTGTAATCTGTTTCATGTAAACTATAAAATATATACTAGGTAAATTTTTTCCTAGTTTATATATTTATTTTATTTCATCATATATCAAAGATGATCAAAGATCAATCACCACCGCCATTTTTATTAAGACAATCGGAAGACGGTTTAAGTTTTAAGACTAAAAAGGAAAATACCAAAAGCACACCATTCTTTAAAATCAAAAGTAAGAGAATTCAAAGCAACCAACATATATCTTAGTTGCAGGCATCAGGGTTAGCCAAGAGGTAAGCCTCAACAGCCTTGTAAACTCCTTCACTCCCTTTGATTAGAGCCTTGATCTCATCTTCAGTGATCACGTAGTCGCCAACAGTGTAAAATTTCATCGAGCTCTTGCAAAGGCTTCCTCCACCTGCAGCTGCCTCAAACTTGTTGTCATAGCTGATTTTCTCAAGCTTGTCCCCCAAAGGTCCACCTTCGATCAAACTATAACTGTATGACAAATTCTTGTCGTCATGTCCTCCAATCTGGTGCTTCATATATTGGAATGGAAGGCCTAAACAAATAAATACTTGTTATCAAACATACTCTTATAAAAACACATTTACAGAAAAGAGCAATGAAAGAACTAACCTTCAGCAAAGTTGATCTTTACGATACTTCCAGGGCCAGGATTAGCTTCAACCTCAACACTCTTGACTGCCTGAGGAGCAGCCTTGGGCCAAACCTTGTCAGCTTCAAGAGAAAAAGCCTTGAAAAGCCTGGCAGGGGCGACTGGAGAGGTAGACTCATAGTTATAAGTGACAACACCCATGATTCTAATATTACTTGGGAGTTTTTGAGTTGAAAGAAGAGAAGAAAGGGATGACTGAATGAATGTTTGAGATGTGGGATAGTGGAGGCCTAACATGCTATTTATTGATTTAACTTGAAGCTTAAGAACTTTATTATTCTCATTTTTTAATTGGATTAAATCTAATTTTCAATGAATTGATGCTAGTCAAAATAAGCATCCCATGGATGACTCCAAATTTTGTAGCAGATTGTGTTCTACTTATTCATGTTCAACCTAATGTGTTGACAGATATACGTAGGATTCAATTAAATTAATTTGATGCATTGACGGTTTTTATCAGCATTCATTATTTATTATTAATTATTATTTTAATAAATCGTTTTTATTAAATTCAAAATTTATTGGGTTAGTTGTAAATTTTTTTTTTATAATGAAAATTGCAATAACACTACTTAGAAAAATAATTAAGTTATCATTTCAACTCTACTACTATTCGGAACTGTCACAACTTTATTAGGCTCGGTATAAATATGAGAATTTATTAAAGTCACCATAGAGTTTATTAAATCTAAAAGAGAGACCTTGGTATTTTTAACAGTCTTAAAACACTCATCACGATCTTTAATGATATTATTAAGAACCCAACATTTCTTAATAACAATGCCTTCTTCCCCAACTGTCCAACGTAGTGTTGAGATTAAAATACCATATTTAGAATTCGTCGGGTCACCAATCTCCAAAGAATCATTATCATTAATCCCAATATGATCCCTACAAACCACAATCGATTAATACTTCGTAGAATCAAGCACATTTAAATTTAAAATTAACTCCATTTCAATCGAACCTTCGAAAGTTGAATCATTATGAGAAGTGGCATTCAGACGAGGGACTCCAAAAAGTTTCAACTCTTTTTAAAATGTAATGTTTATGAGTCAATGAATTCTCAATATAATAAAATGAATGCAACTTCAATTAACTACTTTATTATATTAATACTAGTTTGATTTATTATTGAAAAAATTAAATCCAATTAATATTTTTAATGATTTAATTTTTTTACACATATTTGATAATTTAATATAAAACAATTTGATAAAAAATTCTCTAAAAAATTTAAAAAATAATAAGTAAATAAGAACAAGTTATCACTTAATAAAGAAATAGTTTTAATTAATTTTATTTATTTTAATATTATATTATTTTATAAAAATTTCACGATTAAATTTTAATTTTCGAACAAGGTGAAATATTTAAAAATTAATGATAAAATGTAGAATATTTTTTATAATTTAAAAATATATTTATCAAACAATTTAATTATATTTAGTAATTAATTTTAAGTAATATATCAGACAATTTTATAACTTAAATTCAATATTTAAATTTTTAATACCTAATTTTTCAACACTTTTTTAATTTATCAAATAATACTTTAGAAAAAAAATTATCATATGTAAGAAGAAGTAAACAAAACAAAATAAAATAAAATAAAACAAAATATAATATAATATAATATAATATAATATAATATAATTATTGTCAAATTTATGGGAAGACTTGGACTATCTAGAAAGCAAGAAGCCTCCAAAAAACGTAGTTGAATATAGTCCATCCATCTATTTTTATATTATATATATAATATAAGTATAAACTTTAAAATTAACAAAAAAAAGTATCTGAATATGTACTTTTATTTCTTTTATTTAATATTAAATTAATAAATATTTAAAAATGAAGTTCACATAATATTAATGTACATTAAAATTAATAATGAAATTTAAATATACAATTTTATTAACTTAATATTAAAGTTAAAATTAATTAAAAAATTTTATTTAAGTGTGTATTTTATTAATTTATTTAAACTTAAATGAGTTAAACATATAAATTAAAATCTTTTATTGTAATTAAGATATATTCTGTTAATAGAATTGTTATATTCTCGCGACTAGCTTACCGTTAATAAAAATAAAAAATAAAGAAAAGAAAATCAGGTTGACAAATTCTAGAAAATATTTGAAAATTTTTAGTTTGCAAAATAGAAAGGTTTTATTTTGAAGAGGAGTCAGGGATTTTTTTTTTTTTAACTAGGTGTGATTGGTCACTTATAAAATTATATTTTAATAAAGATGTTATAATAAATGTCAATAATGACGATAGAACAATTGCAAAACAATAAGAAAAGAAAAATATGAACACATAAGAAACCCTTTCAGGAAAAATCACAGGCAGAAAAAGAAAAATTCACTACTGTTGAAAAACGAATGATTAAGAGTTGAAAAATCTTATTCTAATCAAAATCAAATATAAGAAAAATAGTTGACATAACCTCTTACATCTCATTGTCGACAAAAATACCAAAAAAAAAACTATTTTTTATATGACAACAAAACTTATGGATTCACTTGGTTTAGGAAAAAAAAAAAGATGTCATTACTAATAAGCATCAATAAAATCATACCGGACACAACAAAAGAATTATTGGTCATATTGCTTACGTATTTTTAATATATATGAAAATTTTCACAAATTTTATTTTTGAAATTTAATAGAATTTTATGCCTCAATATTTAACGGAATCACTACCACAAGTTTTATCGAATTCATCGTTGTTGCTTTTTTCAAAAGAAATTTAAATTTTATATTAAGATTAAAATAAAAATTAAATGCAACATAAGTTAAACATAGAAAATTAAAATAATTAGAAATTGTACCTAAAAAATGCGCCAAGTTGTCTGTGTCGACCTATCCGTGCACGCCATCAAACTCGTTTCCTTGAAATGCAAACAAATAAAAACTTTTTTAAAAAAGCTCAAAACTAAATGGACTGATACTGCAATTTACCCCAAAAATGTTCAGGGACTAGGGTTGCAAATTCCCTTTTCTTCTCTCTTTTCTCCCCGACATTAAGCATGCTGCAAAGACTTTAATGTTTTTTTTCTTAAACTTATGGGCCCCATCATTTTTATATATATATATATATATATTATTTCTTTCCCTTTCTTTTTTAATTATTTCTTTTCTTTCTTATCTTCACTTTCTCTTTCTACTTTTTTCTTTCCTATGCAGTCCTAGCCGCCGCTTAATCAGCCGCCGGAGTGATACGAGCTGTTTGTTTCTGAGGAAAAAGAGAGTTCTGTGAAAATGATATTGACCGACTTTTATTCATCAGTTCCGGCCTGGCATGAAGGTATATCTGAAAAGTAAAAAAGTTGTGAGAAAAAATATGTTTGGAAAATAGCTTTGAGTAAAATTAAAAAATAGTTTGTGCCTCGAATAAAATTTTTTATCCGAGTCAGACACGAATTTATAAAAAAAAAAAAAACTATTTTACTGCTATTTTTCATGGTATTGTTGACATTTTACAATTTTATTATTATTGTAAAATTATTTTATAATTCTTATTTTATTATTAATTTTACAAACATTTACATTTATATGTTGCATATTTCTTAATATTATTTAACTATAAAAATTTTTAATTTATTTTTAATTTGTTAAGAAATATTTATTTTATATTTTTAATATTTTAATATATTATATTATTAAAAAAATTATATAAAAAATTTAATACAAATAAATTAGATGAAATGAGATTTAAGTAAAATTTTAAACTCGCCCAAACCCATCAAAACTCAAAAGGGTATAAAATTCTGTTAGTACCCACTACCCAGCCCCCAACTCTATTCCTCAGCCTTTACTGTTTATAGAAAAAAAGGCGGTTAAGAAAATTTTTTATGGGTTGTTTGGGTTATTTTAACAGTTACAATAACTCCCAAAACACACCGTTTATTTAAAAGGCCCCTCTACTGTAAAGACGCGCCGTTTCACTTCATATATTATATTATATTATATTTATAACACGGAGCTCCGATCGGGCACCACCAAAATACTCCTCCCTCCCTACTCTCTTCAAATCTTGGCATAGATTTCCCAAAAGACTCATAATTCGTGATATCACTCCCACATTCGATTGATCCAGCCAAAAATTGAGATAGGTTGCTCTCCTCCACCCCTTCTCTGTCTTCACCGTTCGGATTGATAAACGGAGCTCCGACGCCCTAAGTGCTGAGAAACCCGAAAGATGGGTTCTCTCTTCTTCTTCCTTTTTTTTTTTTTTTTTTTTTTTTGATTTGTTTGAATATTGACTTGTTTGGTTTGCAAGTGTCACGTTGGAGCTCTCTTTCTTTCTTTCTTTTTTTTTGTATGTATTTATATTTTGGTTAACTGTTTGCTAGGTTTGGGTTTTGGGTTGCTGATGATCGGTTGGTTCGGCTGTTTGGAGTGGGTTTCAGTTTAGGGGCCCGGTCGTGGTGTTGATGGTGGCTGGTAATGTGCAAAATGGTGGTGGTGTCTTGTTGAGGAAATAAGGGTGATTGGTGTGCAGGGCATGGGGCGGTAGGTTGGCTGATATGAGTTGGTAGTTGGTGGCAGTGATGGAGTGTAGGGACTGATTTGCAAAAAGAGAGAAACTTAGGGTCAATTTTGCAATGTTTTCTTTTTTGATTTTGTGATTTTTTGTGTATTTTGTAATTTAATAAAATATATAAAATATTAATTATATATATTAAAAATTATAAAAAAATTAAACATTAGTGGGCCAAAACCCAAAACATTAAATTAAAGGAACCCAAACTTAATTTAAGTTCAAACTCAATTTCAAATAGCTGAAATAAAATTTTACAAAAATCCAGTAGGCT
This sequence comes from Gossypium longicalyx, assembly GCA_025698465.1. NCBI lineage: Eukaryota > Viridiplantae > Streptophyta > Magnoliopsida > Malvales > Malvaceae > Gossypium > Gossypium longicalyx. The sequence continues at coordinate 5,879,731 of CM046998.1, read as the reverse complement.
CAAAATTACATTATAAAACAAGTGGAGCCAAACGAAATTCAATAGTTTTGATCAAACTATTTACAACTATTTATAATTTTTAACTCATAAATTAAAGGATAATGTGTTTCAGTACATTCAAACTCGCATCCTTAATGAATGAGTACAACTTAACTTAGTGATAGGAAAATTGTCTTGTGAGTATAGGAGTTTCGCTTCAATAATATTGTAAACTTACAATTAATTCATTAAATTCTAAACTTTTATATAGATTCTTAATAAAATCTGTTACAATAATTTTTTTTTTATATTTAACAATTTTTGGATAAATTTATTGTAAATAGATACATTATTAAATAATTGTATCATTTTAAAATTTAAATAAGTCATAATATAAATAAGAAATTTTACACTTTTAAGAACATACTTGTCGAAATCATTTTTTTTGAAAAAATAGGAATTAACTTTGTATTTTGAAAGAAAAACGAAAATTGAGAGTCGTCACCAATCCTTTTTTATTTAGGTGTGATCAGGTTACCTAGAAATTTGGTCATAAAATATTTTGATTTACTAAAACAACAATTTTGGCCTACGAAATTTGAGAAAATGAGTTCGGGAGTCGGTTACGTACGAAGAAGGATTAGTACTCTCGTAACGCCCAAAAATGATACCTAATTAATTAATTAATGTCTTAATGTCAAAATTTAAAAACTCTAAAAGAATTAAGAATACAATCCTCTCTTATTTAATTTTTTTACGAAAAATTTGCTTGCGTAAATCGAAACGGATGTTAAAGACCTTCTTGTCCCGAAGTAATAAAATACCACATCAAGTAAATTAGGACATAACATTTTAAAACCTCAAGAATAAGCTTGTCTTTTGATTTTCAAAATTAATGCGTTTTAATTTCAAAAGGTTATCTAGTCATTTGCATCAAACGAAGAGAATCGAAACCCAACACGTTAGGGCACGATCTCTAAACATGGAATATTGCCTTTATTTTATTTAAAAATCATATATTTTGAAATTTGAAGGGATATTTAGTTTTTTAGGTTAAACGAGAAAAATCGGAACCCAATAAATTAAGACACGTTTTCTCGAATTTCCAAAAAAATAAAATATTGCCTTATTTTTAAAATTTCTTTTTTGAATAACAAAAAGTGCAACATCTAGCAATGTGTATTTATTTAGTTTGGAATAAGGTAAAACGATCTACATTAAATACATGCATTTGAATTTTAATACACGATGTGATTTAAATGGAACTAGAAAGAATGATGGTATCGAACATGGCATAATAATTTGTGAATAAAATATTACCACAATGAATCACAATGATATGAAAATATGAATAAACGAACTATAAAACACATAATGGCAATAATCATACAACGCATATTATTTTGGGCATCAACATTAATAATCAAAGAGAAATGAAATGAATGATAAAACAATTTAAAATAAACGATAGGACAATTCTAAATGGATAATAGGTAGGGAAAACAAGTTTAAAATAGATACTATAAAAAATTAATTTAAAATAAATGGTGTAAAACAATTAAAATCATTAATATTCAAGATAACAAAATAATATATAGGGCAACTTAAAAATAAATAATTTATAAAATATTTGAAAATAACATGAAGGAATTTAACATAAATAATATCTGAAAAAGTAAATTTAGAATAAATAATATATATAAAAGATGTATATATATATATATATATAAACAATTTAATATAAGTAATAGATGAAATCTTAAAATAAATAATAATAAAGAGGTTTACAATACCTAATAAAAGGATTTAAAATAATTAGCATGTGAAATAATATGATGAAATGACATATAGGAAACTTTAAAAATAAGTATTATATATATAATAGTGTAAAATAAAAGGTATATGTATAAACTCCAAATAATAATAGGTATGATAGTTTAAAATAAATAATATATAAAAAAATAAAATAAAAAGAATTAAAAGAATAATACTTTAAAATGTGCAAAATTAACTTAAAATACATAATGATGAAGTGATTTAAAATAAACAGTGTATGAAAATAAACTTAAAATAAATAAAACTAAAACACTTCCTAAAAACTGAATAAATAAATAAATATATAAATTAATAGGGTAGGACTAGGCTGAGATCAAATTGAAATTTAAGGGAGAAATTATAAATAACAAAAAAAGGCCATCGAGGACCTAGGTGAAACATGCTGAAACAAATGAAGGACTGATCAGGAAATATCCCTGGCCCCCATGCGCTGCGTTTCAAGACGGACTAAACTGAAGCAAACACAAAACATGCCGTGAAATTTGAAAGAAGCAGAAAAACGAATGAAGGCCAGATTGTAGCGAGCCCTGAAAATGGAGGGACCAAGCACGAAATAAACCCAAAGTGGTGAAACACGCGGATCCCCTCCTGGCGAGTAGGGTTGACGCGCGGACCTTGGAGAAACGACGCCGTTTCAGTGCCTGAATGCTTGGCCTAAAACGACGCTGTTTCAGCGCCTGAATGCTTGGCCTAAAACGACGCCGTTTCAGGCTTTTATAAAGTCTATTTTTTTTTGAAATTTTCATTTTCACCCCAGCCCTCAAAAAAAATAAAAAAGGACTCATTTTTCTCTGGATTAATCCAGATCCGAGCCAAGAAGCCGACAGGCCTCCATCGTCACTCCGCCGCGCTCCGCCGCAGCTCCGCCGTATCTGGTGGTCGGAGTCGCGTGAAAATGACCCTCTCGGTTCCTTCAGCCCCTCTTTTATATATTTTTAAAGCTTATGAACCCTAAGTCCATCTTAGAAACAAAAAGATAAAGGGAAAAAAGCGGTTTCCCATGCCTTTCGAACCCTCGTCCGAACCCTCATGGGTCCGAGGTGTTCAAGTGCTGGCAATGTTCGTCGGGGAAGAAGCCGATCGAATCAGGTAAGGCCCCCTTTTTATTCTTTATTGCTTTTTACTTAAAATAAAATAAAGAAAAAATAAATAGCGAATGTGAAAGATCACCTTTAGCAAATTTTTCCTTCTATTTCAATTGATATTCGTGAGTCCGAATGTCCCCCCCTACAATCCATTTTCTCTTTTGGCTTTATAGCCGATTACATAGCGGATTCTACTGTTTATTGCTACTGTTTCACTATTGTTTTCGCTGTTGTTGCTTGCTGCCGTTTCTCTGCTCCGTTTCTGCTTTTGTGTTCTTTGCAGGTTTTGCTTGGTCAATGGAGAAGAGACTTTGCCATTTCAGTGCAAGGCTGAGCAAAGGGTTCAGGCCTCGGGACGAGGCGCGGGCGGTGCGCCCGAGGAGGAGCGGCGCGCATGGGAGCTAGGGTTTCTGCCCTCTTTTTTGCTGAAACTTCTTAAGTTTTTGGGCTATGGGCTGTTGTAATTTTAGGCTTGTATTTGGGTTAAATTTTGTAAATGGACTGTCTAATTTGGGCCTGGGCCGGTAAAATAGGCCTGTTACAATACTTATTATTAATATACAATTATTTTTTTTAATATTAATCTCATTACCTAGAACCATCCATAAATAGGAGGATAGTGTGTTTTCGTGCACTTGAACTCACGACCTCCTACACTGACAACAGTATCGATGTCAATCGAGTTAAGATTCATTTGGCATTAAGTTTGTATAAGATGTTTCAGAAATAATTTTTAAATACAAAATTATTAATAAAAAAATGTTAAACATAATAGGAATTTCATAATTATACAAAGCTTAACTAATCTATTAATAGGGAAATAAAATAAATTTCATATTTACAAATGCTAATTTTTTGTCATGGTATAGTATCACATTTATATTAAGTTTTGAGATTATTTAAACTTTAAGTTAATTTACGATTTGGTCAATATGTTAAATTATTCTAAATTAGAAGGTTTGAATTGATAAACTAATAATTAAAAAGATTACGTTGACACTTAATAATATCGTGTAACATTGTAGTTTACCGATTCATAACAAAAAATTAAATTATGATAGCTAAGAAAAGAATTATAATTTGGCATAATGATTTTTTAGCCCTCCAATTTTATAAAATGTTTTAATTTTCTATTTAATTTGTTGTCTTTTTCAGTCTTTAAGCTTAAATTTTTTGTGGATGAAAAAGTTAATTTTCTTTTATCTTTGTTGATATGACATATATGTGGATTGTTTTGTGGATGATATGTCAACATTTAATTAAATTTTTAAAAATTTCAAAAATTTAATATTTTTAAATTAAAAATAATTAAATTTATAAAAAACATTTCTCAATATTTTTAAAATTAATTAATTAATTAAATGTTGACATGTCATTCACATAGCAATCTATATGTATGCTACATCAGCAAAGTGAACAAATATTAATTTTTTCTCTCATTTTGGGGTGAATTGACAAAAAATACAAATTTAAGGAATAAAAGAGATGAAAAATTAAATGAAGGGCTAAAAAGATTTTTTTTTTTGTAAAATTGGAGGGCTAAAAAGTCATTGTACCTTATAAATTTATAATAAAATGTAAAAAAAAAATCATAAGCTATTAATAATTTTTAAACATTTACAAATGTCATTGTAACATCAATTTAGGTTTAAAATTATATCAAATATTAGGAGGGGTTATGGATAGTTTTAGGCATTGTATAAAAAAAAAAGATGAATTTAATATATATATATATATATATATATATATATATCAAATATGGGTAAAAGCATAAAAAAAAATCATGTACTATATTCTGGGTTGCATTTTAGTTCTTCTGCTGTTAAAATTTAGTGTTTATATATAAGGTATAATAACAAATTTAACTCTCATCTTTTATATATGTATTCACTTTGATCCCCACTCTTTTATTGAAGTAAATTAGAAAACTTTGAAACTAACAAAGTTAAAGAGTCAAAAAAGCCTTAACGACAAATTTTAAAACAAATCAATTAAGCACTTTTAAATTTTTAAATTTATTTTAAAATAATAAAATTTATAAAAACAATTATACAAATTTTAAAACTATAATTTTTTATTAAAAAAATCAATACCGGTCATTATTGTTATTTAATCTAGGGATAAAACATGATTTAGCCCTTAAACTTGACAACTCTTTTTAATTTGGTTCCCGAACTTTTTTAGTCTATATTAATCCTTGAACTTGATAATTTTTTTCGAAATTAATTTGGTTGTTTTCGAAATATTTGTTAAAATGATATGACATTCTGAGATTGTATCACATTATCACATGAAAAATTTATAATTTATGTGATAGCCATATCATCACATGAATTAAAATTTAATTTTAAATTTTTTTATAACTTTTAAAAATATTTTTTTATAATTTTTATATTTTTAATTAATTTTTAAATTTTAAAATGACTTTTTTAATTTGTTACTAAGGTCTTTTTGATCCTTTAACCTTATTAATTTTAAAAATTTCTAATTTATTTTCAATAAAAAATTAGAAATCAAATTGAATAAATGTACAAAGATTGAGGCTAATTTATTATTATATCTCATATATAAACACTAAATTTAAACGAAATGACTATTGGAAACTAAAATAGAAGACAAACACTCCAAAAATACAATACTTAATTTATTAAGGGAGATGGGTCGGTTCTCAACAAATAATCTTCTACAAACTTTTCCTCACAAAATTAATCAATTCTCATTGATAACATATTAATGATATTTTGATTTTCCTAATGAATAGATTAATCCGAAAATCGATATGAACAGATTAATTAAGTAAAAGATAAATTGATTTAAATTTTTAATGATTTATTTAATCGAAGATTGAATACTTTCACCACTTATTCTTAGGGGGTGTTCAAACGGTCGGTTTGCTTAATCATCGAATCGAATTACTATTAACTGAAATATTCGAAATGTAAAATTTTTTAATCATTAACCGAACTGAAATATTTTAATTAAATTTATATATTTTTTCTTTTGGTTAAAATAAATATAAAACATATAAAAATTACATTTACCAATATTCATTTTCTTTTATTTAATAGTTCAAAAAATTTTAAATAGAGGTGAAAATAACAACATGAATATTGAAATTTAAAAACCAAACACTAATAAATCTTGAAAACAATGAATATTTCGAATGAATTAATTGATAATCAAAATTTTAAAAATTATTAAGTAATCGAAACCGAACTAAAATTAACTACTAACCAATTAATCGAATTAAATTCATTCGAAGAATTATAAAATTTGAAGGAAATGTGAAGACTCTCAAAACTGGAAGCTCAACTGCTTGAAGCATAAACGAAAAAAAGACATTTAAAGAAACTAATTAAAACACGCAAAAAAAAACCATTATTCTTTGCCCATTTCTTTCTTGTGATTTCTCTCTCTTCAATGGCGTCAGTAACAGAGTCGATTGCCGCCCTGTCTTTTCCTACTACTTCACGCTTTAGAACTTCATTCTCACGGCCGGCGGTGATGATCTCACAGCCGGCGGTTTCTTCGTATAGCCGCCGTGGTTTGCCGGAATTTAAAGGGTTGAAAATCCAATCCTATTCACTGATTTCGTTCGCGTCCACGAATTCCAGATATCCTAGGGTTTCCAAGCATAGTGGACGCGTTGTTTGCGAAGCTCAGGAAACTGCTATTGATAGTAAGCTCTGCTCTCTCTCTCTCTCTCTCTTTCTCTCTGTCTCTCTCTCAGTTCGAAACTTTTCGAATTTTTAGTTAAATTATAACTGATGCTGCTGCGATTTATGAATGAAGATTGAACTAGTTCTAAGCAAGAATTCAGGGGAAATATGTTAGATTTACAGTTTCAAGACTTGAGGGTAATCATGTTTTTAAGTGGATTTATTTGCCATGATGCGAGCTGGAAATAAAGTAGAGGGCCTTTTAACATTATCATTCAAGTTTTGTAACCCTAATTTTCTTATAAGGAAATTGATTTAACAAATATGCTTACCAGTTAGAAGTTGGAACTGTTCATATAGCGACCTAATTCATGTCGATGGAAGATAGTAGCATTAACCAATTTTGATTGCTTCGACTGTCCCCCGGTTCTTATATAGCCGCCAGGTTCGTCCAGTTTTTTTCCACTTATCTTGAAATTGGAAGCTGAAAACGATGTTTTCATGACTTGAAATCATAAGATTCGTTGTCCAAGTTTTACCAACTTTGCTGAAAATGATGTGTTGATTAATCAAGAAACGCTTGAACAATGGACAATACGATCGTGTTTCAGCTTTAGTTTTAAAGCTTGTGGTTGATTTTACTAGTATAGCATAGTGACAAGTTTATTTGCATCCCTCTGCAAATAATTGGAGTTATCTTCAAAATTAGGGAACATCGAGATCATAGTTTATTTCATACTGTATACCAACACTTCATCTACTTGCTGAAAGTTCGTATAAAAGATTGTTCAATGCAACTTGTTATAAGGATAACCTATAGGTAAACTATAAGATTCCATCTATGGGAATTCATTGAAACATCTTGTGATTTTACTGCGACTTGCAATCTGAAGCTGAACTATTGGAGAGATAAGTACACTATTTTATTTTAGTTTGGTAGCCTTTTTTCAGTGTTGGCAAATGAGATTCCTATAGTAGTGATCTATAAACTAGTTGGTCTTGCAAAACGAAATGAATCAGGCATAGCTCGAATCAGCCTGCTTTGAATATGTACTAGTTTCACTTTCTGTTAAATTCCCTTGTTCCTTTGATTGTTGTTGGCAGTTCCAGCTGTGACCGATGAAACATGGCAATCACTTGTGCTCTACGCTGATGGACCTGTACTAGTTGAGTTCTGGGCTCCTTGGTGCGGACCATGCCGCATGATCGATCCCGTAATAGGTGAACTAGCACAGCAATACGCAGGAAAACTCAAGTGCTTCAAACTGAATACAGATGATAGCCCCTCGATCGCTTCCCAATATGGAATCCGAAGCATCCCGACACTCATGATCTTCTTGAATGGTGAGAAAAAAGATGCAGTTATTGGTGCTGTGCCAAAAACTACTCTATCAGCAAGCATAGAGAGATTCTTGTAGATAGCCATTCATAAGAAGTGATATTGACTGATGGAATCATGGAAGTGTCCAGCACTCATCACCCACTTGGCTTTGGTTAGATGCTTTATTTCTCTCTATGTGATGTTGAAAATTTCCCTACTTTTATGTCAAATTTGGAACCGTTCCTTGTCTAGTACACATGCTTATGTCTGTATTTTGAAAATATTAATTATTGCTAAATATATACTATATATTCAGGTTACAAAATTTGCAATCATTTAATTTGAAGCTTACCTATGAACCAAATTTCAGGTGGATTTAGTTCCTTCCTTTGATTGCCAAAAGGAAAGACTGATAGTGATTTTGGACCTAACTATTCCTTTGAGGTATAAAATTTGCTTTTTTGGTGAATTTCATGACCCATGGCTTATATATTGGCCATAACTAGTAAGCAGTGAAAAAGAATAGTCCATGTGGAAAAGCATTTAAGGAGGAATATATATATATGTGGAGGGAAAATTAGGTCCTATATTTGATGTAATGTTTATGGTCATCACTTTTTTAGTATATATTACATGATATAACCTAATTCATATTTGTCCTTCACCCTTACGTTACTAGAAAAGCTAGAGATGTATTTGGCATGTAGTTGGATGGAGTACAATTTTGGACTTTAGGGTGGGGATTAACCTAATAGTACCCAATTTTTCTACCTTTTTTTTTTTATCAATTAATATATTTTCATTTAAATAATTTAAATTTTTTATTCATTAAATAGATTCAATAAATTTATTTATTTTTATACAATTTTAGGGGAGGAAGTGGATTTCACAGAGCTTAAACTTGAAATTTATGTCTACTACTTGAAGCTTTGCAAGTTATAGTAGCTTCTCAACATGAATAAATTTATATAATTATATAAATATATAATTATTAATCAGTTAATTAAAATGTTCCAACAAAAATTTGAAATTTTGTTCCCGTACTTTTACTTTTTACTTTAAGGAATTTAATCTATCTATTTTTTAGATATTAGAAATTCGGGTCTAACGATTAACATTTAAGATTAATTTATTAAATTCAAATTAATTACAACGTCATTTTTTAGTTATATTTTTACCAAGTGAGTATTTTTTTTTCTTTCAAAATATCACACCAAAAAATTTAATAAAAATTTAACCGTGTTAACGATTGAACCTGAATTTTAAAATCTAAAGTTAGAAGGATTAAATTCCTAAAAAAAAAAATATAGGGATTAAATTTTAAATTTGTGAAGAATATAGTGACCTATAACATATTTTAACTATATAAATCTATATCTACATGACACGCATCCCACCATCCTACTGTTTTTCTTACATGATAAGAACATGGTTAAATATTATTTTTGATCGGCCTAGATTTAAGATTCAATCTTTATATTTTAATTTCTAACTTAATTTAAATCTAATATATTATAATATTATTAGTTAGTCCAAAAAGTTAATATTATTGATTATTCTGATTAAATTCTGGGTACATCATCAGTGTTTTTTCTTTTACATTATAGAAAAAAGGTTAAATTTTAGTTAAAGAGCTATATCATGTCTAAGTTTGAGGTTTTACCCCTACACTTTGATTTTTAACACAATTCGGTCTTATAATTTTATAATATTATTAATTAGTTCAAATAGTTTACATTATTAATTTTTCAATTAGAATCTTATGTGATTATATATAATTTAGATTTAATTATATTAAAAGTCTTTTTTACTTTTTAAAATTTAAAATTTAATCACTTAATTTTCAAACATTGACTTCAACCTTTCACTAACTTCCTTCCAATTGTTCTGTTAATTGCAAATGTCACATTTGTAAAAAGTGGTAAAATAACCTTTTTAATCATTAATATTTATAACTTTTATCAATTTCACTATACTCTTTAAAAATACTTAAAATTCATAAAAAATAAAAATGAACATTAATAACATTAATAACATATTTGACCGATAAAATTCAAATTAATGATGAAATATAAATGCAAAAGCAAGGATAATGGTGAAATGCATTATAAGTGATAAAATAATCATTAAGCATGTTAAATTAAAATTTATTTATAAATATTTAAAGTTTTTGTTATATTACATGTACTTAAATCATGTGACTTTCATTCCTCACTTTTAATTTTATATAAAAAAATCATTTATAAATAAAATAATACAATCAATTATTCTATTTTTTTAACTTTTTTTTCCTACAAGGTTGACTTGATAATGGGTTGGGTTGGGCCAATGTAAAATTTTAGGCTTGTTTTCTGGGCTTAACTTGAACTGAAAGATGAGCCTAAAATTTTGTTCAAGTTCGGCCTAGATAAAGAAATACTAAACCTGAACCCGACCTAGTCTGCTTGTATTAATTTTTTTATATTTTTATATAAAAATAAATTTAAAAAATATAATACATCAAATACACTAAAAACATTAAAACAAATGTTTCCCAACAAATTGAAAGTATAGTAAAAAAAGTGTTTATACTTAAATAACACTAAGATAATTGCAAAATTAACAATAAAACAATACTTATACAATAGCAAAACAACAGTAAATAGTAGCAAGAAAAAAATTTTAGGCAAATTCGGGTTAGGCCTAGGCAATAAAATTTTTACCCGAGGCCTGACTTGTTTAGAAAAATGGTCTTTTTTTTTTGTCCTGGAGGAGAAACTTAATATCCTGAAAAATTGGTTGAAATTTTCATCCAGTTTTAGTGTGTCCCATGATGATGTTACTCCATTTTTTATTGGCACTCAGTAGCCTACAAGAATTGACATTGAGAGATATAAAAAGCAAGAGTATAAAACGAAGAGTGAGGATCTAGGCAAGAAGTGTAACACCCCCTAACCTTTATCCGTTGTCGAAATAGGGTTACGGAGCATTACCAGACTTTTCAGATCAAATACAAACATTTCCTTATCATCTTGCATTTACATCATAACTTAATTATATTGTCTCTCTTTTGAGTCCTCGAGGCCCAAAATATATGTTAGAAACAAATCGGAACTAAACCGGGTACTCTGATAATTTTTCGTGAAATCTCAAAAATTTTCCTAGATACAGGGCACACACGCCTATGTGTTCAAGGGGCACGCCCGTGCCGCATGCCGTGTCCGATCCCTCGTAACTCTTTGACTTAGGCCACACGACCAACCACACGTCTTTGTGCTAGGCCGTGTGCCTCACACGGCTGTGACACACGCCCGTGTCTCTGCCTGTGTGAAATTACTTGGGCATTCTGTTTTGAAAATTTAAAGTTGCAGGGGACACACGGTCAAACCACATGCCCATGTGTTAGCCGTGTGTCTCACACGGTCCAGTCACACGACCGTGTGCCTGGCCGTGTGGACTCAAAATGAGCCTTAAGCATCAAGTTTACCATACCCTGCAATTTTGAACACCAAGCAACTCAAAAACTATTTATTCAACCAATCCAAAACACATTCAAATATATCTAAAACATGTTAAAACAATCAATCCAATGACCTAAACAATTTACCCTCATAAGTACTTCACATATAATATCCAAATCAATCTAAATAAACACCATTCAAGTCAATTCTAAATTCACGCCAATTTCAACCTAAATTTGCCTATAACATACTCACTTATGCATCAAATCAAACATTTCATATTAAACCTCAACATAACACATATATTCTTGTATATAAGCAACCAATATCATCTTATAATATCATTTACATTCATTTCCCAAAATGACAAAAATAAGACATCCTAAGTACATGTCATTACAAAACAAAACAAAAAATTCCTCACTACGTTTGAGTTCGGGATCTCGGATGGATGCTGAATCGGCAATCTGACTTTATCTATCCTGCGTACAGAAAATAACCGTACGCTGAGTATAAACTTAGTGATATTTTTATAATCCGAATACTTTAAAGTAAAATAAATAAACATATACATTAAATCATACAAAACCTTAATCATACTACTAATCAATTTATAGGCAAAACATTTATAATTCATTCAATTCTTATCAATTGCTATCCTAGATAGCTTTTCACAATATCAACACATATTACTTGAACCATAATATTGATTATTCATATTCAATTTACAAATACTCGATTCATGTGTCTCTATCTATATCTCATTTCACCATTCAATATCAATCATAACATTGTTTATTTCAATAACCCTTATTAACATGACTCGGACTTGGACGGATACACGGATCCAACCAAAACACACCAGTTTGGCACCCAGTGCCTCATCAGATATATCGAAGTAATAGATTGACACCCAGTGTCTCATAGGCCATGCCGAAGTAAGTTGGTACCCAGTACCTCATTGAATTTTTCCGAAGTAATAAATTTACACCCAGTGTCTCATCGACTCGAAGTCGAAGTATCCCTGAACTCTTTCAATCCTATGGCATGCCAACTATATCCGGCTCAGCCTGATATAGTTAATAGAGTTTCAAATCACTTTTCAAGTATAACAATATTCAATGTTCAATTTCTGCAATAATCACATATTCATATCAATTTCATCACACACCAAATTAATCCATCTCAATTGTAAACACAATAATGCTCACCTTCCATACTTACCATATACAAGAACCAAAGTAAAATAATTTTAATAATTAAATTCAAATTATAAAAATACAACCCGTAATTTTCCAAGCTACTCCTCGTTGACTTTTTCTTTTCTCTTTCTTGCCGAATTTTTCAGCACAACGTTAGCTACTGAAATTGAAACAATTAAAAATCATCAATACACACAACGTCACATTGAATATTTAAATTTTTTATTCAACTTTTACCTAAATTCTAATTTAGTCCCTAAACCTAGACTAACTTTATTTCTTCAAAACTAATTCCATATTTTCATTCAATTCCCACTTTAGACTAAATTCGACTCTCTAACTTCACTTAAATCCCTAAATTTAAAAATTCTCAATTTAGTCCCTATAACTCAAAAATTATACTTTATTTTACAATTCAATCCCTTTTTCATTTCTAACTTAAAATTCTATCAATCTAGTGTCATGGGGCTAGACCTTTCGTCTCGCAATCCGTGCGGCCTTAGGTGATTTGCTCGTTCAAACTAGCCCAAATCAGCCTTTACTCGAATAAAGATTCCTTAAGAACTCCTCCAAGGCACCAACTCATACAGCGGAAGCAAACTTATGCCAAAAGAAGTAACCAAAGAACAACAGAAAGAGCGCTCGCAAAGTGTTTGAGCAAATGCTCTTAGAATTCTATTACTTTTAAGAATTCTTAAATACAATAGATGGAGTGAGTACAAATGAGGGAGAGGCTCTCTATTTATACTTGAGCTCCCCCAAAGCCGACGGTCAAGATACATTTACATCGACGGACGAGATTAACCATATCCCATAATTTAAGGGATTTACAAGATATTTCCATATCAAATCCTATCTAATCTTAAAAGATATGATTCCCTCTATCTTTTAAGATTAGTTACCATAGTTGCCTAAGTTGTCATATCTTCGCTATCGGGCCAACCAGGCTTCAATCTGATAGGCTTCTCCAACAGTTCCTTGAATCGGGCCAGTTCTCGTAGGCCAAATAATTCCCATCTAAGTAATAGACCTCCATTGGATGCATTTGGTTCGATGGTCACGGGCTTCGAACTCTGGCCCGTGACACTAATCCCAAATACTTAAATTATTCAACATGAACAACATCTAAAAATTTAATAATTTCTAAAATTTCAACATAGATTAAGTAGTATTTAATACTAGGATTCTAAAAAACATAAAATTTACAAGAAAAAGGGACTAAATTGACTAACCAATTTGAGCTTGAACCCTTGAAATCCCTAAATTTCTCCTTCTTTTCTTTCTCTTTTTCTTTTTTCCCTTTTTCTTTCCTATTCGTTTTCTATTCTGTTCTTTTCGATTTCAATTTTTATTCTTATTTCTTTATTTGTTTGTTTTATTCACTTATTTAATTATACTAATATAATATAATAATATAATAATTACTTAAATAATAAGTAAATATATATAATATAATTTAATATATGAATTTTATTTTAACACATGTCATCATCTACACCATCCACTTGTCAATTTAGGTTTAATTGCTTATTTAGTTCCTTTACTTTTCTCTAATCTATAATTAAACTTTCTCCATTTATTTAATTTAATCCTTACACCTAATTATCCTTATTTCAAGCTAATTCACCTAGCCAAAACCTAATTAACCACACAACTAACTTTATAAATATTTTTAATAAATATTTACGAATTCGTTCTACGAAAATTGAGACCCAAAAGTACACTTTTCGGTACCCGTGACTATCGGGTCATTACAAGAAGTTTGCTGACAAATCTAAAACTGTGAATAGATATGAGTTGGAAATCATTAGTATTCTAGGTAATGGTTGATGATCCACCAATCAAGTTATTTTGCTTGTTATGAACGATGATAAGAAAAGAGACCATTGTGCATTAGTAGCATCAAAAGAAGGAACCGAATAAACTCTCTGCTACTACTAAGTTGGGTAAAAGTTGTCTTAGAAGAAACTGAGGATTGATTGAAACATATCAGAGATTCTTTTAGCTGTATTAATAGGGCAAATATTGGTTCCTTGAAAGATGAGATTGTTTCCTGGTTTCCAAATTATACAAAGAGTAGACATAGTCGTGTAGAAACTCCTTGAGAACTCAGTTGAGAGATCGTTACCTTGAAGCCATTGAAGAATGCAATTGGAAACATAAATACCATCCAATGAGTCAGTTCATAGTGCAAGGAGGATTCAAACCAAATTGCTCTTACAAAGGTGCAACTTAGAAAGAGATGGTCAATTATTTCTTTGTTATCTTTCTTGTTACATATCTTCCATAGAAAAATGATAATATTTGAAAGGCATCTTAAGACGCCAAAGATTTGTCTATGCAACTTTTTGGGGTCCATGCGTAATAATATTGATGATTCTTTGATACAGATGCACATAAGCTTTTTTTAATAGAGAAGAGTCTATTGGAGTCAAATTTCTAGACAATCATGTTGGACCCTCTTTGGATGGAGATCGTTCTATTGAGGAGATTAGAAACTTTATCAAAGTCGAGCAGACATAAAGGTTTTGCATGATCCAAATTATAGCTGTAAGGTTGAATGAAAGTATGGGCCTGAAATCTTGAGCATTGAGGGGCCACAGTGTTAATAAGCTAGTTGAGTGAATAAATGGTCATCCAACTATTTTTCCCACTCCAGAGTTGAACATCTTTACCGATGTTGCAAATATCTTTGCCAATAAAGGATGATTTTCTAGACCCATGAGTTAGAAGGCTTTGGCTTGACAAATTTAAAAGGATATTTGTTGCAATACTTAATAGTAAAAACCCTGATGAGCAATCAATTTCTATCTGTAAAAATACGCCACGCAACTTTTGAGAGAAGGGTATAATTGAAAATATTGATTTTACGTATGTCGAGGCTACCCTAAGGGATGGGGTACAAAAAGTGTCCCACTTCCAAATATGCGGTTTTCTAGAGCCTAGATCATTGCCCTACCAAAAGGCTCTAAGTTTTTTTTATCAATTTCATCACAAATATTAAGAGGGGTTTTAAAGATAAATTAGGGGTAGAGAGGGATGAAAGAAAAGGTGGGTTTGATTAGAGTGAATATTTCTCCCCTTGAAAGGCATTTATTTTCATAAGCCATTTTGGCACTTAGTCTGTTCAACAAGTTGTGAAATAATTCTTTCTTGTTTCGAATTTTGACCAGTTCAAGACCTTGATACTTTCTAGGGATATCAATATTTTTTGCATTAAGAATACCATTAAACCATCTTCTTACTTGAAGCTTAGTAGGCTAAGAAAGAGCTTCAATTTATCAAAATTGATTTGAAGTCCCGAGAAAGAGAAGACATTTAGAAGAAATGATTTAAAAGACTTGCATACTTGAACAAAAGCATTAAAGAAAATGTAGTAACCATAAACATAAAGTAGGTGATTAATGGGTGGAGCATTTCTTGAGATTTTAATGCCTTGTATGGAACCATTATGATTTACCGCCAATTGTAGTGATAGAAATTGATTTGAAGTCTTATGATAGAGAAAAAAGTTAGAAGAAATGATTTAAGATACCTGCATGCTTCAACAAAAGCATTAAAGAAAATGTAGCAACCATAAACAAAAAGTAGGTGATTAATGGGGGAGCATTTCTCGAGATTTTAATACATTATATGGAACCATTATGATTCGCCGCCAATTGTAGTGGTAGTTTAGGTATGTTTTAGCATTTAAAGAGCTTGTTTTCTAGTGATTTTATAATTTATATGTAGTTTTGGTTTTCTTAGTTTAGATTTAATTATTTGCAAAATAAGTGTTTTTTTCACACCTCGATGGCCCGTAAGGCTAACATGGGCCTCGAGAGTGACTAATGGGTCATGTGAGTATTTAAGGTGTTAATTCAAGTCCAAGAATACAAGAAACGATGACCGTGTCACAACATATAGAGGTTCGTGTCTCAAACAATGAAGTTGTTAGGGCTGAAATCCACCTCTCGTCGTACAAAGAGTTTCTCCATGTCATGACGACGTAACGTAGATGGGAAGAAAATCATTTTACGTCGTGACAGGGACTTTTCCCAAGTCATGGCGACGTGACAAAGGCAAGCCAAAATGTGGTTGATTTTTTGGACGACCATCTTGGGATATTTCCTTAATTGGACCCTAGTCATTTAATAATATATTACATTAATTAGTATCAAAGTGTATCTAGGGTTGTGTGGGCACCAAGTAATGTGTAGCCTATATAAGTCACATTAGGGTCACTCGAAAAATATACTGAGTTAGACCTAGACAGTTTTATTCAGTTTTTAGTTGTATTTTATTTTTATGTCTGCTTAGTCGAAACTTTTATATTCCGATGTGAAGACGATTGTGAGCGGAGTTGTTTTGAAACTGTGCTTCAATTATTTATCAATAAGCAATTTTCTTATATCTTTCTTTTGTTCTTTTATTTATATTTCGTTAGCCTAATCAGTTAATGTTTGTATGAATATTAGAATAATTTATGTGCTTTATTTATAACTAGCATGTTTTGGTTATAGAACTGATTAATTGATTAAGTAATTATTTATCTAAAATTGAGTGTTTATTCAAGAGTGCTTAGTATACTAGGGAGTGATGCCCCTAGTAGAATATTGAGACAGGTGAGACCTAAAGGGTATCTTGTCGAGTATAACTTGTGTCAAGCGGTGAGGCTGAGAGGGTATCCGTATACCTAAGAAGAGACCGAGAGGGTGACGTAGGTGGTAATACTTAGTAAAGATGAGACTAAGAGGGTATTCTTAGCTAAAGGCAGTAAACAACTTAGTTGAGGGTAATTAATGACTCAATTAGATGATTAAGGATTTAATCGATCATAGGCCGAGAGCTCACATTGTTGACACCAAGAATAGGAAATTCCATTAGCTTAGGTTAATTAATTTAATTATTTTAATAAATACTTAATTTGGATTCTTACTACTAATTCGAAACTCAATTAGATTAATAATTATTTTTTGTAATTAATTTAATAATAAGATTCTCCAATCTATAATCCTTTGGGTACAATCATTGAAATACTTCTCTGTGTTCCATTATAACACATCTATACTATAATTTGACCTGTATACTAACAGGCACCGTTGATTTAATTATATACATCTTGATGTGGTATTTATACTCTAAACGATAATATGTTTAGAGGCGGTCACATTACTTTTAGTATTTTGAAGTATAAGAGAAAGTACATTCATACATACGACAAAAAGGAAAGGAGATAGAGGATCACCCTGTCACATGCCTCTATTGGGGACAAAGCCTTTTAATGGTGAGCCATTAATCAACATTTGATAGGAGACAGTGAAGATACACTGACGAATAAGGTTGATCTAAATTTGGTCCAATCTCATAGAATTAAGAATAGAGAGAAGGAAATCTTAGTTGATCTTGTCAAAGTCTTTGCTCATGTCAATTTTAAAAGTAGTTACAAAGCCATTACCATTGGTTTTTCTTTTGAAGGAGTGAAAGACATCATTAGTTAAAATAATATTATAAAAAAATGAGGAGTTTATGCAGAAAAGCATTTTGAAAAGGGGTGATAAGAGAGGCTAGAGAATTCTTGAAACAATTGACAATAGGCTCAGAAGTGATCTTGTAAGCACATCGTAAGGGCTAATAGGTAGGGGTGAACGTTCGATCAAATCAAATGAAAATTTTTCAAGTTAGTGGAGTTGATGAATCTTATTTTATTATTCTAACTCGATTTGAAATTTTTTCGAATTGAGTCAAGTGAGATGGAATTCGAATAGAATCAAATCGAATATATTTGTTCGAGTTAAATTAAAAAATAATTTTGGGTCCTTGTAGCTACTGCCACCTACTGTAATCAAATTTGTTATTAACTTTTATCCCCTCATAATTTATTTATTAATATTTTATATATGGGTTAACTTCTTTGCTTGCTTAGTTGCTTCAATTATATTCTAATTCCTATCACCATGTATTTTGAAATTAAAAAATATATTAAATATAAAAAATGTGATTTTTTAATAAAATTTATTTTAAAGATAAAATGTGAAAAATATACTAATAGAAAATTTTAACATGAATATTTTATGGCATTGCTAATAATTCAATTTTAATAGAAATTGATAAAAGTTTAGCATGATTAAACAATTCAATAATATAAATAGTACAAAATGTGAAATTTAATTCAATAATATAAATAACGTACAAAAATTTGAAAAAAAAGTTTTTAGGGTTTAGAAAGAAGTAAAAGTTTTGACGAAAAGCAAAAGGAAAAAAATTTGGGATTTGGAGAGAAGTAAAAGGGGAAGTAAGTTTTGGAGGGAAAATAAAAGGTAAAATGTTTTGGAGGTTTTAGGGGAAGTAATATTTTTAGGGGGAATTATTCTAGTTATTCGAATTCAAAAATTCAATTCAAATCGGACTCAAAATTCAAAAAAAAATCGTGTTGATTCGATTTACTCAATTAATTTGATTTGAATAATTCAAAATTTGAATTCTTTTTCGATTTTTTCGAATCGAATCAAATTTTGCTCACCCTTACTAATAGGACGAAAGTTAGTAGGTCGGGCTTGGGAGTTGCCTTTCGGGATGAGAATAATTAAAGTTTTATTAAGCTCTCGTAAGGATAAAGAGGACATAATCACGTCATCTCCCACAATCCTAAAATTTTTGATAGAATAGACCATGCTTATGATCAATTCCAGGGGCTTTGGGTGCCCCACTTTGGAACATAACTTTCTTGATTTCTGAATCATCGAAGGGCTTGTGTAATACTCTATACCCGACCCGATCGTCAAGTTCAGGTTACAAGGTGTCACATTCGCTGTTGAAGAAATCACGATCAAACTAAATACAATTTATACCAATTAATATGAAAATACATATAATATATACATATGATACAATAAGTAATTTTTCACAGGTCTTATGAGAGCTTACGAAAGCTCTAATGCTAACCCGAGATCAAATTAGGATTGAACTATAAAGAATTCAAATTATAGAGTTGACGTCGCGATGTGAGGGAGGGAGTTCCTTGTCGTGAAGTAAGATACTGTTTTGGTCTCGTCGAGACAACGAGGTTCCTCGTCTTGCTGTGTCATTATAAGTCATTTCTCATCGCAACGACAAACATTTGACGTCGCGACGTCACATATTGTTTCTGTAATTCTTAATTGAATTTCAACGTGCAAATTTCCAAATCAACTTATGTGCATATACATACCATACTTCCAGCCAAATAATGCAATTTACCAACTAGAATGACATTGTTATGGCTGTTGGTGGCAACATTTTTTTGGGTGGAGTTTGCTTTTTCACCATTTTAATCGTTACTAACCTCTTTAGGGGGGTTAACACCATAGTTGGAACCAAAACAAAACTTCCCTCTTCTAACAATGGGATAAAAGGATTTAATATAGATTTTGGCAAGAGAATCAATGTTAATATAAGTAGACCTATTAGTACCTTTGGCTTTGGAAGCATGAATAGTACCTTTGAAGTGGATTTGATTGACATCCATTTTTGTCTCGTAACCTAAAGATTCATGAGTTTCCTCTATTTACTCATTGAGCATTTTTTCAATATCCTGATCATTGTGTGGAAAATTGTTGCACATGTGGCCAATCATACCACATTTAATTTAAGCCTTGCAAATACGTTCTTACCTAAAGTCAATCTATTGTCGAACTCCATCAACACTTTGTATTTTACAATCTGCAATAAGAGGGCGCCATGTGTTTATTTCCACTCACACTTTGAGAAAGTTTATGTTGCGGGGTATGTCATCATTATCATCGGCTTTGTAACACCATTTCTCGACCCGAATGTCGAATCCAAGTATGGGATGTCACAACTGTATCGGGTTCGTACACAAGATTAGAATTTATTATTTCAAAATCAGAATGTATTACCTATTTATTTAAAGACATTTACAATAGAGTCAATAGTTTTAAATAAGAGCCCACTGTCCCAACTAGGGGTGAGTATTCGATCGAGTCAAGTCAAATCAAGTAAAAAAATTTCTAGTTAGTCGAGTTGATAAATCCTATTTTAGCAATCGAACTCAATTTGAATTTTTTTCGAATCAAGTCGAATAGAGTCAAAAAATTTTGAGTCGAGTCGAGTCGAATTAACGAATCTTATTATTTATACTTAATGTTCCGTTTACATGAATCGATTATTTTATTAGTAGACAAAACACAAGCTTTTAGATTAATTTTGAGTAAAGAAAAAAAGGAGAATGGGGTGATTTGGGAAGGAAAGTAAGACTAATGGATAAATATTTATCAAAATAACATATTTTTGCCTTTTAACTTGATAGTTTTGACTTTTAACTTTAGAAAAGGTAAATTTTTATCAAAACAACGTAGTTTTACTTTTTTTTTTATTTGGATTTTCGGATAACTCAAATTAGGGGTGAGCGTTCGATTGAATCAAGTGAAACCGTTTGAGTTACATTAAAAAATTAATAATGTTAAATTAAAATCTTGTACAATATAATTATTTGGATTTGAAACAATATATATTTGAAAACTTTTTTTAAGCAAAATAAAAAAGAAGAAGATATTTTAGTATGATAAACTTGAATTATTAATCACTTATTTAGATTCCAAAATTATTATTTTATTAAAATTTTTTATATTTTTAGATTTTTTTAAAAATTTATAATTTTTAAAAAAATATAAATTTTAGAATTTATATAAATATTTTGAATTTTAAAAATTATTTTCAAAATTTGAAAATTACTTTATTTTTTATTTTTTGTAATTTTTGTTAAAAGAGACCAATTTGCTCATTTTCAAAATTGACAGGGACCAAAGCTATATTTATACTAATCTGTTATTCGAATTATTTGAATTATTCAAATTGTAAAAATTTAACTTGACTCGAACTCGAAATCTGAAATTTCTTATTCGAGTTGACTCAAATAATTCGAATAACTCAATTCGATTAACTCGAAATTTGAATTTTTTAAAATTTTTTTGAATCGAATCGAATTGAATTTTGCTCACCCCTAGTCCCAACCCCGGAATATAAGGAAATTACATAGTTACAATATATTTGACTCCATGAAGAAGTCTTTAAAGGTACCCTCCTCATATGTGTGTGACATTTTATTAACAATGATCATTAATCCCACACAGTCTGGCTAGGTCTTTCCTCAAGTTCCTTATTCTGCAAATCTTGCAACCACTTGTCAAAATTCTATAAGTTCCAATAAACTTAGTGAGTTTCTTTACTATCAAACTACATATTTTGCTCATTCTTTACCGGGGTAAAATCTTAATAGAAAATAAAATACTTTAACCCTCTGTATTACTCAGACTTTGGTGCCTTATCTAGATTGGTGAATCCTCATACCCCCTCTGACTTTCTTTCATGGTGGTTTCACCTCTAATACCATAGATTCTTGGTCAAGCTTATGTTCCGATGCTAGGTTTTTAATGGTTTATAAAGGCTTTGTCATCTTGGCAGATTCTCACTTTACCTACATACCACTAGAAATGAATCATCATTTCCCATTGTCTCGAGGCTGAGTTTTGAAATCTCGAAGCTTATCGAGATGTACCTCCGTCGCCCTCCTCAGGACGGGGTTCAATTGTACACTTTATCCATAATAGAACTCTCAATGCGTCGTTCTCCTCTTTACTGAGCCTCTATTCTCATAATAGTTTGACATACTTACCGCCATTTCTTCAATAAGGCTACTAGTAAGCCCTATGACTTAATCTTATCTTACCTTTCTTTATCCAGCCCTAAAATTAAGTTGCAATGTTGTTTGGATTACACCCTGGTAGTCTGTCCTGTTCACTATACCTTTATTTTAAGATGATACATATATGTCTACAGAGATTCTTTCATCAAACGATCATCTTAACAATCATTCGAGTTTAAGATATCTTTTATGTGAGGATCTTTTTACAAAACTAACTCTATAGCAATTACCCGCATTAGACCCTCCTTTAAGAGGATTAGTCTTGACAAACATATCTATCACTTAGTACCCTCTTACTGGTACCTTCTCTCATCGTCCAGTTTTGATTAAACACCTTCTAATAGTCTTTGTTAGCAGATTCCTCATTTGCAGTCTTTGAATACTTCTCCCCTCGTTTGTCTTTACTTCAGTCATTATTGGCACGCCACTTCCTCTATCTGAGTCTTACTGGGTTACCACACATATGCCTTTCCGGCTCTCATGACCACTATTTTAACGATCTTTTCTCATTTCTATTACTTTTTCCATTCATTGGGGAATTCCTTTGACTCATTAGCTCATGATTACGTTCTATAATTTTATTATTTTTTAACCCCTTTTCCCTTATTTGCATAATTCCCACGATTACCATCTTCGTTGACCATCCGTGTTTATTGTCCCGCCAAACTACCTCATGTGTAATGTCCCGACAGACTCCATAAGTTGTCATAGCAAAGCTATAGTCTTACTCGTTAAATTCTATGTTTAATGTCCTAGTGGACTCCGTTGGTTGCGAAAACCAAGCTATAGTTTTACACCTCATAATCCTCATGTTTACTATCCTAGCGGACTATACCATGTTTACTATCCTTACGGACTATTCTGGTTGTCATAGCCTAGCTATGGTCTTACACCTTTAACCTCTTGGGGGTGTCACCTCGAAGAACCTTACCGTTGTAGCGGTGTCTCCTCGTAGAGCCTATTGACCACCGTCACGGTGTTGCTCTATGGAACCTAATAACTGTTAATGTCGTCTTATCATATATCCACATTGATGCTCGAACACCGAAGTGTCTCCCCCGCAAAGTTTGGAGCTTCGTACATCATGATAATCAATTTTTTCTCTCTATTAGCTTCTTCTAACCCGTTAAAATTTCCCTCTCATACCATGCATACATTAATCATGCATACAATACAATTTACCTACTAACAACAATCAACACATAACTAGCATGATCACACAATAACGTTTATCAATTAGGATGCATGGTGTAAAAACTCACCTGATGCTTCCTTGCCTCCTCAGCTTGGCTTTTTCGAATGACAGAGCTTCCATTCTCTAGATAGCTAAACATGACAATCAAATTTATGGGTTAAACTCAACATGCTTAACTTAACCCTTCAATTTTCAGAAACATGCAAAATCCCTAAAATGATTTTGGGAAATCATTATCTTCATTTTTTTAACCTTATGTATATAGAATGATTAAGAACTTTACTAGCTTACTGGTTCTCTACTTGTTTTACTCAAATATACTTATCTTTGCTCCATGCAGAGCTTCTCATAATCATCTCGTTTTTTGGAGCAACCTGGAAGATGAATGAATGGAAGAAAATGAAATAGAATTAAGATGAATCCTTTCCTAGAAGTCACCTCTCTGCTATTTATAGCCATTTTTGCACGGTCTTCAATTGTGTAAAATCCACTCAGTGACAATCATTGAGTCTCCCACTAAGAGACCGGTTGGTTCTACTCTAACCGAGCCAGACTTTGTTCTCAACCCTGTCCCATTTCAATGACTATCTTTTCTTGATCTTTCAGTAGAGACCGCCAACTTAGGTCTCTTTTAATTTAACTCTTAAATGTTTAGGGTTTAGGGTTTAAAAAAAATCGAGTGTGATAGACTTGAACAATTCTACTTGCAATACGTCCAAGTTTCATGGCCACAAAAGATCTAATATGTTGAAAGGGAGGCCCTAAATTTGAATTCAAATAAGGAAGGTTAGAAAAAGATCTTGACTGGGGTGATATTGAGGGACTATCTAGCAAGCATAAGGAGGGCCCCCTCAATAGCCCAAGGTTCCTCCCTAAAAATAAGGTGAAGATCCAAATGTAGTCAAATCTAAAGATGATGTATTCACCATTTCTAAAGTCAGTAGTTACCAGTTCCGTTAAGTTTTAGATTCTATTGATAATACGTTGAAGAAGATGAAGGTCGAAGTTTCTTTAGTCATGAATGCATTTGATGAGGCAATGGCTCAAATAAGCTCTACTTACTTCAAGTTCCTACTGGTTGAAAGAAATAATCAGTCCTCGCCTGATTGCAACATTGGTATGAGGATAGATTCCAACCTGAATAGTGTGTTGCATGCTGGAATCATCTTTAGAAGATGATCTAGACTCAAAGATATAAGAGTAGGTACAATCTTTGATAGGACTTTTATTGATGGTTTGCTTTCTAGGGCAAAAATTAGGGTGGGCTGGGGGTGAAGAAGATGGGAAAATAGAAGGATGTCGCAAATGAGGAGGGTTAGAGACAAAGAACAAATGAGGAGATGAAGAAAACAAACCATGTAGGGAGGCTTTTTGAAGTTTTACGAGCCTTTTAGTCATGACGGTCTCGAAAGCTTAACCGACGTGAAGGTGGATGGTTAGAGAGGGGAGATTAAGAGAAAGGCTACAAGGAAATCAAAGGACTCAGAGAAAGGATAGAGTGATAATAAGGGAAGACAGAAACGTGGATTGGAAGAGGGAAAATGAAGAGACTTGTAAGCATAGAAGAGTAAATGCAAGATAGTTAAATGTAGAAGTGAGGTTGGGGGAAACGAAAAGGAGTTGTAGTAGTCCAGGAAACTTCGGGAAGCTAAACCATCGCCGACGACGAGCCTAGGATAAAGCCCTAGAAAACGAGCCTAGGATAATGCCCTAGAAGATGAAGCTCTTTAGAAGAAACCTCAAGAGAGAAATTCTTTATTATATTAAGAATTCAAAAAAGGCTTCTATTTATTTATGTAAATTATAATATCTAAATATTTTATTCACTAAGATTGATTTTTATGGAGTCCTAGTTAAATTTCTTAATATTTATTTAATTCAAGTTAAAACTTTATAATCTCATTCTTATGCTTGATATTATATAAAAGTGATTTAAATAATATTTTCCTTTTTACATTTTTGTCCTCAAATTATAAATCGAGTTACATGGTTGAAGAAAAATATCAACATTTTTTTAAAAGAATTTTATAAAATTATCCTTGCTATCTCGATTTTCTAAATCTGTTTTGTTTTTTTGGAGTAAGAGGCAAAACAGAGAACCTTGCAAAACCTACAAACCCAGACTTTGAAAATTCCAACTCCAATATTTGGCAATGCCGTACCTAGCAAATTTAGGAACACATAAAACTGGAAAACAAAAAATCCAGCAAACTAGAAGTGGAAAATTTGAAACGTAATTACCAATAATGACTTTTATATATAATAAAAGAAAAGCATGACACATGTGCTTCTAAAATCATTCTCATATTCATCTTACTTTAATATTTTATATGTCTGTTTGAAGTTGACTTATAAAAAAAAACATTTCCATTTTCATATACATAATAATCTAAGTCCAAACATTATTTTAATACAAGAAAATAATGCTTCTTCTTTTCCTCTTTAAATTTCAATGTCTACTTTATAATGTTTTATATAAATAGGTCATTATTGTGAAAGTTTTGGGTTGAAATTTTGTCATATAAATTTTTTTATTTTATAAATATAAGAATACATGAAAACATCTTAACAGTTATCCAAAAAAAAAAATGGTACAAAATGAAGAATAAGTAAAGTTAGAAACGCAAACGACCCCTACCATAAGCATCCGCTTGTAGCAACGGGTGCAAACTCGGAGGCGGTATGGTCACAATACTAATGCCAACGTCCACGTTCTGCGCTAAAGTAGCCAGGTCATCCGCACAATTACCCTAACCGTAGTGACCCAAACTTCCTGAAGAAGCTTCCAACAATCATTGAGCAGGTTCTGAAATTGATATGTGTGCAAGTAAGGACGTTGGATGAGATGACACTAGCAAAGCATCCACCTCTACTATCACCTGTTGAATCTATAACTGTTTGGCCAATTGAAGACACTGATCCACCCTCACCAACAGCGCAAAGTTGTACTTGTAAATAAGGGTGAACAAAACACAATTTAATTTGAAAAAAAAAACTAATTTCGAGTTAATCAAATTGAATTGTTCGAGTTATTCGAGTCAATTTGAATAAGGGTGGATTTGGGGCGGCGGTGCAGTGCATTTAGTTTACTTTTTATCTCACGCTATAGTATCACTACAATATCTAATCTCACCGCCACCACTGTTTTTACACTAACCGCAGGTAAACGCACCGCCCATCCAAACTCACCCTAAGTAATTCAAGTTTCGAGTTCGAGTCGAGTTGCATTTTACAATTCGAATAACAAATTAGTATAAATATCCCTTTGATCATTGTCAATTTTGAAAACAAGTAAATTAGTCTCTCTCAATAAAAATACAAAATAATTCAAAATAATTTTAAAAATTCAAAATAAGTTTATATATTTTTAAAAAAAATTAAAGAATATATAAATAAAATTTTAAAATTTTCTAAAACAATAATCTAAATAAATTAATTAATGATTCAAGTTTATCATACTACAATAAATTATTATTTATTGTTTTGTTTTGAAAAAGTTTTCAAATATATATTATTTCAAATTTATGTAATTTAACATGGAATCAGTTATATTGTAATAAGATTTTAAATTGACATGTTTGATTTCTTAATTTAACTCAAATAATTTAACTCAATTTGATTCAATTTGACTTGATTCGATTCGAAAAAATTTCAAACCAAGTTAGAATGATAAAATATGACTCATCAACTCAATTAACTTGAAACTTTTTCATTCTATTCAACCAAACGCTCATCCCTACTTGCAAATTGTCCATTACCTAATTTTATCGTAAAACCACTGATGCAACGAACTAACTCCTCTTGTTGTAAAATCATATATATCTTCTTTAGAATTATTCAATTTAAATCTGAGCGGAAATTATGTTAATGTATTTCAATTTTTAGTCCAAATATATATTGTAATGATTAACTTTAATTATTTTCAAGGCTCGAACTTGAATTCTTTAATTGATAATGGAATATATTTTGTTGTTAAAAATAAATAATACTTTGAACATAAAAAATAACACATTTTAAAAAAAAATTCATGACCCTCATTTTCGCTTCTTGCCTAGTTGCCTTTCTTCCTCACTTCATCCCTAAACCCCAAATAATTAAATCATAATAACAGGTATTTAAGGGCGAAACATCTACGTTACTTTCAATGTATATTCCTTTAATATTTGTTATGATTATCAAATAAAATGTGGACAATTAAAATACCATGATTATATCTAAATTTTATTTATGACTACCAGACATAATCCCATTCTTTATTGTTATAAACATCAACTTCCCAATTTTAAAATTAGTTAAAATCACAATAAATAAATCCAAA
This sequence comes from Gossypium longicalyx, assembly GCA_025698465.1. Taxonomy (NCBI): domain Eukaryota; kingdom Viridiplantae; phylum Streptophyta; class Magnoliopsida; order Malvales; family Malvaceae; genus Gossypium; species Gossypium longicalyx. The sequence goes on along the minus strand of CM046998.1, from coordinate 5,852,014 downwards.
TTCAAGAATAATTGCTCTTATAAATGGAGACCAAACCACTTTGATTAAGATGCTGGATCATGAACCTACCACCCAATTTCACAATCCCATTATTATAACACAACAACAATAATAGCAATTAATAAACATTGGATTTTCTATTATAATAATAAGAAAGTACTTGAACATCATGTGATTGTCTGATACTTAAAGATGTTTATTATTTCATGTGTAATCTGGATTCAAGTCGTGCTAATCGCGTTAGTTGTTCAAACTTTATCTTATTGTTGTTATTCATAAAAAAAAAAAAAAAAAAAACATTTTGTTAGAAGATAATTTAAGTTTAAACTTCGAAGTCAACTTCATTAAAAAATAAAAATAAAGACAAAAACAAAAATAATCAATGATACTTCATATTTAATACAATTATAAATTAATATAATAATAAAATTACATTTTAATCCTAAAATTTTATTATTCACATATGACCTTCTTCATTGTTAAAAGAGAATAAAACATGAATTAAAGTATGTAATTATTAATAATAAAAAAGTGAGTAGTGCATAGGAGGCCACGTAACAAGCGTTGAATCGTTAAGACATCAAACGCTCGTACCGACCATTACTCGTAATTGAGAGTTGATGTTTTCAACTCACTCCTTTTACTTTGAAATTCTATAATCAATACTATAATTATAATTATTCAATTTTTTAAATTAATCGGTACATTAAATTACTATGATAAAAATTATAAAAAAATTTAATTCTCAAATACATGTTTAAATCATCAAATGTAATTAAGCAAGTTATATTTGATAATACAAATCATAATTAAATAATTTTGTAATTTAAAATAAAAAATTAAATATCATAATGATTAATTACTTGCATAATTTATTCTTCAGTTCTCACAACTATCGATTAAAATAATTAAATACAATCAATCTTCTCTATAATAACAATTTACTATAACAGTTAATTTCGTTATATAATTGATTTTTTTATGTTTTATTTTACTTTAAAAAAGTGTAATTATTTAATAAAAAAGATGAATATTTTTTATTTTACAAATAAATCAAAATTTAATTATATATATTTAAATATTTAAACTTAGTTGCCTCAAGCCAAACCCTTTGCGTATTCTAATTTGGGAGACCTTTTAAGGGAGGTTATAAATTCAAATTATTTTCGATTTGAAGTAATTAATTCAAAAAATTTGAATTCGAGATTCGATTATTCGATTGTTATCAAATCAGAATAAATTTAACTAATTTTTTTTATTGAAATAGATTTTATTAGATTTTATTTCAAAACTAAAATAAAAATAAATTTACTCGAATCTATTTATAACAAAATCATTTCAAATTATTTAAAAACTAAGTTGACCTCAAAATTTAAAAAAAAAAAGCATTTGAAAAATAAAATAACTAAAATAATAAAATTATAATAAAATTGCAAAACAAGCATTTATAAATTTCTACCTATATGAAAATGTTTGAAACCTTAACTATGATTTTTTATACAAGTGAATAATTATAAAAAGAATTAATGATTTTACTTTTAGTAATTTAAAATTTTAAAATTTTTAAAAGACTTAAATAGAAAAATTTCTATTTTAAAGGGCCTGTCTAACAATCTATACTAGTAAATAAACTCATAACAAATTAATTATAATTTTTTTAAATAATTTCATTATAAGTTTTGATAATTGTTATTTTAAAGATAATACATTTTAAGTATCTATAGCTCCTCTCTAACTCATAAATAAGAGGATAATGCGCTTTAGAGTACTCAAACTCATGTCATCATGTATTGACAAAAATACTCATACTAACAGAGCTAAAATTTAGTCAGACAAATTAATTACAAAATTAAATAAATAAAATTTGGTAAAGATATAATTTTTAATATATATATATGTGATTATAATTCTTTATATAAAGATCAAATCATTAATAAACTAGCTTAATAATCTTAGGGGTAAATGATTTCCTCCTCCATAGTAAATAAGTAAATAAGATCATGGTTGACTCTAAATTATATTAAAAATTTTGATTCTATCGAATTTTTAATTAATGTTTATCTTCTGGGTGTCATTATTATTGATTTGAAAATTATTATTATATTATCATTTTCATCCTTATTTGTCTTGTATATATAAAAGCAAACCCAGATTGCTTCTTTAGCTCTCTAAAGAAAAAATCTCTGTTTGTCTTTCATTAACATAAAGCCTTAAAATCTTATTCCTTTTCAACTCAACCTCAATCACTCACTCTTTTACATACACTATTATATATATATATATATATATATGTTGGTTTGTTCAGAGAAGAGCTTTATCATATTCTCCATTGAGAAATAAAAAACAAAGCTTCTCTATTGATCAAAGTTCACATGAAAAGAGACTTGTCAACTAACTGGTATGTTATCCCAACTTTTCTACGTATAAATATTGGGTTTTTTTGTTATTTTTTCTGGGTTTGATTTTGTTTTTGAAGTTTTGGATTGATAATCTTTATATATCCCCCCATCAGTCTCTGTTTCAAAGGCTTCCTGTTTTTTTTTTTTTTTAACTTTCTATAATCTAGTTATGAACGATGTTTTTTATTCTTATTGAAGCTTGATGAATATCTTCTAATGTTTTCAATCAAAATTTCAAAAGCTTTTCAAGGATTTCAAATCTCAAAAGTTAATTTCAATGTTTCTTAAAAACAAAACAACTTCTTTTGTTTTTTTCTTGGGAAGCTGAGAAAGTTTTTGATTTTATGTTTCCTTGAAATCCTCACCCGCTTCCAAAAGCATCAAAAAAGCTATTTCTTTAACAATCTGTTAAAATTCGCTGTCATCTTCTACATGGAAATTTTTTTAAAGTCCTTATCAAGGTTTAATGGAGTTTGATTGTGATAATCTATACTTGGAAGAAGATTAAACGACCATAATACATCTTCTGCATTTAGATATGCATTCTGGGCTGCCAATTTTATATGACATGGTTAGTCGTGTTTCTTTATTAAGGTGCCCCCACTATTGGATGATAAGTAATACATGTAGTTAGAGAAGAGGGGGTGGTTGAGCTCATAAAGTGTTTGATGGTAGCTTGTGTGGATGAATTTATGCATAGCCCATTTCTTACCACCCAACAGCACTTTCTGGTTATTGAAGACAAAGTTTAACATGTTTTGTTGGCTTTAATTGACCTTGTTTCGTGTGTGTGTACCTATGTATGTATAGGGTTTTATGTTTCATAGGTTCTAATCTGGTTTTTACATATATGCTGCAGATTTTGGTAGCACATGATCATTGAGCAGTACATGGAAAGTAAGATTTGCTTGCAGGAGTGGATGGATTCACCAGGTTCGGTCTCGGTTTCGGATGATAACCCGTCGAGAAGCTTTGACTGTAACATCTGCCTCGACTCAGTGCAGGATCCGGTGGTCACATTTTGTGGTCACCTGTTTTGTTGGCCTTGCATCTATAAATGGCTTTCCACTGGAAACCAAGACCAGAAACAACACCAATGTCCTGTATGCAAAGCTGAAGTTTCGGATACCACACTGATTCCACTTTACGGCAGGGGCAGCGTAACGAGCAAAGAGTCGAGACCAAAGGCTTCGCAATTCGGCATGGTCATACCGAAGAGACCTCCTGGTCCAATCTGTGGCGTCAGCACGATACAAGGATCCCCAGATACTACCGATAATCATGGATATTCATATCAACCTCAAGCCTACTTCCCTCAACAGGATAGTTATCCAGATTCACCGATGTTTAGTCCCGGTGGGACACCTATAAACGTACCTGATCCAGTCATCCGAATGTTCGGTGAAATGGTATACACGAGAGTGTTCGGGAACTCAGTTACCAACTTCTATACATACCCAAATTCGTACAATCTAGCAAGGAGTGCTAGTCCTAGGATTAGAAGGCACGTAATGCAAGCCGATAAATCGCTCGGCAGAATAAGTTTTTTCCTCTTCTGTTGCATATTCCTTTGCCTTCTTTTGTTCTGATCATCATCCTCGGCTCCCACTTCCCATTTAGTAGAACCCTGTATAGCCAGATCGAAAACATTCAAATACGAAAACCGTATGTAGTACCGATACATACCGATATGCCGCAATATCATCTGTAAACTATAAGCCATGTTCTACCTCCAAAACCATTTCTTGCAGGATGTAGAGAGGTTTAATGTATTGAAATAATGAAATTGTCCCATCTCTTTCATGTTTTCTATGGCATTAAAGTCTATGAAATGTACTTTTACAAAGATAAGATAAGATCATCATTTGGGATAGCATTACTTCGTTATATATATATATATATATATATATATATATATATATAAATCCTGTTTTAAGTCCACCTCTAAAAAAATGAATTTGAAGTGAGATGCTTATCTGTTGAGGTATTCTTCTTGGTTTAAAAAGCTCTCTCTACCCGACTACGGGATAATATTTTTTTATATACATGGACTATATTGAAGCTATTAAGGGTGTCACCATTTGAAAAAAATTGTGTAAATTTTTATCCTCTAATGTAAAATTTGGCATATTATATTTGGATTTTTTTTTATTATTGAAAGAGATTGCTTCCTTTGGGATTCACGTTGTAAGAATTTTTTGTAATTTTATTAAATTATTTATTTTATATATTTATATCGTATTTATAGATAAAAATTATATTCGTGGTATGTTAACGGTGTCTCTTATCTCTCTTTCCCTTTCCATCCTTATCTTTATAAGACTCTTTCCTATTTTTAACATTTTCCTTCTCAATTTTGGTATTTTGGATTTCCTTTTTATTGGTTGTAAAGGAAAATTTTGTTCTGTGGTGATTTTGATTAGGAAATTGAAAGAAAAAGTCAGAAAATTATTATTGATTGTTAGTATTTTTTTTAGCTGGTATAGATCAAGTTGGTTGAGTGGTTTGAGGATTTTGATTCGATTTGCAAGGTTATAAGGGGCATGGAAGTTAATAGTCCACTCCGATGCTTTTATTCAGTGAAATATTTATGATTATAGAGAGAATAAAAGGTATCTATTTAGTGAAAAAGATAAATGAAAGAGAAATAATACCTTATACTATACTCCTATACTTGGTCTCTGATCAGCTTGATTTTTATTAATTGTTGTTGTAAGAATTAAAAAGTGATCCCACGTTGCATCAAATAAAGTTAATAATGCTTAACAATCAACATATTTATTTGTTATTCATATTATTATCTAACAATATATATACAAAAACTATTTAATTTTATCTTCTTAAATGTTAGAACTAAATTTATGAAGCGTATTATTAATGAATGAAATGTAAAAATGCGTTGGTGTTTTGAGGTTAAAATAATTTTTATTAAAAAAAAATAAAGAAAAAGATGAATTTAAATATTCAGTTGAATCAAATTAATTTCCATCAACTTGATGGATTTTCAATTTAATTAAAATTTAAACTATTTCAACCTTCTTCTAATTTTGCACGGGATAATGACAATTGGAGTAGCATGTTTGTAGTCATATGCTGGTGTTTGAGGAAAAATCGCAATAATATCCTGTTCAATAATAATTATCAAAACGTTAATGGTATCCTTTGTCAAGCTCGTCGACTAGCTGGGAGATCACTAAAGACACCACAACACATGGGAGAGATTGGGGACCGGAGTGTTTGAATTAGTAGAAACACTCGCTGGAAGAAACTAGAGATGGACTGGTACGAGGTTAATACAGATGGTGCAAGGGAGTTGGAGCTGGATTATGTGGCATCTAGTGGTGTTGTAAGGGATTATAATGGAGAGTGGAAGATAGGTTTCGCACGCAAGATTGGTGTATGTTTGGTCATGGAAGTGGGGAGCTTATGATGGAATACAACAAGTTTGGCGACTGAGAACAAGAAAGGTGATTCTTGAAATGGATAGTTTGGAGGCCATTCAGCTAATACATAAACCTATATATGATATCTCTCAATTTGCAGTGGCCCATAATGTGAAAATGCTGATTCATAAACAATGAAAAATTATGGTTCAACATGTTGACATAAAAGGTAATAGAGTTGCAGATGTATTGGTTAAGCAAGCTCTTGGTTGGGAGGTAGGATTTTGTAGTTTCCTGCAATCATCTGATCATGTCTTGTCTCTTATTCATGATGATTTAATCAAAGATGATCAGAACAACATGACTTTGATATAATAGATTAATTTGCTTTATTTACCAAAAACAAATATGATAAAAACCAATGTTACTTGAAATAACTAAAAACATAGAACAAATATTTTTAAAATACCACAACAAACTAGTATGCTGTAAATTGAAGTTGAAGGGACAGACAGCTTAGAGCTTGAGGGGATAATATTTTTGAGCTCATAGGACACCTTATTTTGCCATATTCATAATTGATATAATGATGAGCATTTACCCATTTCTTTCAACTCCCAACCTCAACTTTCTCTTCCACTAAATCCAATTTCTTTGAAGTCTTAAATCAATGTTAATAGCTTATTCAAATTCTTCAATAAAAAAAAATAGATTTTCAAATATTACATATATGATGGGAAGAGGAATAACTTAAATCCAAGTAGAAGGTTTACAATTTTACTATTAGGTTTATGGTTTAAAATTACATATATTGGGTTTTGGTGTGAATTTTTAAAATATTTTGTATTATAGGAGAATTTTATAAGATTTTTTTTTTAATAATATGATGATTAGAAGTATAATCTAACAAATGAGTTATTACAAGAATTATGTAATAATGAAGGAAATTTAACAAATGAATTATTACAAACGAGTTATTGATCCATAAAAAGGGAATGAATCCCACTAAGAGGGGGTGGATAGAGATTGAGAAAATACAACTACTAACTTAAACCAGCTTAATCGTATCAATTTATACTCCAAAAATGTTAAAAACAAGGCTTAAAATACTTTAAAATAACGAATTGAAGATATTTGTAAGTTTTTTTCATCTGAATTCCAACAAAAATAATTCCAAATAATTCACAATGTTTTAATATTAAAAACCTAACGAATCAAAGCTAACAGCATAAAAGTCAAATTAAAAACATTTAACTCGCATATATTTCGAAAATCAAATTTTCAATAAACTTGAATTTAAGATAGATTCAAATGTAAATCATAACAAATATAGTTGGAGCTTAATTGAATAATATGTAGGAGTGAATAAAATTCTAATTCGATTCAAAAAATTCGATAAAATATTTAAATTCTGAATTAAATAGTTCGAGTTAATTAAGTTATTCGGATAAACTCAAATTAAAAATAAAATAAAATTTTTTGATTTAACTCAAATATGAATTACACAATTCGAGTTATCTAGTAAAAAAAATAAAACTACGTTGTTTTGATAGTTTACTTTTTCTAAAGGTAAAAGTTAAAATCATTAAGTTAAAAGACAAAACTAAATTGTTTTGATAAATATTTAACCATCAATAATCTTGTATTTCATCTACTAGTTTACAACATTGGAAGTAGATAATAAGATTCGTTAACTCGACTTAACTTGACTAAAATTTTTTCACTCGATTTGAAAAAATTTCAAATTAAGTTTAAATTACTAAAATAGGATTCGTTAACTTATTAATTCTAATTCAAAAATTTTTAACTCGATTCAACTCAATCAAATGCTGACTCCAATCACAACAAAAATTCTAAATGAAATATTCAAGGATTGTAAAGGCTTAATTCGAAACCTTGATTTTCCCTCTTTTACTTACCAGGACAACATGAATACTCATCAATGGAAAGAATTTATTCCCAAAAGAAAATTGTTTTCTAAATTCATGAAATTTTATATATTTAAAAAAAAATCTTTAGAAATTTTGATGAGGATGTGGTATAGACATGATTTTTTGGTAATCTGTCATACTCCGATTATTGCCACATCATTTAAAACTAGCAGATTTTAGCGATAATACAATTATTCCAACCTCCAGCCAACTAACTCCTCGACACAGTAGACTTGTATAAAAAACAAATCAATTGCCTCTCATTTAGTCCAATTATATGGATATTTTATATGAAAATAAAATGTAAGTTCAAATATCAAAATCAACACAGAATTTTGTAATAACCACCTAATTGATGATTAGTTCTCAAAACCTAACAATCACGAACTAAAAATTGCATTTCATTTAAATGACAGAAACTAGTACAGTAAAGGAAGACACAAGATGAGCTAAAACTATGCTTCATAAAAAAGTCAAATATAGCATTGAGTCCTTACAATGTACAAAAGGTACTTACATTCCAATGGAACAGAACATCCTGTTCCACCCAACATCGAACATAAGATCAACTGCAGAATTCACCCAAGGTAACTTGTCCCTGATTCAAGCTTGTCGGCACTGTAGAAATGCAGCAATTTTAGAGGCATTACTTTCTCCTGCAACCAAGAAATGCCAAAGTTTCAGAGATATAAGGTCTCCAAGTTTACTTTTCCATAAAAAGCAAAAAAAAAAAAAAAAAAAGGAAATGGTGAGCCAGTGCCAGAAAACCTGAACCATCTCTGCAGACTGAGAAGGAAAATGAAAGCCTGTTGAACAGTTCTCCAAAATTTCAGGGTTTTTCATCCATGCTCTACGAGCATCACTTACTTTAATCTTATATCTAAACATCTGAAAGGGAAATAAAAACCATGTTAAATCAACTTAGGTTTATGCAACAAACATATGCATAACTCAGTTCTATTCATTTTAAAAGAATTGAACCCCAAAATGTTTCTTTGTACAACAGTTGTTCAATGTTTTACAATCACATAATGTGTACCTGAGAAAGAGAGACATCGGGCTTCTCCAGCTCGTCTCCCTCAACCTCAATACCAGTACCTTGGCACTCTGGGCAGAGTACAGAATTAATCAGGATCCCTGTAGGTTTAGTCTCTCCATCCTTCCCCATCTTCTTGCATTTGGTTCGATTTTTCCTCCTAGATCTTCGTCTTGATTTAGGATTAACTGAATGGTTCTCAATCCTCTCAAGCTCACAAAGGAGAATCCAATGTATAAGGCATGAAGTATGAAATACATGGAAAGCCTACATGTAAAAGAAAAAGATAAACTAAATAAGACTTGAACTTGGAATATAAACAAGTTAACAAGTTAATCAATGTTTCAAGCTGAGATAAAAGAAAAAGGTCATATTGAGTATTAACAAATATGATGCAACTTTAAGGTGCTCTGAATAACTAAGAATGAGATCCAGAGCCAGGTTGGGTACAGAATCATACCCCATTAACATTTCTACTACTGCAAACAAGTTTTCCGGTATTCAAGTTCATGAGGGTCGCTACATCTTTATCAGGAAGCATTTTTTGCCGACAGATATCACACATTCTTTCAGCAGCTATACGCTGTTGCCGCCTCAACTCTCTCCTTATAGTCCTACTTGAAATGAACCTTGTGAGCAGAAGCTGGTCATCATATCGATCTAATGCCAGTCTTGAAGAATCACCATTTGAAGCTGAAGAGTCTTCCCCAGATGAATCATACTGATTACTTAAAGATCCACTTATATCCTCTGGGTCAGAAAATGACTTCTTCCTTTTCCTAATGGCAGCTTCACCATTATCCAATTCTGTTGTTGAACCACATGTTAATAGTGATTTGACATCATCGAGCAATCCCTTTCTGCCTAGATCACAATTATAAGGAAAAGTAACAACAGCAAATTCATGCTTTGGAACCTTGAACCTATCATCATTTCTAGGAGCTTCTTTCCCTAGCCATTCACACCATATTCTGCTAATACCATTTGAGATTCCATCCTTCTCACAGAATCTCGCTGCAATTCTCCCAAAACCAGTAAAACTCACTTTCAAATCAGAAATTTTATCCTTGATTAGCACACCTGGTATCACCAGATCAGATTCCCCTGCTCTGCCATTCACTTCCTTGTTACAGGAACTAGCTTGACTACCAACATATTCAACTATAGCAAGATTGTTATCACTGTTTTGAAACTCCAACAACCTATTTTGGTTATCATTTGCAACTTCCAACTGTTTCTCTTCTCCATTCGTGGTACCAAAGAACAGGACACCATCTTTGAAAGGCCATGGATTAGATCCTAACAATGTAACCTTAGCAGCAGCTAACCTTTCAGTGTGAAGGCTCCCCTTCAAATGGTCAAGCAACACCGAATCACTATAACATGGTGCAAGACACAAAGTGCAGAAGAATATGAATCGCTTTCCATCCTCACGAAGCTCTACATAAGTATGCCCTTGTGATCTTACATTGTTAAGAGTGGTTTTTGCTAATTGTTCTTTTAAACTACAACCACCTGTCTTTTGAAATCCTAATTCCCTCCTTTCAGCCATTCAATTTTTTCTAACCCTAAACAATATGATTGAAACCCTAACCCAAGTAAACTCAGAATTCCAGAGAAACTAAGTTCAAACTCAGTAATTTTCTTTTCTCCTTTTAAGTTTTTACAGACATGTAAAAATCCTAAGAGAATCAAATTTCATAACGACAAGGCCACCAACTACAAATCTCTAAGTTTCTTCAACTTCTTCCACACATGAAAGCTTAAACATATTCAGCAATTCCACATGAAACCTAACCAAAGTATCGGTAATTCCAGAAATCTCTAGAAATTCAATTCACAGATCCTTTCAAAACTAAAATTCCAAATTCTCACAGAATTTACCAGCAAACAAGAGATTTCTACTTCAATTCTCCAAATTTCCAGGTTTCAAGCAAAGAAATATACCAAACAACAAATTTCTCAAAAAGAACACGAAAATTTGAAAGACAAAAAAAAAAAAAACTTCAACAAACTCCAACTAAAGATATTCGCGGAGAACTAGGTATAGGATTCTTAGCAAACCGTCGTGTTCTAACAGCGGAAGAGAAAGCCTCGAAAGCCATGGAGCAAATAGGATGCAAGGTGCTCGAACGCGAATCCTCCATAGCCATCTCCATTTCTCAGAGCGGCAAAGAGAGGGAATAACAGTTAAATGAGACTGTTTGGATAACAAGAAAATTAAAAAAAATTTAAAAAAAAGAAAACAAAAGGAAAGGAGATTACAAAAGAAAACAAGAGAAAAATGAGCGAAAACTGAAACTTGAAAAAAGATTTTTTGAATTTAGATTAGTTTATTGAGGGTTTCGACTTTCGAGCAGCCCAGATTCAGTTTCGTGTAATAAATGGATAAAATCAAAATTATAGTGTACGCAAAGGAAGATATGTGTAAAATGTTGCCAATACTTATTGACCGTTGGATGATTGCCGTACGAGTTGTTGATTGTGATAAACGGTCTACGGTTTAGGTTTTGAAATTATTGAAATTAAACGGATTAGTACTCAGATGCGAATTTTCGGATAATCGGATACCGCGAAAGGAGTAAAGATTAGGACAACTTTATTATTATTATTTTAAAAATTGGTTATAATTTCATTTTGTTAATTTTAATTAGAAAAAGACAGTTGGAATGGGTGGTCAATATAAGTATCCTGTGAAATAAATAAAGGAAATTACGTGTCCTCACATTAGTTAGTATATAAACAATTGCTTAAATTATGTTATTAGTCCTTGTACTATGCATAAATTGTTAATTTAGTCTCTATGCATTAATTTGATCATTTTTAATCATTGTATTTTTTTAATATTGTTGACTGCTTTTCTCTATCTCCCTCAAGTAGTGGTATCTGTATATTTATATGATATGGTACTGTTCATTGACATGACATGCTAGAGAGGCTTCATGCATATAGACGCATATCCTTCTCTAGACTCAACACTTGTTTATACGATCTTATGCGTGTGTAACCTCGCAGGAGAACGAGGTTGGCCTGTGAGCTCATTAGGATCCGGCCAAAAACCATTCGGTCCTGGGTCGGTGATGGTAATTATCCTAACAAATACATTTGAAATTTTAATCGTGACAAATAGTAGTTGTTAGATTGATTAAATTATACTATTTTGAAAATCTAATGCAGTGGACATATTTTCATATGTGTAATATCATGTCGGCTTCCTATTCTACATATTATTAAAAAAAATTCCAACTAATGGATTTAACGACTATTGTTTGCGTCAAGCTTTAAATTTCAAATTTCAAAAAGTATGAGGACTAAAAACGATCCAATTAACCCTTAAAAAAAAGAAGGGTCCAATTAGAAAAAATGAACTAAATCTTCAACTTAATGCATAGCACATGACTAATAGCATAATTTAACTAAAATGATTTAATTGCTACTATTTAAATTAATACTAAAATTTCAAAATTTTAAAAAATACATGAACTAAATTTGATCAATTTGAAAAATATAAAGACTTAACCCATGACTTGTACATAATAAAAGGATTAATAACATAATTTAACCTAAATAACTCTATTTGATAGTATTAATTTATTAGGTTGATTGTTGAATAGAATACCATTGGATTTGGATAAATATTTAATTCGAGTTAATTTGATTTCACTCGAATTAAAATTACATATTTAAATTATTATTTAAATTTAATAAAAAGATAAAAAAATAATTTTTTTAGATTCTTAAATAGTAAAATAAATAATTTAAATTTAGCTTGAATGAATTTAAATAAAAAAATTAATTTTCGGAATAAAATTTAACCCTATTTAACAAATGAATAATTTAATTCTATAATTTTATGATAGGCGTCGAATCCACAAAATATAATTCCTACAAAATAACTCTAATTAGTGTAAGAGTGGTAGTAGGGTCGAGTCCACGAGGATTGGCTGTTATAATCAACTTCCGTGTATAGCTTATGCTCAGATTGTTTGTCGTGTCGAAGGTCGTGGCAATAGTCGTGCCCACTGTCGAAACCATTTTAAAGTTTAAAAAAAATGGGAATCGACTTTGGTTTTGAAAATGGAAACGAAAATTGGGAGTCACCACCAATCCTTTTTGATGAGGTGTGATCGGGTCACCTCGTAAAAGTGGTTGTTTTTAATAAATGATTTGATTTATTTAAAAAACAATTTTGGTCCATGAAATTAAAAAAAAATGGGTTCAGGAGTCGGTTGCGCACGAGGAAGGATTAGCACTCTCGATACGCCCAAAAATTGGTACCTAGTTGATTAATTAGTGTCTTAATGTCGAAAATCGAAAACTTGAAAGACTTTGAAATACGATCCCTCTTTCTATAGAAAACTCGAGTGTTAAAGACCTTCTCGTCTCTAAGTAATAAAACGTCACATCCAGTAAGTTTGGACACAACATCTCGAACTTTTGAGAATGAGTTTACCTTTTATTTAAAATTTGTGTATTTTTGTCCCTTTTTAAAAGGATATTCGATTATTTAGGGTAAACGAGGAAAATCGAAACCCAGTAAGTTAGGGCACGATCTCTCGAACTTCCAAATACCGAACATTGCCTTTATTTACCAAAATTTTATCTCGAGGTAATAAGATGTCATACCCGGTAAGTTGGGGCACAACACTCTTCAAAAACCCGTATTGCGGTTTAAAAGGATATTCCGTTATTTAGGTTAAATGAGAAAAATCGAAACTCAGTAAGTTAGGGCACGATTGTCTCAGATTCCAAATACCGAATATTGCTTTTATGAAAGAATTATTTTAATGTATCGAGTAAAATATAACGTGATTTATAGTGAAACATAAAAGCAAATTATGGTACTAATAAGTATAATAACATAATAATAGGTGCGACAGTGTCAATAACAATATATGAGCAATTAAAAGATGAAATAAAAGCAATGCTAGTAATATGGAAATATAAACAAATGTATAAGAAAAATGAGATAAGCAAATACACAAAAAATATAAAACATAAAAAAAATAAAAATGATAATGATAATGAGAACGGTAGTAATAATAATAATATAAATAATAATACTAGTAGTAAAAAATAATAATACTAATGATAATAATAATAGTCATAATAAGAATATTAATATTAGTAATAATAATAATGATAATGGTAATAGAAAATAAAAATAATATCATATAATGATCGTAATAAAAGTAAAAGTGATGGTAATAATAATGGTAATAATAAATAGTAATAATAAGAATGTTAATATTAGTAATAATAATGATAATAGTAATAGAAAATAAAAATAAAAATAATATAGTAATAGTAGTAGTAATAGTAATAAAAATAGTACTAATGTTAATAGTAATAAAATAAAAGTAAAATTGTAATAATAACAATGATGTAAATAATAATATATACATAAAAGAAAATATATATATATAAAATATAATAATAACAATATGAAATTTATGGGTTTATTGCTAAGATAATAATAATAATAATAATAATAATAATAATAATAATAATAATAATAATAATAATAATAATAATAATAATAATAATAATAATAATAATAATAGAAACCCTTACATTAATAATAGTAATACATGTTACTAACAATAATAATATAAAGAATAGGAAATAATAATATACTAATAAGAATAATAATAGGTTAATGATAATAGTAAAAAATAATAATAATATATTAAAAATGATACAAATAATAATAATAATAATAATAATAATAATAATAATAATAATAATAATGGTGAAATAGCAAAAATAACTAAAAGGACTAAAATGAACCTAAAATGATAATTTGGGGCCAATTTGAAAATAAATAAAGAAGAAAACGACCAGATCGAATTCACCAACAACAAAGAGGGACCAAATTGGGAAATAAACCCTCCCTCTAAAACGCGCAGCATTGAGTAGGACCCGATTGAAATCCAAACACAAATCTGGGGCGAAATTAAAATCCAAAGAAAACTTAATTGCAAAGTAACGAAAAAGCGGAAGGGCTAAAAGCGTAATTTAGCCCTTCCATTAAAAAACGCACGGATCCTAGACCGGAGCGGGTCGGACTATGGCGAAATGACTTCGTTCGGGTGGTACTTAAGAATGGTCTCCCAAGAAGTATCTCAGATGAATTGGTCGAGTTGTCATCCTCCATGTCGATAATGTAGAAGTCTGCAGGAAATATTAACTCGTTTACCTTAACGAGAACGTCATCCAGCACTCCTTCCAGATGCACTACAGATCTATCTGCAAGCTGAATAATTACACCTGTTTCCTTCAAAGGACCCGCATTAAGTAGTTTATAAATTAACAAAGGCATAACATTAATTGATGCACCTAAGTCACACATGGCTTTTTTAATACCGACACTACCTATTTTGCTGGATATGGAAAACATACCTTGGTCCTTACATTTAGGTGGTATTTTCCTTTGTAAAACGGCGAAAACATTTTCTCCGATACTCACCTTTTCATTGCCCAAGAGCTTCCTCTTACTTGTGCATAATTCTTTTAAGAATTTTGCATACCGTGGAATTTGTTTAATCATATTAAGAAGAGGTATGTTGATTTCTACCTTTCGAAAGGTGTCAATGATCTCCTTTTCTTCTCGTTCCTTTTTGCATTGGACAAGTCTTCCAGGAAACGGATGTGGTACTGGAAATGATTTTTGTGGTGCTGACTTTACTAGAGCCTCTGTGTCAAGTTTCTTCTCATCTCAACTAGCGTTATGGGTATGACTCATGTCAGGTACGGGCTCCAAAACCTTTCCACTCCTTAACGTCATAGCACTTACATTGTGTCCTAGATTTGGCTTAGTTTGGGACGACAACTTACCTTGGGACTCCAAACGGCTAATCGTGAGCGCAACCTTGCTCACTTGCTTATCTAACTCTTGTAAATGCATTTCAGTTTTTAGTTGGAACTTCTCAGTACTATTGGCTAGCCTTTCCACTATAGCTTTCAAAGATGACTTTGGGGTTGATATTTGTTGATTCTGCAGTGGCCTTTGTTGGAACGATTGATTGAACCGCAGATTCGACCCATAATTGAGGTTTGGGTGATTTTTCCACCCAATATTATATGAGTTCGAGTAGGGGTCATATCGCCTTTGGGGCGATCCTGGAAAGTTCCCGACAGAATTCGCTTGTTCTGTCGAATCCTCATGTAAAATCGGACATGAGTTCGTCGGATGGTCTGGCTTAGCGCAAATTTCGTACAACCGTGCTGGGCTCATCTTATCTGTAAGCAAAGTTTGAACAATATTAGTTAGCTTATCAATTTTATCTTCTAAAGATAAAGAACTTAACCCATGAACTCGTCTCGTGGGTTCTGTAACTGGTCGGAATTGTTGAGAGTTGTCAGGCATAGTTGAAATCAACTCTCTTGCTCTTTGAGGCGTCATGTTGACTAATGCCCCTCCACTTGCAGCATTTATCATTTTCATTTCCATCGGGAGTAATCCTTCATAGAAATACTGCAAGAGTGATTGTTCAGTCAGTCCATGTTGTGGACAGCTTGCGCATAACTTTTTGTATCGCTCTCAGTAATCGTAGAGCGATTCAGTGTCCTTCTGACGGATTCTTACGATGTCCTTCCTTAGTTCGGCCGCTCGGGCTACAGGGAAGAACCTATCAAGAAACAAACGAGACATGTCAGACCATGTGTTGACAGATCCCGGAGGCAAATAAAATAGCCACTCTCTAGCAGAATCAGCTAATGAGAACTGAAAAGCACGATGTTTGATTTGGTCTTCTGTTACTCCTTCAGGCTTCATGCTTGTGCACACCATATGGAACTCCTTAAGGTGGGTGTGCGAATTTTCATTTTGTAGTCCACGAAAAGTGGGCAGTAGGTGGATCAAACTCGACTTTAGCTCAAACGGCGTTCCTCCTGCCAGATAGGTTATACATAAGGGCTATTGTTCATCCGGTGCCACTGCGAGCTGGCGTACTGTTTGTTCGACCATCTCGTTTGGTTCGTCAAAAATTTCTTCGGTGTAAGATATAGTTTCAAATCTGGGATTTGGCCGTTTACCACGTCGTATGGCTTCTCTTCGTAGTTGTCGGGCCAAGTTCTCAATTTCTGGCTCAAACTCTAAATTTCCCGGTTCTGATCTGGTCATAAGGTAGACAAACAAAAGTTAGAAAATATCTCCAATCCCCGACAACGGCGCCAAAATTTGATGGGCGTCGAATCGACCAAATATAATTCCTACAAAATAACTCTAATTAGTAGTAAGAGTGGTAGTAGGGTCGAGTCCACAGGGATTGACTGTTATAATCAACTTCGTGTATAGTTTATGCTCAGATTGTTTGTCATGTCGAAGGTCGTGGTAATAGTCGTGCCCACGACTCCAATTGTACCTGCAAAAATTAGAAATAAAAGTAAATCGGGGGTTTTTTGAAATGTTTAGAAACTAGATAATTGAAACAACATAAATAATTAACTAAATAAATTAGAAAATAAATTCAGAATTTTGCAACAGATAAAATAAGCCTTAGCCTTAGACTCGGTAAATTTCGTATCAAGAATCGATCCTCGAAAATTAATCTTCTCCTCCAATCGATAAGCTGGTTATAGCAGTTAAGAACGTCCTAACCACCAATTCTTCCTCTAGTAGCTGGTTCCGATACGACCTGCAAACCAACCCTTACCGATTATCTAACCGAGATACATGTGTTCCTGATTCAAGACTCCGATAGCCTTGCGTTTTGAAGAACCCAACTAGAATTAACGGCCTCAACCGCGTGGGTCATTTAAACCCGATCACCTTTTCCTCGATTTGTTCTCGAAAATCCGAATACAGCACGGCCGACTCGAATCTCCAGCTGTAAGCAAACACGACTCCAACCCAACGTGCACTTTGACTTGAAATTAAAATTGACTTTAAGGGATGATTGGTCTATCCCGACACTTAGAAAAAAATGAATACCGATGGGACGGATTTCTAGCACAAATTCGTATCTCACGATTCCCGACCGGAAAGAACACTTGCCTAAAGCTAAGATGAAGTTTAGTTAAGCATGAAATTATTCATGCTTTGTGAATTTGGAAAGAAGATTGATGATTATGGTGATAGAAATTGGAAAGGAAAAGCACTTGGAAGACAATTAGCCCAATTTTAGAAAAGAAACAAAACCAAATGAAAAATGAAGAATGCTTAACACCAATTTGGAAGAGAAAATGAGAGTATTTCTATTCCAAATAGAAGTAAGAATACAAAAATGAGAAATGATTTTCTAAGAACTAAAAGCCCCTATTTATATACATGGGGTTTACTAAAAATAGCTTAGCCTAAATTAATAAAATAAAATAAAAATTAAAATAAATAATAAAAATTAAAATAAAATATAACAAAAAAAAATCTTTCTATTTTTAGCTTTTTACAAAGTCAAAATATATGATCAATCCTTGGCTTTCTCCATCCTTCTGATTTGACCCCAATTCAACGATTTGTCTTTCTATTTGGCCCCGTTTTGTTCGTTTTTGACCAATTGCATTCCTGACAAGATTAAATCATAAAAACACCAATTAAGCAGGGATCAATTCAGAAATAACCTAAATTAAACACAAGAATTATGTAAATTAATATGTTTATCATTTTATAATTGCACATGGATGAAGCTAGCGGAAATGGTAGAATTATTTTCTATTTTTAAAAAATATTAATATTTTAATTCAATACATTTTAGTCGATTAGTCAAATGATTTTTTTAATTAATAATTTAATTTTAGCTGTTTAATATATAATATATATTAACTTTCACTCTCTAAAATTTCCCGACCTCTTCGAAACAAAATTCATGACTTCATTGTATGTATAGGCCTTATCTTTCACGTTATATTTTGATATTAAATATTCTTCCCCTCACTAATCATACCACACAATGACTTGGAAGACATGTTACCAGATTCTATTTTAACATGCATAACCAATATGTGAGTTATGTTATTTTATTAAAAAAGTAATCAATTTATTCACCAACTTTTTTTTTTATCAATTTTTGTTTTTAAAAGCGAGTTTTTTATGTTAACATGAGATATACTTGAGGTACATATGTCATACCAAATATCACTATTCGATTATTTTATTAGCCACACAAGTTTTTAATAGTTTAAAGGAATAGTTTTTAACAAAATAATTAGTTTACTCTTTGATCTAACGTATAAGGATTAATTTACTCATTTTTTGAATAGAGGATACAATGGCCTCAATGGTACTTTTATCGATTGCCTTTTACACGTGGTATTTATGAAATGAGATAATTTCTTGCTAGTATTAAAAATGGGGTTTATTTATTGGTAGTATTTGTGATTTGCAATTTTAGTAAGTTGGAGATTTAAATTTGTCACACCCATTTCATAATTGATCCTCAAGCCTCATCTTGCAAATAGATTCATTTTTATTTGATGGAGCTCGCTCAATCTAAAAAAAAGAAGAAAATCTTTAACTTATCTCTCTTCTCTTATTCTCAAATGATTGCGTTACAATATAACTTTTAGATCAATTCATTAAGAGAAATTTGTTACTTCTTGTCACTTCTTAATAGGGGCAGAGTCAGGGAGTTAAATTGTGCATATATGCCCTTTTTTTTTCAAGATTTAGGGAAATGTGTCGATTTTGGAGAGAGTGTGTAAAAAACGTCTAGCTGGACGAGCTTTTGCTGACATGTCAAGAAACTGCGCCCAGTTGGATGCGTTTTCTGAAAATTCTAAAGAAAAAGTGTCTAGCTGAGCGCACTTTCCCTAACATGCCAGCAAAAGCTCGTCCAGTTGGACATGCTTTCTTGCCAATTGTGTAGAAAATGCACCTAGCTGGACGAGCTTTCCTACCAATTGTGCAGAAAGCGCACCCAGCTGGATACACTTTTCATACTCTGTCTCCAAAATCAGCCTATTTCTCTAAATCTTCAAAAAAAAAGAAGACCTATTTGACCAATTAAAAAAACATAACGGCATATATGACTAATTTTGCTGAGTTAGAGACTAGTATGGGTCCAACCCCCTTAAAATAAAAAATTTCTTTTTTAATCTTTTTATAATTTATAAAATATTAAATTAATAATGATTAATTTATACTTTAACTATCCAAAAATGATAAAAATTTAATTTATTATTCTAAAAATTATAAAAATATAAACTTTTAAATTAATAAAATTACACTTTTATTATAATAAAAATATATAACTTAATTTTCAGTCACTTGATAAAACAAATTCTACAGAGTATAATGCAAGGAGGATGTTGTGCATTATATATAAATATTTTCAAATAACACACATTAGTTAAGCAAATCATCGTGTTCCATGCATCATGCATTACATAGATAAGCATAGCATTACTTCCACTATTTTTCAATGATTAACCATGTGTTGTTTATGTCACATATATAGAAGGACACATTACTTTATAAAAGGAAGAAACATTAAAACAATTAAATGGACATAGTGCATGCATATTATATTGAACAGTGTCGATTGGTGACTATGTTAAACATTAAAATATGAGGAGACATAATCTTTTATTAAAGGGTGACATTTCAAATGGTTTTGATAATTAAGGGTGTTCATCACTTTACGAATGGTTTAGATTCTAGTTGTATTAATTCTGTTAGTTGTTCGAGCTTTGCCCTATTGGGTTGGAGTTATAATTCACTAAAAATAAAAATAAAAGGGTGACATTTTGGATAGAGTTGTTGGATTTAATGGGTAACTATTCAAATAAGTTCAAAAGTTTAACTACTTGTGCTGATCACACGCATTGCCCTAGATTTGGAAATCTAGGGTCCTATCCAAATTTTTTCCTTACATATTGATTAAATAGAACGAAATTGGATAAAATCTTTATTCAACTGATCATCAAAAAATGATGAGATTGTTACAGAACTCCACACAATCACTATTGAAACTGTTGAATTCATTTATTGAAAAGTTGATTTCGCAATGATTCTCAATTCAATTTAGGGTTTGTCAAATAGAGAATATGAATTTTCATTCTCATGATACAGTTTCATGTAGAGGTGTTCAAGTCGGGTTTAGACACAATATTAACATATTTTATACTTATTCAAATTTGGTTCAGCTTGAAATATGAACTTAAAATTTTATCTAAGCCTGTTTATATTTTTAAATAGCTAATTGGTTTATTCATATTATTTTTTAAAATTTTTAAAATATATATATTTTATTATTATTTTAATTTAATATTTAATGATTTTATATATTTTTCGTTTATTAAAATTTTATATTATCTTAACATTTCTTAATATTTACATTATGGTAGTATTATATATCATTGTCTCAGTTACTAATGATTTTATGACAATTGTTAAGATAACTATTACTTGTAGGTTATGGTGAGTGTATTACATTCCCTCTTATATTGGTTTTGCTTCAAAAAAAAATTGTGTTATAAATTATATAATATAAAACATTACAAACTTAAATTAGATCAGGTCAAACCGAGTTCGAGCCTTAAATGTTTAAGCCTAAATTCAATCCATATTTTAAATGGGTGTAATTTTTTTGTGAAACCCATTTTTCGGGCGTAATCTTTTTATCTAAATCTATTCAAATTCAAACATTTAAGCTTAGATGGATAGCTCAACTCATGAACAAGTCTAATTTCACAGTATGTTTATTTTTTTTTTTTTGAGTTAATGGCAAAGCTTTGATCTAAAGGTTAAAAAGGTAAATTTGTTATCATAATTTTCCCATTGAAATGTATGATTATATTTTATTGTGATTGAATCACAAGTAAATTTGTCGCTTAATTTATTTAATTAATTTTGGTATTCGAATTTGTTTTTTAAATAAATTTTATAAGAGGGTACGATTGCTGGTGCAACTCGAATTTTTGTGCTTACTAGAGTATTAGTGAGTACTCAAACCAACTCTAAGCTTTTATTGGAAACAAATATCACATGATTAATCAAAATGAAGTATATCCAGCTATAATATATTGATAAATTTGCCCTTTTATCCTATTAATGATTTAATGAATGTTTCAGTGTTTCCTCTGTTTTTGAATTATTATTTGTTTCCCAATTTCTGTTGGTTTATGGGAAAATGAGGAAAAGAAAAAAAAAAGTTATATCTTAATTCGATCCGAAATCCGAGAAAACCCCACTTCTAAAAGCTCTTAAAGAGGGTTGTCTGAAGAATCCATTTTTTCCAATCTCCTTCTTCCCAAGAAAACCACTTTTTTCTCTGTACTCTAAACATGAAGAAAATGAACTGACCAACTCAGTTACCATCTAAATCATGCACCAACATAAACATAAACTTGTAGAAATTCAGGTAGTTTTTCTTTGATTTTCTCTTTGTTTTGGAGAGACCACAATGGGATGAATTGCAGATTTATCTACACTCTCCTTGGCCTTGGTGTTACCCTGTGTTTGATCACATATTCGGGGCACGTTGCTGGCCGTTGCCTATATCTTGTATGCTTTTATCCAATCTTACTGAAATTTTGTTCTAAAAATGACAGTATTACTTTGTGGATTATTATATCTATATATCACTAACTAGCCCTTTGCTAATATGATTTTATTCTTCACTACTATGATAGTGAATACGTTTGCAGCTTCATGAACTCAAATCACAAGTTAATGGAGATGGTAAATTTGTTGTTGACCTTCATTGCATTTTAGTACATGACATTATTGTTTTTGCTTCTTATGCTGGAGGCTGGAGTGACCACTGATGTGTTTTTCAATCATGACTGGGAGGAGGTCTATCACATTCAAAAGCTGATAATTTTATAACTTCTGCATGTCTTATGAATATACATGTATATCATGCTTACAAAAACACTACCAGGACTTTCCAGTGGAACCAACTGAAAGTTTTAACAAGTTCGAAGATTTTGTCCGGTCGAACTTCGAATTTTGCAAGTGGATAGGCTTGTCTGTTGTGTTCATACAGGTATGTATCTCGTCTTGGAATAAGAGTGATAGTGTATTTTGCATTTTATTTCACTTCAAGTGTTCACATATCTAGATGTGGGTATGGTAATAGGACCCTTTTTGAAATACATGAAAAACTTCAAAAAGAATTTGACCACTCTCGTGTTGCTCGTGTCAGATGCTTGTATCTAACACTCGCACTCAAGTATCTAACACTCACACTCAAGTTCGTATCACTGATAGAAGAAATTTCTTAAGTGCTTCTTGATGAGTTGTATGCTTCTTGTAAGTTTGGTTATCATATGCTTGAAAACACCTCTTTCCATTTACAGGGGGATTATGTGTGGAATTGGCAGTGCTACTTAAAGCTGTTGGACCATATCAAAATTATGAAAGTGACGATGATATTGATCCTGAGAGCATGCCATTACTAAAAAATGATGTTCACCCAACTTATGTTGTTGGCAGGCCTGTTTCTGGATCCAAAAGTATTGCCTGAAACATCTTTAGGTGATTGCTTCTTAGGGGTTTGGTAATGCAATTGGCAAGCCCCTTTTTCTTCTTTATTTTTTTATTTCCTTAAAAATTATTTATATATTCATTTCATATATGCATATTTTGGTGATATTTGTAAGCAAAACATTTTTGAGATTAATACATTTATTTATAAAAACTCTAGATTGAGTTTTCTCTTGACTTAATATATGTCGACTTAAGATCAGATGGTACTAAAACAAGTTGCCTTAGCATGCGCCTTTAAGGCTCATATCAGGTACTGCTATTTTTGTTGAGGAAAGTGAGGATGAGCTCATTCACCTGCTCTGGAAGTTGTTCTTGAACAAAGTGATTCCCTTCTGGCATGAAAGTGATGTCCAGATTAGGCATAAACTGCTTCACTATCCCTTTCCTCATGTAATCTTCCATTCCTGGGAATTTCATAACATAATCCTTCTCCCCCATTATCAGCAATGATGGAGCTATCACTTTTGGGTTGGTTATACCACAATCCAATAGCAGGCACCTGAAAAGACCATAAGTCCCAGATTAAGGGTTAGAGATGAAGAATTGTCTACCAAGTTGAAAGTTAAGGGTTCAAAAGGGTCATAGCTAGCCATTTCACCTGTAGGGAACTTGCAGTGCAGTTCGGAAACCAGAATTTTGATATAAAGTTGCATAGACATCAAGATCTTCCTCTGTGAACCATGGAGGCAATGGAGTTGATGGATCAACCAAGTCCATTATCTCCTCATTGTCGCCGGCTACTTGTAACTCACTTCTGCAGAAGAGAATATAAATGTTTCTAACGACCGTCTTAACATCAAATCGGCCGAAATCAGCTTCTGCTCTTCCTGGTTCTGCCCATCTTATAACGTAGAAGCCTTTAGGGAGGAGATCAAGTTGGATACCAAGAGGACCAGGTATGAGGAAAGGAATGCCTAGTGTTATGACACCTAACACTCTTTCAGGGTGGGTAACAGCTACCATGAATGCAGACATTGCTCCAAAGTCCTTCCCAACAAGAAAAGCCTACATATTTTCCCATATGGTTAATGTTAATTTGCACAATTAATGTATGGCTTAACTCAAAAAAGTTTATATTTTTTTTCATCTTGATATCTAAATAATTTTTTTTCTAAATTAGTAATTTCTTGCTAACTCTAATTTTCTAAAAAAAGTTTATATATATTTTTTCTTATATTGATATTTAAATATATTTTTTTATCACGAGTGATACTTAAATTATTTTTTTCTAAATTAGTATTTTTATTAGTTTAAGAAGTCTATTTTAAAAAGACTCAACTAAAAAGTGTCATGTGACAAAAAAAAATGACAAAAAAATATTTTTTCTCTTTATATATATATATTTTCTTTCTTCTTCTCTTCTTATCTTGTACTTCTTATACGAGTGTGAGCATTTTAAGTTTCATGATTTTGAAAGGTTTTTAGAATCGGATTGATGATTGAACCAATCATGTCACCAGTTATTAATTTAATTGATTTGTCTGGTTTGATCAAATGAATTATTAAAAGTTAATAATTTTTTTAAAAAATAAAGCTAATTGGTTAAATCAATTTGTACCGGTTTACAGACCAATGAGTTCCCTCCCTATCTCTAGAGCGGTATTCCTATCTGTTCTTAGTCTAATTGATCTGATTGAGTTTAATTTAATCAATGAAAGACTATCCATTAAGTTGGGCAAGCAAACAGTAAAATTTAATTACTAATTTATAGGATAAATTTTTTTAAACAAACTTAATAATTTGACTAATGGTTGTCCTAACCAAATTACCAAATTGAAAATTGAGAAAAAACAAAAGCATAAAAAAGTTAATATTAGGGAAAATATATAATTTAATTAATAATTTAATATCAAAATGGGAAAAAATATATAATTTAATTAACAATTTGTGGGTTAAGATAAATACAACATGGTTTTGAAACTACAGCTTTATATGGACAAAACAAATGAGCCAAATGTCTTGAATTTGGTATCAAGAATGAGTATGAAAAGGCATATTCTGCAAGGTATGAAGAAGAATAGAAGAAGACGAACTTGATGATGGCCAAATGAAATTATCATTGAAGAACAGGCATAAGAATTGCAATTCGAACTGAAGCATTTTCAGCAACTTAACCAATTCACATTTGTAAGCAATTAATTTGTAGTTAATGAAGTAATGGCTACCTTATCAATGGCCAAGGAGTCGAGAAGCGCAACAACTTCATCGGCAAGGTCATTGAAGTTAGCTTTTTCGGGCTCCGGTGGGTGGTCGGAGAGTCCATAGCCCCTGCAATCAAAAGCAACTGCTCGGAAGCCACCATTAGCGACGGCAATCATCTGGTGCCTCCATGAATACCAAATTTCCGGGAAGCCATGTAGGAAAAGCACCACCTTAGGACCTGCACAACACCATTAATTATCCCATTATTTCCTATCAACCTTTTATATATATGTAAATAATATAGTTGACTTCAAACCTGTTCCAATCTGAGCCACATGAAGCTTTAATCCTTTCACTTGTACATGGCTGTGCTGAATCTTTTCCATTGTTTAATCAGAGGAAACTAACCGAGAAAGGGAACAAAGAGATGATGGGATGGGAATTGGGATGAGATTATTGGACTTCACAAAGAGTGATGATGGTGTCCTTTTAACAGCTCACCACAAAGAGTGATGATGGTGTCCTTTTAACAGCTCACCACAAAGCGTGATGATGGTGTCCTTTTAACAACTCACTACAAGGTATAACTAATACAAGGACGTATCTTGGCTATTTTACTAAACTAATCTAAAAAATTTTGATATATATAAAAATGACTCAAGTTAAAAAAAATTACTAAAATGATCTAAAATAAACAGTAAAATGATGTTTTGGGACATCATACCTGAGTTTTTTTTTTTTAAAATTGTATCATACTAGTATATAAAAATACCGTTATTTAAAAAAAATTTTGGTGCAGGCCTGTAGATGGCCGGCACCAATACAATTTTCGTGTCCCGATGCAAAAATTTTTAATTTTGGCCTTCTAATGGTCGGCACCAGACTTTAAAAAAAAATTAGGTGCTGGCCTGTAGATGGCCGACACCAGTACTTTTTTCGTGTTCCGATTCAATTTTTTTAACTTTTGGCCTTCTAATTGTCGGCACCAGACTTAAAAAAAAAATTTGGCCTTGTAATGGCCTGCACTAGACTGTAAAAAAAAAAAATGGTTCTGGCCTTTAAATGGTCGGTACCACACTGTAAAAAAATATAAAAAAAAAATTGGTTACTGGCTTGTAGATGGCCAACACCAGTACTTTTTTCGTGTCCTGATGTAAATTTTTTTACTTTTGGCCCTCTAATGGTTGGCACCAGACTTAAAAAAAAAAATTTGGTGTTGGCCTGTAGATGTCCGGCACCAGAGTGAAAAAAATTTAGTGCTGGCAATTAGATGGCACCATACTGTAAAAAAAATTGTTCCGGCCTTGTTATTGCCGGCACTAGACTGTAAATATTTTTTTTTGTTCTGGCCTTTGAATGACCAGCACCACACTGTAAAAAAAAATTGGGTGTTGGCCTGTAGATGGCCGACACTAGTATTTTTTTGTGTCCCAACGTAATTATTTTTTACTTTTGGCCTTCTAATGGTCGGCATCAGACTATAAAAAAATTTAAAAAATTTTATTTGGGTGCTGAGTTGTAGATGGTCGGCTCCAAATTTATGAGATATATAGGTATTTTATCCTCCAATTGAGTTTTTCTTTGCTTTTTGTTTGTTTTTTTAGTTGATCTGTTAGTTTTTTCTTTGTTGAGAAAGATGCAAAAATTTTTGAAGATGAATTCTAAATTCTGTTTGTTTATGTTCATTTCGATGGAGAAATGATAAACATAACTGAAGAAGGCTGTGTATTTCAAAGTTAGAAAAAAATAGGAATGAGATTCAACAAGCGGGTTGCGCTAGCAGATTTAAAACGAAAAATCAATACAAAGATAGCAACCCGTTGCGGAAAGCAAATGCTGAGACTGTTTTACAAATTTTCGATTTCAACTGATCCGCTCAAGTTCTCAGAAATGGAGCTTGAAGATGATGATGATCTAGGGACAATGATAGCAATTTATTGCACCCCTAAGATAGAAAATCCCAGTCCAGTTGAGTTGTTCGTGGAGATAGGTGAACCGGATCCCATTCAAGTTGTAAATCCAGCAAGCCAGCGCTCTAGAATTGATTTTGATCTTAATGTCTCCTGGGAAGATCAGTCGGGTTTTGGACGGTCAATGTGAACTTTCGAAAATCTAAACACCGGTAAATGTTCGTATAACATTCCAAACTCGTGTCCTCATCTAGAGATCCATCCGGAGGTGCTGACCACTATAGAAAATGGTGATGAATGGTCCGATAATGATGATCAGTCCCACCATGATCCCAACGACGATTTTAGTGACCCCGATTTAGATGATATCCCCAAAGACATAGACAAGGAAGGGTTGGTAGAAGGTGAAAATGTAAACCTCCATTTAGCCGGGAATACAGGCCTTAGCATAATTTTAAGAAATAATCCAGGGTTCTTCATGACCAACGTGGATCCTGATGCGGCTCTTGCACACGAGTTCCCAAAATATACAAATATTGTGCCAGCTCACTTACTTGATGATGAATTGGGCGATGAAGAGTTGTTTGTAGGACAACAATTTGATAACAAAAAAGACTGTTTACATGCTATAAAACAACTTAACTTGAAGTTAGGTGTGGATTATAAAGTAACAAAGTCGACGCAGTCTTTGTACGTAGGAGAATGTTAGAAAGCGTTAAGTAGTTGTAAATGGCGTGTTCGAGCCATATTAATGCAGCGATACAGATGTGGATGATAAGAAAACTAGAAGGTCTACACACATGCACGTCCGCTCGTATGTCGCAAGACCATGAAAAGTTAGATGCAAAAACTATATACAACTACATCATCCTTTTGGTGAAAGAGTCGCCCACCATTCAGGTATCAGTCCTTATTGTGAACATGCAAGCTCGATTTAAGTATAAAGTGTTGTACCAAAAGGCATGGTGGGCAAAGAAAATGGCGATGCGAGAGTTGTATGGTGACTGGGATGTGTCACAAAACGAGCTTCAAGGGTGGATAACCGGGATACAGGAGTATGTTGCCTGGGACAGTTACTGATTTATAAACATTGTCGTAGAAAGGCCCAGACGGGGAGATACAATCGGGAAACGAGTTTATCATTGATTGTTTTAGATGTTCGAGCCATGTGTTAGGGCCTTCCCTCACTGCAAGCCGATGGTGCAGGTGGACGGGACATGGTTGTACGGTAAATACAATCAAATACTCTAATCGCTTTTGTAATCGTGGAGCGTGAGTACTTCAAGTCTTGGAAATTTTTCCTCAGAAATCTACGGAGGCACGTTATCAAAGAAGACAACATTTGCCTTATATCAGATAGATCTAAGGGATTACTTACTGTGATAAGGCGATCGGGGGTTCTGTGAAGGTCTGTTTATTGCATTTGACACATCGCGGCAAACTTCCACTAAGATTATAAGAATAAAAATTGGAAAAAAGAGCTTGTGAACATGGGTAAAATTTTTTTTTGTATTTATTTAAAAAAATAATTATGGAATTTGTTGTTTTTAAAATGATGATTTCGAGTTAAATATGCAGCTCATGAGTTAGAACCCCGAAGATTCAGGCAGAGGTTCGCGAGGCTTGAATCTTAGATGTTATCTTTACTAATAGATTTTCGGACATGGTTTGCTAGCATGGAGAACTAGCAATAGACTCAAAGTTACAATGAGGGGTTTCAGTATGGGCAAATGACGACCAACCTGGTAGAGGCAGTTAACTCTGTATTGAGGCGCACACATCATCTGTCGATTTCTGCTGTTTTCTCTGCAACATTCTATAGGTTGGCCATATTGATGCCTCGGATGAGATTGAGACAAGCTAAGCAGATCGAGGCTGGGCACGTGTACGATGAGGGCATCCGAAAGGCCATGGCGGTAAATAGTTGAAGGGCACAAACAATGAACGCATAATTGTATTCATGCAACTTGGAGACTTTTCGAGTACAATAGTACCTCGGTCGTCGTTCGGGTCTTCCACCTAGGTCATACACAGTTAATCTGCGTAACAGGCGATACGAGTGCGGGACATTTCAAACTCTTCGATATTCGTGTGTGCATGTTCATACAGCGTGTGCGATAGCAAATTTAAATGTTGAAAAATTCATAAACGAGATCTACACGTTGCAACACACATTGCGTATATGGGGGAACTAATTTCCTGTAATGCTCGATGTCTCAAATTCAGAAGTTCCACAGCCTACTTTCGAGATGGTGTCTGATCGTAGTCTCCGTAGACATCCTAAAGGTCGACCACAATCGACGAGAATTCGAAATGACATGGATGTCAGAGAGATAGGAAAACCCAAACTGTGCACTGTGTGTCAAACATCCGGATACAACTGATCAACATGTCCACATTGCGTCTATGTTTTCGGTCAATCGTCTCGTAATGCCGGACTCGAAGATAACGAATGATATATTATTGAGTGCATGTTCTTGTAAAAACATTGTAAAAATATGAAAAATTAGATAAATAATATACTTTATTCAAATTACACACTTGATTAGATGAAATGAGAAAAAAATAAATTTAAATGAAATAAAAAAATTAAATTAAAATGAAAAGAAAGATAATTTAAATGAAATGAAATATAATTTATAACGAATATGAAATGAAATGAAATGGGAATTCAAATTAAATGAAATTGAAATTGAAATTGGAATTAAATGAAAAAAAAAGTGACATGACTTTAAGCTAGGACTATGTCAGGCCTGTGCCAACCTAAAAAAGAAAATGGGCTGGCAATGGTCAGCCATTGAAATAATAGAAAAAGAAAAAAAAAATGGTGAAATGACATGACATGAAATTCAAATGTTAAATATGCTAAAATAGCCAATATAAATAATAAAAATAAAATGAAAAAAAAAGGGAAAAAAGGAAGTTTAAATGACTTCTAATTAGTTAGGGTTTGTTTTTTAATTTTTTTAATTAAAATAAGATAAATGGAATTGAAATGAAAAATAAATTATACTAGGAAAAGAAATAAATTTAAATGGAAAAAATTAATAGAATGAAATGTTAAATGAATATAAAATTTTAAATAATTAAATTTTAATGGAAAGATTGATAATTTAATGAAATGGAAATGTAAATAAAATTAAATCAAAATATAGAAGAAATGAAATTTAAATAAAAAAGAAAAAGAAACATTGAAAAGACAATTGATGTAGGCCTGTATCAGGCTTAGGTTTAAGCCTGTTAAGGCCAATTTGGCCTTCCGATGGCCGGCCACATCTATTTTTTTTTCAATTTTGCCCCTCACTTCAGCCACTATGGTCCCCACCTATAAATAGGTCACTCTGCCGGCAATTGACGACCACCAAGAACCGTCGACTATCGCCGACCACCACCGATCACTCCATGGATAAGATAAACGGTGACAACCACATTGCAGCCAATGTGCATAAGGTAAACGAGTCTCAAATTATTTCACTTAATTTTAAATATTCTTTAAAAATTCTTTTTTAAACGAGAAATATAACATTATATATTTACTATAAACGCAGAAAACATACTGAATTGTTAGACCCCGGTTGCATGATCCGGGTTATTTTCCCAATCGAAGAGTTTTACCATATTTGAATATCGCGGGTTTTGGGGTAGCCACGTACATTCAAATATCTGAGCTACGGGCCGATTTAATATCGGCCTTAGTTGAAAAATGGCGCCTAGAGACATATACATTCCATTTCCCGTATGGGGAGGTAACCATTACACTGCAAGATGTAGCAGTCCAACTAGGGTTGTCTATAAACGGAAAAGTAGTGACCAAGCTTGGAAGACTACCCGACCCGTGGGGCACTTGCGAGCGGTTACTTGGAAGGGTGCCCCTTAACGACGAGGAAGGATAATTAACCAATATTAAATTTACATGGTTAAAAGAAAACTTCCAGCATCTTCCGAGTAGTCCAACGCAGATGGACATTATCTACGCTGCAAAAGCTTTCATTCTTCAACTTATAGGTGGGATACTATTGCCGGATGTCAATCAAAATAAAGTCCCAATAATGTATCTCCCCTTGTTAGAGGATCTCGAGCTTACCGGAAAATTTAGTTGGGGCTATGCAGTGTTGGCATACTTTTACCGTGAGCTTTATTGAGCGACAAAGCCATATATGAAAACAATGAGCGGCTGCTGCCTTCTACTACAGTCTTGGGCACTATACCAAATGCCATTTTTGGCATCAGTGAGCCACCAACCGTATGTACTCGTTAATAGGTAAATATATAGTTCAATTTTGCCATCTATTTTTAAATTGTATAGTATAGTATACTCTTTTTTTGCATGGAAAAAATAATCTAATATATTTATTTATTTATTTAGATGGGAAATTGTACCGAGAATCGAACGATTGTTCACAGTACCTATGTACCGAATGATGATAGAGTCTCATTCCGGGGATGGCATAAACTACAATTCTGAATATTTATTTTTTTAAATACAATTATTACACAAGAAAATATTAAATAATAACGTGTTGTCTATATTATGCAGTTTATATGAATGCCATATATTGAGGAAGATATCGCGGCGCTCATAATAGCATGGATTATTGAGCAGCAATAGCTATTCTTGTCAAATGTGCCGTTGATTAATTTCCATATAGTGGAGTGGCACAATAGAAGTCGAGTTTTGAGGCAGTTCGATTGTGCACGACCTATCCCGAACCCTCCTGTCGACATTAGTGAAGTTCACGGAATGGACAAAAATGGTTTGAGTCGGGACGCTTTAAATTGGGTACAAAAACATGAACCGTATATCTTTCTATGGAATGATTGACATTCGAGGCGCCTTCCATTGTATGTATTAGAGGGAAGGTTTCATCTACGCGCAAGTATGTATCATGGTATATGGCACACGAGAAACCCTTTATATACCAAGGTCGTTACATGTTGATTCAAAGAGACGCACAATTGAAATCTTCTCGATCGCAACAAAGGAATGCACGACCGTGCCATAACCGAGCTCCACCATTCGGGAACATCGAATCCAATACTGTCTCGAACCCTGATCTCGAGCCTCAATATAAAGTATCTAGCTCATCATCACACTACCTGGATCCGGATCCGCTGCAAGAAATTCTTCCATCGTTCGAGGATATTTTTGGTGACGACCTCGAGCCTCAACATTCGACACAGTCTGGATCATCCTCATACCACTCGGAGCTCGATCTCGAAGCACGTACACCCACCATTGAGGATATTTTTCCATCGGCACCTCCGGTCACGCAATACCCATTAACTCCCGATTATGGTGTATATGATTATTTTACTTTTCTAAGTACAACGGATGGGACACCAGAGGCCAGACCGAACAATTATCAAACACCTCAGCAAGGTGAACGGCATCGCCGACGGAGGCGTCCGGACCATTACACGCCAGCGCTAGGGACGTCGCTGAGATCACGATAATTTTAATTTTTATTTATAAATATTTACTTTATTTTGTAATTATTCTATTTTTAATATTAGTTTAATTTCTCTAAATTAATTATTTGTTTTAATAAATGAGTTTGAAATATTTAATTTAATTTAAAAATATAATTCGAATAAGTAATAGAAATTGACAAATTAAATTTACAGACACAATAAAATACAAACATTCTAAAATATTACTACAAAAAATATAAAATTCAAAAAAGGCCATTATACATTAAATTAAATTTAAACACCCAACAAACTACAAACATATTGGTAAAATTAATACACGAAAATTTTAAATTCAAACTACATATAATACAGACTAAGTTAAATTTACAGATACAAAAAAATACAAACATTCAAAGAAATTAATACACGAAAATATAAAAAATGAAACCTTAAATCCTAAACAACTACATTAAATTTACATATATAAAAAAAATACAAACATTCTAATCAGGTCTACGTTGAATCGTCTTCTACTTGAATCAGGTTTACGTTAAATCCTAATAAATTCCCACAGTTTTTTCACAATTAATAGTCTTCTGCTTGAATCAGGTCTATGTTATCTGTATAGGATAATTGGATAGCTGACACGGTCAACAAAATTAAAAAGAAACAGAAAACCAAGGGAAAATATAACTTCCTAAAAGCTCTAGACCATTTCTTCTTCCATTGTCGCCTGAGATACCTTTCTATGGGGACGCTATTGTACTATAGATAATGTCTATCTGCGTTAGACATCTTGATTACCTATCTAAGGTGCAAAAAGTTATCCAACCCTTAACAACATAACCTTTAGGGTGGACATAATAGTATATAATTCAACTCCGTTAAAACATGACAGTATATAATTCAACCCTGAAATTCGGTTGTACACTACAAAAAACTCCCATATACAATCCACTATAAAAAAACTTCCTTATACAATCCACTAAAAAGAACTCATTTGATGATAGACTAAAAAACACTCTCATTTTTCTTCTTCTCTCAATTTTTTTTTCTTATCCATTTACACTATCAGAACCCAAACCACTCACTATATGTATAAGTTTTGGTGCCAGCCATCTACAGGCTAGCACCCCAATTTTTTTTTTAAGTCTGGTGCTGGCTATTAGAAGGCCAAAAGTAAAAAAAATTGCATCGAGACACGAAAAAAGTACTGGTGCCGGCTATCTACAGGCCACCATCCAATTTTTTTTATAGTGTGGTGCCAACCATTCAAAGGCCAGAATCAAAAAATATATATATTTTTTTACAGTTTGGTGTCGGTAATTAGAAGGCCAAAAGTAAAAAAAATTGCATCGGGACACGAAAAAAGTACTGGTGCTGACCATCTACAGGCCAGCACTCAATTTTTTTTTACAGTGTGGTGCTGACCATTCAAAGGCCAGAACCAAATTTTATTTTTTTTACAATCTGGTGTCGGCCATTACAAGGCCAGAACAATTTTTTTTTAAGTTTGGTGCCGGCCATTAGAAGGCCAAAATTAAAAAATTTTGCATCGGGACATGAAAATTGTACTGGTGCCGACCATCCACGAGGCCAGCACTAAATTTTTTTTTTACAGTGTGGTGCCGCCCATTCAAAGGTCAGAACCATTTTTTTAAAATACTGGTATTTTTATATACCAGTATGATACGATTTAAAAAAAAAATACCTTAGTGCTGGCCATTGCGTTCCCAAAGTCAAAAAAATTAATTTTTTAAAGCCTGACACAATCATCAGGTAATCATGGGGGCAAAATACAAGGTGGTGCTGGCCAATGATGTCTTAAAACCCCATTTTACTGTTCATTTTAGGTCATTTTGGTGATTGTATTTTGAACTTGGGTTATTTTTGTATATATCAAAATTTTTAGGGTTAGTTTGGTAAAATAGCCACGTATCTTGCACATGGGAAAGCTGGAAAATTTTTTGTGTTGAAATTAAGTGATATTTTTACGAGAGTTAAAATATAATTTCATAATTTTATTAGCTTATATCTTTACAAATTTAAAAAACTTAAATTAAAATTTTAGCATTTTAAAGATTAAAGTATAATTTTATCATTTACTAAATTAAAATCGTACAAAAGTTAAAGTGCTAAAAATTAAATTTTACATTTTAGGGGGTCGAGGCTTTACAAGGTTCTCTTGGTGTTATCCTTGATAGTAAACATAATTTTGAGGACTGAATTGGTAATTGAACCAATCAAATCACCAATTCTTTTTTAGAAGGGATCAATTAGTTTAATCAGTTCAAAACCAATTCAATTATAAAATAATATTATTTATTTTTTAAGATTAAAAATATTTTAAAATAAAATTAAAAAAAATAGTGAGAAAACTTTGAAAAGTCAATTCATGCATGAGAAATAAATATAAAATATATTTATTTATTCTCTTCATATCTTTACATATCTAATAAAATATTATTTATCTTCTTTTCAAATCTTTCTATATCTCTTATTTCTCTGTCAATTAAATCTATCAATGTCCTCAAAAGTTAAAGACTCAATTATATTATGTAAGTCTTCAATTGAATCGAATCGAATAATTTTTTTTTAAATTAATCGAGTTGATAAATCATATTTATTATCATAATTCGATTAAAATTTTCTCAAATCGAATCGAGCGAAATTAAATTCGAATTGAATATATTTGTTCAAATTAAATTATTTGTTTAGAAAATGAAATACAGGAAAAAATCTCATAAGGGATGTTTTTTGGGAGGTCATTATGATGGTATTTCTCATATTTGAATCTTGAAACTAAAAATTTAAAATCTCAAAAAAAAAATCAAGTTGATTCGATTAACTCAATTCGAATAATTCGAAGTTCGAGTTTTTTTTTTTTCGAATCGAATCGAATTTTGCTTACTAGACTCAACCAATTAAATTTTTATCGTTTAAATTTTTTCTATGTCATCATTACATGTAGGCAAAATAACCAAATCCTATAGTATTTTTTTAGGGTAAATTACACTAACAGTCACTCAACTTTGAGGTAACTGACAAAACATTCACGCAGGTTTCAATTCAGTCACTCAACTTTCGAAAAAATAACAAAATAGTCACTAATGTTATCGAAAAGTGACAAATCAGTCACTCATTAACATTTTTCGTTACAAACCTAATGGGACAGGTGACGTGGCCAATTAACTTGCCACGTTGGACAAGGCAAAGTAGTGACTATTTTTTCATCCTTTTTTCGTTTTTAATAAATGGTCCAATTTTTTTTTTTTTACTTTTCTCATAAATGACCCAATATGTTTATACTTCTTCTTCTCCATCCCAAGAATCTTGCTGTCGATGCCTCTGCCACAACCATTTTTTGTGTCACCATTGTTGACCTCGAAACCACTACCACCTTATTTCAATCATCCAATCATCCATTCAACAATCAACAATCTAGATCAAAAGATGTTTGGAAAGCACATAAGAAGAGCTCACCTTGTTCAGGCCTTGAAGAAAAAATGGTTCCTGCCAGAGAAAAGAAGAACTGAGGAATGAGAAATGATGGAGAAATTCAACTGGGTTGAACTTGTTGAAAGGGAACTCAAGATTGAGCAAGTTGTTGGCATCGAGAGATTCATGCGAAGCAACGAAGGCAGAGTTGTTGGCATCGTGGAATTGATCAAGAAAGAAAGAGTTAGGGGAAGAGTAAAGGAAAGTTGGGAGAAGGGATTGTTTGGAAGAATCTGAAAGCAAAGCCATTGCTGCAAAATTTGAGGAAAAAAAACATGTTGAAACTTTACCCATCTATATGACCATTTACCCATCTATTTGAGAACAAAAAACATGTCAAAAATTTGAGAAATCAAAATACCCTAATCTACCATCTTCACTGTCAGATATAGATGAAATTTTGGCCACCACTTCTCTTCTGTGGGGCTTTCTTCTCCTCTATAGATGAAATTAAAATTTGAGAAACCCAAATGAGATTTTGAATTGATGGATTCTAGGGATTTAAAAGTGGGTTTAAGGAGCTTTGAAGGTAATGGTGATACGCCATTGGTAATGAGTGGAGCTTTGGAAATTTCTTTTCTTCTTCTCCTCTTCCTTCTTCTTCTTCTTTGCTTCTTTTTTTCTTTTACTGTCCAGCTCAATTGGGGTTTTAAATTGGGGTCATTTACACAGTAGGATGCCATGTCACTTTTCTGTTACGTCTATAATAGAAAATGGTTAAAATGATTGTTTTGTTATTTTTCGAAAGTTGAGTGATTGAATTGAAACCCGGGTGACTGTTTTGTTAGCTACCCCAAAGTTGAGTAACTGTTGGTGTAATTTACCCTTTTTTTTAACCCCAGCATTTTTTTGATCAATTTCTTGAAAGGTGTTTTAAAACTTCATTTTATTTCAATTTTTTTTTTACAATTATCTATGATCATCTTTTATACTAATTTCATAAGTGAAATGCTTTGATGAAGTGTTCACTAATATTTCTATCTATGATCAAGTGTTTTTGCAATCAACATTGAAGATTTTAATTCTTAAGGCCATGATGAGTGAGTTCTGATGATATATGTAGAACTCATTTAAAGCCTATATTTAGGAAAGGAAACATTTCTTCAATTGCATATGATTGTGTAGAGAATTATGTTCGGAGATTGAATTATTGAAAAAGAGAAAGGATATGGAAAACAAGAGACGAGATTAAATATGGAGATTTTTTATTTTTCAAAATTCGGGTATAATTGTTAACATTGCCAAATTCATTTTGTTGAATTTGTTAATGTGACATTTTTGAAATAAAAAAAAACTCACTTGCTAACCATATAATTAAAAAATGACTTTGTAATTAACTTGAATTTAACAAAAATGATTTAATAGTGTTAAACCGTTGGACCTGAATTTTGAAATCTAATAGTAAAGGGACTAAATTTCATAAAATAAAAGTAAAGGAACTAAACTCCTAATCTTTAAAAAATATAGTGTCGTATGGTACATTTTAACATTTCTTTAATTATTTTTTCATTTTCTTTTTGTGTTGGACTCAAAATAATTTTGAGCTTCTTGAAAATTGGGCCAATTAGGCTTCTTTTCCAGCTTGGCTCAACATAGAGAAGCCCATTAAAAAAAAAACATATTCAACCAATTTTTTACAAGTTTTCCCCGTTCAAAGTTCTACCACGATTTTTCTCGTTTCCCAATCTAAATAATTTTTTACTAGTGTTCGAACTAGCTACTCAACTAGTTTTCGGTCTAATCGATCTAGTCGATCAATCCAGTTCAAACAATTTTTGTGGTAAGTCATATTGTACTATCTGTAATGACCTGAAAGTCAATGGTATTGGAAAGTGTGGTTTCGAGACTTTGTTTCTGTAAACCAGAGTCATAAATATTTACAAAGCTTTGTTAAGAGTGAACTGAATTTTGGATAGGTAATTTTGTCGAAATAGTGTTTAATCAGAGTACAGGGACTAAATCGCGTAAGTGATTAAAGTAAGAATTATTAATAAATTACAATTAAAATTTAATATATAAGACTTATAAAATAAATAAACCATTATATAAGAATATATATGCGGCCGGTTAAAACTTAGTGTTATATTATAAATTTTAGTTAAATTAAAAAAATAGTAATAAAATAAAAACAAATGAAATTAAAAGAAATTTAAAAGATGATATTAGTGGATTGAAAGAGAAACATTATTCTCTTTTCATCCAAAATATTTTAAAGCAAAATAAAAAAAGGAGAGGACGCACGACTAGGTTTTCAAAGTTTCAAACTTTAAATTGGTTAGTTCAATTTAGTAATTTTCTTGTAATTTTTTTGTTTATAGAATCCCGGTACTTCGAACTAGTTGACCCATGTCAAAATTTTTAGAACTGTTAAAGATTTAAGATGTTACCATTGTTGAATATTTGGGGTTCGAGGTGTTATTTTGATAAATTTTAAGTTTAGAATTGATAAAGGACTAGATTGTAAAGTCTATTATTAAATTTGTGCAATAGGGGTTAAAATGCACAAATTTTAAATTTGGTGGTAGAAATGTGAAATAAGAAGTTAAATTATTCCTAGAGTGAAAATGGTATAAAATTTGAGGTTAAATGTGAAAGTTATGTTAGTCCCCATTTTAGGGACTAAATCGAATAAAATTTAAAAGTTGCATAAATAAGAAATTGAATGTGAAATTGGCTTTGTATTGATAATTTATTATTTTTGTTTTAATCCATAGCTAACATCGACCTGAATTCCTCGAAAAAGAAAGGAAAAGACAAAGTTGTCAACGAATAACTTGGAGTTTATGGTTTGTATTTCTATAATCTGAACTAACTTGTAATTGTTGCATTTTGATTTGGTTATGCATGGTAAGAATATAAGGTGAGGTTCCTTATTCAATTGATTTGAATTGATTGATGATTATAGGGACTAAATTGATTATATATAAAAAAGCATGCGTATTGTAATACCTCGAAAATTACTACAGTAAGAAAGTAAGATATTATCCTTGAGATAGTAAAGTAAGGAAATAAAGTGACAAAAAGGGAAATTTTGAGTTATGTCAATATTGGGAAGTATATTATGATATATTAATTCAAGAAAGGACTAAATAGCAAAAGTAAAAAAAAGTTTTATGGCTCAAGAGTAAATACTCAAAATTTTAGGGGTTAAAGTGTAAATATGAAAATTTTAAAGGACCAATAGTACAAATATTTTAAGGGTGGAATGATCTAGAAACTAAGGAAAATGGATGAATTAGGACCAAATTGAATAGGAGAAGAATTATAAGGGACTAAATCGTAACTTTACCAAATTAAGTGATGACTCAATGATAGAATTTTAAAAGATCATAAAGGGCAAAATGGTCAATTAGAAAGAGAGAGAACTCTAGAAGACAATGATGATATTAGGATATTTTGATGATATTTTATAATTATTTAATTAGATAAATACTATTTTATTAATATTTTAATGAGATATTTTATTATTTTATTTAGTATATAAGGAAAGAAAGATCCATGCACCCACGTGAGAAGAGAAGAGAAGAAATAAATTTTCTTTTCTTTACAATTTGGTTCTTTTACCAAAAATTTACCATTTTCACTTAGAAATCAAAAGAATTTTCATAGCTACCAATAGAGTAAAATAATAAGGAGACTATGGGGAGCTAGAATGTCAAGTCAGATTCAAGAAATAGAAGTTGGAGGAGAAAGAAAATCAAGTTAAAGATTGAAATCAATAGAACAAGGTAAGAACATCAAGATTTTAATATATTTTTAAGTTTGATATTATTGAAAAAGCATGAAAATGATGTAAAGTAGAATTTTCTTATATCAGGCTCTATGTTCTTGATATGTCAGTGAAGGGAAATAATAGGAAGTGATGGGAAATATTGTAGAGAAAGGAAAGGAGGGTGTTATAAACTTGGCTATTAACATTTTGCACTAAAATAGTTTTAGACAGCAGCAGTAGTCTGACTTTGAAAATTCACCAAAAATTGTAGAAATTGAATTAGAGGTTAACTAAAGTATTACATATAAGAAACTGTGTAAGTAAAAGAGTTTCATATTATGAGATATATGAATTTTTGTGAGACAAGGTCAGATTGATTTCGGGTTCCCTTGTTTTGACTTTGGAAAATAATCAAAAATTGTAAATAAATAATTAAGAGTTTAAATTTATATGTTTAAATTTTTAATGAGTCTATTTTCAAGAAACAAACAGAGACATCATCCAAACCTCGTACTAAGAGATAATTAATTTTTAGTAAAGAAAGACAAAGATGTCAAACAGCAGAACATGATAAATTTGAAGATTTTACTGTACTTATTGGCTAAATTATAAATTTTGAAATTTTTATGGTAGAAATATATTTGAGTCTAGTTTCAAAAACATCAAGCAGATCTTAATTTAGAATTTTGTAGCTCAAAATATAAATAATTTAGTGACTATGACTCAAGTTGACAACTTTGATATGAACATATAAGTAATAGTGGAATTATAGATAATGTTACATATAAGCATGTTATATACATTAAGGATGTGGAATTTAGAGGAGGAGGAGGAAAATAAATATGAATATTCAACTAGCATGGGTTTACATTAAAAATGGCTAATTTGGATGTTTTAGGCTCATGGATTAAATTGAATAAAAGTAAAATTTTAGGGGCAATTTTGTAAAAATGTCTAAATAACCAAATTGCATGAAATGAATTGTTTTATTGTCTAAATTAATATATTGAAAGAAATTATTAATATCAAGTAGGCTTAAAGTTTTAATTTTGTTGTATGATGATATTATAAAGTGATTTTGTTAAATATTGATGTTAGGATCAAATTGTGAACATGGTTAAAATATTAGGGTTGGTATTAAATTTCTATTTTATTATGGGTTTTATGATAGCCTAGAATATTTGGTTAAATTATTAATTGAGAAAAAATTAGTTGATTTGATAGATTAACTAGTTAAAGGACTAAATTGTAAAAGTTGTAAAAGCTGGGGTAATTGTGTAAATTCAAAAAATTGAAGGGTATAAATTTTGAAATTAATTGGAACTGAAATATATGCTAATGAATGAGTAATTTTATATTTAAAATCAAGATTTCGTAGATACTCGAGGAAAAGAAAAAATAGCAGAATAGTCGCTGAACTTCTGCAATTATTATAATTCAATTCAGGTAAGTTCGTATGGTTAAACTATAATGTTTATTTATTAAATTGATTAATGGTATTGTGTATTTATTCATATCTATTGCTGAAAATAAAATTATTATTAAATTATGAAATTGAATTAAATGTTCAAAATGAGTGGAACACGAGATTGAGTACAATCGTTCTGTGGCAAAGGATGAATTGACGGATAAGATCATAACTGGGTAATGGCACTATGAACATAAGACCATGGTTAGACCATGGTAGTGTTTATATGTAAGACCATAGCTGGGCTATGGCATTCTGGTGATAAGACCATAACTGAGTTATGACACTATGAACATAAGACCAGGGCAGTGTTTATATGTAAGACCATAGCTGGACTATGACATTCTGATGATAAGACCATAACTGGGTTATGGCACTATGAATGTAAAGGATGAATTGACGGAAAATGTAAATGATTAATTGACGGAAAATGTAAATGATGAATTGTCAATAAATTACCCAAGTAAACCGAGGTTTAGCATTTGTTGCAAACTTTCGTGTTTACTTTCCGTTTAGCTCTCATGAGCTTCTGTTCAGCCTTCGGGCTTCTGAAAACGATGTACTCATATCCATAAGTCGTTCCTCAAATGATAAGTTATCGAGAGTTGCCTTAGATGATATATGAAGAAACAGTAAAAGATGATATGTATCATGAAATGTGTATATATATATATATATTAATATACTGATATGTGATACATGAAAATTATGTAAGTTGAGACGAGTATAAATTCAAGTGTGACATGTTGAGATAATAATGTTATTGATGTTGAAATTATATGAAATATGTTCAAGTACGCTAATAAGTGTTGTTGTTTGATGCTTAAGCAAATGCCAAATTACTGGTTGAATGGTAATACGTTTAATTATAAGGTGTATTGAAATAGTAAGTGCTCAAATGGAAATATGCTTGTGCTCATGAAAGAGTGGTAAGGTTTAAGTTATGTAATTTCTTATGAAATGAGTTATCATGTGATTAATTCGAAAAAGGTGTATGTTTAAATGCACTAACTTGTAGCTATGGTTGAATGATATGCTTATAATTGGTGTGTTTTGCATATGGAATGAGTGTGGAAGGTAAAGAAACGCAAATGAAAATAAAGAAATTTTGGAAGAGTTAAAGTTGTTTAAAATTCCTACTATGTTAGGAATAATATATATATATATATATATATATAGTGATACTGTAGATTTATTCACTTAGTGAGCTATTAAATAAAACTTCATGAGCATTGTGGTATCAATATTGGATTATTCTTGATATGTTTAAATTTCATATTTGAATAGAAGTATTATGATTAAAGTTATACGACCTTACTAATCATTCATTGTTTATGCATGTGTTTTCCTTTACTTTTCAGATTATCGGAAGCTTGATTGGGTTGGAAGCTTGTCGAAGTTGTATCACATTTATCCATCGGTTCTATCGGTACTTTCAAATGTTTTGATTTTGGTTATAATGGCATGTATAGATTAACATAGAATTGGGTGAGAAATATGGCTTGTAAAATGGATAATTTTCGTCCACACGGGCGTGTGTCTCAATCGTGTGTGACACACGGCCAGGTGACACGACTGTGTGTCCCTTGTATCTTAAATTTGCACAAAACAGAATGCTCACACGGCCTAGCACACGGGTGTGTAACTTGGCCGTGTGACCCAAGTCAGTATACTCACACGGGCACGGACACAGGCTGAGACACGGCCATGTGACCCATGCAGTGTTGAAAATTTTAAATTTTTTCGAATTTTTTTTGAGTATTTGATTTAGTCCCTATTTGTTTCTAATATGTAATTTGAGCCTTGATGGCTCGTTTAAGGGACAATATGCATGATTTTGATTGGTTTCTAATATGAATTCTAGATGAAATGAAATGTCTGATAATTAATTTGTAAACTCTGGTAATGCTCCGTAACCCTATTCCGGTGACAGATTCGGGTTAGGGGTGTTACACGTATATTTATATAAATATGGAAATTGAATACAAAATGAGACGTTTGATGCTGCCATATGTTTGAATGAATGAGTTCATGATTAAATTGATGTGAATTGAGTTATTAAATGATATTGAAAAATGAATTGAATACCTATTAACTATTCGGGCAGAGTCATATATAGTTAGCATGTCATAAGATAGAAAGAGTTCAGGGTTACTTCGACTACGAGTCGATGAGGCACTAGGTGCCAATTTGCTTCAGTTTAACCAATGAGACATTGGGTGTCAAACTTATTTATAGCGCAGGGTGCAACTACTTGCTTCGGATTTATCTCGTAAGGCACTGGGTGCCAAACTAGTGTGTTGGTTGGATTCGTGTATTCGTCCAAGTCCAAGTTGTGTTAATAGGGAAATAAATAGCGAAATCGAGATAATGATTTTGAAATGAAAATGCTATTGAAATAGAATGTTATGGAATGAAATGAAATGTGAAATGGAATATGAAATAGTGGATTGGACTATGAATATTGATTATATTTGTTAAATGAACACTTGAAATGAGAAATTGAGATGAAATGTGCCATTACATTAGTTGAATTTGCAAATGACTTTTGAAATGTGATTGTTTTGTCTTAATGTTGGTAAAATGAGCATATTGAGATTAATGACAATGTGAATTAGCCTATTGAGTTTACATATTACATATTATCTTTATCAAGTTTATGCATCATTATGAATTAGATTATGTTTTAAATGTTCGGATTATAGAAATACCACCGAGTTATACTCAGTGTATGGTTTTGTTTTTCATGCGCAAGTTTGGTACTTAAAGAATCAATCATCGACTCAGCATCCAGCAACAATCCCAAACTCAATTGTTGGTGAATTGTTCTTTTGGTCTTGTCATGTACCTAGGAATATTTTTATACTTATAATGGTCATTATATGTTTGGTTGGCATTTTGAAGGCTATGTATATATATATATATATGTATGCACGTGATGTTAATGGTATTGTTGTTGATGACTTGTTAGGTTCTTTTGTTTTATATTTAATGTTAAAATGGATGAGA
The DNA here is from genome assembly GCA_025698465.1 of Gossypium longicalyx. NCBI lineage: Eukaryota > Viridiplantae > Streptophyta > Magnoliopsida > Malvales > Malvaceae > Gossypium > Gossypium longicalyx. The sequence goes on along the minus strand of CM046998.1, from coordinate 5,807,683 downwards.
TAATATCATGGTATGCATTGTGTTTTGATTAATGCTTGGATGTGAATGATAAATGATATACTTTTAAGTTATGTTTAGGGATGTTTTGGTAAGTTACTGCTTAATGTTTGAGATTGATTAAATGGTTAATTGGTGCTTGAAAAGTTAATTATGAGTATATCATTTAGTAACCATTGAGGTTTTATTTGTATGCTCTTTTGGTTGTGTTAGAATGATGGAAATTGTTGAGGTGCCTTGAAGGCATATTGGTGCATTTATATATATCCATTTGGTTAGCTTTGAATTGTTGATTGAGGTGCCAATAGTGGCGTATTGGTTAGGCACTTAAGATGGTGATTATAAATGATGAAATTAGCTTGTTTTGATTGCTTTTGGAATGGTTGATTGTGTTTTAAAATGGATGACTTGTAGCTTAAATGAAGCATGTTAATTACAGGTACACATGGCCTGACACACGGTTTGGAGACACTGTCGTGTGGCTTGTGAATTTTGGTAATTTTTGTTGCACACGGTCTCAGAGAGTTACACAGTTTGGCCACACAACTTTGTTCTAAAGTCACATGGGCCATGCTATGTCATACGGTTTACCCATACGGTCGTGTGACCCCAATTTCACACGGCATTAGGTTGTTACACGGTTTGCTCACACGGCCATGTGACCCACCACACGGCCTCAACTCTTCCACACAGTCTTGAGACACACACCACCGTGTGTCCCCTATTTCCAATTTTTTTCCCAAATTTTTGTTTTTAATTTAAATCGATCCCTATTCATTTTCAAATTAAATTTTAGGCTTTTGTATACTCAATATTTACTTGAAATAGACTGAGTAATGTATTTATACATGCTTGTATGTGTTTATTTAATATTTATTTGATTTTTTCATTAATATATTGTATGAAATTGTTTGGTAATTGTTCGTAACATCTCATTACTTGAGTCTGGTGACTAGACCGAGTAAGGGATGTTATACTGTCAGAAAGAGAGTTTAGAGTTAAACCTTAAAGATCATTGTTAAGAGAGTAGCTTCAAAATGAACACTAAAAATATTAGTCTTTTTAAATTGTAAAATGGACATGGAGAAGATACATTTGTTATACAACTGATTATAAAAAAGATATAATGAATAAAGAAAAAGTTATGTATCATTATGCAACTTGTTATAAAAAGTTATAATGACAAATTTAACTCACAATGTTTAAATTTTTTATCAATTTGACCCTTTTTCTCTCTCTCAACCTTTCGATTTTGTCAAATTAGGCAAATTCTTTTACAATTTAAAGGCCCATTTTGAAATTGCACCAAATGTTGATGTGATAGTCACGTGACAGGCAAACTATGTTTCATTGTTGGTGTAGCACTAATATGTCTTATATGTCTCGTTACTAAATAATTTAAAATATAAGAATATAAGAATATAAGAATATATAAAATATGAAATATGAAATATGAAATATGAAATATAAAAGATTAATTGAATTCTTTAAAATTTTAAATTTAATCAAATTATAAACATTATTTTTTTTAAAAATACATTAAAATATGTTATAAAAATTTAAATTATAAAAAATAATTTTTGATTTTTTTAAATTTAAAATTTTAAAAAATGTTTCATATTTTTAAGAATGAGTTAATTGCACCAAACGCCCCCAAACTATGACTATCATTCTAAATTTGCCCCTGAACTTCAAAATGTTTTAATTACATCTCCAAACTATTGATGTTATATTGACCAAGTCCTTCCATCAATGAAACAATTAATTTAACCATTAAATGTCACATAAAAACTTATGTGATATAATTTAAAACAAAAATTTTAAAGGAAAGTAAATTGTTGCAATATAACTTTTAAAATTAAAAACTAAAAATAAAGTAAAATTGAAAAAAAGAGAGAGTGAACAATAGTTTCTGTAAAAGTTTCGAAAATTTCAAACCAATACTTTTACAACATCCATTTTTATTTAAAATTTTTATTTTAAATTATGTCACATAATTTAACGTCTCATTTAATGGTTAAATTAACGATTTTAGTAATAGAAGGGCCTTATTAATATAACATTGATAGTTTGAAGTTGTAATTAAAATGTTTTAAAATTTGAGTATCAATAAAAAATAAAAATTATAGTTTAAGGATGTTAGTGAAATTAACTCTTTACAAATTTTAAAAATACTATGAGCTAAAAGTTTTTACTCTTCATATTTTGAATGTTTTAATTGTTTTTTTTTATAAAATTTTAAGGATTTTTTTTATATAAATTGACTGACAAAGGAATCAAAGAGAAGATGAAGTGAGAATTGGGATGAGATTATCAGACTTCACAAAAGAATGGTGATGATGGTGTCCTTTTAACCACACACTACTAAAAAATATATTTCCTTTTAAGGGTAGGTTTGTATGGACGGTGTGTTTAATTGCGGTTTATGTAAAAACAACGGTGGCGACGAAATTAAATATTGTAGCAGTATTGTAGTGTGAAATAAAAAATAAGTTAAATGAATTGCATCGCATCGTACTCCACCGTCCATCCAAACCCATTCTAAGTCACATTATTGTTGAGAAGATAATCTCGAAACCAACACTAAAATTATTAATCTTTTTTTATTATAAAATGGACACGAAGAAGATATATTAGTCCCCAACAAAGAAAAAAAAAAAGGTCTTGTCCTGCTATAAGACCGATTGTAGAAAAGATAATGATAAATTTAACCTTTAAATTAAAAATTTTACATCATTATATAATTTGTTATAAAAAATAATAATAACAAATTTAACTCTTAACCTTTTAAGTTTTCTTTTATCAATTTAACCTTTACTCTCTTTTATTTTTTACTTTAATTGGCTCTTTTATCTTTTCATTTTGTTAAATTAAACAAATTCCTCTACAATTTAAAGGCCTAGTTAGAAATTGCATTAAATGTTGATGTGGCATTTAGCGTGATGGTTAACGTGTATTTCATTGACACTGAATTAATTAAATAAATATTTTTTAAATTGTAAAAACATTTATATTAATATAATTATAAGAATTAAATAAATTAAAAACAATAAACTTGAAAGAAAGAAAAAAGCCCTGGAGCCATTAAAAGTGTATATATATAGACAGGTGTCCATCAATGACACCATTTTGGGGATTTTTCTTTTTCATATATAGGTATAGATTATATATTTAAAATACTTATATTTATATAATTTTTTATAACTTAATAATTGTATTATATCAAATTTGACATTTTCATCCATTTGTATTCACATCATGTTCAATATTATTAGCTATGATAAAAGGAAAAAAAGGAAAATTGGTAACCTATATTCAGTAAAAAAATAGTATTTTATGAAATAAATGTAAAAATAAAAATAAATAATTAAAACGTTTTTAATTACTAAATTTGATTTTTTATGAGATAATGGTTTATTTGACCCTTTAACTTTATAAAAAATTTCATTTTAGCTCTCTAATTAATTTTTCATCTTTTTTAGCCCTTAAAACTTACATTTTTTTTGTCAAACCACCCCAAAATGGATAAAAAAATATAACATTTTTAACTTTGCTAACATAGCATACACATGGAAGACACGTCAATATTTAATTAATTTTTAAAATTTTTAAAAATTCAAAAAATAAATTTATTTAAAAGTATAAAATTATAAAAATATTTTTTTGAAATTTAAAAATTGGCACGTAACAATCCACGTGTATGCCACATTAGCAAAGTTAATAAATGTTAAATTTTTCATTCATTTTAGAGTAATTTGACAAAAAAATATATATTCAAGGAATAAAAAAGATGCTTGTATTTTTTCTATACATAAATTAATGGTTTATTTGAAATGTTTGCTGGATATATTTTTGGGACATTAAAATGGTTATATTAAGATTTCTTAAAAAAAAAACTAAAATAATTTATTCATAATATAAAGCATTTTATTCCTAAAATTAATATAGCAAATGAGATCCAAATACATATAAAGTTTAGAGAATAACAAGGTAAGTTGCCTTGGCATGGCATGGCATGGCTCATATCAATTAATGCTAATTTTTGGTGAGGAAAGAGAGGATGAGCTCATTCACCCGCTCCGGCAGTTGTTCTTGAATAAAGTGATTCCCTTCTGACATAAAAATGATGTCCAAATTAGGCATAAACTGCTTCACTATCCCTTTCCTAATGTAATCTTCCATTCCTGGGGATTTCATAACATAATCCTTCTCCCCCATTATCAGCAATGATGGAGCTATCACTTTCGGGTTGGTTATACCACAATCCAATTGCATGCACCTGCAAAGTCCATAAGTCCCAGATTAAGGGTTAGAAATGAAGAACTGTCTACCAAGTCGAAAGTTAAGGGTTCAAAAGGTTCATAGCTAGCCATTTTACCTGTAGGGAACTTGCAGTGCAGTTGGGAAACCAGAATTTTGATATAAAGTTGCATAGACATCAAGATCTTCCTCTGTGAACCATGGAGGCAATGGAGTTGATGGATCAACCAAGTCCATTATCTCCTCATTGTCGCCGGCTACTTGTAACTCACTTCTGCAGAAGAGAATGTAAATGTTTCTAACGACCGTCTTAACATCAAATCGGCCGAAATCTGCTTCAGCTCTTCCTGGTTCTGCCCATCTTATAACGTAGTAGCCTTTAGGGAGGAGATCAAATTGGACACCGAGAGGACCAGGAATGAGGAAAGGAACGCCTAGTGTTATGACACCTAACACCCTTTCAGGGTGGGTAACAGCTACCAAGAATGCAGGAAATGCTCCAAAGTCCTTCCCAACAAGAAAAGCCTACATGTTTCCTTATATGATTAAAGTTAATGTATAAATTACAACAAATAAGCCAAATGTCTTGTATTTGGTAAGAAGAATTGAGTATGAAAAGGCATATTCTGCAAGGCAAGAAGAACAATAGAAGAAGACAAACAAACAAGAAAAAAGAAGGGTTATTGAAGAAATGGTTACCTTATCAATGGCCAAGGAGTCGAGAAGGGCCACAACATCATCGGCAAGGTCATTGAAGTTAGCTCTTTCGGGCTCCGGTGGATGGTCGGAGAGTCCATAGCCCCTGAAATCAAAAAGCAACTGCTCGGTAGCCAGCATTAGCCATAGCAATCATCTGGTGCCTCCATGAGTACCAAATTTCCGGGAAGCCATGCAGGAAAAGCACCACCTTAGGACCTGCACAACACCATTAGTTATCCCATTATTTCCTATCAATACATATATATATTGAGTTCAAACCTGTTCCAGTCTGTGCCACATGAAGCTTTAATCCTCGCACTGGGACATGGATGTGCTGAATCTTTTCCATTGTTTAATCAAAGGAAACAGAGAGAAGATGTGGTAGGAATTGGATTGAGATTATTGGACTTCACAAAGAGTGATGATGATGTATATATCTGCTTTTTAAGTCACATTGTACTGTTGAATCTTGGACATTATTGTTGAGAGGTAATTATTAGGATGGTTTTGGATGGGTAGTGAAGTACAGTGCAGTGTATTTAATTTATTTTTTATCTCACGTTATAATATCATTACAATATTTAATTTTACTGTTATCGTTATTTTTACACTAATTATAAATAAATACACTACTCATCAAAATCCACCCTTACTCTTTGTAAAATTTACACGAAAAAGATATATCGGTTCCCAACACAAACAATAAAGTTCTGCTTACTATTAGACCGGTTATAGAAAAGAAGGTGACAAATTTAATCCCTTTAAGTAAAAGTTTTGATAATTCTTTGACGTCGTTTTCACATCATGTTGAATATTATTAGCTATGATAAAAGGGAAAAAAATGAAAATTGGTAAACTATATTCCATAAAAAATAATATTTTATTAATTAAATTCAAAAAATAAAAATAAAAATTAAAACGTTTCTAACGGAATAAATGGTAAACGTTGATATTTTATGGGATAATAATTTATTTGTCCTTCTAATTTTATAAAAGAATTATTTTAGTCTTTTATTTAAATTTTTATTTTTTTAGCACTTAAACTTATATTTTTATTTCAAATCACTCTAAAATGAATGAGAAAAGTTAATATTTTTAACTTTGCTAATGTGGCATACATCTGGATTATCATGTGGAAAACACATTAACATTTAATTTTTTAAATTTTAGTAATTCAAAAAAGAAATATAAAATTTATTTTTTTAAAATTAAAATTCATTAAATTTATTAAAATTTTTATTATAAAAATATTTTTTTAAAATATAAAAATTAAATAAATACTGACATGTCATCTACGTGGCAATCCATGTATATGCCATATTAGCAAAGCTAACAAACGTTAATTTTTTTATCTATTTTGGAGTGATTTGATAAAAAAATAAATATTTAAGGGATAGAAGAGACGAAAAATTAAATAGAGAGTTAAAGTAACTTTTTTATTATTATAACGTTGGAGGGCAAAAAACATCACTATGCTATTTTTTATTATATTTTTGGGTAGGTGACTAGCATGAAGATGCCAACATTGAATATGTTTATGGTGACAAGTTTGATAGGGCTAAGTTTATGGTGACAAGTTTATTAATTGGAAGGTTGTCACTCCTCATATTCCGAAATTATATAATGCAGTTGTTGATCATATGGTTAAGTTTATGGCGACAAGTTTCACAAGAAGTCAATGGTTTGAAGAACCCTACAGTCAGTTTGAGATTTAGTCGAGTTGGACTATGTTAAAAGATTTGAAAGATTATTGTAATTTTTAGTTCGCCTTAAGTTGTCTTTATCTACCAAAAAAAAAAAAGGATTGGACTTTGATGTGTGGATTTATTTTAGTTATATTACTAGTTTTGTTCATGTGAGATGTGCGATTTTATTGTATGTATTAATTTTATAATATTAGTGTTGAAACTATTTTGAAAGTCGACTTTTTATTTTGAAAAACGAAAATTAGTAGTCCCCACCAACTCTTTTTTATGAGGTGTGATCGGATCATCTCGTAATAAAATATTTGATTTATTAAAACGACGATTTTTGGTCTACAAAGTTTAGAAAACGGGTTCGGGAGTCGGTTATGCACGAGGAAGGGTTAGCACCCCCGTTACGCCCTAAATTGGTACCTAATTAATTAATTCATGTCTTAGTGTCGAAAGTTGAAAACTTGAAAATAATTTAAAAATACGATCCCTCTTTACATTAATGTTAATTTCGCTTACAAACTGCTTGAAATGAACATTAAAGGCCCTCTCATCTCGAGATAACAAAATGCCACATCTCGTAAGTTAGGACACGACATTTTGAATCTTTGAGAATAAGTTTGCCTTTATTTTTATTTGAAATATTATGTATTTTAATTTTTGAAAGGATATTTGGTTATTCGAGTTCAACGAGAAAAAACGAAACCCCATAAGTTAGGGCATGATTTTCTCGAATCCTCCAAATATGGAACATTGCCTATTTTTAGAAAATTTTGAGTAATAACAATGTAATACTTAAACGATGTGTATTTTTTAGATACAATACTTTAATGGACGGACATATCTAATAGTTATACATGAAATACTATAATAGCTATATGGGTAAGATGATAAAAATAAACAAGAAGAGGAATACTATAATAACACAAATGCAATAACCGAATAATAATAATAATAATAATAACAATAATATTAATGATCAAATCATAGTATAAAATAAATAAATAAAGTAATCTTGAAAATGAAGTAAAATGGAAAATTCAGGATAATGGTATAAAAAAATAAATAAATATGTCATGAAAATATGAAAAAAATACATGTGCCAAACGGTGTCGTTTTGGCAATAGAAACTTGGGTCCAAAACGGCGCCATATAGACCCACATATAAATAAAAAAAATCATAAAAAATAAACACCTCCCCCTCATTTTTTTTTCTAAAATTTTTTGAAAATTCTCTCAGGGTTTCTCTTGCCCTCCTTTCTCAGGCCATAACCTCGGCCGTCGGTCCGTTGTGGCCATCGATCATCGACGACGATGACCGTCGCCTTCGGTGGCTGGATATTTCGAATCTAGAGGTGAAAATATAAAAAAAAAAGAAGAAAATTTCAGCCATCACCTCCTCTTTCGCCTTCTAACCTCTCATATTCCTCTTAAACGATGCCTGAATTGAGACCTTGGAGGGGTCCCATGGCTTTCGCAAACGGAGAGGGGCTCCGATGGCGGTGAGATACGAAAAAAACAGGTAAATTTCAAGCTTTTTTTTGTTTTTGCGTTTTATATAATTTTTTTTTGAATTCTGCCTTTTTTTTATAATATTTTTTTTTTGAAATTCCTTTAAATACAAACTATCCTCTGGCTTTTATAGCCATTTTGCACTGTTTATAATACGTATTTTTTGCTTTGTCATTATCCTAGCTTCTGTTTCTATTGTGCGATTTCTCTGCCGTTTGTTGTCCTTTTTCTTTCTCCTTTCTCGCAGGTGATGGAGTCAACGGAGAAAGAAGGCCGAACATTTGCCATTTTGGCGAAATGGTGACAGAAAGGACGTCAGGCCTCGGGATGACGTGCGCTGATGTGGTGCGAGGGCACGCGGAAATAGGAGTGCGGCGCCAAAAAAGGGTTAGGGTTTCTGAGTTTTCCTAAAATTTTTGGGTCATGGGCTCTAGGGTTTTTTGTGTAGCGAGTCTGTACTTTTTGTTATTTGGGTCTGTAATTGGGTCTTAGAATTTTGTCTGTTTTAGGCCATATTGGGCCATGTTGTATATTGGACTACTAATTCTTTTATTTATTTCGGTTTTGTTTATTTGGGCCTTGGGCCCAGGTAAATTTGGCCATTTACAATTAGTTTATAATTAAAATTATTAATTAATTTTCTTTAAAAAAATTAATAAATTTAAGAAAATAATGTATTAGAAAATATTTTAAAAATATTTAATCAATTTATAATAGGTTATATTAATATATTTAACTTTAAAAATATTCAATATTAAAATAATACAAAAAATTTGCAATATTAATATTAATTTATTATAATTTAAATAATAATATATAGTTTATTTATTTTATATTGTTAAATTAATTTATTTTAATGTTAAATTTGTTAATATTCAAATTTTTTTATCCAAGATTTAAATTAACCATATTTATGACGTTAGTAAAAAAGATATGAATATATATAATTAATAAAAGGACATTAAATACGTTATTAGTTAGTAATCATATTTATAATTTAAATATAATATAATTTTTATTTTATTTATTACCATGTTTTATAGTCAAATATGGAGTAATTCTTGCATATTTTACACAACCATATTTTAACATTGAAATATTTATATAATCATAACTACTGAAATACATGATAAAGTGTTAGTGATTATAGAAAAATGAGGTTCATTTGAAATGTTTGCTGGATATTTTTTGGGACATTAAAATGGTTATATTACGATTTCTTAAAAAGAGGAGCTAGTGGAGGAGATTACTGACATTCTTAGTTTCAAACATGTCCACGATCTTGGCCAATATTTGGGAGTTCCTCTTTTGCACCAAAGAATTATTAAAGGTACGCTCAGCTTTCTGGTGGATAAAGTTTGAAGGGAGTTGTCTAGTTGGGAAGCTAAAAAACTATCTTTCGCTTGAAGGGTTACTCTTGTGCAGGCAATACTTCTCCCAATCCCAAATTACCTAATGCAGACCTTAATGGTTCCGACAGGAGTATGCGATGATATTGAAAGAATGGTGCGACCAGGGATTTAACTAGCGGTCCGATACCGCTATAGCGGCCGTTATATAGTGGTAGCGGCACCGTCCGAAACTGCTATTGCCGAAACCGCTATTATTGTTTTACAATAAGTTGTGTGAATTTTTAAAAAAATTCACAATCGCGATACCCGCAGTGACTGCAATAGCATTCGTTATGTCCGCAACCGCGACAAACGCAACGTGACCGAAAACGAGGCCACGACCGCAATTTAAATCTTTAGGTGCGACAGTTTATTTTGGGGATCTTCTGGTGATAATAGGAAAATGACATTAGTGGGTTGGGAAGCCATCTGCCAACCTAGATCGCGTGGAGGATTTGGGATATGATACCTTAGTGATTAGAACACTGCATTTATAATGAAGCTTGGATTTCATTTGGTCACAAAAACTGAAGCTCTATGGTTTCGCGTACTTAGAGCAAAGTATGGTATTACTGACAGATTACCTAAGTGTATTTCAAGAAGCAGAAGCTCTTTCTTGTGGAAGTCTACTCTTTCTTGTGGAAGTCTATCTCTAAGGTATGGCCACTACTTTTTGACAATTTGATATGGGCAGTGGGCAATATGGTAATAATGTGCAGTGTTGGGAGGACGCTTGGATTCTGAATTTGAGACTATTAAAAAGACTTGTTCTGGCTCATGCGAATGTAAACCAAGAACACAAGCTTAGTGAGATGGTCATGGAGATCGACACATGGAACCTTGATTTTTTCAGATTATGGTTGACAGAAGACATTACTCAACACATTTTTAGTGTCCCTCCACCAATGCCTTCTGCAAGACCGGATTCAATCTTTTGGTCTTGTTCTAAAACAAGTACTTTCTCTATCAAAATTGCGTACTGGTTGTTGAAACAAGACTCGTGGAATCCCAATAATGAAATTTGGAAGCTTGCGTGGAAGTATTTTCAGCCTCAGCAAGTTGGGCACTTTATTTGGATAGTTCTTAAATAGAAATTACTAACTAACGCTGAGAGAGTCTGAAAGAGGATTAGCCATGATGAATCATGTTCCTTTTGTGAACATAGACAGGAGGACGCCTTGCATGCACTAAGAGACTGTTAGGTTGCGAAAGATGTTTGGATACAAGTTATTTCTTCAAATCTACAGATGGCCTTCTTCTCTAGCAGTCTTATAGATTGGTTGAGTTCGAACTTGGAGGATCATGTAGGTGGTAATGATAGAGATCTAACCTGGGCTTGCCTATTCAGTTTACTTGTATAGCACATTTGAAAAAATAGAAATCTCTATATTTTCCAAGGTATCTCAATGAGGCCGAATGAGATCGTTAATGTTTCATACTTCAGTACATAGGGGTGTGTCGAGGGGGGATTCTAGTTCCCTTTGTGCGCCATCTTTCCCATGTATGTGTTTATATCTCAACACGAATGGTGTTGTTCAAATAAATACAGAGTTATCGGCTGCAGGAGGTGTGATTCGAGATAACATGGGGAAATGGATACTTGGGTACAACAGGCTCTTTGAAAAGTGTTCTGTTTTTTCTGCTGAATTGTAGGGATTATTGGATGGTTTGACACTGCTCCAGAAATAAGGATATGATAAGGTACTCATCCAATCAGACAATTTAGAAATGGTCAAAATTATCTGCAATCGGAAGCTAGACAGATCAAATATTTCACTTGTAAGGCGAATCCAACAAATCTTAGAACATGAGGATAAGTGACTCGTGCGATACACTCCTAGAGAGAATAAACAGGTACCAGATTTTTTGGCTAAAATGACTTTCGTGACTAATGAAGAGTTATGCCTTTTTGACATCCCTTTTTGAGAAATTTAAAAAATTATAAAGAACTATAAATCAAAGGACATGCTAACCCCGAATATCCGTATGTAAACCTTTATTGTTTTCTACGTAAAGAAAAACTAAAATATTTGTTTTAAAAGTTATTATTGTATAAATAAAATTACTTCCAAAACTACGTCAAATCATTTTAATATATTGTTTTTAATAATGGACCCACATTTAACACTTATTTAAGATGAGTTAATTGTATTTATTAATAAAAATATATTAAATTATTTTGTATTAAAATTTATTGATTCGAAAACTACTACACAAATAATTTGTTATATATCAATGCTTTAATGGTTGAATTCCATAGCATAACTAGGTGTATACCAACGGATTACTTATACGTTAGTATATAATGAACCTATACCATCACATCTAGTCTTTCATTAGTACTGTCTGTATAGGATGTGTTCTAAAAACATTAAAATATGTAATAGATTTCTTTACTTTTTGTAAATTTTAAATTTAATATTTATACTTTTATTTCTAGAAATTCAATCTCTCTATTTTTTAAATATTTTAAGTCTAATTGTTAATACTAATAAAATTATCTTGTTAAATTTAGGTTACTTATAAAACTTAACAGTCACAACAACAAATTTATCAACAAGATCAAGGCAATTTAACCCCTATCAATTTTGAAAGTGAGCAACTAAGGACAAAAAAGGTTATTCCAATTTTTTAAATAGAGGCCAATTTACTCAATTTAGAAATTGAAAGGGGCTAGAGTAAAAAATTAAGTTTTTTGGTTTAACTCGAATATGAATTACACAATTTAAATTATCCGAAAATCCGAATAAGAAAAGACAAAACTATGTCGTTTTGATAAATGTTTACATTTTCTAAAATTAAAAGTCAAAACTATTAAGTTAAAAGACAAAATTATTTTGTTTTAATAAATATTTACTCATTAAGTTAAAAGTAAAACAATTATATTGTTTATATAGTTAAATAATCTTGTACTTCATCTACTAGTTAAATAATCGATACGCAATATTGAGTATAAATAATATGATTCATTAACTCGAAATTTTTTCACTCGATTCGATTTGATTTAAAAAAAATTCAAATTAAGTTCAATTACTAAAATATGATTTACCAACTTTACTAACTCAAATTTTTTTAACTCGATTCGATTTGACTCAATCAAATACTTACCCCTAATTGTGAGGCATGGTTAGGTGGTGTTCATTACTGTAGCCATAATAGGATTTGTACAAATTAATGCAATAAAGATATAAGGAAAAAAATTAATTTCGTAAAAAAATGAAATTACAATTAAATACATAAATAATTATATAAATAAATAGGTAAATATATTAAATATGATGATAAATAGGTAGAAGGATATAATTAAAATACATAAATAACGATAAAAATGATAAGATGAAACAAAATATTGAAATAAAATTAAACTTCAAATCAAATATAAAAATTAAGCATTAAAATTAAAATTTCATATAAGATATATAATTAAAATAAAATTATAAACTACATTTAATATATTAAAGTAAAGGTAAAAATTAAAAAGAATTACATTAAACTAAAAAAGGACCTGAATATAAATGATGTAAACAAAGAAATACTAAATAAGGAATTTAACCCTCTTCATTTTTTTCACTAAGGGTCTGTTTGTTTCACTGAAAATTACTTCTGGAAAATTATTTTTAGAAAATGACTTACTTTCCTGAAAAAAATTAATATTTTCTGGTATTTGGATGAATTTATATAAAATATTTTCTGCTGTTTGATATATTTTTTAAAAATATTTCATAAAAGCTGTTTTTAATTAAACAAACATACATTTGAGATTGTCTTATCTTTTCATTATTTAATTGAGTTTATTTTATATCTATAAATTTATATTTTATATATTTTTTGCATATATTAAAAATATTTTGTTAAATTCAAGTTCATTATAACGTCATTTTTTAGTTACATGACTACTAAGTGAGTATTTTTTATTTAAAAATATGACATTAATAAAATTGACAAAAAAATTAAGAATGTCAACAATTGGACTTGATTTTCAAATCTAGAAAGTACATGAACTAAATTCTTAAAAATAAAATTATAGAGACTAAATTATAAATTTGTGAAGAATATATAGACTTATGAGATATTTTAACCTTTATACTAAAGAACATTTATTATTAATATATTTATAATTATAATAAATATTTATTATTAAAATATTAATATTGAATAATTTTAAATAGTATGTGAAAGTTATTATTTTAAAAATTTATTATTAAAATAAAATTAAAATATTAAAAAAATAAATTATATTAATTATATTAATAATTTATTATTAAATATGAATGTTTAATAATATTGAAAAATATAATAATTTATATTAATACTTTAAATATTTTTAAAAATAAAAATAAAAATAAAAATAAAAATAATTATTATATTAAGTTTTATTTAAATTAATTTTTATATAAAAATAAAATTAACTTCCCAAAAAATGATTTCCGCTTTTGAAAAAGAAATTTTCCATTCACCAAACATTTTACACGTAAACATAGAGGGAAAAAAACAAAGTAGATCTCTTGAAACTCTCACTGTCGTCGCCTTTGTTAGACATTCACCGGCCACTCCAATAATCTTCTTTGGCACCAAATCAAAGTTGCCTCCTCCGTTTTTGTTTCCATAGCTTAGATCTTGAAGAACCCAAACTAAAGCTTACGGAAACCCAAGAAAAGTTTCAAGATAGAAAATCTCGATTCACCACCGTCCATCATCAGATCAGCCCTATTCTCCGATAAATCATTCCCTTCGGTTGGAACAGCTTCCTCGCTATTCGGATCGTTGAACGGATTCCCAAAGCTTCGAAAATTGAAACCCATTTAACTCTAGGTAAGTCATAGCCTTTCTTTTTTCAGTTTTGGTTTTCCTTTTTTTGGTTTCTTTGTCTATTGGTTTCATCTTTTCTTGATTGGGTATTGGTTTGACTGAGTTTCTGAAAATGGTGGTTTAATCGTGTAGGTGGTGATGGTTTCATCAGGGTGGTAGAAGATTTTTAAGTTAGCACATGCAAACTCGAAATTAAAGCTAAAAAAGGAAAAAAGGTAAATTCTTTTGTTTCTGAGAACTTGATCAGAGAAACAGAAGCTTTAAAAATGCTTTCAGTTTTTTTTTTTTTATTCAAGTTGCTTACATTTCACAGTATGTTTAAGCTAATATTTATAGTTACCAAAATGTCGAAGGAGTGGTTTTGTAATTAATCTTTCTTTCCTTTTTCATGTCAATATATCATGTTTGGTTGGCTGTCATTACCATTGTTTGGTTCAGTGGAATGAGCTATTACAAGCTAATGCAGCCCGTGTTGAATAGGGGGCATTTCTATTCTGTTTCTTCTCCACAAAATAGCTGATTCGGTGCCCAATAATTCCATTTTACCCTCCCCAATAATTCCTTTCGTTTTCCTCTCTGTCTCTTTACCTCTGTTTTTTGTGATTTTGAAATCCCATGCTTCATCGAAGACTCATTTCAGGTATCAATCTTTACTTCAACTTTGTCTTTGCCTTTTCATCTCTGTTTTAGTTTCAGATATATGTTTTTTTACTTGTATTTCAGTGGGTTTTTCTTGTTAGCTTAAAAACAATGTTTTATACCTCCCATACAATGGCAAAATCTTGAGTGGAACCTGATTTTGGGTCTGTGATTTTCTTTTTAGCCCCAACATTTTAGAGGTCAACTAGAATTCTGATACACACTATTGAGAATATTGGAAAACCAGGGTGAAAATGGAGAAGCAAAGGAAAGATGGAGAGGTAGAGGCAGTCCCAGTAGTAATAGGGGGCATGGTTTTGGACATTCAAGCCACTTCTTCAATTCCTCCACATCCAAGAACCACTTGTCCTGGCCAGGTTTCTTTCTCATCTCTCTCTCCCTTCCTTTTTGTCCTTTGAATTATTGAAGTAAGGAATAATTTGTTCAGATATATTATGTACAAGGCGGCGTGGCCAGGAACATAGCCGAATGCATGACAAAACTTGGAGCTCAGCCTTTTATGATTAGTGCTTTGGGATTTGACATGCCAGGTCATTTCCTTTAAACCTTTCTCTTATGCAGCCTTATGGTAATCTTTACCTTTTCCATAGTATGGTTTACTAGGAATCAGTTTGTAATATCTCTGATAATTCTGAATATCATGCAATTATATGATATCCATGGAACCTTAGTGCAGAAAAAAAATCTGAATAATCTAGTTTGATCACTGAGATACATATGTGCTCACCTATGTCCAATTTTATTTACATCAAAATATGCGTCTTAACCACCAGATTTGGGCTATTCTCTTCACCATTTCCTTGATACTAATATTTTCTCTTTCTTTCTTGTCAGGAAATTTGTTGTTGGAGCATTGGAAGTCTGCAGGACTACGGACAGAAGGTCAACCTTCGTGTTGAAATTCGTTTGTTCTTCATTTATTATGGTTGTTTTTTATCTGCAACAGCTACATGATCATCTTAGTCCTGTTAATGTGATATATACTACAGTCAGCTTGATCAAACTTCTTGTATTTCTAAAGAAACAGTGCTGATGTTATAAGCCAGTTTAGTTGGATTTCTATGACATCTTACAGCTTTAAGTTTTTGGTTTGAGATGTACCAAAAAACCAGCTACATATACTCCACTTGTTTTTGGTTTTCAAGCAGGCATTAGGAAGCACAAGGATATTAAGACTCCCACAGTCTGTCATGTACTTGATGTTAGTGGAGAGGTGGCGGCTGGTGTTGCCAGTGTGGAAGCAGTTGTAAGTAGTGTTTGAACAAATTTTTTGTTTTATATATCACTAAAAGTAGTAACGTGTATAAGTTTTAAGAACTATACTTAAATTTTGAACTTCTTTGTACTCGTGTGTGTGTGTGTGTATGTGTTTTGACTTAATGCAGGAAATGTTTCTTACACCCAAGTGGATTCAACAATTCAAGCACACAATACATTCTGCTCCTCTATTGATGGTTGATGCAAATTTGAGTCCTCCTGCTCTAGAAGTTTCTTGTCGACGTACTTTCAAAACATCACTTTAGATTTGTCTCTCCCCTGGTTTGGTCTTCTGCTTTCTGCTAACCATTACAACTTCTATTAATCACTTGTTTTTTTTTTTTTCTGCAGTAGCAGCTGAGTCAAACGTCCCAGTGTGGTTTGAGCCCGTATCGATTGCAAAATCTAAAAGAATTGGTCCGATTGTAAAGTATGTGAGTGCGCTTGTTTTGTGCAGTTTTATACTAATCCGTGATACTGTTTGTAAGTTACAGTTGAGTGCTTTCCTTGCAGTTATCTCTCTCTTGCTATCTTTTGGTTACTAATCAAGAGGTTTTCTGCAGATTACTTTTGCTTCACCTAATGAAGATGAACTAATTGCTATGGCAAATGCTTTATCTTCTCAAAATTTTTTTCGCCCAATTGAAAGGAATAATTGTTCTACGGATACTTTGTTCCAGATGCTGAAACCAGCAATCTGGCTTTTGCTGGAGAAGGGTGTCAAAATTCTTGTTTTGACTATTGGTTCAGATGGTGTACTTTTATGCACTAAAGGGGAATCAATCTCCTGGAGAATTTGTCTGGAAAAGACGCAGCAACATGGATTTAGTCGACAGTTATTTGAAAATATGACATCAAGCTGTCCTTCAAATTTGTATTCTGATTCTAAGGTTCTTGAGAGAGGCCCAAATTTCTTAGCTGTGCATTTTCCTGCACTCCCTGCATCTGTTGTAAGGCTTACAGGAGCTGGTGATTGTCTAGTCGGTGGAATGATTGCATCCCTTTCTACGGGTTTAGATGTGATGCAGAGTGTAGCAATTGGTATAGCTGCAGCCAAAGCTTCGGTTGAGGTGGACAGCAATGTACCTTCTCAATTTAGTTTGCCAACAATTACAGGTACCTTTGATTTTAGGTCATCACTGCTTTGGGTATTGATTAAGCATTAATCTGCAACGTAAATATTTATCTGAATAATGTGGAAGTAAATGCCATTCCACTATGCAGGTGATGCCAGGATTGTATATTCATCTGCCGAACTTTTGCAACATCAATCTAAGCTGTAATGTCCAAAGAAGGGGCATGGAGTTTTGGTAAACACCCAAAGTTAGAGCTATATGTGCTTGCCTCTTTTATTGTTATACAAAAAAAAAAAAAAAAAAAAAAAAAACCCTGGAAATTGCGAATTGAGCTTTTATACACCATATTTGCAGAATAAATAGCAATGCAGTCTTATATTTTGTTGGCATGACTAGATCTTGTTTTCTCAGTCTATTATTAAACTGAATGGAACATATACTGATCTTTGTTGTTGCAAGGAATCGGATTGCCTTTGTTACTAAGGTATTGTTTGTTTTGGAGATATGAAGTTTGTTTCTCATGGTTTTACTTTCTTGAAATGCATCCGGATAAGGGTGAGCTTTGTTTTCCGAAACCATGATCCAATCCTTGTTTTACCTCAATAATCATGGATCCATGTGTTTTCAGGTTTTTTTTCAAAATTTTTGCTTTGACCGATGCATACTATTAAAATGCTTTGCTTGTTTTCGAGTTTGTCTCTAAAGATATTCTTCAACACATCATAGCAATAGCAATAGCAATAGCAATCCAAGATATGGAACTTCCAACTCATAATCAAGAATTACAGCATGATATAGGATTCACATTTCGTAAAAAAAATATTTTTATATAATTTAATATAAACAATATTTTCAAATTTCAGAAATATACAAATAAAATATCTTAAATATTTTATTATAAAATATGAAGTTAATTTATATAAAATATGTTAATATAATTTAATATAAAATATTATTTTCAATTTTAAGAAAAAATAAAATTAAATATCTTAACATAATTTATTATAAAATATTAAATTAATTTATATAAAATATGTTAAATATTTTAGTATCAAAAACAAAAAAAATCTTTTAATATAAAATATTATTTTCAAAATTTTAAAAATATAAAATAAAATATTTTTTGTTTAAATATTATTAGTTTGGTAGAAAATATTTTTCTTTAATATTAAATTGATGTGGAAAATAAATTAAAATTTTAAAGGCATAGTTGTCATTTGAGTATTTTTTTTTTGCTATTACATATCAATTCCTGTTAACCAAATGTATAAATATTATTACAATACTCGTTCCGTTCCATTCCATTCAATCAAACTACTGATATGCCTATTCAATTCCGTTATAGTTCTATTTCATTTCATTGAACCAAACGTGCCATCAGAGCATATTCAATTACCTACCATTACCATTCAATTAAAGCCCAATTCTATAGGTCTATCACCAAACCATTGTTTAGTTCAGTGGAATGAGCTATTACGGGCTAATCAATTCATGTTGAATAGGGGCTAATGCAGGGAACAAGGGGCATTTCTATTCCATTTCTTTTCCACAAAATAGTTGATTTAGTGCCCAATAATTTCATTTTGCCTTCCCCAATAATTTCTTTAGATTTACTCTGTCTCTTTTCCTCTATTTTTTGTGATTTTGAAATCCCTTGCTTCATCGGAGACTCATTTCAAAATCTTTACTTCATATTGTTAATAAAATCTGGTTGTTAATAAAATCGAATTGTTTTCCTTAATTCTAGGCAAATAGTTGATGTACATTAAAGATTTAGTGGTTGAAAATTATGGATTTATTTTGTTTAGATTTTTTCTTTATTTGTTAGTGCCTATTTTTAGTTTTTCTGTTATGTAAAAGCCTATATAAATAGGCTCTTGGATTATGAATCAGTGTACTCATCATCATAGTTTTTCCTTTCCTTATTATCTTCATCTTGTTGTTATCTCTTTTGGTAAGTTAACAGTGGTATCAGAGCTAAGTTAAAAGAATAGTGTTTTTCGTGAGAGGAAAAAGTTATTATGGCTTCTGAAAATTTTGTGCAGCCAGCTATTCCACGTTTTGATGGTCACTATAATCATTGGAGCATGTTGATGGAGAACTTCTTGCGGTCTAAGGAATATTGGCAGGTTATTGAGCACGGTGTAGCAGCACTAACAGAAGGAGAAAAGCTTACAGAAGCACAACAAAAAGGACTTGGAAGGGCTAAAGCTAAAAGATTTGAAAGCAAAGAATTACTTATTTCAAGCTATTGATCGTTCGATCCTGGAAACCATTCTTTGTAAAGAAACTTCCAAGGATATTTGGGACTCCATGAAGACAAAATATCAAGGTTCTTCCAAAGTGAATCGTACATAGCTTTAGGCCCTACGGAGGAACTTTGAGGTTCTTCAGATGAAGGATGGTGAGTCTATTACAGACTATTATGCACGAACCATGGGAATCACATATAATATGCGATTTCATGGTGAGAAGATGAATGACATAACCATTGTTGAGAAGATACTGCAGTCTTTATCACCAAAGTATGATTATGTTGTCTGCTCGATTGAAAAATCCAAGGATATTGATGCACTCACTCTTGATGAACTTTAGAGCTCCTTGTTGGTCTATAAGCAGAAGATGAACAAAATTTTCACCTCAATAGAGCAGGCTTTGAAAGCTTCAACTCATTCTTTCAGAGGAAGATGTAGAGGTTAAGGAAGGGAAAGAAGTAGAAGAGACAGTTGGAATAAAGATGGTGGCAGGCATGCCAGACCAAATGATAAAGGCAAACAATGGGATCAACAATTTGACAAATCAAAGGTAGAATGTTTTAGATGTAATAGGTTTGGTCATTATCATTTTGAATGGCGTGCTAATCTGTCTAATGACAAGGAAAAGGGAGAAAAGTCAAATTTTGCAGAAAAAGAAGTTGAAACCTTATTGATGGCAGTTCATAACAAGCAAGAAGAGTAGTAAAACTCATGTTTATGGTATGTGGATACGGGCTGTAGCAACCACATGTGCGGTAATAAGTCTTCTTTGTCTTATCTAGATGAAGGCTTTTACACTACTGTGTCTTTTGGAGATAAATCTATTGTTGATGTAGTGGGAAAGGGTGATATTAGTATAAAAACCTAAAATGGTTTTGTAAAGAAAATTTCTAATGTTTTCTTTGTGCCTGCTTTAGAAAGTAACTTGTTAAGTGCTGGCAATTGCAAGAAAAATGATATGTGATTACGATATCAAAAGGTGTTTGTGAAATTTATGATCCTTCCAAAGGTGCTATTGCAGTGGTTCCTATAAGTTCCAATAGGTTGTTTCCATTAGTGATTGATTGTGTTCAACCTTGCTTGATGGTTAAACTGAAGGGCGACACATGTCTTTGGCATTTCGGTTATGGTCATATTAATTTTGAAGGTTTGAAGACTCTTAGACTGTAACACCCCTCACCCGTATCCAACGCCGGGACAGGGCTCGAGGCATTATCGGACTTAAACATTTATGAACATACAAAATCGGGTCACCAAATTTCGCCCAAAATTAAAAATTTTCGAACACATGCATATCGTCCCTTATACAGGCCTTCGAGGCTTATAACATACATTAGGGTGGTTCGGGACAAAACCGAAAACATTCAGTAACTTTGCGCGACTTAACAATTTTCTAGCTTTGAAGAGTCACACACCCGTGTGGGTAAGCCGTATAGACATACATGTCTGTGTGGCTCTGGACACGCCCGTGTCCTCAGCTCGTGTAACTCTTTGACTTAATCCTTAACATTCTGTTAAAGACACATGGCCAAGACACACGCCCGTGTAGTCAAAACTTAGGCTAATTTCCTAATATCTTTACAAGCACACGCATACATGATTTCTATGGCATTCCTCAATAGTTCGTTATTATGCATTTGTTCCTCTTACTTGTGATAAAATAGTATAGCCACATTATTACACATTCATGTGACCTTGACATCTTATTAATCACTTATACCATTATACTATGTTTACTAACTTATAAATTAAATATCCATGTTCAGGGCAAAACAACTTGTTACCACATCACACATTTATTCCATGGCCATGACCACCTCGAATGGTCCTAAGGCATTCACCATGTACATATGCCATATACTTCTTAAACATAATGAACAAGCATAATCACATACCCACATCACAAGACATTTACACATATCATGGATAAATAGGCTTCCAAGCCAAATTCATTATAAGCCGCATCTCATGGCTACATACAACAAATCATTATAAGCCAATACATTTGGCTAATCACAACAATATCGATCATAGAAAAACTAAGTCCCTATACATGCCACTCACTTGAAAACGTATAACATATACATGTCAATACTCCAAGGGTAAATGCTCGATAGTGTGATGCTGCCTCCGACGATCTCCAACCCCGAGTAGACTTGAAAAAAAACTAAAAGAAATGAAAAGGAGGGAGTAAGCTTTACGCTTAGTAAGCTCGCATGAAAATAAAAAGCAATGCGATAACATGCTATTTTCATATTCTTTCTATTTATTCAAATTCCAGCTAAGCTGTTTTCCCGAATCACAGTCATTAAATTATTTATATCCAGAGCTACGGAACTCCAAATTAAGATCTGTTATTTTTCCCAGAAACTAGGCTCATATATTTTCTTATCATAAAATTTTCAGAATTTTTGGTCCAGCCAATAAGTACAGTTTATTATTCAAATTCTCCCATGTTTCGCTGTTTGACAGCTCCAACCTTTCTTCACTAAAATTTATTTATCTCATAGTACAAGACTCAGATAATATTTCTGTCTCTTTCTCTTGAAATTAGATTCATTAAGGATTCTATTCATATGAATTTTAACTCTTAATTATTTTTGTACAATTTTTAGTGATTTTCAAGATTTGAGACAGGGGAGTCTGGAATTACTCCGACTGTCTCACAAGAATTCATATATCTCATACTAAAAAATTATTTTTCTTACACGTTCCATTTACGTGAAACTAGACTTATTAAGCTTTAATTTAATATTTAGTTCAGTCTCTAACTCAATTTCCACTATTTTTGGTGGATTTTCAAAGTCAAACCAATGCTACTGTACCAAATCTGTCTTAGTGCAACAAGATAATAACCATCACAAATTTGTCATAGAAATTATTCTCATAAATATCATTCATTCATTTGTACTATCGTCACAAGTCCATTTCATTTCACATGTCAAACACGTGCTTATGGGTTTCGAGTACTTACCTGTGCTATCATTTAGCACTGCACTCGTCCAAACATAACAACTCATATGCATCATAATAATATCATATAACATACATGATGTATCATGGCAAGAACCTTTTATTTCATTTTTCATATTAATCTCGTTGAATTTCTCAAAATCTCGATGGATATCCCATTCTCCGTCAATTCATACAAGTGATCATTTCATGTGCGCACTCCCGCGAACCTCACATCTTACGACGGGATTACCAGTCCAGGCTAAATCGCCTGTAATATAAACTCATGGAGTGATATCGGGATTACCAATCCAGGCTAAATCCCTTGTAACGACAAACACTCTCAATGAGCTCGGATCTGAATTACCAGTCCAAGCTAAATTCAGACCCTAATCGGATTACCCGTCTGGGATAAATCCACAATGCACACATATTTTTCGGGAGGCTCGATCACTCAAGGAACACCAGTCCAGGCTAGATCTTTTTTTTTATACTTGAGATCTTCGGATTACCAGTCCAGGCTAAATCCATTTCTGCAACACATACGAGATCTCAAGTCTAATGTAAATCATGGTTTATCCATCAAATTTCCCTTTTTATTCAACCGAGAATTTCTCTTTCCATCAAGTATATCATTATGCATAACTGCTCATGAAATGTACATCCAATTCAACACATTTCCATGTTTATTTAGACATTAGTCCATAAAATAAACATGATATTACATATAATTATAATTTGGCATTTGTTACAATATATAATCTTCATATCAACTAAATAAATATCCATCACACAATGTCAACACATCATTTTAAGTTCAAGTATGAACAATAATAATATCATTGCATTATCATTGACATATGAACTTACCTCGGTTTCGAGTATGACTATTTATTTCGAGTTTGTGCTTAACCTTGTTCAACCTCGTTCTAAGCCCGAATCTTGTTTTTCCTTGATCTATAATATCACATTTAGCCTACTAACTAGTCACATTATTCATAGGGGTCCAAAAATCATATTTTTACAAATTTTCATTTTAACCCCTAAACTTTTACATATTTGCACTTTTGACCCAATGATCGAAAATTAAAATTTATCCTATTTTCTTATGTTTTATGACATGCTGATCATTTTTCATAACTATGACAGCCCCCAATTTCCACTAAATCACCCATTTATGACCAATTTCACAACTTTTACAAAACGGTCCTTTCGGACGTTTTCATCGAAAATCGTTTAGTAAAAGTCATTTATTAAACACCCAACACTCATTTTCTACCATTATAAATAAAAATACAAGCATGTCATTCATGGGTAAATTTTTAAACACAAACCCTAGTTCAAAATAATGGTAGAAATAGCCAGAACGTGTTACCGAGATTTTAAAAATGTAAAGAACATTAAAAACGGGGCTCGAGATCACTTACAAATCAGCTTGGAAGCTTGAAACAAACCCTAGCCATGGCTTCCATGGGGGTTTCAGCTGGTACATGAGAAGATGACCAAATTTTAGCTATTTTGGCTTTTTAATTCTTTTAATTATTAGTTTACCAAAATGCCCCTAACTTAAAAATATTTTATTACACCCATTTCATGTCTATTTTTGTCCAACAATTAACTAATGGTCTAGTTACCATTTAAGGACCTCCCATTTAAAATTTCATAACAATTAGACACCTCTAACATGTAGAACTCAACTTTTGCACTTTTTATTTAGTCATTTTGACCAAATTGAGTGCCCAAACGTCGAAATTTTTGAACAAAATTTTCACAAAATCATTCTGTTGTGATCCCAAAACCACTGTTCTGACTAGGCCCTAATTCGGGATGTTACATAGACATAAAGAGATGGTCAGCGGTCTTCCTCAAATTGTCATTCAATCCCAGGTGTGTGAAGATTGTGTTGTTAGTAAACAACATTGTGAACAATTTCCCAAAGGAAAGTCTTGGAGAGCAAAATGTATACTGGAATTGGTTCATTCAGATATTTGTGTGCCAATAAAACCATCATCTAATGGAGGTAAAAATTATTTCCTTACTTTCATTGATGATTATTCCCGAAAAACGTGGGTTTACTTCTTTAAATAAAATATAGTGGTAAAATAAAATAAAGAAAAATTCATATAGAATTACACTTCTTTTATTTTATTTTAGAATAAGGTTTTTTAAACCTTATTAAATTCCATCTATTTGATATTGATTAGAATAAGGTGTTTCAGTCTTACTAGAATATGGCTTTACAAGCCTATAAATAGACATAGTCTATTCCTCTTGTATTTATTCGAATTCGACATAGTGAATTTTCTTCTCCTCTGCCCGTGGTTTTTTTCCCGAAATGGTTTCCACGTAAAATCTGTGTGTTCTTTATTTTATTTTACTTTACTCTATTTTATTTTATTTTCACAAATTGGTATCAGATCTTCCGGGTTGTTCATCTCGATCACGGTAATGGCGTCTTTGAAGTATGAAATTTTACTGTTGGATCGCAACACCAGATTTACGTTGTGGTAGATTAAGATGCAAGCAATTTTTGCGCAGATGGATCTGGAGGATGCCCTGCAGGGATAGATAAGATGGCTTCGGCTTTAATAGATGAAGAGAAGAAGCGTAAGGATTGAAAGGCGTTAACACAATTACATCTGCATTTGTCCAACGAAATTTTACAGGATGTAATGAAAGAGAAGGTCGCCGCTGCATTATGGAAGAGGCTAGAACAAATATGTATGTCGAAAACTCTAATAAGCAAGTTGCATATGAAGCAGCGTCTTTATGCTCATCGTTTGGAGGAATGTGCGTCTGTACACGAACACTTAACAGTGTTTAAAGAAATTCTCTCAAACTTGGAGGCCATGAAGGTTCAGTATGATAAGAAAGATCTAGGGTTGATTCTACTTTATTCGTTGCCCCCGTCTTATTCAACCTTTAGAGACAGGATTTTATATAGTCGCGAGTCTCTCACAGTTGATGATGTTTATAATTCTTTGACCTCATATGATAAGATGAAGCATCTTGTGGTTAAACTCGACTCTCAGGGAGAGAGTCTCATTGCTCGTGGGAGACAAGATCAGAATGCTGATAATGATCGTGGAAGGACACATGAACGGAATCCTCACGGTAAATCTAAGGGTAGATTAAAGTCTTCAAATAGAGGTAAAACTTTTAACTTCTGCAAGAAGAAATGACACATTAAATCTGAGTGCTATAAGCTACAGAACAAGATTAAAATGGAGGTTGCGAATCAAAAGAGAAAACAACTAGAAAATTCTGGTGAAGCTGATGTTGTAGAAGACTACAAAGATGGTGAACTTCTAGTCACTTCTGTCAATGATTCTAAAGTAAGCGAAGAGTGGATACTTGATTCAGGCTACACCTTCCACATGAGTCCCAATCGGGATTGGTTTACAACTTACGAAACAGTGTCTGAAGGTGTTGTTTTGATGGAAAATAATGCTTCGTGTAAAATCACAGGTGTTGGAACAATTAAAGTTAAGATGTTTGATGGAGTTGTCAGAACACTTAGTGACGTGCGACATGTTTTAGAATTGAAGAGAAATTTAATTTCGTTAAGTACTCTTGATTCAAAAGGGAACAGATACACAACTGAAAGTGGGGTTTTAAAGATTTCCAAAGGTTCCCTTATTGTGATGAAAGGGCAAAAAAAGACTGTCAAGTTATATGTTTTGCAGGGTTCTACTGTTACTGGTGATGCAGCTGTCGCTTCCTTTTCCTTGTCAAATGATGATATTACTAAACTTTGGCATATGCGCCTACGACATACGAGTGAGAATGGCATGGTAGAATTGAGTAAAAGAGGACTTCTTGATGGGCAAGGAATTTGCAAACTAAATTTCTGTGAGCACTGTATTTTTGGGAAGCAAAAGAGAGTTCGATTCATCAGAGGAATCCATAACATGAAGGGAACATTGGAGTATATTCATTCTGATCTGTGGGGGACATCTAGAGTGCCTTCGAGAGGTGGAGCTAATTATATGCTAACCTTTATTGATGATTTTTCTAGAAAAGTTTGGGCATTCTTCCTGAAGCAAAAAAGCTATGTGTTTTCCGCATTTAAGTCTTGAAAAATTATGATTGAAAAATAGACAGGAAAATAAATAAAATACCTCTGCACAGATAATGGTTTAGAGTTCTGTTCTGATGAGTTTAATAGATTGTGCAAGTCAGAAGGGATCGTGAGACACTTGACAGTTAGTTATACTCCACAGCAAAATGGCGTTGCAGAACGAATAAATAGAACGATCATGGAGAAGGTTCGATGTATGCTGTCAAATGCCAACTACCAAAGTCGTTTTGGCGTACGACCTCATCGCATGTTTTTGATCAACCGATCTCCATCCGCTGCCATTGAGAAAAAGACTCCACAAAAGGTATGGTCTGGTAATCCTGCTAATTATTCTGATTTAAAGATCTTTGGGTGTCCTGCGTATGCTCATGTTGATAATGAAAAATTGGAACTGAGGTCCATTAAATGTGTTTTTCTTAGTTATAAAGCTGGTGTAAAAAGGGTATCAGTTATGGTGTTCTGAAAATAGAAAAGTTGTGATTAGCAGAGATGTTGTTTTTGATGAAACTGCTATACTACCTAACTTATCTCTTAAAGACTCTTCCAATAAAGAAAATCAAAAGCAGGTGGAGCATCAGATTAATACAGAGTCGACTCCTCAAGCCAGTACAAAAATTGAAAATAGAGTTGCTTCTTTACCGCAATACTTTATCACCAAAAACAGAACTAGAAGAGAAATTAAACCTCCAAAGAAGTATGCCGAGGCTGATCTAGTTGCTTATGCTTTAAATGTGGCTAAAGATATAGATGCAAACCGAGATCCATCTAATTATTCTGAGGCAATTAGCAGTGAAGACTCAGAAAAGTGGATATTTGATATGCAAGAGGAGATGAAATCACTTCATAGAAACAGAACATGGGATCTTGTGAAACTTCCTAAAGGTAAAAAGGTTGTTCGTTGCAAATGGGTATTTAAAAAGAAAGAAAGGACTCCAGGAGTTGAAGAACCCAAATATAAAGTAAGGCTTGTTGTAAAGGATTACAGTCAAATTCCAGGAGTAGACTTCACAGATGTGTTCTCCCTAGTTGTGAAGCATAGTTCGAATCGAGCTTTGCTTGGTATTGTGGCCATGCATAATTTGGAGCTTGAGCAGTTAGATGTAAAACTGCATTTTTGTATGGAGAACTTGAGGATGACATTTACATGCAACAACCAGAGGGTTTTACAGTCTTAGAAAAAGAGGACTATGTTTGCTTGCTGAAAAAGTCCCTTTACGGTTTGAAACAGTCACCAAGACAGTGGTACAAGAGGTTTGATTCCTTTATGACTTCTCATGATTTGATAGCTGTGTTTACTTTAAGAAAAACAGTGATGGTTCTTTTGTGTATCTACTTCTTTATGTTGATGACATGTTGATAGCAGCAAAAGATAAAGGAGAGATAAGAAAGGTCAAAGCCCAACTACGTGAAGAATTTGAGATGAAAGATTTAGGACCAGCAAAGAAGATACTTGGTATGGAGATTCTCAGAGATAGAAAAACAAGTAAATTGTACCTAAGTTAAAAGGGGTACATTGAGAAAGTTCTTTGCAGATTCAATATGCAGAGTGCTAAGCCTATTAGTACTCCTTTAGCAGCCCATTTCAGACTTTCATCGGCTTTGTCTCCACAATCAGATGATGAGATTGAGTACATGTCACATGTTCCATACTCTAGTGCAGTGGGATCTCTCATGTATACTATGGTTTGTTCACGTCCAAATTTATTATATGCAGTCAGTAACAGTTAGCAGATATATTGCGAATCTCGGTAAAGAATATTGAAAAGCAGTTCAGTGGATTTTATGATACTTACGACGTACTACTGATGTTTGCTTACAGTTTGGAATAACTGAAGATGGAGTCATTGGGTATGTTGATGCTGATTTTGCTGGAGACCTTGATAGAAGAAGATCTCTCACAGGTTATGTCTTTACAATCGGAGGTTGTGCAATCAGTTGGAAAGCCACTTTGCAAACTACAGTCGCTTTGTCTACCACTAAAGCTGAGTACATGGTGATTACTGAGGCTTGTAAATAAGCTATTTGGTTGAAGGGACTCTTTAGTGAACTCAATGAAGACCTTCAAATCAGCACAGTATTTTGTGTCAGTCAGAGTGCCATCTTTCTTACAAAAGATCAAATGTTTCATAAGAGAACAAAACACATTGATGTTCAATATCATTTTGTTCGTGATATTATTGCTCGTGGTGATATTGTTGTGAGCAAAATTAGTACTCATGAAAATCCTGTAGATATGATGACTAAGTCACTTCCTATAACCAAGTTTGAGCATTGCTTAAACTTGGTTGGTGTTCATTGTTGAAGTTAAACCCTTAAGGGGTTTTATGGAAGAGGTGGAGAACTTGTTCATTGAGAGTTTGCGATGAAGAACTTGTTCATTGAGAATTCGTGTCAATGTGGAGATTGTTAGAATTAAGTGACCCGAATCCTTATTTAAATAAAATACAAAAGAATCCATATAGAATTACATTTATTTTATTTTATTTTAGAATAAGGTTTTTTAAATCTTATTAAATTTCATCTATTTGATATTGATTAGAATAAGGTGTTTCAGTCTTATTAGAATATGACTTTACAAGCCTATAAATAGACATAGTCTATTCCTCTTCTATTTATTCGAATTCGACATAGTGAATTTTCTTCTCCTCTGCCTGTGATTTTTTTCCCGAAAGAGTTTTTACGTAAAATCTGTGTGTTCTTTATTTTATTTTACTTTATTCTATTTTATTTTATTTTCACAATTAGCTACAGAACGAAAACAATTCATTATACTGACTAGACAATTCCATCATTACGATGCCATGATGGATGCTTAAAAAACACAATTCGTTTATATTTACACTAAAACATCCAAAAAAAAAAATAAATGAATACACATCCATAGCAGAAAGATAACTTTAAAGAATGTCAATGTCGAACCAATTTGACAAAAATCATAATTGAATCCATAAAAAAAATTATCAATAATCTTAACATCAATACACACAAAACTTAAAACCACAAATATTTATCGATTCAATAAAAAACAATTCAAAATCTAAATTTGCTGAAAACAAAAAATCAAATAACGAAACTAACAATCATCTTAATATTAAAAGTAGTTACCCACATTTAAAACCAAAATTTATTCCTTCTTTCTTTTTAACAAAGAATACATAATACATTCGTTGCTATTCAGGCGAAAATCTAAGTCCATAAAAAATCAAGAGACTAATAAACATATTAATATTACGAAAAAAAAAATAATTTTAATATAATAATTTCATAATTACTTTCTTTAGAAACGATTTCTTATACATAACTCAACATGATGAGACTCGGATACCACTTAGTAGAACCGTAAAATTCTTATACAAAACTTAATAAATCGGGATCTGTCATGTAAAATTATCAAGAACAAAACTAAATGCAAAAGCGTACTTGAATCCATTAATTTCTTTAGAATCTTCGATCTTGTGGTTCGATCATCCAAATTAGCGCACAAGTAATTTAAAGAAAAGTGGCTCTCTCTTTTCCAAAGAAAGGATGTTAGAAAAGTTAGCCTTTGTATGCTATTTAGGGACCAAAACACTAATATATAACTTTTGCACATTAATCCTAATTTCTAATCAGCCCATCATCAATTAAAAATTAGTTACTAAAGTGTATACATATATTTGACACATACTTTATTTAATAATTAAACCAAATTAGATCACTTTTAATTTGGGCTAATTTTTAATGATAGTAAATAATAACATGCAATTACTATCATTAAATAAGTGATTTCCATATTTTTTAACATTTTATGGTAAAAAAATTTACTATAAAAAATAATTTACATGTTATGAAAGTTTTATAATATATTTATTTATAAAATTTTATAGTCAAATATTGAAATAACTTATTTATATGCCTATGTTATATATTACAAAAATAATATACTTATTCATAAAAAAAATGTTATAGTTTTTTTTTATCGTAATTTACAAAAATAATTTTTAAAAGTAATGACAAAAAATTATATAAATTATAAGAAGAATTATGAAAGTTTTGGATAATAAATTTTTTATAAAGATTAAATGTTATAAAATTTATATTATTTTGACTTAATTTGCTTATTATAATAAGTGATATAATTTAGTATAAGTTTTTCTTCAAATTAAGTTTGCATAAGTTTTTATAATTAAAGCTACAAGTTATCTGAACTATGAACCTAAATGTTATAACGGCGATGCTAAGTACACAAGTTAAAATGATTTTCTTATACCATATCGAGAGGTATAATACCATTTGAGAGAATGGTGCTAGACACAAGCACCATAGATCACTCATGAACTCTTTAATTTGTCAGATTCAAAGCTTCAAAATGTGGTTGAGAAAACATTTGTAGTTCTAAAAACATATTTTTCATATTAACAACATCACATTGGTATAGCATAGAAAAATGTGGATCGTATTAGCATGTTGCATATTTTATAACTTCAGTCACAGGTGTAATTAAGATGATCCATATACTTTGAATAGTACATGAAATGAGATCTTGATAATCTAATGATGCAGATTCAAATTTAGATGATAATGAACTCAGTCAAGTACTAATAGATGATGATAAGAATTAAGAAACATATGTTAAATATTAAAGATGAAATATCCAACAAAAATGCATTAGAACAGTAAGATAAATTTGCATATGATGTTTATTTTTCATAATGTTTTTATTAGTAATTGTATTATCATCTAATATTTTTTTTAGATTAACATAATACATACGATGATTTTAATTTTTGTTACTTATTCAATAATTTTAATTTTAATTTGACAACAAATAAATATAATGATTAAAACTTTTGTTACAAAATTTGTAAGCTTTCAAAAATGTCATCATTAAGAAATTAAAATAGTAGTATAAATGTTATCATTATTAGGATAATTTGCTTCAATGATTTTCCAAGTGTTTGTATAATTGCATGAAAATCTAATACAAGAGATTGTTGAAGGGTGTTGTAATTAATATAATTTTAAGATAAGATTTGTTATTAATATTTAAAATTTATTAATTAAATATATAGATGATGAGCTCATATCAATTACTGTTATTTTTGTTGAGGAAAGTGATGATGAGCTCATTCACCTACTCTGGGAATTGCTCTTGAACAAAATGACTCCCTTCTAGCATAAAAGTGATGTCCAAATTAGGCACAAACTGCTTCACTATCCCTTTTCTCATGTAGTCTTCCATTTCTGGGAATTTCATAAAATAGTCCTTCTCCCCCATTATCAACAATGATGGAGCCATCACTTTTGGATTGGTTACACCATAATCCTATAGCCAACACCTGTAGGGAACTTGCAATGTAGTACGGAAACTAGAATTCTGATATAAAGTAGCATAGACATCAAGATCCTCCTCTGTGAACCATGGTGGCAATGGAGTAGATGGATCAATCGAGTTTATTATCTCTTCATTGTCACCAGCTATTGGTAACTCACTTTCGGAGAAGAGAATGTAAATGTTTCTAATAACAATCTTAGCATCAAATCGGCCGAAATCCGCTTCAGCTCTTCCTAGTTTTGCCCATCTTAATACGTATGTTGAAGTTGGTCTACATGCAGCACATGAAGCAGCCAAGGAGCAGATCATGCAGCACAAGTCATGCGGATGAAGTGTTGAAGAACAAGCTGAAAGATCAAGCCGCTGTAATATTTCTGGATGAAGTGCATGCAGCTGCTGAAGTTGATGCAGCTATTCAATTTCGGTTTCATTTTGTTACTATAAGTAATGTTTTGTAACTTAGTCAGATTTAAGCTAAGTAGGTAACATATTTAATATAATTAAGTAGTGCTTGTGCTGATAAATTAGCTTTGTTAAAGTGTAAAAGTTACATTTTACAAGTTTCAATGTAATTAGTGGTAGTAGGTAGTTGTTTAGGTGAAATTTGTTTATGATTGTCCAGCTGTATTTTTTGATATATGTATTGGCATCATGCCATCCAAAAACAATTTATGATGAATGAAAAAAATCATTGTACATCATCAAAAAAACTCTCTTTTCTTTGCTTTCATTTTTTG
Source organism: Gossypium longicalyx (assembly GCA_025698465.1). Lineage (NCBI taxonomy): Eukaryota > Viridiplantae > Streptophyta > Magnoliopsida > Malvales > Malvaceae > Gossypium > Gossypium longicalyx. Next base: position 5,774,989 of record CM046998.1, on the reverse strand, counting down.
CTCTCCAAGCCCGATTATGTTTATTTTCTCCAACAAACATACAGCATTGTTGTTCAAGTTTCAGAGTAACCTTCATTCATCATTTCCAAAAACCTTACAATTGGTATCTAGAGCTCAATTCTTATTGGACATGTTATTTCTTCATTCCTTAAAACCATGTCTTCCTCAAGTTTTTCACCAGCTGCACCACCAATCTTCAATGGAGAGGGCTACCACATTTGGGTAGTGAAAATGAAGACCTACCTGCAGGCATTCGATTTGTGGGAGGTTGTCAACTTATATGTTGAACCAGAACCTTTTAGAGCCAATCCAACAGTGGCTCAAATCAGACAACATGTAGATAAAAGAACCAAAAGACACAAAGTCATGTCTTGTATACAAAATAGTGTGTCAGATGTGATCTTCACAAGGATTATGGCTTGTAAGTCACCAAAGTAGGCCTGGGATAAGTTGAAGGAGGAGTTCTAAGGGACTGAAAGAACAAGATAGCAACAGCCACTGAATTTGAGAAGGGATTTTGAAAACTTAAAGATGAAGGAGGAAAAAACAATAAAGCAATACTCAAACAGAATCATGGTTGTGGTAAATAGCATAAGGCTACTTGGAGAGCAGTTCAGTGAAGCAAGAATTGTGGAGAAGGTGATCTCAACCTTACCAAAAAGGTATGAGGCAAAAATATCATCCTTTGAAGACTCGAGGGACCTGACCAGCATCTCATTGATAGAGCTTATCAATATTCTTTATGCTCAAGAGTAAAAGAGAGCCAGCAGACTGGAGAAGCATCAAGAAGGTGCATTCCAAGCCAAAAGCAAACTAGCCTCGAGCTCTTCTGCCTACAAAAAAAAGAAGACCTGGTCAAACAAGCCTAGAGCAGATGGTGCAGGAAGATATCCACCTTGCCCACACTACAGAAAGCTAAGTCATCCAGGTGAAGTATGTTGGTTCAGACCTGATGTGCAGTGCAAATTCTGCAAAAAGATGGGCCATGGTGAGAAAGTCTGCAGAAATAAAGGCAAGTAGAAACAAAAACAATCTCAACAGCCAAGAGCTGAAGCTCGAGTGGCAGAAGAGGGTAGTGACCAAGAAGAGCAAGTCTTTGAGGTCTCTTGTTCAGATGCAAAAGAAAAGGCCACAAAGGGATGGCTGATAGACAATGGTTGCACAAACCACATGACTCCTCATCCTGCTATCTTCAAGAAAATTGATAGAAGCTTCGAAACAAGGGTGAAGGTTGGAAATGGACACTTTATCAAAGCTGAAGGCAAAGGAGATGTGCTGATAGACACTCCTACAATTGCCAAACTTGTTACAAATGTCCTGTTGGTGCCAGAAATTGATAGAAATTTACTTAGCATAGCTCAGTTGCTAGAAAAGGGCTACTCAATGGTGTTCAAAGGCAATGAGTGCCTAATCAGTGATCCAAGTGGATCCAAGCTCATGTTAGTGACTATGGCTGACAAAAGCTTTATTGTAGACTGGAACAAAGGCTCAGACAGTGCCTACACAACTATTTAAGATGAATCCAAACTGTGGCATAAAAGGTTAGGCCATGCCAACTACAAATCACTGGCGCAACTGACCAAAAGGGATTTGGTTGAAAACTTCATCAATTCAGCTGAAAAAGAAGAAGTTTGTGAAGTGTGTCAGCTAGGAAAACAAGCTAGACTACCATTCCCTACAAACAAAGCTTGGATAGCTTTTAAAAGACTGCAACTGGTGTACACTGATGTGTGTGGTCCCATGAAGACTCAGTCTCTAAATGGTAGCAGGTATTTCATCTTATTCATTGATGATTACTCAAGGTATTGTTGGATCTACTTTATCCAGCATAAACATGAGGTAGCCTTAATGTTCTGGAAGTTCAAGGCTGCAACAAAAATAGAAATAGATTGCAAGCTCAAGACTCTGAGGTCTAATAATGGAACGGAGTACACCTCAGCTCAGTTTCAATCCTTTTGTAATGAAGCAGGCATCAAGCACCAGCTCACCAACACTTACACACCTCAACAGAATGGTGTAAGTGAAAGAAAGAACAGAAGCCTGATGGATATAGCCAGATGCCTGTTGTTTGAGAAGAATTTGCCCAAAACCTTGTGGGCCGAGGCAGTTATAACTGCTGTATACCTCCAAAATAGGCTCCCAACCAAGGCTTTAGCTCAAAAAACTCCATTCGAGGCCTAGTTTGGGTTCAAACCATCACTGGCTCACTTGAGGGTTTTTGGCTGCATCTGTTATGTATATGTTCTTGCTGTCAAAAGGGACAAGTTGGACAAGAAAGCTCAAATTGGTATCCTGGTGGGCTATAGCAGTGTAAAGAAAGGCTATAGAATCTTGGATAGCAGATATGTAGTTTTCTATAAGAATTAAAGTTAGAATTGAGAGAAAAATGAACCAGAGGTAGTCTTTGAAGATTTACTGACAGATCAGACTGAAGCTGATCAAAATGGTCCTGAAATGGACATTGATGATGAACCAGTTAGGGGTACCAGACCATTGGCTGAGATTTATGAAAGAGCTCAAGTGGCTGTAGTTGAACTAAGCTACTTTGAAGAGGCTGAAGATCAACAAGGCTGGAAACAGGCAATGGCTACTGAAATCAGAATGATTGAAAAGAATCAAACCTGGCAGCTAGTTAAGAGACCAGAAAATAGAAAGGTCAATGGGGTGAAATGGGCATTTCGAGCCAAGCATAATGCTGATGAAAGCTTGAACAAATTGTAGGCAAGGCTGGTTGTAAAAGGGTTCAGCCAAAAGTATAGCATTGACTACTTTGAGACCTTTGCACCAGTAGCTAGGCTTGACACCATAAGGCTGCTAGTTGCCTTAGCAGCACAAATGCAGTGGAAAATTCATCAGCTTGATGTAAAATCAGCATTCCTCAATGGTTTTCTTAATGAGGAGATCTATGTTGAGTAGCCTGAAGGTTTCAAAGTTATTGGTGAAGAGGACTAGGTGTACAAACTGAAAAAAGCCTTGTATAGCTTGAAATAAGCACCAAGAGCCTGCTAGGATTGATGGCTACCTAGCTAACCTTGAATTTGAAAGAAGCATCAGTGAACCTACCTTGTATGTGAAGAAGCAAGGTAGTGAAACTCAACTGATATCTCTATATGTTGATGACATGCTAGTAACTGAAGGAGATCATGAAATGCTGGCTGGTTTCAAAGCCAAGATGGAATAGATGTTTGAGATGTCAGATTTGGGGCAAATGTCTTACTTTCTTGGAATGGAAGTGACTCAAACACAACATGGAATCTTCCTAAGTCAGAAGGCTTTTGCCTCAAAAATTCTAAGCAAATTCTCCATGCAAAATTGCAAGGCAACAAGCACACTGGTTGCCATTGGAGAGAAACTATCAAGCCAATGCGACTTTGAGCAGGTTAGTGAATCTATCTATAGAAGTTTAGTTGGATGTTTGCTATATCTGACTACTACTAGACCAGACATCATGTTTTCTGTAAGTCTGCTATCAAGATTCATGCATTGCTATAATGAAAAACACTTGCAAGCTGCCAAAAGAGTGCTCAGGTACATCAAAGGTACACTAACTATGGAATGTTGTTTAGCAAAGCTGAAAGCATGAAATTGGTTGGTTATGCCGATAATGATTGAGCTAAATTGATAGATGACATGAAAAGCACCTTAGGGTATCTGTTTACCCTTGGTTCAGCCATCTTTTGTTAGAGTTCTAAGAAGCAAACTATTGTTGCTCAATCGAAAATAGAGGCAAAATATGTAGTAGCTACAGGAGCTGTCAACCAAGCCATTTGGCTAAGAAAAATAATGGCCGATTTAAATCAACACCAAAGGGAAGCAACAGAGATAAATTGTGACAATCAATTTGCTATTGCAATTGCAAAGAATCCAGTGTTCCATGGGAGAACTAAGCACTTCAAGATTAAGTTTCACTTTATTAGGGATATGGAACAAGATCGAGAAGTGAAGCTGATTCATTGCAGTTCTAAAGAACAACTTGTTGATATTTTGACTAAGCCCCTTAGTGTGTCAAGATTTGAAGATTTAAGAGCCAAAATAGGAGTCTGCAACATGCAAGCGAAGGAGTGTTGAAGTTGGCCTGCATGTAGCACATGAAGCAGCCAAGGAGCAGACCATGCAGCACAAGTCATGCGGATGAAGTGTTGAAGAACAAGCTGAAAGATCAAGTTGCTGTAATATTTCTAGATGAAGTGCATGCAGCTGCTGAAGTTGATGCAACTGTTCAATTTCGATTTCATTTTGTTACTATAAGTAATGTTTTGTAACTTAGTCAGATTTGGATTAAGTACGTAACATATTTAATATAATTAGGTAGTGTTTGAGCTGATAAATTAGCTTTGTTAAAGTGTACAAGTTACATTTTACAAGTTTCAATGTAATTAGTGGTAGTAGGTAGTTGTTTAGGTGAAATTCGTTTATGATTGTCTAGCTGTATTTTCTGATATATGTATTGGCATCATGCCATCCAAAAAAAATTTTATGATGAATGAAAAAAATTATTGTACATCATCAAAAAAACTCTCTCTTTTCTTTGCTTTCATTTTTTGCTCTCCAAGCCCGATTATGTTTATCTCTCCAGCAAACATACAACATTGTTGCTCAACTTTCAAAGTAACCTCAATTCATCATTGCCAAAAACCCAACAACGTAGAAACCTTTGGGGAGGAGATTAAATTGGAGACCAAGAGGACCAGGTAAGCGGAAAGGCATGCCTAGTGTTATAATACCCAACACTCTTTCAGGGTGGATAATAGCTACCATGAATGCAGGTATTGCTCCAAAGTTCTTTCCAACAAGAAAAGCCTATAATATATGTTTAATAATAAGTAATTGATTTGTGAAAATCAAGCTTAATGAAGTAATGGTTTACCTTATCAATGGCCAAGGAGTCGAGAAGGGCAACAATATCATCGACAAGGTTATTGAAGATAGCTTTTTTCGGCTCCAGTGGATGGTCGGAAAGTCCATAGCCCCTGAAATCAAAAGCAATAGCACGGAAGCCAACATTAGCCACGACAATCATCTGGTGTTTCCATGAGTACCAAATTCCCGAGAAGCCATGAAGGAAAAGCACCACCTTAGGACTTACACAACACCATTTATTATCCTATTATTTCCAATGGAACATCATATATATATATCAATTGGCCTTATGTTATTATAGTTTAGTTCAACCTGTTCCAATCTGGGCTACATGAAGCTTTAATCCTCCTACTTGTACATGGCTTTTCTAAATCTTTTCCATTGTTTGATTGAAAACAAAACTGAGTGAGAAAGAATGTTAGTGATGGTGGAAGTGGAGATAGGGATGGTGTAGCTTTTAAACCCTCGCTATTGAAATCAATATATAGTGTTTTTAAGGTACATCTACTACTATTCTATAAAAAAAGGTACATCTGGACCGATTTAAGGGCTTTTTTTAAACAAAACTACCTTAAAAATTTAATTAATTATGGAAATGACCTTTTTTTTATATAAAATACATAAGTAGCCTAAAATCTACAGTAAAAATTGGTGTAGCCAAAGAGTTTGGTGCCACCAACATGCCACGTCAGCAATCAGGATAAAAAAATTTAATTTTTTGGTGGAGTCATGTAGAATGGCGTCACCTGTATAAGTACTAGAGAAATACTGTATAAGTACCAGATTCCAACACCTTGCTACCTTTTGTCCTTTTTCTTTTTTTATATTTGTTTTTCTTTATTTGTTTGTTATTTGTTTTTTTAATTGTTTATTATTTGTTTTACAATATTTTAAATGTTTTATAATATATGTTTATTCAAAGGTTTTTTTTGAAAATTGTTTATTATTTATTTTATAATATTTTAAATGTATTATAATATTTTATTATTCAAACGTTTTTTAAATTTGTTTATTATTTGTTTTACAATATTTTATAATATTTTTTATTCAAAAGGTTTTTTTAAAATTATTTTTAAAATTTTAAAAAATAATATTTTATATGGTGGAGCCATTTAGAATCCTCTAGAGGTCTCAATCTTGCAAAACCCACCAGTGCTACAGGCAACTTTTTCTCAATCTCATTTAATTCTTGTAAATACTGTGAAATCTTATGGACTATCTGTTTTGGCTAGGCGAAAGATTTGTCATGTACCCATTTATTCCTCTCTCCCCAAATTAACTAGATCGCACATGCAATCTAACGACACGTAACTTTCGACGACATAATGAAAAGCCCTTGTAGCCAATCTTGCAACAGCTATTCACCCATCACAATATCCCACTTAATGTTCAATAGATTCCAAGCCTCATCAGCAAAAGGACAATCACAAAAACCATGCTCCAGATGCTCTACTCCCTTCACGCACTTTGGACAGAATGCAGAGCCCGTCAATCGTCTGTTGTATAGATTATGAGAATTAGGAATTAGGTTCTTAAAAATCCTCCGGACTGCAATTTTTACCTTTTCTGGTAATTTTAGCTTCCATAATCTCTTATAAAACAACTTGTAACAACTAGTAGTTACGTTGTCATTCCTCTTATTAATGCTTTGTAATAATATGTACCCACTTCGAACAGTATACTCGCATGAGGAATCGGCCTGCCAAGCTACCAGATTTGGATGCGGATGCAAGGCTAAAGGGATACATTGAACTTTAGTCGCCACATCGGGAGCAAAAACACTGGTAATCTTTTCCATATCTCATTTCCTCACATAAGGCATAATTAATTCAGTAACAACTTTATAAATCATATTAACACCAAGGACCTGAATTTTCCTTGTTGACAGGCCGGGGACCCATGCATCGTCCCAAATATCAATATTTGTACTCGTTTGCAATTGCCAACCGAGCCATTCCAAAAGCAGCTCCTTTGTAGACCATATGCTCTTCCAGGTATAAGATGGGTAGGTTCCTAAGTTTGCTTTCAAAAAATTCGAATTGGGATAATATTTAGCTTTCAATGAACACGCTAATATCGAGCTTTGATCCTTAAGTAACTGTTAGCCCTGCTTAGCCAATAGGGCAATATTAAACTACCTAAGGTTACGAAATCCCATCCCACCAAAATCTTTCGATGCACACAATTGGGACCAAACACACTAATCTATTACTCATTTACCTCCAAATTTTTGCCACAAAAATCGAGAAATAATATGCTCTAATTCAATACATAATGAACCTAGTAAAAAGAAATAGGACATCATAAAAGTGGGAATAGCTTGCAAGACGCTTTTAATAAAAACTTCTTTTCCTCCATGGGACAAAGGTCTCACACACCAACTATCAATGTGACTCTCCATCGATATTTTAGCCATTGAAATGCCCTTTTTTTACTCATGCCAACCATATTTTGCAAACCTAAATAATACTCAGTATCTATAGAAATGTGAACCCCCAAACACCTTGAAATCCCATGTCGGACTTCCCTCCCACATTCACACTGAAGTAGATAGTAGATTTATTGAAATTCAGACATTGCGCCGACGACTTTTCATACTCCTTAAGAATCTGTTTTAGAATCATAGCCTCCCTCACCATAGCTCCCCGAAAAAAATGCAATCATCAGCAAATAAGAGATGAGAAATTTCATGCCCTCTCTTACTAATTCTTGCTCCATTGATTAACCTATTTTGACTTGCTATACGTATCAGCGAGGATAGCCCTTCACTACAAATCAAGAACAAATACGGGCTAAGCAGATCCCCTTGGCGAAACCCCTACCTAGGTGAGAACTTATGGTCCACTTCACCATTGAGAATTATAGAGTACATGACAGTACTCACACAATGATAAATAAACTTAACCTATCTTTCCACAAAATCTATTTTCAAAAGCATGTTTCTCAAAAACTCCTATTCCACCATATTATACGCCTTACTCATATCGAGTTTTAGGGCAAAATGAGTCTTTCTTCCATACCTCTTTTTCTTAAATACCTCTAAGACTTCGTAAGCAAGTGAAATATTATCTATAATAAGCCTCTTAGTAATGAAAGCGTTTTGCGCTTCAGCAATGTAAAGATTCAACACTTTTTGAAAATGGTTCACCACAGTTTTAGAAATAGTCTTATACAAAATCGAACAAAGACTTATGGGATGAAAATTCTTCATACAAGTCGGATTTGATGTTTTTGGAATTAGTACAATGTGGGTAAAATTTATTTCTTCCAAAGACTTCCCCTCATTTAAAACCTCAAGGCAATAAGATCTCATGTCATGTCCTACTATATGCAAATAAGATTGAAAGAACAACGCAGGAAAGCCATCAGGACCAAACGCCTTTGTGGGTGCCATTGCTTTCAGAGCTACAAGAATTTCCTCTCTTTCATATTGAGCCAAAAGACACATCTTCATATCTTTTGAAATACACCTCTTCACCCCCTCCAAAATATAACCAGAATCATACGATCTTTACGAAGTAAATAACTCCATAAAATACTCCATAGCAATTTGGTTTATCTTACCTTCGTCATTACGTATTTTTCCATCTCCCTTGTCAAGACCTCTTACCCTATTTTTTTGCTTCCTCTGATATGTTACCTGATAAAAAAACAAGTATTTCGATCTCTCTGCTTTAATTAGTTCACACGCACCCTTTGCTCCCAATACACCTCCTCCTTTTTCAATTCCAAATTCAGATCAACTTTATTTTCTAACAAGTGTAAAATATTCTCATCATCTCGTTCTTTCAGATTCAACTCTTCGATCCTTTTAAACAAGTGCCTCATCTGCCCCTTATCCCGTCTAATTTTATCCGCCTATGTCTTTAAACTCCTTACCAAGAAGTCAAGTCATTGAGGAATATCACCCATGCTATGATCCCAAAGTCGACGAACTTCAGCATCACACAAATCTTCTAACGTCCATGCTGATTCAAAACAAAACTTGAAACTCTTGGGACACATTTCCCCTTTATTCGTTATCAACAGCAAGGGACAATGATCAGAGAAGGAATGAGGCAAATGACGAATAACAAAATTAGGAAAATTCTCCTACCATGCAGAGTTCCCAACACCCCTATCCAACCTTTCCCTAATATTGTTATGTGAAAATTACCCCGCTCTCAAGTAACCAAGGTCCTTCAAAATCTCAATCCTCCAAATAGTAATCCCACAACTCCCTTTGAAATTCCTCCATTATTTTTCCATCTCGTAACGCTTCCCATTTCTTTTCGTAAAAATAAAGAATCTCATTGAAATCCCCACATACCAACCACCGCAAACTCTGATCTCTACCTAAACACTGAAGAAGACGCTAAGATTCGCTTCAGTTCCTCTGATCAGGAGATCCATAGAACCCTGTCAGTCCCCACTTTATATCATCCTCCGGCCTCCGTATATCAACATCCACATGATTGTTCAAAAAATTCCTCAAATTTACCTCAATATCTACTTTCTATCCCAAACTAAGTCATCCTCTCGTACCTTTCGCAGAAACATCAATACCATGCACAAAACTCCCTCTTTCACGTACTTTCTCCATGTTACTAGAATTCAACTTTATCTCCATAAAGAAGACAACATGAAGGTTATGAAGTTTCAACATTTGTTGAAGCCTCTTGATTACTCGTAGACTTCCCAATCCACGAACATTCCAGCATAAGATCCTTACTGTTGCCAGCCGACCTGCCCCTTGGCTATCACCAATAAATTTGTTTGGTATGCTAGGATACACCCACCTCTTCTTTCCTTGGAATCTGAGACCTTAAAAACTATATCAGAGAAAACATTCATTCTTTGCCTTTTCTTTTCCATTAATTGCTCCAATCAGCTCTTCCTCCAAATCATGTATCATTGGATCTTGATCCAATCCCGAAGAAGAAAATCCCTATCGTCCAAATCCACATGTCGATTTCCTATCTAGATTAACACCCAACACTCGATTTATATCATTTAAAATATCAGATCCCAAACCCCCCATACAACTATTCTTGAGCCAGACACTTTCTGCCACTACAGGATATCTTGCTGGAAGGGCTCGCAACGAGATCTCCCATCCCAACTCTACTAGCTCTTTATCCACTCGTAATCAAATCGGGAAAAAATTATCGCTATGTCCCAAACAACCACACAAAAAACAAAAGACAATAAGTTTCTCATATCTAAAGCGAGCATAAGTATGACAATTGAGAGACACCTGAATATTTTTCCTTCACCATAAAAAATGTCTGATGTCAAGCAATACCCTAATATGCCTGAAATATTAAATCTCTAGATTTGATTGTTGACAATCATATTCCTTAAAACCCCCAATAAAGTTCCCCCAATTATTTTGCAACTACCTTCGAATAAAATCCAGAGAGCAAATCATAACTTGAGCCCAGAATTGAGTGGAGAAAATAGGAACTTCGAATCCTCCATCTCTTTAAGCCTATAGAAGATCAACAAATGGTTATTGAAAGTCCAAGGTGCCCCCTTCATTACCCGTTCAAGATCCACCCAATCAAAAAATCGAAATAAAAATCTCTTTCCCCCCAAATGCAAAATTTCCATGCCACCTAAAGGGTGCTAAAGATTTGCCAAAGTGTTTCTCATAGCCTGAAATTGTATCGCGCTTGCAGTAAGGAAACATCTCATTAAACACAAATCATACAACCTATTCTCCCCCTCAGAAATTCTGCCAACTTGAAGCACTCCCTCATTCCCATCCGAAATACGTAACCTGGCTAACTCATTCGCTATTATTTTAAGCAAACAAGACAACAAAAAAAATAAAGAACACTCCAGATTAAACCAATCAAAAAGTAAAAAAAAAAAAAAACCCTAAAAGAAATCAAAACCCTAGTTTAGAGACATGCCACAAAAGAGCAGACAAAAACGTGCAAAAGAGCAAACTTTTAAATGTATATTTTAAATGTTTTATAATATTTGTTTATTCAAACGTTTTTTTTAATTTATTTATTATTTATTTGTTTTATAATATTTCAAATGTGAAATACAAGCATGCGTTTGATATAATATGTCAAATATGTTTAATCATCTTGCCATTCTCATGTTCGAGTATGTATTAAACACAGGAGATGCCTTAAAGAAGATAAAAGAGTCTAAGTAATGTATAGATTATATGATGGTTGATTTCTTCAAATATGACATGTTATTACCTGTAAAGTTTTAGCTAGTTGCGCTTGTACAAGGTAGCAATGAACTATCACATGATATCTTGAAGGGTGATGGTATGATGATTTAACTTTTCATGTACATTGCAGTAGACTTAATGAATTGTATGCTTTGAAATGTTTATTTATTTTTTATTTTAAGAAATGCAACTTTTTATGTGTATTTCAGTAGACTTATTGAATTATATTCATTGAAATGTTTAATTATTTATGATTTTAAGAAATGTTGGTATACTACAGTGGACTTTGAGAATGTCAAACCTCCTAAAATGGAGGGTTTTGATGAATTAATTCAGAAGAAGAAAGATCATTCTAATTCAAGTAAACTTGATAGCAATGGTAATTCTCCAAAACAAGCATCAATTACAACTCAATGGTTTTCGTCAAAGTCATCAAAGGTTAATTTGTCAGTGTTTGTTGAAATTGTTTTGCTTCTAGTACATTTTTCTTTCACCTGCTTTTATGTCGTCTTAGCATAGTAGCTATAAGTAATTTCTTTATTCATATCAAATGCTTATTTGATTCTTTATTTGATCACCACTTTCTACTAGTTTCCTTTTGTTGATTAGAACGTAGAGGATAACTCTCAAGGCCTGTTTTCTTGTGATCCTGATTGAATATTACATTCGCTAACTCCTATTAGGTATTTGGGAAATGGATGATAGGTTTTAATGCTCTTAGCGAACAATTAGCTTATCACATTCTTAGTTTCCTCAGCATGGATGATCTCGACCGGCTAATGCTTGTGTCCAGAAGATACAAGTCTTTATGTGTTGGTGTCCCCTCTTTGACTGTTGATAATAAGAACTATACACATGACTTGATTTCTAGACAGCATTTCAATCAATTTGTTGACAAGTTTTTGGATTCACGTACCCTCTCTAGAATTAAGACTTGAAGCCTTTTGACATATGGTTCTATTAGTATGGTGCCTCAAGAAGTGATTCCTAATTTCTTTTCAGATTCTATAAATCTGTGAAAGACCTTGCATTCTGTTCTAACAATGGTGCTCTAGAAATGCCTTTATCCCTCTCTTGAAAGTTTGACTCTGCAATCTGCTTAAATACCTGATAAGTTCTTCAGTGATTTAATTTTAGAGTTATTTTCCCTCAAATCTTTATATCTTTGTGGTTGTAGTGGTCTGAAAGGTATTTATATCAAAAGTTCATCACACAAGCAGTTGGGAATCACAAATGAAAATCCTATTGATCTTTGCCACCTTCATGACGTCACAATGAAGCTTGAAAAAATTCTTTTAACTTGGTATCCAACTGATTTTTGCATAACTTTGTTTTAGAATGGTTGTTCTGAGTCTACCCTTCAAGGTTTTATAAGACATGGAGGCTGGAGTCATCTACAATGTGCTGCATTATTGCATTATATCAAACACTTCCACCTGGAACAGAGGTTGGATCTTTTTTAACATATGATTTGCCTAGTTTAGAAAGATCTAGTAAGGTCTTACGAATACATGCCAAAACAATCGAGGTAATCAAATGGACCAACTTTTCTTATTACTCCTATAGTATGACCATATTTGCATTTTTGTGCTTCTTATTACTAGGATATTACTCTATTTACCAATAACATGTTTTTCACTAAAGATATATATATTGTAGAAGCCCAAATTGCCCGGGCCCGTTTACATTCCAACCTAAACCCACTAACCCAATACAAAACAACCCATTCCAACTTAATATCCACTCCAATTAACCTAAGCCCAAACTAACCCCAAGCAGCCCAAATAAAAAAACAAATAAAAAAAAAAAACCTAGCCCCTAGCTTGTTCGGCGCCACACCACCAACTCTCTGCCACCACCTGCCTACTGCAGCACCGCCCATCACATCCACCACCCTCTGCACCTGCAAGACAATAAAGGAAAGGACAGCAAAGAAAAAAAAAAGTATTTGTAAAAGGCTATAAAAGCCCATTAAAGCTTTGTAACAAGGGGTTTGTTTTTTTTTTTTTGGTTTTCTTAAGAAAGGAAAAAGTAATATATTCAAAAACAAATTAGTCCAAACACAAGCAAGATAGCAGACAAATCCGATCAAGGTAGTAAATATCCATTTTTATTTTCGTTCTTATTTTACCCTAATCTATACGTATAAATAAGTTTTTTTTACATGCATATATATAGACAAAAATATCTAAAAAATCATATATATAAAAAAAATTACCTTTTCCGGCCACCGTGCAGTGGCCAACACCGACGACGGACGGCGGTCCGACGATCGGATCGGTGACCGGCCATGTGGCCGGAAATCTCCTTCCCCCTCTCTTCTCTCTTCCTTCTCTCTTTTTTTTTTCTTTCTCTCCTCACCAAATGATTTTTTTTCAAAAAATTTGGCCTTATATAGCCCTCCAAAATGACGTCGTTTTGGGGGCTGCCTTTTAACCCCAAAACGACGCCGTTTTGACATGGATCGGATCGACCCGACCCGACCCGCTAGAGGATCCGCGTGTTTTGTTTGAATGGGTTATTTATGCGCGCGGTCTTTCCACTTTTTCAAGGTTTTGCAATTAAGTCATTTTTTTGTTTTCAATTTGGCCCCATAATTTTTCGCACTTTTCGATTTAGTCCCCGCTAATGTGCTGCGTTTTAATGGGAAGGAATAATTGCTGTTTCGGTCCCCCTATGTTTTGTGCACGTTCAAATAAGCCCTTTTCTCTTTATTTCCTTTCAAATTTGCCCCAAAACTTTGTTATTAGTTCAATTTTAGTCCTTTTTTATTTGTTTTTGTTTCTTTATTAAATATTACATTTTTTTGTATTTCAATATTATTATTATTATTATTATTATTATTATTATTATTATTAGTGTATATTTTTATTTACGTATATATATATATGTAGTAACGTTTTTATTACTTTATTTTAATATTTTTATTATAGTAACTTTTGTATTTCAATATTATTATTATTATTATTATCATTAACATTACTATATATTAAAGTATATTCTTATTAGATGCATATATATATATATATATATAATACTGCTTTTTAATGACTTTATTTTAATATCATTTTATTATATTTACTTTTTGTGTTGTATTGCATTGTTATTATTATTATATTTATTATATATTAGTGCATGCCTCTTACACCCGTATATATTTTTAATACGTATTAATAGTCAATTTTAATATATATTATATGAATAATTTATATATAATATTATGTATATATTTTAATATTATTAGTTATATATCTTTATACTATTATATTTCTAATACTATCTTGTATTCCTCTGGCACCATTATTAGTTACATATATATGTACATACTTATGAAGCGTATGAATAGTATTTTTATATATTATTATCATTTCTAAATATATGTATATATTGTATGTATTTTATATATATCATGTATATATTTTTAATGTCTTTTATTTCTTATACTGTTCCATGTATGTACCTTATATCATCTTATGTATATATTCTTAAATACTATTATATATATATATATGTGTTTTTAATACCTTATTGTATATATTATTATTATTAACTATTATTATTGCTAGTATTGTTATTATTATTGTTATATTAGTGTATATTTTATATACGTATATATATATATATAGGTAACAATGTTTTTATTACTTTATTTTAATTTTTTTAATATTATTATTATATTATTAATATTTATTACTATTATTATTCCTTTTTTTGTATATATTATTCATACTATCATTATTATATTATTACCACTATTATATTTATTATATTAGTATTATTATTGCTATCATTATCAATATTAGTATTATTGTGTGTTTTCATTATATATATCGTTTATATTTATAGTGTTATTTTAATATTGTGTTTACTATATATTTACCCTTTTCACATATTATTTTATTTTTAATATTATTAAGTTATATTTTTATATTCTTTTATTATTATTATTATTATTATCATTATTAGTTTATATATACATATATATTTTTTGTACATATCATTATTTTCCATTATTGTTGTAAATATTATATATATATATATATATATATATATATATATATATTCTATGTACGTCTCCTAATATTTCTTTTATCGTAGATATTATCATTATTATTACATACTTTTATCATATGCATATATACCTGTACTTTTATGTACATATTATTATTATTATTACCAAATATATCATTTTTTCTTATTTTATTATTAGTACATGATTTGTTTTTATTTTCCCTTTTTTGTAAATATCATTGTTATTGTTATTCTAATATTCTGATATTCCGATATTCCATGTCAATATTTTTCATTAATTATATCATTGTTTGTATCGATTATCCATTAATGATTTCTTGTTTTTTAGAAATATTTTTCATGTTCTTAATTAATTTCAATACATAAGGCAACGTATCGGTTTAACACTAGTCGTTGATTTCATCGCTATGTTGGGTGAATCATATCGGCTCGTGTTGAAAACGAAATGCCCTTCAAACAAATCAAAATTTAAAATCTCTCGTCTTTTCAATCGGATCACGATTAAATCTTATGTTGAACTCGTATTTTGAAAACCAAGGCAACGCATGTTTAACAATATACCAATTTTGGGCGTCGCGGGGGTGCTAATACCTTCCTCGTGCGTAACCAACTCCCGGACCCTACTTTACTCTGATTTTAACGTAGACCTAAACTCGGCCTTTTTTTGTTTTAAAAAATAAATTTATTAGGTGTCCAATCACAACTATAAAAAGGATCGGTGGCGACTCCTCTCTTTATTCCTGTTTTTCAATTTATGTATCAAAAAATCAAACTTCAATTTTCAAGTTTTCAATAAATCGCCACAATTAGCGACCGAAAGCAAATTTTTTACGTCGCTACAGCTGGCGACTCCACTAGGGACCCATGTTTGAGAGTCGTGTCTGGAATTAAACTCGCGTTGTCAAAATTTTCAAGTTCCTTGTTCAAATTAATATTTAGTCGTGATCCTCAATTTGTGTTTTCAAAATGTCATGCATTCGCATTATGTTGTAAATGTTTTTCTAACTCATTTCGTCTGTTTTATTTCTTTAAGCTTTAAATTTTTGTGGTTTTAGTTTTGGTTTAGTTTTTAAATAAAACGTAAAGGTTTGTGAGTTTCTCCCCACACACCGTGCACTTGCATTTCCGCATAACATGAGCTCTCTACCCGGGCTCTGTCCGTTTAAGTGAAAGTAAACGCTACGCCTTCGTGAGTTAACTCATCCCTCCGCACAGGCTAGTGAATACTTCCGGGTTACATATGACTTATGCTTTCGTGAGTTAACTTGTCCCTCCGCATAAGCATAAGTAAATGTAATCCCTCGAATTGAACTCGTGAGCCTGTGATGGGCTATGACCGAGGCTTCGTACTAGTCTTAGTAGACGATAATACGAACAATTCGAGTACCTGTCTAGAACCGAAACCACATATAGTGAACCGTACGAGCCACCTAATTAGAGCCATGCCGAACCTCTGTCCGTTAATAGTCACCAAAATAAGTGCACGGGAGGAACGCCTCTTACCTTTTGCATTTTCACTTTCTATACAAAGGGGATAGGGTCTGTTTAATAAACTAGTTCAAATTGTTAAATTTTCCATGTTTTTCTGCCTGTATTTAATTACTAATCAAGGTTGTTTGTCTTTGCCTTATTGTTTTTCATCATGCATTATAGGCATCATATTAGGAAGGTGTTGACTAGAGATTGGTTACCAAAAGAAACGGGTTTCTAAATGGAAGAGTCAATTACACAAACAGTCGAGAAGAATGACATGGTGCAGGACTGGTCTCTAAGAACTTAGCAAGAAAAAGGGGATAGTCTAGTGGAGGGATGTATTGCCCATCTGCCCGAACACTTAACTGTGAACGTTCGCCAAAATAACCTTGAAGACTTGATTCAGATTTGGAACCAGTGGGACTCGGACATTAAGGGTATATTCACTGAGAAGTACGGAAATGTAGCCCACTTGATCACTATCAACATAGATGAGTGTTTGATTCAAGCCATGATCAGATTTTGGGATCCGGCCTACCAATGTTTTACTTTCAATCAGGAAGACATGACCCCAACTATAGAGGAGTATACTGCTTTGCTTCGTATTGATAATGTACAGCCCTATAAGATATATATGAAGAAGCCTAAGCCGATGACCTTCAAGAAGAAGCTAGTGAGGTTGACAGACATGACTGACGCGTGGGCCCAAAAATAGATAAAGAAGAAGAATGAAACCATTTGCATTCCATGGTCTTCCCTACGAGATTTGGTTCTGAACCATCCTGACATAATGAAAAGGGTGAATCTATTCGCTTTGACCATCTATGGTTTGATCATCTTCCCGAAAGTTCTCAGACATCTTGAAGTTGCAGTAGTTGATTTCTTTGAAAGATTAAAACAAGGAATCAACCCTGTCCCGACTATCCTAGCCGAGACCTTCAGATCCCTGAGTAGTTGTTGAAGAAAAGGGGAAGGACGATTTATTGGATGCGCGCAGTTACTCAATGTTTGGATTTTGAACCACTTTTGGAAAGTAGAGCGCACTCCGTTCCACATGTTTTCAAAAACATTCGCCCCATTGGAAGTCTATCTCAAGAAAGAATGGCCCAAGGAAGTCACCGAGCAACATTGGGTCTCAGTTTTTCAGAACCTTCACGCCGAGGATATAACATGGAGAGCACCGTGGATACGCCCTTTGGTTCTGCTGTATAAGGTCGGAGATCAAGACTGGGTGCCACTACTTGGCTTATGGGGAGGAGTTGGATATGCCCCGCTATTAGTCCAAAGATAATTTTCTTCGCGACAATTCATACCCGTCACTGGAGGATTATCACAGTCCGAGTTCGCTTTTGCGGGTGAGGGATATATGAAGAAGGTCCGCAGCGCTGCAAAATCCTGGAAGGAAGTTCATCTGATGGAGTTGGCCCTGTACGCTGATACTTGCGCCTTTCAGAATCTATTCCTAAAGGAATTATCGTCCGAGTTAGAAATGGCAAGACAAGAGTTTGAACGCGAAAAGACCAAGATGTCAAGGGATCTCAGTGCTCAGCAAGAGGAAAACTACCAGTTAAAGGTTGATGTTCAGATTGAAAGGTCCAAAACCGAGAAAGTGCAAAAAGAAGTGAGAATTTGAAGAAATGATTTAAGGGACCTTCATCTGGAAAACAAGAAGTTGAAAGTCACTATCAAGAATAGTGGGTTGGGCAAATCATCATCGGAATGGAAAGAGGAGTTAAGCAACATCAAAGGGGGGTGGAGTTTTGGAAAAGAAAAGCGAAAAAGGAAGAGAAAAAGGCTGCGCGGGTTATGATGGAGTTAAGGAAGAAGAACGCAGAATACGAAGTTGTGTCTGTCGAGGTAATGACTAGTCGATCTAAATTTCAAGAACTAAAAGAAAGGATACGGGATTTAGAAGACATACTGCAAGATCGTCAGCAACAATTGGATAGTCTCTTAAAAGCCTTGGAAGAAAAGAACGATCAATATGATAGAGATATCCACGCTTATAAAACGGACCTCCAAGAAAGAGAAATGCAACTTGGCTTCTTGATCAACAAAATCCGTGAAACGGCCATACACATGGTACAATTATCAGATGAAGCAGAGGATCTAAGCTGCCAATTCCCGCCGAGTCAACGATCGAGCATATCAGAATTTTTAGAGCGAGTAAAGAAATATAGCGATATAGCTAGAAAGTTCGTGTAATAGCCGAATCAAAATGGCGAAATGTTTTTTGTAATGAACTCTTTTGATGAATGAAATGCCTAAATAGGGGCTATCTTGAAATCAACACCAAATTCTTGCATATTTATTCATAACTAACATTCATTCATCATTTATTCAACATTTATTTGTCATGCATTCATCTCATTCATTCATTCATTCATTGCATATTCCATAATCGTTCGCTAAGGTTAGGATCATATAATTCGCAGTTGCAATACTTCAAATCTGGAACCACGCCACTCGTATAGAACGCGTCGACAAGCTAGAACAATGGAGGCTGAATTCAATGAAAGGATTGAAAAATGGAAAGAATCCAAAAGGAATTACAAGAGCAGTTGGCTAGGTCACAGCAAGAGACGAGAGACTTAATGGTGAGATCACGAGAAGAATCGCTCGAATAAAAGGATCAAATGACCAAGATGATGGAGATGATGTTAGCTTTAGTTAAGGAAAAGGGACCCATGCAGAGCCCTGACATCGAGTAACCTCGGTCAAGAGTTAATCACAATCAAGACCCGCTCTATCCCCCCGGATTCACTCCACCACACGCCCACGTAGCACAAAGAGGGTACACCCAAGGGGAACCCACAGACCCAGAGCAACGGCCAGTGCCACCTGCTCATTTAGGGCAAGGAATATTTATATCAAATCCTGGAGCTAATCCTGCCAATCCAATTGTTCCAGATTTGGATGATCCAGCGGAAATAGCCAGGTTGAGAATGGACGACCACGAGGCTCAAGAGAAGTATAGGAGCTTGGAGGAAAGACTTAAAGTAATAGAAGGCACTGAAGTCTTCTCTACACTAGGTGCTAAAGAACTCAGTTTGGTACCTGATCTAATTCTGCCTCCGAAGTTTAAGGTACCGGATTTTGAAAAGTACGATGGGACAAGATGCCCAAAAGCGCATCTCGTGATGTTCTGCCGGAAGATGACCGGCTATGTAAATGAAGATAAGCTGCTCATACATTGTTTTCAGGATAGCCTAGTAGGACCGGCTCTTCGGTGGTACAACCAGCTTAGTAGGGAAAAGATCTGATCTTAGAAGGACTTGGCATCAGCATTCTGTGAGCAGTACAAGCATGTATCGGATATGGTGCCAGACTGGATGACCTTGCAAATGATGGAGAAAAAACCGTCAGAGACTTTTAGACAGTATGCGCAGAGATGGAGGGATATCTCGGCCCAAGTGGAACCTCCACTAACAAAAACAGAGATAATCGTTCTCTTTATCAACACCTTAAAGGCGTCGTTTTATGACAAACTAGTGGAAAGTGCTACGAAGGATTTTTCGGATATCGTAATATCCGGAGAACTTATTGAGGGTGCCATCAAAAGTGGGAGGATGGAAGGTTCAGAAAGTTCAAGGAGGGCAACACCCATGAAGAAGAAAGAACCAGAAACCCATATGGTGGGAATGGGAAGCCGTTATACCCCTAATCCGTATCTAAACCAACCCCGACCTCGAAACTATCCACCTCCGAATTTCTATTATCCCCCTCAAACCCCGTACTACCAAGCACCACCTCCTTACTACTCCGTATACGCCACGAACCACCAAAGACCCGTCACCATATTCCCACAAAATACGGTACCCGCTCAAAACCAGCCTAGAAACGAACCAAGACCAGCAAGGCCTAACCCCGAGAGACCACAATTTACTCCTATCCCTGTGTCGTATGGGGAATTATACCCAAAACTTTTGGAGAAACAGTTGATTTCTCCTCATTATATGGCACCCCTGAAACCCCCGTACCCGAAATGGTACGATCCAAACACTAGTTGTGCATACCATGTAGGAAACCAGGGACATTCCACGAAAAACTACCTTGCCTTCAAAACGAGAGTTCAAGGACTCATTGATGCGGGTATTCTGCGATTTGATGGTACTGGCAGTACGGCTGGGAACCCATTCTCAAACCACACCGAAGGGAATGTGAACGCAGTGGGAGAAGAGGACAAACGACAAAGTAGAAGATAGGTTTCTGAAATAAGAGCACCTCTGCAGAAAATCTGGGAGGTACTAGTTGAAAAGGGTTTGCTCTGTCGTCCTAACAGAGTGTTCGAAGGAAAAATTACAAAAGGTCAAAGTTTTTGCGAATTTCATGGTTTTGAGAGGCACGACATTCAGTCCTGTGAAGAGTTCAGAAGATTGCTGCAAAATATGATGGATAATAAGGAGATCGAGATTTTTTATAAAGGCGAAGAGACCGATAGAGGAGAAATATGCGCCTCCGACAATCAATCGTCAGGTTTCTCGTATAGCGCCGATCGACCGTTAATAATTTATTACGACACGAAGAAGGAGCCGGTAAAACCAAAGATGATCATTGAAGTACCATCTCCTTTCCCCTACAAGGACAACAAAGCCGTACCATGGAAATATGGCATCAATATCGTCACACCGGAAGGTGGAAAGTCCGAAGCCATAACTGGTGATGTTGGGGAGGTAGGTCATTTTACCCGAAGTGAGCGGTGCTATTCTAAAAAAGTCGAACCAGCGAAGAAGAATAGTGATTCGAAACAAAAAAGAAAGGCAGTGATGTATGAGGCCGAAGTTGAGCAGGAAACTCCACCCGTACAAGAAACTAAAAAGCCTGTGGATGAGGAAGAAGCACAGGAGTTCTTGAAATTTATCAAGCACAGTGAATACAATGTGGTGGAACAGTTAAATAAGCAGCCAGCATGAATCTCAATTTTATCTCTACTGTTAAACTCAGAGTCGCACCGGGACGCTTTGCTGAGGGTGCTAAATCAAGCTTACGTAGCAAACAACATATCTGTTGAGAAGCTTGATAGGTGGGTAAATAATCTGAACGCGGACAATTTCATCTCTTTTAGTGACGATGAGATACCGCCAAACGGTAGAGGCTCAGTGAAAGCACTGCATGTTACGACTCGCTGCAAGGGCTACATAATACCGAACGTGCTCATCGATAATGGGTCGGCACTCAACGTCATGCCTTTGGCTTCGCTTTCCAGAATACCGATGGATCTGTCCTATTTAAGGCCCTGTCATTCCACGGTGAGGGCATTCGATGGGACGAGGCGTGAAGTCATGGGAAAGATTGAAATCCCTCTAAAAGTGGGCCCGTATATATACGATGTTGAATTTCAAGTCATGGACATTACACCATCATACAATTGCCTCTTGGGAAGACCCTGGATCCACTCTGCTGGAGCAGTCCCATCATCCCTCCGTCAAAAGGTGAAATTTATCATGGATGGTTGTTTGGTCACTGTTGAGGGAGAAGAAGATATTGCAGCATCTATTTCTACCGACGCACCATACATTGAAGTGAATAAAGATGCTATAGAATGTTCCTTCCGATCCCTTAAGTTTGTCAATGCCACCTTCGTCTCCGAGGGAAATAGAATTCCTGTGCCAAAACTGTCGAGAAATACCAGAATGGGTTTAGGGTTGACTGTAGGAAGAGGAGCTCGAGCAAGAAGAGGTTTAGAAAGGTACCTGTAAGGAATAGTCAAGGCTCTAAAGCCAGTGCACCACAAGGCCCGATACGGTTTAGGTTTTCAGCTAGACATGCATCAAAGAAGGAAACAATGGAAGAAAGATCAGGAAAGAATGATCGCAAGAACCTTAGGCCGAGAAATAGAATGGGAGCCCATAGCATACCCTCCTTTGTCAAAAACATTTACGTCTGCAGGAACGATGTACCCCGAACAAGACAATACACGAAGCACACTGTTAATCATTGAAAGGGGTCTCCAGAATGTCAGTATAAATGTCATTGACAAAGGAGCTGACGCAAGTAAAGACATCTCAAGGATACGCCCTTGTCCCCCGAGTTTCATGTTGAACAATTGGACTGTTGAAGACCTTCTTGTAGTTTATAAGTCTTCAGAGTAATGCTCAAACATTAACTCTCTATTGTGTCCTTAGATATAATAGAATTCTTTTGTAAGAGCTGGCATTCGCTCTTTATCATTCAAATGAATATCAATGAAGATGCATTTTGTCACAATCTTTCGCATTATCACTAATTTCATAATCATTTTCTCATTTCATAGCCTACCCTTACATCTGCCTCATGCCATGCCATAACATTTCGTTTGTTGGTTCCAATACTTAAATGCCCCTCTATAGTTTCCTTTTCCATTTAACTTTCAGGTGCTCAGATATCAACGGCATGAACGAACCCGTTACGAGTCCTGAAGTCGATTTTGAGAAGGCTGTTTGTTGAGGAGAATTCGAAGCCAAAGAAAATGCTGAAGATTATGTCTCGTCTCCTGACTTGCTAAGAATGGTGGAACAAGAGGATAAACAGATTTTGCCTCATCAAGAATCGGTTGAAATAGTAAATTTGGGAACTGAAGAAAGGAAGCAAGAAGTGAAGATTGGGACCTCTATTTCGGGGGACACCAAGCATAATTTGATTGTTTTGCTCCGTGAGTACAAAGATGTATTCGCATGGTCATATCAGGACATGCCAGGATTGGATGAAGATGTGGTGGTCCATAAACTCCCATTAAAGCCAGAATGCAAACTCATTCAACAAAAGCTAAGCTGGATGAGACCTGAGATGTTGTTGAAAACAAAAGAGGAAGTCAAGAAGCAATTTGACGCTGGCTTCCTACAAGCCTCCAAATATCCAGAGTGGGTGGCTAACATAGTCCCGGTACCAAAGAAAGACGACAAAGTACGAATGTGCGTGGATTATCGTGACCTGAATCGAGCAAGTCCTAAAGATAATTTTCCTTTACCACACATCGATACATTGGTGGATAACACAGCCAAGCATTCATTGTTTTCGTTCATGGATGGATTCTCGGGTTATAATCAGATAAAGATGTCCCCGAAAGATATGGAGAAAACTACCTTCATAACGATGTGGGGAACATTCTGCTACAGGGTAATGCCGTTCGGATTGAAGAATGCTGGGGCAACATATCAGAGGGCTATGATGACGTTATTCCATGAAATGATGCATAAAGAAATAGAGGTCTACGTCGACGATATGATTGCTAAATCCCGAGGGGAAGAAGAGCATGTAGTGAACTTGAAGAAGTTGTTCGACAGACTGAGAAAGTTCCAGCTAAAGCTCAATCCGGCCAAATGTACGTTTGGGGATACCTCGAGAAAATTGCTAGGCTTCATCGTTAGCGAAAGAGGCATTGAAGTTGATCCAGATAAAATAAAATCCATTCAAGAGTTACCACCTCCGCGCACGCAAAAAGAAGTCAGAGGATTTTTAGGGAGGTTAAACTACATCGCCCGATTCATCGCTCAACTTACCAACCAATGCGACCCAATCTTTCGGCTTCTTCGAAAACATAATCCGGGAGAATGGAACGAGGAATGCCAGGTGGCCTTTGATAAGATAAAACAATATTTGTCTAGCCCTCCAGTGCTAGTACCGCCAATTCCGAGAAGACCACTGATATTGTATTTGACTGTGTTCGAGAATTCAATGGGTTGCGTACTGGGGTAACACGACGAGTCAGGAAAGAAAGAAAAGGCGATCTACTACCTCAGCAAAAAGTTCACTGAATACGAGGCAAAGTATTCGTCCATTGAAAAATACTATTGCGCTCTGGTTTGGGTAGCTCGGAGACTCAGGCAATATATGTTGTATCATACGACATGGTTAATTTCGAAGCTAGATCCAATAAAGTACATGATGGAATCGCCTGCACTCTCAGGAAGAATGGCACGATGGCAGATCTTATTATCAGAGTACGATATCGTCTATGTGAGTCAAAACTCGATAAAAGGAAGTGCAATAGCGGATTTCTTAGCGGCTCAAATGACAGAGGAGTATGAGCCCTTGAGGTTCGATTTCCCAGATGAAGACTTAATGTGCATCACAGAAAAGGAATCTGAGTCTTCCTTGAAAGTCTTTGCTCTATTCTTGTTGCATGACAATGAGCAAAAAGGGGCAGCTGTAGAAGCCCAAATTGCCCGGGCCCGTTTACATTCTAACCTAAACCCACTAACCCAATACAAAACAACCCATTCCAACTTAATACCCACCCCAATTAACCTAAGCCCAAACTAACCCCAAGCAGCCCAAATAAAAAAACAAATAAAAAAAAAAACCTAGCCCCCTAGCTTGTTCGGCGCCACACCACCAACTCTCTGCCACCACCTGCCCATTGCAGCACCGCCCCATCACATCCACCACCCTCTGCACCTGCAAGACAATAAAGGAAAGGACAGCAAAGAAAAAAAAAGTATTTATAAAAGGCTATAAAAGCCAATTAAAGCTTTGTAACAGGGGGTTTGTTTTTTTTTTTTTTTTTTTTTTTTTTAAGAAAGGAAAAAGTAATATATTCAAAAACAAATCAATCCAAACACAAGCAAGATAGCAGGCAAATCCGATCAAGGTAGAAAATATCCATTTTTATTTTCGTTCTTATTTTACCCTAATCTATACATATATATAAGTTTTTTTTACATGCATATATATAGACAAAAATATCTAAAAAATCATATATATAAAAAAAAATTTTACCTTTTTTCGCCACTGCACGTGCACGGTGGTGGCGATGTAAACGACGCCGGTGATGGACGGGCATCCAATGATTGACCGATGAATCGCCATGTGGCCTAAATCTCCTTCCCCTCTCTTCTCTCTTCCATCTCTCTTTTTTTTTTCTTTCTCTCCTCACCAAATGATTTTTTTTCAAAAAATTTTGCCTTATATAGCCCTCCAAAACGACGTCGTTTTGGGGGTTGCCTTTTAACCCCAAAACGACGCCGTTTTGACATGGATCGGATCGACCCGACCCGACCCGCTAGAGGATCCGCATGTTTTGTTTGAATGGGTTATTTATGCGCGCGGTCCTTCCGCTTTTTCAAGGTTTTGCAATTAAGTCATTTTTTTGTTTTCAATTTGGCCCCATAATTTTTCGCGCTTTTCGATTTAGTCCCCGCTAATGTGCTGCGTTTTAATGGGAAGGATAATTGTTGTTTCGGTCCCCCTATGTTTTGTACGCGTTCAAATAAGCCCTTTTCTCTTTATTTCCTTTCAAATTTACCCTAAAACTTTGTTATTAGTTCAATTTTAGTCCTTTTTTATTTGTTTTTGTTTCTTTATTAAATATTACATTTTTTGTATTTCAATATTATTATTATTATTATTATTATTATTATTATTATTATTATTATTATTATTATTATTATTATTATTATTATTATTATTATTATTATTATTATCATTAACATTACTATATATTAAAGTATATTCTTATTAGATGCATATATATATATATATAATACTGTTTTTAATGACTTTATTTTAATATCATTTTATTATATTTACTTTTTTGTGTTGTATTGCATTGTTATTATTATATTTATTATATATTAGTGCATGCCTCTTACACCCATATATATTTTTAAGACGTATTAATAGTTAATTTTTAATATATATTATATGAATAATTTATATATAATATTATGTATATATTTTAATATTATTAGTTATATATCTTTATACTATTATATTTCTAATACTATCTTGTATTCCTCTGGCACCATTATTAGTTACATATATATGTACGTACTTATGAAGCGTATGAATAGTATTTTTATATATTATTATCATTTCTAAATATATGTATATATTGTATGTATTTTATATATATCATGTATATATTTTTAATATCTTTTATTTCTTATACTATTCCATGTATGTACCTTATATCATCTTACGTATATATTCTTAAATACTATTATATATATGTGTTTTTAATACCTTATTGTATATATTATTATTATTAACTATTATTATTGCTAGTATTGTTATTATTATTGTTATATTAGTGTATATTTTATATACGTATATATATATAGGTAACAATGTTTTTATTACTTTATTTTAATTTTTTTAATATTATTATTATATTATTAATATTTATTACTATTATTATTCCTTTTTTGTATATATTATTCATACTATCATTATTATATTATTACCACTATTATATTTATTATATTAGTATTATTATTGCTATCATTATCAATATTAGTATTATTGTGTGTTTTCATTATATATATATCGTTTATATTTATAGTGTTATTTTAATATTGTGTTTACTATATATTTACCCTTTTCACATATTATTATATTTTTAATATTATTAAGTTATATTTTTATATTCTTTTATTATTATTAATATTATCATTATTAATTTATATATACATATATATTTTTTGTACATATTATTATTTTACATTATTGTTGTAAATATTTTATATATATATATATATATATTCTATGTAATCTCCTAATATTTCTTTTATCGTAGATATTATCATTATTATTACATACTTTTATCATATGCATATATACCTGTATTTTTATGTACATATTATTATTATTATTACCAAATATATCATTTTTCCTTATTTTATTATTAGTACATGATTTGTTTTTATTTTCCCTTTTTTTGTAAATATCATTGTTATTGTTATTCTAATATTCTGATATTCCATGTCAATATTTTTTATTAATTATATCATTGTTTGTATCGATTATCCATTAATGATTTCTTGTTTTTTAGAAATATTTTTCATGTTTTTAATTAATTTCTATACATAAGGCAATGTATCGGTTTAACACTAGTCGTTGATTTCATCATCGCTATGTTGGGTGAATCATATCGGCTCGTGTTGAAAACGGAACGCCCTTCAAACAAATCAAAATTTAAAATCTCTCGTCTTTTCAATCGGATCACGATTAAATCTTATGTTGAACTCGTATTTTGAAAACCAAGACAACGCATGTTTAACAAGATACCAATTTTGGGCGTCGCGGGGGTGCTAATACCTTCCTCGCGCGTAACCGACTCCCGGACCCTACTTTACTCTGATTTTAACGTAGACCTAAACTCGGCCTTCTTTTGTTTTAAAAAATAAATTTATTAGGTGTCCGATCACAACTATAAAAAGGATCGGTGGCGACTCCTCTCTTTATTCCCGTTTTTCAATTTATGTATCAAAAAATCAAACTTCAGTTTTCAAGTTTTCAATAAATCGCCACAATTAGCGACCGAAAGTAAATTTTTTACGTCGCTACATATATGTCTTAACTACTAATAGGGAACATAAAAAACTTTAAGAGACATTCAGCTCTATGTCGAGTGTTGTAATATATGTTTTGGAGCCTATTTCATCCTAATATTTACTCATTGCTGCATGTTTTATTATCGCATCATTTTTATGAGAAAAAAATAGATAACAAAGTTGTTGTATACTTCTTATTTATGAATGGTACAGCAGATTTAAATTCATCAAAAGGTATATTAGGCATATTTTGCAACAAATTGCTTACTGTAATACTGCCTCTATAGATCCTTCCCATTTATTTGTAGGATACTATCAGGTTAACACATACATCTTGATTGATAATATTCAGTGAAATGAAAATTTTCGGGACAAAGCCTGTACTACTCTAACATTATATTCAAACTACTTACCTGATGTGTTTTTAAAGTTAACTGTTCCATCCCTTAAACTTGCATTAAATTTGTACCTGTAATGTGTTGAAGAGCTGTCGATAGGGTATTAATTTCTCGATCTATTATTCTACGATTTGCTCGATTTCAGATCGTGATATTATAAAAGCTCGTAGGTTCAATAACATAGCCTCCAAAACAGTTAGCACGAGCGTACGCTTGGAACTGGAATCTTAAGGCTTGTAGGTTTAATACCGTAGCCTCCAAAACAGTTAGTGCGAGCTTATGCTCCAAGTTGGAATCTTAAGGCTCGCAAGTTCAATACCGCAACCTCCAAAACAGTTAGTGCGAGCTTATGCTCCCAGCTAAAATTTTAAGGCTCGCAAGTTTAAAATCGCAGCCTCCAAAACAGTTAGCGCGAGCTTACACTCCCAATTGGAATCTTAAGGCTCACCGTTTTAATATCACGACCTCAAAAACAGCTGGCGAACCTACATTTTCGGCTCATACTATAGAGGTTAGTTGATTTATGATCGCAACCTCCAATTATTTGAGTTAGCTGATTTAAAATCGTAACTTCATACAGCTTGTTGATTTAAGATTGTAGTTGATATTACTAAGGCTCGCAAGTTCAATGCTGCAACCTCCAAACAGCTTGTTAATTTAAGATCGCAACTGATATCGAACAATTTTCTCTGAGTCTGCTAATTTACAATTTTTTTTCTTATGGAAAATACAATTCGCAGTATTCTGGATTATAATTCTTGACTCATGTTCCACACTATCGGACAACAAAATTTTTCCAATAAAGTTTCAAGTTAAAACTTATATAGTAAGTCCCAAATTACACACATCATAAGTGTAAACTTGTCTCAGAATAATCACTTTATAATTCTTCTTCGACAAGATGGGAGACAAATTTTTATATAATAATAAAACAACCCAATCTGTGATTCGGCCTATATAATAAAATTCTAAGGCACGAGACTGAGGGTTGTGCCTTCCTCTTCTTCTTCCTCTCTATGGTCTCCGAACCAAGACACCATCCTCTCTCATTCTTGACCACCATCTTGATTTCTATTGGTCCAATGGGTCAACAATTTCCTCTTCACATTTTTCATATATCTAATAAAATATTATAAGTTTAAGGGTGCAAAAAGCCCTCAAACTTTTTTTAAAAAAATACAATTAAGCCCTTGCTTCTTTTTTTTTTTTTTGCACTCATTTGGGTATTTGAAATTTTAAAATGCATCAAAAAAGCCCTCAAACCTTTTAAAAAAAATCAATTAAGCCTTACTTTTTTTTTGCACTCAATTGGGTACTTGAACTTTCAAAATGCATCAAAAAGACCCTCAAACTTTTTCAAAAAAAGCAATTAAGCCATTACATTTATTGAAAATTAGAAAAAAATTTATAAAAAATTAAAATCAATAAAAGCTATAAATATTATTAAATTTTAATAAAAGAATTCAAATATTAAAAATTAGAAAAAAAATATAAAAATCGTAAAAATATATATAAAAAATCATAAAAAATTATAAAATATATAGAAATATAAAAAATTATAAAATTATAAAATTTTATAAAGTCATAAGAAAATTATACAAACTGTAAAAAAAATATAAATTTCATAAAAGAAATTTATAAAAATTATTGTACCAAAAGAAGCATTTTATAAATTGTCTATAACTTTTATTGATTTTTATTTTTTTATCATTTTTTACCACATATCACGCTGTGTTGCAACACGTGATGACTTTTTAATTGAAAAAAACTAGGGGTCATAAATTTTTTTTTATGATTTTTATAAAATTTTAGAATTTTTTATTTTTTTACGATTTTTATAAAAAAATTCTATTTTTAATAAATTTTAACCTTTTTTATATTTTTTATTAAAATTTAATAATTTTTTTCTAAAATTTATTATTTTTTATATTTTTCTAATTTTTAATAAGAGTAGGGGCTTAATTGCTTTTTTGAAAAGTTTTGAGGGTCTTTTTGATGTATTTTAAAAGTTCAAGTACCCAATTGAATAAAAAAAAAGCAGGGGCTTAATTGCTTTCTAATTTTTCACATTTTCCTTTCTTTTTGTTTAAATTTTAATTTTCTTTCATCCTAAGAATAAAACTAGAAATTGGAAACTCAAGAGAAGAAAAGAAAAGCAAGGCAGACTACAACAAAGCTTTTGCCTTTTTAAGTTTTTAGTTTAGTTTTAATATAAATATATTTATATTATAATTAAGATATATAAAAAAAACATTCTTAAAGATATCGATAAATCAAAAATAATATATCGGAATATATCGATACTTGTACATATCATTATTAGAAGAAAAATAATACATCAATTCATATATATCGATAAGCTTAAAAATCTCGTTAATTTCTCTTTCCATATTTATTTTTATATATATATATATAAATTTCACATTATATATTTTATTTAATTAAAAAAGTTTAGATAATCTATTTGTGCCATTTTTCAAATTTGAAAAAAGAAAACTTAATCAATAAAAAATGGTAGTTTGGTTTAATGTTGTAGATTTCAATTTGTCAAAACTTTACCTATCAGACTAGCATGAGACCATTTTCAACTATTTTTATTTTTCAATTCTATAAATTAAAAAAATTCATTGATAATGAATTTAATTTTTTATATTTTATTTATTATTAGTGTTTTATTTTGTTTTCTTTCCTATTTTTATTTATTATCAATTTTTAATTCGTCTTTAATTAATATAAAATTTATATAATTAATTAGTTAAAATTTAAGAGAAATAAGAAAATGAAACGTGGCATCATATTGATGAAATAGATGTAAGAGTGAGCAAAATTCGATTCGATTAAAAAATTGAAAAAATTAAATTTTTTATTTAATTGAATCGAGTTATTCGATTGATTTGAGTCAAATAGAATAAGTAATTCGAGTTTTGAGTTCGAGTCAAGTTGAATTGTACAATTTGAATAACTTGAATTACTTGAATAATTTGAATAATAGATTGGAGTAAATACCCTTTTGATCCTTGTCAATTTTTAAAATGAGCAAATTAGTTTCTCTCAAAAAAATACAAAAAAATAAATTTAAAAAATTCAAAATAATTTTTAAAATTCAAAATATTTATAAAAATTCCAAATTTATAAAAAAATTTAAATTTTTTCTAAAATAATAATTTTGGGAACTAAATAAGTTAATTAATGATTCAAGTTTAAAGTGTCTTTTTTTAAAAAAAAAAGTTTTCAAATATACATGACTTCAAATTTATGTGTTCTAACATGGAATTAGTTATATTGTAACAAGATTTTAATTTGACATGTTTAATTTTTTTAATTTAACTTGAATAATTTAACTCGATTCAACTCAACTTGAATTTTATTTCACTTGATTCGATTAAAAAAATTCAAATCGAGTTAAGATGATAAAATATGACTCATTAATTTAATAAACTCAAAATTTTTTAACTCGATTCAATCAAAGGTTCTATGTTAAGGTAGAGGATTTCTACTCACTAAGATTTTGCCTTTAGGGCTGTTTTTCTATTTAACATGAGTTTTTTTATTCATTTGTTTTATTTTGTGTTGGGTCGGGTACTTTTTAAGTGATTTGGGCAAATCATAGGAAAATTGATTTAAATGGTTTTTTATCGGTTTATTTGATTTGTGGTTCGCGGTTCATTTTAGTTCATGGATCATTTGGCTTTTCGCTTCATTTCAGATTAGTGTATTGTCTGATTAAGTTCGATTTGAACAATCCTGGGTGAAAACTCTAAAAAAAATAGTATTTGGTATACTGGTAATATACTCTCTTTTTTTATTATTTCACAACCAATTAAATATTATTCCTTCTAAAAATGTATGTTTTTATTTTCATTTTAAAAAATAAACTTGAAAATAGCATTAATTTTTCTCTTCTCATATTTATTTTTATACATATATAAATTACATAGTATAAATTTTATTTAATTAAAAAAGAATTAGATTTGGAGCAAATCCTAATTAGGGGTGAGCATTCGGTCGAGTCAAATTGAGTAAAAAATTTTCGAGTTGACGAATCCTATTTTAACAACTGAACTCAATTTGAAATTTTTTTCAAGTCGGTCGAGTTAACGAATCCTATTATTTATACTCAATGTTGCGTTAAATGGATCGATTATTTAACTAGTAGATGAAATACAATATTATTTAACTACATAAACAATATAATGGTTTTACTTTTTAACTTAATAAGCAAATATTTATCAAAACGACGTAATTTTACTTTTTTTATTCGGATTTTTAGATAACTCAAATTGTATAGTTCATATTCAATTTAAATAAAAAAGTTTAATTTTTTTGTTTGAGTTGACCCGAATAACTCAATTAACTCGAACTATTTAATTTAAAATTTAAATTTTTTATCTTGTGATTCGCAGTGCATTCTGATTCGTATTCACTTTACTTCGGATTAGTTATTCTTGATTCAATTGACTTAATCAGTTGACTCAATTCGATTTGATTTGAACAATCATAGTTGAAAATTTTAAGACTTTGTTTTTAAAAATATTTTATGTTTCTATTTCCTATTTTTAAAAATTAAAAAATACATTGGATGAATAAAAATTAAATTTTGCTTTCAATAATGAAAATATGTTTGGTACAAAATTTTCTTATAATGGAAACATGGAAATAGTTGGGGTAAAAGATTTTGAAATTTAAAATTGTTAAAAAATAATTTTTTTAAAGCTAAAAACTCGTGTTTTCAATACTTTTTTTTATTTGCAAAACATTTTTAGTGAAAATAATTGAAATAACTTATTATTTTTTAATTTTCATATATTTTTATTTTTCAAAAAGTAAAAGTGAAAAGTATCTTCATTTTATGAAATCAAAGGGGTACTAATATTTTAAGGTGAATTATACAAATGGTCATCTAACTATTTTTGCATTTCTGTTTTGGTCATCTAATTTTTCAAATTTTAATTTAGGCACTAACGTTTAAATTCATTCCTATTTTGGTCACTCATCGTTAAATTGATAACGGAAAGTCTTTTTTCTAAGTGGTATAATAACACATTTAGTCCTCAATACTTACATATTCTATCAATTTGATTCTAATTCTAATTCTAAGTAATTCAATAAATTTAACCCTTTACATTTAAAAATTCTATCAATTTGATCATCAAACTTGCTAACCAAAGCCTTCAACTTTTAAAACAGAGACATTGCATATCTATTAATTATTTTAGTTATGGTAGAAATTATTC
Source organism: Gossypium longicalyx (assembly GCA_025698465.1). Classification (NCBI taxonomy): domain Eukaryota; kingdom Viridiplantae; phylum Streptophyta; class Magnoliopsida; order Malvales; family Malvaceae; genus Gossypium; species Gossypium longicalyx. The sequence continues at coordinate 5,741,565 of CM046998.1, read as the reverse complement.
AATTCGATACATAACCTTTTTTTGTTTATATTTTTAAAAAGTTGGTGTTATAAATTAACTAAACACCATTAAAATAATATAAAATATAAATTTTAAAAATATAATATATAATAAATCTATATAAATAATATAATATTTGTATAAATTAATTTTTCACTTTGACTAGCATAATTTGACACTAAATTAGATTATTAGTGATATGTATTGCTTATTTTGGATTTAAAATTTTAAAAATAATTAAAAATAAATAGAACACATAATAATCTCTTTATAAAATTAATAAAAAAAACTTTATTAATGTAACGAAAGAAAATTCAATTAATTCTTTCACATTTTTTTCCAATGAAAAATTAAATGCTCATAATTTTTTCTTATATAATAATTATTAATTGAACAATGGAATTTTTTAAAGCCATACTTTTTAACTCTGGATTTTATTTCTAATTTTAAGGACCAACTTTAAGGACTATTTCTATGTACCTTGAAGGTAATATCAGAATGTTAACAATACGAGTAAATCTAAAGCATCCTTTTTTAAAGGTTTTTCCATTTTCTTTTATCTAAATTTTATCAATCAAAGAGTTATTCAATATTATATTTAGAAGAAAACTAATGAGAAAAAAATAGGAAATAAAGTTTCAAGATAAACTCATTGAAATCAAGAATTGATTTGAAAAATGACTCGTTAGTTGGGAGAATTTTTTTTTCCTTTACTGGGTTTTACAAATTTATAGATGTGAAATGCATTTGTTTTAAAAGTTGAAGGTTAAATTTATTGAATTATTTAGAATTAGGATCAATTGATAGAATATATAAGCATTGAGGACTAAATATGTTATTATACTAGTTAGAAAAAGGTTTATTGTTATCAATTTAACAGTGGGCAGGTGACCAAAACAAAAACGAATTCAAACATTAGTACCTAAACTGAATTTTTTTTAAAATTAGATGTCCAAGCCAAGAATGCAAACTTAATTGAGTAACCATTTGAATAGTTTACTCATATTTTAAGTTGACTTTAATTTATTTATTTTGTTATATCATAATCATATTTAAAATATTATATATTTATATAATATTTTAATGCGCTATTAATTTATATTATTATGAATTATTATTTATTAAGATATTCAAATACAATAGTTTGAAATTTGAATTGAAACAAGATCTTGACAAAGGTAGCATGAGATCAATATTTGGCGAGTCCATACCTTCGCATTTCATTTACATTAGTTCATTTGAAACATTCACAAATATAAAATTTAAATCGGGTTTTGTTTTTATCATATTACATTTTATTTATTTATGTTTGAAATATTACGTTTTAGTCACTTATGTTATCGTTTTGTTACGAAGTGGTCGCTCTACCATTAAACTCTGTTACCTCCCTAACGGTAGTCCTACATGGCAGTCCAAATGTATTTTAAATGCCAACTTGGATGTCCAGTTATTGGGATGAAAATAGATTTTTAATTAAATAAATTTAATTTAGATAGGACATCTAAGTTGGCATTTAAAACTCATTTGGATTACCATGTAAGACTGCTGTTAGGAAAGTAACGGAGCTTAACGGTAGAGTAACTAAAACGTAACATTTCAAACATAAGTGACTAAAATGTAATATGAGATAAACAAAAGTGATTATTTTTATAATTTACCCATTTAAATCTCATGTATTATATCATATAATTCTCATTTCTATGCTAGGTGGAGGGTCTCATTAGTGGGATTAAATAGAGCAAAGAAAATAATAATAATAATAATAATAATAATAATAATAATAATAATAATAATAATAATAATAATAAACTCTATGCTAAAACCTTGTCCACAATTGAGTATATATCACAAGGAGAAATGTCAATTCATGTAAAGCTCATGTCCAAGCTTAATTAACTTACCATCTCATTAAAAATATATAAATGATTTATTTTTAAAAAAAAAATTATATACAACAAAACTAAAAGAATACTTATTATATGTAATGTTTATAATTATATAATATATAAATTTATAATAATTTATAATAATTATGTAATGTTTTATTTTGTTGTTTACTGTCTTCTTCTTCTTTTTGAAGTTTTATTAAAACATGATATAAAAATATGACTTTTTAAATACATAAAATAACTTAAAAAATGTGGTAAAGGTATATCATTAATATGAGATTGTAGAGGACAAAGAACTTTCTACAAGAACTCCTAAAATAATATTCTATTAAAAATTTGTCTGTTTAGAAAACCTATTATTAATTCAAAAGTGAAAATTATTTGGACAATAAATCATTGTGGTGCAATCTTTTCAAGAAATTTTCATTAATTTTAGATAATTTGGTTACAAAACTTGATGTGAAATCTTGTAAGAAAGAGAGTATATTCCACTATGATATATTCTTCTCTTTACCTTAGATGAAATTTTTTTACCAATATCCTAAAAGTGAGAGTGTATCCATGTATGAATTGAAACTTAACTAAGTCATTAATATAGGCAAATTCATAGGCTTGTGCTCAAATGTTAGCAAAAAAATAAAGCAACAATTTTATCAATCACCTGTTTATTATAAGCAAATAATTAATACGGCATGATAATTGGAACGAAAATAGCCCTAGACCCTAAGTAGTCAAGGCTTAGGAATGCTATAACAGAGATCATAAACCGTATTTTGGTTGGCTACATAAACATGTTCATGTATGCCTTGAGGACTTACAAGATTAACAAGCCCAACAAACATAAATAATAAAACAATAAAAATAACATTTGGCATTATGGACTTTGAGGTTCAAAACTGCTGGTGATTAGTGTCATACCTAAGAGGAAAGGAAGAAATGACATCCTCATCCATTGCAGCATACATTGAGGAAATATCTAAGAGGAAAGGAAGAAAGGACATCCTTATCCATTTGAGCATACATTGAGGAAATAGTTGCAATCTTCTTGTCCCTCGTGACATAGAGCAAGTTGATAAGCTCTGCAAAACGTTCATCTCGCTCGTAGAGCTCCCTCGGGTTAAGCTGATCAATGAGAGTTTCCCACCAATGATGAGTTTTTCTTCCATGTGACTGTTGAGCCAGAGCAAGTGCTTTTTGTTTTTATTTCGATGCTTCTAGTTGGTTGTGGACCTCATTGTAATCTTGGACTAATGAGTTGATTCTTACCTCATAGTGAGCCTCAATAGGAGTGTGAGGTTTCATAAAAAGGTTGGTTTGGGTTCAAAAAGTGTTTAGCAATAGATTCAACAAAAGGATGACCAAACACATAAGTCTTACTTGTCAGTGAGAAAACAATAAAAAGAATCTCACTGTCACAAAAATAGAGAGCTTAGAGATTTTCTTGTAAATTCTCAAACGTCATTTTGAAAACGAGATAAGCTTGTCATCCTCATTTTCAATGATCTTAATCTCAATTTTTTGTCTTTCCCTAGCTTTCTTGCTTTAGCTTGCCATTGCACAAAAAGATCTAAGGACAAAAGAAACAAGCAAGAAGGTTAAAAAAATGCTTTACTAGCTTTTTGGATGCTTTGAAATGAAGTTCTTTTTGGATGAAATGTGTATATATAGGCCAAAAAAACTCAAGAAATTAAATGTTGAAACTAATTAAATTAGGTGATCAAATTTGATGTTCAACGAGCAATCATCGTGTTAGTAATTGAATCTAGTCTTGAATTAGGTAGGTAAATATGTTTCTTGAATGTAGTATAAAACTTGTTTTATTGATCATATATACATTACATCAAATATGCCATAAAATGAAAAAAAAAATCATGATATCATGGTGCATTTTAAGTACTAAAAATCGATACCTGATAAAATGTTTCAAAAGAAAAAAAAAACTTCTAAAGAAATCAATAATAATAAAAAAGGCTCCAAAAGCATATAAGGAAATAATTGATATCAAATTTATTGCATTGCAAATTATGTTAAATTTTAGAATAGGTTAGGTTATACTACCAATGAAAGTATGATGATGTTGTCAATAACATGTGAAATGAGCCTGATTTTGCTTTTCTACTTGGCTTTATTTTACAATGCATGAAATATCGCAATATTTGTATCAAGGCTATATAGAGAAGAATAGATGAAGAAAATCAGTTTATTGTAAGTTATAAGAATTCAACTCTTAGCATTGCCCGGTAATAACAAGTAAATTGTATCCACGTGAGTAACATAATACATGATCATTACTTTTTCATATGATTTTAATATAATAAATACATAGCTAAGTAAATTCTATTACATATACAAACTTAATCTAAGTTCAAATTAGTACTAATAAATTTATACTTTAATCTTATAAGTAAATTATGGACACAAAAGAACGTATACAACAATGAAATGATGTTTTAATTATATGTGACGAATAATGAAATTGGTTCACCCACTTGGGATGCGAAAGTGTTGGCCGGAAACTTCCTTTCCTGTCGTTTTAACTTCCTTGGTCGAAATGGAAACCAAACGGCGCATGCAATGACTCTAGAAGGCATGAGAAGATCCAGCTACTAGTATTAGGTGGAGGATGCACTTTGGAAAGTCCATTTTGCTGCCATTGATTGGAGGTTTCTTGACCCTCCTTAGACTCTGATTTCGGTATTGATTTGGGGATATTTACTATCGACAGTGGTGCTTTCCCAGTTTACTTTCTTTGACTTTTGTTCTTTCAAGACAAGATTATGGTTAGGTTGAAAAAGGACTATCGTTTGAGGTTTAATCTCTGATTCCAGGGAGATCAAAAGGCTCATTTCTTCAGAGGATGAGTTTGCTATTCCTTTTCTATTTGCCTATCTATTTTTCCAGTCATTTATTTTTACTTTATGTTTCTCTATTTTCTAAGTTTACTTTAATAAATGAACCAATCGATTTTTAGTAATAAAAAAAATGGAAGGGATATTTATTACTTTTGCATGTGTTGATTTATAAATTCATTTCTATTATTTTCAAGTTTGCATTTTTAATATATGTTTAACATATGAAATCATAATTAATATAATATTAATATGATACAATATATCAGAAAGTGTTAGGTGTAGTGATAAGATTTGCACTCTCAAGAAAAGATACGAGTTCGAATCTTGAAAATAATTGTCTAAGTAATCACATAGTAGAATCAAACAATTACAAGCACAACCAGATTAAAAACCAGTACAATCCAAACTAAAGCTAACAATTTGAACTAATTGGATTGGGCTAAAACCTGCACATGATGAAACTCGGAGACCAACATATATAAATATGCATATTATTCATAAAATTTATAAAATAATTTAATATATTTTAATTATTACATATAATTAAATTGTGCGTGGCTATGTATGAAAATTAATTTTTATATATTAAAAATTAAATATTTTAAAAGAATAAAAACATAATCAATTTTTTCAAAACTTTTGAATCCTAATTCCTAAACAGAGAAAGGATTGTATGAAACTGTGATTCCACGTCATCTCTACCCTTTTCCAATAGTCGAATCATAATTTCATACAACATTTTCTCTTTCTAAACATGAAAGCTTCAAGTAGTTGTTGAAATATGTATATATTTTATATTTATTTAGGTAGATAAATCTTATTTAGGTAGATAAGTTTTATTCATATTCTAGGGATATTTTTATCTTTTAGTAGTTTATTAGAATAAGGGAATTATTTTCCCAATTAGGATTAGAACTCTTTTCTCTATTTAAGTTCAATTCTTTAGTTAATAATAAATAGAACAGTTTTATTAAAAACTCCCTTGAAAACTTTCATGGCATCTGAGCTAGGTTAAAATCTCTAGTAACATCATGGTTAAAACAGCCTTCACTAGAGATAAGAAAAAACCTTGGTGCGATCACTGCAAAAAATATTGGCACACTTGAGAAACGTGTTGGAATCTCCATGGGAAACCAACAAATGGAAAGAAAAAGAGTGGCAATGGTCGTGGTTCACAATCAGGGGATAGCAGAGCTTTCCAAACAACTAATGGAAATTATAAGGGACAAAGTCCTCTGGAAGGGTCTCCATTCACTAAGGAACAATTAGAGCATCTACACAAGTTTTTTCGATCACCACAATTTCGGATGAATTCTTCTATTCCTAACTCATCCAATAATCCTTCTTCCTCTTTTGCCCAATCAGTCTCGATTTTTCTATTTTTTTCAGTGTCAAGCCTTGTAAAACAAACACATGGATCGTTGATTCTGGAGCTAGTGATCACATGACTAGTAGTCATTTTCTTTTTTCAACTTACACACTTGCGCAGTAAACAAAAAGATCAAAATAGCAAATGGGTCCTTCTCGGCAATAGCCGGGAAAGGCACTGTTAAAATTTCATCTTCCTTGGTTTTACATGATGTTTTACATGTGTCAAATCTAGTTTGTAATCTCATATCGGTCAGTAAATTATCTCAGTCCTCAAATTGTCATGACTCCTCTATGTGTAAGTTTCAGTATATGGTCTCGGGGAGGATTATTGGCAGTGCTAAAGAATTTGGTGGAATTTACTTTCTTGAAGATGACCATCTAGGTCAACTAACAACTAATTTATATTTAAATTATGTTTCTGATTTTGATAAAGTTATGATTTGGCATTATAGGCTTGGACATCCTAATTTTTACTATTTAAGATATTTGTTACCTAATCTATTTAAAAATAGAAGTCCTTCTTCATATCATTGTGAATTTTGTGAATTGGCTAAACATCATCGGTCATTCTTTCCACCTCAAAAATATAAAGCCTCCAAACCTTTTTCGTTAATTCATAGTGATGTTTGGGGACCTTCAAGAGTCTCGACTTTTTCAGGAAAACGTTGGTTTGTCACTTTTATTGATGATGATACTCGACTTTGTTGGGTGCTTTTATTAAAAGATAAGTCTGAAGTTAAAAATGTGTTTCAGTCTTTTTATGCTATGGTGAAAACACAATTTGGTGTGAAAATAGAAGTATTTCGGACTGACAATGGTGGGGAATTTTTTAGCGACCAATTAGGTGTTTTCTTAACCAAACATGGAATAGTCCACCAAAGTTCTTGTACAAATACACCACAACAAAATGGGATTGCAGAAAGAAAAAACCGACATCTTTTGGAAGTAACTAGAGCCTTGATGTTCACTAGTTAGGTACGTGACAGCACTCACACAATGATAAATAAACTTAACCTATCTTTCCACAAAATCTATTTTCAAAAGCATGCTTCTCAAAAACTCCTATTCCACCATATTATACGCCTTACTCATATCGAGTTTTAGGGCAAAATGAGTCTTTCTTCCATACCTCTTTTTCTTAAATACCTCTAAGACTTCGTAAGCAAGTGAAATATTATCTATAATAAGCCTCTTAGTAATGAAAGCGTTTTGCGCTTCGTCAATGTAAAGATTCAACACTTTTTGAAAACGGTTCACCACAGTTTTAGAAATAATCTTATACAAAATCGAACAAAGACTTATGGGATGAAAATTCTTCATACAAGTCAGATTTGATGTTTTTGGAATTAGCACAATGTGGGTAAAATTTATTTCTTCTATGTTATCTTTGTGGCGAAGCCTTGTTAACAGCTACATATCTTATTAATAGAATGCCCAGTAAAACTTTAAATTATAGTACTCCTTTTCGTCTCTTTAAAGATAATTTTCCTAACTCTAAATTGATCACAGATTTATCCCTCCGAGTTTTTGGGTGTAGTGTTTTTGTTCATCTTCACAACTAAGGTAAACTAGATCCTAGAGCAAAAAAAAATTTCTTTGTTCGTTATGCTTCTAATAAAAAGGGTTACAAATGTTATGATCCAATTGATAAGAAGGTTATTGTTACCATGGATGTCACATTTGTTGAAACACAATCTTGTTTGTTGAAACACATTTGTTGATAAGAAGATTATATAATTGATCAAGAAAAGACTAGGAATATACAACATAGGGATTCTAATAATAAGGAAGGCGAATTTAAAATTAACACAGAAATTAATGATGTTAATGTTAATGAAAAGGAGGATGAGGGTGTAGAGTCTGATCATGAGAATAAAAAAACAAACAAAGGAGTTAATTGTTTACTCAAGAAGAAATCGAAATAAAGAAAGTAGAATCCACCAGATTCATCACCAAGAATCTGACCCGCAAGATCCTGTCAAAAGTCCAGGTAAAACTCATAATCCAGCCAATGAATTTTCTGATTTAGATATTCCAATTGCCAAAAGAAAAGGTGTTAGAAATATTGTCAAATATCCCATGTCTAACTTTGTATCCTATAAAGCCTTGTCTTCGACATTCTCAACCTTTTCGCGTCTCGATACTGTAAAAATACCCAAAAATGTGAAAGATGCTTTACAGGTTCCTGAGCGGAAGGAGGCTATTTTAGAGGAGATGCGCGCTCTTGAAAAAATAGGTACATGGGAAACAATGGAATTACCTGTAGGGAAAAAAACAATGGGCTGTAAATTGGTGTTCACAACCAAATTCAAACCAGATGGATCTTGTAACACCCCCTACCCGTATCCATTGTCGGAATAGGGTACAAGGCATTACCGGAGTTTACTGAAGATTTTCAGATAATTTGAGTCATTTATTATTCATATTTTGAAAATAATCATAATGTCTCTCTATTAGGCCCTCGAAGCCCCAAACATACATTAGAAACCAACCGGAATTAAATCGAGATCACAGAATTTTTTTTTTTTTGCAAAATCTTAAATTATATTTTCATCTAAGTACTTACCATTTCAATGCTCCTTAAACATGTTGCCATTCAATCAATAGCTTGGCACTTGTCTAAGTGTCAAATAACATCATTGTTAGTATACTTGCACATATTTCATATAAATTCAACATTGATATACTTATTTTCTCGACATATCACACTTGAGTTTAATAATTATCTTTACTTACATAATTTCCTTGTATCAACATATCAAAGATAATCATAAATGTACATGTCATGAAACATATTATTCTCTTACCGTTTCTTCATAAATATATATCAATCATTTCATTATATCAATATTTCATACTCCATCATTTCCACATATTTTATGTATATTGATTCCGGTAATAGTTTATATCAAACTTAATATAAATTATATTCCATGTACTTATACTTATTTCGTTTATCTATCTTCATAATTATTTCATACAACTATTTTGTATATATATATTTCTATATGACCAGTTCTTGTAAACATTTCATACTACCATTTCATATATCCATTCGTCATCTGATATATATTACCTGAATATCAATTGTTTAATAGATCTCATAGCGTCTCCCATCCACGGTCTTATTTACCTTTGACATGATGCCATAATGTCTTTCAACTATGGTCTTACTCATTTTCTGTCATGTTGCCATGGTATCTTTCAACCATGGTCTTGTTCATTTCATGTCATGTTGCCAAGGTATCTTTCAACCATGGTCTTACTCATTCCTCGTCAAGTTGCCATGGTATCTTTCAACCATGGTACACATTTCATATCATGTTGCAATGGTATCTTTCAACCATGGTCTTACACACTTCATATCATGTTGCCATAGTATCTTTCAACCATGGTCTTACACATTTCATTTCAGAAAGCACACTCCCGCGAACCTCATCCTTACAGCGGGATTACCAGTCCAGGCTAAATCCCCTGTAATATAAACTCATAGAGTATTGTTGGGATTACTACCAAAGCAAATCCTCGCAGAACGATAATTACTCTAATGATCTTGGATTTGAATTACCAGTCCAGGCTAAATTCAAACCCTAATTCGGATTACCCGTCCAGGCTAAATCCATTTTACACGTATTCTTCAGGAGGACTATATCAGGATAGGATCACCAGTCTGGGTTAGATCCTTTTTACCGTCAATTCATTTTCCAATGATCCATTGAATTTCATTCCATTCAACCGGGATTTATTTTCAATTTATATCAAGTATTATCAATATTTCATCAATTATCATGAATTGAACATTCAAATCATATTTTCATCACATAACCACATATTTCAAGTATTTAAAAATATATTTCAAGTTACACAAACTTACCCCATTGCTTGTTTGTGTTTATAATTTCATTAATCCGATATCTTTTCTTTTCCACGATCAAGTCTCGTATTCGAGTCGTCTTGATCTTTATAAATAAATTTTATCATCATTTTCGTTCGTTTCATGTTCTAATGCATTTAATTAATGCTTTAGGCAAAATTACTATTTTGCCCCTAAACTTTTAATTAATGACGATTCAGTCCTTAGGGTCAGGAAAATAAAATTCTTGCAATTTAATTCTTATTTCCAGCTATTATTCTCATACATATGGATAACAGTCCATGAATTCTATTAAATATCAGAATTTTCTATAATTTCAACACTTTTCAATTTAATCCCTAAAATATGTTTTCCGCCGATCTTGAACTAAATTAATAATTTCATTCAATTTTGTAATTTAAATAATAAAATAATCCATTTCATGCAATTTAGTCATTTCTGATGTTTTTACAAAATTGCCCATAAAGTTTTACTTTTATTCAATTTAGTCCCTGAGCCTAAAACATGCAAATTAGCCATGCTAGATAAATATTCATATATATTTCTCCTCCTCCTCCTCTCCATTCCACATCCTTAATGTATATAACACACTTGTAAGTAACATTATCTATAATTTTTATTATTATTTACTTTTATGATTATTCAAGCTATCCATCTGTGTCATAGTCACTAAATTGTTTATATCTGGAGCTATAGAACTCCAAATTAAGATCCGCTAATTTTTCCTGAAACTAGACTCATATATCTTCTTACCATAAAATTTCAGAATTTTTGGTTTAGCAAATAAGTACATTTTATTCTTTAAAGTTATCCATGTTCTATTGTTTAACAGTTCTGACCCTTCTTCACTAAAAATTAATTATCTTCTCATACAGAATTCGAATGATGTTCTCATTTATTTATATTTAAAATATACTCATTCAGTATTTTAAGCATATAAATTTAATCCCATAATTGTTTTTCTCCAATTTTTGATGATTTTCCAAAGTCAGAATAGGGGAACCCGAAATCATTCTGACCTTGTCTCACAAAATTTATTATATCTCATGATTTACAGCTTCATTGCTTACATAATTTCTTCTATAAAAAACTAGACTTAATAATATTTAATTTCATATTTTATTCATCCTATAATTCGATTTCTACAATTTTTGGTGATTTTTTAAAGTTAGACTACTGCTGCTGTCGAAAACTGTTTTAGTGCAAAATATTATTTACCATGTTTATAACACCCTTATTTTCTTTCTCTACACTATGTCTCATCACTTTCTCTTGTTTTCTCTTCACTAACATATCAAGAATATAGGACCATTTGTAAGGAAACTCTACATTAACATCAATCCCATGCTTTTTCAATAATATCAAACTTAAAAATATATTGAAGTCATGATGTTCTTACCTTGTTCTAATCTTCATCTTGATTTTCTCTCTCCTCCAACTTCTATTCATTGAATCCAATTTGATATTCTAACTCCCTATAGTCTTCTTAACATTTTTCTCTCTTGGTAGCTATGCAAATTCTTTTGATTTCTAGGTAAAAATAATAAATTTTGGGTGGAAGGACTAAATTGTAAAGAAAAGAAAACTTTCTTTCTTTTCTTCTCTTCAAACGTTTGCATGCATATGCATGGAAAGATGATGAAAATTCTTCATCTTTCCTTCCTTATATACTAAATAAATAATAATAAAATATTAATAAATATCTCATTAAAATATTAATAAAATAATATTTATCTAATTAATTAATTTAAAATATCATCAACATAATCATTACATTCTAGAATTCTCTCTCTTACTAATTGACCATTTTGCCCTTCATGATCTTTTAGAATTCCATCCTTGAGTCATCACTTAATTTGGTAAAATTGTCATTTAGTCCCTCATAATTTTTCACCTTATTCAATTTGGTCCTGATTTATCCATTTTCCTTAGTTTCTAGATCATTCTACCCTTAAAATATTTGCACTATTGGTCCTTCAACTTTTTCATATTTACACTTTAACCCCTCAAATTTTGAGTATTTACTCTTGTGCGACAAGACTTTTCTCATCTTTACAATTTAGTCCTTTCTTGAATTAATATATCATAATATATTGCCCAAGGTTGATACAACTCAAAATTTTCCTTCTTGTCACTTTATTTTCTTATTTTACTATATTAAGAATAATATCTTACTGTAAAAATTTTCGGGATATTAGAGATCTTTAGATAGATACAAAGCCCGATTGGTGGCTAAAGGGTACACTCAAACATACGGGATAGATTATCTTGAAACGTTTGCTCTAGTGGCCAAATTAAATTCCGTTAGAGTTCTTTTATCAATTGCTGTTAATCTTGATTGGTCTTTACAACAGCTAGATGTGAAGAATGATTTCCTAAATGGAAAACTTGAAGAAGAAGTTTACATGGATCCTCCTCCAGGTTTTGAAGAAAAATTTGGAACTCGAGTATGTAAACTCAAGAAATCTTTGTATAGTCTGAAGCAGTCTCCTCGAGTTTGGTTTGAATGATTCACTCAAGTTGTTAAAAAATAAGGTTACTCACAAGGGCAAGCTGATCACACAATGTTCTATCGACATTCACAAAAAGGTAGAATAACGATTATTATAGTTTATGTTGATGATATCATTCTTACAGGAGATGATATGGATGAAATAAGGCGTCTCAATGAGCATCTAGCATTGGAGTTTGAGATCAAAGACTTGGGTCCTTTAAAATACTTTCTTGGAATGGAAGTCGCTCGATCAAAGAAGTGTCTTGTGGTCTCTCAAAAAAAAATATGTGATTGATCTTTTAAAAGAGGCTGGGATGAGTGGTTGCTGCCCAGCTGACACACCAATTGATCCAAATGTAAAATTCAGAAATAAAGAAGGACGGTTAGTTGATAAAAGGCAGTACCAAAGATTAGTTGGTAAGTTAATTTACTTATCACATACAAGGCCAGACATAGCTTTTGCAGTGAGCTTAGTGAGTCAATTTATGCACTCCCCAATTGAGGAACATGAAGAAGCAGTGTTTCGAATTCTAAGATACTTGAAGAGTTCACCGGGAAATGGCTTATTCTTCAAGAAATCAGAACAAAGAGGAATTGAAGCTTATACAGATGCAGATTGGTCAGACTCAATAACAGATAGAAGATCTACATCAGGATACTGTACATTTGTTTTGGGGAAACCTTGTGAGTTGGTGAAGCAAAAAACAAAGTGTTGTAGCAAGAAGTAGTGCAGAGGCTGAGTTTAGATCAATGGCTCAAGGAATTTGTGAAATGATGTGGTTAAAAAGAATTATGGAAAAGCTGAAAAAACCAATAACTTCACCAATGAAGTTGTACTGTGATAGCAAAGCTGCCATTAGTATTTCTCACAACTCAGTCCAACATAACAGAACTAAATATGTTGAGATTGATAGACACTTTATCAAGGAGAAGATTGAAGAAGGCCAAGTGTGCATGCCGTTTGTTCCTTCAAAACAATAGATTGCTGACATACTCACCAAAGGACTCTCTAAGACAAGCTTTGATTTTCTTGTAAGCAAGTTGGGCATGATTGATATATATGCACCAAGTTGAGGGAGGGTGTTGAAATATGTATATATTTTAAATTTATTTAGGTAGATAAGTTTTATTCACATTCTAGGGATATTTTTATCTTTTAGTAGTTTATTAGAATAAGGGAACTATTTTCTTTTATGTTTTAGTAGTTTATTAGAATAAGGGAATTATTTTCCCAATTAGGATTAGAACTCTTTTCTCTATTTAAATTCAATTCTTTAGTTAATAATAAATAGAATAGTTTTATTAAAAGCTCCCTTGAAAACTTTCAGTAGTTCCATATTTTAGTTCTAAAAGATTGTGTGAACATTAATCAGGTTTTTAAGTTTCAATCATTTGGTGCCAAATCATGGAAAATAGTTGAGATAGACATGTTTCCCATAATATGTTTCTGGGTATGTGAACAAATCCACAAAAACAAAAGACCAAAGTGTAACAAGGCAAGTTGCCCTTAGCATACACTGTTTAAAGCTAGACTATTAGCACTAGCAAAGGACACTTATTCTTAATTTAACTCTATTGTACCACACAAATGCCCACATCAAATGCTGCTAATTTTTGTTGAGGAAAGTGATGATGAGCTCATTCACCTGCTCTGGTAGTTGTTCTTGAACAAAGTGATTCCCTTCTGGCATGAAAGTGATGTCCAGATTAGGCATAAACTGCTTCACTATCCCTTTCTTCATGTACTCCTCCATTCCTGGGAATTTCATAAAATAGTCCTTCTCCCCCATTATCAGCAATGATGGAGCTGTCACTTTTGGATTGGTTATACCATAATCCAATTGAGAGCACCTGTAGGGGACCTGCAATGCGGTTCGGAAACCAGAATTTTGATATAAAGTTGCATAGACCTCAAGATCCTCCTCTGTGAACCATGGTGGCAATGGAGTAGATGGATCAACCAAGTCCATTATCTCCTCGTTTTCACCAGCTACTTGTAGCTCACTTCTGCAGAAGAGAATGTAAATGTTTCTTACAACGGTCTTAACATCAAATCGGCCGAAATCCGCTTCAGCTCTTCCTGGTTCTGCCCATCTTAATATGTAGAAGCCTTTGGGGAGGAGATCAAATTGGATACCAACAGGACCAGGTATAAGGAAAGGAATGCCTAGTGTTATGACACCTAACACCCTTTCAGGGTGGATAACAGCTACCATAAATGCAGGCACTGCTCCAAAATCCTTCCCAACAAGAAAAACCTATATGTTTTTTTCCATATGGTTAAAAGTTAATTTGCATAATTAATGTATAAATACAACATGATTTTAAAACTACAGATTTATTAAATTCAGTTCCGGCCAAACAAATGAGACAAAAATCTTGAATTTGGTATCAAGAATGAAGAAAAGGCAGATATTCTGCAAGGCAAGAAGACAAACAAACAAGAAAAATGAAGTAATGGTTACCTTATTGATTCCCAACAAATCAAGAAGGGCAACAACATCGTCGACTAGGTCCTTGAAATTAGCTTTTTCGGGCTCCGGTGGGTGGTCGGAGAGTCCGTAGCCCCTGAAATCAAAAGCAATTGCTCGGAAACCAGCATTGGCCACAGCAATCATCTGGTGCCTCCATGAATACCAAATCTCCGGGAAGCCATGCAGGAAAAGCACCACCTTAGGACCTGCACAACACCATTAATTATCCCATTAATTCCAATGGAACCAACATCAACCAATCTTATATTATATAGTATACTTCAAACCTGCTCCAATTTGGGCTACGTGAAGCTTTAATCCTCGCACTTGGACATGGCTGTGCTGAATCTTTTCCATTGTTTAATAACAGAAACTGACCAAGAAACAAAACAGAGTGATGCTGGGGAGGAAATTGGGATGAGATTATCGGAGTTCACGAAGATGATGATGATGTACCTTTGAACCACTCACTATTAAAATCAATAAATATCGTTTTAAAGGTACAACTACTAGCCTTATACTAAGACGTATTTAATAGTCTTGCACCATTAAATAATAATGATTCCATCTATATTTGACCATTTGGATTTTGTTGGTGTCTCACCATCTTTATGTTTCTTTAATTTATTCATACAATTTTCTTTGTTTTTTACAAACTCCTTCTTGAGTAAGGTATAAGTTATAAAATCATCATTTAAGCTTTAATCTAATTAAGTTAGTGTGATCAAATTATAAAGTAAAAATTTGAAGGTTAAATAAGTCTTTATATTTTTTTAAAATTTAAAATTTAATCCATAAACTTTTATTTTCATGAATTTAATTCATCTACTTTTCAAATTTAAAAATTCAGATCTAATTATTAATACAGTTAAACTTCTATTAAATTTATCAGTGTGACATTTTGAAATTATAAAAAGTAGTTATTTGGTGACCATGTAACAAAAATGACATTATAGTGGACTTGAATTTTATAGGAAATTTTAATAGTGTTATCAATTTTTTAAAATTCAATCAAAATAAATTAATCATAATAAAAGTTGAGGTACCAAATTATATTAAAAATTAAAATATATAAATTAAATCTTAAATTTAAGTATAATACACATACCAAAATTAATATTTGACCATGGTTATATAATCTAAAAAAGAAAGTAAAAAGTTGTGACATGTCATAAAAGAATGCCATCAAGTAATAAATTTTCTTTGGCTCGTATCTATATGCACTATCAATCAATATTGAATAATAAATTCAATAGTTGCTATATATAAATCTATAAAAATTATATTGTATAGTGTGGATTATTTAAAATATATATTGAGAATGATTGTGTTAAGGTTTAGATTGTCTTCAGTGGTATTATAATTCTAATCTCTTTACTATGCTTAAATTTGAGCTATTCTTTTATTTGGTATAATTTATGTTAAAATATCAATTCCGATTTTTTTTCTTAAAAATAGCAATTCAAACTAATCATGATAATTATTTTTGTTGGAATAATGTTTTTAAAAAAATTACATCAGTATTTTAATTAAAATAGTGAACAAAATTAACTATTTAGACTAACCAATGAGATTATAAAGTAGAGAGATCAAATTATGATAAAGAGTAAAGTACAAAGATCAAATAGCAAATTTCAGCATAATATAAGGGTCGACTTCAAAAATTGACCATTATCTTATAACGTAAAAACAATAGAAAGCATCTTCCATTTTGCAGTTTGCCTTTCAGATTTTCATACCAAACGACAAGGATGGGGTAACTCTGTTGCAGCTTGTTAATTTTTCCTCACTCAACCATGACTGAAAAGTATGTTTCATTCATTGGCCTACCTCTCAGCATTGAAGTTCACAGAGAAGAAAAAGATGGTTCAATTTCTAACATGAGTTTAAGTTTGGTACAAACATGATGAGACACAAGTCACAAACATGTTCTTTTCCATCCATTTAAGATTTGTCCCAAGAAATCAAACATTGATACAAGTATATGTCTAGCATGAATACTACTATATTCACTTGGATCTTGAAACAAATAAAATCGTATACCGATATGGAGAACAAAAATAGCTTCAGACATGATTTCTGACTGTAATGATGCACCTCAATGGCACCATGCTTCCTCCTTAGAGCTTCCAGTTGCATATGTTTAGGGTGCTAGTAAACATTCTCCGACACTTGCAGGTTGATGCACAATGCTAGCTTTGAATGGTGTAACTTTTCGTATAGTTATGGGTTTTGCCACTTCAATCATTAAACCGTAAGTAGCAAGTTTCGACCTGGAAAATGAGTCGTCAATCCCCAATTACTCACGCTTTCTGTACTAGATGCTCGGAGTCTCCCATCTCCACTTCACTTCCTTGCCATTCATTATGATTTTCGAAAAGCAACTCAATCTGTTCCAATGATTTTCCCTTCGTCTCTGGAACACATTTGTAAGCAAAGAGAACAGAAAGAGCTGACAACAGTGCAAAGAGGAAAAAGGTTCCGCCCACTGTAATTGTACGAGATAGAGAGAGGAATGACATGGCAACGAGGCCACTACATACCCTGTTACCTACAGCCCCGAGAGCAGATGCTTGAGCTCGCAACCTCAATGGAAAGATTTCTGATGTCAAAATCCAGCAAATAGGACCCATTCCCACCGAAAAGAAAGCTACATTACCACAAACACATAAGACCGCAAGTGCAATTCCAAGCTGCCCGTGACCCAGAAAACCAAGGGTAAGGCTTAAGGTTAACAAACAGACCGTCATCCCAATTGTGCTCACGTAGAGCAAGGGCTTCCTCCCAACTCTATCCACAAGAAATGTAGCAATCAATATAAAAGCGGTCTTTGTAACACCCACGGCAACTGTTGCAGCAAGAAGCTTAGAGTTATTCTCAATCCCAGCTTCCTTGAAGATTTCAGGACTATAATACACAGTTGCATCTATTCCAGTGATTTGTTGGAAACACTGGATTCCGAATCCAGTGATCAGCATCCGACGAAGTGGAGGAGAAGGACTTAGCAGTTCACGCCATACAGCTTTCTCTTCATTCTTCTCTCCATTAGACATTCCAGCCGCTGCTACTATTTCCGAGAGCCTCTCATCCACATCATTCTCATTTTCATTTGTCTTTAATAGCACAGATCTCGCATCTTCAACTCGGTTCTGCATTACCAACCACCTTGGCGATTCAGGGATGATAAAAAGTGCAAATCCTATGAAGACTGAAGGCAAGATTCCAACAGCGAGCATCACCCTCCAGTTTATATGAACTGAAAGACCGGAAAATGCATAATTTGAGACATAACCAAGCAAAATTCCTAGATTTATGAAAATCTCAGGGAAGGAAGTAAGAGAGCCTCTATCGACAGTTGGCGATATCTCAGCAATATAGACCGGAGCAATCATGACTCCAAAGCCTATACCAACCCCAGCCAAAACTCGTCCTATCATTAGTATCTGGAATGAAGGTGCAAATGTCATAATAGCTGCACCAATCTGAAATATAACAGCTGCAAAGGCAATTGTCCATTTTCTACCAATGATATCAGATGTCCTTCCACCAGCTAAGCTACCCAAAAGGGAAATGATGCTCAAAATCCCAACGAGAACTTCTTCTTGTACCTCACTTATATTCAGATCTTCCTGAATAAATATAATCGCTCCACTCATGACACCTACATCTGTACATAAAAGAGAAATCCTTAGCTGCAGAGTGTACAAAACAGGTTATGAGTGGTACACGTACTGAGGATCAGTGACAAAGTTTAAGATCAAAGCAATGCAACCAACCGGACTTCTTGGCAAGCTTACTAAATCACAGATTACAGTATTCAGATAATTTGGTGGGTTGAGTGTGAAGCTCTCATGTAAGAACTTCTGCACTGAATTTGAAAATCAATTCACTAATCTTAAGTTGTACATACTGCACTGACTAAATATCAAAGACTGAATTTCCTGATTAAATCAAGTTTCCGTTATCCATGTAACAGCCTTTCGGTCTCTGTGGATTAAGTCTAAGGTTACTACTAAATGAATAAGCAAGCAAAACATCAAAGCATGTTTCTCCTGAATGTTCAACTCCATGATATCCATTAACAATTTGCAAGCCCCAAAATGGATCCTCAATGAAGGTACGGGCAATAATAAGATACACAAGGTACAAAAACTAAGATGTGCTTATGATGATAGAACAAATGAAATAGATTCTGAGCCAAAATGGTGAATTTCAAGGGATGCTAAATCCTGGTTTGACCATAATCTATATTCAAGTTGGGTCTTTTCATCTAACCATTATAATTTAGGAAAACATTGATGATTTTGTGTGCGTATAGTATCTGGTGCCATATGAAACAAATTTCAATGAACTTTAAAATGACAAGAACATAGCATTTCAAGGATTTGGAGCTAACAATTATTTTCGTACCAAATTCAAGCAGGTCAACAAAGAAAAATAAGAAAATCATGGAAATTCCAATAATCCCAGAAAGAAAGAAAAAAAGAGCAGGCTTGACTTTTGAAGCAACCAAAGCAAATAGAAAAAACTTACCATAGCCAAGAAGAACATTGTTAAGAGATGCAAAAATAGCACAAGCAAGAACATATTTCCTGATACTTTTCTTCCTCTCTAATTCATTATAATGATTTGAAGCCTCGTCATCAAATTCATCAGATAGCTCAGAATCCATTCTCTTGTACTTGCTCTTGTTCCCCAAAGACAAAGCCATTTCCCCTTTCCCATTTTCTTGGACACCAACCAACCCCATAACTCTCCTTTCCTTCAATTCCTCTCCCTAACCAGGACAAAAATAGCAAAACAGACCCAGATGTTCCTTTTTGGTCACAACAAGGATTAAACCATGAATTGGGTTTTTTAGATCTAAAACCAGAAGGGAAGAAAATGAAAGTCTAAGAACAGCTGGGTCCTTTTCCTTTTCTTTTTATCACCCAAGCAAAGGTAGCCACTTTAGTATTCTCCAACAAAGCTGACTTACATATGCAAATGAAAATAAAAGATAAAAGTAGTCAACATCAACAAGGTCTAAATTCTAAAACAATGGCTTGATGATGTTTAAAAGGAAACAATACAGCCCTAAAGTGTGTAACATATGCAAAGTTCCCCCCACAATTCTGCCATAAATTTATGATAGAATTTTCTCATCCATTATTTCCTTTATTAACACGTTTCACACTTCACAAATCTTACCAAAGCAACAGGTGAATTATTAAGACATCCCGAGGTAACTTTCAGGCATAAATGAGTGGGAAGTGTCTGAATTTGATTTTGTAAATATGGAAGACATGATTATTTGACATTAATTTCACCATCAAAAGCTCGAATTTGGGATTTTACTCAGAATTACAGGCCAACAGTCCACATATACGTTTCAATCCTATTAAGGCATGGTGATTAATTCTCAATAGCCCCTCTTTTGGGATATTTCTTTAAATTCAACCCTTTGAATTTGGAACAAGTTGATGAATCTTTAAAAGACTTCAATTTACGCGTAAAGTTGAAATTCGCCTTAACTTATGGTGGAATGGGTCTCCTTCCTAGAATTTATAATTTTCAATATAAATATCATACCACTAACTAAAAATATCTATATTATTAAAAAATAATATTTGATACCTAAATTTAAACACTTTTTCTTAATTTGTTATCCAAACTTTTTCTTGGCCCAATTTAATATCTGAATTTTATACTTAAAACTTTTTTTTTTGATCTATTTTGGTACCTAAGCTTCTTTTAGATTTAGTATTTGTTAAATGTTATACAAATTATCTCAAAACACTAACGATGTTAAAAAATTCGTGTTATGCTATAAAAATATCGTAAGTATTAGAGGAAATTTGTGTTAAAAAAATTATGTATTGAGCTATGCTTAACGGATTAATATTGAATAAGAAAAAAAAAAGAATTTTAAAAACTTAATATAAAAGAATTTCATTATTTTAAATTAATAAATAAAATTAAAAGTAATTAAACATTTAAAATACAAAAAAGAAATATCATGTCATCTACCACATGTCGGTTATACATTGATTATTTTTATTATCTCATAAAAATAACATTGTTAATATATTGGAGTAATTTGTATAACGTTTAACAAGTTCAGATACCAAATCCAAAAAAAAAAAGGAGATTGCATACCAAATTAGAAAAAAAAAAAAAAGAATCAAGTTTAAGTACCAAATTAGACAAAAAAAAATCTAAGTATCAAATTAGAAAAAAAAATATCAAATTTAGATATCAAATGTTACATTAAACCAACAACTAATAAACATAATTATAGACTATTTTTATCTTTTCATACATTTATATAAATTTATTTAAAAAACAAAATTTAAGCTTAAAAGAAAAATGTACAAATGCTAGGATTTAAACCTAAAAGATTAAGCATCTTAAACTTGTGTTTTTTTTTTTATTATTACAAAGAAATAATAGACTATAAAATGCTAAGGCCGAGCAACCATCTCACATCAAGCACTTTGAAATTTCAACTAATACCTCATTGATATAAAGGATTATTTTATTTTATTTTATTTTTGCATAAAATTTGTCAAACTTGAGTTGGTTTCTCCCACCAGAATTTTTTTTTTTAAGTGTTGAAATTAAATTATAAAATTTTTAGGAAATTTAAATGTAATTTTATCATATATTAATTTATAATTAAATTATTTTGAAGAGAGTAATTTTTTTTCATATTTAGGGGATCAAAGTGTAATTTTACTATAGATCAATTTGTAATTTCATTATTTTTAGAGGGATTAAACTAAAATATTTCATTTTTAGGGGTCAAGGCTCATGCTAGTGTCACGGACCGCACTAAATGTATCCCATGGAGGTCTATCGTTTAGATGGGATCATTTGGCTCATAAGAATTGACCCGATTCAAAAAGCTGTTGGAGAAACCTGTCAAATTGAAGCCTAGGTGGCACAATGATGAATATATGACAATATAGGCTACCTTGGTAATTAAAGGAACTAATCTTAGAATATAGAGGGGAATCATATCTTGTAAGATTATATAGGTTTTGATTATGTAAATTGATTATGTAATCTTGTAAATCTCTTGATTTAAGGGATTGGCTGATCTCATCCGTCAATATAACTTGATCTAAACTGTCGGTTTTGAGAGAGCTCAACTATAAATAGAGAGCCTCCCTTCACTCGTAAGCCACTTCATTCTTTCATTGTTTCTTGTATTCTTTGAGGTAAAGTAATACAATTGAGAGCATTTACTCAAACATATTTGTTCATAATTTTCTTTGGTTTTTTGTTCCTTTTGTGCTTTCTTTTGACAGTGTTGCTCCCGTTATATAAATTAGTGCACTGGAGAAATTCTTTGTGAATCCTCAATTGTTTGATGGTTAGGCTGACTTAGGCGTGTTTGTGTAGAAAAGATCACCTAAGGTCGAATGGAACGCGAGACGAAAGTTCTAACACCGTGAAACTAGCCTTTAGATTCTCTTCAACCAAATCAATTGTAAACGAACAAATATTATTTTGATTTTTTATGGTATTTTTATAATTTTATATTTTTATATACAATCTAGAAAAATACATATCGATGATAAGATTTAGGGTTCGTTTGTTTACATGTAAAATGTTTTATGAAAAATGTTTTCTGCATTTTCATGTATTTGTTTCACAAAAAACAGCTTTGTCAATGAAAAATAATTTACAGGTCAACATAAAATAATTCACTTTTCCTATAAAATAACTTAGTCTTTTTAAAAGCGTAGCTCATTTTTCAAAAAAGAGTTCCTCTATAGGTAATTTTATTTTTATATAAAAATTAACTTAAATCAAGTTTAATATTATTATATTTATAATAATTTTTATTTTTATTTTTAAAAATATTAAAATATTAAAATAAAATATTATATTTTTTAATATTATTAAGCATACATATTTAATTATTTATATTTAGTCATATAATAAATTATTTATTTTATTAATGTAAAATATTATTTTAATAAATTATTTAATATTTCAATTTTATTTTAATAATAGATTTTTAAAATAATAATTTTAAATAATATTCTTCACATATTATTGAAAATATTCAATATTAATGTTTTAATAATAAATATTTATTACAATTATAAATATATTAATAATAAATGTTTTGTAATTAAAGGTTAAAATATGTCGTAAGTATATGTACTCTTCATAAATTTGCAATTTAGTATCTGTACTTTTATTTTCAAGAATTTAGTTCATTTACTTTTCAAATTTGAAAATCAAGTCCAATTGTTGACACTGTTAATTTTTTTTTTGTCAATTTTGTTGATGTCATATTTTTAAATAAAAAAATACTCACTTGATAATCATGTAGCTAAAGAATGACGTTGTAATGAACCTGAATTTAACAAAATATTTGTAATATATACAAAAACAATGTTAAATATATATTTATAGATATAAAATAAACTCAATTAAACAATAAAAAGATAAGAAAAACTCAAATATATGTTTGTTTCATTAAAAACAGATTTTATGAAATATTTTTAAAAAATCTGTCAAATAACAGAAAATATTTTGCTCAAATTCATACAAACATCAGAAAATATTAATTTTTTCAAGAAAGTAAGTCATTTTCCAGAAATCATTTTTTCGAAAATATTTTCAGTAAAACAAACAGAACTTTAAACTCAGAATATCAAAATCTTTATAAAATTTTATAAAAATAAAATTGAATAATAACAGTTGGCTGGTGACATGTCAAGTTTTGATTGGGGGACAATTTCTTTTACTAAGGGTGGGTATCAAGTATGCAAATTGACAAAAAAAAGAAAAGAAAAGAATTAAGTGTCTACTTGAGAAAACGGGTATAGTTTAAGGGTAATTTTTGAATTAAATCTTATAATAACTCTCACATCTTTTAGCAATAAACATAACTATTTAATAGATATCCATTTGAATAATTATGATTTTATGTTAATAATTAAGTAACATAATGTAATGACCCAAAATTCACGAGCATCGGAAAAGTACATTAACGGGCCTTCGTCTTAGTAAATCGAGTTCAAAAATAATTACTAGAAATATTTATGAGTTTAGCGATGTGTTTAATTAAGTTTAAATTAAGTGAATTTAGCTTAATTTAGAGTAATTAGTAAAAAGGACTAAATTGAATAAGGAGTAAAAGTCTAATTATAAATTAATATGAAATAATAAGAACCAAATAGGCAATTAAGCCTATTTGGGAAGGTGAGGCGGTAAAAGAGAGTAAAAATCTAAGATTTTTTTTTAAAAATAATGATTATATAAATATTTAATTTAGTTATAAATTTTATTAAATCAATTTAAAATAATTAAATTTTTTATATGATAATAAAGTATGATTTTGACAAGTAGATGGTGATAAATAAAAAAAATACAAATGTAACAATAATAAGCATACACTTGTAATTCATGAATTTAAATTATTTACTATTTAAGTAAATAGATATTTATTAATTATTATTAAGTAAATAGATATTTATTAAATAATTATATTATAAGATTTTTATATGATAAATAAATTAAAATATGACAAATGTATGATGATGATATAGTACATGTGTAAATATAAGAATATTATATTTGTAATAAATATATTAATTAATAAATAGATATTTATTAAGTTATTATATTATTATAAAATAAATCAAATAAATAAAAGTAAATAAAACAAAACAAAAGTAAAGGAAAAAGAAACAAGCTACCAAACATAAGTAACAGAGAGGGCATTCGAAAAACAGGAGAAGAAAAGGGAAAGAAAAGAAAATGGGAAAATTGGGATTTTAAAGCTTCAAGGTTGTTTGGTAAGCTAAATTTAGTCCTTTTCTCTTAAATTTGATGTTTTAGAAGTCTTAAAACAAGGTTTTGATAAAATTAATTTGATAGTTTGAAAGTTTATGAGTTTTTAAACAAAGTTCATGTTGAAGAAAAAGAAGAATTAGGGATTTAATTGAATAAATTTTAAGTTAGAAATTGAAAAAGGGATTAAATTGTAAAAGAAGCTATAAGTTTTGTGTTTTAGGAAATTAAATTGAAAGAAATTTTAAACTAGAGTTTTATAATGAACATTAGATTGTTAGGGTAAACATGGAAGGAAATTGAATAGAAATGAAGTATAAATTAAGTTAAACAAATAAAAGAGTTAATTAGGATTAAATTGGAATTAAAAAATTGAATAAAAATTTAATTAATTATTAAATTAATGTTGTAATTAATAATGTAAATTGTTATTTTTTTTTCGTAGCTAACAAGGAAAACGAGGTATCGACATCCAAAGGAAAAGAATAGATCGTGGAGGAGTAAACTCGTATTCTGAGTTTGTATTACTATAACTCAAACTATTTACTAAATGTATACTGAATTTATAGTTATGGAATAATTAAGTTAAGGTAAGTAATATATTTGAAATTAAATATGAGTATGTGTGAAAATTAATTTATATATGAATTAAGATAATAGATATTTGAATTGATTGTGAATTGAAAATTTGTGTGTAAATGAAATTGAAATTGGAAAAGTAAAATAATACCCTATTAACTTGTCGGACTAGATTTGATACAAATGGCATGCCATTGGATTTGTGATGTGATGAGGAGATTTGTAGCTCGGTCGAGAAGATGTTTATGTTATTATATACTTCGGTTTATCCGAAGAGGCATTTAATGCCTTACTGGTGTGTTATGGAGGATTTATAATATTCCGGTGTGTTTGGGTTGGATATTCGTGTGTTTGGGTGGAATCACAGATCTCACAAAGTCCGAGCCTTGTTAATAGGGTAAATAATTAAAATGAAATTTTGAAAATGAGATTTATTATTTTGGCACTATTGAAAAGTATGAGAAAGAATGTATGAACTAAATTATGAATTGAGTTGGTATGTGAAAAATGAAATAAGAATTTAAGATTTATGAAGTAATATAAATATATATAATTAGTTTAAATGATTATAAAATTTATGGTTGATGTTTATAATTTATTAATGTTAAATAGTCTTGATTTATAGTAATACCACTGAGTATGAAATACTCAGCGTACGGTTATTTTCGTGCGCAGGTCATTAGAGTTTCGAATTCGGTCTAGCAGCCAAAACAAACCCGACTCCAACAAGAAGATTTTGGTGATGTATTTCTTCCTTTTGTTAAGTGGCATGTACTAGGTAGTTAAATATAAATTATGTATATACATTAAGTTAAATGATTTTGGTTATATATAAATGATTATAATGTTTTGAGTTATGAATACGACATAAAGTTATGAAATGGTAGATTTGGTATTAAATAATTGAAATGAAATAAATATTATTAATTATACATATATACTAATATGTTATATTGTTTAAACTAAGGTATTAAATTATTATTTAATACAAGTTGGATGAAATTGAGTATACTTAATCATTGATTGGAGTATTGATATTGGATTGTTTTGGGTTTAAAGTTTGCAGGGCCTTATATGTAAAAATAAGCAGAAATGTTGTCAAAATTTAAAAAAAATTAAATTAAAATTAAATTAAATTACGAAAAATTTCCGGAGAATTTGAACAAGTTCGTTTCACTTTTAATTTATGTTTTGGCTTCGAGCGTCTATTATTAGGATTTAACTGTTATATTATACTAAGAATATTATTATTTATTTGTGAATTATTTTGTAAGTTGTCTGATATGTCTGGTAATGCCTCGTAACCCTATTCCGACGACAGTTTGAGGTTAAAGGGGTGTTACACATAATTTTTAGTAACAAGAGATATACCTTATCACCATAAATGGTAATAACATTTAGTAACATAACTTTTGAATCACTTGTAACCTTTTCAATTATAACTATTGAAAGGTAAAAGTACCAAGGAGAACCTTGTACTTTTGCTCTTCTGTTCAAAAAATGGACAAATTAGTCCACGTAGAGTAGATTAAAGAGCAAATTAGTCATTCTATTAAAAATTTCATTAATTTTTACTATTAAAAACTGGTTATTCTATGTCAGCATAAGGTACAAAGGACATGTCACATATCACTATATGATTATTCTACCAGTCATGTCAGTTTCTAATAATACAAATAGATAAAAATTTTAATAAAAAGAATTAATTTGATCTTTGATCTAACGTATAAGGACTAATTTACCAATATTTTGAGTAAAAGAGATAAAATACAATATGACTTTTAATACAACTTTACCGCTGAAGTATTAAAATTATAAATATTTTAAAAATATTCCACAAGGGGAAGTACCAAACGAGACCTAAACTGTGAAGTAGAATACACAATACCCTCAACATTGGCTTGCTACCATATGTACCGAGTCAAGACGTGGCTACAAGAAGGAAGCCAATATCACAATGGCAAAAGCATTTCAAAGGGTGTCAAATAGTGGTATACTGTGAGCAGCCTCTACTGAAATTTACTCTGTTTTTGTTGTCTGACGTAGAATTCTTTTACCAAGGGTAGTGCTTTACTCATCTCATAACTTGAATGAAAATCTCGATCCCTTCATTATGAAGAGCTGAATTAACTCTAATGCATGTTTGCTTTGAGTTCTAGATATGTACAATGAAAATTATGCACTATCATGTACAATACACTGGTTTATTGCCTCATAGATTACTCATGCTTTGGTTGAAACTGCAGTAATAATTGACAAAAGCTTCAATTCCCATATATTTTAGCTGATAGAAATGACAAATAATAGGATAACTTTCTGTGTTTTGTAATTAAGAACAAAACCTGTAGCATTTACAAAATTGGAAACATAGGTAAATTATATTTTTAGTTTGTCTATATATTCTCATTTCGGTGCCTATTTAAGCCAAACCAACCAACTTCTCGCTAACCTCCCACAACTTCCGTGCCTTCTCCGCGTCGCTTGCCTCTTTTGAAAGCTGGTTTTCAAATGATTCTGAGTTCTTGTTCCAACTCCAGTAAACACCTGATTTTGTAAGACTTGGATCACTCACAACCTGCAACAGAAAAGGCTTGTTTGGTTCATATGCAACTATGTAAGTATTTTATAACTGTACATGTGAACATAGAATGACATGTTTTAATTGACCTGTGCAAGTCTGCCCCCAGCTTCTTCTTCCGAAACATAGCCTTTCGTAATGTACTTTTGAAACGGTGGGAAGAGAAGACGGAACAATGGAATGTGTTCCCTAAACAGACCTGTTGTTGCAATGCAACCGGGGTAAAGGGAGGCAAAGGTGATTCCGGTTTCCTCGTGGTACCGCCTGTGGAATTCTTGCATGGTGAGCATATTACAAACTTTGCTGTCTTTATATGCCTTGGCACCATCAAAATCTCCTCCATCTATCATGGCTGAACTCTGTATTCCATTCAAGCCTCCTGCAAGACCTCTAAGGTCCCCGAGGTTAGCTTTCGGTGGCACATTCCCGGCCAATGTGTTTGTGTTTCCTGGAATCGCATTGAGAGCAAGATTACGATTTATCGATTTGCAAAATGCATCAGTAGTGAAATGTATTTAGAACTTTCAATAGTGAGATATAGACTGGTACCTGTAATTGAACCAACAATAATGAGACGCTTGTAAGGATAATCTGACTGCTTGAGGTCATCTAAGAGTAGCCTTGCTAGGAGGAAATGACCGAGATGGTTTGTTCCGACGCTGAGTTCGAACCCTTCGGCGGTATAAGTCGGTTCCTTAGCAGTTGGCAAGTACACAGCAGCATTGCAAACCAAAGCATCAAGCGGCCTGCCCGAGCGACGGAAGGTATCCGCAAATTGCCGCACACTTTCAAGCGATGCAAGGTCCAAATGCATCACGGAATAATTCTCCTTCGTAATGCCAACCGATTTAGCAGCTTTCTCAGCCTTGAGAAAATTTCTACACGCCATGATTACATGCCATTCCCCTGTCTCGGCAAGAGCCTTGGCTGTCGCTAGGCCTAAACCGGACGACGCACCGGTTATTATCACATTACCCTTTCTCAAAGTCTTCTTCCCTTGTGGAGCAGCCCGATCGACTGCCGGAGTTGTAGCAGCTGTTTGTGCTCGAACAATTCCGGCAGCTATTCCCTTTTTCCTGAGTTCCTATAATTGAAGTCCATTCAGTGTACCAAATTGTAGCTATAAACTATGACAATTATCTGCTAATAATTTCATCTATCACTATCAACACTCTAACATGAAACCCATAAAAAATTAAGGAACAGAAGGATAATTGGGTGTTCACCTGAGTTAAATGAAGAGGAAAGCTGAAATGGGTTGAAAATGGAACACCAAACAGAGTTGTCTCTTTAAGACAAGCATTGGATTTGGCCTGTAGGATGCAATCAAAAAAAGCTAATTGAGCTTATGTTTGGGTATATTTTGTAGAAAGTGAAAGTAGATAGCAACTGACCTCTTTGTGAATGGAGATAGTGGGTGGGAGCAATGAAGCTGCTTGGAGAGCCATGAACCCGCTACTGCTAAGCTAATCTGATGGGTGTACTAATGTTGTTTGCTGAGATTGGAGAGAGGCAGATAAGATTGGTTTTTTTCAGGCATCATGACAGACAGAAGGCGCCATGTCAGCTTCCATTATCCAATCAGATTTCGAGTTTTGGATTTGTTTCTGATTCCTCTTCCGAGTTCACGCTCTGGGCTTTTTGGCCTGGAGTTTACAGGCAACAACAACCGGTCCAATGGGTTGAAGGTGATATGCATTTTTATTTGGGTTTAATTTTTAACGAGTTTATACTGAAATCAATCGAGTACCAATTCAATTCTGAAATAATAAAATGGTATTTTATAAATTGAGTTATATTTTATGAGAATTTTTGTTTATATTTTTATAAAGGCTTAATATATGAATTGTCTATTTATTTTTCTCAAGTTAATTTTTAGGCTTTTTTTTTTTTTGGATCAAATTAATTTTTAAGATTGCTATTCCTTACATAAATTAGTCCGTTCGATTAACATCATTTATTTTTTTATAATTGGATGATGTTCTTAAATTAGACGTCAGGTTTCTTTTTTAAAAAAAATTAAAAATTCAAAATATATTAAAATTCAAAACAATAAACAATTTTTAGAAAATATATAAGCAATATATATAATAAAAATTCAAAAAATGAATATATATAATTCAAAAATAAAAATAGATAAAATTAAAAAAATAGAAATTTCAAAAAATATTTTGAAATTTTAAAAAGGAAAGAAAAATAAATTTAGTTAAAATTTTAGAAACTTACAAAAATTCAAAAAAAATTATTTTAGAAATTAAAAAGCAATAATTGACTGGTCAAGGTCTTTTCTTTTCTTTTTTTTTTTGGTATTTTTGAAATCAACTTCTTCTTCTTTTTGAATTTTTTATGTTGCACTTTTTAGTGATTTTCTAAAAGTTTAAATATATTTTTAAAATTTTTAAATATTTTAAAAATAGTTTTCATTTTTTTATAAATTTTGAAATTTAAACTAATTTGTCATTTTTTATATATTCAATTTTTTTGAATTTTTATATTTTATATATTTATAAATTATTTAATTTAAATTTTTTTAGAATAATTAAAGATGATGACGTTTTGTCACATCATCCAATTGTTGAAAAAAAAACAAACGACCGTATGGATTAATTTATGTAACAAATGTCAATTTTAAAAATTAATTTGATCTAAAAAAATTACCAAATATAAGGGTCAATCTATATATTAATTTTTTTTATAAATCAACAAAAACTTACATATAGTAAGATTTAAACTAAAAATCATATAAATTTAGATTTCAACTTTATTATCTCATCTAATGCTCTATTTAGATTTTAATAATTTTTAATAAATATATTTATTATATAATTTTTTGTTCACCCAAATCATTGACAAGTGTGATATTATAATAACAACAACAACTGAAAATATTTATTACTTAATATTTTTGTTCATATGAAATCTAGAATAATATTTGCAAGTGATTAAATTTTAACTCAAAACATTATAAATTTTAATATCGTAACTTTACTATTCTAATACAAGTTATATTTGGTTGCTACATCAATTTAAAAAAAAAACTATTAAAAAATTTCATCCAAGGGTGTATTATAATATAATAATCACTAAATTAGAAAAAAAAATTAATAGTTTATTAATTTATATATAACAAATAAGTAAACTTTGAAAAGTTAGAATACATAATTTTTTTTAATTCTCATAAAGTAAAGGGAAGAGATGAATTTTATAATCAGGGGCATAGTTAGGGTTAGCAGGGGTCTGGTCTTCTTAAAATGGAAAATTTTTTATTTATGTTTTTTAAAAATTTTAAATTAATAAAAGTAAAATTATATTTTGACCCTTTAAAATGATAAAAATTTGACTTAATTATTTAAAAATTATAAAGATATAAGCTATTAAAATAGTAAAATTACATTTTTCTAATCACAAAAATTACAATTTAACTTTGATTCCCTTATAAAAACTTTCTAACTTCGACCCTATTTATAATTTATAATGAGACAAAAAGTGAGTTAATTTACAAATCAAGCAACAAGCTTAAGATATTTTCAAAATCATTTAATAATCACATGATTCCAATATATTTAAAATATGCTACAAGCTTAAGATATTTTTAAAAAAAATCTTTTAATCATATGATTTCATATTATATTATATAATAATAATAATAAACTCTGGTTCATCATTATCCTGCCGTCAAAACATATAAAGTAATAAACGGTGAAGTCATGGGCCGGTGGATGGTCCCATCTCTTACCACCGTTTTCAGTCAATCAAAGCCTATCTTCAAATCCAATTCTTTGATTCCATGATTAATTAACGCTGAATTTTATTGAGTATTGCTTTGCTTTAACTTTGGTTCCCCTCAAGTTTAACCACATGATTAAGATTCAATACTAACTTATTCAAAGTCAAACTATGTGCTTTCGGTTTAGTACTACTTTTTTATTCCCATTTATTTTTATTCTTTTATTAAAAATGTGAAAAATATTTAGTATATTATCAGTGAAGTCTTTAGACTTCATAAGTAGGATTAGTGATTGACAAGTATCCCATCAAGATATATTAAATAATATTTAAAAAAAAAGAAACGAGTCAAATTTTTAAAACTATTCATGAAAAAATATACTATCAGAGTATTAAATATTAACCTTTCATTTTAAATACTAAATAAATTTGTTAAACTAAAATACTATTTTTAAATATTTATTACGTTTTAATTTATGAGTTGAAGATTATAAATAGTAATAAACATCTATGAATAATTATATGAATATTAATATTATCAACAAATCACTTGATTATTTGTGGCATTAGTAAAAATTAATGTGATACTATCAATTGAAATATGATACAATGACCAAAGGCAAATCCAAGGAGCTGGCAAGAGCCTCGGCCTTCTTAAAATGAATTTTTTTTTTATTTTAGCTTTTTAAAATTTTAAATTAATAAAGATAAAATTATACTTTTACCCTCTTAAAAATAATAAAATTTTGATTTAATCATTTAAAAATTGTACTTTTAATATCATAAAAATTATAATTTAATTTCGGCCTCTCTTCTCTAACCATAATTATTAAAAAAAAAGGAGAGATTTTGAGATTTTTTTAATTTAAATTTAGATATATTTTAATATATTTTTTTTATAATTATAATTTATTTCTTACTCTTATAACTTTTAGTACTACTGAATAAGAAAAATCGAAAATTAATTCGAATAGAGATGTTTAGATGATAAATTAAATTATAATAAATTATTTAAAAAGTCCAACCCAATCAAACTTTTATAACCCTAGTTGAATTAAAATTGTGGCCTGCAATTCCTTGTAAAAAAAAAAAAAAGGTTTCCTGTTATTCAAGAGGCACTTGAATTTATAAATGGTTAGAATATTTGAAAGTAGGCCAAAAGCAATCAAAATCTGCCTTGCTATTGGCCATAGCATTTACTTGCAAGATTGGCATTTCACAACTCAGTAAAATGTTCTGCATCAAAATACTAAAATTTTGTTCAACAACTATGAAATTTAAGTAACTTCAAAATGTACATATGATGGTAGATTTGATTCCAGGCTCCTAGCAGAAAAATAAAGCTGGACATGGATATGACCAATTGAGAAAGAAGATCACCAAACTGTCTCCCTCCACCCAATTGGATTTTATAACTACACATGCAATAGAAACAGCTTAAGAAAAACTTGCTTACTGCTAAATACTAATAGCACTAAAAGAAGGGTTTCATTGGACAAGAAGTGGAAGAACTGTCTTGTTGTTTTTGGTGATCAAACTCTTTAGTCTTGCTGGTTTTGATTGGTGAAACTAAGGTTTGATGGTAAAAGAAGGTTGTTTGCAGCATCTATGTCGTCCCATACAGGATTTACAGGCCCCCATTCTTCTGGGAATGCATTGAACCAAGCCTCTGCCAATGCCATATCTTCCCACATGGATGCCTGAGAACCAGAATCACCTTCCTCTGCTGTCATCTGCACCATATCTATAGTTGTAGCCTCACTGCCAGGATTATCTCCTTGAGACATCGATTCCATATTTGCAGACTGCAATTTTGGACTTTCATGTTCTTGTTTTGGGAGGTTCTGGTTTTGGTTTGGTTGTGGTGAACTTGGAGAGGTATCTTTATCTTTATTGAAGAAAAGCTCAGGGAAATTGAGCCTCGCATTCTTTCCTCTCAACGTGAATGCTTTCCTATCATAGGCTAAAGCAGCATCTTCAGCTGTATCGAAGGTGCCAAGCCAAAGGCGAGTCCTTTCTCGAGGAAGACGAATTTCAGCTACCCATTTGCCCCACTGCCTCTGCCTTACGCCTCTATAAAGCTTGCTAGTATGTATAGGCTGCACTGGTTGCCCCAATCTGCCCATCATCTCCCCTCTTGGACTCAAATTCAACGCACCACTACAGTATTGAAGAAGCTGCTGCTGCTGCTGCTGGTGGGGCCGAGGACTAAAGGAAATCATGTGTTGTTGATTTTGTGGCTGCCATGGGCGGGATATTGGATCAAAAGAACCATCAAAAGCAAAAGGAAAAACTAGTCTAGAAGATGGCAAAGAAGGATAAGAAACAGAGGAATGAACAAGGTGGTGGTGTTGACGTTGAGGGCTACGGATCTTCTTAAGAGGTCTTTGTGAAATGGAAGCTTCATCAAAAACTGGCTTCCATTGCTGCCTCTCCAGTTCCACTTCTACCCCAAAATCAACATCCTTGCCTTTGGCAATCTCTTTCATCTTCTCTATCTCATCAGCCATTGATACTGACAAAACACTGGCTCGCTCTTTCTATATATAAAGAAAACTTTGGGGGGTAAACTTCCAGATGGGACAACGAAGAAAAAGGTGGTGGAGAAAGATTCAAATTTTGGTCAGAAGATTAAAAAAAGAAAAAGGGGAGACCATGTTTAAGAATCTTGAACCAGAATTAAATATCGAATCCTATGAATCGAATGCCCAGAATCAGATACGATTTTCAGGATCATAGACCCCATCCTAAAATTCCCCAAACTCTGTCCCATGGTGATTAAAAACAAAGAGAGCGAGCTTTACTTCCATCCTCACCTTCTATTTATGGTAACCATAATAATTTGTTGATTTCCTTTTTTGCAGCAATAATTTTGAGAAAGTTTAGGAGTGGAGGAGAAGAGATGAGTTGAAAACCAGGAGAATTATAAAAAGGCAAGGGTGAGGAGGAGACTCTCTTCTAAAATATGATGTTAGTCGCCGTACTTTTATAAAATTCGAAATTTAGTCTCTAAAGTTAAAAATTCAATCCTCCTAATTTTTCAACTTAAAATCTTAGTCAATCATTATCGTTTTTGGTAGTTCCTATCAAAATTTATCACTTTTACTATGTTTATTATATATCAATCATATACCATATCATGTGATAACACCCTAATTAATATATCACATTGATAGATTTTGACAAAAAATACTGACAATATTAATAATTAGATTGAGATTTTTAAATTACATAAGTAAGATTTTTTTTTCATTTTTAAGTATAAAGATTAAATCTTAAAATTTAACAAAGTACATTATGCCTTCAACCATATAAAATAACGAATGACAGCTATTAACTCCTTTAAGAATCATCTCGACAGAAATAGTCGAGTTCGACTCAATAACTAAAGACCGAATTCTAGCAGTCCAAACAATATTACAACCATGAAAGATCCCAAAGCCCAATTAATGCAATATTACAATCACTTAGACCTTAAATAAATGGATAAACATAGTTCAATATGTTCAAACTCACATTCTCTTATATTGACAATAATATTGATGCTAACTAAATTAAAACTAAGTGAAGACATAAATTAATAGTTATATACAAAAGATGATGTAAAAAATATAAAAGAATTATTGCTTGTGGAGCAGGTTAAGTAACCTTATAAATATTTTTTAGTCGCTTTAAAATTAAGATAATTGTAAGTTGTATACAAATATCATTTCGTTTATTGTTTAATGATTAAAGTATCTTATCTTATTATCTACAATTTTTGCATATGATTATAATGTTAATTAAAAGAGATTTTTTTTTGTTTGTAAATGATGACTTCTTTTTCAATATATTTGTAAATGTTGTCTACAAATATACTACTTTTATATAGATATTTATTTTTATATTTTTTATAGTATTGTTTCTAAAATCTAAGTTAGTGTCAAATCCATCATTCGAGGAAAAGAGATTGTATTAAATTGTGATTTCACGTTATCCCTATTCCTTTTTAATAGTAGAATGAAAAATTAAATTATTTTTCTCCTGATATTCAACTTTTTCTTTCTGAAAATATTTAAATCCAACTAAAATTGTTAAATATCTGAAAAAAATATGATTTGTCATTTTCCTATTAAAAAGTGATAGAGTTGACGTCGAATCACAGTTTCATACAATTCTTTCTCTCATTCGAGATTAAATTATGGGGTATTTCCTTTCAAAGTCTAGTTATTAAAAACAATAAGCTTAGTTTATTTCATTGAAAGTGCGTTTCAGAAAATTATTTTTAGAAATGATTTATTTTTTTTGAAAAAATTAATGTTTTCTGATGTTTAGATGATTTTGTATTTTCTATTATTTAGTAGATTTCTTGAAAATATTTCATACAAGCTGTTTTTAATGAAACATATATACATTTGAGATTCTCTTATCTTTTTATTGTTTAATTGAGTTTATTTTATATCTATAAATTTATATTTTACATTGTTTTTGCATATATTATAATGATTCATTTATAAATGAATACATAAATTAAATATATAATATTACTCGATTATTAAGCTGAAATATTAAGAGTCGTAAATTAAAAACAACCAAAACGAATAAATGATTTCTTATTGTGTAAGAAAAAATAAAGATTGAATAATAATAATAATTTAACTTCCAAACTGCAATTAGTACTACATAACATTAAATTAATAATATTATCCAAGTGCATAATTAGTAGTACACTATATGATGACTACAATATTTGTTTAAATAATAATAAATTAGCTTCAAAAAAAAGTAGAATAAAGATTAAATAAAAGCTAATTTATTATTATTCAATTAGTATAATAAAGGGGCTCGGATCTATGGTAAAATCGTAAAACATGAATATAATTAGGGTGACTCTATCCTTAGGGCTCCAAGCTTTAACTTCAAAATTCAAGTAAGTCATTGGTTATTTTCTTATAATTTTTATAAATTTGAGGTCATGGGAGCTTGACTTAACTAGCCCATGTACCAATTTGTAAAACTGTTAAAGTTTTAAAAAGTTGTCATTGTTGATTTCTTGAAGTTTTAGGTGTGATAGATTTTAAGCTTAGATGTGAGAAATGACTAAATTGTCAAAACTTAATTGATAGTTTCATACATCAGGGACAAAACTAAATAAAATGTAAAATTGATTGTAAAAAAAATGTATAATAATGAAATCATAATTCAAGTTGAAGTTTTAAATAAAATGTTATGTTAGTCCGATTTTAGGGACTAAATTGAATACATGATAAAGTTTTATAAATTAATAATTGAATGTAAATTGGTTGGTTATTGATAGTGTTATATATTTTATATTAATTTGTAGCTAATGTTGGCTAGAAAATGTCCGAAGACATTTTAGTAAATAGAGCCTTATCAATTTAGAAAATATCTTACCAAAAAAATTTGATAAGACATTTTACGGGAATAAGAGGATAATTTTACATTGACTATCCTATTTTACATAAAACAAACATAAAAAAAAAAAAAAATTCACCATGAAACAAATGGAGCCTAAATTCTCATAATGAGAAGCAAATTGTTTTCTAAAGTTATAGAACCAAATTGTTTGTTAAATAATTTTTAATAATAAAAATATAAAAATAATTTATGATAACTTATTAATATTGTGATATATGAAATTTAAAATAAATTATATACTATACATAAATTGTATTTATAATTTATAATTTATAATTTATATAAAAAAATATATAAATTTATAATTTGGCACTCAACCCAATTTTTTTGAAAGCCAAAAAGTTAAAGAATATGTTTGGTTTTAGGCAAGCAAATTTTATTTTTGTTTTTTCTTAAATGGAAAATATTGAAAAACGTGTTTGATTGAAAATTTCAAAGATAATTTTTAAAAATGAAATTATGTAAAAAATAGAAATTTATACAAAGTTATTTTTATTATTTTCACTAAAAACGTTTTGTAAAACGAAAAATTTTAAAAGTAAGAATTTTTAATTTTAAATGAATTAACACTTGTTCAAACCCGAATAATTACAAAAAAAAGTGTTCTTTATTCAACTATTTTTTAAATATCAAATATACTATTATGGTCGAATTCATATAAATGTAAGTTTATTATAAGAAAATAGGTATTATATATGATTTCATTATTAAAAACAAAATTTTTATTTTTATCTATCAACAATTTTCAAAAAAATAAAAAACAAATTTAAAAAAAGTACAAAATAAAAAAAAATATTTTGAAAAACTAAACGGAAATTTTTCAAGTTTTTATTTGGTTTGAAAAATATTAAAACATGTTCACCATTGCCCACGCACCATCTTGTCCCTCAATCAAGGAGTTAAAAGCCTTATTTTAGGCTTTTTTAAGCCCAAGCTCAAGCCCATAATTATGATTCCTCTTTTTGCTTTGGGTCATAGTCTAGCCCACAACAAGTTTTGGTCTATAGACTTTGAACATGGTGAAATGCTCTGAATAAATTTTGGATTTTATAATAATAATTTATTTTAAAATATATTTTTTAGGATAAAAAATATTTTAATAAATTAGTTCACTTATAATACAACAAAAATAATTATGAAATATATATATTTTTATTAAATTAGCTCTCAAATTTAATAAAAATTATAGTTATTTTATATAAATAAACATATTAATTATATTTTATTAAATAAAAATGATAGTGGTTAAGATATTGTATTAATAAAATATTTAAATTTCACATAGAATATTAATCCATTTTATTAAATAAAAATACTTTTTAATAAGTGAAATTAAATATATAAATTAAATAAATTTTTAAAATTTTTAATTAAATATTCTACTATTAATTTAGAACATCGTAAACTTATAAATTAAAGAGTCAACTTAATAACTTATGATTAGTTAATTAATTCTTCGCGACATTAACGTTATATTGCCACCAAGAGAAAAGAATCTGCCGAACAAGTTCCCACTAAATACTTCTTTATATAATTTTTAAATTCTTATTTTGGTGTTTAAATAATTTCATTTAATTTATTAATAAAATATAATTTTTATAAGGTGACATCAATTATGTCACTGTAATATTCAAATGTTGTTTCAAGTGTATAATAATCACCTTCCTATGACAATAAAAAAATCTTGATAGACAAATAAGATTTTTACAGAGAAGGTTGATTGTATTAGATATTTTTTTATATTGAGTAGAGGTGATCATAGACTAATCGAGTCTAGACATTAAATTAACATACTTATTTTAGTATAAATTAGTAATAACTTAATTCTAATTGGTATTTTTAGTCACTCACATATCTTCTTTACGAGAAAGATAAATTTTTTACTTATTTTTAAATATCTTTTTTTTTAAATACTCTTCTTTATAATTTTAATTTTAATTTTATACTAATTATTTTTGGGCATTTTACCTAAAAATGCCCTTTTATAAATTTAATTACGAAAATGGGCCGTTTACTGGGTTATTTACCGAATTAGGCCTTTTTCACGAAAAAGCGTCCACGTCAGCGCGCTTTAGTGTCCAGGTCAGTAAAACGCTCTCCCAGGGAAGCGTTTTGCCCGTGTAAAGGTAAAAAATTTGACTATTGGCTTCCAACGGTAAAAAAAAAAAAACTATAAAAAGGCCCCCCAAATCATTTTTCACACAAATCTCTCACAATTTCTATAATTCTCTCAAAATTCCTTTCCCTTCATTTATTTTTCACACAATTCTCTCATAATTCTCAACATTCTTTCAATATTCCCTTCAAAAATCTATCAAATTTCATCGAAATTTTCTCAAAATTCTATCAAATTCCTTTGTTTAAAATTTTTTTGAATTTAAATTTTTTAAATTAAAAAAATCCGATCGTGTTAGCAATGACCGGAGAATTAATCCGTCTCGATAATAAGCACATCTCCATTGATCAAATGACAATGGTAAGTGATAATTTTAAATTTTCAATACTATTCGATATTTTTTAAAATTAAATTTGTAATACTATTTGATATTTTATTCATTTATGCAATTATAATTAAAATTTTAATACTGCTTCATTTTTTTTCATTTATGATGTTTGCCTTAATTAATTTATACAATTTTAATTAATTTTTGTTTTATAATTTTTTATAATAGTCTGTAGATCGGGTGTTGCAATGCTACATCTGTAATATGTTTGGTCCTCCATCGCCGTTGGTCGAGAATTACTTGCGGGAAGCGAGATTTTGGCACATGGCCACGATAGGCCGGGGGTGCAAGTTAGACCCGAAACTAATCAGTGCATTGATAGAGAGGTGGAGACGCGAGACGCACATTTTTCATCTTCCATGCGGAGAGTGTACTATCACTTTAGAAGACGTGCATTTGCAATTGGGATTGCCCATGGATGGGTACGTAGTCACTAAGTCCGCATCATCTACTAATTGGGGAGCCGTATGTTACGAGCTTTTGGGTGCTATACCGGATAATATTAACGGAGGTCGAATCGAGATGGGCTGGTTACGAGAGACATTCCCAGAGCTGGATAATGATTCGACTGAACTCGAAAGAATACGATATGCTCGAGCATACATTCTTGAGATGACTAGAGGTTATCTGATGCCGGACTTGTTACGAAACCTCGTACATCTGAGATTGCTGCTGAAACTCGTAGATTTTAGAACAGCCGACGAATTGAGTTGGGGGTTTGCCGTGTTGGCAACATTGTACAAGGAAATGTGCGGGGCAACGCGACCAAATAAAGCCAAAATAGGAGGTTGCCTATCACTACTGCAATCATGGGCACGGTTTCGCTTTCTATTTTTACGTCCTCGAGTTGACCACCCATATACATTTCTACTCATAACGAGGTAAATTTTATATTAAATTTTACAATTATTACGTAGATTTAGAATATAATTGTATGCTAAAATTTTATTTAATTAGGTGGAACCATTCAGCGAGTTATGTCGGAATACCTACCTCTCTCGAAAATATACGGTTTCTATTAGACCAACGATCGGAAGCAAAAGTAAGTATTAAATAAAATATATATACATAATAAAATAGTCGTTTCGTATTTAGTATTTAGTATTATGTATTATGTATTTAAGTAATATTTTTATCATGTTCATATAATTTCAATGGACACCATAAGAGGATCCAACAATTCAGGCAGTAATTCCGGATGAATTCCTTCAGAATCCAAACGTTTGGCATGTGAAAGTCCTATTGGTGAACTATGCTATCGTGGAGATGCACCAATCAGATAGAGTATTGCGGTAATTTAGATTCCGACAACTGATTTCCGTGGCACCCGAGGTGTTTGATGATGAGCACAAAGTCGACTTATGGCAACTGCATACGGATTGGCTGAGATTCTGGTCATACTATATCGAAATATGGGAAAAACGGTATGATTATATACCTACTCGGGAACCGATCATTGTTCCAGAGTTAGCGTGCATACTGGAATACATGCCATAGTTTTGGATTCATGGCAAGTCATATTTATTGTCAGAAGAGGAGAGACGAAGACAAATTCGTGCCCAAAGGGAACGATGGGGCCCTTTAAATCCAAGAAGAAGGGACGACGACGCAGGCCCATCAACAGCGCCCATACAATTACCAGGCCCAACAGTTCAATCGACGACACCCATATCACAGCCTTTTCAAATTATGCCAAGTGCGTATCCTAGCTCTTATATGTATCATAACCTTTATATGTTTCCTTTTTCTAGTTTTATAGCAGGTTGGAATCTATGGCCCGGTTCATCTCCGTTCTCGATTACTCCGAGTCAACCGCCGATCTATA
Organism: Gossypium longicalyx; assembly: GCA_025698465.1. Taxonomy (NCBI): domain Eukaryota; kingdom Viridiplantae; phylum Streptophyta; class Magnoliopsida; order Malvales; family Malvaceae; genus Gossypium; species Gossypium longicalyx. The sequence continues at coordinate 5,700,186 of CM046998.1, read as the reverse complement.
GGCCATCATCGCATGAGGGATCACATGAGGCACCATCGGGGAGCTCTTCTTTCTACCGATCCCCATCACCTTAAAAGATTTAAACATCTCCGTCATGGGTGATACAAAAACCCCCCACAATCATTATTCTATCAAGGTGGGTCACCGTCCTAACACCCACAAGCAGATCTGCTGCCGGAGGAACCACAACCCCCGCCAGAAGCTGATCGTAGGAAGAATCCAGCATGGACCCATCGACGACCCCCATGTGGCATTGATTTCGACCGCTACGGACATTGATTTTATTTAATATATTTGTACAAACTTTTTTATATTGTTTCATTTAATAAAATAAAAGTTCTTTTGAATAAGACAATTATAATACAACATAGTTTCATTTAATAAAATATAAATAATACAACATAGTTTTTTACGACAACTATCAACTATTTCGATTTAAACATAATCTACTTGTATGGCCTGGGTTCCTACACCATCCACACAACTTCTGTTGATTGGTTATTTCTCAGATATCCATATTGGTACGTATTCTAGTCGAGCAAGGTCGACCATTTGGTTTGCGACTCAATTCTCTATCCGGTAACAGCTTAAACTAAGCAAGCAATGCAGGCGACCACTTACGTTCATCAGGGACAGGTGGAAATACGTGTCTCCACACGTTGTAAATGATTTCTAGTTTGTACACTTCGCCAACGTAGCTCATGGGATCTAGACGGTTGTACATACCCAATTTTGCCAGCCCATTTACATTAAACCCCAAAACCCAACAGCAAGCCCACTACCCCTAAACCCATTACAAATTGAACCCAAACTAACCTAATACCCATTAAACCTAAACCCATCAAAACCCGGAGCCCACCTAAAACCCAAGTAGCCCAATACCCAAAATAAAAAAAAAAAGAGAAAAAGAAACCCTAAAATCGGCTGCACCTCTGACCTCTGTCCCTAGCCCCATACCATCTGCCTCCATCGACCCTTCTATCAACCCCCATTCCCACCGTTCAACCACTACCTGTAGAGCAAACAGAGCACGTAACATCAGCAAAAGAATAGAAAGTAGGCAGTATAACAAAAATCGGATATAAAAAGCCGAATGAGATTTGTAAAAAAAAAAAAAGGGAGAGAGCTCTCGGGTTAAAAACAAAAAAAAAAACAGATAATAGATACATTAGTTTTCAAAAAGAACAACAATAGATCAGTATTATATATTGTTCAAATCAGGATCAACATCGAAGAGGTGATTAAAATCTATTTTTTTCCTATTATCGAATCGTTATTTTTCTTTTGCTTTTCTTTTTCTTCTTTCTTCTATATTTCAAGATATTCTAATATATATTTATGCTATATTATTAAGCAAAATAAATAATAAAAAAAAGAAAATTTTTACATCATGTGGTCAAGTCAGTAGCGCCGATGATGGTCCGGCGATCGGATCGAGATTCCTCCAAATGATTCCTCTTCCCCTTCCCTTCTCTCTTCCCTCTCTCTTCTTTTTTTTTTTTTCTTTTCCCTCTTCAAATGTTTTTTTTCCAGATCTTTAGGCTATTTATAACCCACTAAAACGGCACTGTTTTGGTGCCTAAACTTTGACTAAAAAACGACGTCGTTTTGCCTCGGGTCGGATCGATCCGACCTGCTCCAACAGGATCCGTGTGTTTTTTAAAGCGAAAGGGCTAATTGCGCCTTTAGCCCTTCCGCTTTTCTGAGGTTTTACAATCAAGTTTCAATTCCCTTTAATTTGGCCCTGAAAATTGTTACGCGATTCAATTTAGTCCTCATTGCTGCGATGCGTTTTGGTTGAAGGGGTTTATTTCGCTTTTAGTCCCCCACTGTTTGTGCGTGTTAAAATCGATCATTCTCCTTTTATATTTATTTTTAAATTGCCCCAAACTTCCATCTTAGTTTCGATTTAGTCCTTTTTCGCCCCAATTTATTTAATACTATTATTTTCATTTCTATTTTTACTTTTTATATTATTATTATTATTATTATTATTATTATTATTATTATTATTATTATTATTATTATTGTGTTATTATTACTATCATTATTATTAGTTTATGCTTTATTATGTATATATCTTTAATATATATATATACGTATGTATTTATATAGTATTATTAGTAATTGTTTTGTAACATTATTATTATTTCTAATATGTATATATTATGTAAATGTTCTAATACTATATTGTATATATATTTTTCATGTATGTTATGCATATATGTTTTTAATATCATATCTCTTATAATATTATGTACATATTTCAATATCACAAGTCATATACCCTTTGTACTATTGTATGTATGTTTCTATTATATATTTTTAACACCATTATTATCTATGTATATATGTGTAAGTATTTACATAGTATATAAATAGTTTTTTTTATATCTTTATCATTTCTAATATATAGTATATGTTTTATATATTATGTATGTATATATTACATATAAATCTTTTAATATGGTACTTTTATATCATGTATACATTTTGAATACTATTTTTTATTTTCTCATGTATGTACTAAGTTGTGTTTTAATACCATATTTTTTAAATGCCCTATATTATTTTTATTCTTAGTACTATACGTTGTATGTAAATTTTTTATATAATTATATTACATGTATATATATGTATATTATGCGCGTATTTTAATAATATTATGTATTTCTTTTTATATATATGTGTGTGTGCTTGTGTAATGTTGTTAATAGCTGTTTTTTATATTATTATTATTTTTAATATGTGTAAACTATGTAAATATACTAATACCTTCTTTTATATATATTTTATTTACATATTCATATCTTCTTAATATTATCTTCATATATATCATGTGTATATTCCAAAGACTATATTGCGTTTTTTATATATATATTATCTTATGATTATATTTTGTTTTTATAACTACAATATACAACTATTTTTAACGTTATATATTTTTTAATAGTACTATGTACATTATCTTTTATTCTTATTGTTACTCATATATTTATTAATATATATTTATATATCATTATCATTGTTTCTTTTATTATTATTATTATTATTATTATTATTATTATTATTATTATAATTTTTCTTACTTTCAATACATATTGTATATACTTTTAATCTGGTACCATATGTTTTATATATATGTTTATAATTATTTCATGTTTACATTATTACTATTACTATCATGTTTAGTATCATATCCATTATTTCTTGCTTTAGATTATTGTTATAAAATATGCGTTGTTAATGTTTTATATATTATTTGCTTCATATATTTTTAACCTCTTATTATTTATCTGTTTCGGATTTAGCCTATTTGTTCGTATTTTATTTCAACATTAATATAGTTTCCTTCTTTATCTTGAAATATTTTCAGTCTCGTTTTCAAATTAATTTTAATAATCAAGGCAGCATACTGATTTAATATTAAGTCATCGAATTTCATCGCTATGTTGGATGGAATTTGTCGGCTCGTGTTAAATCGGTACATCCTTCACAAAAATCAAGAAAATTGAAAGTTCTCGTCTTTTCAATTGGATCACGATTAAATATTACTTTGAACTCGTATTTTTGAAAATCAAGACAACATGTGTTTATAAGATACCAATTTTGGGCGTCATGAGGGTGCTAATACCTTCCTCGCGCATAACCGACTCCCGAACCCTAATTTTTCTCTGAATTTTAACGTAGACCCAAATTCGGCCTTCTTTTTGTTTTAAAAACAAATCTATTAGGTGTCCGATCACACCTAGAAAAAGGATCGGTGGCGACTCCCCTTTTTGGTATTTCAAAATCAAACTTCAATTTTCAAGTTTTCAATAAATCGCCACAATTAGCGACCGAAAGCAAATTTTACGTCGCTACAACGGTGATTCTGACAAGCTGCAATTACATGAGTGCATGGATAACGAAGTGTGTCAAACCTCCCACAGTCGCAAGTAATATTTCTCAAGTGTACACGATATTGTCCGCTAATAATACCTTCATGCGGTTTGCCAAACTCCGTCACACGAAACCATAGGTTGTCTCGATCGTGACAGACTGTGTGCATGGTGTTCGTCTATGCCTTCGCCTTGTTAATTTCTTGCAATACCTTTGTGCACCATACACGGCCTCATTGCATTTGACATTTATAACTAGCTGCTCGCTTCGGAAATAGTATCGCTAAACGAAAATATGTCTCTCAAACAACCGATGTTATCGACAAATGACGTGTTCCTTTTAGAACATAATTTATGCATTCAGCCAGGTTTGAGGTCATATGACCATATCGTAGGCCGTCGTCGTATACTTGTGTCCATTGTTCAAAAGGTATGTTACAGAGGTAGTCTACGCCTTCTTCGTTAACTGAACGCAAAACCGCCGACATCTCATGAAAACGGTCCTTACTTATCTCATACCCTGCCAATATAAGTTGATAGCGAAAATTACATACCACTTTTCCATTTAAAATAAAATCAATATTACAAACAAAATTATATTAACAGATATTAAATACCCATGTTGGTCACTTGTCGTTTTTCACTTGTAAATCGAAATTGCCCTTAGTAGTTGAACGTAACATGCCTTAGACAATATCGATGGTGTGTGTGATGCCACAGGCTTCCTTGTCGCTCAATTGTAGCTAGTATTCTAGTACCCCGATCCGATATGACGCAGATATTAGGTTGGAGGCAGACATGCCTCCTTAACCTAGAAAAAAAATCCCAATCATCAGCTGACTCCTCCGGTGTTATTGCAAACGCAATTGGAAGGATTCTCTCACTACCATCCTGTGTTACAGCTAGCAATAGCCGATGGGTATATCTACCGTACATGAAGGTACCATTAATTTGTACCAATGGCTTACAATATAGAAATACGTCTCGGTATTGCTTAAAACTCCAGAACAGACGCTTAAATACTTAGCATCCATGGAGCAATCGGTCGTTGTAGTACGCAGGTTCTGTTTTAAGGTCTGTTACGCAACCTGGGACATATCTCTCCAGCACCTGACACTACTACCACACTTCATTATATAAAGCGTCCCACCCACCATGAATCTTTTCCAACGCCTTCTGCTTAGCTATCCAAGTCTTGCGGTAAGAGGGCGTGTACCTCAACTGGTTACGAATATTGGCAATTAAGACCGGCACTGAAGTTCTGGGATCCGCCTTCACCGTCGGTAGTATTAAGGTAGCTAACATATCTGAATTCATCTTGGGATGATCTTTCGAAACACCTGTCAACGAAGTACGTTAAAAAATGCAATAGTAAGTAATAACAGTACTATTAAAAAACTCTAAACAGTTAGTGATACTGTACCGACAACACATGTATGTAGACCTTTTTACTTTTTTATCTCCCACAAGCCTGTCTTTTTCCTCAACGAGGTCATGGTTTTCCATGAACATGTACCGTCTTGCACTGCACACTTGGCCTCAAACTTATCGGATTTAGATTTAACCACGTTGTAGTTAACCCCATTCATGATGCTATGTTATTTTAATGCACCAAGAAAACTATATTTATTGGAAAAATCCTTACCAACTTCCAATTCACCCGAATCCAATGAGAAACTTGTACGATCATGTCTTCTGTGTGGTAGATCTAGAAACTTCTACGCATCATCTTGAGATAGATCGACATTATACATGTGTGCTGGAGGCGAGTATGCTCTGAATCGTGGATCTTCTTCTTCATCATCTGAACCTATTTTAACATCTTCAGGTATGGTTGGAATAGGCTCTGGTTCAAAAAATAATGCAACTTCTACACCATTGAGGCCGGCCTCTCGAAGTGGATCCAAATCGGATTCATCATCTGACCCATTCATGTGCAGCGTAGGGTCCCCTCGCTGCTGGACATCGTAGGGAGTACATCATCCCTCCTTATGGACGTTTCACAACGTCTCCAATCAGATGTGGATTACCAACCACTAGAAGTTGATGTTATTCCCCAGTACGTATTTCCAGCATCAAACATCAACCCACTGAGGTGCATGTCTCATCCACTAACGGAGTGTCGTACAGGGGTGGGGTATTCCATACTGGTGCTAAACACGGGCGCTTCCGTATTTTGCCACTTACTAACAGAGTGTCGGGCAGGGGTTGTGTATTCTTCTCGACCACCAGTAAAAGTTGAAGCTGCAAATGCATCATTTGGCGATGAAAATTATACATAAAACTCAAGATAAGGTGATCCACTAGCGAGATGAGTTTGCACCATTGCCTCCAAGGTACGAGCGCCTTTGGTGTCGAATGAGTCATATGTCATAGGATCAACTGAAACACAAAATTGATACTTAATAGGCAAAACTTTCATTGGCATTGTTCCGAAGATTTTACGCCTAATTCTTTTACGAAGTTCTGTCAAATCTATGTTTTAGTTAAAAACCAGTCTCGTTGTGTTCTCCTATAAAAAAAAACACCGTTCTCAGTGTTATAGACCTCACCATCATAGTAAATAACATCACTAATACGTTCACTCATCTTCAATTTCTTTTCTTATTAGCCTCTCTAATTTTTTTTCTGTAAGTTATGCAACCTGAGAATAAAATTTGGCTCATTTATAGTCTCATTTTTCTACGAACTACTGTAGCAAAAGAGCATCCACGTGGGAGCTTTTTTCAGAAATTTTGCTGACAGTGCATCCTGCTTGAAGCGTTTTCGACACTATTTGTTCAGAAACGTCTACTCAGAATTATTTTTCTACGAACTACTGTAGTAAAAGAGCGTCCACGTGGGAGCTTTTTTCAGAAATTTTGCTGACAGTGCTTCCTGCTTGAAGTGTTTTCGACACGAGGTGTTCAAAAACGTCTACTCAAAATTATTTTTCTACGAACTACTATAGCAAAAGAGCGTCCATTTAGGAGCTTTTTTCAGAAATTTTGCTGACAGTGCATCCTGCTTGAAGCGTTTTTGACACGACGTATTCAGAAACGTCTACTCAAAATTATTTTTCTACGAACTACTATAGCAAAAGAGCGTCCACGTGGGAGCTTTTTTTAGAAATTTTGCTGACAGTGCATCCTGCTTGAAGCGTTTTTGACACGAGGTGTTCAGAAACGTCTATTCAAAATTATTCTTGTAGAAACCCTAAACCCTAAACCCTAAGACAAAAAAAATTATATTGCTTATATGTTTTTTCTAATACCCTAAACACAAATTTATTTAAAAAAGTAAACCCTAATTTAATCAATTAACCCTAATACCCTAAACTATAATTTAGTATTTAAAATTAATAGTTAATTTAATGAATTAATCCTAAAATCTTAAACCCTAATTCAATTAATTTTTTTCTCAAAACCCTAAACTTAGCATAGCGCTAGTATGTATATATGCCGCAATCATGTTATCTTTGAGAATTTCTTTTTTGTGTATGTATATTGGAAATAATAATTAAAAAAATAAAAAATGAGCTTGTTACAAGGTAAAAGAAACTTAGCCGGTGGATCAAAAATAAAATGATCTAAGCCATTGATAAGGGAAAAAAACCTAAACGCTGAAGTAATCGAATTACCAAGTTGTTGTTTACACGTTAAAAGTTATTTAAGGGTTTTTTACTAAAATATTATAAGAAATAAAATATTAAAATAGTATGTTTAAACCATTATGTATCAATTAACCATAAATTAATCAATTAACCCTAATACTCTAAACTCTAATTTAGTATTTAGTATTTAAAATTAATAGTTAATTTAAACCCCAATTCAATTAATTTTTTTCTTAAAACCCTTAAACCCTAAAAAACCCTACCCTAAAAACCCTAACCCTAATTCCTAAATGACACGTACTCTGTAAGCGCACTGACATGGATGCGTTTTTGTGGAAAATAGCCTAATTCGATAAATAACCTAATAAACAGCCCATTTCCGTAATTAAATTTATAAAAGGGTCTTTTTAAGTAAATGCCCACTTTTTATTTATTTTATATTTAACTATTTTAAGACATGTATTAAATAAATTTCTATTCTCATATTTTTATGCATGTTATCGTATGGAAAACACTTGCTCTGTCTCCCACTAAAATGCTACCATTACCATCAGGTGGGTGGTGGAAGTAAAGTAATCCAACTGACAAAGTGTAGCAATAAGATTTAACGTTGAATTAATTGTACTGAATTTGTCAAATAACTAAATAAAGTGTACTGAATTTGATAATAAAAATTTTAAGTATACTGAATTGAAAATTTCCAAGGATTGCAAAAGCATTTCAGCTAGCTATTTGATTTTTTTTTAAAAGAAGTTTCAATATTACAAATATAATAGACTTACATATATATATATATAAAGTAAAAAGTAAATATTAATATATCTTTGTGCAATTATAACGTAGAATTAAATCAGTACATCTTTAATTTTAATTTTTTTAATCATTTTTGCTTTAAATTTTTAAATTTTAGTCAGTTTGTTTTTTCGGAAAAAAATTGATTGAATTGTTTTAATGACACTAACATGACAATCCTTATGCTAGTTCATATGTACTTTCATTCATTGTTAACGTGGATATCTTTTAAGAATTTTAATGAACTTTTCCTTTTAAATTATTAACAATTTCTTTCTTCTTCTTTTTTAATTTTTATGAAATACACGTGAATTGTCGCATAAGTTAACAAGTCAATAGTACTATTAACGGTTCGATCAATTTTTCCATCCAAAATAAAATAATTTAACTAAAATTTGAAGGTTGTAGGCCAGAACAATAAAAGAAAAAAAATTTAAGGCCGAAGTAAAAAAAAAATTAAAGACTAAATTTATCATTATGTCCTTTTTTAAGTCTCTAAATCTTTATAGTATATCCCTGTGCAGTTTTGATTTGTTTATAAAAATTGAAGAACCCTTGAATAGGAAGAGAAATACATTTCAACGCTTTTGAACCTATGTCTTTCTGGATTAATAATATTTTCGATGCCAACCGAATTAAGACTTACTCAACACATATATAACCGTTCAAAACATGCTTAGCCTAAAATATGGATCTTAAAATTTTTTCAAGTACACTCATATTAATAAAGGATTAATTCAAATATATTTCAACCAATCTCTATTTTTAAATTTTAAAAATATGTTAATTTTTATTTAATATTTAGAAATTTTATTATTTTATTTATTAATTTTTTAAAGATTATTTTATTAAACTTTTAAACATAAAATTAATATATTTTAATATTAAAATATAGTATTATGTATTTAAATTTTATATAATATAAACTACATAATATATCAAATAAAATAATAATATATTTTAGGATTGAGAAACTTTGAATATTAAAATTCAATGTAGGTCCAACTTCATATCTCTAGTGATCCCAATTAATGGCTTTCATTTTCTTTTCCCTCCTCTAGCAATTTCTTAAATTCAGCCTGGTGGTTGGTTGGGGATATAATTTTTTTTAACTTTAATTTTATTTAAAAAAATTATTATATATGTTTTAAATTATTCATAATCTCTTTCCAATTCAATTGAGTTAAGACTCAATCAACAACCTTAAATCCACGTCTTCTGACATAAACAATAATATCGATGTCAATCAAACTAAAACTCAATCGACTTTTATATCTATTTTGTAATTTATAAATATTAATTTTTAGGAATTCGTAATTATCTTTCTCATATTTGTAGAGTTGTTAAATATTTACCTTATAAAGAATTGTCTGTCCAATACATGCAAAACAATTGGCGTTTCCTTCTAATATGCATTGTCTTTCATTTCTTTTAAGTCTAAAACCACACAAATAAGCGTGTAAAGTTAGATAATTGAGGCACTCGCCAAAAAGAAAAATAGAAGTCCCAAAATACAACAGCTGTTAGGCATCTGAGCCGTGGGAGTGGCTGCCGAAGTTGATGACTGCTAACCAAAAATCCAAGTGCCATACAACCCATATCAACCCACGCTCACATTGACTTAAAGGAGCCAATTGCCCCCCATGTGATGTTGCCACTCTCCCAACTCCTAGTAATTTATAACACTTGGTTAGTGGTTGCATTTAGAAAAAAAAAAAAAAAAAAAAAAAAAAAAAAAAACACTCGATCTTATGTTATGCATCCTGATAAAAATGTGGAATCGTGGGGCTTCCCATTTTTTATGTTCCCAAGTGGAAAATTTATTGATTGCACTCATTAACCGAAGTAACTCAAAAAAGTTTATTGGAATTTCGTGTTAATGTATGTGACATGCACATGTAGTTTTGTTATTTATTTAGTAATTCGGCTATGAATACTAACTATAGGGATGTCTGAGTTTTGTTGCCAAACGTTTCCAATATGCTTGAGTTGATGAGAAATGTCAAATAATGATGAGGGCAAGTGAATGACGGTAAAGATGATGGTGAAGAAGAAGACGAAGAAGAAGAAGAAGAGGGAGATATCTAGCTATCCAAGGGCTGCTCGGCATCTGTAGCTGCATCGAGATTGATTCTCTTTTGATCAGGGGAACAGTACAATGACCATTTTACAACTTATATTATGACAATAATTTGGAGTGGGTGCACAAACTATTCTAAAGAACATGTCGGTGGAACGAAGTTATTAGAAACAAGAAAAGGAGATACATTTTCATTGTCAAAGTCAGAGGAGATATGGCTATTTACAGCACTTTATAGCTAGCTTTAATGTTAGAAAACGCTATAGTCAATCCCATATTCAACATATCAACTGCTAAACCCTCGTCTTGTCGTCCCAATTTCTTTCAAATTAATTCTCCCTCAATCAACTTTATACCTAAATTGCATATTCATTTAAAACTTTGATAATATAATCCCCATAAATGAAAAAGTTTGTATAATTTTAAATTTGAAATTAGAAATATGAACAAAAACTCTTATAAATATATTTTTTTTCTTTTTGTTAAAACTAAATCATAAAAGTGACTAAATATTACCAATTAAGTTAGTTTATTACTGACCTATATACTAAACCATGCATCATTCATTTGCAAATTGACTCCAATGTTATTGATAGACATGTAAAAAGCAAATTGGAAATCTAAAAAATACCGGCTAATAAATAGCGAGGTTTTCATACTTAAATAAGTGGTCGAATAGATTAAACCACTAGTTTCCTATATGTCCAGTTTGCCTAGTTTAATTGAATAAATTATTTAAAAAGTCAAAAAAAATTAACAAATAACGAAAACCTGTTCAACCACTGACTTTACAAGTTTTTAACTCATTTCAATCGGTTGACGAGTCAATCGATTCAACCGCTTATTTCGAACCGATTTACGGTTCAACCAACTAGTTCTGTTCGAATTTGAAAACTATGCAAAATTGGATGAGACGATTTGAATATAAAGTTGATCAATTACTCTAATTAATCAAGTCGATGTCTTGGCGTTAAAGAAAAACTCGAGACCTCAATACATGTTGGAGCAAACAGTAAAGAATTTGATATTCCTTAAATAAGATCTCAAGTTTAAATCTTGTGGATAAAGAAAACATAAATAAAAGAAGTTACTTCTTAATTAATAACTTGGATTCATATACGAGACAATTTGTTTGCAATATATTATGGTTTAACCCTATCAGGTCAAGTAATCTAAAAAATGTAACCTAATTTAAATTTTAAGTTAACTTAGAAATATAATATAAGCACCCATGATTGTGATATAAGTTGGTCACTGCATATGCATATGTTAGCATCACACAAAGGACTCCAAAGAGTATGAAATCAAGATTAAGAAATGAGTGATTGAATATTTTTGCTATAGGGATAAAGAAAATATTGTCAAACTGTGGAGGCTATCATCAATTTTTTCCACATCTCTCACTGGCTCTATAATGGTGAAAAAGAATCCAAAAACAAGCTCCCAAAGAGCCTCACTAACCCATTTGTTTACAACAATAAGCCCGAAAACAGGCTTAAAAACAGCTCCACTTGCTGTAATCTTGTAATGGCTGGCCTCAGATTGGACCATTTCGAAAAGGGTTTTCGATATTAAGTGCCAACCACAAATGCTCATGAGGTTTAAAGGTCCCCCTATTACTTCACAAAGCACAAAACCAGAATAAAACCCGTACTTAGGTTTCTCTCTTTTTTCTTTTTTTTTTTGGTTTTTTCTCTCTTTTTTTTTTGTTTTTGTATTTTTTTTTTTGGTAATTAGTGATCAGTCACTTTAATCCATGGGATTGGTTTCACGAAGAAAATTTACTTGTAAAGTAAATTTATGTTTTAGCCACGTCGAATTCCCGTGAAATAATTGAAGTCATGGTGTTCGACCCTAAGTTGCTTGAGCCATGAATCAGCCACACTCAAAAGCGACATTAGTCGCTCTAGGTCTTGGCCGCAACTGCCTGACACCCACACGTCGCCTTGCATCTTGTAAGTGGCTAAACCAAATGGCAAAAGTGATATATCGTCCCCTTCGTTCCGTTTCTTCTTAGGATTTTCAATGTTATCTTCAGGATTCATATCTACAGATACACGATAAACATCAGCAAAAAGAAAAGGGAAAAAAAAGTTTTAAATTTAAACAAAAGCTGAAGGCATCACCTTGGAAAGAAGATGATAAAGTGTGGTACGTAAGGAAGCATGTAGACAAGTCTTTTATGGTCCTTCCCATTGGAATATGATAAATTGGGTACCTGTAATTATTCACATAAACTATTAATTCTTATTCGAATAATCATAAACACGAAGGTATTATCTTTTTCTAATGCTGTGAACAGATGTCACCTACCAGGCAACCGCCATCCAACTAGCTGGAGAAAGATCTACACTCCTCAATGAGATCAAACCAGGGTATCTTCTTGATAATCCATTAATCTGCAAAGGGACATGAAGCTATAAATTGTAGCCTAAAACCTAAAATCAATAGGTCACTTACTATAGTTCATGAATGATACCTTGTCCATGAGTGGAACCCTTCCATAAGGTGTAGTTCTTTCGAAATATTGAAAATAAAGGTAACCCAATCTATTATTGACATGCCAAAGGCTGTCTTGATCGGAGCCACCTTCCTCCGATGAACAACCGTCCCACCTCCATAACTCGCTTTCATCACTATAAGAATCACTAATAGAATCCCTCTCGCCATCGCCTGATTCCGTTTCTTCTCTGTTTTAAAGCCCCCCAAAAAATGTTACCGAATGTGCCTTCCAGATACTAATGAGTTTTTAAATTAAACAACAATTGCTATTACCTACTGCTGGTGAATATTTGGATTGCAGAGAGGTAAGGGACGTAGTATTGAACCAAGGTTTCTTTGCTGTTCAAACCGACGGGAACCCCGGCACCGTACGCACTCCACTCGTCGTAACAATTCCAAAGATCACCCAACGTGAAATATTCAACTTTTTCTCTTTCCCAAGGGTGCCATAAACGATTAAGGTTCCTAATCTCGCTCTGCAAAAAACATTTTGAAAAAACATTAAAAAATGGAACCGAAACAGAGAGAAACAAAGAGAGGGGGATTTGCAGACCTTGCAGAGGAAATGAGATTTGATAGTAGGCGTGGTGCAATGGAGGAAACAATCGAGGTTCGATTGCGTTGACCCAGAGTCGAAAATCATGATTTCGGAGAGAGAGAGATTAAGGGGTTTCTCTCTAACTCAAAAAAACAGGGGAAAACAGAGGGCAAGTTGAAGAAGACAAAAGAGAAGAACAATGGGGGATAGAGGAAGAGAGAGATTATCGCGATTTCGTTAAATAAATGAAAAAAAAAAAGCTTGAATAAGCTAAATTTAAGGAAACAGAAAATGGAGAGAAAGAAAACTAAATTAAAAAAAATTGAAATAAATACAAATCTGGATTCAACCTAGTATTTTTTGGTAGTTGGAAAATTTTTTGTTGAATATTCAAGCTTTCTCTGGTTTTGATTAAAAAAAAATTTGAGGAAGTGGTTTTGTTTTTGGAAAACGCTACGACCATTCAACGTTTAATTCTTCAAGTTAAATCCAAAAACCAGTTACGCAAAACCTACCAAAACAAGTTTCTTTTCTTTTAACAAACCCAAATTTCACGCCAACTGAAGAAGAAAAACGAAGTGAAGTCCGAGAAAACGAGAGAAAATAAGGGAAAAGTTTCCCTTTTATTCTTGTTTCGATGACAAAAGCCGAAAAATTCTCAAATTTTATTGGTTTCTATACCTATTGGAACAGAACTAGTAAAAGACAAAGAAAGATTAGATAAGGCAGACGATAATAGTTGAAGCATTTGATTTCATATTTATAGCTCAGCTCTTGAAAGATACGTGTGTGCACAACTTCTTTATTAGTAATCTTTTTTATTATTTTAATTGTGCAATTTTTGTTTATCTCTTATCTTTTTAATTATTACTTTAAAGACATCTTTGATTTGCTTTAACAAAAGGGTTTTTTTTTTTTTTTTTTTTTTTTTTGAATTTGAGAAAAGAAAGAACTGGACTTGTTTGCAATTAACCAAAATTTGAGATTTAATATTATTTACATCCCTTTTAAATAACATGTGTTTATTTTGCTTATACTATTAGGTGTTTGGTAAACAGCGTTTTGAACTTTTTTTTAGTTGATTTGGCCATAAAGGGTTTTTTACAAAAATAAAATAATACAACCAAAAAAGTATTTACGAAAATGGTACATTCCAGAGTGGTGCCGCCTATGGCAGTGGCGTGACCACCTTGGTTCCGACAACTTCTTCCATTTTCTGTTAAAAAAAAGTTAAAAACGAAAAAAACAAAAATCTAAAAAAAAAAGAAGGGATTTGCTTGACAGCACCGGTCACACCTAGTGGAGAGGCGGCATCGGTCACGCCTTCCCCATAGGCGTGCCCAGTGCTGCTGCCATGGAAGAAGAAGAAGAAGAAAAAAAGGGCGGCGAAAAAGGAAGGAAAAAAAGAAAAAAAGAAAGAAGAGAGAGGGAAGGAAAGAGAAAAATAAGGAAAAAAATAAATAGGAATGAAAGTTTAGGGTTTAGGAAAGAATAATTAAACCCGCGTTTTAATTGCTGTAATTATTACTTCTTTTCCTTTTTTGGTTTTTTACAAGAATAATTAAAGTGTTAAAAATATAATTTTTTTGTTATAAAATTTAATTTGTTATTATTATTATTGTTGATTTAATTGGAATTTTATTTTTATTTTTATTTTTATAAGGTATTATTTGGTTAAAAAGAATGATTAAGATATGTTTATATTTATTTTATATTTTTATTGATTTATAATTTATTTTTAATGTTTATTGAAGTAAAAAAAACTATTTATGTTATGTACAAAGAAGGTTTTATTTTTATGTAATTTATTTGTTATGTGTGTTTTAAGTTGATTAGGTATATTTTTTATGTAATTTAAATTATTTGGCATGTTATAATTATCTGTTGTAATTAATCATTACAAATTGGTTACTTATCTTGTACAATTAACCTACAAAATATTACAGTATACTAAATTATGAGTTAAAAAATTATATTAACTTTTAAAATAACATAAAAAATTATACCATATTTAAAATAACAATACATGCAATTATACATATAATATTTCTATTGAATAAACTAAGAGAAAAATAAAAATAAATATTACAAATTTATAAACTTAAATATTTAAGATAATAATATTTCTATATTATTTGTATATGTAAATATTTAAGTTTATAAATTTATAATATTTCTTTATTATTTGTATATACAAATTAAATTTTATAATAAAAAAAGTTACCTTTTAAAAATTTTAATTATTCTTCTCTAAACCCTAAACTTTCCTTTCTATTTATTTTTTTTTTCTTATTTTTCTCTTTCCTTCCCTCTCTCTTCTTTCTTTTTTTCTTTCTTTCTTTCCTTTCCCGCCGCCCTCTTCTTCTTCTTTTTCTATTTCTTCTTCTTCTTCTTCTTCTTCTTCTTCTTCTTCTTCTTCTTCCATACAGCGACACTACTAGTGCCGCTCTCTAGGGCGTGACCAAGTCTTTGTCAGAGCAAAATCCTTTTTTTTTCAGATTTTTGTTTTTTTTTTCGTTTTTAACCCCTTTTTTTAAACAGAAAATGACAGAAGTTGTCGGAACCAGGGTGGTCACGCCACTGCCATAGGCGGCACCACCCTAGAATGTACTATTTTCGTAAATACTTTTTTAGTTGTATTATTTTAGTATTATTTTATTTTTTTGTCTTATTTTTGTAAAAAACCCGACCATAAATGAGTAGTCAAACCTCTAAACAGAAAACGTAAGGATAAACAACTTTTTTTAGAGTTGATTGGAAATGAGATATATGAAATGACATATCTGACCATGCTTGCTAAAAAAATACTCTTTTTTCTATATGTTCTCAAGTCTAATAGGGGCGCAAAAATATCAGTAGCCTCTATTCTTTCATTTTCATTTTCACCTCCAAAGTCTAAAGTAAATCTCAAAAAATAAAAAAACTCCAACGTAAATCTACAAAAATCAACTATGGAGATTCATTTGCAAGATGATTTCATCCATTAAGGTTAGTTCTTTCTATGCTTTTAAATTATTGTACATTTTTTAACCTTTATTTGTCAAATTTTTTTGCCCCTGTAAATTGATTTTTTCCTCCTTGTTAGTCATTTTTTTTCATGTATTTTTTCTTTTTTTCTTATAATTTGAAATTTTGGTCACTATAATTTTAATTTTTTTTGTCTCAGTATTTTTCGTTTTTTTCCCCTCCCTGGAAGTCAAATTCTTTAGTTCATGTTGTTCTTTTTTCTCCTTGTAAGTTGAATTTTTCCCCTTGTAATTCAACCTTTTTTTTGTACTTGTAATTCGACTTTTTTTGTTCCTGAAATAGTGTTTTATTTCAATAATTTCATCCAATAAAGACTAAAATATTATAAACAAATAAATACTTGACAATAAAATGTGACACACTGTTATTTGTCATTTTACACATATTAACTTTCAACTATCAACTAAGTTTTACCAAACACTTTTAAATAAACAGCCACTTTAGAATGGCGTATACATCATACATCTTAGATCAAGTAAAAGCTCTGGGTTTCCAAGGCCTTTTTACATATATAATATGAACAAAATTAAAATTTCGAAAATGGAATATCAACTGGATTAATTACAAAAATGATATTGTTGGGGTGGTGGAGGATGGTGCAAAGGCGGCACCACCTCGACAGTTCTAACATAAACAACATTCTTAATTGCAAAAAAAAATTATACTGATTTTGTTTAAAAATATGAGTTTAGCATACGGGTTGTGGGTCAAAATTCCAATAGAAATACCAAAAAGGGTCAGAATGGTAAAGCCTATTTGATAGGCGGCACCAGTGTCACACTACCATGGCCAGCAATGTCTCGAACAAGGGGAGACATCAGATAAGACTTAACATAACAAAAATTTGGGGGTTGAGAGACATGGAACTTAACATATCTAAAAAAAAGATGTGTTTGGAGACTTTATAACCATGGTCTCCCGTCGGGAAGAAGAGAGAAAAAATTGAGTGAAAAAAAGAAAAGAAAAGAAAGTAGAATAGAGAAGAGAAGAAAGAAGCTAAAAAGAAAGAAAAAGAGATTACTAGAGAAGGTAGAAGAAAAGGAAAGAAGAAGGGAAAAAAACATAGAGTTTAGGGCAGAGAGTAGAAAGAGAAAGGAAAGAAAGGAAAAAAAAAACCACTGTTTGAAAAAGAAATAATAGGAAATGAAATGTTGTTAGAGTTTTGGGTGGTAAAAAAAAAAAGAAAGAAAAAAAAGAGGGTTTTATTTGTTTGTTTTTAAAAAATAGAGGGGATTAAGGAAGAGATTTTTGTTTTAGGGTTTTCAAGATAGCATTCAAATAATTTATTTTAAAAGTATTTTTTTAGTAATATTTATAAATTATTTGTTTAGTTTATTGTTTATTGTGATTTATTGAGATTTTGATTAATTTTCTTTTATCTATTTTTGTAACGTATTTTGTTAAGAAATAAAGGTTTTTTTTCTAAAAGAAACTCAGCAGGTATGTTTCTATTTTCATATTTTATTTGTATTTTCTTTTTATGTTTTTTATTAGATGCAAATAACAACATTAGTCCTATTAGGTTTATTATGTTTAGATAAGTTTCTGTTTTTTTAACATAAATGTTTTTGTTTTTTATGCAGGTAAAAGATGGGGCGATTGAGTTAGAATTTATGATATATTTTTTTGTTATTTATTTACTTAAATAGTATAAAATAGTATAAATAAGTTTATTATATACTGAATTGATATGGTAAAAGAATTGATGTGAACTAAATTATTTAGTATTTTTGTAATTATATTATTGTAATATATTTATTGTATTATTGAATGTATTATATTAATGTGTTTTGGTAATTATTGTAATAACTTAATTGAACTGATTTGGTGTAATTATACATGTGAAACTTGAATTGTGATTCATATTTATACATGAAAATTTGATTTTGATTCAATTATATACGTTTAAAAAACGAATACATATATACGTTTATTTTCATATCGAATTAATATAATTATTTATATATGAAATATATTAATATAAAATGATAGTAATTTAATAATGTGATGGCTTTGTATGGTGAGATCTTAAGCTAATTATTTGCAAGCCAAATGCATGAATTGAAGAATTAAAAAAAGGACAAACTAATTATGGTTACAAATTAAAAGATATATTTAATAAGAGGTGGATTCATGATGTTGTTGACGAAGAAGAGGCTTCAAAATGAAGCTTTAATTTATACACAACTCATATAAATAATCCAGCGCCAATCATCTCAAATAGTTTTAATTTAGGGATCTGAATCCCTCGAAATTTCTTTTTCATGAATATTACGCACGTGTAGTAATGAAAATTTTATAATTAAATTTAAATATAAAATTAATTTTAAAGCATGTGGAATAATTAAATTTAAAGTTAATGAATTTTTGGACGAAATTGTAATGTTCAAATTTCGTCGTCCGTAAACAAAAACTCACGTGTGAGTTATCTTTTAAATTGATTCTGAGTTTTAGTCCATCATATGTCAACTCTGTTTATATCTATTTTAATCTAAAATCGTATGTATTAGAACTCTCATGATTGACCATATTAATCAAAATGAGTGTTAATACTAGCTAGACTTTTAAATGAGTTGGATTTTATCACCAAAATTTTCATGACATGTTAGTCAGGTGGTTACAACAAATGAACTACTTGAACAATTTATTATGGTAATTATCCTCTCTCATGTTCTTTAAATGGAATCTTTTTTCTCTTTACCATAGTGTGACTTTTATGAAATATCAAAATAATTATTTTACATTTTTATTAGTTTTTGATTCTTTGTAGCTCTTCAATAGAGCTTGGTTTATAGGTATGGGGTTAAAGATCGTTCACTCATAGAATCTATCTATCTTGGTTTGAAACTTTGAGTAGCAAATGATAGATTTTTACTTGGATAATTCCCTTTGAATGTTATGCGTATGTGATGTAGGTGTGCCTTAAAAGACAATATTGTTGAAAAAAATAACTATGAATCTGAACGAGATTTGAACATAAACCATTAAAATAAAAAAAATATAGAAATTAAATAGAAAAAAGAGAGAGAGGAGTTTATTAGAGCATGTTTCCATGGATCTTATTCAACCTATGAAGTGGTCTAAACAGTGGATCTTAGTGTAACAACCTTTTATTTGTTCTTTCTGTAACTGTTCCTAACTACTTTTGTCTTAATATTTTAATTTTTTATGTGATTATTAATTATTCTAAATCTAAGTTCTAACTGCCTGGGGATAAAAGCTTGTAACCCCCTTCACCTTGTCGTATAAAATTTAAATGTCTAGAACAAAAGGTGTTCATTTTCAAAGGAGAGGGATATTGTAGAATCATGTTCTTATACCGGAATTAAAAGTATACATTCATGAGAATTAAAAAAATCAACCAAGCAGATTGAATATTCGCTCGATTTGTATGGGTATTGTTATTAATATAAAAAGACGTAGGTTCGAATGTCCTGAAACTCATTATACTCTTATTTATAAGTTAAGGAGGGGCTATAGATAATTCTAGGTATTGTATAAAAAATAACAGATATGATCAGAACGTATGATGAGATTGTTAAAAAAAAATTTAACCAATTTAATGTTCATGTGAATTATTAATTATAATATTTTTATTTTTTTAAAATATATATTTTCACGAATAATATAAAATAATATAGCTTAATACTATATAAAATATTGTATATTTTATAACTCATCAATTGGTTGAATTAATGAAATCTTGCTAATAAATCTTCATCATGTTTTAGTTTGTTTCAAGCTGTTTAATATTTTTTCATTAATTTTAAACTGCTTATTGTATAGTGTTATGTACATTATAGCTTTACCCCGATGTTTGATTATTCTCTTTCAAATCATTAGTGGATAATTCCCTCTCTTAATTTTAATGTAGAAAATTAGAGAATAAATAAAGTTAAAATACATTTTGTAAAATAAACTTTAAAATATATAAATTTTTTTAAAAAAAAAGAAATTTTTAAAAATAGAACAATAAGGTTAAAAACCCTAAACCGACAATGATTTGATTTACAATTTTTGTTGTTGTGTTTCATCATCTCTTCAAGGATACTATTTATAGGCATTCATACATGTATAAAATGGATTTTGAATACTAATTTACTAGATATAAATTATTTCTTAACTGTTGTAATTTTATTAATTTCCTTTTATATTGACATTTAAAAGCAAATATATTTTATTTAATGTGTTATTGTTAATTTTAAAAAGAGAAATTCTACTGTTTTCAAAGACAAAAGTACATGGCAAATAAGTTTTAATATAAAATAAATTGTTGAAATTATAAACAGTAAATATATTCACTTTTACTATTATAGTAATTAATTGGTTTAGTTATAAATTGTGTTAGTAGTAAGGGGTAAAGCCAGAACAAATTTTTAGGGGGTTGAATGAAATTTTAATTTTTTATAGTCTATATCTTTATAATTTTTAAAGGATTAAATCGAATTTTTATAATTTTAGAAGGGACTAAAGTGTAATTTTACATTTACTAATTTAAAAATTTTTAAAAACTTTAAGAGGCTAAATAAATTTTAGATTTTAGGGGGGGGCTGAGGCCCCTGCCAGTCCCCCTAAATCCACCGCTGTTAGTAGTAAATTACAATTCAAAATAGAGTAATAAAGAGAATTTTTTTAAAATATTTAATAATTTATAATTTATAACTAATGTAATAAAAAATCATTAATGAGAACAAAATTTAATTTGAAATAAATATTTGAAATTCAAAGAATAAATATTTTAATTTATAATTAATCTATAACTCAATATGCTTGTGTTTTATATATAATATGATTTAGAACTATGTTTTGGATTTGTGGCATGTTTATATTATTAAAGAAAATTGTTTTCATTAAAAATAATAAAACCCTAGTAATTATATTACCTAAACATGGGTTTTTTTTTTCTAAGCCTAAACATGGTTATATATATGGTTGGATGGATAATTAGAGATTTGGGATATTCTAATTTGAATTAGACTTATTCATTGCAGCAATCTAGATTAAGATAATTTTCTTGTACGGGTCTTTTTTTTAGGCTTTAAAAAAATATTTTATTAACGTGTATGCTTTTATAGACTAATTTACTGATAAATATTTATAAGATTAGGCCGATTGAATGAAAAATGATAGGAATTGACCAATTTTTGAAAAAACGCTTTCAGCTGGAATCTTTTTTAGGTAATACGCAGAAACGTGCTTCCAGCTGGAAGCTCTTTTTCCCCAACAGTCGCCTACTTTCAATGGCTATTTAATTAGTTGTTCCCCCCAACGGTAAAAAAATTTATCCTATAAACCCTCTCATTTTTTTTTCCTATTCAATCTCAACTCTCTTTCATATTATCAATTCTCTCTCAAATTCCTCTCAGAACCCAATTAAATTCTCTATTTTTTTTTTTGCTCTCTCAATTTTATTTATTAAAATTATCTTAACATTTTCCTAAAATATTTTTTCTAATACAAAATATTCTTCTTTTTTTTGAAATTATCAATGACATTCTGCAATCCGTCATGATAAGAACCACATTTCCGTCAATACTAAGAAGGTGAAAAAAAATTAATAACTAATATTTCATTCCTGCAAAGTAGATAGAGTTTCGATTATGAATCTAATTCAATTTTTCGGGATTCGAATATACGATTGGTGTAAAAAATACAATGTTTTTTTTAAATTTAAATTAAATTATTATCTAACATCTCAAAAAATTATTACAAAATGATTAATTAAAAATCTCAAAAAAATCCTAAACCCTATTTTAAATAAACAAAACTCTAAACCCTAATTTAAATAAACAAAACCCTAACCCCTCAAAATGACGTTAGAAAAATCAGGGGAAAAGAGTTTCCTGCTGGAAGCACTTTTGCTGAAATATGGCAGAAAGAGCTTCTAGTTAGAAGCACTTTTCTATGTATCACCTGAAAATGCTTCTAATTGAAAGCGTTTTTCAAAAATTGGTCTATTCTCATCCTTTTTCATTTAATCGGGCTAGTCTCGTAAATATTTTATTTTTTTGACATTTAATGGTAAGTTAATTGTATTTATAATTAAATTTAAATTGAAATTTTTTTTTATTAATTAATATGAGCTAACCCTAATTGATAAATACTTTTGTCCATAGTCCAAAGTTCGAAGTAAAAAAGTTACCAAAATTATGTATAGATTATATGAAAAAAATTACTGAAGTATCATTAAATAATTAGAAAAAGAACATAAATCATGTGGTGAGAAAAGTTCATGAAATAATTTCTCATCAATGATATGAAAAGTCCGATGAATATTGAATATTTATATAACACAATTATTAATAAATCAGAAATTAAATAATTAAAATATTTTTTATCAGATGGAAAAGCTATGGTACCGTGTTAACTCATATTTGACCTTTCATTCTTGGTAAAACAGTGGATCCATACAGGTATAGCTGTATTAAAGCCTCTTTGATGGCAATGGCTTGAGAAGATTATCCATATGAAGAGTAAAGTCAAATTTAAGATAAAGATAAAATCAAACCTGTATTTGCCAACTTGGCTGCTCTATTGTAACAAAATGGAGTTTCGAACTTAGCTATACAACGCTTCGATTTGTTTTAAATTAAATTTAAATTTATGGGTTTTAACTTTGAAATGTTTTTATAATTTTTTAAAAAATTATTTTCTTTTAAAGAGTAAAATGAATCATTTAAACAAATAAAATTAAATTCAAATTTAAGATTAAAATTCGTCTTGACCCATAAATAAGAGAAAAATCAATTTTCCTTTTTACCCTGCTATGATTCATGCATTAATTCATGGTAAGAAGTCTCATAGATTCAGCATCTTGCTTTGCTATTTGCTATCCTTTCCTTGAACTTAGCCAAAAATTTAAAAAAAAAAAATCATGAAAGTAGTGCTTATCTATTTGAATTTTTCTTAACCCAAACTTTACTTGATTTAAACCAAAATCATCTAAAATGTTTTACCAAAAATGGCTGTTGTTTGAGTTTAAGATTACAAATACTTTGTTATTTAAATTTAATATTTGTTATACATAAAGACTTTAACTGAGGTGTTTTGTCAAATCAATCACTTTGATTAAAAAGGAGTTTGTTTGAAAAAAGATTTTTCCAACAGAAAACTATTAAGATTATATCAAGATCCATTTTTGAGATCTCTTATCACTTTCACGTTTATATACAATAAATAATTCATAACTTTACTATTAACACTCCACGATGTAACCAAATTACATCCATCAATTCTTAATAAAAAGCCTCCATGATTTTACTACCAATCCCATGTATTAGGACACTTGTCCAAAAAGGTCCGCATCAAGCTCCTTCTTATGTAAACTCTCTCCATCACTAAGAAGTCTAAGCTCACACTACATTCGTTAACTACTTTTGATATATCGTGTAAATCATTTCCAACTTTTAATATCACATATTTTATAAACATATTAAAATAAAAATGGTAGTTCATTTAAAATTTAAGTTATCATTATTTAATTATAATCTAAAAAAATAGGAAATTTAGCTTATAACTCGAGGTACTCGTCATTTGGTACAAACAAAACAATGTATTACTGTATTTCATTAAACTTTGAAGATCAAGTTGGGCTTTCTGTACATAAGACTGGAGCTTACTTTCCTCTTAAATCTTTTCAACTTTAAAGCTGCCTTCTTGAAGGATGCTTTAATGGGCCTTAAATATGGCCTTCTACAGGTTTACACGCATTCTCACTGCAGCAGACAGTGTCCAATTAATAGCAATACTCCATCCAACCGATCTAATTAAGTTAATTAAATTCGATTTTAATGATTCTATTGATTTTCAAGTTTGCAACTTTTATATTCCAACCGGAGAAAGCGTCGGAGCATGGCGGAATAAGCAACGGTAGCTAACTGCAAGCAGCTAAGGCTTTTTTTTTTAAAAAAAGAGAGAAAGAATAACTGTTTTTGAAGATAGGGAGGAAATGAATTAAAAAAGTAAAGCCTTCTCTTTCAAGCCTTGACCTAGGTCAAAGGACTCGGTTTGAACCCGAACCGGATTGAGCTACCCAACAGGCCACTCCGTAATCTCAACTTGCCCCAGCAAGCTTTTAGCCCAAAAACTTGGGCTTGGTATAATTCCTTAGTTTTAAGTTTATTTTAAGAGCCCAATTTTATTTATTTTTAATTGTTGTATTTATGTCATATTAGCTATAGTTATGTGAAATTAATTTTTATTTATTCCAAATATTATATTTAATCATTGTTTCAATGATATTATTTACTATATTTATAACGAAGAATGGCATATGAATCAAAGTGATTTAAAAAACAAAAAAAAAAAATTTCTTAATATTGCATGAATATTTATATGTATTGGGTGCAATTTTATTGATTTTTATATTTATCATAATACATAACTATCATAATTCTAAAAATTAAACATTTATATTATTTTAAAAATTTTCAACCATGCTTTTTATCTTTTTGTTTTTGTCTAATGGCGGTGTTAGCCTTTGGGCTAACTACCATCAACCCTTTTTTTTTTTTCTTCTTTTTCTCGTTCACTCCATGCATCTTTTCTCTAAAATAGTTTGTAAATATGTTTTGTAGGTATCTTTGTTATCTTCACAAGTTGTGATAGACAGACGACAGTGCCTATCATCGTTGAAATAGCACGAACCACTGATAGTTTATTTTAGAAAGTAAGTAGCTCTTCGTTGACTTCTTAACCTGTTTCTATTTTGAGAGTATTTCAGAATAACAAATGATTTCATGAGTTGGCTTGAACTTGTGTTGTCTTAAGTTTTATATTTTTTTCTTTGTTTTTCTATTGTTTAATAAGTCTTCACTTTTAAAAGTTTTTTTCTACTATTGTAGTTCACTTTTTAGTCTTGCTTATACATGTAGTTTTGCATTTTGAGAGTGATTTTAGCGTTGGTTTTGTCATTGTTTTCTCTAGTTTGGTGGATGCTTGATTCTTCTGCCGATTTATGCTTGCCACTTTGGACCACTCGGGGTTGATTTTCTTATTGTATTAAGTGCTTACAATCACTCTTGATATGTTGTGCTTGAGTTGTAATAGAGCTAATTGTCAACGTGCCATAATGTTCTATTGATGCTAAAGCTGAAGCTTTTGTTGTATTGATGGAACTTATTCTCTAGCGCATACTACGGGTGTTTGTTATTTTTCCCCATAGAATTGTATGATCTCATTCATTGAATGAATTAATGAATTTTTCCTTTCAATTTTTTTCAATCATAGTATTATTCAAAATGTTACAAATATTATAATAATATTACAATAAATAAATATAAAATACTAAAATTGATACATGCAATCTAATCCATGCATGGTACAAGATAAAAAATTAGTGAATTTCTTTTCTTCTTCTTTTTTTCAAACTTTCTTTATGAAAGATGCAATTTACCCATTTCAAATCCCACATATTCTTCTAATAAGTACTATGAAAGCCCCCACCTCAAACACATATTCTTCTCAATATTTGCTGCAAAACTTTCAAATTACAAATGGGATATTGTTGACACTTGAAACCAGGTAGAGGTAAACAGCATTTTCCTTAATCAAACAAATAGTTGAATATTTTAATTTTACTTAAAATCTAACATCTACCATGGAATAAAATAATAATGTAAAAAAGAAAGAAAGAAAGATTGAGTTTAGAATCCATCTTGATATGTATGAAAATAGTCCCCCACCCCACCACCTTTTGTAGTGATGGAGGCTTTACTTGTTAAAGAAGATAAAGGTAAGGTTAAAGTTTGTGAGAATGCCTTTTTTAATCATTTTAATTTGTAGTGGTTGATTAGTAAATAGATAAAATGTAGTCTTCTTTCTGACCCACAAATGCAGTCAATTGTCAATGTTATTCTGCTATTTTTCTCCATCACTATAATGGAATATCGTTAACTACCTTTCAAGCTTTTTTATTTTTACCATGGGATCTCAAATATGTAAAATGATTTGTGTAATTATAAAATTATTTTTAAAAATTGGTAATATTGCATTAAATAAAAAAAATTACTAGAAGAGATGAATAAAACAAGTTTTGCTTTAGGGTTTAAATTTCACAAATTAATCTTACATCAATTTAAATAAAAAATTATTAAAATAAATTTCAATTATATTTATATTTAATCTTTTAAGTGGGTTTAAATTTAAAAATCAATTCGGTTAGAAAAATGCTAAGATAACCTTTTATATATAAGAGTATTTTTGTATATATATATTTTTATAAAATTAATAAAAATTTAATCATAACGAAATTTGAACTCACGAAACTCATTTCAACCAATGATTATTTTTGACATAAATTTCTGATAAATATGTTTGTTACATTACGGATACAATCATAATTATAATTACACATAATATAACATTAGAATCATTATAATTAAAATTACAAAACATATTGAGTAAATTAAAAAACAAAAAACCCATTCATGTGTGAGAATTAAGTAATGTTAGTATAATTATATATAATTTATATGAAGACACAAATATAAGAAGTTAAATATTAAGCTTATGAATAAACCAAAACTTCATTATTGTAATCAATAAAATATTAAAAAAGCAAAAAGCAAAAAGGGCCCTACATTTTAGACTAGTTGTAAAGATGGAAATGCATTGCTTCTGCGTGGAAAAATATTACATCCCAATCACCTTTTTAAACAAGAAAAAGGAAAAGAGAAAAAAAGAAAAAAAAAAAAGTGGTCATTGATTGGCATAGTTGATTTTTTCCTTTTCTATATATATAATAGAAAATTAGGGAAGGAAAGCTCAAAGATATGGCAGAACAAAAGAAAAAGAGGCAAAAGAGTTGGCGGATAATCCGTGGGTGTTTGCCCCATTTACCCGATTTGGGAAATTGTTATAGCTCTTCGTTCGGTGAAAGTATTATGAAAATTTCTGTATTAGAGCTCAGACTGTATTTTATTTTGTCTATTAAAAAATAGGTAATTTAGACTCTATATATTATATTGAAGAGCAATAGTCCTTTCAATTAAAATTTAACAGAAGAATCAATTTGCTCTTTGATCTAACATATAGAGACTAATTTTCTCATTTTTTGAGTAGAGGGGGCAAAATATTATCTGACTCCTAATATAAAGCCTCCATGGTACTTTTATCCTCTTCATTCAAAAATGAAATTAAGTCATCATTCCTTAAATGTAGATTTAATTCGTATATAACCATGATGTGTGGCATGGTAATAGCTCACTTTGTCCTTTAATCATGTGGGCAAGGGTTCGATCCTTACTTATGGGAATAGAGCATATTTTGTGGTCAACCATTTACTTTTTCAGTAAGCACTACAACCGACGAGATTTCCATCCTTATAAAATCTTAAGGGAAGAAAGTGACTTCAAAACCGTATCAACAAATTTAATTCCAAGACTTAATTGAAAGCTATATAGGATCACATGGGCACCCAATTGCAACTTGCATGTTCATTGGTGGATATACAAAAGTTCTATTAGTTGGCGAGGTCTCTACTTTCAACTACATCCACAGTTGTAATCCAAAAGATCAAACGGTTTGCTTGTGACAAGTTTTTTTTTTTTTGTAGTAGTAGTAGCATGCAGCAAGCACAGTCCCAAGTTGGGTATCTAAAAATGGCACTAATCTGCCAGCCTAGTTGAGTGTCAAACGATGGCAATTATGACGAATCTTCATGTACCATGATTTCTGTTGAGGGGGGCCTTGGGTTTGTGGTGAAAAGTGGTCTAATATTTTGTTGTCATGTGTGAAGCTATAGATGTAGAAATATGGCTGAAATATATATCAGGGATTATAGATGAATGGTTATCATATGCTATAAACATTAAGCATTTAAGACAGCTTCCTCCCCCCAACCAAATCAACTCCCTTAGTTCGGTGCGAAATAAATGCATATAACTCCCATTCAATAACCAGTATTGTTGCCTACATTTTTGTTGCATGTCACGTTAATGCAACCAAGTAAAAATAAGGCATAATCTCAACTTTAATCTTTTAACGTTTATATTTTTTGTCAATTTGGTCATTGTTTATTTTTTTTTTAAGCTAAATTTACTCTCAACATTTTTAAAAGAGTCAAATTTGACAACCAATTTTTTGAAAGAGTCAAAATGATATTTTTTAAGTAGAATATTAACTAAAATGTTAAATTTGTAAACATGACAACCTGCATGATAATCTATGTATACTTCATGATATATATTTTTTTTAATTTCATGAACTTTTTATTTTTCTAATTTTAATTTTGATTTAATTTTTTAATTTTATAAATTTTAAATTATTTGTTGGCATGACATATAAAACAAATGATGCTATGTTAGTATGTACATATGAACCATCATGCAAGTTGTCACACCAACAACGTTAAAAATTAATGTTTCAATCGTCATTTCCACTAAAAAAAATGATTTGACTCTTTTTAAAGGTTAAAAGTCAAATTTAACTAAAAAAAAGAACAAGAACCAAATTGACAAAATGTAAATGTAGAGGGCTAAATTTATCATTATGCCTAAAAATAATAAAAGAATCTATTATGCTATTAGTGTTATGCATAAGTTGTGAAATTAGTTCTTTTATTTTAATATGATAATTTTTTATACAATGTTAAGGTAGTGGATGGGGTCATACGGTTCTAATCTGTGTTAAATAGGTGTCTGATAAGAGCATTAACCATTGCTCCATACAAGTCAAGAATAATATGACTATTTTTGGTTCCTATACTTTTTAAATTTTAAAATTTCAGTCGTGATCAAATCGTAGCCGTTGAATTCATTAAAGTATATTATTTCTAAAATTTTATACGGTAAACATATCATCACGTGTTTAATATTATGTCAGCTTGTTATTTTCACATAATACTCGTAAAAAAGTTAGTGAATGGATTTAATGCTTGTCATTTGAGTCAAAACTGAAACTTTAAAAACAAAGGAAAAAGAATAATGACTAAAATTGACCAAATTAGAATAGTACAACGAAATTCACAACTTTTGCATGGTATAAAGACTAATACTAAAATTTGAGAAAATTATTAACAAAATTTTTTTGAAATTTTTTTTAGGATAATATTTTTTCCCCCTCGTTATGGTGTAAATGGGCTCTTCGAAACATTATTTGAAAATATAATAATACTGACAAAGTAAGAAGATTTCAATGAAATTTGAAGTTTTTTTTGCATAAATAATAAGCATAATAATAAATGTAACTTTTAACTTTTACATCTTTTGTCAATTTGGCTCTTATTCTTTTTTTAAGCTAAATTTGACCATTAATATTTCAGAAAGAGTTATGTTTGACCATTAATTTTTTAAAGATGTTGGTGTGGCAATCCATATGTGTATTTCATACTGATATAACACTATTAGTCTTATATGTCATATTAAAAAATAATTTAAAAATTATCATAATATTCAAAAGTTTTAAAAATAAATTAAAAAAATAGTATAAAATGTTGGTCTTTTACAACACGAGAGTTGTCTTAAGTGGCTTTAGTGGTCATAGTGTGAGGACCATTTGAAAAAGGGTCAACTAACCACTAACCACTTCCCACATTCTTTTTTACATACTCATAACCTCCTATTATGACCATGAAATTAGGAGAAAATGGTTATGATAGTTCTTGATGGTAGAACTATTATAGATATGAGTAAAAGTCAACCAAGGTCTCTAAGCACAAAAAACGATTTTATGTTAGTAAACAATATCATCTAGTGAGGTGTGTTTAAGTGCTTAGAAGACTTTGACAATTCTATTTCGTATTGCAAAATTCGACATTTTCTTTGGTGTTGGTACTCTTCCCCATTTTAAGTGTTTTACTTTGACAATGGTTGAAGGTAATTGACTATCGTTTTTCTACTATTTTATTTTTGAATTACTTGACTTTGCTAATATTTGGTATTAGAGCATAATTTTTTATCTTTGACTTGTTCATTAAGTGTATAAAAAAGGTTAAAAACTGTGTGAAGCTTTTTATGCAAATTTTGTCAAGAAACGTTGAGAATTTTTTGTGTTTTAAAATCATAATTTTATATTAAAATATATTATAGAAATTTTTTATTGAGTCTTTTTTATTTTTATTTTTTGAAAAAATCTTATAAATGCATAAAATCTAAATTTATTGTATAAAATTTTTAGCAATGAAATTTAGATTTGATGTCTAGTATTCATATAATTTTATTTAATTAGGGAATTAGGCACAAACACCTTAGTTAAATAAAATAAAATAAAATATTGTCCTTAAGATCACATAAGGATTATAGACATTTGATATTTTGCATAATGAACTTAGCAATGAACGTGAATTAGATTAATATCTAGCTAGTGGTTTATATAATTTTATTTAATTAAGGACTAGCCACAACATATTTAGTTAAATAAAATTATTAAGATTAAAAATCACATAAAAAAACATAAATATTAATATTAAGATAAAATTATTATATGCCTTTTTATAATTACCCACAAGAGTTATGGAAATGAATTTAATAATTTTATCACGTGAATATAATTTTATCGACAGAAACAAAACAATAATTCTATCATAAAGTGGATTAAATTGAATTAAAAATTTAGCCCACAAGGCAATTTTTATGTCGCTAGATTTATTAATTACATAATTTGCATTGGTAAATTATAATTTATGTATGCTTCAAATTTATTTTAAGCATGTAGGTTCATTTATTTTGTAGCTTTATAAAATGTGAATATGTCTGATAATAGAGTAGATATCCCTAAATTAACTAGTGAGAATTTTAAGTTATGGAGGGAAAGTATTCTCTTCCATTTAGGGTGTTTGGATATTGACTATGCCATAAGGAAAGATGAGTGCCACATGACTGAAACCAACATTCAAGCTGATCTTGCTCTGTATGAAAATGGGGGTGGTCTAATTGCTTAAATATCACGTTCATAAAGAGAAAGATTTTTATTGATATTCGTGACTCAATTGAGCAACATGAGAATGTCTAAGAATTACTAGTGGCTATTGAAAAATAGTTCAAGATTTCTCAAAAGTCATTAACCAACACCCTAATCATGAAATTCACTTTAATAAAGCTCACTAGTGTGAAAGGCATGTGTGACAATATCAACAAGCTAAGGGGTTTAGCGACTCGATTGAAAGCACTTAAGGTCGAAATGTCTGAATCTTTCTTAGTGCACTTCATATTGAACATTCTTCCACTTCATATAAGGATAAATGGTCTATTGATGATCTTTAGACCATGTGTGATCAAGAAGAGGCTCAATTGATACTGGAAATGAGAAAGAGCACACTAAAGGTTTCTCAAGGAAAGAAAATGACCCAAGTCAATCAAAAGGGGAAGGCTAAAATGCATCCCCAATTTGACATAAAGAAAGAGTCTTAAGTGTTTCTTTTGTAAAAAGAAGGAACATTTAAAGAAAGATTGTATCAATGATAAGAAATGGCTTGAAAAGAAAGGTAAATCAATCTCACTTGTCTATTTTGAGTCAAATGTGGTTGATGTAAGTTATAACACATGGTAGATCGATTCTGGTTCTACAATCCATGTCTCAAATTCCTTACAAGGATTAAGAAACCTAAGGGAGCTGAATGATACATCTATTTGAGTAATAAGAGGTAGTTGCATGTAGAAGCAATTGGAACCTACAAAATAGTGCTTAGAAGTGGCTTTGTTTTGATTTTAGAAAAAAGACTTTTTATATTCATAATTTTCCTAGAAATGTAATTTCTATTTCAGTACTTGTACCTTTAGGATATTTTTTTAGTTTTTCAAACATTAGTTTCAATTTGTTTCATAAATCTGAATTTGTTAGAAATGGTGGTTTATCCAATGGTTTTTACTCACTTAATTTACAAAATAATGTCACTCATAATATTATGCATGTTCGTTTTGGTACCAAACGTTGTGCTATAAATTAAGATCCTCTATTTTATGACATCGAATATTAAGGCACACCTCCACTAAAAAGATTAAGACATTAGTAAACAATAAGGTATTGAGCACTTTAGATTTTACTGATTTTGGTATTTGTATAGACAACATCAAGGGCAAGCAGTCTAATAAGTCAAATAAAAGGTGCCAAGAGAACTTCAACCATATTGGATATCATCCATTCTGATATTTGTTTCCCATATATGAATGCTTGAAGTAAAAAATACTTCATCACATTTATAGATGATTACTTACGATACATGTATCTCTATATGATTCATCACAGAAACGAAGCATTAAAAGCCTTTAAGGTTTTCAAGGATAGAGAAACAATACAGTAAGCAAATTAAGATTGTGAGAACTGATAGAAGTGGTAAGTATTATGATAGATATGTTAAGGATGGACAAACACTTAGTCCATTCATAAAGTTTCTTCAAGATAATGGTATAGTTGCCCAATGCACAATGTGAGGTTCTTCTAATCAAAATGGTGTTGCAAAAAGAAGAAACCAAACTTTAATGGACATGGTGCGAATCATGCTTAGCAGCTCTAGGCTGCCTAAGTTCTTATGGGTTGAAGCTCTAAAAATGATTGTGTATATATTGAACCAAGTTCCAATAAATGCTATCCCAAAGACACCTTTTTAGTTATTTAAAGGTTGGAAACTGAGTTTGTGACGTATACATATATAAAGATGTTTGTCTGAAGTAAGAATTTATAACCCACAAGAAAAAAACTAGACCTAAGGACCATCAATGAGTATTTCATTAGATATATCGAAAGGTCCAAAGGATAAAAATTTCTATTTTCCATCACATAGGATTAGAATTCTGAAATCAAGAAATACAAATTTTCTTGAAAATGACTCAATCAATAGGAGCATTCTATCTTAGGATACGATTCTTGTGAGAGATCAACCTTACATTTCAGTGAGAGATTAGTTATCATACACAACATCCCTCAAGCACAACCAGGTGTTGGACAATTAATTAATGAAAATCTACAAGGTGTTAATGACGCTTTAGTAAATCAAGTTGTTCAAGACAATCAAAAAATTATTAGCCAACCTGTTGAACAACACGATCTTCAAGAAAATGTTAGTTTAACATTGAGGAGATTTATTAGAGAAAGGAAATCAACAATTTCTATTAACTATATTGTATATCTACAAGAGTTTGACTATAACATTAGAGCTAAAAATAATCATGAAACCTTTTCACAAGCTATGAGTTGCAAAGAGTCAAAATTATGGTACAATACTATGGAGGAAGTGACAAACTCCATGAAAAGTAATGATGTTTGGGATCTTGTACCATTGCCTGAAGCTGTAAAAACTATTGAATGTAAATGGGTTTTCAAAACAAAAAGAGACTCAATGGACAATATAGAAAGATATAAAGCGAGACTCGTTGGAAAAGTTTCACTCAGCGGGAATGAATTGATTATACAGAGACTTTTAATCCTGTATCTAAGAAAGACCCTTATGCATCATGTTGGCCTTAGTAGCTCATTTTGACCTGGAATTACAAAAAAAGGATGTGAAAACCACATTTCTCAATGATGACCTAGAGGAAGAGGTATACATGAAACAACATGAAGGATTCTCTTGTAGTGATGGTGAAAGCTTGGCATACAAGCTAAAAAAGTCCATATAGGATTGAAACAAGCCTACCGTCGGTGGTATTTAATATCCATGATGCAATATCTTCTTTTAGTTTTAGTGAGAATATCATGGATCAATGTATAGACCTGAAGATCAATATGAGCAAAATTTGTTTCCTTATTCTATATGTGAAAATAAAATAAAATAGAATAAAGTAAAATAAAATAAAGAAAACAGATTTTACGTGAAAACCCTTTCGAGAAAAAAAACTAAGGGCAGAGGAGAAGAAAATTCACTATGTCGAATTTGAATGATTACAAGAGTAATAGACTATGTCTATTTATAGGCTTGTAAAGCCATATTCTAGTAAGACTGGAACACCTTATTCTAACCAATATCAAATAGATGGAATTTAATAAGATTTAAAAAACCTTATTCTAAAATAAAATAAAAGAAGTGTAATTTTATATGGATTCTTCTTTTATTTTATTTTACCACTGTATTTTATTTAAATAAGAATTCGGGTCACTTAATTCTAATAATCTCCACCTTGACACAAATTCTCAATAAATAAGTTCTTCATCGCGAACTCTCAACGAACAAATTCTCCACCTTTTCCATAAAACCCCTTAAGGGTTTAACTTCAACAATGAACACCAACCAAGTTTGCTCAAACTTGGTTATAGGAAGTGACTTAGTCATCATATCTGCAGGATTTTCATGAGTACTAATTTTGCTTACAAATAATATCACCACGAGCAATAATACCACAAACAAAATGATATCGAACATCAATGTGTTTTGTTCTCTCATGAAACATTTGATCTTTTGTAAGAAAGATGGCACTCACATTCACACAAAATATCAGTGCTGATTTGAAGGTCTTCATTGAGTTTACTAAAGAGTCCCTTCAACCAAATAGCTTCTTTACAAGCCTCAGTAATCGCCATGTACTCAGCTTCAGTTGTAGACAAAACGACTGTAGTTTGCAAAGTGGCTTTCCAACTGATTGCATAACCTCCGATTGTAAAGACATAACTTGTGAGAAATCTTCTTCTATCAAGGTCTCCAGCAAAATCAGCATCAACATACTCAATGACTCTATCTTCAATTCTTCCAAACTGTAAACAAACATCAGTAGTACCTCGTAAGTATCTTAAAATCCACTGAGCTGCTTTCCAGTGTTCTTTACCAGGATTTGCCATATATTTGCTAACTGCACTGACTGCATATGATAAATCTAGACGTGAACAAACTATAGCATACATGAGAGATCCCACTACACTAGAGTATGGAACATGTGACATGTACTCAATCTCATCATCTGATTGTGGAGACAAAGCTAATGAAAGTTTGAAATAGGCTACTAAAGGAGTACTAATAGGCTTAGCACTTTGCATATTGAATCTGCAAAGAACTTTCTCAATGTACCCCTTTTGACTTAGGTACAATTTACTTGTTTTTCTATCTCTGAAAATCTCCATACCAAGTATCTTCTTTGCTGGTCCTAAATCTTTCATCTCAAATTCTTCACTTAGTTGGGCTTTGACCTTTCTTATCTCTCATTTTATCTTTTCCTGCTATCAACATGTCATCAACTCTTGGAGTCCCTTCTTTCTTTTTAAATGCCCATTTACAATGAACAACCTTTTTACCTTTAGAAAGTTTTACAAGATCCCATGTTCTGTTTCTGTGAAGTGATTTCATCTCCTCTTGCATAGCAAACATCCACTTTTCTTAGTCTTCACAGCTAATTGCCTCAGAATAATTAGATGGCTCTCGATTTGCATCTATATCTTCAGCCATATTTAAAGCATAAGCAACTAGATCAGCCTCGGCATACTTCTTTGGATGTTTAATTTCTCTTCTAGTTCTGTTTTTGGCGATAGAGTATTGCAGTGAAGAAGCAACTTTATTCTCAATTTTTGTACTGGATTGAGGAGTCGACTCTGTATTAATCTGATGCTCTACCTGCTTTTGATTTTCTTTATTGGAAGAGTCTTTAAGAGATAAAT
Source organism: Gossypium longicalyx (assembly GCA_025698465.1). Lineage (NCBI taxonomy): Eukaryota > Viridiplantae > Streptophyta > Magnoliopsida > Malvales > Malvaceae > Gossypium > Gossypium longicalyx. The sequence continues at coordinate 5,664,259 of CM046998.1, read as the reverse complement.
TAGGTAGCATAGCAGTTTCATCAAAAACAACATCTCTGCTAATCACAACTTTTCTATTTTCAGGACACCATAACTTATACCCTTTTATACCAGCTTTATAACCAAGAAAAACGCATTTAATGGATCTCGGTTCCAATTTTCCATTATCAACATAAGCATACGCAGGACACCCAAAGATCTTTAAATCAGAATAATTAGTAGGATTACCAGACCATACCTCTTGTGGAGTCTTTTTCTTAATAGCAATGGATGAAGATCGATTGATCAAAAAATATGTAGTAGATGATGCTTCTGCCCAAAACAACTTTGGTAAGTTGGCATTTGACAACATACATCGAACATTCTCTATGATTTTTCTATTCATTCGTTCTGCAACGCCATTTTGCTGTGGACTATGGCGAACTGTTAAGTGTTTCACAGTCCCTTCTGACTTGCACAGTCTATTAAACTCATCAGAACAGAACTCTAAGCCATTATCTGTGCGGAGGTATTTTATTTGTTTTCCCGTCTGTTTTTCAATCATAATTTTTCAAGACTTAAATACGGAAAACACATCGCTTTTCTGCTTCAAGAAAAACGCTCAAACTTTTCTGGAAAAATATCAATAAAAGTTAGCATATAATTAGCTCCACCTCTCAAAGGCACTCTAGATGGCCCCCACAGATCAGAATGAATATACTCCAACGTTCCCTTCGTGTTATGGATTCTTTTGGTGAATCAAACTCTCTTTTACTTCCCAAAAATACAGTTCTCACAGAAATTTAGTTTGCAAATTCATTGCCCATCAAGAAGTCCTATTTTACTCAATTCTACCATGCCATTCTCACTCATATGCCCAAGGCGCATATGCCAAAGTTTAGTAATATCATCATCTGACAAGGAAGAGAAAGCAACAGCTGCATCACCAGTAACTGTAGAACCCTGCAAAACATATAACTTGGCAATCTTTCTTTGCCCTTTCATCACAACAAGGGAACCTTTGGAAATCTTTAAAAACCCACTTTCAGCTGTGTATCTGTACCCTTTTGAATCAAAAGTACTTAATGAAATTAAATTTCTCTTCAATTCTGGAACATGTTGCACGTTACTAAGTGTTCTAACAACTCCATCAAACATCTTAATTTTAATTGTTCCAACACCTGTGATATTACACGAAGCATTATTTCCCATCAAAACAACATCTTCAGACACTGTTTCGTAAGTTGTAAACCAATCCCAATTAGGACTCATGTGGAAGGTGCAGCCTGAATCAAGTATCCACTCTTCGCTTACTTTAGAATCATTGACAGAAGCGACTAGAAGTTCACCATCGCTGTAGTCTTCTACAACATCAGCTTCACCGAAATTTTCTGGTTGTTTTCCCTTTTGATTCACAGCCTTCCTTTTTAATCTTGTTCTGTAGCTTATAGGACTCATATTTAATGTGCCCTTTCTTCTTGCAGAAGTTACAAGTTTTACCTTTGTTTGAAGACTTCGATCTACCCTTAGATTTACCGCGAGGATTCCGTTCCTGTGTCATTCCACGATCATTATCAGCATTCCGATCTTGTCTCCCACGAGCAATGAGACTCTGTCCCTGAGAGTCGAGTTTAACAACAAGATACTTCATCTTATCATACGAGGTCAAAGAATCATAAACCTCATCAATTATGAGAGACTCGTGACTATATAAAATTGTGTCTCTAAAAGTTGAATAAGACGGGGGAAACGAACAAAGTAGGATCAACCCTAGATCTTCCTTATCATACTGAACCACTATGGCCTCCAAGTTTGAGAGAATTTCTTTAAACACTGTTAAGTGTTCATGTACAGATGCACCTTTCTCCAAACGATGAGCATAAAGACGCTGCTTCATATGCAACTTGCTTGTTAGAGTTTTCGACATAAATATTTGTTCTAGCCTTTTCCATAATGCAGCGGCGGTCTTCTCTTTCATTATATCCTGCAACATTTCGTTGGACAAATGCAGATGTAATTGTGTTAACGTCTTTCGATCCTTACGCTTCTTCTCTTCATCTGTTAAAGTCGAAGGCATCTTATCTATCCCTAGCAGGGCATCCTCCAAATCCATCTGCGCAAGAACTGCTTGCATCTTAATTTACCACAACGCAAATCTGGTGTTGCGATCCAACAGCAAAATTTCATACTTCAAAAACGCCATTACCGTGTTCGAGATGAACAACTCGGAAGCTCGGATACCAATTTATGGAAATAAAATAAAATAGAATAAAGTAAAATAAAATAAAGAACACACAGATTTTACGTGGAAACCCTTTCGGGAAAAAAAATTACGGGCAGATGAGAAGAAAATTTACTATGTCGAATTCGAATGATTACAAGAGGAATAGACTATGTCTATTTATAGGCTTGTAAAGACATATTCTAGTAAGACTAAAGCACCTTATTCTAACCAATATCAAATAGATGGAATTTAATAAGGTTTAAAAAACCTTATTCTAAAATAAAATAAAATAAGTGTAATTCTATATTGATTATTCTTTTATTTTATTTTACCATTGTATTTTATTTAAATAAGGATTCGGGTCACTTAATTCTAACACTATATATAGATGATATCTTACTTGCAGCCAATGACAAAGGTATGCTATATGGGGTGAAAAAATTTCTTTCAAAAATTTTTGTTATGAAGGATATGGGTGATGTGTTATGTTATTGGCATTAACATTGATTGTGATAGACATTGAGGTATCTTAGGTTTATCTCAAGAAACCTAAATCAATAACATTTTAGAAAAATTTCGAATGAAAGATTGTTCACCAAGTTTAGCTCTTATCATGAAGGGTGATAAATTCAATTTGAACCAGTGCCTAAAAAACAACATTGAGAGAGAGAGCAAATGAAAAACTATTCATAAGCTTTTGTTGTTGAAAGCCTGATGTATGCACAAGTTTATACAAAACATGACATTGCATTTGCAATTGGAATGTTAAGAAGATATCAAAGTAAGCCATGTATTAACCACTGGAGAGCTGCAAAGAATGTATTAAGATATCTTCAAGGGATGGAAGACTACATGCTTACATACAAGCGATTAGACAATTTGATGATTGGCTACTCCGATTCAGACTTCGCTAGTTGCGTCAATTCAAGTAAATCAACATCAGGATACATATTTTTGTTTGCTGGTGGAGCCATATCTTGGAGGAGTGCCAAGCAAACCTTAATTATTACCTCCATTATGAATGATGAGTTCGGTTCATGTTTTGAGGCTACCTAACATGGAGTATGGTTGAAGAGTTTCATTTATAGGCTTAGACTTGTCGATTCAATTTCTAGGCCATTGAAGATATATTGTGACAATTCAACTGCTGTCTCTATGGCTAAGAGCAATAAAAGTGGAAGTTGAAGCAAACACATCGACATTAAATATCAGGCCATAAAGGAACATTTTAAGGAAAAGAAAGTGGTTATTAAGCATATTAACACTAAACAGATGTTAGTTGATCATTTAACTAAAGCCATACCACCACACAAACTTAAGGATCATGTAGTCACTATGGGACTTGTTCTCACTTTTTGAATTTTCATTCTAAGAACGATAATAAATAAACTCCTTTTGTTTGATGTTTCTCGTATTTTATTTGTGTACACATTCATTTAGTTATTTTAAGAAATTTCATTGAAGCATGGACCTAGAATAAACACTAGGTTTACTCATTAAGAAATTTGGGGTAAAACTTGAAAGCATGATATATCATGATGCATGGAAGATACTATTCAAAATTTGAGGAAATATTGTCATGATTTATGTACTATGTTTTCACTTTACAATAAGTATTTGTGGGCAATATGGACCAAGTGGGAGAATGTTGGTTTTTTACAACATAGGAGTTGCTTTAAGTGGCTTTAATGGTCCATATTGTGAGGACCATTTGAAAAAAAGGTCAACTAACTGCTTCCCACATTCTTGTTTACATACTCATAACCTCTAATTAAGGCCATGGAATTAGGAGAAAATGGTTATGCTAGTTTTTGATGGTAGAACTAGTATAAATATGAGTAAAAGTCAACCAAGGTCTCTAAGCACAAAAACAATTTCATGTTAGTAAACAATAACATCTAGTGAGGTGTGTTTAAGTGCTTAGAAGACTTTGGTTATTCTATTTTGTATTACAAAATTCGACATGCTCTTCAATGTTGTTACTCTTCCCCATTTTAAGTGTTTTACTTCGACAATGGCTGGAGGTAATTAACGATCATTTTTTTGCTTGTTATTTTCAAATTGTTGGACTTTGCTAACATGAAATACACACGGATTGTCACATGAGCTATCATGTTTAAAAATTTAACATTTTAATCAATATTTTTGTTAAATAAACAATAATTCAACTTTTTTTGGTTGGTGGTCAAATTCGACTCTTTTTAAAATGTTAAAGGTCAAATTTAATTCAAAAAATAATAAGGGTTAAATTGACAAAAATTGTAACATTGAGGGTTTAATTTATCGTTATGCTTAAATAATATATAAAAAAAATTAAGAACTCAAATTATTATCTTTCAACCAATTTACCACCATTCACTACGATTTAGGATTTCATTGTGATAGAGATTCTTTATTCTATCATATTAACCTATTAAACCAATATCTGATTTATCACTTCGAAATCCCAAATCGTCATGAATGGTGACAATTTAGTGTTAGATTTATCAAGACGCTATTCAAAACAAGTCATTTTAATAAATATTTTTAAAGTATAATATTTTAGTAATTAATTTTTATTTATGCATTATTTACGTTAAAAAAACCCCAGAAAATATAGAAATGATGGAGAAATATTCGACAAAATGCCTATACGAAGATCACCTTGTGGCAGGAGTTTAATTGTTCGGATAATAGGTGACGTTATGCATGGTGGGGTTGTTGCCTAATTGTGTTGGAGTACTTTAGGTCAATACCATTGGTGGTTTGACTTATATCCTTATGGCTAAGCAAAGCAAGGTCATCTTTTATGGATTGGTTTTCATCTATACATACCCAGGTGGCCCCGGTCTGGACCAGATTTTAGATAATAAATATAAATGGAAGTCGAAAATAGAATGACAATATTGTTCGATTATTTTGGAAAATTGTGGTGTTTAATTTTATTTCTATTAGGTTAAAATATGTATGTCTATTGTCCCTCTATTTTTTTGAAAAATTTAAAATTTAATCTTTATACTTATTTTTTTAGAAATTTAATTTTTTTTTATTTTTCAAATTTTAAAGTTTAAATTTAATTGTTGATACTGTTAATTTTTTGTCAAATTCAAAAGAAATAATATTATTAAAAATTATAATTTGATGCATTATCGGTGAAATGAAAAAAATGCCATAATCAATGATTAAATCATAACAAATAATTAAATTATATTTAAAAATCTAAAATAAATAAATAAATAGAGACATTTTACTGAATCATTAATAGATAAAAATTCGACTGTTAACATCAATTTTTATTTGATTTTTGGACAATTTTTTATTAATTTTTTTCCATAAAAAAAGTTCAAATAACATTGATGGGTGGACAAGCCATATGATTGGAAGGAATAAAAGATATGAGATATGAGAATGTGCATAGAATTGGCAATGGCATTAATCATTGTGGGCAATACTAGCATGTTTCATTGTGTTTGGGACAAGGCAATAGGTTACTTTCATTTCAGGCCCACACTTTTTCCTCTAAATTAAATACTATATATTATTGTCGATTGAGTTTTAGCTCTATGTGAATTGGTTTTATTATCAATGTAAGAGTAAGTGGGCTTAGGTGTGTTGAAGCGAATTATCCTTCTATTTATGAGTTGAGGAGAGGTTATGAGTAGTTTTAGGCATTATATAAAAAAACAGATATAATAAAAACTTATAATGAGATTAATGTTAAAAAGATTTTAAATATTTTAGTAGTTTTAAGATTTTAAATATTTATCGATTAAGTTTTATTTTAATTAGCATGAGAATTGTTGTCAATACAAGAGGACGTGGGTTCGAGTGTGTTGAAGCGTATTATCCTCCTATTTATGGGTTGAGGAGGGACTATGGATAATTTTAAGTATTGTGTTAAAAATAATAGATTGATCAAAACCTATAATGAGATTATTCAAAAAAATAGATCTTATATTATTTATATTTGTGATATTATCTTAAATTAAAATATTAGGTTTAATTATGCTCTTGATTTCTGTGTTTACTTTATTTTTTAGTTTCAAGTATTTAGTTCCTTATTTGAAAAAAATAAAGTCCAGTTTATAATACTAATTACGGATTTCGATTAAATTTAAATATGTGATATTTTAACATTCGATGTTGGACTTAAATGTTAAAGTTTAATTGATAATATATATTTAAAATTAACAGAAAATAATAAAAAAATGTTATTAGTTAGACTTTAGTTTTTTAAATCAAATGAGTACAGGAATTAGATTTATGAAATAAAAAATAACAAGACTAGAATTTAAAAATATAAAGAGTATAGGGACTAAGAGTAGAATTTGACAACGATATTACTATAGCTTTGAAATCAGTAAAGGAGTACTAAATCTGAGTGCCACGTCAGGCAGGTCCCTAATTCCCGCATGTCAGTTTGGCTTCCTTTTTTTTCGAGTTTCACGTTAGGCTCAGTTTCTCACCTTCGCCAACAGTGCGTGTGTTTGCTTGCGTTTTTTGAAAGCAAAATATCTATACCACATATAGTATATTAGGTTAAATATGTCGTAGGTCCATATTCTTTACAAAATTGAATTTTAGTCCCTATACTTTTATTTTGAAGAATTTAGTTAATCTAATTTCTAGATTTTAAAATTTAAGTTTAATTTTTAATATTATTAACCTTTTTGTTAAATTTGTTAGTGTGATATTATGAAATAAAGAAAATTCTCGATACCAATGTAACTAAAAAATTGACGTTGTAATGAAACTGAATTTAACAAAATAATCTTAACAGTATCAACAGTTGAACTTAAATTTTAAAATCTGAAAAGTAGAGTGACTAAATCTCAAAAAATGAAAGTATAGAGATGAAATTCTAAATTTACGAGAAGTGTAAGGACTTATGACATATTTTAGCTAATTTTTAATAATTTTTATAATATTCTGAACCATTTTTAAAATGAATTTAGACAAATAATTGCTCTATACAAATAAACCTATATGACCATTTGTCTAGTTTCATTATGGACTTGTATTTTTAGTAATTATTTTTATTATTTCTTAAATTTTATATATTCTTGTAATTTTTTTTGTAATTGTTACTTTTTAAAAATTTGTATAACATTTTGAATTATATCAAGAATGAATCTAGACAAATGATTATCTAGATTCAAAATAAACTTGCACGTCCATTTGTTTAGTTTCATCTTAATTGTCAACATCAATTAATACCACTTGACGAACATGTTGTCAATTAATAAGAAAATGAAAAGCCAAAAACGTGATGTGTTCTCACTAGTTGAGTGTACCACTTAATTTTTTTTTTACACCGTTTAACTGTTTGGACCAAAAAGAATAGTTTGAGTACTAAAATTGGATATAAAAAAGTTTAGAAACCAAAATGAAATAAATAGTATAGTTCAAGATTTAAATAGTAACACAAGCCTTACACTAATAAATAGAGGGTTAGCAAATGGTTAAATTAGTCAATCCAGTTGTTTTCAACTAAATCAACTTAACTAACTATCAGATATAATAAACGACCTAACCAACTTGTATGGTATAAATTGATCTAACTGAATCGATTTAACATCGATTTATTTGGTTGGTTAAATTAATTAACCAACTTATTTAAAATATATTTTAAATAATGAAAATTTAAATATATTTAACTAATTTAACTCACCTAACCAAATTAACTTATTTATTATAAAATACAAATATATTTAAATAATTAAAAATATTAAATCGATTGATTTAGTTATAAAATTTTAAAAATAGATAATGAACGGATATAAATATAAGTAAATAAATTAATTCTCGGCTCTTCCCTTTGTGAATATTGTTTGGTATACACGCGAGAAGACTAGAGCGTGGGGAAAATATGGGAAGAGATAGATTTGGGCCATGGGCGGGAGATATGCCCGAATCCGAATTCAAATCAAACCCGAATTTCCCAAATCCCGAACCACATGACGTCATAACTCAAATCTCCACTTCTATTCCGTTTTCAATTTCACTTGGTACTCTTCCTTTGACATTTCAAGCCAACCCAATCCCACTATTTGTTCTTTTATAATTTTCAAAACGCAATTTTTTCTCCCATATTTTCCACGTTCTTGGTGTTAATTAAAATAGGATGTAAAATAATTATGTAATAAATTTACTAAAAAATAATATAAACTTTGAAATTACTTTATTTGAATTTGTAAAATTAAAAGAAAATGTTTTGAATTTAAATTCTATTATATATATATTTTTTAAATTTATCAAAATATAAAAAATTAAAAATATTTAAAATAACATTTGTATATATATATTTATAAAAATTTTATATTTATAGGAAAGCTATGTAAAATAATATAAGCATAGATTTAGATATATTCGAAATTAAATATGAGTAGAATATCGGTTGAATCTAGAACACTAGTTTCATCAAAAGGCATCAGCTACCATAAAACAAAAGATGTTGGTTGGTGCATCGTACCCTCTAATGACGAACTTGTCCATCTCGAAAAGTTAATACATTAAAACTATTTAATCAGATGTAATAGAAAAGGAATCAACTTGAACTCGAAAAACCAAATCATAAAGAACTCGAAGGGATTAGAGAAAAAATTTATGGTGAGCAAAATTCTTCTCTTTACATAAAAAAAGAAAAACTAAAACTTATAATTACTATAAAATTCTTGATTGAGTTAGTATCATGAATTAACTATTTACTGACTTAGTTAGAAAAAAAATTATTTACCTTTTTTTTTCTTTTAAAAAATAAATGAATAAATTTTAATTTCTTTTTACCTAGAATGTTTTTTCACCTCCTACATATGATATAACCCGGTCAAAATAAAAAAAGAGAGTAAATTACAACTAAGGGTACTAAATTATTAGTAAATTTATGTTTTGGTCACTTAATTTTAAAAAATTATAAAATAGTCATTGAATTGTTTAAAAATTTTCATTTAAGTTACTAATTTATTTGAAAGTTTTTATTTAAATTACTGAATTATCATTTAAAAAAAGTCCAATTAGTAAACTTCAAGCAATGATTATCCATCGAAGATAGAAAAATATATTTTATATCTAAATTGATTTGACGGTTAGTATTGAAAATTTAAAAAAAAATAGTTATTTGAGTTTTAGTTCACAAATTCGCGACGTTTAAAATTGTTTCATGAAAAAAACTAAACTATAGAAGAGAATGGAATAAAAACATTTGATTGATGCAGATGGTATGGACAATAAAAACCATAAAATAATAATTTTTAACAGTCTAATAATTTAAATGAATTTTTTGAATAATTTAATAATTAAAATATAAATTTTTGAAATTAAATAATTAAAATATAAATTTATTAATAATTTAATATATTTAGATTATCTTTAAAAAAAAAAAAAAACTCTGGTTAGTGACTACAATTACAAAGGCACCCCATCTTGCAATTAATGAATGCACCCATCTCTCTTGTAATAATCATTATAATTATTATTATCACCTCTCTCTGTCCCTCAACTCTGCTGCCTTTGCTACTGCTTCTTCCACACAAGCTGAAATTTTCTGCATACAGACCACTCTCAGTTACAGGTACTTTTCATTCTCCATATTCCCTCTCTCACCTATAAACTTCACCACTAACCATCTCTTGTAACCTTCTCACATCCTCTTCTCCAAACTTTAAGCAAAACCCACAAAGCAAACAGAAAAAGAAATGAAGAAATTTTCTTCTTTTAATTTTCTTTTTGATTTAACAACATAGTGAATTTGGTTTTCTTCCTGTTTATGTATTTTTTTTTTTTACTTTGATCTCTTTTGATATGTTCTGATTCTGTTTTTGACAAAATCATTCTTTTCTGCTTTCCCATCTGTTTTGCTTTATCCCCTTTGCTTTGCTTTATCTCAAAAATCTTATGCTCTCTTTGGTTTGAGAAAACTAAAAAATCACAACTTCTTCTCTTTGTTGTTTTCCTCTGTTTGACATTCTTTATTTCAAACTTCATCAGCCTTAGTTTCCTTTTTTTCTTTTTGGTCCCATTCAAGTAAATTTTCCAATAATGTAATCTCTGGATCTTGATGTGGTAATCCCTTTTTGTTTTGATCTCTCTTTTGAGTTTTTGTTTCTTAGCATAGAAGGTAAAGCTTCAAGCTTGATCTTCAAATTTCAATTCTTTTCTCTTTTGGCCTTGTTTTCTGTTTGAAATTATAAATGGGTTTTCATTGTAATTGAAAAATGCTTTAATTGTTTCAAAAACAAGACATGGTTCTAGTTTTCTGGTTTATCTGCTCCTTGTTTTGCTGATTTTTTTGTCTGCACTGCTACTTTTTTTTTTAGTTTGTGGATTAATTTACATAAGATCTCACTATCTGAATTGTATCAATGGGTATCTTTATCAGTACAAATTATCAGGACAGACTTTTAAGTATATTCTATTCCAATGTCACATGGAACTATGGAATATACAAATGAATTGACTAAATATATTGTTGTTTTTTTCAGCTGGTTTTGTCATCCATCTATGGAACCCTGCAATGGATTACATATGACTGTGTCTTAAAGATTCCCAGTTTAATACATTGAGGTGTAAAGTGGCTTATGGTCTGATGTGTGGGGAATCTTTGGTCTGATATTGTATTTGGCTTTGCCTGACATTTCCAGCAACTACATATAGTTTTTTTTTTTTTCTTTCACGTGAGATCTGTTCTGGTTCTGGTCCTTCTAACTTTATCGACGAAATGGGGGGTTGTGTCTCCACTAGTAGCCGGAGTACTTCTGGCAGTATGGGCCGTAGGGAGGAGGTTTCTCCGACGTGTTGCGATATCGGGTTTTGTGGGCAGAAGAGGACTAAGAGAACATTTTCGGATCATGTTATTGCATTGCACCATTTGCCTTCAGTCCCCAACAGGGTTTTCACTAATGGAAAGAGCAGAAGCTCTTGTATATTCACTCAGCAGGGTCGCAAGGGAATCAACCAGGATGCCATGATTGTATGGGAAGTAAGTTTTTAAATTGTTTTCGATTCTTGGATTAGATTATATTTTGAGGTTAATGGCATTGATAAACTCAAAAATTCCGACAGGATTTCATGCCGGAAGATGTGACCTTTTGTGGTGTATTTGATGGTCATGGTCCACATGGTCATCTCGTTGCTCGTAAAGTGAGAGATGCTCTTCCTCTTAAGTTGCTTTCCTCCATGGATTCTTGTCAGTCAAGGCAAAATGGTTCGGGCCAAACTTGTTTCAAAGGGAGTTTGAAAGCTGCGGATTTGGAGAAGAACGTCTCGGCAGAGGAGAGATTAATTTCGTTATGGAGAGAAGCATTCATGAAGTCATACAAGGCCATGGACAAAGAGTTGAGGTCTCATCCTAATTTGGACTGCTTCTGCAGTGGTAGCACTGCAGTCACTATACTGAAACAGGTTAATGAAACAAAGGCATTGCTTTTGCTTATTTTCATCAATTGCTTGCTTATTTTGGTTGATTTTTACTACTTTCAGGGCTCCAATCTTTTTATGGGATACATCGGGGATTCTCGAGCGGTAATGGGATCAAAAGACAACAACGACTCAATGTTGGCAATCCAATTGACAGTCGATCTCAAGCCTGACTTACCAAGTACTACATCTCAAACCATTTTCTTTTTTCTCGAAAAAACATCAAAATTTAAATATAAACATTGCAACAGGAGAGGCTGAAAGGATTAAAAGGTGCAAAGGAAGGGTATTTGCTTTGCAAGATGAACCTGAAGTATGTAGAGTATGGTTGCCATTTGACGATGCACCAGGGCTAGCCATGGCTCGAGCGTTTGGAGATTTTTGTTTGAAGGAATACGGTGTCATCTCCATGCCAGAATTTTCCCATCGTTTACTCACAGAAAAAGATCAATTCATTGTCCTAGCATCAGATGGGGTAATCTTTTTTCACCTCTTACTTTTTATTTGCTAAATTCGGGTCACATTACATGCCTGGTCTTTTTTATTACAGGTATGGGATGTATTGAGCAATGAAGAGGTAGTTGAGATTGTATCATCGGCTCCGTCCCGGTCATCAGCAGCCAGGATGTTGGTTGACTCGGCTGCACGAGAATGGAAACTGAAGTACCCTACTTCAAAGATGGATGATTGTGCGGTTGTTTGCTTCTTTTTGGATGGGAAAATGGACTCGGAATCCGATTACGAGGAACAAGGCTTTTCCTCTGCAACCATTCAAAGTTATCATTCTGGTAACGCAGGTGAATCTGATGATAGCTGCCACAGGTCTGAGCCGTCGTTGCAGAGGAACTTTACGGTTAGACCATCAGAAGAAAGTGAAGGTTTCGGAAACGGAAGACCACATCCTGAGGAGTTCGAAGGGAATGAGGATACAGTTGCAGGTGAAGATCAAAACTGGTTGGGTTTGGAAGGTGTTACACGAGTGAACTCACTCATCCAACTTCCTAGATTTTCCGAGGAAAGGCCGAACCCTTAAAAATTTTGTGTTGTCTGGAAAGAAACTTGACTGGTTTTTAGTGCAGCCTACATTAGATCCAAGGGAAAGGAACTTGTTTGTGAATCGGTGGCTGTTTTGTTCATGTTTGTGCAAGTTAATCCATTGCCACACCAATTTGTTCTGTTGTATTTCACAAATCATTTTAGAGAAGAAAAAAAGGTCCTGGTCAGAGTTAGGCTTAATTACAAAATTAGTCCTCAAACTATATTACTTTGTCACTTAAGTATCTTCAGTTTTTTTTTTATTTATTATTATCAAAAGTGATGCTTAAACTATCAATTTTACGTCTTTCAGTAAGAACATGTCATGTGTCACATGACGAAATTTACAGTTTAAGTATTATGTTTTGGTAAAAATTGTTTCTATAGTTTAAAGACAAATTTTGCATTTAAGCCTTAAAGTTATTGCATTTGATACATGCAAAAATATGGTTCCACTACCTTTAATTTATCCAAACGTTTGCAGCAATAGATGATGCAAATTTGATTTGCTTTTGGTGAAGATTTAAACATCATCTTAATTTGTTTTTTTTTTCTACTTACTAAATCATAAGTACCACTCTTAATTTACTCGATTCAAATTCATATAATAATATTTGAATTTAATTTTGATAACAAACAAATTTGTAAATTCAAATTCAAATATTACAAAGATTATTAATATTCAGTCTATTGTTATTCTGCTTTAAACTAAATTTAAATCCTTTTTGCAATGATATTTACCGTTAATATTTATCATAAATGATCATCATTGTTACTTATAAAAGCAACGTGATGAAAATACATGCAGTGAGTCAAATAAAAAGACAGGTCTAGATGTGGAATTTCTCTCAATGCTAGACCAATGGGCCAAGTTGTGATCCTAAAAGTCTACGATTTAAACTTGGATTAAACATATTTGTTATTGGTCAGCTACTAAGGGAACAAATGTTTTGGTTAGCAAAAATGTTTACGACTACCATTCAAAGTTCTCGGTAATAGTAAATGACTGGCCACGAAATGTGCTTCATTCTCATGAGCGAGGAGCAACCTCCGATTACATAATTAAGGGACAAGGTGAACAACCACCATACCTTACCTTGTGGTTAGTATAGATAGCTATAGGAGGCTTTACATATATTGATTTAGTCATTTGAAAGGTGAAGAATGATTGGCCCATTACTTTACCACTATCATTGGCCAGCATCAGTGTGTAGTATACTCCAATGTGTTTTATCACTATTCTGTCAAAAGTGTGCTCTGCTACTCACATTTCATTAACTACAATCAGATAGTAGGAATGGGTGGCATTAAAAAATATTCATTACCCTCAAACATTCTTTTCCAAGCCAATCATTTAAGAGGGCAAGGGAAAATGAAGCAATGCCAAATCAAAAGGGACAGCTGAAAGGTATACAAAGTAGCTAACTTATAAAAGGACTAGTTTAACATTTAAAAAGTGCTTTTGAAAAACACATGGTAACCTAGTTTTTGGTTTGGCTCATTGTTAGCATTTCTTTTATTGTTAAAATGTATTTTTAGAAACCAAAAGCAATGCTAAATTGCTAGCACAGCAAAAAATGAAGAAACAAGCAGGATCTTCTCAGAGCCAGCACATGTTTGGAGCAATGATTAGAGCTTTTGTCAAGCACTTAAATGACATCATTTCAAACCCTGTCTTCCCCTAACCCTCTCCCAATATTATATCCATAAAACAAAATAAGACCCTCCTCAAGCCTATACATGTAGTCTCAGAGAAGATTAGTCATTTGGTTCTTACAAAAGCAAATAAATTATTGAAAGGAGGCTTATATATATATATATATGTTCAAAGATTGAACTACTAAGGGTTTTTCAAACTGACAAAATCATACCAGTCCAAAATACTATTTAACTTAAAACAAAATGGGAGCTCCAAGACCATTAACAACTCCAGTCTTCTATAAGAACCAAATTCTAAGAGTTTTGTATGAGTAAAATAAACGTGTATTTGATCATACAATCACATGGATTCAGCATCAACAACAACATTAATATAATTCGATTAACCATATTTGAATCAATTGAATCTAACTTATCCCCAGGAGTAAAATTACAATCACCACATTCCCCTCAGGCGTATATTTTTTTAAGGATAAAGTGTACGCAGCAAACAAAAACAATGTTAGAAATAATTTCCTTCCCAAAGTGTCATTAACAAGGAAGATAACATAATCGTAACCATTGATTCAGAATACCTAAGAACACAATCTCTAGAAAAAAATCAATGTCTCAGATTTTGAAAGAGTAAAAAAGTTGCAGTTAATTGAATGTGCAGGCAAAAAGATCACGAAAAGAAGTACAATACTTTTTTTGTTGAATTGAAATGGCGAAAAAGAAGGGTAATTGATAAAAGAAAGAAAAGAGTAACCTGAAGAAGAATAATCAGAAGAAATGAAGTATCTTAAAGAGAATGAAAACGAGGAAACCGAAGAAGATGAGAAGGAAAAGGTAGTCCACCATTACGAAAAACATGGTTGATCCATGATTTCGTTTCTGTTGCTTATTGCTCTTATTCTTCGATTCATCTATTTCTTCAAGTTGCGCCATTGAACCGATGGATCTTCGGATTTCACTGTAACCAAAATTTGGGGATCTCGACTTTGGGTTTCGCTTTTGTTTTCTGTTTTTATTGAGTGAAGTGTCTTTTGCTATATATTTTTTTTAACTTCACGGTTTATTCTCTTCAATGCAGGTATCAAGAATCAATTCAACCCTAAAATGGAAATTTTATTTTATGAAATCAATGTAATTTATTACTTTCTGTTTTTATATGTGGAATAAGCGATAATTTATTATTTAGATAATTTAATAAGATAATTATATCTAAAAATAATAAAATAAATAAATAATATATTAAATTAAATTAAAAAATAATTTTTAATTTAAAGAAAATAAACTTAATTATTTAAAAAATTAACTTAATAAAAAAACTTATTAATAAACAAATATACGAAAGATTTAAAAAAATTGAAACCTTAAATTTATTCATTAAATCGGTTAGAAAAAGTAAATTGAAAAAAAAGAAAGGTTGATGCCCAAAAAAGTAGGGGTATGCAAATTTCGGGTAAAACCGAAATAATTTGGTTAACTGACCGAATTCAGTTAATCAGTCAGTTAATCGAATTAATTCGGTTGGGGGTTAGTTAATAAATTTTTTGGAAGTTCGGTTAACGGTTAATTCGGTTCGAAATCGGTTGGTTAACCGAATTAACCGAATTTAATAAATAATATTATAATATACAAGTATTCAATTGGTTCGGTTAATTTTTTGAAAATATAAATTAATCGGTCAGTTAAGTCGGTTAATTTTTATATGTTTTATATTTTTTAACCAAAAATAAAAAAATATATAAATTTCAGTTAATTCAGTTAACCGATCAAATTAACCGAAAAAGTTCAGTTCGGTTAAATTTTTTGAAAAAAATTTTGGTTTGATTAACAGTTAAAGGTTTAAAAGGGTCGGTTAATTCAATTAATGGTAGTTTGGGTCGGTTAATCGATTGAACACCCCTACAAAAAAGGCTCAATAATACAATTAGAACTATTTTAACAAAACATGTAAACGTTAGTGGTCAAATTTGTTATTAAGCTAAAACATGATAAGCATTTTTAATTTCTTCCTTAGCTTACCACCTTTGAATAAAAGAGTTATTATGGAAATGAGATAGTTTAATACTTAGTTTGAATAGGTGGTATGTTTACTTCCAGTGAGGTTATAAATAATGGTGACTGTGAGATTAGTTACTGCAACAAGGAAATTAAATACAGTGAGATTAGAAATAGCGATGGAGTGTGTGTTTGGATTCAAACACAACTATAGCGATAAGGTGAGAATAAAAGTCTTTTAAATTATTTTACTTTTACGAAATTATTAAAATTATGTGAATTTATTAAAAAAACAAATTAACAAAATTATTTAACTTATTAAAAGAGCAAAAAAAAAAAAACATGAAAATGAATGAACATGGCATAAAGAGCATGGATATAAAACAAATGGAGCAAGGATAGAAAAGGAAAAGAAAAGTCAATGGAGTTGTAAAATTTGACTGGAGGATGAAGCTTTAGTACGATGAAATTGAATTTCATCATGCATCCAAACGACGATTGGGCAATAAATTGTCCAAACTAATTGTGCAAAAACAAAGAAGGCGGATAAGAGCATTAAAGTTAGGAGTAAGCAAAGAAGCAAGCTTGCAAACTGGAAATGGAGGGCCAATGGGATGAAGATGAATGATTAAGAAACGCCGCCAAAGGAAGATTGGTGGAGAAGATGACGGAGGTGTAGTGGTAGGAAACAACAGCGTAGATTTATCACGGTTGTCAGATTTGAAGGAAAACATTTAAGGGAAAGCTCTTGAGAGATTGAAAAGTTTATGGTTTGGGTGTGTTGTTTACATTAATGAGGCAAATTACATTTAAACTTAATGCATATGATATATTCAAATTTTATTTTCAATTTAATCATAGATTATAAGATAAATAAAAAATAAATTAATATTACTAAAAATAAATAAATAAATTATTTGTTTATTAATAATAAATTAAATTTATTAATTAATTTATCATATTCTTAGAATACTTTCTTAGAACTTTAATTAATAAATTTTTGGTATATCATAGATTATAATAATGTTAGCCAAATAGGAGAGCAGACAATGTAAAAACGACACCGTTTAGTAAAGGATTTAAAAAGAAAATAAAAATGAAGAATAAGAGAATTAATATTACTATTATTGTAGTAACTAAAGAAACCGCAGAATTGGCCCGAAAGTTGAAAACGTATTTAAATCCCAGCCGCAGCCCGCGAAACTCTTTCGCTGAGGTTTTGCCTCTCCCTTTCCATTTTCTCTAGAAACAAACAAACACCGTTCATACCAAAAATTAACTACATCCACCCGTTGTTATGATCATTCACTTCGTCCCTTTCCTTATTCTTCTCTCTATATTTTCTCCATTTCCATCTTTTCTTTTCTTTTTTCTTAACACTCTTCTTTTCACCAATCACTGTCTCATTTCCATATCCGTTTCGCATTGTTTAGTGTTACCATTTTCGTTTTCGTTTTTCAATGAGTCGTTACGATACTAACCCTTTCGCCGAGGAAGAGGTTAACCCTTTCGCGGTAAGTTCCCTCGCACGACTTTATATATAAACGGCAATGCCTCCTGTTGTGGATTTGCATATTTTTCTGTTTCCTTTTGTTTTTTCTGCGAGACTTGATCTTTAGGTTTTGTTGATTTAGGTCATACTGGTTGAGTGAATTTGCTTGATCTGTTACATTTCCGCTGCCAATTGAAATTCTTTATGTTAAGAGTTAATGAAATTTCGAGATAGGATTTCTTGTTTTTTTTTTAAAATGTAGTTCTAGTATCTGCGTTTATCTGTTTTCTCTTCTTTTTTTTTTTTGTGAGATGTACTTTTTAAACGTATACAAATAGATATAGGTGTGGCATGGTGATTTTAAAAAAAGATAAATTGGTTTTGTTCCTGATACAAAAGAATTCATGGTATATGACATTTGTTTGGTGAATATTGTTTGCTTATTTCTTTTTCTCTGTAAGCTAAATCAGACGAAACTTTGTCACTGTATACATTCAATGTTACAAATAGAGATTTAATTTTGCTTATAAATGATATGTATCTTTCCATTTTATTTATTGCAGGATCCATCAGTTAGGAAAGTATCTGGTGGAGGTTCCTTTAATTCTTCAGTAAGTACTGTTTCCCTCCAGTTGTCTGGTTATCTTTACCTACATAATTTTCGTTACCGTAATTTCAATTGTTGAGAACATTAAAAGCGGTGGCAGATATTAAGTGGCTAACATACTGAACTTTTATGTATGTGTCTATTGTCCACATAAGTTAGTTGCAATGACTAATGAACGACAATCATCGATTTTTATCATGATGATCATGCTCTGACTTGGTTCTAATGATTGTTAGTGGCACTAGAATTTAAGCAGTTATAGTGGTTTCAAAATGATGAGATTGATTGTCATTAGCTGAAGCTTCCAGCAATGTTTTATGCTAATGAACGTGATCATAGAAATGCCTTGATTTTCAAATGGCTTTATGGTGGTTGCTACTGTTGGTATTGGTAAAGGTGTACCAAAATTCTTTTCCTAGCACCTGCCTTTTATCTTGCTGGATTTCAATAAATTCCTTTCTTTCCCCTTTTCCAGTAGCTCAATTAATTATAATGGAAATCAGATAGGTCCAAGAAGATGCTACATGAAAGGAAAAATTACCCGAGCGAGAATGGACACTAACCTCTAAGAGAGCTATCCTGGATCCTGATTTGTAGGTGCAGTCTGTGCATCTTTTTCTTGTCCCAAATTCATACGGGACTCAGTTTCCCATTAGCTTATCCCTTGCTTGCGTTGTGAAACTTTTAAGCAAGAACACTTCTTGACAATGCAACTGTTTCTCACGTGGCTAGTTTACTTTCTTCTCTTGGATATTCTGTCATGTTTATGTGTTGTGCTTGTGTTTCTGCAAGGGCTTATATGATCTTGCTTGTGTTTCTTTAATTATTAATATACAAATATTAGAATCCTGGTAGTATATCAAGGCTTTCACCCCTTCCTCCTGAACCATATGACCGTGGTGCAACAATAGATATTCCTCTTGATTCTACCAAGGTATACTAAAACTTTCCAGATATTTAATGGGCTACCATAATCTTTCTAAGTATTCTGTTTAAGCAAAGACTTCTTTTGATATTTCCGATCTTATCAACTTCAGGATATCAAAGAAAAGGAGAAGGAACTTAAAGCAAAGGAGGCTGAACTTAAAAGGCGAGAGCAGGTAATTTCTGTTGTCTGCTTGTAATTGAGTTAGGCTGGCTGATGAAATATAAAACTCGGTACTTTCGAATAATTATTTGAGGTATTAGGTATCAACGCTGATAATTTACTCCTTCCATAGTGCAGTTTCGGTTTATACGCATTTGTGAAGTACTTAGAAATACACCTATGGTTTTGATTTCCTTTCTGTCTGAATGCCTGTATAATGTCTTATGTTCTGACTTCTGAGTTGTTGACCTCTTCATAGTGAAAATACTAATTTCAAATGTAAATAGTGTCGCCTCTAGGGTGGTTTTGTGATTCCTTTTGTTTTTAGAATAAATTTTCGTGATATTAATTGAGTGTTATTTTTATATCATGCAGGAATTGAAACGGAGGGAGGAGGCATTAGCACGATGTAGGTTGTTTTTTATATGGCTTGATGATTTTGTGCATTACCAATTTTTTTGACATGTGTTCTTGCCTTTGCCTTGGCAGCTGGAGTGGTGATAGAGGAGAAAAATTGGCCGCCTTTTTTTCCTATTATCCATAATGACATTTCAAATGACATACCAATCCACCTACAAACAATCATGTATGTTGGTTTCACATCATTGATAGGTGAGTTTCTTTATCTATGATGGAACAATATTATGATTTTGTTTAATAAGATGTGAAAGTGGATGATTGATTATTCCATACTAAAAATAATTGTAGGAAATATTTTAATATTACTTTTTGGTTTCACCAATTTTCTTCAAAAACTCACTCTATTTTTTTCTGCAGATTTATTAATTTCTCTCTTGCTCATTCTAACCAATAAGCTTGAAATCTATAAAACAGAGGCAAACATACACACACAGTAAGCTATCATAGCTTAGTAAGTCATAAGCAAATAAATAACTCAATGTCAATATCAATTCAATTTAACCAAACCAATTTATGCTATCATAATCACATTTAATTTCAAGCTTACAATTTCATATACAACATATACTTTCATATATAAATTTTACCTTGGCCGAATACACATAAATCTATCAAAGTAACATTCAATTTGAAAACCATAGTACCATTATATAACCGAATATATATACACTCATAAGCTTATACTCTTGAATCAAATTTTAATATCACATATTTGTACACAACATGTGGCCGAATATACTGCACAAATACACATATATTTACATTAGCATCATGTATAATATGCATCACATATCAAATAACCAACTTACCTTATTTTCAAATAAGTAATCAACTATTTCATACCTGTTCACTTTAGCTCGATTTACACATTCGATCACAACTTTTCATTGCCCGTTGAACTATTCAAAATTGAATAGGATACTCGAATAATCACACATATCGTACAATGCTAACGTCCCAGACGTGGTCTTACATGCATCACATATTGATGCCACTGTTCCAGACAGAGTCTTACACAACGAATTGGTTTAAATGTTCATTTCTTGTTCATGTCTTGAAAAAATGTTTTTTATGGTAGCCAGTAATAACTTACGTCTATAAATTTCTCCGGACATGGCAGGTTTGGTCATCTGCCTCACTTGGAATGTAATGGCTGTCACAGTAGCCTGGATCAAGGGAGAAGGTGGGTTTTGAAGGTTACTCAGTGTAGCCCTTAATCGTTAGTATTTAATTGCTATTTGGGCATCTTTGATCATATTATTAATTTATATTATATTTTGTTATAGGTCCAACAATTTGGTTTCTAGCCATCATATATCTCTTAACTGGCGTCCCTGGAGGCTATTACTTGTGGTATCGTCCTCTTTACGGTGCTTGCAGGTACTACTTTTCATTTGTTCCTTTTTCGGTTTATGGCATACTAAATTTGTAACTATTGACTCTATGTTGTGACCCAATTGGAAATTTAGATCTATTGGCCATAAAACATGTTTTGATGCTTTCTAGACGGTGACTGAAGATACTAGGATACCATATGCATGAACCATGTGCCAGTGGAATTTACTTCAAACAGCCTAACAGGGGTAATTGAGAGATGTTGAATAGTGGCAAGCTTGAATTTGAGCTTAAAACGAAATTTGAGATTTGATATTCAACTATATGTAAGTTTGATTAGGTTTGGGAGGTGTTTGAATCAAGTACTCGAATTTGGTTTTATTAATAGCTCAAGTTGTTCGAGCTTAAACTCAACTCATTGATTATCAAATGAAATTCAATTTTTAAGTTTGATTAGCTTTGAGAGGTGTTTGAATCAAGTGTTACAGAACTCGAATTTGATTTAATTAATAGCTCAAGTTATTCGAGCTTGAACTCAACTCATTGATTATCAAATCAAATTCAATTTTTTTAAAATTAAATTTGAATAACTTATGAATAGTAGTATATCATTGTAAGTTTGTAACCAAAATAAAATTATAGGAATTATTTTGAAATGCCACTTTTAGTCATGCACTTAGATATACTTTACCCTGATCTGTAATTGTATCGGATATAATTATGTACGAATTCCTTTGACAGGACTGATAGTGCGTTGAAATTTGGATCCTTTTTCTTGGTTTACGTGGTAAGCTTATTGCTTTCTCATTGAAATTGTTCAATATTCAGGGAAGATATGGTGGAAAAGACCTCATTTCCGACTTCTTTTCCTCCTTGCAGTTCCATATATTATTTTGCGTCCTTGCTGCAATTGCTCCTCCATTTATTTTCAAGGGAAAATCCCTTGCGTAAGTTGGTCCATATTTTGTATTCTACAATTTTACCAAGTCTATCTCTAAATATCCCATCACATTTATGATCTATCTATAGCTGATGTCTTAATGGTGTAATTCTTTGTGCAGAGGTATTTTACCTGCTTTGGATCTCTTTAGCTATAATTATGTGCTTGGGGTAAGTTCATACCATTAGGCTGCCATTGCCATAGTCAATTTTCGATTACATTATCGCCCTTATCAGTACTGTTTAGGATCATGATTTTACTTTTTATGAATCATATAGCCTTGAGTCTTTGCTTCATTTCAACTTGCAGATATTATACTTCGTCGGTTTTGCATTTTTTTGCTGTGAATCACTTGTCAGCATCTGGGTTATTCAGGTCCACTTATCCCTCTCTTCTCTATACCCTTCGGACTCTCTATATATAACTGTATCTGACACTCTCACAGAGTCGAAATAACATAGCGTGTTTGCTCGAATTAGGTTTCTTATAAGCCTCATCGATCTCTTTTTTGGATTTGCAGCAAGTATATATGTATTTCCGAGGTAGTGGTAAAGCAGCTGAGATGAAGCGGGAGGCTACAAGAAGAACCATGATGTCAGCACTATGAGACGGGAGGTGGTAATCGAAAATGGGGGGCATTTGCGATACAAATTGTAGGTGGACTAGGGATTTTGGCTACAAGTTTTTTTGTTCTTCTCCCTCACCCCATAGGTGGCTTTTCTTTGCCTATTCATTTAATTCATTTAATTTGCTGTTGAGAAATGTTTTTTGCTGACGGGGGCACTTTGTTTTATCAGGGGTTAGCAAACCTTCACCAAGATTTTCCAAATGGCGTCCAAATAATTTTGTTTGATTGAGATATAAAATTTATTGTATTTGTATATCACTGGATACGATTTAGAGCGAAGTATTAAATTATCCCAATACTTATGTACTTCCAGAACTATTTACAGAATATTAAAAGCTGCCCTTGTTTATTATTATTAAAATTTTAGTTACAATGTATTATCGTTTTGATCGATTAGGTGGTTTGTGAGTTAGGTTGAGTTACAATAATTTTTTTTTTTTTTTTGTAAGTGAATTTCATTTATTTGAGTGCAAATGCAGTCTTACAACTAATTCCTTATTTGTACAAAGATGAATAATCTCTTTAATTTTGAGCAAAACAGTAAGTTCGGTAGAAAGTAACCTGCCAAAAACTCTTCCATTTCGCTCTTTTCATACAAAGTAAATAAAAGCCGCTCTAAGCAAATTTGAGAATAACAATGATACCAACCTTGCGTAATAGCACATGAAAGCTCTTGTCTCCAAGGGCCAACAACCCTGTCAATGTTGCAAAGCCCCAAATCTTCTTGGAATAGTCACAATAATAATAATAACATGTGATCCCTAGACTCATCAGCCCTGTTCCACGATAAGCATACCGTATCAACATTGACACCTTGAGAAGAAAGCTTATCTTTAGTTGGAAGCCTATTTAACACAACCATCCAAGCAATGATCGAGTGCTTTAGAATATGCAAGGCAAACCGGATCAGCTTATGCCATGGAGCTTTATTATTTTTAACTCGAACCTCCTCCAAAATCTTTAGAGTAACAATATTGCCCGCAGGCAACCTAGCAACAATGTCTTTTAGCTTAAGAAATCTTCTCTAATTCTAGCTACTGGCAGAATTACAAAAAGCATCCCAAAAGCTCCCTCCCTTCAAAACATAAGCCCGAACCCAAGCAATCTAAAGTAAGCCCTCTTCAGCAAGACGGGCCTTGATTTTTTGTAGAATGCAAGCCTTATTCCAGTCAACCAAGCTTCTCAATCCTAACCCACCTTCAGCCTTGAGTAAGCAAATTGACTACCAGCAAATTCTAGCACCTGTAGCCGCAAAATCTTTCCCCTTTCAAAAGAATCTGGTGTAGATTTGATTAATTCTTCTTAGCACAGCTAAGGTAACAGATTTGATAACCATTGGCTCTTGCCTGAATTTTCGCCAAAAGAGAATTACAATCATTAATAGACAGCTTCCTAGAAACCAGAGGCATACCCAAATAGCTTACAGGCAACCTTCCCAACTTAAAACCAGTGACCCTTTGCACAATTACTAGCTCATCCTCAGTCATACCAGCAGCAAAGATGTCAGTCTTAGAAACATTAAGTTGCAAACCAGAAAAATAGTAGAACTCTTGAAGAATGCACCAAATACCAATAACTAAATTAATTGTGCCCTTTGCAAAAATAAGATCATCAACAAATGAAAGATGAGTAAGATGAACTCTTAAGAAATGTAGGATGAAACTTGAAAACTCCTTGCATCACTGCCATATGCAACAATTTTGAAAGAATACTCATAATGATACCTTATTCCCCTTACACCTCTAAAAAAACACAACAAACCTCCATTAATGTAAATAAAAATGTGTTGCACTTTTTAGTAAAGTTAAAAAATATCACTCTAATAATAATTTTAAAATTAAATAAAAGGTTGTAAATTTGTTGTGGTTGAGCAAAAGTCAGTGCAAACTAACTTAATTCATACATTCAATTTTATCATTTTTTTATTAAATTAATTTTTTTAAATAATTTAATTTAAAGTTAAATTAAATTGTTCAATCATTTGCTAATGAAATATTCACAGACTTAACTTATTTTATACATTGCTTTTGTAAACCTTCTGAGTGTTTGTTTCGCTTTGATAACACTAGAAAAAAAAAATTACAAAATAAAAAATCAACCCGAATCAAAATAAATATATAGATAATTTATGTTTTTCAAAAAAAAAAAAACAAAACATAATTTATGAAATATAAATTTAAAATTATTTAATATATAATTAATTTTACTTTTTATAATATAAAAATAAATATTTTATATTTAAAATAATAAAAATTATTGAAAATTTAGTTTTTAAATATTTATAAAAAAATTTAAAATTTTGTTAAATAACATTCAAAAACCATAAAATAAAATTTATTTTTATCAAAATATATCTAAAAATTAATATAAAAAATTATATAAACAATTAAAAAATTCGACTGAACCGAATCAATACCAACCCTAACACCGACTCTTGTGCCTTTGCGGCAAATGCTGACGTGCTAACTCCAAATCCAATTTGCCTTAAATGCTAAAATCCCAATGTCCAGCTGAGCGGAGCACCACCAAAACCCTACCAAATGCACTCACCCTAAAACCCTAAATCCCCACGAAAACCCACCCAAAGGAAAACCCCCAATACCCACAAAATGATTCGGAGTTACAGTTCAGGAGAATTGAGTCGTGAAAGTTTCCAACCTCACATCTTGGTTTTGCCCAGTAAGTTCCCTCCCCTCCATTTTCCTTGCGTTGCTAGAGCTTTTACCAGGTTTAAATTCAATGACCCAAGATTTTCTAATAACCTAAATTTGCTTGAGCCAGGACTACGTACAAGCGTAAACTTTTATTCCCAGATGCTGAATTCAAGAGGATGTAGGTTTCATCTAGAGTTTAAGCTACACTGTCATTCCAAAACCCTGTTTTTGCCTGCTAGAAGCTCTTCGAGTAATGTTAAAAAGAAGAGGTATGGAGGTGTTTTGCCTTCGATTCTTAGGTCTTTGGATTCCGATAAGGATTTAGATAAAACCCTTGCTTCGGTTTGTGAGAATTTGAGTCCTAAAGAACAGACTGTGGTACTCAAAGAACAGAGTAACTGTGAGAGGCTTATTCGTGTTTTTGAGTTTTTCAAATCATTGAAAGATTATGTGCCGAATGTAATTCATTATAATATCGTTCTTCGAGCGCTGGGGAGAGCTCAAAAATGGGACAAGTTGAGGCTTTGTTGGATTGAAATGGCTAAAAACGGTGTCTTGCCGACTAATAATACTTACGGTATGCTTGTTGATGTTTATGGGAAGGCTGGTATGGTGAAAGAAGCATTGTTCTGGATTAAGCATATGAGACTTAGGGGACTTTACCCCGACGAAGTAACCATGAATACGGTTGTTAGGGTTCTCAAGGATGCTGGGGATTTTGATAGGGCAGATAGGTTTTATAAGGATTGGTGCATTGGGAGGGTGGACTTGAATGATATTGAGTTGGATTCGATGATTGATTTAGACAATGGGTCTGGTTCAGCCATTAGTTTTAAGCAGTTTCTGTCCACTGAGCTATTCAGGACAGGTGGTAGAAGTCCTGTTTCGGGAACTTCAGGTTCACCAGATACAGAAAGTTCTGTGAGAAAGCCACGACTAACGTCTACATACAATACTTTGATTGATTTGTATGGAAAAGCAGGTCGCCTCAAAGATGCGGCGGATGTGTTTGCTGAAATGTTGAAATCCTGTGTGGCAATGGATACGATCACCTTTAACACTATGATCTTTACGTGTGGAAGTCATGGTCATTTATTGGAGGCCGAATCCTTGCTTGCTAAGATGGAAGAAAGGGGAATACCTCCTGACACGAAGACTTATAACATCCTTTTGTCTTTGTATGCTGGTGCAGGAAATATTGAAGCAGCCCTGGAATATTATAGGAAAATCAGAAAAGTAGGTCTTTTCCCTGATATTGTAACTCACAGAGCTGTTCTTCATATATTGTGCGAGAGGAATATGGTTCAAGAAGCGGACACTGTGATTGAAGAAATGGAGGAATTTGGTATTCACATTGATGAGCAGTCTCTTCCTGTAATTATAAAGATGTATATTGCTGAAGGACTGCTTGACCGAGCGAAGATGCTTTTTGAAAAGTTCATTTTGGATCATGAGCTTTCATCCAAGACAAGTGCTGCAATTATAGATGCTTATGCTGAAAGGGGGCTTTGGTCTGAAGCTGAGGCTTTATTTTATGGCAAAAGAGATAGTCCGAGGCAGAACAGAAGTGTTCTCGAGTATAATGTCATGGTCAAAGCCTATGGCAAAGCGGAACTTTACGATAAAGCTTATTCTCTCTTCAAGAGCATGAGGAACCATGGGACTTGGCCTGACGAATGCACTTATAATTCCCTAATTCAAATGTTTTCTGGAGGTGATTTAGTGGATCACGCAAGAGACCTCTTAGGTGAAATGCGAGCAGCAGGATTAAAACCAAAGTGTCAAACATATTCCTCTCTTATTGCATGCTATGCCCGTCTTGGCCAGCTTTCTGATGCTGTTGATGTGTACCAAGAAATGATCAGTGCAGGGGTGAAGCCTAATGAAGTTGTTTTTGGGTCCTTAATCAATGGATTTGCTGAAACTGGTGGTGTTGAAGAAGCTCTTCAATATTTTCGCATGATGGAAGAATCTGGTATATCTGCCAACAAGATAGTGCTAACTTCGCTGATTAAGGCTTATACCAAGGTCGGGTGTTTGGAAGGAGCAAAACGTGCGTACGAAAAGATTAAGGATCTAGAGGGTGGTCCAGATATTGTTGCGTCAAATAGTATGCTAAATCTTTATGCAGATCTAGGGATGGTATCTGACGCCAGATGTATTTTTGACAATCTGAAAGAAAATGGTGGCGCGGATGGGTTTTCGTTTGCAGCTATGATGTATTTGTACAAAAGCATGGGTATGCTCGACGAAGCAATTGATGTTGCAGATGAGATGAAACAGTCTGGTTTGTTAAGGGACTGTTCTTCATACAATAAGGTGATGGCATGCTATGTCACGAATGGCCAGTTGCGTGGATGTGGTGAATTGTTGCATGAAATGATTAACCGAAAGATTTTGCCCGACATGGGAACCTTTAATGTACTATTAACGTCACTCAAGAAGGGAGGCATTCCGATTGAAGCCGTAACACAACTAGAATCATCATACCAGGAAGGGAAACCATATGCAAGACAAGCTGTTATCATTACTGTTTTTTCTTTAGTAGGTTTACATGCTTATGCACTCAAATCTTGTGACGCCATCATAAAAGCGGAAATACCTCTTGAGCCTTTTGTGTACAATGCAATGATATATGCTTACGGGTCATCAGGGCAGATTGACAAGGCTTTGAACATATTCATGAAAATGAAGGATGATGGTCTGGAGCCAGACATTATTACTTATATTAATCTGGTGAGTTGTTATGGGAAAGCTGGTATGTTGGAAGGTGTGAAGAGAATATACAGCCAACTAAAGTACGGAGAGATTGAGCCTAATGAATCCTTGTTTAAGGCTGTCATGGATGCATACAAAGATGCTAACAAGCCAGACCTTGCCGAATTAGTCAACCAAGAGATGAAATTCGCTTTTGAAGGACCAGATTATTCGGAGTCTGAGGTTGAAGGCAAAAGCGAAAGCGAAGACATTGTTCTCGACCTGTAGAATTCAAATATATATTTACCAAGAGATGAAATTTGTGCTCAAAAAGCAAAGATTATTTGGAGAGCCCAAGGCCGAAGGAAAGAACACGGTATGTTCTCTAGTATATTAGAATCCATTCTCGTATTTAAATGAATTCAACTGTCTCCAATGGGTGTATACTGTAGAGTGACAGCAACATAAAAAGCTTCCAAGATTTAGTTGTGTAGATAATAGAAGTCAAAAGTGATTGAAGAAGGTAGAATGTAAATAGTGGCTTCAATTTACACCAAAATTAAGCATGTTTTTCAAAGTTGTTCATAATTCTATTGTGGTAGTCTATCTGGGTGTTGAGCTTGGGCCTCCATGAATGCATCAAGTAATAGCTGCTATATTTTTCTCAACTTATATATTCTTGGATGCTGTGGAATATTGTGATTGGCATTCAAAGGTGTTTGTACGAAGGAATAAGCAACAGTGGCAGAAATGAATTTTCAGCCATACATGGTCATGGCCCAAGGCGGACTCAACCCAGCTCAGCTCTTGTGCAGTGCTTTGTGTGTATATACAAAAAAATTTCCTGAAGGTGGCAGAATTTTCGATGAATGTTCAGTTTTATAACATTATCCACTTAGCAACATATTTCACAAAATTTTGAAACAAATCGACTACTATGATATCAAAGAACACAGTGCAAAAACAGCATTTGTTCGATTCCTGCCGTGGCAACCTGACTATTAGATAAGAGTTAAATCACTTTTTGGAACCTGAATTTGATAACTTTTTCCACATTGGAGTTGAACAAAATAATTGTTTTCAAATTAATGTTTGAATTTAGGATTTCAAGGACTAATTTGGATAAAAACAAAGTTGAAGTCTCAATATGGGAACATTTGCTAAATTTGAGGCCTAATCTGGAAAAACAAAACAGTTTAAATCCTAATATGGTCAGGACATATCATTTAACCCTAAATAAAATGATAGTAATAAAGAACATGATCATTTCTTAATCCAAATTAAGAACTCGTGTGTATCAAATAATCTGAAAGATTAAGGATTAATATTATAAGACTTGATTCAATTACCTCAACAAAGTTTTGTTTTAATCATTTGTTAGGAGTGAGGAAAGGAATGAGCTCATGTCAGAATCAACGTAAACACACTATCAATCAAATAGAATACCGGTTAACTGTGATCTAAAGCCAAAATCACATGTGTGGATCATTGAAACCTCATCTTTAATTTATACAAATTTAAACAACTGGTTTTTAAAATATAATCCAAACAAAGTTAGAAATACAAAATGTCCATCATATTCAACCAATAAATCTCGCCATATTAGGTCATTTATTATTACAAAACATTGTAGAGAAAAGGAAATATCATCAGATAAAATCTAGTTAAACCAATATTAATCTGCTCCGAATACAGTGGAATTTTCTGTCGAAAAGCAGCCACGGGACAATACAAGCTGGATTTTCTATTCTGACCCGCGAGTATCTACCTCGCGATGCTCCACTATTCAAATTACTATTTTATTCTTATATATATAATTAAAGCAAAGTAAAATGGGGCATGGATGGACACATTCAACATCCATGAAAGGAGTAATACTTTTCAATTATATATTTATCATGGAACGAGGCAAATGGTGAGAAAAAGCATGCCAGCTGCAGAGCAATGGTAGAATTGACAATATAAACCCGCCCCTTGTCATCCTTAATATTTACTTAAAAAGATAGTTTAGGAAATGTATTTAAAAAAAAAAAAAACCGTCTGAAGATCACACAATGCATGATCGTAAAACAAGGGAAATGAATGCCGTAATCTCAATCTCATCAACAAAAGGCTTAAAATGACCGAAGGAATGTAGAATTTAGAAGAGCGGATCCTCATCCACTTGATTCAAGATCCTCTGAGAGGGAGAAATAACACAATCCTAATCCAAATGAATGGTGAAACATTGGAGTGATCAGTGAGCAACGCAGCAGTGAATGATCAGAGAGGTGATGGATACATGTTAGTGGTTCTCGAATTGACATTTGGTGATGGACAGAACTTTCTAGTGTTTTTGGTGGTTAGGTTTATGATCAAGTAAGGCTTTCAATAGTTTAGACTGCCTGTGAGATTTTTTCTATAGAAGACTGAATTTATAGACTAATTTTACCTTTTTCTAAGTTGATGGACGATCATTAGAAAACAGGACGACATGCACAAAAGCATGCTTCATTATTAACTTTTCAAATACGGATTTTGAGTTTCAAGAAACTGTTACATCCTATGCCCACGAAACAGGTACAACGGACCTCCAAGTTTTACTAAATGGTCATAAAAGAAATGATGAACAAGAAAGCTGAATAATTTGCCAACAAAAACATCCCAAGGACATGAAAGTTCCACCCATACATTATTACTTGAAATCTTATAAAAATAAAATAAAAACTCCAACCTCGTTAGTGTGTCGTTTCCGCCGCGTTCTGCAACAAAACATAAGTTCAAATGAAGGGAACATCCATGGTAACTATACAGAAATTCCTTGTTAAGTAGAATTTGATTTTATACTTGGGCATTCCCCATAATACTTTTAGAAAAGATTTAGCAACCCTATTACCAATTCCCTGTTGGATTCTCTACTAAAGAGGGTTATCCAGGTGGAGACCAACGAATGGGAAGAGTGGCAGGGAACCAGGCATATCGACTGCACTTGATCCCCAAAACATAAACTCATATAGTATGAAAAACAATTTCTGATGTTTAAACTAAAGTACAGATTATCATGATAGCTCTAAATTATGGACCTGCATATTCACTACATGTAATAATAATACTCATGGAATGTGATCAAGTGGGCTAAAAATTAGTGTGTTTCAAAATAATCACCAACAATATATAGTTGCAAGCATTTACTTTTTGTCATACTACTATTTCTTGTCATATGCATCTATGTTATCCTAACTAAAAAAAATGTTAGATACAAACATGTCTATACTCAATTTTTTCCAAGTCTTATATATTTAGAGAATCATACCCCATAACTCTGAATATATGTCGGATATAAGTATTTTAGAAAAATGAAGAGTTCAAGTAACATAAATGTGTGTCACATACATATGCTCATTGCTTTATATATTTTTTGATATATAGTTGCATATTTTACAAAAAAAGAAAACAAATAAAGTGTGTATTAACCAAAGTTCTACTAACATGTTAAGTTTGTTCCATATGCAAATTATATTAAATTAATATAAATGTTGATACACAACTGAGGTAATGGTGGTTTGATGACAGTTCGCAAAATCGTGCCGAGAACGGTGAGGATGACTCTGAAGGTCAAGGAGGAAAGTTAGGATTAATTGTATAGAATTTCTAAGGAGTCTATATTCTTAGTTAAATATGGTCAATGAAGCCTTGGAGTGGGTATCTTGGGGCAAGTGTCTTGGTACAGCAACTAGTTGAATCATAGTGAACCTCCAACACGTGCACTTGGATGTGATTGGAAGAACCGTTGTCTTGTTAAGGGGTCCCTAGGCGGGGTCAATGTGACTTGGCACTTGCCCACATGTTATGTATGCAAGAGATGTGTTGATCAAAGAAGTGACCTAGACTTTATAGGCAGGGTGGTCCTATGTCGTATCATAAATTGGCAAGCTCCTCCTCATGTTCTTCTCTAGTCGAGTCAATTTACTTAGGTGATTCCATATATAACTTGTGTTGTAATCATTAGAGGGCAATTCAAAAGTGGGGAATAGCAATTCTTCGAGGGACAAGGGAGAGTGACAACAAGAAGTTGGTGGTGCACAATTAGGGATCAAAATTTTTTGGGTTCATCATCATCACTTGCATTGGGTCTTCTTCCTTTGCTTAATTTATTGTGGATGTTAAGCATGTTTCGGGTTCCTTTGTTTTGTCCGTTACTTGAGACCTGAAGTCATGCTTTGTAGGCTGTTTGGGATGTTCTTCAGTAATGGATAACGGCTTAGAGGTGAGAGGATCGACCCCCCTTTCCATAGTTTTACTTGATGTGAGTATTCTAATGGTTCTTATCTCATTATTGATTCTTCCAAGAAGATGACAAGCTATCTTAAACAATTTGTTGCCAAGTTGAGCATCAAGATCAATCACCATTTTCATTTCATATTCAGACAAAAGTCCTATTTCCAAGTCTAGTTTAAAATAATGTGTCTAACTCAATCTGCAACTCTTTCCAGACCTGAACAGTCGTATAATATAGGAGCTTACCCAACCTATAACAGAGAGAACACCTCATCCAAATAAGCTACTTTGCCAAACAACATAGAACCACCATATCTATAAGGGTCTAAGCTACTGCTTTGATTGATACATGTCTCTTGCATGCATAACATGTGTACACGTGCCAAGTCACACCAACCCCACTTGAGCATCTCCTTAACAAGACAACGGAGTATAGACCTCCCAACCACATCCAAGTGCACGCGTTGGAGACCCATTACGACTCAACTAGTTGCTTTCACTAGCAAGACACCTGTCCCAAGAGATTCACTCTAAGGCATGTAAACCTTCATCGTTGACCATATTCAACTAAGACAAAAAAAATTCCACTAGAACTTTACACACACTCCTATAACCTTGGACCTTTCTCCTTAATCACCAAAGCTATACTCATCGGCTCTTGACACCACAATGCAAACTATCATCAACCACCATTACTAGGAGAGAGTAATTGGTTTTTAGTTGGATTGGTTTATTTTCATGACTTATCCGCCTTAACCAACCACCGCCAAATTTATATAGAAACTTTCTCCTTAATCACCAAAGCTATACTCATCGGCTCTTGACACCAGAATGCGAACAATCATCAACCACCATTAACAGGGGAGAATAATTGGTTGTTAGTTAGTTTGGTCGACTTTCCTGACTTATCCGACTTAACCGACCACCGCCAAATTTAACCAACTAACAAACCACCATTGGTCTTAATTAACCTAACTGAACCGACATAACATCAGTTAGTTCAATCAATTAATAGAATTTTATTTGCTATAGTTCACTAGCTAAATTAATTAACAATGAGTTTAATTTCTATTAATCAAGAAATGAAATAATTCTTTATTACAAAGATATAATTTTGCACAGGTAAAATTGGCTTTGAGTTTTTTACTTTTAGTTAATGTTTTTGTTGGGTTTAATTTAAATATATGTCATAATTGGATTGGGTTTGGTTAAAATAATTGGGTTGGGTTAATTTAAACTATATATATTATAATATATTTAAAATATATTAAAATCATATTAACCAAACCCTAAATCTATTTAGCCAAAATAACTGACTTAACCAAATGTGTCAATTAAGCCTGTTTGCACCAACTCTTACTTACCCCTAACTATTACCTAAATTGTGTATCAACAATGAAATTGATTATTTTTAATGTAATATAGAATTAAAATAATGAAGACAAATATGTTCAATATAAACTTTAACTTTTCTTTATTGCACAAGCTACTAAACTAGTGGCAATGACTTACGTGGTTTCAAGTTTGTTGGCACCATGTTCAACATTCAAACCCTGTGTGCAAACTGATCCCACAATGTAGAGTTTGTATACTTGTTTCGGTACCCAAAAAAAATCTTTATTTATCAAATAAATTCGTTTGCTTCTTAAAATTAATGAAGAATTAAAACCCTAAACATAAAGCTATTCATAATAAACTTAACTCTTTTTTTTTTCTGTTTATTTAAAATTAATCCATAACAAAATCATTTAACAAAATAAAAATTCTTTGGTGAAGAATTCAAATATAGCAAAGTTCCAGAGTATAGGAAGGTACCTCTTCCTTTTTGCCTTTGCCTTTAGTGAAGAACTTGTATCCACTAAAGAAAAGCAGACCCCAACCAGTTAAAGAGACGATAACAAACTGCACAACCATACCAAAAAAATGTCAATACAGTTCAACATTTACGCCTACCCTAATTTCCCTAAATTTATATTCTAGTCGACATGCATTACACTGATTGAGAAACAGTGCCTATGAAGTATGAATATGTACACAATAAGATAAGATATTGAGTTGAAAAAAAAAGATTGAGTAACTTCAAATGAATAAAATGTAGCATTGACCACTGTGAGGACTTGAATTAGGTAAATAAAACCAAATCAAAATACCCCAATTCCCAAATCTGCAAAGTGAAACAACAGGAAAAAAAAAAAGAATCTTGGAACTAGGGTATTAAAATGAAGGGGAAGTAAACAAACTAACATGTTCTTCCTTCCATTTAGATGGGCTCATTGGGTCTTGCCAAAAATTAACCTTTGGAGGTCCATGGTGATCTGCAAAAGAAAACTTGTAAGATCCTATAGTTTCAAGTTTCATCTAGGATCTAAGGTGAAATGAGATTAAAACTGAAGTGGAATCGAGAGACGAATTTTACCTCTATTGGTTATAAATATATATATATTTAAAAAAAATGGTAAATGGAGAATACCTGCGGAGCCGGCAAGACCACGGCGAGGAATGAGAGAAGCGGGTTGAGATGGAAGGGGTGTTCGAGCTAGAGTAGCTGCTCTACGAGCTGCAACCGCCGCCAAAGTAGCCATCTTCTGTGGGTTATTTCTTTAGAGGGAATCGATGATGTTTTGTTTTTACAAGGGAAATGGGAGAGAGACGAGACGACTAGAAACTTGAAGAAATTAGCTATTGTAAAGTTGAAATGGAACTGAAACGGTATCGTTTCGTTTGTCAATCATTCCTTCGATTTAAAAAAATGAAAAAGAAAATTTGAATTTCTTTTATAAAATAGAATAATTACCCATTAATCATCGTATCCAAATTTGGATGCAGAGTTCTCTCTTCATAATTGATATTTATCGAGCCGCCAAGAGCATATGCAATCGTATTAACCTCCTCGAGATATATTGGATCTTTACCTTCCATTGCCTTTGACACAATTCAATAATTCTTGTAACTAAGTCTCTATTCAATTGACTTTGAAATCTACCTTAAATCGAGTTATTCAAGTAATTCAAGTTATTTTAGTCAAATCAAATAATTAATTCAAGTTTCGAGTTCGAATCGAGTTGAATTTTACAATTTAAATAACTCGAATAATTTGAATAACAGATTAATGTAAATACTCTTTTTGTCCCTGTCAATTTTAAAAATAAGCAAATTGATCACTCTCTTAACAAAAAAAATAATTTACAAAAATTTAAAATATTTTTTAAAAAATTCAAAATTTATATTTTTAAAAAAATTATAATTTTAAAAAAATTCTAAAGAATATATAAAAAAAATTAAAAATTTATTTTTTTTCTAAAATAAAAATTTTAAGGACCTAAATAAGTTAATTAATGATTTAAGTTTATCGTACTAAAGTATCTTATTTTTTTTTATTTTACTTTAAAAAGGTTTTCAAATATATATAGTTTCAAATTTATGTGCTCTAATATGAAATTAGTTATAGTGTAACAACATTTTAATTTAAAATGTTTAATTTTTTAATTTAACTCTAACAATTTTACTTGATTCGATTCGACTCAGATTTCATTTTATTTGACTCGATTCGAAAAAAATTTCGAATCAAGTTACGATGATAAAATAAGACTCGTCAATTCGAATAACTCGAAATTTTTTTATTCGATTCAATCGAACATTTACCCCTACATTTAACAATCAGTGAAACATTTAAACCGTGCATTTGCACTTTATTTTTGTTCAATTGTTATTAAGTATTGGGGTAAACTGCAAAGATAGTCATCCACGTATCAAAACTTTTCATGTTAGGTACCCAAAATAAAAAGTTTACAATTTAAGCACCCACGTTACATAGTTCAATCATTTTGGTCACTCCTATTAAAATTACAAACGGCAAGCTGGCATAATAGTTTAAAAATATTGATATAATAACAAATGTAGCCTTCAACTTTTACATATTATACCGATTTAGTCATAATTTTAAAATTTTAACCCTCAAAATTTACAAATGGTCTCAATTTGATCCTAATTCTAAAAAATTCAAAGAAATATATAAAAATACATAAATATTTTTAGAAAAATATTAATAAACTTAAATTATATATAAATAAATATTTTTTAAAATTATAATAATAAATTTAAATTTTATATTAATATGTATATTAATATTAAATAAAATAAAATAAAAAAACTCCTTCCCCTTCCCCTCCCCCACACCCACCCTGTCCCTCTGTCTTTCCCATCGAACCTCCCCACCACCGTTGTGCCTTGACCCATTTTGTAGTTTTATCTTTACCTGCAAAGTAGAAGTTCCTCATATCTTCAGAAAATGTCTCCTGCTTGTTACCAACCCAGCAGTGAACAATATTGTAAGGATTGTTCTCAATGGAACCCATTCCTAGACTAGGATCATCACTGGCACAATATGCCGCTCCATGGAAAAGAGAAGGGGTCTTGTAGCTCTGGCAAGGAAAAGCTAGGTTTTTAAGCAGTCAAATACGACTCACTTCTCTTTTTTGGGAGCTTACCTAGTGCACAGTTCACATTTATTTTTTTTCAATTTTTCTCTTCTGATAAATGCTTTTAAACAATGAGGGAATTGCTTCTCTTAAGTTTGGAGGTGGTGGACCATGCTTGGTTTTGCATGATCTCTTTCCTAAGAATTGATACTCACAAAAAGGTATGTTTAAGTGAAAGGATGCTCAACATTAATTAATTTTGCATAATAATGCTCTAGTGTAGGTATAAATCTTTATTACCTCAAGTATTTTTATGTTAACTGAGTTGTGATACGAATGTAGATTTTAGTGGTTGTGTATGCGTTCAACCATGAAATTTTAATTCTCTAGAAAAAGCTAAACATGCATGAAGGTTTAAGTATTTAGAATTGACTTGATAATCGCCTCGATGCGGAATTTTAGGAGGCATAGCGATTTAAAAAGGATTTAGACAAATTTTTGTCTGAATCGTTTAAGCCTTTCGAGTCAAACTTATTAAATATATATCCCTTGAAAACCTAATTTGAGTTGTATGGCTTGTTCTTTTTAAAACCTTGCATTAGTGAGTCATCCTTTGTTTAAATACTTGTCTTTATTTCTTTTCCTCCAAACTTTAGACTCAATTTGTTTTGGGCATTTTTGTGTTTAAGTTTGGAGGAGTTAGAGAGGGGTATTTGGTGTTTATTGCAAATGCTCAATGCTAAATTATATGTAGTTGTATGCTCGAGCAGGTACCCTATATGATATGATGCTAAAAAAACCTTTAGAAATTGTAAAAAGGGGTACTAGTGAGCACATACTTCCAAATTAAGAAAAAGAGAAAAATTGGGTATTTTAGGGGATGATTGCATTTCGGAGGCCCAAGGTAAGTTGAGTTCAAGGTTGTTTAGCCTAAAAAATATCCATCTATTTCCATACCTTAAACCAAGCCACATCATAATCTTGTTAAAGACCTATTGACTTAGATTACTATGCTTACTACATTAGTGGAAATGAATTATCGAGTTCAACATATGAAGACATAATTTAAACCTTAAAATTGTTGCTTAGCTTAATCAAGGGAATTAAAAATTGATTGGGAATAACTAAGTGCACATTCATGAGGAGAAGACATTCAGTTCATAATTTTATTAGCACTTTAATAAGTGAGAGAAATTGAATGATATATGCACCTGAGTTACATATTTGCAAAATTTGAGAGCATAATTTCACTGATGCATTGTTGTAGGCCAATTTTAGGGCCCAATTACAATAACCAAATCCCTAAACATAAGCAATTAAATTCAAACCCATTGAACCCCAACCCAACATCAGACCCAATATAAAACATTCTCAAACCCGAAGCCCAAACTTTTAACCCACTTAAAACCATTTACATTAACCCTCAGCCCAACACTAATCAGACCCATACCCGGAGCCCAATAACCAAGCCCAATACCCATTACACAAAATTTTTTTTGAAACCCTAATACTACCCTAGCCGCAACCTAGCCCTCTGACATTCGGCGCCGCAATGTCCCATCGTCCGCTTGCCCCTGCCAAAGCCACCAACCGCCACCAGCACCGGCCATGTCCTGCGAAACAAAACAGAACACGCAACAGAAAAAAAAAAGAAGAGAAACAGGCAATGAAAACAGGCTATAAAAGCCATGAAACAAAATGTAAAAGGGGGTTCCCCTTTTCTTTTATTTTTTTCGGCAGTTTGAAAACACAAGAAAGGAGAATCATTTCAAATCCAGAGCAATAATAGCAACACCATCAGTGTTTAGATACTAAAATAGCAGTGAAGCAAGTAGAAAAAAATACCGAAGAATCAGAAACTCATAGAGCCTAAAGGTGTTCTTTTATTTGCATTTTCATTTCGTGTTTTAAGCCCACTTTTATCATTCTACATATTAAAATTTTAACAAAAATATTAAAAAAACAAAAACAACAAAAAAAAAACAAAAAAAAATTACCTTTTTGAAAATTCGGCCACCGTGCATGGTGGCGCGTCAACAGCCGGCGAAGGTCCGTGGCCAGATCGACGGTGGCCGGCCACGACTGGCGGATCTTTCCTCCCCCCCTCTCTCCCTCTTCTCTCCCTCTCCTTTTCTTTTTTTTCTTTTCCCCGTTACAAATGAGCTAAAATTTTTTTTTTGTCTTATATAGGGACCAAAACGGTGCGTTTTGGTCCCTCCCTCCCCATTAATGAAAACGGCGTCGTTTAGGCGCCGACCCGACCCGATCCGACCCGATCCGACCCGCTCCGGACCAGGATCCGAGCGTTTTTGCTCTTAGGGGTTATTTGCGCAATCGACCCTTCCGCTTTTTCATGATCTTGCAATTAAGTTTTTGTTGTTTTTAATTTCGTCCCAAAACTTTGATTTGGTTCCATTTCAGTCCTTACGCTGCTGCGCGTTTTGGGAGGGAGGGATTATTTCCCTTTTCGGTCCCTCACATCATTCGTGCTTTGCAAATGGGTCCTCCCTTTTATTTTTATTCACGATTCTGCCCCACAATTTTGTTTTTAGTTTAATTTTAATCCTTTTTCGTTTATTTTCATTTTTATTATTATTTAAATATCCTTGAGATTTTTATATTATTGATATTATTATTATTATTATCATCATTATTATTATATATATTAGTATGTACTCTCGTTATATTTGCATACGTATATGTATTTGTATTTAGTTTTTATCTATTTTATTTTAATATTTTTAATGCTATATTTGCTTTTATATTTCAATACTATTATTATCATTTTTATTACCAATATTTATGTATGTTTTAGTATATATGTATATATATATGTATTTACGTATAGGCTCATCTTATTACATTATTTCAGTATTTTTATTGTATTTGTTTTTGTATTTCAATCTTGTTATCATATTTATTATTATTATTACAATAGTGTATATTTCTATTTATGTACGTAAATTTATATATATATATATATATAGTATTTTTGTTATGCTACATTGTTCTTTTTCGTATTTTAATACTATTATTTATTATAACCATTAATCATAGTATATGCTTTGTTACGCATTTATATATATTCTCTATATGTTTTATTATTTTTATTATACGTATTACGTCTATATTAAATATCGTATCATTCATGTATTATATCATATATGCATATATCTTTAATGTATATATACATATAAATATATCTTTATGTAATATTAGTATTATTATTAATATTAATATGTTTTTTTTTTCACATTGTAATTATATGTATACATATTAGGTAAATGTTTTAATATTATATTATATATACGTTATATATATATTATGAACGTGTATTTCCAATATTATTAGTTAAATTTTTGTATATATTATCCCATGTATATATGTATACGTATATATATTTTTAAACTCTATTATATGTATATGTTTATTTTTTTATCATATTGTATATATATATTATTATTACATTTGTTTTATTTCAACTACATTTACCATTAATATTTGCACATATATTTCATTCCTGTATACATATTCTATATATATAGTTTTTGTTTTCATATATTATTATAGTCATTATTATACTTATTATTTTCACTCACTATTTTATTTCAATATCATCATATGTTATTTGGTGGGTATATGTCTTTATTGTCACTATTTTTGCTATTATTTTTAGCATAAGTCTGTTATATATGTTTATCGCATATGTTCGTTTTAAATATGTTAGGTATGTATATATATCACGTACCCATGTTATTCCTATTTTATGTGCTTATTCTTAATGTCATTATTACGTATACATTCATTGTTTCCGTCTCACATTTAATTTTAATATGGCATTATATCTTTATCGTTTATAATATTATTGCCACACTTATATTTGTTTCAATACGCTTCTGGATCTGTCATTTATTTATCTTTATTTCATGTCAATTTACTTTACGTTCAAACGAAAATCTTTTCCCAATTAATTTTCAGTAAGTGAGGCAACGTACCGATTTAACATTTAAGTCATCGGTTTCATCGCTATGTTGGGTGAATATCAATTGACTCGTGTTAAAACGGTATATCCTTCTCAAAACAAAAATAAAAAGACTTAAAGATTTCTCGTGTTTTGATTGGATCACGATTCCATGTTATCTTGAACTTGCAATTTTGAAAATTAAGACAACGTTTGTTTAACAAGATACCAATTTTGGGCATCGCGAGGGTGCTAATACCTTCCTCGCGTGTAACCGACTCCCGGACCCTACCTTACTCTGATTTTAACGTAGACCTAAACTCGGCCTTCTTTTGTTTTAAAAAATAAAATTCTTAGGTGCCCGATCACACCTATGAAAAGGATCGGTGGCGACTCCCTCTTATTTTAAAATCAAACTTCAGTTTTCAAGTTTTCAATAAATCGCCACAATTAGCGACCAAGCTTAATTTTTACGTCGCTACATGCATGACTTTGTGAGAGGGTTAATTCTACTTAAGTGTAGTGTGTATGTTTTCAGCATTTGTTAAATGTCAGCACTTGGGACAAGTAATGAATTAAGTTTGGGAGTGTGATAACTCTAGAATATAGAGTTATTTTTGGTACTTTTTAGACCGATAATTCATGTAAATGATGAGTGGGTGACAACAAATTTTGTAAAATTTATTATATTTCTCAGTAATACTAGGATAAATTTGCTATCTTGGTTGATTTTTATGCTAAATATGTGATTTCTTTATCTTTGAAGGTAGTTGGTGCATTAAGAGGAAAGGAAGACTCAGAAATTCACATGTTGATATGCAACACCATAGCATTGCTGCAGCCTTAGACCGACGAGGTCAAGCACAAAAATATGCATTTTGGACACCCTTATACAACATGATTGGACTCCATAGCTTCATCTTGACCCAATGCTAAGTGGACTTACAAGCCTGGATGTCCAAGAGGCCAAAAGCAACCAAGAAGACTTCAAAACATCCATGAGGACCAAGTCTACATATCAAAGGTGGCCCAAACTGTCCACTACTAGGAGAAGGGAGCCCAAACTGTCCATGAGGCTTAGTCTCAACCACTAAATCATCCATGGAGAGAATCTTACAACCACTAACCATCCATGGAGAAAATCAAGCAATTCCTCTCCCAAATCAAGAAAAATTGTCCACCCTCTCCCTTGAATCAAGCAAATCGTCCACCTATAAGGAGAAAATCAAGGGTGAGACGCCAAAAATAGTAAAGGGAGAAGAGGTGCTCACTAGCAAGCATTTGAGATCGTTCATTCATCCATCCATCAATACATCACATTTTAAGAGAAAACAATATAGAATTGAGAGAGCAATTTAGAGGTATTGAGAGCAGCCAATTTTGGCAACTTGAGAGAATTTGTGCATAGGAGCAAAGGAAAAAAGAGAAGAAGGAGCAAAGGAAGCAGTGCAACGGAAAATCATCGGAATTGGCTTACAGTTTCCTTTCCTTTAATCTTTTATTTTGTTCAGTGTTGATTAACATGATTGCAACTTATTCTTTTGCTTTCAATTTAATGATGATGACTTAATTGTTGGTGCTAGAATGATCACAATTCCTTAGCTTATGTTATTAATACACTACTGATGATGTTCTGTGCATTGGTTGTTTATTCATTCAAATAATATCATGAACATGCTTACTCATGCATAATTAATGTTGAGAAGTATATGAACTAATTTATTAATCTAAACAAGATGGTAATTAGTGGACACACTATTTGAATGGTGCATGATTGATTTTTTAATGATTGATTTAATAATGGTATTTAGCAATATTGTTACCTTGCATAACTCCTAAGTATGATGCTTGCATATGAAACTTTGAAGTTAATTGAACATAGAAATATGCTAAAGAAACTAAAAGGTTAAAAGTAAGACTTCATAACTTATAAATTTTGGGTTAGTAAACTACCACCGTAACATTCATTAACATTGTTTCTAATAATTCTAAGTTAAGGCAAGGTAATTGTTCTAGCTCCTTTATGTCATAGTAATTAAATCTCGTGATTTGTTGCTTATTATTTTGTGTTGACACATTTATTTGTTTTGCATACTTAGTAATTTTATTTAGGTTAATTAGTTAACTCAATTCACTTTTAATTATCTCTATAATTAACTTGTTGATTGATAATTTTACAATATTTGCCTTACATATACAGTCTTTATGGAGACTATACTCTTAACTCACTACTTTATTGCTTGTGTGCACTTGCATATCATTAGATAATCTCGCAACAATAACCATTGGATGCGATTGGAAAGTGAATGAGACTTTGGGCATATTTATAGGGAAAATACCTTGCTAAACTCCACAATCATTGTTTGTGTAACATTTCTTGAATTTATTTAGAATAGTCATTTTGATTCTAGATTAGTTTTTTGTTTTCTTTAGATATCTTCAATTAATTTTGAGTCAATAGGAAAATAAGTTCTGGTGTAGTGTAAAAAATTATTTAGGAATAATACATTTAAATAAGAGAACAAATTCAAAAAAATTATTTAAGGTTAATAATTAACATCACATTACACAGACAAAAACTTTTTTAGTTAGTAGCGTAATATTACATGTAAAAAATAAAAATACATTCCACTAAACTCTAAAGCATTCCAAACCCTAAATTTATATCTATAAATTATTTAGGAATATAATCATGATTCGAAGCACTAAAAACTTATATCTATAAATCC
Source organism: Gossypium longicalyx (assembly GCA_025698465.1). NCBI lineage: Eukaryota > Viridiplantae > Streptophyta > Magnoliopsida > Malvales > Malvaceae > Gossypium > Gossypium longicalyx. Next base: position 5,620,779 of record CM046998.1, on the reverse strand, counting down.
TAAACCCTAAATTAAATCATAATTCATTTCTCTAAACACTCAATCTTAAATTACAATATTGGATAAACTCCGTCAAGTTAATTTTTTTTTTCATCTGTATTTTTTATATTTTTTATTTATTTTCTGCTAATGTTAATTTTTTTTAGTTTTAAAGGCGTAAAAAATTATCAATTTTTTTTTAAAAAAGTAATTAATTTTTTTTACACTTAATTGGATATTTGAACTTTCAAAATGTATAAAATGGCCCTCAAACTTTTTCAAGAAAGCAATTAAGCCTCTACTTTTTTTCTTTTTTTTTGCACTCAATTGGGTACTTGAACTATCAAAATGTATAAAAAAGACCTTTAACTTAAAAAAAAAAGCAATTAAGCCCTTGCTTTTTTTTTTTTTTTTTTTTTTGCATTTAGTTTCTAAAATACATAAAAAAAACCCTTTGGCTGTAAACTTTAACAGTTAACCGTTAAAGTTAATTGCCCCTAATTTTTTTTAGTTAAAGCCACATTGTGTCACAACCATTACGTCACATGTGACAAAAAAATTATAAAAAATAAAAATCAATAAAAATTATTAAACTTTAATAAAAAATATTTAAAATTTACTAAAAATTATAAAATTGTAAAATTTTATAAAAATCATAAAAAAATATAAAATACATCAAAAAGACCCTTTAACCATTAACTTTAACCGTTGAAGGTTAAAGTTAACAATCTCTATATTTTTTTTAGTTAAAGTCATCACGTGTCGCAACACAACATGACAAGTGGTGAAAAATGATAAAAAATAAAAAGCAATAAAAGTTATAAAATGCATCTTTTGATATGATAATTTTTATAATTCTTTGACGAATTTTATAATTCTTTACATTTTTTATCATTTTCTTACAACTTTATAAAATTTTATATATATATTTCTATATTCCTATATATTTTATAGTTTTTTTTACGATTTTTATAAAATTTTACAATTTTTATAATCTTTTTCTAATTTTTAATAAAAATTAAATATTTCTTATATTTTTTATTAAAATTTATTAATTTTTATTTTTTATCCTTTTTTTTTTCCATAAACATGAATCTTCAAGTATAAATGAATCCATAGGTTTCCTCATTTCTTATTTGGTCCTCCATAATATGGGTTACTTTAGGTGTTTCACCACAGAATATATTCGAAGCTGACATCCAAAACATTACCTCCTACTTACAACGTATGTAATATATATCATATAAATTAATAAATGAATTAGCTAAATTTTAACACGTTGATCAGTAATAATGCAGGATTAAAATCGAGAAGAAATTATATGAATGTATAATTTCATGTTATCTTTATCTCTTTTTAACTGGAGGATGATAAATTAGAATTTTTTTTCTAGATTTTCAGTTTTTTTCTCTTAAAAAAATTTAAATTTAACTAAAAATATTAAAAATTAAGAGTAAAAATCTAATTTATCATTCTCTCGTTAAAAATAGATAAGAATGAGTGAAATTATGTTTTCATACAATCAGCAATCATTTTTCTATTTTCAGATTGCGGTGTATTTTACATATAGTAATAATAAGTACTCATAAACTACACATGTAGAAGAAATATACTTCTGGATGGATGAAAACCCAAATGATTACGCATCACTAGAAGTATAAATCCCTGTTTTACATATATAATAGATAATATATAATCAATCAGTAGCTAAAAACTAGTAGATTATATAATTACTGAAAGCACTAGTTGAAACTCAGCCATGACAGAGACTCAGTTCTCCATCAATCTTAAAACGTTCTTTGACATTGGAAATAAAGATGGAAGCCATGGAATCCACGTTTTCGTCTCCATGGCCCCAAGTTTCATTTGCGTAGCCGTTGTGGTCGTAAAAGCTAGGCGACCTAAAGTAAGGCACCGCCTTGTGTTGTTGGTAACCAGTTGGTTGCTTGGACGTTACCATTGGAATCACCGTGGACGAATAGTTTGCCATGTTCTGGGCGGTGTTCATCGACGGCGAAACCTTTCGGCTTCCTCCGCTACCATGCTTGGCGACGGGTCGAGAGAAAGACTTGGGTAGCAGCTTGCTTTTGAAGAACCCTTTATTCTTTTGAGTGGTGTCCATTGAAAGGGTTGTTTTTATCAAAGGAAAGTAGTAAAGGTGAGGAAAAAAAGATTGTTTTTGTTTTGGGTTTGGGTTGTTGCTAATGATGGATGGGGAAATTCTAGTATATATATAATGTTAAGAAGGATTATGGTGTGCCTTCTAATGAAGCATCCTAACGGGACTTTAGAATTTATGCGGAATAAAACCTAAAGAAAGAGCTAAAGTGGCTTTTGCTTTTCGGACCAACATAGAATCCTCGAGGCCTTTCGGTTCGTACCCTCCCAATTTCTTTTAAACAAATATTATTATTGGAAATTACGGATTTGAGTAGATTTTTTTTAACTAAAACGAACTCAGCAATTAATGTTCCGTATTCTATATGTTCATTAAGAGAAATAATAATTACGAATTTTAAAACTGTTTTATACCTAAAAACGAGTGATGATGAAACCATTTATCATTAACATAGGTTGAATTGAATATAATTTTTTTATTAAATGACATTGATACTTTCTCTATATATTAATATATTTTTACTCACCTAACTCCGAGTAATAGTCACTGTTGTAATAATCCCAGACAAAGTAGGAAGTGGAAGATATGGATAATATTCGAGGCTACCATGGGTTTATATATATATATATATATATATATATATTTATTTATTTGTTGGTTTTATGATTTAAAATTAATTATATTAGATGGAAAGTGAATATAAATAAATTCCTCCTAATAATAATTATTTTAAAATTTAAACTTAATTTCAAGAAAATTCTACTTAATTTTTTAAGGGTAAATGATTAAAATAGTTAGTTTTCTTTATCTTAAGTTATATTTTAGTCACTTATGGTATTACGATGTAACATTTTAGTCACTGAATTGTTAATTGTTGTTAACGGTATAACAGTAAGCTGATGTGGCATGTTAAATCATCATTTCAAACAAAAATTTTAGGTTAATTTATATAGTCAGTCTCTATATTTTTTCATTTTGAGCAATTTTTTTTTATGTTCTTTTAACTTTCATTTTTTCTTTATTTTCCATTCTCTTCTGCTTCTCCTTCTATTTTCCTCCCTTCTCCATTTATTTTAATGTATAGTTTTTTTATATTTTTCATTTATTAAAACTAGTCCCTGTACTTTTATTTTTTTGAACAATTTAATTTTTTTCAAGTGAGGCAAGCTTGTATACTAGCTTTAACAAATGAAAAACATAGAAGAACTATGTTAAAAGAAATAAATAAGGAAAGAAAACAAAAGGAGAAAAAGAAGAGAATGGAAAATTAAAAAAATAAAGATAAAAGAATATAAAAAAATTGCTCAAAATGAAAAAATATAGAGACCAATTTTAGAATTTAACTTCAAATTTCCATTTGAAATGATGATTTAACATGCCACGTCAGCTTACCGTTACACCGTTGATGGCAATTAATAGCTCAGTGACTAAAATATTACAACACGATAACGTAAATAACTAAAACGTAACATTTCAAACATAAATAATTAAAATATAACACGAGGCAAATAAAAATAAGTATTTTGATAATTTACACTTCTTTTTTAACTAATTAAATATTAGATTGAAGCGTGTTTAAAGATATGGTCAGCTATGAACTAGGCCTGGACTGCCATATGTTATATGCTTAATGATTTTATTCTTTATAGCTCTTCTTTTCTTTCCTTGAGAATTTAATTATCTTATGCTCTTTCTAAAGCAAAGCATTCATCTTCAAAGAAAATTCCGTTTAACTTCACAGAAATTCCTAAGCCTAATTTGAATGTTAACCCCCTTTTTTTTTTTTAAAGGATAATTTTCATTTTCATCGAAAATCAGTTTGAACATACCATATCTTTGTCAAGCTCGGTGGAATGGTGTTCTAACATCAGAATTTCTTTTCTTCATTTTCTTAAATAGTAAGAGATGTTTTAGCCTCTCGAAATTGATTTAGTTGGTATCGTTATTATTGTAGCAATTAAAAAAGTATGGGTTCAAACATGTTTAAGTGCGCTTTTTTTTTCTAATTTAAGGGTTGAAAAAGGATTATGATTAGAAGTATCATCTAAAATTAGGACCAAATAAAAAAAATCAAAAATCGATTAAAACTACGGTATTTAGTTTGAATTTTTATTGTGTTCAATTTGGTTCCGGTTTAAATATTTCTCAAATGAATTTAATTAAATTTGATTTTCAAATTATAAATAAAAAAAAGAAGGATATTCTATGCCTAAGAATATTGGCCGAAATATGGACTTAAAAATTTGTCTAAGTGCTCTCATATTTGCACATGATTAACCCAAGTCTATTTTAAGCCTATCCATATTATTTTTTAAAAAAAATAAAGAATATATTTATATTATTTTAATTTAATATATTTTAATTTATTAATATTTTATATATAATTATCTTAACAATTTTTTCTTTTTATCTATTTTTTTTAATATTTGCATTATAGTAGTATTATAAATTACTATAGATTTACTTTTTATGTCTACATAATATATAAAAATAACATAATATAAAATGTTACAAACTTCAAAAAAAATGATCAAGCCTAGATCATATTTTAAATAAGCTTAACATTTTTATCCAAACCCTCCCGAATTTCGAGTTAGCCTTCAAGTCTAAGCGAATAATTCGACCCATAAATAGGTCTAGTTTCATGACAAGTGCATGAAAAATGCAGAGCTTTTAAGTTTTTCTGAATCAAACTAAAAGTTTCGAGAATAATTCTTTTGAGTGATGCACATGTATATTTGGGGACTATAATTTTAAGGAATGGAGAATGATAATTCCTTCTATTGTTGCACATACAATCTCGCTAGTGGATCAAAAGTTCTATAAAGTTGATGATACCATCCTACTAGCTGGTTTCCCTTGGGGCCCTATCTTCCCGACGAAGATTCTCATTTTCTAACATTTGGAGATCCTCTCCATAGGAAAAAGATGTGTTTATGCACATCTATGGGCCCTTTCTACACCAAAATTTTAAAACTTTTAGAATGCCCACTGAGGTCCTCTTCCTCATGCCTTTCTCTGTTGGGAGTATGGTGTCCTTTCTACAAATTCTTCAAGTTATCCCTTCCCCACGGCTTCCTTGATGGCGTCATTTAAGCAAAGGCAATTAGTAGCATGGCCTATTCGTTATGCTATAAGCATTCTTCTGTAGATTTTTTCTTCCAAGGGTCAAATCGCATGGGTGGTAGAGCTCCCAATATTCCTCTATGCCCACTAAAACTTTCTCCTTGTGAGGTATTTACAGGGGTATAGTGGCGAAAAGAAGTGGGCAGTACTCCTTTTAAGTGTTTCGGTTGATGATAGTTGCAAGGCGCTCCACCATAACTTCAACTGTCTCCATGTGCAAAGTGGTTTGAATTTTCTTCTAAGTAGGTGTTGCATTGTTGTATCAAGGGAACCCAATCGATTTTTTCATATCTTTTGAAAGTTTACCATATTATACATACAAATAATTATATTCATTTAATATAAGAATAAATCGATATATTTATTTATTTGAATGTATATAATTGAATCTAAATTAAAATTTTATATATACATTTGAACCACACAATTAAAATTTCATTTGTATAATTACACAAAATTGAACATAATAATTTATAAATAAACATTTTGTCTCTCCACCTATAATTGATCACCTATTAAATATTTTTTTTATAAAAATATTTTTAATTGAAGTTTTTTCTTTCATCCACATTATAAGCATGGTATAATTTACATATATATATATATATATATAAAAGGGTAAAATAAAGATTATACAAGGGAATTTGAGATTAACTAGAAACTTGAACATGAGACTATTATCACTTATGAATGTGATGACTAGCCAAGACTTGCCTTATGTTGTATTAAATAAGATAATTTGCGTGTTCATATTATATTAAACCAATTGGATGGCAAGGGAAATAAAAAAAAGTGGAATATTATTTTATAAGTTTTTAAAAACAAAAATAAACTCTTACCTGTTGAGTCAAATAATAAGAAATTTAATATATCTTAAATTAGGTATTGAGTTTGAATCTTATCAATAAAAAAGAAACAATGTTAGAAGAGCTTTGTCTTGTTCTCAGAGTTTAATCTAGTTCAAAGGTTAATATGATGTAACATTGTTCATCTCTTTGAAAGAATTTACTATCATGTCTTCATATGCTTTCTGCCCTGTACTGCTTATTTTTGGTGGTGGTGTACAAGGATTCTCTTGTTTCTTTGTTTATTTTGGATTAGATAAAAAAATGATTCATTGAAAAAAGGAGGTGTTTTTGCTGTAGATAAAACTGATATAAAACGAAGGAAAGTGCATAGGTTGGAGAGGCAAAAAAGGAAGAAAAAAACACGAAACACGCCGTTGCCGGGGATCGAACCCGGGTCACCCGCGTGACAGGCGGGAATACTCACCACTATACTACAACGACTTCGATGTTATAATTCCAAAATTATATTATTTGTTATAAATTACTTTAGAAGCTCAGAAAATATAAATCAGAGGATAGATCGCCATTGCCGGGGATCGAACCCAGGTCGCCCGCGTGACAGGCGGGAATACTCACCGCTATACTACAACGACTTTGATTTTATAATTCCGAAATTATGCTATTTGTTATAAATTACTTTAGAAGCTCAGAAAATATAAATCAGAGGATGGATCGCCGTTGCCGGGGATCGAACTCGGGTCGCCCGCGTGACAGGCGGGAATACTCACCACTATACTACAACGACTTGGTTGTCCAAACCTTAAAATAAGCTAATTTAGATGTCAAAAGTTCAAATCGTGATTAATATCATACATTTGACAATGGACATATATAAGTAACTTCTGAATTTATTAGGGTGGAAGATGAATTGAGTTTGAATGAATCTATAGGTTTAGGGTATCTATTTGTTTTTAAATTTTATCGGGTTTATGTTCCTTAATAATTTTAAAATTGTGTTTGTATTTATTTATTTATTTAAAAGTATGTACATTTGTGTTAGTTAATTTAAATTAAATGAATATGTTCACGAATAATATTTATAAATCATAAACAAAAATAAATTTAAGGTTAGTATTTGGTACACTGACCATGAACTTTTTTTTATTTCATAGACAACCTTAAAAAATTGATAAGTGTCTCTTTTTTTTTTAGGTATTTATTTTTTAAAATATTTTATTATATTATTGTAAGACATTTGTCAATTTTTTAACCCTGATTGTAGGGTTTAAAAACTTCACTGATAATATATCAAATAATTTCTCATTTATTAATATATAATAATCAAACATTAAACAAGTCTTAAATGATAGTTAAATAATTTATTAAACGCATTCTAAAATAAATTTGTTTATAAACATAAATAAACTAAATAATTTTTGTTCATGTTGACTTCATTTAATAAATCAACCTTAAAAATCATCTTTTTTAAAAAGTAATAAATATCATTAAAATGGCATTTTTATCTTTTATTATTTTATATGAAATTTTTAAATAAAAAAATTAAAAAATCATTACTTAAAAAAATAAAACAAATAATTTATACACGAGCACTTTACCATTTCACTTATGATTTAATTTTTAATAATTTTTTTTTATGCAAAATTTTCTTTGTTCACATTATAAGTGTCATATAATGTAATTATATATAAAAGGGTAAAATAGAAATTATACAAGGGAAGTTAGTGTTAACTAAAATTTTAAACATAAGTCGGTTATTACTTTAATACTACTTTATGCGTATTAAATAAGATAATTTATGTACTCATATTATATTAGATAAATTGAATAGTCGATTAAATCTTAGTTCGATTGGTATGGATGTTGATGTCAATATAGGAGGACGTAAGCTTGAATTAAATAATAAAAATTTGATATCTCCCATTAAATTTAAATTTTACGAATAAAAAAGAAACAATGTTAAAAAAGCTTTGACTTCTATTAAAAGTCTAAATGGATTCTATTGTAAATCAGAGTTCAATACAAGTACCGGATGTGAATGGAAAGCGACATTGTTCATCGCTTTGTATGCTGATTTGGGGTTTTTGAAAGAATGTGTTTTCAGTATGCTTTCTGCTAATCTGCCATATCCTGTTTTGTGGTGGTGGTGTTGTACAAGGATTCTCTTGTTTCTTTGCATAAAATGGCGAGAAAGGAAAATTAAAAAATGTATAAAACAAGCTCGCCGTTGCCGGGGATCGAACCCGGGTCACCCGCGTGACAGGCGGGAATACTTACCACTATACTACAACGACTTTTATGTTAGGGCTCCAAAATTTTATTATTTGACATTAACATAAGATCATAAGGCTCCGACCAGAAATAGTCAGTAAATGAATCAATTTTTGAGTAAATGAATCTCTATTCATATTTGTTTGTTTATTTTAAATTTGTTCGTATTCAATTTATGTTTGTTAATAATTTTCAAATCTATTGATTTAAGTTAAACAAACATGTTCACAAATAATATTTATGAAAAATAAGCAAAAAATAATAAATAAACATATATCTTAATTTTCAAATATAAATATAAATAATATAAGCACACAAACAATAAAAAAATATTAATAAAATAAACAAATCTCAAAGTGAACATAAACAAGTTTGTTCATGAACATAAATGAATTAAACAATCTTTCTTCATGTTCAATTCGTTCAATAAACGAACCTTAAAATTTTATTCATGAAAAACTCAACTGTTCACGTAAGAAAATAAATCTTAACCAAAAGAATTCATTCCTCCCAACTAAAATGCAGTAATAATGATAATAACAAACAAAAGCCATCCTATAGATCAAACTGATATCAACATTACAATGGATGCATTAGATCAGAGGTCTCACAAATGGAAAAGAAAGGTTGATTTAATGCGGATTACGACTGTATAAGTTTACAGCTTGACCTAAATGATAGTATATCAAAATTGTTTAAATAATTTTTTTATATGAATGAAGAGTCTATACTAAAAACAAACTACTAAAGTTGGGATGAATTATAAATACCATGTTACAACCAGCAGCAGCAGCCATGCTTGACTTCTTTAAAATTATACAAGCATTACTTAACCTTCAAGCTTCTAATATGGTGTGGAAAGACTACAGATTCCCGTTGGCGGTTGTATCAATGAAAATTGCATTGTTGCAAGAGAGGGTGAGAGTAATCAACGTATTTCTCCCACAGTGGCTTGTATTTCTCTATCCCGATTTTCAACCACGGCTTTGAATTCCCATTGAAGTGTAGAACAGCTCCTTTCTCTATTAACTGGGGATCAACATTTGTATAGCCTAGCCCCAGTACGTGCCATGAGGGATCCAATGCCTCTGTTAATCCATAGAATGTCAGCAGTCCAGGTGGCAGTGTCCCAAGTTTCCACAATGTCCGGTCCACATTCCGTTCTTGCCAATAGTGATAGATGCCAGTCACGTTCCTCTTCCTCCACGCGACTAAATCGAAAACATTCATCCCAAATGCCCACCCACATGCATCAGGGTCAAAATGTGATCTTATAAGAGGGTGAGAGTAATTTAGGTACTTGTGATATCGGTGAAATGTCTCCATGCATGTCTCAACCGCTCCATTAACATTTCCATTCAAATCAATGGAGAATAGACCAGACAGATCCTTCTGAACCACGATGTCATCATCAAGAAATACCACCTTCGTTAGTGCAGGATAAACTTCAGGGATATAAAACCTCAAATGATTAAGCATCGACAGGTACTTGGGATTTCTGAACTTGATTGGGGTCCGGCCATCATCATTATGGCCAGAAAAATAGTAACTCTGAGTCTCGGAATCTTGCAGCTGCTTAAGAACCGGAACATAAGAAGCATTCAACCACTTGAAGTCCTCAAATTTCTGAACCTCAACAGTCACTCCCCGAAAACTGTTCACGGTGAACCAGGCCTTCATCGCAGCATAGTTTATTTCATCAGTTACAAGATGAAAGACAATCTTATCTGGATTTTTGGAATTTAAAGCTGTCGAGTTAACCACGACGGAACTTGCAAGGATGTTATCAGTGAAGATACAGAAATGATACATACTGTTGTCTTTAAGTTTTGCATCCATTTGCTTTCTTTCCCTGTGTTTCTTCTGTAAATTAGGGTTTCCAAACCATTCAGTTGTCAACCTAACACCAAGACAATATAGACTTTTGGGGACTTCTTCGGCAGCTATTTGTCCATACTTTGAACTTTTCTCATTCGCTGAACTCATCTGTTCTTCAAGAGTTTGGATTTTAGCTCTCAATCTCATGAGCATTGTAGCACTGTCATAATGGAGCTGCTGAGCTTGGTAGAGCAAAAGTGCCATATCACGAATTGCGGTCTCTGATTCTCCAACTGTCAATGGAGTTCGCCTAGTTGCAGCATTTGACAGAAGAGCCTGTGAGTTACGGATTTGAGCACTTAGTTCCCAAGCAAATTGGAGATTGTTGCTTTCTTTTGCTATCACAACAAACGCCTTTGCAAGAGAAATTTGATCAGTAAGTTGTCTGGTGACAGAGTTGGAGCTCAACATTTCATCAGTGACGGTTACGCCTTCCATAATTCTGTCACGCCGATAAGGTTTCTGCAAATATGCAACAGAAACACATAATTTGATAATTTAACATAGATAAAAGTTTTACTCATAATAAGCCATATAACTATGAATGGAAGTAGTAGTGCCACTAGAGAACAGAAGCATCCTAACAATCTTATCTAGTCTTAAGATTTGAGACAATAAATGTCCGTTCAGAATGTTAGACAAAGTACTCCAACCATTCCGTGGTTTAAAAACCATTTTCTTAACTTCTTCTGGTAAGTTTTAAGTATCAACACATGTGCAGAAAAGAAAAGAACAGATACCATTAAACAAGTAGAGCTTATATTACTAGGTGGCAACAAGAAGAAGAAGAGAGAGAACAAACAAATGATTTTGATGTTTTCCACTAAAAAATCAAAGGAATTACCAAATGCAATGCAAAGCTGAGATCTCTTGAAACATCAGTTTACAACAGTAGACAAAGATGCAAGAGCACCTTGGAAACTAGGTGCTTATGGTATAATCCATCTATGATTCAGAATTTGTCAGCTGAAATTGAGTTTAACAATAGCAGATAAACGAAACATGGTTTATATAGGACCATCACTTGGAAGGGAGTTGGCAAGAGCATAAATATTATTATAAATAAAAAATTTTAGCATCATTATGCAACTTGGCATATCCAGCATTAAACTATCTCACCTAGAATGGCCTATCCTCAAAAACATTGTCATTGCATGATAAGCGGTAACACTTACTTTTCTACGGGATCAAAACTACCTTTAAATTGTTGCTTTAAATCAACATGGATTCCAGAGTTCTACTTCCATAAAAAACCATACTTCTTGAAAGTAAGTACATTCCAAGGCTCATGAGCATTTCCTCTCTACTTCTATATCCCGATGGCCTATACCACAAAGCAAACGGTACCATGGCAGAAAGCACAGCATTGCTTTTGGTTATCCAACTTTTCTCTAGCTCTATTTAAAGATCAATTCATTCCCCTAAAAGCAACGGTGTACAGTTCTTAAACACCTCTTACTATCCTATGGCTTCAAAAGATACATAAAGCCATTAATGTTCAAGGGGGCTAAAGAATAATACTTTTTTGCTACAGAAGTACGATCTTAATATGCTGACTTAGCTGCTATAGAAATGATTTATTACATATGATTAACATGTATGAAACAAGCCATACATCACCGCAGAGATGAGGTGATAAAAATCTCCAAGCTATTGTTGAAAAGAAAATGATATCTGACCATTATATGACTCCCTTTGTTTAAAACACTCATTCACTGCTCAAGGCATATTTCCAAGAACAAATTAGCATATATCACCACATCATAAGATCAACCCTACAATACATATCAACTTCTTTTGAGTCCGAAGTTGTCTTCCGACTTCCTTACAGACTCGATTACTCAGCCCTTACAGAGGGACCAAAGTTGCAGCAAACTTTCTTCGGTTCAGGTTTGCACTTCCTAGAGTTTGTCTTAAACAGTTCAAAATGATCTGTTATAGCAAATAAATGACAATTGGCATGCCAAACAAACCCTTTTTTTTTTCCTTTTTGGCTAGAACTAACAACAGCATAATCAAAACCATTTTAGATATCAAAGAAAATGACATTTTAGCTAAACAAAATCCCAAACAAAGAACAAACTAATAACACAACTCTTTCAGACAAAAAATGTCCCAACAAAACAGTTAGAACTATACATCAAACAGTTAGTATATAAATCTCTGAAAGTTGAGACATACCCCAGATCTTACGAGCAAATAACAAAAACAGATCAAGCAAATTCATTTCCTAAATTCACCTCAATCAATTAATTTAGCCATAACCCAAAGTAGAAATTTGTTCAAATATGTCCAGAAATTACAAGAAAAAGAAAAACAGATGAGAAATTTTCGATCTTGATAAGTAGTGAAAAAAATGAAAGAAAGAAAAAGGAAGGGTAGATTTACCCTAGAAATAGTGGGTTTTGATTCAATCTGACCCTCTCTGCTTAAAACCACGATGAGAACCAAAACCAAAATCCCGCACACTGTCCACCACACCACATTGGGAAATCTCTTCCTCACTGGTCTCCTAAAATCTAGTCCTCTCCGCCTCATCTTTCAAAACCTCCACAGCACCCGTATGGTTCTCCTGGGACAATTAACACTAGTTCCCCTACAAATTAGCTTTAGATCTAACTAAGGTTAAGGGATCGTATTAACTAAAAGAAATTAACAAATAAAAATAGGAAATGAAAGGGAAAGGGGAAGAGCTGTGGGTTTTTCCTTTTACGTGGATTTAAGTGAAGCGAAGAGTTCCCTTTTTGTTGTTGTTGGGCAGTGAAGGATGGGATCGTATTTAGCAATTGGTGGTGGTGGTGTTGATGTTAAAAGACTCTGTTTTTTTGTGTTGTGTCGTGTAATAAAGTGAATGCCATTGCTAAATTTGGGCATTAGTGCTCTCTCTATCTGATTTATTTGATTGTTTTACATACATTTCTTAAGAGTGTTTATATTTCACTAAAATTGGTAGAGTTGCACTAAATGCATATAAAAGGATGATTAGTTCTATGGTTATTAATTAACAAACTATGGATTTTTTTAACAAAAAGTAGAAATAAAAGTTTTAAAAAATATATAGTTATATGTTTTTTTTTTTTAAAATGAATAGTGATAAGTAGTTATTATCGCATTTAGTAATTATAAAAAAATTTATTTATAATGAAAAATGGTTCTCTTGATACGTTGAGAATCATACGAGGTATTTAGTCAAAAGTGAAAAGGAAATTGGTAAATAAAATAATTATCTTGTACTTTTTATTATCTTCAAAAAGATATTTAAAGAGGGCATTCATAGGTTATATGTCTTCCCATGAAAAAGATGAATTTGACTGAGAGAAAAGATGAAGTTGATAGTTAAGATAATTATTTTGTTCTCTTGATTGTCTTCGTAATGATATTTAAAATGAATTCATTCGCCATATATCTTTCTGTAAAAGAGATAAAGTTAGCCGAGAGAAGTAAAGAAATTGATAATTAGGATGATTGTTTTGTTATCTATGCTCATAAGATGATGAAATAAAAGAACTTAAAAAAATGGTGTTATTCAAAAACATAAAGTACGTGGGTGGCTTCCAAAATCCTATTGCAATAAAACTAGTGGTCAGGCAATGTTGAATTAGGGAACAAGCCAAGGCCCATCCCTCAATAATGCTTTGCAATCATTCAATTCTTTCATGTTTATCAACAGTTTATTATCACCTATATGGATAATTATTATTCAATTATCAGTATAAAAAGAAAAATACAAGCAAATTTAAAAACAGCATTAAAATTTTCTCTTTACTGTTTGAGTCTTAACTCGATTGGCATAGACAATATTACTAATACAAAAAAACGTAAGTTTAAGTTTACAAAAATACATTATCCTCCTATTTTTTGGATTCCTCTCTGAAAATTTATTTTGATGCAATATTTTAACAAAAAAAAATGGAAATAATAGTATAGAATCAAACCCCTTTAAGAACTCTACAACTCCCCAAATAGGCCCTAAGCAATTGCTTTTGTCCTTTGAAAACCAACCCCATTAAAGATCTCCTAGAATGGTCTCTAAAAACCTCCTACATTGAACCGAGTATGTATGTATGCAGCATTACTAATAACAGGGATGTGAGCATACTTGCCACCAAGAGCACACCTAACACATTCCAACAACACGAAGATGTAGCCGATTCCAATGCCGGCCCAAAAGTGCATCATGAAATTGCCGTTGAAGTGTGTGAGCGGGAGAAATTTGCCCGTATACCATATTAACTTGAAAGCGGTTTCCAGTAACATGCCCATCATGAGATGGAACCTAATGTAGCAAGACAAATCTTTGTTCTTCACAATTCTAGCATATCCAAAGTAGCAATATATCCTTGAGAACCATGGAGGTAATCTGTTTATGGCTCCCGGGACCAAATAAATCAAGTTTTCGAACATTTCGTAATGTTCTAGGAAGGGATGAAGAAAATATCCGGCACCGGAAATCTGCAAAGCTATTAGATATGGAACACATGCTAAAGTCCTCAGCCACCATTCAGGCTTCTCGGTTTTTACAAGGTAGCGAATTTTGGATATGTCATCCTTATATGCTCTTGGTAAAGAGGGAGATCTCGACCGTAGAGGTAAAACATTCGTTTTACGCCACAAGTCATCGTCATCTTCGCCTAAAAATGGTGATGATAAGGCCGAAAGTGCCTTACACCGTGCACCTGCGAACGGATTATGAACTATCAAAATATACATAATTTAGACTATAAATCTCATATATTCTAAGGCAATACAAAATAGAGTACCTGTAGAAGACAAGAAACCCTGTGAACCACTATTGCTTGACAACATAGGATTTGCCTGCAAACTTGGGCTTAATGCAACAACCGAGGACTTATATATCGGGTCGTGTCGTTCTAAAGTAGAAACTTTACGCCTGGTGAGTACAAACATGTTATCAAGCAGGACCAGAAGCATACAAGAAACAAGCATGTATGAATGTCCTGACCAATTAAATAACCAAAGGGTTTCCAACAAATTTAGCAGTAAATTCCCATTAACAAGAATATAGCAAACTAAAAGTTTCACATTTAACTATGGAACATATTCATTCAAATGCCTAAATCACAAAAATGAAGAGATAAAAAGAGCCAAGAAGAAACAAAAGACAGAACCTAAGATGGACGAAAACCCTAAAAAGTCTAAACCCGGACCAAACAAATACACCATATTGTCTAAAATCACCAAAATTTTTTATCAACTTAAAATTCAGAAACTTCACAGAATCACAGCCCAATAATTAAAAAAAAAAGACCCAGTAAATTAAATTTGATTGAAGATGAAAAAGAGTTTACCGACGAGGGGGGACAGGGGCGAGTTTGGGGTAGCTTGGGGCAGAGAAAGTAGCTGTTGGAGGAGCCATTTTTTGGACTTGATGCAAAGGAAAAAATGAGAAGTTACTTTGCACGCAAGAAACTTATGATATTTATAGTTAGGGCCTTGTAGTTGCCCAAGTTTCAGAGCCCTGTCGTTGCTGCTGAGTGAGAAAAAGATGACCGTTTTCTGTTTGTTCTAGAATCTGTATCTGTTATTGACTTTCCTTTTTACATTAGTCTGTTTTTAAATTTATTTGTTAAATATAAATACATCTCATCAATATTTTTAGGGATTGGTAAAGTTCTTTTCCGTTCTCTCCTTCCGGAGAACAATTCTTGAGTATTTATAAAGTATGGTTTTTTAATCTCTCGATAATTAGATGTTATGCATACGACATGTTTACTTTTTTAGGTTGAATATTTAATTAATTTTTAAAAATAAAAAAATAATTAAAAATTATAAAATTATAAAAAAATATGTTTTAATTTTTTAAAAATTAATTAAATATTAACATGATGGCAATTTATGTGTATGTCATATCAATAAAGTTAGCAAACATTAACTTTTCCATCAATTTTAAGATTATTTGACAAAAAACATAAGTTTAATGACTAAAAAAGACAAAAAAATAAATAAATAACTAAAATGACTTTTTTTTTTTTTTTGTAAAGTTAGAGGGCCAAAAAAATCATCATGCCAATTTAAACATACTTTGATTGAAATAGTGATACAGATGAGTGCAGAATAGGATTGTAAATTTATCATAGATTTGACATAGGATTCTAGATGATAAAAAAAATTAGATTTTGACACAACCTGAAACGTAAATAAATTCAAGTCAAAACCAAGAATTTACAAAATAAAGGAAGCAACTAAAATAGATAATTAAATAAATCAAATAATCGAATAGTTAAACAAGAACAAAATAGTAAGAAAATAAATATGATAGATAGAAAATATGAATGTAACATGTAGAAGCCCTAAAGGGTCTTGGAAACAAAAAAAATTCACAACCCTCTTCATAAAGCTCTAATTTCTCCTATCAAATAATAAATATTCCTTTTTAAGTGGTCTGTGAGTTGCTGCTCAATCGATTAGTTATGAAATACCATTAACTCTATGTTTTTTATCAATATCTCTACGTGCCATTCGTTGAAATAGAAACTTTTATTTTACCTATTCCTTTCGTTCTAGAAAATAAGTTGAGTTGATAAACTAAATTAGATAGTTATATATGAATGAAAGAAAGCAGCTTATAAATTTGCAGTAAATTAAACAAAAAAATAAAATCTCATTTCATATGTACAAGAGTTAAGTGGAAGAAAACGTAAGCGGAAGAAGTCTTTACCCCAAAACGGGTTGTGTAACAACCCGTTTTTAGTCAAATAGGAATAGTGATTTCGAAACCACAAATCCAAGGCCAAAATATTTATTTTATTATTAAATTAAGGTCTACAGCATGATAATATGATTGTGTGAAAGTTTCATTCATAAATTTTATTGTTTAAGTGGTCAATTTGATAAAAATGACTAAATCGCGTAAAGTGAAAAACTTGTGTTATATTAGCTAAAAGTGTCTAATAGCTATGGAACTTTAAAGTGGAAGTCCTTATGTTGTAATTAGACCATTAATAGTATGAGTGGACAAAGGTGGTCATCTTTTTAATGGTTTTAAAGATTAATGAATAAGGTTAAATATGTAATTTGGTTAATTAAGGTAAAATAAATAAAATCAAAACCATATTTTATTAGTTATCATCTTCTCTAGTCGAAAATTAGAAGGGAGAACACCATTTTATGGCTTTAAGCATTTAGCACCTTCATTAGCTCAATTGTAAGTCCGTTTTTGTCTCATTTTTAATGTTTTCTATGTTTTTGAGATCGTTGCAGCTAGGTCTAGCTAACACAGGGACTATTTTGCAAAACTGTTAAATATTTAGGATGTTTCCATTGATAAATATATGAGTATTTTGAAGTTTAATGATAGATTATAAATGTTTGATGATAGTTATACAAGTTTTGTTAAGTGATTTTTAGTAAAAATGCAAATTAGAGATTAAATTGTGAAATGTGGAAACTTTATGGTCAAAATGTGAAATAAATGAAAAATATGGGCTGATATGTGTACTAAGAAAATTCGGCTAGCATGGATTGGTATTAAATTGTATGAATTTGTGATTTTATGAAATAAAGACTAAAATTTAAGTGTTTTGGATTGGTATTAAATTCATGTGTATGTGCTTTAATGAGTGTTTTGGATTAAATTGAATAGAAAGATTATTAAACTCTTACTCAAATTTGATTACATATAGATCAAGAAAAGAGAAATTCGGATCTAGATCGGGGGAAAAACAAAGTACTCGACTAATCGACTTATTTCATCATTTTTATGAATCGAGGTAAGTTCGTATGTAATAAGTTTTGATATAAACATATTTTAAATGCTTTGATATTGCATAAACTGTGAATATAAGACTACGGACATGTTCGATGATGATTCGACAAACATGAAAATCTCGGTTGAACCTTAGGAATATATTAGGATACGAATGACATGTCATTAGGGGTTATTGTGATATTGTGATTCGGGTGTTGGTCCTGTACGTCCTACTGGTGGCTGAGTATACCGATACGTGTTACGTTTACTTGACAGCTTGTGTGAGCAGCATCGTGTAGCTACGTCTTGACTGACAGCTTGTGTGAGCAGGCCCGTTGATAGCTCTAGTGTGAACAGTATATGTGTGATATGAGATTGAGATAGCTTCGTCTAAATATGTGGCACTTAGGGTGCGAGTTTCCCGAGTATCTGATAGTATTCCGAATGGTTCAACGGGTAAATGAAAGATGTGGTTGTGTATGAGATTGATACAAGATGGTACAGGTATGTACATGAACTGTATAAGCTTTAAATAGAAGAAATTTACGAAGGACACGTATAATCTTATGATTGACTATAAGAAAGGTTTGTTAGTTAATATGTGTTACATGTTGATATATTAAATTTGTTGAATTATATATTTATAATCAAATTGAGTTTATTTCATACGAGCTTGATAAGCTATAAAGCTACTCTGTTTATTTTACTGTATTTTATAGTGATTTCAAAGCTAACTCGGATTCGAGGATCGTTAGAAACTTCGTCACACTATCCTACTATCACTTTGGTACTTTGAGATTATGTTTTGGTTATATGGCATGTATAGGATTTATCGTTATTTTGGTTATGAGTTGATAAGGATTTTGGTCATTTGAAATGACTGGTAAATGTTAAATATTTTGATTTGTATATAACCGTGAGAATTGGCTTATTTTGGTTGATATGGTTATGTATATATTAATGTGCATATGGCTTGGCTATGTGATTAAAGATGAATATGTTATGCTTGTTGATATTTGGCAATTAAGGGTACTAAATGGTTGAGAATTTAATTTGGCATGTTGTGAGATTTAGATGATGCAAAATTTGAAAGTGTTCATATTGATGTTTGAAATTAAGAGATTTGATATGGAATTAAATGGTATATTATGTCATTGTTGTGTTTTGTATTGGTTGGCATTGAATGGTATGAATTGAGTTTGATTGGAGTTGTTTTAAATGGCTAGTTGTGCCATGTTTTGTGCCATTTGGATTGATGTAGGTGTGCACAAGTTTGGATGGCAAAATGGCTTGGTAAATAGCTTATTTTTGTCCACACGGGCATGTGTCTTAGCCGTGTGTGACACATAGTATTTTTATACAGCCGTGTGTCCCATGGTGTTGAATTAAAAATCAAGTTAGTATGTTCCATACGGCCTAGCCCACAAGCGTGTGATTGGCCATGTGGCCTAAGTCAGTATACCCTACAAGATTGGCACGGCCTGACACACGGGCGTGTGTGGCCATTTTTAGGGCACACGGGCTTGTGTGTTGGCCGTGTGACCCAAGTCAGAGAGTTACACGGAGTCAGAAACGGGCTAGGACACGACCATGTGATTCTATTTTGAATGTCCACACGGCTTGTGACACGAGCGTGTCTTTGGCCGTGTGAGACACACGATCGGGCCACACGGGCGTGTGTCCCCTGTTTTTGGAAAAATTTTCTTAGTGTTCTAAAAGTTTCTTAAGTTATCAGTTTAGTCCCAAATCACCCCGAATGCATGTTTTGAGCTTGTAGGCTTGTATTAGGGACGATATGAATGTTGTTGATTGATAATTGTATGAAATTGAAATTGTATGAGAAAATGTATGTATAATTGTATAATATATTTGATAATGCTCCATAACCCTATTTTGACTTTGAATATGGGTGAGGGGTGTTACATTTTTTGGTATCAGATTGCTAGTCGGGATTCTAAAGTTGAAAGAATTTGTGGTGCTAGTTGACAGAGCCTGTAAAGTTGAAGAGCTTGACAAAGAAAAGAGAAAAGCTGATTTTAAAGCTAGAGATTGGGGAAAGAGATTGATGAACAAACTATATCAATCATCGTCAAAGAAATTATGAGATTCATATAACCGTTCGGGAACTTTAGCGGGATATTCCAATAGAGATCGTAGGAAGCAACATTCGAGTTCTAAAGCCCAAGCTACGTCAATAGCGAGCGTTTGTAATGCTAGGTTCAATAGACCTGAATGTCAACAATGCGGAAGATGTCATCCTGGTGAATGTAGAATGAATGACTGGGCTTGTTTCAAATGTGGCTCGCAAGATCACTTTATCTGGGATTGTCCTGAGTTAAATGAGAAAGATAAATCTCAAAATGTAAGATCAATCAATACAACTGCTAAAGGGAGACCAAACTGAAACACTAGGGGTATGAGTGGTAATCGCGGTACTACGAGAGATTCTACAATGAGATCAACCGCTAGAGCACCTGTTAGAGCTTACGCTATTCGCGCTCGTAAAGATGCGTCGTCACCCGATGTTATCACTGGTACATTTTCTCTTTATGACACTATTGTAGTTGCATTGATTGATCCTAGATCGACTCATTCGTATATTTGTATGAATTTGGTGTTTAGTAAGAGTTTGCCTGTTGAGTCTATTGAGTTTGTGATTAAAGTATTGAACCTCTTAAGAAAGTACATTTTAGTTGATAAAGTTTGCAAGAACTGTCTTTTAATGATTCGGAGTTACTATTTTCTTGCTGATTTGATGCTACTACCTTTTGATGAATTCGATGTAATTCTGGGTATGAATTGGTTGACGCTACATGATGTCGTTGTCAATTGTAGATGAAAGACAATTAAATTGAAATGTCAGAACAATGAAATTCTTCGAATTGAATCAGATGAGTTGAGTGGATTGCCTGCTGTGATTTCATCGATGTTAGCTCAGAGATATGTAAGAAAAGGTTGTGATGCTTACTTAGCTTATGTTTTAGATACGAAAGTGTTTGAATCTAAGATTGAATTAGTGCCAGTTGTCTGTGAGTATCCGGATGTATTTCCCAAAGAATTATCGGGGTTATCACCGATTAGAGAGGTTAAATTTGCTATTGCATTAGTGTCGGGGACATCACCAATATCTATAGCTCCGTATAGAATGGTTACAATAGAGTTGAAAGAGTTGAAAGCTCAATTGTAAGAGTTACGAATAGAGGTTTTGCACAACCTAGTTTTTCGCCATGGGGTGCTCCAGTGTTGTTTGTAAAAAAGAAAGACGGATCAATGAGAATGTGTATTGACTATCGTCAGCTCAATAAGGTTACGATGAAGAACAAGTATCCGTTATTGAGAATCAATGATTTATTTGATCAGTTGAAAGGAGCAACAATGTTTTTGAAAATTGATCTGCGATCTGGTTACTATCAGTTACGAGTGAAAGATTCAGATGTGCCAAAAACTGCATTCAGAACAAGGTACGGACATTATGAATTTCTTCTTATGCCTTTTAGATTAACTAATGCTCCTGCCATTTTTATGGATTTGATGAATCAAATTTTTAGACCGTATTTAACAGATTTGCTGTGGTATTTATTGATGACATTCTGATCTATTCACGAGATGAGTCTGAGCATGCCGAGCATTTGAGGATTGTGCTACAAATCTTGAGCGATAAGAAACTGTATGCTTAATTTAGTAAATGCGAGTTTTGGTTCTGAGAGGTTGGATTTCTAGGACACATTGTTTCAACGGAGGGTATACGAGTTGATCCGAGCAAGATTTCTGCAGTTGTTGGCTGGAAACCACCTAGAAATATATCCGAAGTCATAAGCTTTCTGGGGTTAGTTGGTTTATTATCGACGTTTTTTCAAAGGATTTTCGATGATTGCTACATCGATGACTAGATTGCTACAAAAAGATGTGAAGTTCGAGTGGTCTGAAAAATGTCAGTAGAGTTTCGAATAATTGAAAGCATTGTTAATTGAGGCACCAGTGTTGGTTCAACCTGAGTCGAGTAAAGAGTTTGTGATTTTTAACGATGCGTCATTGAACAGTTTGGGTTGTGTTTTAATACAAGAAGGAAAAGTGATAGCTTATACCTCTAAACAGTTAAAGCCACATGAAAAGAATTATCCGACGCATGATTTAGAGTTGGCCACTATTGTATTTGCATTGAAAATTTGGCGACATTATTTATACGGTGAAAAATGTCATATCTTTACTAATCACAAGAGTTTGAAATATATAATGACTCAGAAAGATTTGAATTTGCGACAACGAAAATGGCTAGAGTTACTGAAAGACTATGAGTTAGTGATTGATTATCATCCGGGAAAAGCGAATGTAGTCGCGGATGCTCTGAGTAGAAAATCTTTATTTGCTTTGAGAGTTAAGAATACTCAGTTAACCTTATCTGATGATGGTTCGATTTTAGCAAAGTTGAAAGCTAAACCGATTTTTTCTTCAGCAAATTTGTAAAGCTTAGAAGTGTGATAATGAATTACAAGCCAAAAGAATGTAATGCGAGTCGACTAGTGATTCAGACTATCAGATCGGATCCGATGATTGCTTATTGTTCCGAGGTAGAGTTTGTATACTGAGAGATCCAGAGCTTATACAGAAAATTCTGAATAAAGCACACAGTGGATGTTTATCTGTTCACCCGGGAAGTACTAAAATGTACAATGATTTGAAATAATTGTACTGGTGGTCGGGTATGAAATGAAACATTTCAAAATTTGTATCGAGATGTTTAGTTTGTCAACAAGTAAAAGTTGAACATCAAGTGCCTTCGGGATTACTACAGCCTGTGATGATACCAGAATGGAAATGAGATAAAGTTATGATACCTTTCGCATTGGGTTTACCCTTGTATCCAAAGAAGAAAGATACTATTTGGGTTGTTGTTGATCGACTGACGAAATCTACACATTTCATTCTAGTACGTACAGATTATTCAATTGATAAATTGGTTGAATTGTACATTGTTGAGATAGTTAGATTGTATGGGGTGCTAGCTTCGATTATTTCAGATAGAGATCTAAGGTTTACATCGCGATTTTGGAAGAAATTGCAAGAAGCTCTGGGTACAAGGTTGAATTTTAGTACAACATTTCATCCACAAACAGATGGTCAGTCTGAAAGAGTAATTCAAATTCTCGAAGATATGTTTCGTTGTTGTGTTTTAGAATTTGAAGGCAACTGGGAGAAATATTTGCCATTTGTTAAATTTGAGTATAACAACAGTTTTCAATCGAGCATAAAGATGGCATCGTATGAAGCACTGTATGGCCGCAAATACCGAACTCCATTGTATTGGATCGAGCTGAGTGAGAAAAAGATTCACAGGGTTGATTTAATTTGAGAGACAGAAGATAAAGTGAAAGTAATTTTCGATAGTTTGAAAGCAGCTTCAGAATGACAGAAATCGTATGTCGATTTGAAATGAAAAGACATTGAATTTCAAATCGGTGATAAAGTATTTCTGAAAGTATCTCCGTGGAAGAAAATTCTTTGTTTTGGTCGCAAAGGCAAATTGAGTCTGCGATTCATTGAGCCGTATGAGATCATCAAGAGAATAGGACTAGTGGCATATCGGCTAACTTTACCATCCGAGTTGGAAAAGATTCACAATGTGTTTTATGAGTCAATGTTACGACGGTATCAATCAAATCCATCACACGTAATTTCTCTAGAAAAGATTGAGATTCAACCTGATTTGACGTATAACGAAGTACCGATCAGAATTTTAGCTCGTGAGGTTAAACAGTTGAGAAATAAAAGCATAGCTTTAGTGAAGGTATTGTGGCAACATCATGGTGTCGAAGAGGCTACATGGGAACTCGAGGAAGCTATGAGAAAACAGTACCCTAACCTTTTTTATTGTAAGATTTTCGGGGACGAAAATCTCTAAGGAAGAGAGTTGTAACAACCCGTTTTTAGTTAAATCGGAACAGTGGTTTCGGAACCACAAATTCAAGGTCAAAATATTTATTTTATTATTAAATTAAGGTCTACAACATGATAATATGTGTCGAAACTATTTTTTGAAAAAATAGGGTCAACTTTTATTTTGAAAGAAAATGAAAAAAAAAGAGTCGCCACCAATCCTTTTCTATGAGATGTGATCGGGTCACCTTATGATTGATCGTTTTAATAAAACGTTTTGATTTACTAAAATAACGATTTTGGTTTACGAAATTCGAGAAAACGGGTTTGGGAGTCGATTACATACAAGGAAGGATTAGCACCCTCGTAACGCCCAAAATTGGTACCTAATTGATTAATTAATGTATTAACGTCGAATATTTAAAAACTAGAAAGAAATTGTATTACGATCCCTTTTTTATTAATGTTAATTTTACTAAAAAAGGCTTGAATAAATCGAAACTACGTTAAAGATCGTCTCATCTCGAGATAGCAAAAGGTTACATCCCGTAAGTTAGGATACGACACTTTGGACCTTGAAAATAAGCTTGTCTTTATTTTTTTTTTGAAATCCCACGTGTCTTAATTTAGAAGGATATTCGGTTATTTAGATCCATCGAGAAGAATCGAAACCCCATAAGTTAGGGCACGACTTTCTCGAGTTTCTAAACACGGAATATTGCATTTATCTTTATTTAAAAATCATGTATTTTAATTTGAAAGGATATTTGGCGGTTCAATGAGAAAATTAAAACCCCTTAACTTAGGATACGATTTCTCGTTTTCCCAAAATATGAAATATTGCTTATTTTGAAAATTTTCTTTTTTGAATAATAACGAGTACAATACTTAAACGATGTGCATTTATTTTATTTGGAATAAAAGGGTCTATTATGGATACAAAAAATACGACATTTGAAGTGATGAAATGAGATGGAATGATAATATAGAACATAGAATAACGATTTATGAATATAATGTGACATTAATGAAAATGCGAATAAATAATTCCTAGCACACGCGATGACAACAATCACATAATACATGTTACTTTAATGCCAATATTAACAATCAAAGAAAAACGAAACAAAATAATATATAAAGCAATTTGAAGTAACTAAGATGAAATAATTTGAAATAAATAATACGTAAAACAAATTAAAATAAATAATATACGAAGAAATTTAAAATAAATAATATATATGATACTTTAAAATAACATATAAAAGAGTTTTAAAAAATAATATGTAAAGAGAAATTTAAAATAAATAATATACATAAAAATATACATATAAAACGGTTTAATAAAAATAATATATGTGAAATCTAAAAATAAATAATAATAAAAGATTTACAACCAATAATAAAAAGAATTTAAAACAGTTAGCATATAAAATAGTATAGACTAAATAACATATATAAAAAAAACTAAAATAGATAATATATATAAAATAGTTTAAAATACATGAAAATTATTTAAAATAAATAATATGTGAAGCAGCTTTAAATAAATAGAAAACTTAAAAACAGATAATATATAAAATAATTTAATATGATATATAATAACACAGTTTAAAATAAAAGGTCAGGGACTAAATTGCAATCAAAAATAAATATGGGGTACGGATTATAAAATGCGAAAATTGATGAAACGCGAATAAGGATCCGAATACACGCACGTAAAAAAAGAGAGGGACTGACTGGGAAAATATCCCAAGCCCTCAAAACACATCATTTTGACTCGGACCCAAATGAATCAAAGGCAAAAAACGTGGGGGCGAAATTAAAAAGTAAAAGAAAAGAAAAGGATTTGATTGAAAATGCGCGAGAAAGCAGAGGGACTAACTCCATAAATATCCCATCTCAGCAAAACGTGCGGATCCTCCCCTTGGAGCGGGTCAAAGCGTAGGTTGAGGGGGGCCAAACGACACCGTTTTAGGGCTATTATGGCCTGCCCAAAACGACGTCGTTTGGTAGGCCTTTATAAGCTAAATTTTTTTTTAAAAAAAATTTCAGTTTCCCTTCTTCTCAAATTTTTTTTTCAAAAACCTCTCTCAAAACTCTCTCCCCTCTTCTATCTCTGGCCTCACTCAGGTCACCGGACCACCGTGACGATCACCGACCGCCGACGACGACGTCGCCGTCTACGGTGGCCGGAGTTCACCAAAGACTACCAACTTGAGCACTCCGACGCGCAAAGCCCAAATCCGGGGCTATTTTCCATGAAAACCCAACCCAAAAAGAAAAAAAAAAGACAAAAAAAAACTTTCGGGTTTTTTATGTGAATCCGGTCGTATCATGTTTCGACACAAGTCGCCGACCTCAGAATTGGCCAAAACTTGAAGGGCCCAAGCGCAAGATGAAACATCTCATAGGCCTGATTGATTATTGGGCCAATGTTTTAAGGATTTTTTTAAATTTAATATAGGTTTATTTAAATTAATAAGTTTGCATATTTTTAATTTTAGACTTGCACTTTGTGTGTTCTGCATTTAATAAAGTTATGCATTATGTAACTTCTATGCTAGTTAAGTATGCATCATAAATAATGACATGCATTATGTAACTATCATGTTAGTTTAAGTCTGCATCATTAAATTAAGTCTTGCATTAAATACTCATTTGTTCATTTAGTTTGCATTTCAAACCATGCATTTAAGTATCTTAGTTTAATAAATGAGTTGTTGGACATTTATTCAACTCATCTTAGTTTAATTAATAAGTGTTTTTCTTGAACTTCATTTAATAAGTGTTGTTACAAATTAAATAAAGTGGCTTTTCAAGTCATTTTCGGTTACAAAGCAAGGGGACTATTATAAGAAGGGTTATACATCATTTAAAGGAGGTTTAAGGAGCATTATATCATCCAAATTAATTTTAGTAGCAACCTTTTCCACTACTAGCCATTTTTGTCACTTCAAAGGTCATTTCAAGCATTCAAACACCAATTAAGAAGCTGGTTAAGAGTTGGTGTCCATTCGGCTGACCAAGGGATAACTCCAGAGTCATTTTTCAAGCAATTAAAGTCATTCATTCAGCTGAATTGAAGTGAATTCAAGGATGAAGTTATTTGGCTCAAGAATGTGAAAGGACTTGAGTTTAATTTCAGCTTTTAATTGGGACATTAAGTTGAATGTTTGTGACTATTCGGCTAGCCTATTCTAGCACTATAAATAGGTGAAATAAGCCTTTGTAAAGGGGTTTTTGCTGAATATATATGAAATATTTGAATTGTGAGTTATCCAATTCTCCTTGTTCTTACAGAATTGATTTGACTTATCAAGCTTATCAAGCTTAGCTTGTGGCATCTATCATTTCCTTGTTATTGAACTTATCACTTTCAAAGTGTGGCGTTCATTTATACCGAGGTTCTTATCATCCTTGATAGTGGGTCGAGGTTCATTTATATCGAGGTTCCTATCATCCTTTATAGTAGGTCGAGGTCTTTCTTTGCTGTTTGTTTTAAAACCTTTTTACCTTCTTTCTTCAAGCCTTTTATTTGTTTAAACCTTGTTTGTTTTGAAACGTTAAACTCTTACTCAAATTCATGATTGGGCAACATTACAACTTGACTCGAATCAGTTTTCTTCCATTTCACTAAAGAGAACCGTTCATCCTCGGGAATGGCAACTTCTCTCATTTGCGGCGCATCAATGGGGTTCCGAAGAGGTAAGCTTTCCTCTATTTTTGATAAATAAAAGAGTAAAATAATAGATAAAAGAAAGAATCGTGAATCACCTTCTTGAAATTTTTGTTTTTGATTTCTCTAATATCTTTGTGTATTTTTGCGTGTGTTCGTAGCATGTGGAATACAGTCAAAAATCAAAATAGCTTTATAGGCGAATGCAATTTTTTTATTTTTTCGCTTTCGTATTTTGCTATTTTCTTGCTGTTGTTGTTTGTTTTTTTCTATAGGCACTAGAGTACGGAGATTGATGTGGAGGCACGAGCGGTGCTGAGAGCTGTACGGCGGCTGAAGGCTGCGGCGCTAAGCAAAAGCCCTAGGGTTTCTGTGGATTTTTTGGTTTTGGGCCTTTTGGGCCTTGGGCCAATGTAATTGGGTCTTAGGGTTTTGAGTTTAGTTGGGTTGTTTTTATTTTTAAGCTTGGGTATTAGGCTGTAATGAACTGTTAAGTTGGACTTCTATTATTAAATTATTTGTTTACTTTTGGTTTAAACTCTGATTTGGGCCCCGGGCTAAAATTGGGCCTTACAATATGATTGTGTGAAATTTTCGTTCAGAAATTTTATTGTTTCAGTGGTCAATTTGATAAAAAGGACTAAATCGCGTAAAATGAAAAACTTGTGTTCTATTAGCTAAAAGTGTCTAATAGCTATGGAACTTTAAATTGGAAGTCCTTATGCTGTAATTAGACCATTAATAGTATGAGTGGACAAAGATGGACATCTTTTTAATGGTTTTAAAGATTAATGAATAAGGTTAAATAGGTAATTTGGTTAATTAAGGTAAAATAAATAAAATCAAAACCATATTTTATTAGTTATCATCTTCTCTAGCCAAAAATTTGAAGGGAGAACACCATTTTAGGGCTTGAAGCATTCAACACCTTCATTAGCTCAATTGTAAGTCTGTTTTTGTCTCGTTTTTAATGTTTTATATGTTTTTGAGATCGTTGCAGGTAGGCCTAACTAACCCAATGACTATTTTGCAAAAAATGTTAAAGATTTAGGATGTTTCCATTGATGAATCTATGAGTATTTTGATGTTTTATGATAGATTATGAATGTTTGAGATAGTTATACAAGTTCTGTTAAGTGATTTTTAGTGAAAATGTAAATTAAGGATTAAATTGTGAAACGTGGAAATTTTATGGTTAAAAAGGTGAAATAAATAAAAAATATGGGCTGATATGTGTACTAAAAAAATTCGGCTAGTATGTGTTGGTATTAAATTATATGAATTTGTGATTTTATGAAATAAAGACTAAAATGTAAAAGTTGTGAAATACTTGGGGAAAAAGTGTAAATGTGCTTTAATGAGTGTTTTGGATTAAATTGAATAGAAAGATTATTAAACAAGCTAAATTTGATTACATATAGATCAAGAAAAGCAAAATTCGGATCTAGATTGGGAGAAAAACAAAGTACTCGACTAATCGACCTATTTCATCGTTTTTGTGAATCGAGGTAAGTTCGTATGTAATAAGTTTTGATATAAATGTATTTTAAATGCTTTGATACTGCATAAACTATAAATATGAGACTACGGACATGTTCGACGATGATTTGACAAACGTGAAAATCTCAGTTGAACCTTAAGAATAGATTAGGATACAAATGACATGTCATTAGAAGTTATTGTGATATTGTGATCCGGGTGTTAGTCCTGTACGTCCTACCGGTGGCTGAGTATACCGACATGTGTTGTGATTACTTGACAGGTTGTGTGAGCAGCACCGTGTAGGTACATCTTGACTGACAGCTTGTGTGAGCAGGCCCGTTGATAGCTCTCGTGTAAACAATATATGTGTGTGATATGAGATTGAGATAGCTTTGGCTAAATATGTAGCACTTAGGGTGCGAGTTTCCCGAGTAACCGATAGTATTCTGAATGGTTCAGCGGGTAAATAAAAAACGTGGTTGTGTATGAGATTGATACGATATGGTACAGGTATGTACATGAACTGTATAAGCTTTAAATCGAAGAAATTTGTAAAGGACACGTATAATCTTATGATTGAATATAAAAAAGATTTGTTAGTTAATATGAGTTACACATTGATATATTCAATTTGTTGAATTTTATATTTATAATCAAATTGAGTTTATTTCATACGAGTTTACTAAGTTATAAAGCTTACTCTATTTATTTTACCGTGTTTTATAGTGATTTCAAAGCTAGCTCGGATTCGGGGATCGTCGGAGACTTCATCACACTGGTACTTTTGGACTTATATTTTGGTTATATGGCATGTATAGGATTTATGGCTATTTTGGTTATGAGTTGATAGTGATTTTGGTCATTTGAAATGGCTTGTAAATGTTAAATGTTTTCATTTGTATAAAGCCATGAGAGTTGGCTTATTTTGGTTGATGTGGTTATGTATATATCAATGTGCATATGGCTTGGTTATGTGATTAAAGATGAATATGTTATGCTTAATTAAGGGTACTAAATGGTTGAAAATTTAATTTGGCATGTTGTGAGATTAAGCTAGATAATGCAAAATTTGAAAGTGTTCATATTGATGTTTGAAATTAGGAGATTTGATATGGAATTGAATGGTATATTATGTCATTGTTGTGTTATGTATTGATTGACATTGAATGGTATGAATTGAGTTTGATTGGAGTTGTTTTAAATGGCAAGTTGTGCCATGTTTTGTGCCATTTGGATTGATGTAGGTGTGCACAAGTTTCGATGGCAAAATGGCTTGGTAAATAGCCTATTTTTGTCCACACGAGCATGTGTCTCAGCCGTGTGTGACACACGATATTGTTACACGACTGTGTGACCCTTGGTGTTGAATTAAAAATTAAGTCAGTATGCTCCACACGGCTTAGCCCACGAGCGTGTGATTGGCCATGTGGCCTAAGTCAGTATACCTTACAGGATTGGCACGGCCTAACACACGGCCTGACACAGGGGCGTGTGTCGCCATTTTTAGGGCAGATGGGCTTGTGTGTTAGTCGTGTGACTCAAGTCAAAGAGTTACACGATATTAGACATGGGCTAAGACACGACCATGTGATTCCATTTCGAATGTCCACATTGCCTCTGACACGGGTGTGTCTTTAGCCATGTGAGACACCCAATTGGGCCACACGGGCGTGTGTCCCCTATTTTTGGCAAAATTTTCTTAGTGTTCTAAAAGTTTCTTAAGTTATCGATTTAGTCCCAAACCACCCCAAATGCATGTTTTGAGCCTCTTAGGCTCGTATTAGGGACGATATGAGTGTTGTTGATTGATAATTGCATAAAATTAAAATTGTATGAGAAAATGTATGTGTAATTGTATAATATGTTCGGTAATGCTCCGTAACTCTATTTCGACTTTGAATACGATTAAAGGGTGTTACAGGTTGATTAGTCAATCTAACTTGAAGCGGGCTTAAAAGATCAACCGTATAGAGTTTCATTATCCTTTGTATGGATTCCCATACATGTATTGCTAAACAAACGGAGGATTGAACAAAAAACGAGTGGATGGTTAGGAACACTGAAATACATAAAGGAAGAAAACTTGGCAAGAAAATACTTGAAAATGATCCCATAATCTAAAAAGTTTGTTAAAACTCTTTCAAAAGAAAACAAGAGATTCTTAAAAAGAAAACTCAAAAGAGAATTTTATTAACTCAAATTGAAAAATGAATGAATTAATTTTGTGTAATGAAAAGGGCTAAAAAAAACTCAAAAGACAATTTTATTAACTCAAAGTGAAAAATGAATGAATTGATTCTATAAAATGAATATGCATTTATATAGGCAAATATAATATTGGAATAGTATATAAAAAAATTAAGCCTAAAATTCGAATCCAATCTGATTTAAACTTTTTAAAAAGCCTGAAACTCGTAATTTTCGTAATAGTCTCATCTAGAAATTTTGCACGCGCAGTTTTTATTAAAATAGTCATAACTTAAGCTCCCGAACTTAAAATCGAATGATTCAAAATGCACTTTGAAACTAAGAGAGAACTTTTCAAATAATATACAGACATCTAAACTCATAAATGTCTAGATCTCATCCAACAATCCGTCACAAGTTGATTAATATTTTTAGCTTGAAAATTAATAGCTTTGTTAAATTGACTCTAATAAATTTCATACATTCAGTGCATGTATCATTCCCCCTTCCCTTGAAAAGATTTATCTTCACATATTATACTTGATCGAATATTGTTTTGATTTTCTTAACTTTTGACCTTGTTATTGAATCTTGAGGTAGTGTAAACTCATTATATTTATAAGCCTGAAATTAGATTTTGAGACTTGTATCAATTAGTTAAGGGTGATATCAGTTTAGTTCAATTAGTTTTTTTAGATTTTCAAATTGTTCATCATAATTCATTTCAGCTCAATTCGATTCTCTATTTTTCCATATTAATTTTTGTTTTTACTTTTTAGATTTATTTTGATAAAAATAAATTTTTTGACTTTCCAATATTATTTGACAACATTTCAACATCATTTTCATAAAAATTTCTAAAAAACAATAAACTTTCAAAATTTTAAAATTATTTTCACTATTTTAAATACAAAATATTTTTCTATATCATAAAAATAAAATTCATTATATATTAGATGAAAAAATTTTCATCAACCACATTAATTTTTAATGGTGCGAATGAATAAAATTTTTAATTAAACGGGCCAATTTACTTTTTAATTTAAGTACAATAACTAATTTCTTCATTTTTTAAGTAAAATAAATAAATTACAATCTATTTCTTAATACAAAAACCTCCATAATACTTTTAACACTTTTACCATACATTTTATCATAAATGAGAAAAGGGAACCTACACATGCTTTACCATACATTTTATCATAAATGAGAAAAGGTAACCTACACATGGATATGTAACCCACAATCATTGAAGGTGCCATATTTGATTTTAGCATCGCAACTAAAATGTAAAATTTAAAAAAAATGAAAATTAGAGTGAGAGATGATTAATCAACTTTGTTGTAATATATATATATATATATATATTATAAATTAGTAATTTTTTTAGTTAAATTTAATCATTAATTTTTTTTAAAAGTCAAATAATTAAAATTTAAATAAAAATATTAACTAAAATATTATTTTTTAGTGGTGTTGCATGATAACATATATGATAGTTTATGTATACTTCATACAAATATAGTACTATATAATAGTTCAAAAAATATAACATTTTTTATCTTATGTCACATCAATAAATATATTAAATTTTATAAAAATATTCAAATTTAAAAAAAAAACCTATAAAAAGCTCAAAAGCAATAGAATGAAATACACATAGATTACCCTATTAAATGCTTTAATTAATATTTTTGTTATAAAAATAATAATTCAACCTTTTTTAAATATTAATGGTCAAATTCCACTATTTCAAAAAAAATTGAAAGTAAACTTGTTCATTAGTCGAAAAGTAAGAAGATTTAAACAAACATATTAGGCTCGAAAAGTGAGCTTGAGAAAAAATTAGATCCATTAAAATATAGGTTGAGCTTTATTATTATTATTTTTTTTTTGAGTTTGTAATGTTTAATATTATATAATTTATAACGATTATTATATATAAAATTTTAATAAAAAATATTAACTTAAAAAGTAATATAAACATATTTTAAAATTTTAAAAATAATATGGATGAGATCTAAAATGGGTAATGTAAACATATTTTAAAATTTTAAAAATAATATGAATGAGATCTAAAATGGGCTTGCACAAAATTGTAACTCCATATTTTGACTCAAGCCGAATATAGATTAGTGTAAAATATATTAATATCATGCTTAAACTCAATTCAATTTATAAACACTTTTAGTTGAAAAACTAATGTAGCTAAAAAAAAATTAAATTGATAAAAAATATAAATATTAAGAATTAAATTTATCATTATGCACTTTGATTTTTGTAAAGATATATGTAAGTAAGAAAAATGAATAAAATAATAATTTTATGATATAAACTTAATTAAATGATATGATATTAATTTAAATTATAAATTATAATTTAAAATTTAAAATGTCACATATTCTAATTTAATATAAATATATCTCTAAATAAAACAATAGTTCTTAAATGAAAATGATATTTTTTTAATGAAATTAATTAATTAATTTCAAAATAAATGATAAGTTTTGTAGTATCTTTAAAGTGTTTTTCAAAAGTCATATATAAAAAATAAAAATAAAAACTTAAAAAGTGAAAGTAAAATACTCTTAATAACTCTACAACTCCTCAAATAAACCTTGAGCAATAGCTTTTGTCCTTTGAAAACCAACCCCAAGAGCTCCTAGAATGGTCTCTGAAAACCTCCTACATTGACCACAGTATGTATATATGCAGCATCACTAATAAAAGGGATGTGGGCATACCTGCCACCAAGAGCACACCTAACACATTCAAACAACACGAGGATATAGCCGAATCCGATGCCGGCCCAATAGTGCATCCCGAAACAGCCATTATAGTGTATGAGCGGGAGAAAGTTGCTCGTATACCATATTAACTGCAAAGCGGTCTCCAGTAACATGCCCATCATGAGATGGAACCTAATGTAATGAGGCCAATCTTTGTTCTTCACAATTCCAATATATCCAAAGTAGTAATATATCATTGAGAACCATGGAGGTAATCTCTTTATGGCTCCCGGGACGAAATAAATCAAGTTTTCGAACATTTCGTAATGTTCTAGGAAGGGATGAAGAAAATATCCGGCATCGGAAATCTGCAAAGCTATTAGATATGGAACACAGGCTAAAGTCCTCAACCACCATTCAGGCTTCTCCGTTATTACAGGGTAGCGAAATTTGAATACGTCATCCTTATATGCTCTTGGTAAAGAGACAGATCTCGACCGTAGAGGTAAAACATTCGTTTTACGCCACAAGTCATCGTCATCTTCGCCTAAAAATGGTGATGATAAGGCCGAAAGTGCCTTAAACCGTGCGCCTGCGAACGGATTATGAACTATCAAAATATACATAATTTAGACTATAAATCTCATATATTCTTAAGGCAATACAAATTAGAGTACCTGTAGAAGACAAGAAACCCTGTTGACCACTGTTGCTTGACAACATAGGATTGGCCTGCAAAATTGAGCTTAATGCAACAACCGAGGACTTATATCTCGGGTTGTGTCGGTCTAAAATAAAAACTTTAGACCTGGTGAGTACAAACATGTTATCCAAGCAGGATCAGAAGCATAGAAGAAACTATGAATGTCCTGACCAATTAAATAACCAAAGGGCTTTCCAATAAATTTAGCAGTCAATTCCCATTAGCAAAAACACACAAGAATATAGCAAACTAGAAGTCTCACATTTAACTATGAAATATACTCATTCAAATACCTAAATCACAAAAATGAAGAGATAAAAAGAGCCAAAAAGAAACAAAAGGCATAACTCAAGATGGACGAAAACCTTAAAAAGGCTAAACCCAAACCAAACATATACATCATCTTGTCTAAAAATCACCAAAATATTTTATCAACTTAAAACTCAGAAGTTTTACAGAATCACAGCCCATTGATTAAAAAAAGACCCAGTAAATTAAATTTGAATGAAAATGAAAAAGAGATTACCGAAGAACGGGGTATCTTGGAGCAGTAACAGTAGCTGTTGAAAGAGCCATTTTTCAGAGTATCTAGGTAGAGCGACTTAATGCACAGAGAAAAAGGGAATGTTACTTTGCAAGTAAGGAACTTATGATATTTATAGTTAGGGCCTTGTAGTTGCCCAAGTTTCAGGGCGCTGTCGTTGATGCCGAGAGAGAGAAAGACGACCGTTTTCTAGGTTGTTCTTGAATCTGTATCTGTTATTGAGTTTTATAGAACAATGTAGAAACTAAGACCTAAGGCCCAATTTGATTACTTTTTAGAAAGAAAAAAAAACACGTTTCTTTTGTTCTTTTACCCTTGTTTGTGGCGATAGAAATGTAAATTAAGTTTCGTTTGTACCTTTCCTTTTATATAAGTTTGCCGTCAGTCTGTTTTTCAATTTATCTGTTAAATTTAAATACATCTCATCAATATTTTCAAGGATTGATGAGGTTATTTTTCGGGCTCTGCTTCTTGAAAACAATTATTTTGTATTTATAATGTATTGTTTTTTATATGATATGTTAGGGAATAATTAGGTGTCATGCATATATATATTTTTTTTTAGGTTTGACACTTACCTTTAGACGTGTCTATTTAGTGGGAAGGTATCATCATTACTAGCACGTCCCTCGCATTCCACCTCCACCTTGTGAGGTGGTGAGGCATGATGGGATCAACTTGGATATGGACCACCTCACGAGATATCGATGATGTGTAGAGTGTTCACACGTGATCTCCCTTGTATTTACTTGTCAAGGTGGTGAGTCGATCACCTCGTAAGATATTAGTGGTGTGTGTGGTGTGCTCACACGTGATCTCCCTCCACCTCGCGAGGAAGGTCACAAGCATTCCACCTCATGAGATGAGTCGGGCTCCATGGTCATAAGAATAGGTTGGATTTTGAGTTATGAAATATTTTATAACAATTTGTCTCCAATTTTATCAAAGAAAAATTATAAAGTGATCCTTCTAACATAGACATACACGCATAAATCGTGTAAGCAGGGGCTTGTTATGCACATTTTAACTGAAAACTTATTGAGTAAGCTTTGTTGCATGACAATGGGGTACATAAATAATAAGGTTATTGGGGAATTAATTTTAAGGAAATAAATTTGAATCATTTTATTTCCTTTAAAAAAGAATTTCGCACAAACCCTAGATTTTCTCGCGAAAATTTTGTTTCCATACTTCATCTTCTTATTATTTTATTTTTTGACTACCTCCTTCTTTATCTCGGTTTCCCATTTTTCTTCTTTTGCAATTTTAGTATAACTTAGAGATATCACAACCTTTTGGTGGAAAAAATCATCGGTTTATAAGTAAGTCGTTTAACTGCTCTTTTTTTGCTTTGAATTTGTTTACTTAATATGGCTAGGGTTAGGATGGGTTGGGGTGGGGTGGCAGGGGTGGTGGTTGCAGTGGCCGAGGTCATGGGTCTGGGGTTGAGAGTGAAGGTGGTGACCAAAAGAAGCGCCGTGAGGCTTATGTACCTATAGAGGGCAACGTATATCGGTGTACAACAAAAAAGAAAGAGATGGTTCGATAACTTGCTGTTTGGGGGATCAGGTTGTCGAACTTTACTTTTGATTTTGATATTGTCGAAGGTGAAAAAGGTTGAGTGATACTAAAGAGGGTTTTATGTTGCCTTTACGTCTAAAAGACGCATGTTTCCATCTTCTTTTTCATCCTTTTTTCTGTACTGTCTTTTAAGAGTATAGAATCGTACTGGGACAAGCTCCAACTTTTCTTAGTGGATATTGGTTGCATACTTCATTGATTGCTGTCTTCGGGATAAGCCTCCACTACTATCTGTTTTCCAGAGAATTAATCGATTGAAGGTTTCGAATTTGGAAAATTCATTGGGAATGACATATTTTTGTCCCTGGGAAGGATTTGAATTGATTATCCGAAATTGGTAATCAAATCTTTGGGTTAATCGTTGTAAACATACAAGGGTGAAGCGAAAATTTGGAGATGACTTTGGTTTTCCTATTAAATGGTCCTTTCCAAGTACAGATATTTGAACACAACGCCAACCCCTTGATTTCGAGCTTGTCACTACTCAATATGCGAGGCTAACGCCAACCCCTTGATTTCGAGCTCGTCACTACTCAATATGCAAGGCTATGTAAGGGTCGTGTGCTGAAATTAGAGGATTTGCTAATTTTGTGAAACATATTTCGATATTACCTTCTGGAACTAGGTCATAATGGTTGTCGGGCAATCGATATTAGGAACGACGCGAATCCGGATCTTATGTTGCGTGCAGAGCTCGCCTAGTCCGCAGTGCTTCTGATGATTTGGGCCTAATTCTGTTAGGAAGAAAAATGGAGTCTGTAAATTTTTTATATCCCTATTGTAAGTAGTGACCACGCAAGTGGTCTTCCATGTCTACCAGTGATCAGGAAGGTTCTACGAGCTCCCATGCACTGGTAAGTGATGTTGATGGTAATCTTGCTGGTGATGCAAGCATTGTTGGTGTTTGTGCTACAGATTCAGATTCAAGAGAGTGTAGTAGCTCGCTAGAAGAACTTAGGCACATTATGGATATCGGATCTCTTATGCATGACTTGCGAGGTAGAAAAGACCTTGCTACTCTCGATGGCGAAGGTAACAATAAGTAAACAAATGAGAATACAATATAGAGAAAATAATTTAAATGTTCAACTTGTATATTACCTAAAACCTCAAATATAGCTCAAAACCCCAAAGAGAAAATCGGTAAACAAAACCCTAAATCTCATAAGGCACTCACAAAATGATTATAAAATACTCTCCATAATTATCACGAAAATTCTCACCAAAACTCATATGCGACTACATATTGGTGCTCTAAAAAAATTTTGTTGATTGACATATCAAAACAGTGATATAATGGCCCCTTTAAATATGCTTAAATTAGAGTTCTAATTATACTTAAAATATCGCTAGAGTAATAAAAATTCAACTAAGAAAAGATAACAAAAGTTTAACTGGGAGAAGAATACGAGGCACAACCCACAGATTGCCTCAATTTGTTGACAACATTAATTTTTGTTAAGGGGTAACATGTAGTTTGTCTCCTAAACTTGTTCAAAAGTATCTAGTTGATACCTGAACTTGTCAAAAAAGTATCTATTTGGTTCCTGAACTTGTCAAAAAAAAATATTTTTTAAAATTAATTTATTTTTAAAATATTTTTAATTTATGTCTACACGTGTAATATTAAGACGTTGCCACATGTCATTATAGGAATGACCATCAATGTCACGTCAACACAAACTAACGATGCTAGTGCAGAGTTACTAACCTAGGTAACATAGTACAAGTTCAATAGCAATTAGATACAAAAAAAAGTTTAGGCACCTATTTGATACTTTTGGACAAGTTTAAAGGGCAGATATATTTTTAACTGATATATACATTTTAATTTCATTATATACATTTTATTACTTCCATCAATTATATATATATCAATAATGTCGTACATATTTTTATGTATTATTAATTAGTTTCAAATCATATGTTTCATTATTTATTGTGTGATAGCCAATTTTGGCCCAGGCAAGTGAAAAAATAAAGAAACCCAAATAAAAGTCTAATTTCTTTAGTCCATTTACAATATGTGTGACCCAAAATACAAACCCAACAAACCCACTACCCAGATTTTAACCCAAAACTACCCAAACCCAATTTACATCAAACCTTAGCCCAAATAACAGACCACTTGCTTAAGATTTTTCAGCAACAAACCTTTCCCCAAGATGCAGCCGCCGCATGCTTTCAACCACCGCCGCTCGGGGCACCAACCACCAGCCTTCCACGCTTCTGACACCTGCAAGATAAGAAGAACACGCAAGCAACAGACAAACAAACAACAAGCAAAAAACAAATGGTAGAAGAAAACAAAACGGAAAAAAAAAACAAAAATGGACCTATGTAATTCGGTTATAAAAACCGAAACATCCCTTGTGTAATTTTTTTACGAAGATTAGCAATCAAAAAGCAAAAAAGGAACACAAAGAAAAGGTTGATTTCTGATCCTATTCTCTTCGTTCTCATTCCGTTCTTTAATTTCTTTTGATTTCGTTTTTATTTTTGTTTACAAATATATAGACGAAAGGGGGCATAAATAATATAAAAGAGAGAGGGGAGGAGACTCATTTTGATCGGCCGAGGTTTCATCGCTGGAGGGCTCTCCTTTGTCGTCGAGATCGGACCGAATAGGGAGAAGAGAGATCCTCCTCTGTATCTCGCGGGCTGAGAAGGTTCGGCCTTCGGGGACGCCTTGAACGGGGGCTAGAAAGCTCGGCTCGCACACCCCAACCACCGCCTGTGGTGGCGCTGCGGTGAAGGCGGCGATGAGGGTTCTAAAAAACCCTAGCTGAAAGGAGCAGAGAAATGGGGGAGGGGCCTCTGAAATTTAAAAAAAAAAAGGAACAAAATGAAAAAATAAAAATAAAAACTAACTTAAATATCAGAAGCAAACGGCGCCGTTTTGGAGTGGGGGTCCAGGTGCCAAAACGGCACCGTTTTGGACCACCTACGCGTTACCCGACCCGTACCCAGGGGGGATCCGCGTGTTTCCCATTATTGGGAAATTTATGCGCGAGGTCCCTCCACTTTCGCGAGGCCTTGCAATGTGGCCCTTGTCTGTTTCTTTTGTTTTTTTAAATTTTGATTGCATGATTTTGTTTTTGTTTCAATGTGGTCCACCTTGAAACGCAGCGCATGACGTCTGGGAATATTTCCCAAGCAATCCCTCACTGTTTCAGCGCATTTCATTTAGGTCCTCGACAGCCTGTTTTCTATTATTTATAGTTCATTCCCTAAACTTTAATTCTATTTCAACTCAATCCTTGGTCGGTTTAATTAATTAATTTATTCCTTTTTTTATTTTTTAGATCTGTTATTATTATTCATTTTAGATTCCTATTTTATATACTTCAAATTAGTATATATATTATTTATTATGAAATTATCTATATACTTTGAACTCTCATGTATCATTTATTTCATATTATTTGTATACATATGTTTTTCTATTTAAACTGTTTTTAGACATTATTTATTTCAAATTTCTCTTTTCATATTATTTATTCTAAATATTTTTATACGTTATTCTTGTT
Organism: Gossypium longicalyx; assembly: GCA_025698465.1. Lineage (NCBI taxonomy): Eukaryota > Viridiplantae > Streptophyta > Magnoliopsida > Malvales > Malvaceae > Gossypium > Gossypium longicalyx. Next base: position 5,580,583 of record CM046998.1, on the reverse strand, counting down.
AAACTATTTTATATATTATCTGTTTTAAGTCTTTATATGTTATTTCGTTATACCATTTTATATGTGAACGATTTTTTAAATTCTTTTATCATTTATCACAAACCTTTTATCATTATTTACTTTAAGGTTTCATATATATATATATATATATATATATTACTTATACCAAATTACTCTATATACTTTTTATATATTATATGTTTTTTTTTTAAAAAAATTGTGTTCCATATAATATTTATCCACATACTATGTTTTCTTTCAAATTGTTATATATACTATTCATTTTAAGTTGTATTTCTAAGTTACTTTGTGTATTAGTTATTTTGGATTGTATTATCCTATTCCCTTTAAATTGTTTTTTTATATCCTTTATTTAGTTATTTATTTATTTATTTTTCTTTTTTTCTTTTTTTTTAAAAAAATTATTATTTACTTAAAATTGCTTTTGTAATCTATTTTAAATTTGTTTTTATGTATTGTTTGTTTAGAATTATCTATTTTGAGTTGTTTTATATTATTTATTTCACTTCACTATTGTTAATGTTAATACTTAAATAATGTATGCCATGTGCTTATTGCCGTTGTGTGTTTTATAATTTGTTCATTCGTATTTTCATATCGTTGTTATTCACTTGCATAATATTGTGCCCATGCATTATTATTCTATGCACATTTACTATATTCCTATTTCATATCATCGCCTCATGAATCAAGCCTTATTATATTTATCCAATAAATTATTTCGTTTTAATTCAAACAAATACTGCGCATCGTTAAATATCATACTCGCTATATTTCAAAACGAAATTTCAAAACAAGGCAATGTTTCGCGTTTTGGAACATCGAGGAACTGTGCCCTAACTTACGGGGTTTCAATTTTCTCGTTGGTCCTAAATTGTCAAATATCCTTTTGAGTTTTAATACACGAAATTCCAATTAAAATTAAAGACGACCTTGCGCTCGGGGTTTCATAATATTGTGTCCTAACTTACGGGATGTGATACTCCGATATCTCGAGATAAGGAAATCTTTAACAACCATTTTGAGCTAATTTAAGAATTTTAAAATCGATATTAATAAAAAAGGATCGTATTTCAAATCCATTCACGATTTTTAATTTTCGACATTAAGACACTAACTAATCAATTCGGTACCAATTTTTGGGCGTGTCGAGGGTGCTAATCCTTCCTCGCACGTAACCGACTCCCGAACTTGTTCTCTTGAATCTCATAGACCAAAACGCCATTTTAGTAAATTAAAAATTGTTTTTATTAAAACGAAAGTTATCCAATCACACCAAATAAAGATCGGTGGCGACTCCCATTTTAATTTTTATTTTCAAACAAGGTCGATTCCCGTTTTCAAAAAAATGGTTTCGACATATTGCATACTATTTTTAAACACACATTTGTGTTTTAATTTTTTAGTTTCCACATGCATTAGTGTGTGATAGAATTTCTAAGTATATGATATGTAATATTCATCCTTCCTGTCAAGTACACTTATGAATTTTTTTTATCCTTTTAATTTTCTACCCTTTCAATTTTCTTTCCACTCTATTAAGCAAAAACTTAACAAATTTTGTTTGCTTCGAAAAAGAAATAAATGTGGGTGTTGTGATAATTTTTTTTCCAATGTTTTGGATTCAATTGCTATATATTATGACAAACCTAGATAGGGGAGAAACCAAAATTTCTTTTTAGGAGGGATAAAATTAAATTGTAATTTTTACGATAGAAAAAAATACAATTTCACCATTTTAATAGCTATATCTTTATAATTTTTAAAGGATTAAATCAATTTATTATATTTTTAAGGGGGCCAAAGTACAATTTTACCTTTACTAATTTAAAATTTTAAAGAAACCATATGAAAAAGTGTTTCATTTTAAGAGGATAGGATCCTGCCAGCCCCTAATTTCGCCACTGAACCCAGATATACTCTTGGATATGTAAACAATCGTTAAAGGTGGTAGATATGATTTTATCATCACCACTACTAAAGTAAAACTAAAGATAAAAATGAAAGTTTTTCTCATCAAAATCATAATTAAATAATTGTCATATTATTCTTTACCTACATTTTATTAAAAGAACAATTTATTTTCAGGTATTTTACTAAAAAAAGGCTCATTTCCAACATTATTTATGAAAATGGGCCATTTAAAAGATTATTTTTCAGAATGGGCTAAAAAAACCCAAAACGCGCCTACGTGAAAGCACTTTAAGGGGTAAACGCATAAAAAACGCCTTGTCAAGGGTGCGATTTTGCCATGTTAGCAAAAAGTACGTTGACGTGGGCGTGCTTTTGCCCGTGTTTTTCTAAGGTTTTTGGGTTACTTGTATGTTATGGCTTATGGGTTTAAGGTTTTAGAGTTTAAGGTTAAAGTTTTTGAAAAAAAATAAATTAAGGTTTAGGGTTTTAAGGTTTTTTAAATTAGTAAGTATTGCTCCAAAAAAATAAATTTGGGGTTTATGGTTATGAAAAATAAATTTGAAGTGATGTGTTCGGAAAAAATTATTTTTACGAGATGAATTTTTTTTTTGTATAGTTAGTAAATGTATAGAAAAAGCTTCTAGCTGAACGCTTTTTTTGTACAATTGATTCTGAAAAAATAAACTTGAGAAGATGGTTCTGAAAAATATCCTAGGATTCACGGGAAATCTGATAGTTGGGGATGAAAAACGCTTCAAGCAGGATGCATTGTTAGCAAAAGTACTAAAAAAAAAATCCCAGTTGGACTTTTTTTTGTATAGTAGATTTTGAAAAAATAATTTTTGAAAAGATGGTTCTGAAAAATATCTCGGGATTCACGGGAAATCTGATAGTTGGGGTTGAAAAATGCTTCAAGCAGGATACACTGTCAGCAAATGTACTGAAAAAAAGCTCCAAGCTGGACGCTCTTTTTAGTAGTGTTGGTATAAATGAGCCAAATTTCATTCTCTTATTGCATAAGTTACAGCAAGAGAAATTGAAGAAGTTCACAAGAATAAAAATTGAAGAAGTTGAGAAGGTATAAGTTGATTTATCATATTAATATTTATACGAATCATTATATTTTTGCATAATATTTTTTGTTTTGAATTTCTTTCAACAGATAATTTGGTTGAAAATGAGTGAACATATTAGTGCTGTTATTTACTATGACAGTGAGGTTCGTGACACCGAGAATGACATTATTTTTTAATTGGAGAACACAACGCAACTGGTTTTTAACCAGAACATAGAATTGTTAGAACTTTGTAAAATAATTAGGTGCAAAATCTTCGGAACGACACCAATAAGAGTTTCGTCTATTAAGTATTGATTTTGTGGTTTAGTTGATCCTGTAACATATGACTCATTTGATATTAAAGGTACTCGTGGTTTGAAGGCGATGGTACAGACTCATCTCGCTAGTGGATCACCCTATATTGAGTTATATGTGAAATTTTCATCACCAAATAAAGCACTTGCAACTTCAACATCTACTGCTGTTCGAAAGAAATACACGACCCCTACTCGACACTCCGTTAGTAGGAGGCAGAACACATAAGTGTCTATTTTTTAAGGTAGTATGGAATACACGACCCCTGCACGACACTCCGTTAGTGGATGAGACGTGCACTTCGGTGGGTTGATATTCAATGCTGGAAATATGTACTGGGGAATAGCATCAACTTTGAGTGGTTGACAATCCACATCTAATTGGGGACGTTATGAAATGTCCATGAGAAGGGATGATGTACTCCCTACGTCGTCCACCGGCGAGGGTACCTCACACATTGTAGATGTTGGTGGTTAGGATGATGAGTTCGATATGGATCCACCCCGAGAGCCCAGTTCCGATGGTGTAGAAATTGCATTATTTTCTGAACCAAAATGTAGTAGCCCATTTTTAGTCAAATCAGAATAGTGATTTTGGGACCACAAATTCGAGGTCAAAATATTTATTTTATTATTATTTTAATATTTAAAACATAATAATGTGATTGTGTGAAAATTTCGTTAAGAAAATTTATCATTTAGTTGGTCAATTTGATAAAAAATACTAAATCGCGTAAAATGCAAAAGTGCTGTTCTATTAGCTAAATGTGTCAAATAGCTATAGAACCTAAAATTTAAGGTTCTTATGTTGTAATTAGACCATTATATTGGTGAATGGACATTTATGGACATGTTAAAAATAAAGGTTAATTATTTAAGGTTAATATAGTAATTATAAAATAACTTAAAATAATAAAAACATTAAGTCTTCATCTTCATTAAGCACCATCATCAAAATTAGGGCTTGAAAAACACCATTTGAAAGCTTGGAATATTCGACCATGGTATCTTGAGCATATAAGTCCATTTTTGGTCCATTTTTTAATGATTTCTATATTTTTATGATCGTTGCAACTAGTATTAGCTAGCCCAGAGACTAATTTGTAAAACTGTTAAAGATTTTGGAAGTTTCCATTGATGAATATGTATGAGTTTTGATGTTTGATGATACATTTTGAATAGTTGTTGATAGTTAAACAAGTTTTATTAAGTGATTTTTAGTGAAAATACAAAATAGGGATTAAATTGAGAAATGTGTAAAGTTAGTAGTTAAAATGTGAAATAAATAAAAAAATATAGGCTGCTAGGGGCATATTGGTAATTCAGCTAGCTTGGGTATATTTGAAATTTTGTAATTTGTGATTTTATGAAATAAGGACTAAATTGTGAAAAATGTAAAATATGTGGGGCAAAAGTGTAAATGTGTTTTAAAGTGTGTTTGGACTAAATTGAATGAATAGATGATTGATTAAGTCAATTTGGAATATATTTAGATTAAGAAAGGAGAAATATGGATTTGGATCGGGGAAAAGATAAAGTTATCGACTAATCGACTCGATTCACTATTTTAACATCCGAGGTAAGTTCGTATATTATAATTTTATTTCAAATGTATTTTATATGCTTTGATATAGCATGAATTGTGATTATGTGATTATGGAAATGTTCAGAAATGAGTCGACAAAGATTCGACAGTTGGAATTCCGGTTGAACCTTAAAAATAGTTTAGGATGCTAGTGACATGTAATTAGGGATATCTTGAGTTGGCTTCGGGCCATGATTTAGCACTTCGGGTGCGAGATAAACTGATTTGGCTTCGGGCCATGCATATCGACTGATTTGGCTTCGGGATATGCATATCGGCTGATTTTGCTTGGGCCATGATATCAGTATTGGATAACTTACCTTGATTTGGCTTTGGGGCATGGTATAGGTGCTTATCGTATGGGATCCTTGAGTATTCGACTTCTATTCTGAATGGTTCAACGGGTAAATGAAAGATGTGGTTGAGTATGAGGTTGGTATGAGATGGTATAGGTACGTATGATAATGAATTGAGTTTTGAAACTATGGAATTGATAAGTCATTGGTAAGTTATGCGAATGATCAATTGATAGCTTTGAGATTTAATAGAATTATTTTATATTATTTTCTATTATTTTAATGATTAATGATTAGTGATAGCTGCTTATTGTTAACATACGAGCTTACTAAGCTATATAGCTTACTTTGTTGCTTTTCCATGTTTTATAGTGATTTCAAAGCTAGCTCGGACTCGGGGATCGTTGGAGACTACATCACACAATCCACTGACACTTTGGTGCCTTTGAAACTTTGTTTTGGGTCGTATGGCATGTATAGGGACTTTGGTAATTTTGATTATAGCTTGATAGTGAATTTGGCCATTTGTGTTGGTCTATAAAAGTTATGTTTATAATGTTGTATATGGCTATATAAATTGACCTATTTGGTTTGGTCGGTGATATATGTTTACAAGTATGCTAATGTCATTTTGTGATGTGTTTAATGTTTGCTTGGAAATGGTTGACGAAATGAGGATGTTTGTAATTGTGGTTTAGGCTAAGAAATGCTTAGATGAAATGGTATGAATTATGTTTGATTTGGTTGTTTTGGGTTACTTATTATGCTTTGTTTTGGTGTCATATGTGTAGGTGAAGGTGTGTACCAAATGGGGTGGCAAATTGGCTTGGTAAATAGCCTATTTTTGTCCACACGGGCGTGTGTCTCAGCCGTGTGTGACACACGGTTAAGTACACGGCCGTATATCTCCTGGTGTGGTTTTAGAAATCAAGTCAGTATGCTCCACACGGCCTCACACACGGGTGTGTGACTTGGCTGTGTGGCATAAGTCAGTATACCCTACAGGTTTGGCACGACCTAGCATACGGTTGGCACATGGGCGTGTATAACCATTTTAAGGCACATAGGCTAGCCACACGGGAGTGTGTGTTGTCTGTGTAACCCAAGTTAGTAAGCTCACTTGTTTGGACATGGGGTAGGACACGGGCTGGGACACGGTCATGTGCTCCTATTTCGAATGTCCACACGGCCTGTGGCACGGGCGTGTCTGGTGGTCGTGTGAGACACATGGCCTGGCCATATGGGCGTGTGTCCCCTACTTTGAGAAAAATTTTTTAAGTTCGTGAAAGTTTCTTAAGTTATCAGTTTAGTCCCGAACCACTCCTAAAGTATGTTTTGGGCCTCGTAGGCTCGTATTAGGGACAAATTTATTGAGTTTGAATAATAAATGTATGAAATGATATTATGTATGTGAAAAGTTTGCGTAATTGTGTTGTAAGTCCGGTAATGCTCCGTAACCCTATTCTGGCATTGAATACGGGTGAAGGGTATTACACGAAACCTATTCTAATCAAACCTGAATACGGTAAATAGGGCTCATATGAAGAAGAAGAAGATTCACGATTCACAGTGTATTCGCCTCCAGCCCACATATAGAATGTCGATCTATTGATAGATGATGGTTGAAGTTTCCATATCTACTACACAGGAGGCGTGACCATAAAAGTTTGTCGTTGGATTCGGGTGAATTGGAAGTTGGTAAGGAGTTTTCCAGTAAGGATGGTTTTCTCAGTGCATTGAAACAATATAGCATCATGAACGGGGTTAACTACCACGTGGATAAATCTAAATCTGAGAAGTTTGAGGCCAATTGTGCAGTACGAGACAATACATGTTCATGGAAAATCATGGCTTCGGTTAAGAAAAGGACAGGGTTGTGGGAGATAAAAAAGTTCAAAGGTCCACATACGTATGTTGTCGATACAATATCAATGGGTGTTTAGAGTTTTTGAATATTACTGTTATTATTTAATGTTGTATTATTTAACGTACTCATGGGTTGATAGGTGTTTCATAAGATTATCCCAAGATGGATTCAGATATGATAGCGAACTTAATATTATAGATGGTGAAAATGGATCCCAAGATTGTTGTATCAGTCTTAATTGTCAATATTCGTAGCCAATTCAAGTATACGCATTCTTATCGCAAGGCTTGGATAGCTAAGCAGAAGGCGTTGGATAAGATGCACAGTGGGTGGGACGTTTCATACAATGAGGTGTGGCACTGGTGTCAGGTGTTAGAGAGGTATGTCTTAGGTTGTGTAATAGACCTTGAAATGGTTCCTACGTACTACAACGACTGCTTGCTCTATGGATGCCAAGTGTTCAAGCATCTGTTCTGGAGCTTTCAGCAATGCAGGGACATATTTGTGTACTGCAAGTCATTGGTACAAATTGATGGTACATTTATGTATGGTAGATATACCTATCAACTATTGCTAGCTATGGCACAAGATGGTGATGGGAAGATCCTTCTAATTGCATTTGCAATAACACCGGGGGAGTTAGGTGATGACTGGGATTTCTTTCTTTCTAGGTTGAGGAGGCATGTCTGCCCCCAACTTAATATCTGCGTTATATCGGATTGGGGCGTTAGAATACTAGCCGTAATTGAGCGACAGGGAAGCCTATGGGATTGTGTGCACCATTGGTAATATTGCGTCCAACTACTACGGATAATATTGGTCTACTATTGAACGACGACAAGTGACCAACATGGGTATTTAATTGCCACCAATATTATTTGGTTTGTAATATTCAATTTGTTCTGAATGGAAGAGTGGTATGTAATTATCGCTATCCACTTATATTGTCAAGGTACGACCATTGGTTTAATAGAAGCAATATATCTTCAAGAGCGGTAGGTATTCCCTTATAACTCGTCAAATGGTTCCACCTATTTTAACATAAAATTATATTTTAAATCTATGTAATAGTTGTAAAATCTAATATATATTTTACCTCGTTAAGAGTATGAATGTATACCGATGGTTCACTCAATGACGTAAAAATGGAAAGCGAAACTAAGCCTATGATTGTAGCAATGAGAGGCAACCTTCAATTTTGATTTTATTTGGTTGCATCGCCCGACACATCTCTTGGTACAATGTCGACAACACAGCAGACCCCTAACTGAGTTCTGCTCTAAAATCGACGAGTTTTAGCAGCCATATCAGATGTACGAGGTTTCATGACTTGTTCGGCATCAGAAACCTCCGAGGATCTCAAGGATGTATGACCGAGCGTATCGTATTCTTTCTACTTCAGTCGAATCATCCTTCGGCTCTGGAAATGTGTTTCGTAACTAGCTCATCTCGATCCGACCTCCGTAAATATTATCCAGAATCACACCCAAAAGATCGTAGCATATGACTCTCCAATCAGCAGATTGAGTGGGCCCGGTGAGTACGGACCCATCCACCAGTAACCCCAATTGTATTTGCATGTCCTCCAAAGTGATGGTACACTCCCCGCATGAAAGATGAAATGTGTACGTCTCGGGTCTCCACCTCTCTACGAACGCGTTGATGAGTTTCAGTTCCAACTTGCACTCTCGACCTATATTGGCCACTTGCCAAAAACCCGTTTCCCTCAAGTAATTTTCTATCAACAGTGATAGAGGACTAGACATATTATGAATATAACATTGTAACACCTGATCTACCAACTGTTATAAAAAAATTATAAAAAATATTAATTAAATTACATAAATGAAAAAAATTAAATAATATTAAAAAATTGAAATTAACCCTTACCATTTTCATTTGGTTGACAGAGATATGTTTATCATCGAGAGGAATTAATTACTGGACCATTGCTAACACGACTAAATTTCTTAGAAATTATAAAATAATAATATTAATTTAGACAAAAAATAAAAACTTAGAGAGTTTTTTTCAGAAATTTAGAGAGAAATTTGGAGGAAATTTTGTGTGAAAAAAATGGGTGGGGGTTTATAATTTTTTTTCATGACCGTTGGCCCCAACGGTTAAATTTTTAAATGATCGTTAGAGGTGATCGTTGGAGCAAAAACAAGGGCTAAAAAGCGCCTACGTAAGCGCGCTTTTGCCGTGTCAGCAAAAGCGCTTCCACATCAGCGCGCCAGCAAAAGCACTCCTACAAGAAGGCGCTTTTATGAAATTTCCCCTTAAAACACTTCCACATAAGCGCATTTTATGTTTTTTAGACTATTCTAATAAATAATGTTTTAAGTGGCTGATTTCCAGATTGAAAATGACCCTTTTCACCCTTTATTTTCGACATTTAAAAAACACCATTTTATTATATTTTCTCTTGACCGACACACTCTTTTTTTTTTTTTACTTTAAAATAAATATATCAAAATGCATTTCATGGCCAATAGTTTTAATTTCAACAATTTGTTTTTTTTTTTAAATTATAACACCACCAATTGGCATATTTTTAATAATTTTATTTTCTCTATTTTCAAAAAAGGATGCAAATGCAATTATGCATTCAATTCAATGAGAGGAATGAGTGAGATTAGCTTAATTTAAAACTTAACCATCATTAGGAAAAAAAATAAAAGCGTAGATGAGGCGTTGGATCTTCACTGCTCATCTTAATTTCTCGTGATTAGTGCCAAGTGTGTTATATATATATATATATATATATATATATATATATATATATATTATATTGACTAGTTATTAAGTCAATTGATGCATACCTAATAAAAAATTAAGGGTAAAATTATACAATTAGTTACTCAATTTTCATAAGTTTTCGTTTTGAGCATTGTAAATAAAAAAATGCATTTTAGACATTACTGTTAACAATCTTTTTCATTTTGGTCATCAACCATTAAATTAGAGTTAAGTAATATTATTTTACACATATTTTAATCATCCAAATTTTAATAAATTTTAATTTTGATTACTCATTTAATTTTTTTATAATTAATTTTACTTTAAAAAAGAACTTGAGTTTTTATTGGAAATTAAATTATTTTCTAAAAACAGATGTTTTTCCCTTTTTACCAAAAAAACTAAAAATAATTTTTAAAAAATAAACTGATTTTTCTCTGTAATGATTTTCTATAAAACCTCATTTTTTTCATTTTACTAAAAAAACTAAAATAAATTTTTAAAAAGAAACAAATAAAAGAAATAAAAAAGATGACTGTTTTTTTCCCTATAAAAAGTTTTTCCTTATAAAAGCAAACCAATTCCCTCTAAAACCCCAATTTTTCTCTAAGAAAAATTAAAATTAATTCTAAAAAATAAAGAAAATTAGAAAAATAAAATGCGTGATAAAAATTTATTAAAGCCAGGTGACTAAAATAATATTGAATTAAGTCCAAAACAGTTATTAACATTTACTATACCTAAAATGAAAAGTCGTAAAAATTGATTGAACAATTGTGTAATTTATCTAAAAACTAAACTAATAGTTTCACATTTTTTTTAAATAATATTTGAGGTGAAAGATGAGAGTAAAACGATCCAAACTCGTACTGAAATGATGTCTAACAAGAATTTTAATTATCGTCGTTATATGTTTTTTTTCTTTTTCATTCATCTAGTAGTTGAAAAAAACATTTTATAAGAATTAAGGAAATAAATGAAAAACAATAAAATAATTAGTGATTAAAAGAACTTACCTCGTGTAAAGTCAACGTATGGTGAAAAGAAAGCTGATCCAACGCACTGTCGTTTTGCGTCAAACTTAAAACTCTGAAATATCATCTTCACTCCTCTGCTCATGTAATTGTTCTTGTTTAGAGAAAAAAAAAATACTAGATTTCTTTAAAAGATCTCTCTGATTTCCCCATTTAAAATGACAATCCTCTCTTTCTTCACCAGAGCTTCACGGGCTTTCAATGGCTACCCTGCTTCTTCCAAGCTTTTGCTTCTCTGTACTCTCAGTCTCAGGTTCCTTCCCTTTTTTTTTTTTCTTTTACTTTTTGAGGAAATACCCACTTTTGTTTACTTTTTAGTTCTTTTGGCTTCTGTTTTATTTCTAACAGTCGATTGGGATAGTGAAAAGTGAAATTAGTAAATCTGATAGTACTATAAAACTTAGGTTTTTTATTTAGTAAAATTTTAGTGGGACTGAAGTGTGTATTTTGTTGATCATAATGGGATCAGTAAGTGCTAAAGGTATGCATTGATTTGATACAATTTCAAAAGGGTTGATTTTACTGTAAAATGTTGGTATCTATGGTTAAATATAAAGGGAACTGATTTAGTTCCAGCTGAAAACCATTAGACATTTTGAAGTAAAACTTTGCTTTTCCACTTGTTCTACTGTGTAAATTTTAGATGAAGCATTTGGTTTTACAAGGTAGATTAATTACCTTTTATGTTTGGCTTAGTGCAGTGGTGGAGGTGTTGTGGCTTACTCAGAAGCACAAGTAGATGCTAACAAAACTAGTCTTCAAGTGAACGAAAAAGATTACAAGAAAAAGAGAGTGGTGGTTCTTGGAACGGGATGGGCCGGTATTAGTTTCCTTAAAGATCTTGATGTTTCGGCTTACGATGTTCAGGTTGTTTCACCCCGGAATTATTTTGCATTCACCCCATTGTTGCCTAGTGTCACCTGTGGAACCGTTGAAGCACGGAGCATTGTAGAGCCTGTTCGAAACATTATAAAGAAGGTAGATGAAACAAACTAGAGCTGCACAATATATTTTTTTTCCTTTTCTCTTTAATTGTTTGGTAGGTGCTAAATGATATACTTGACTGTATATGCATGTAGATGCATATATAGTTAGAACTTCATGGATGTGTATTACGTATAGGCCTTTCTATGTTGGTTCGTTGAATTGCAATATTTTGATACTTCTTGACTTCCATAATATATAAACTGTTGAATTAGGCATATGGTTTCTTTTCGTGATGAAGCGTTGTAGTTGCTATAATTGTACCAATACTTTTATAGATTGCATATAGAAAATGTCTTGGAATTGCTGTGAGCCTGTGACCACATTGTAATTGCACCGAGGGGTTAGTTTTGGCACATTGCTTGCTTAATTGATCTGAACAATTGTAAGGGAACAGAAATGTTATTCAAAAGCAATTTATATTGTTGATGGCAGAGAAATGGAGAAATACAGTTTTGGGAAGCTGAATGTATGAAGATTGATGCTGCAAACAAGAAACTTTTGTGCCGGTATACTGTGGAAAATAACTTGGTGGGAAATGATGAATTCTCTTTGGAATATGACTATTTGGTTATAGCAGTGGGAGCACAAGTAAATACATTTAACACCCCTGGTGTCCTAGAGAACTGCCACTTTCTGAAGGTAGAGTCATTTTAGTTGTATATATTATAGTGAAATGGACATTTGATAGCATTCCAAAGCTCATCCTTTTGTAAATAAAGTCTTTCCGGGCCCCCACTTGAATGCAGGAAGTCGAGGATGCACAGAAGATACGGAGGAGCGTTATTGACTGCTTTGAAAAGGCTGTCCTTCCTGGACTAAGTGAAGAAGAACGAAGGATAAACCTTCATTTTGTAATTGTTGGAGGGGGACCTACTGGTGTGGAGTTTGCAGCGGAGTTGCATGACTTTGTTCAGGAGGATTTGGTCAACTTATATCCTTCAGTTAAAGATCTGGTGAAAATAACTGTGATTCAATCAGGGGACCATATTCTGAATATGTAAGAGGATATGATTTTTCATTTTATCTCCACTGTATGGTTTTTGAATTTTGGTGACTGAGGACTGAACTATTCGATTCTGTTTATCTTTCTCTTTTCATTCTGTGTCATATTCGGTGTCTAAACATGTAATGGTACTGGTTTTACACTATTGTTCATGAGGTATTTGTAATGCTGCTTATAAATTGTAATGCAGTTTATAGACAAAATCACAAAGATCTTAGCAGATTTACACTCCCTGCAGGTTTGATGAACGAATAAGTAGTTTCGCTGAGCAAAAATTTCGAAGAGATGGTATCGAAGTTCAAACTGGATCTCGTGTTATTAGTGTTTCCGATAAGGAAATCACTATGAAGCTCAAGGCGAAAGGAGAGATTTGTTCTGTACCTCATGGATTGGTTGTTTGGTCTACTGGTGTTGAGACTCGCCCTTTTGTGAAGGACTTCATGGGGCAAATCGGGCAGGTGTGATACTTTCTTGTCATCAGTTGTTATGTTTGAAATTATTGGTTATGTTGCAGTCAAGTCACCTACGGTAAGTTTTCACATTTCAGGCTAACAGACGTGTTCTAGCAACCGATGAATGGTTGCGAGTAAAAGGATGTGAAGATGTGTATGCCCTTGGTGATTGCGCCACTATAAATCAGCGTAAAGTCATGGTATTTCCCTTTAATCTTTTGAGTTTAATTCTGCAAACTTTTGATGAATATTATAGTCTGTAATTTTCCATTATGCTCCTTCAGGAAGATATCGCTGCCATATTTAAGGCTGCAGATAAAGATAACTCTGGTTTCTTAACCGTTGAAGAATTCAAAGATGTTATAGACGATATCCTTGAGAGGTATCCGCAAGTGGAACACTATTTGAAGAGCAAGCACCTGAGGGATGTAACTGATCTGATGAAAGATTCCGAGGGGAATGATATAGATAAAGTGGACATTGAAGGATTTAAGCTAGCCCTTTCTCAAGCTGATTCACAAGTGAAGAATCTGCCTGCAACAGCTCAGGTATTTGTCTTTTGGTATACAAGTTGGACTAGGTTGGGTTTATTAGGTATTGTGTAGAGACCACACGACCTCATCGCTTGATCTTCAGGTTGCGGCACAACAAGGTGCATATCTTTCTAAATGCTTCAACCGCAAGTATAAGTGGAAAGATAATCCTGAAGGCCCACGGCGTTTTAGAGGGTCTGGTCGTCATCAATTCCATCCATTTCAGTATGTGCTCTTAGTTGTTTCCTATGCAAGTAACTAGATGCAATTAAATTTGAATGCATCCATAAATGCTAATGGTTCTTGGACAAATCCTAATTTTAATGTTTTTTCATTTCAACTGCAAGATACAAACACCTTGGGCAATTTGCTCCTTTAGGAGGGGAGCAAGCAGCTGCTGAGCTGCCTGGGGACTGGGTTTCCATGGGTCGTAGCACACAGTGGCTCTGGTACTCTGTATATGCAAGGTGAAATCCTGGTCATCTTCCTATTGTTTTACATTTACTTGCTTAGCACATGCACATTACATTGAGGGACATCTTTTGACACGATTAATTTTCTATCATTCTGGTTCAGCAAACAAGTGAGCTGGCGTACTCGGGTGTTGGTGGTATCCGATTGGACTCGAAGATTCATTTTTGGAAGAGATTCAAGCCGCATTTGAGGCAGCAACAGAGAACCTTGTAATAATATTTCATTCCATCGTCATTCATATGGTGCTTGCATTGCATCTGTTGTACATGAGTATTACCATCCGTATGGATATATATGTAAGCTTTTAATCTCTTCATTATGCTGTTTCCTTGTCTTCGTGTATGCTTATCAATATTTTTTCTTGTAAGATCCATGAAGATAGCACTTTGGGCTATATAATTGAACTTACATTGATCTTCGACTATAAATGATTTGGTATTTCCATATTTTTCATAGGGATCATCAATGACCAATTCACACAGATCTGACGAAGTTTGTATCTAGAAGCTCGAACCAAATACATTAATCAAATTGATTTTTTACATAAAATCTTATACTCTTCTTATCCTATGACAAAAAGCACTGGATTAAGGCAACCACTTAAAATTGAAGTTAAAAAAATTTGAAGCTCATTGACCCTAATGTTGCCATGAAGTATGTCGACCATTGGCAAAAAGACAATTAATTTTCTATTACAAGGAATATGAATGCCATGCTTGAATGCATACTCAGTTCAGCCAATTTACACCATTGTTCATGGTTGAGGCTTGGCCTTTGGCTCTGCTTCTCATGTCAAGAATACCTGAAGGAAAACAACATACATTAGCATAGTTGTCGACAATATGCGTTGTATGTTACGCTATAAAAGCATAATCTTTGCATGACACAAATCCTAGTTATCAATCATTTAACATGGATCACATGTTACATTGCAACCATAAATCATCAATCAAATTTACAGAAGGATGAAGTAGACTGCAGAACACACATACCGTTATCAACAGTAATGCACTAGGGAACATCCGTGCATCCATATAGTTTGAGCCAAGAAGTACTCATGTTGACAGTAAAAAGGATTCTTTGGAAATTCAATCCCTGAATCAATTACATAACTACCTACGTTTTCGTTTAAAATCCTTCGAACCAAATAAGTCTGAAGTAGATGAATTCATCTCCTGTGAAATCGACATTGCCAAATCCACCTTCCCTGCTTTCTTCAAAATGTCAACTAGGGATCGATATATGTAGATTGACGGGCGTATCTTCCTCTGTTTCATATCATTAAAGAGTCTTAATGCTTCTCCAGTGTTCCCCGATCGGCCAAATGCCTCAATCATTTCTCTGTAAGTAAGCAAATCTGGTTCAACTCCACGATCATCCATTTCTCTAAAAAACACTAAGCACATATCCAATCTCCCAACCCTCCTCAAATTGTTCAACAATGTATTATAAGTAACAAAATCCGGAACAAAGCCAGCTTCCTTCATAGAAGTAAACTCAAGTACCATTTCATCCACCCGACCGGCACGACCCAAGATATCCAAAATAGTATTATATGTTATTACATTGGGCTTACATCCAAAACCCTTAATCTGATTAAATACCAAAAGAGCCTTCTCTATCTGCCTACATTCACCAAATGCAAAGATGATTCGATTTATAACAATCATGTTATTCGGGAAAGCTAAATCTGACACTTGCTTGACATATCTAATCAATGCTGTACAGTCATTAGTATCAGCACAAGACCTTGCAAGGTTAAGATAACAAGTTAAGGTCAAGGGTCCATGAAAAACTAATAAATCTTTGAATATCCGAAACGAAAGGTCAATCTGATTTCTTTCAGCAGCTGCAGCCAAAAGTGTATTATATGCATTGGGGACGAATATATTATTATCACGCAAAGATTGCAGTAATCTAATAGCCGTAGAAAGATTCCCTGCTTTGCAGAGCTTATGAACATAAGCATTACACCTTTCCTTACTTGAATTCGGCGCGTTTCGATAGGTAGCGAGGATTTGATTCAAGAATTCATCAGCCATTCCTTCATCATCTGGAGCAGCCTGAGTTGCAAGCGAGTTGTAATTTCCGACGATTTTGCTTACAATAGGGCAAAACAGGCGGATACAAGTGAAGTAATTCTGGGATAGAAGCAAAGGCATCGATTACAAGCTAAAAAGAACACTAGAATAGAAATTAATCAATCAGACGCATGCGATTGGTTTACAAAGAAAAGGGAGCAGATTTTGACTTACATAGGGAGGATAATGTGGAATCGATACACGGTTACCCAGACCTCGGACCAGACTGGAACTGAAGATGAAAGTGGTTTTGCATCGAAAGAGAATGTTGAAGCACCTTGAAGCAGCGACCATTGAAATTTTGAAATTTAAGAAAGGATCCATAAATGAATGGTTTTATTCAGTTTTCATTTCCCTTTTGAAGCAAAAGGGGAATAGAGTTTGGGGAGAATGGATAGTGAGGATCAATGCTAGGGTTTCGAATAGGGGTGAAGGACTGAAGCTCGCAAGCTTTAGCGATACTGCTAGGTTACAGCGCCTAGGACATCCAGTTTCTAGAAGTCGGTTTTCTTGGTTGTCCATTTTACTTCTATTTTCGTTTACCAAATTCCTTTTTACTCAAAATGAAATCATTGCAATTTGGTAACATAACTTTTAGCGCTGTTTCATTTTAATCACTCAAATGTTGAATCTCAAATGGTAGTTAATTGCATAAGCCACGTCATTTTTGTATTTTCATTTTGTTCATCTAATATTTAAGTTATTTTTATTTTGGTCACTTAAAAAAATATCTTTTTAAGTATTGATTGGGATAAAAAAATCAAGAATTAAAGTGAAGTAAAAACAAAAATAATACAAAAAAATTTCTCAAATTGTACTTATTTATCCCATTGCTGGAAATTCTAAATTTTAAAATATAAAATTTTAAATATTAAGATTAAAAATTATAGTAGCAACTCGGCTGCCATTATCAATAGATAAAAAAAATTTCAAACAGTTTAATTAATTTATTTTGGTGTTTTGAAATTATCTTAAAAAATTATCGATCAAAATTATTGTCTTTAATAGTTGTCTACAAAACTTAAATTTCTTTTGATTATATGATCTTGAATCTACCATACTAAGCTAAAAAGAAAGGAAAATCATTGCATTAGTTAAATTAATTAATTTCATCTTTCATTCCTAACAAAACTCATAATTTTTTTATCATTTTTTACTCAAACAAAAAACAAGCAATTAATTAATTTTAATATTACAGGCAATTACTTAAATTTAATATTATAGTAATAAATCGGTTGACGTTATCAATGGGTAAAAAAATTCAACAATTTATTTTGAAGTTTTGAAATTAAAATTTTAATATTTAAAAAATTAAATTTAGAATTTTGGTAATGAGATAACCATGTTTGACAATTTGTTAAAAAAAATTCATCTGTATATCTCTCATATATTTATACAACTCATGTACAACTGATTCATAACAAAAAAAATAACTATTCTAACTGTTTCAACAGCCTACAACTCTTTCTACATTCCCCCTCAAGTTGGAGGTATAAAAATACTTTTTAACCCCAACTTGGAAATCAGATGACTATGTTGTTGTGACCCTAAGGCTTTTGTCATAACATCTGCCAATTGTTCTGCTGTTGACACATATTCAGTAGCTATAAGCCCTTCTTGTATTTTTCTCTTACAGAATGACAATTAATCTCTATGTGCTTAGTCCTCTCATGATACACAGGGTTTGCTGCTATTTGAAGGGTTGCTTTGTTGTCACAAAACAGTCTCACTGGTTCAGTTACACCTATATCCAGTTCTCTAAATAAACCTGAAATCCAAACCAGTTTTGATGTTACAGTTGCCATACTTCGGTATTCTGCTTCAGTAGAAGATTTAGATACAGTACATTGTTTTAGATACAGTACATTGTTTTAGATACAGTACATTGTTTCTTCGATTTCCAAGAGATAAGTGAGTCTCCTAATTGCACATAAAAACCTGAAACTGATCGTCTTGACATTGGACAAGAGGCCCAATCTGAATCACAATATGCGGTGTTTATTGATAGCCTTCAAAAAAATTCCAAGCCCTGGATCCCTCTTTATATATCTCACTACTCTCAATGTTGCTTCCATATGTGACTGTTTTGGATTTTGCATGAACTGACTAAGATGAGTAACAGCAAAGGTGATGTCTGGTCTTGTATAGGTTAAATAAATCAATCTTCCAATGAGTCTCTGATAAACTGTTTTATCTTCTAACAACTTATCTTCTTGATGCTGCTGAGTGACTTCATCAAATTCTGCTGTTGTTAGTTTTTGATTCTGCTCAAGTGGTGTAAGAGCAACCTTTGCGTCAGTTAAACCAGTGTCTTGGATGAGTTCTTGTGCATACTTCAGCTGATTTAGCAAAATGCCTTCTTGAGACCTTAAAATTTCAATCCCAAGAAAGTATCTTAGTTCTCCTAAATCCTTCATCTTAAAATTTCGGTTCAGAATCCCTTTCAAGTCAGTAATTATATCCATGTTATTTCCAGTGATAAGAAGATCATCAATATACACCAGTATAATAACCATCTTGCCCTCTTTCTTCTTAATGAAAAGAGAATAGTCGTGCTTACTTTGCTCAAAATCAGCCAAAATAAGAGCTTCAGTAAGCTTGGCATTCCATTGCCTGGATGCTAGCTTCAATCCATACAATGATTTCTGCAACCGAAACACCATATGCTCCTCCTGGCTGCGGAAACCCACAGGTAAAGTCATATAGACCTCCTCATAAAGATCGCCTTGAAGAAAGGCATTAGAGACATCCATTTGATAAAAGGGCCAGCTGAAAGAAGCAACAAGAGCTAAAATGGTTCGAACAGTAACCATTTTAGCAACAGGAGAAAAAGTTTCCAAGTAATCAATCCCTGCTTTTTTATTGTACCCTTTTGCAACCAAACGAGCTTTATATTTCTCAATTTCACCAGAAGCTCGAAATTTAACCTTGAATACCCATTTACAGCCTATAGGAACTTTTCCCGGAGGCAAAGGGACAACAGTCCATGTATGATTAGATTCTAAGGCCTGAATTTCCTCTTGCATGGCTTGAATCTAGTGGGGAGACTTTCGAGCCTCAGAATAGGAAAGAGGCTCAGTAATGTTTGTAAGAGAAGAAACAAAAGTAGGAGTATGTAAATGGAAACGCGAAGAAGAAGTATAAGTGGAAGAAAAAACACCTGTGAATGAAGTAGATTGGTAGGGATGAATGTAACCTCTTAACCAAGAAAGAGGCCTAATGGTTCGGCTGGATTGGCTAGGTTCAACAATGGGCAGGGTAGGAGAGTTTGAAGGGTGAGATATACTTACCGAAGTTGGTATAGCGGAGGGGGTACTTAGAGAAGGATTGATTGGAGAGGAACAAACAGAAGTGGGAGGAGGAATAATTAGAAAATCAGAATTTGATATTTCAGGAGTAGGGGGAAACAAAACAGGAAATTCATCAGAAGTGAACCGAAAAGGAAAGACATCTTTAACAAATTTGACATTTCGGTTGACAAAAAACTTTTTAGACTCCAAACAAAACAAAATATAACCTTTTTGAGAAGAAGAATAGCCCATAAAAACTGAAGGAAGTGATTTGGAAGAAAACTTATTAGAATAATGGGGTTTTACTACAAAAAATAGGCATCCAAAAACACAAAAGTGAGAAAAATCTGAAGGTTTTTTATAGAGCAGTTCAAATGGCGTTTGCCAAGCTAAAACAGAGGAAGAAAGCCGATTGATAATGTAACAAGCAGCCAAAATACAGTCACTCCAAAATTTGGTTGGAACGTTCGACTGAAAACGCAAAGCGCGAGCAATTTCTAAGATATGCTTATGCTTACTCTCAGCAATGCCATTTTGCTGAGGGGTATCAACATAGGAACTTCGATGGATTATCCCTAAGGACTTAAAATAAGACGAACAAGCGGAGTTAAAAAACTCAGAACCATTATCACTCCTGACGATTTTAATAACAATAGAAAATTGTGTTTTGACCATAAAAAAAACTGTTTAAGAGCTAAAACAACATCAGATTTAAGCTTCATTAAGTACACCCAGGTCATTCTAGTGTGATCATCAACAATGGTCAAGAAAAAATGATGACCACTATGAGTAGACACCCTATAAGGTCCCCAAACATCAAGATGTATCAAACTAAATGGAGTCTCTACCCTAGAAGTAGTAATAGGAAAAGACAGTTTAGATAGTCTAGCCATGTGACATATAGAACAAGTGAAGTCTTTATTAAGTGTCAAAGTATTAAAGAAAGACAAACGATGTAACCTGTGCATGGGCACATGCCCTAATCTTGCATGCCATAAATGAAATTTTAGGTGCAGTAGAGGTCATACAAGAAACATAAGCAGGTAAAAAAAATAAGGTGGACAAAGATAAAAGAGAGCTAGATGACCTAACCAGGGAAGAAGAAGACTCAAACAAGTAAATGCCATTCAAGTGTCTACCAATCTCCTTCATCCTGCCATTGGAGAGATCCTGCAAAAGGCAGAAATCAGGGCAAAAAATAACTACACAATGCAAATCGTGAGCCAATTTGGAAACAGAAATAAGATTATAATGAAAGGTGGGAACACAAAGAACATCAGTAAGGGTAATATGAGGAGATAAAGCAAAAGAACTAGAATGAGTGATAGGAGAACATTTACCATTGAGAAGCTGAACAAAATGGGAGTTAGGAGGGTAAGCAATAGGAAAAGTCAAACTCGTAGAATCAAAACATATATGATTAGTTGCACCAGTGTCCAAAATCCAAGAAAAATTATGGTCAACTGAAAAGGACGTAGAAGTATACCTGCACAATTCACAACAGGTGCAACAGTAGCTTGGATCTTATTCAACAATTCCAGGATCTGTGAATATTGTTGAAGAGTGAAGGTAGGGACACTTTGAGGAGAATGTAAAGAGTCATCAGAAGAAACAACAAGAGTAGTTGAAGGAGCTTTCTTACGATTGAACTTAAAATCAAGTGGGAATCCAATCAACAGGTAACAAGACTCCTTTTTATGGCCTTTCAATTTACAAAAGTCACAGGTGCCAGTGAACTTTTTTCGGCTTCCAGATGCAGTAGAAGAGAAAGCCACAAGATCGAGAACAGGGGACAGAACAGAGGAAAAACTCCTCTGAGCTTCTTCTTAGACAATCATAGAGTATGCTTGATTTACCGAAGATAAAGGCTGCATCAAGAGGATCTGATTTCGAACTGCAACATAGGTCTCATTGAGACCCATCAGAAACTGGAATAATCGCTGCTGATGAATGTAATTTGAATTTTACTGGGCAACCTCGCATGCATAATCGAAAAAAGAAACAAGAGCAGTGTATTCATCCTAAAGCAACTTTAAATGCGTGAAATAAGAAGAAACAGAAGCATCACTTTGAGTGAGATGCGCAATAGACCGATGGAGAAATAAAATATGAGAACCGTCCACTTTACTAAATCGATCCTTGAGATCTTTCCAAAATGCAGCAGAATCAGAAGCAAAGACGAGTCCCGCAGACAAATCCGGACTAACAGTGTTGAGAATCCAAGAAAGCACAAAAGCATTACACTGATCCCATTGAGCACGTAGAGATTCAGGATAAGCCGAACGGAGGCAAACACCATCAACGAAGCTAAACTTGTTCTTCGCGAGCAAAGCAATTCGAAGCGAGCGACTCCAGACAGTGTAATTTTTAACACCAGTCATATGATGAGAAACAAGAACCGTTCCCAGTGTATCAAAAGGATGAATGAACAAAGGGTGATGAAAATCAATATCGTCCATGAAAATTCCAGCAAAAAGCACGATAACAGGAAAAAAGAATATGTGTGCCTAGACGAAGCACGATCAATCAAAACGGGTACTAGCCCAAGAAGAGAGAAAAAAATAAGGCCCAAACTACCTAAAAAATGGCTCATATGATACCATGTTAAAAAAAAAAAATCATCTGTATATCTCTCATAAAATTACAATTATTAATGTATTTATGCAACTCTTGTACAACTGGTTCATAACAAGAAAACATACTATTCTAATTGCTTCAACAGCCTACAACTCTTTCTACATAATTTTTGTGTATTATTTTAGTTTTTATCACTTTTTCTCTTTAATCCTTAATTTTTTTTTATCCCAATCAATACTTAAAAAAATATTTTTTGGGTGACCAAAATGAAAGCGACCTAAAAGTTAGGTGACCAAATTGCAAGAATTTTATTTTAGGTGACCAAAATAAAAATACCCTAAAAGTTGAGTGACCAACTAGATAGTTTACCCTTTTTCTAAATGAAATTAACCTTTTGCTTTTAAATTAAAAAAAATAAAAAATCCTAGGCAAAAAATCCAATTTATTTTACCTAAAAGTTGAGTGATCAACTAGATAGTTTACCCTTTTTCTAAATGAAATTAACCTTTTGCTTTTAAATTAAAAAAAAATGAAAAATCCTAGGCAAAAAATCCAATTTATTTTATTCTTACTCAAATTTATTAAATTCTCATTTGGAAAATAATCCAAAAAGAATTTTTTTATAGAAAATATTATGAATAATAAGAATATGAATAATAAAAGACAAAACATAGCAGATAATTCAAATGATGAATTTATAAATTGATATACAAATGCTATGCTTATAGAAAAACCTCAAAAGAGGAGAGAAGGATAAACTAATAGTAATCTTAGCATTAGAAGAATTTAGATACATCATCTTAATCAAACTATTGTATCCTAGCCCTTCCATTATTAGATTAATATTACGATAAATTCCGACCAATCAAGAAATCATTTCCAAGAGTTCCTAAGAGACCTATCACATCAGTGATACACAAAAAGGTCAAGTCTTAGATGATCTATTATTCTCCTCCTCATCATATTAAATTCTAATTTTACAAACACCATCACTATGCTCTATTATAACAAGGCCTTTCGAGAATAGTTCTTCATAAATCTAGTGGCAACCTTACCTAGCAAATCTCATAGATCCTCCAAAAAATAGAGTGAACAAAACAAAAACCACATAAGTGTGAAAAAAAACTATGCTAATATGGACTGAAATAAAAAACAAAAAGAAAAATAAGTAAACACTTTTGAAGAAGTTGTGGCCAACAACTTGCTCGGACGTTGACACTAGCAAAATAAAATAATTTTAATAGTGTTAAAAATTAGATTTGAATTTTAAAATCTAAAAAAATAAAAGTATAGAGATTAAATTTAAAGTCTGAAAAGAATATCTTTTAACTTAATACTTATTGTATCTAACCACAGTTGTGGCTAAAAGGAGATTAGAGCCTTTGATGATCCAACCAATCACAAAATGAAGAACTTAACTAAAAGAAGACAAATTGAAAGAGAAAGAGTGAATTGAAAGTAAACCTTGGGGCAAAGATACAAAAGAAAAAAGAAAAAAGAAAAAGAAAGGATCAACGGAAGGAAAATTTTAGGGAGAATTTATGAGAAGAAGAAAGAAAGATAAGATATTCACCCAAAAAGAGAAACAAATGAAAATCTAGTAATTTGAAATTGATGATGGGTAGAAATCTAATATTTTCCACATAGAATTCATTTCTTTATTTTAGGTCAACTCCTTTTAAATGTAGTGTGTGTGGTATGGGCATAGGTATGTTTATGTGTGTCTGAGTACTAACCCTCGAATTACATAGTACCAAAATAAATTGATGATGTTTATCGATAATAATAATAGGTGACAGAAAATTGGAGAGAAAAATTGTGGGTTTGGGCCATTAAATTAAAAGTCTAAAATTATGAGTTTTAAATTTATTTAATTGGATTATTAATTAAAGTAAATCTGTTCATAGGTCAAGTTGTCTATTTAATTATGAAGGTCTACTTTAAATTTTGAAGGGATTAGGTAAATATATTAGGCTTGAAAAATGAGGTTGAGAAAAATTAGGCCCGTTTAAAATAGCGGTCGGACTCATGCTTGAACATTCACGACTCGAGCATGGCCTGACCCGTCTTTGAAGTTTGTAATATATTATATTATGCTATTTTTATATATTATATAATTTATAACACAAAAATTAAATCTATCTTAATATAATAGGTAAAAAGACCTCTCTAGTCCCTCTCAATTTTAAAATTGAGCAAATTAATCTCTCTAAAAAAATTAGAGCAATTTAATCTCTGTTAATTTTAAAAGTGAGCAATTAAGGACAATTAATCACAACTTTAATGTCTTTTGTCAATTGTGCATAATTTTGATTGGTATAATAACAAATTTAGCCCTCGATGTTTACATACTTTGTTAATTTGGTCTTGATTTAAAAAAAACAACAACAAATTTAACCTCAACAATTACACATTTACAAAAATATTGCAGGCTAAATTTGTTAAACCATGACCAAATTGATAGAATGTGTAAATTATGAGAGCTAAATTTGTTATTATACCAATCAAATTTATGAAAAATTGACGAAAAATATTAATGTTGTAATTAATTATCCTTAGTTGCTCACTATCGAAATTGAAAGGGGGTTAAATTGCTCTATTTTTTTTAGAGGGACCAATTTGCTCAATATCGAAATTGAGAGGGATTAATATAATACTATAATGTAAACATTAAAAAATATTAAGATATCTATATATACAATTTTAATAATTGAAAAAATAATATTAACTATAAATATTATAAATATTTTTTAAAAAAATTAAGAAAAAAATTGACAGATCTAAAATTGGCTTATGTTAGTTATTTACAAATATGAGTAGGTATGGGTACAATTTTAAGTCCATATTTTATGCTGGATCGAACAAGAATAAAATATGTAAATATTATACTTAAATTTGACCCGGACCTAACCTGAATCAACCCATAAACATGTTTAACCTAAAATTCAGAAAAAAATTACACCTAACCAAATTGATTATCGTTGTATCATAAAAAAAAAAAAATGATCCCTTAACTAATTCAGTTTAAAGATTACACTTACCCATTAAAGGCGGTCTTAGATATTATTAGATAAATTTGGTTTCAGGTTTTTATTTTCGTATTTTTAGAAAATTGAAAATAGTGAAGAAAATATATTTAGTTAAAATTTTGAAAATGATTTTTAAAAAATGGAAATAAAAATATATGAAAATTAGAAAATAAAAAAAATATTTTCATTATTTTTAATAAAAATGATTTTGAGAAAAAAAAATTGAAAACAAGGGATTTTTTTTAAAATTTCATTTTTTGCATTAAATTTTCCCTGTTTCAAATCCTTTTAGTAATAACTTTTTGTTTTTTTATAACCTTCAAACCTTTTTCTTATTTAATTACATTTCATTTTACTATTTTAATAAATTATGCTTTAATTTAATTATTTATTATTATTTTTTCATTTCTATTTTGAAAACTGTTTTCTGAAAGTAAAAATGAAAAATGAAAACTGTTGTTTCAAACTTCACATATTGAATTTTTAATACTAAATTTTATAAGTACTTAAATTATATTAAAAAATTATTTGATAAATTAGTAAAAATTAAATATTTAATATAATTATGCTGCTTGATAAAAGTAAATATTTATTTTTGAAAATTATTTTAATCTTAATTTTAATTTTATTGATATGGTATTTATATTATTTGAATAATTTAGACAAAAATTAAATGCAGTAATTTGAATGCATATTTTTTTTAAAAATAATTTGTTTTAGATAGAAATTTTTAATAAATAGTCGATTGAGTCTTAATTCGATTGGCATCGGCATTGTTGTTAGTGCAGGAGGACATGAGTTCGAGTGCGTTGAAGTGCATTATTTCCCTATTTAAGAGTTGGAAGGGGCTATGAATAGTTTTAGGTATTATATAAAAAAAAATCTATAATGAAATTAATGTTTAAAAAAATTAATAAATAAAAATCATCTTAATATTTTTAAATTAAGTAATAAGTAATTACTACGAGACTTCTAACATGAACTACTTAAATTACTGAACTTGTTACAACATTAAAATATTTTTATAAAATTACTGAATCACATGCGAAATTATTTATAATTGTGTAAATACTGAATCTGTAATAAAATTATTAAATTTTCTACAAAATTATTCAAATCTCTTACAATATTTTTACGAAGTTACTTCTAATTAATTACTTTTGAATCTCTCACAAAATCATTATTTTTTTTTAAAAACTACTTAAATCTCTTATAAAATTCTCTTGAGCTAATGGAAAACTCATTTTAAGAATCCTTTCCTAAAATTTTCCAAACTCACCTTATTCAATATTTTTTATTGAAAATTTTATATTAATTCGATAGTTTATCAAACACATCCTAATTAATATAACATATGCACTTAAACATGTCCAAATGTTGGCCTACTTATCTACTTGATATGAAATTTAATAATTAATTATTTTATTTTATTTTTTAAAAATACTATCTTTAAGTGAAATCTTGGACAATAAAAATATAAAGATATGATACATAGTATAAATTATCAATATGACACTACGAAATGATGTACAAATGCAAATGTTTGTAGCTTAAACTTACAAGTGGAGAAAGATAAACAAATAGTAATTATAACAAAAAAAAAAATTCATAAACAAATAACTAGAGATGCCTTAATCAAATCACTGAAAATTACATCTTAACTCTCCATAGACCAACTTGATGATGAACTCTAGTTAACCAAGAAAACACCACTAAGTCAATGATGGCAAGTCTTAAATGACCTATCCTCTTTCTCTTCCTCCTTGATCTCAAAGTCTAATTTTGCAAACATCATTAATTTTTTTATCACGATAAAGTCTTTAAAAAATGATTCTTAATAGATTTGACGACACCCTTACCTTGGTAACTCCTATACATATATATATATATGCTAGAACACAACTAAAAACTGAAACTACCACTTCTTTAGAAGAAACAAAGTGGACATGAACCACGACAATTTCCAAAGAAAATAAAGTGAACAAAAACAAAATTCAAGATAATGTAAACTTATACAAGAACCGCAATAGTTTTAAGAGAAAATAGAGTGGATTGAAACTAAAAACTAACGAAAAATCTAAGAATACTGTTAAAATAAGCTACAACTAGCAATCAACGTGGGCACTAGTGTCATTGCGAACAAGATCAAGATTTGGTTTCTTACGGAAAGACCAAAAATTTAAACTTAAAAGTAATTTCTAATATTTTATTATTTTGAAGGACTTCATTTGCATGGCTGTTTGATAGTTTGATTAAGAGTGACATCATTATAAGTGCACACCTATATTTATTTTGTGGAATAAATTATAAATTATTCACTTACAAACATTCTGACCTTATCTTATTACAATTCATTTAATTTTGGCAAAAAATATAGTGTAATAAAGTGCTTGATTCTTCGACTCTTTTTACCCTAATCAACAGAAACAAGCAAAATTTGACAACCAAACTGTTGGGAATATCTCCAATAAATTATTCGAATATTGATGGATAAGGATATATAGGAATTTGGGTGAACTTCATAGTTCTTCACGTCTTTTAACATCCTAAATTCCAACCCAACCCACGTACAAGTGTCACGGGTCAAAGTTCTAAGCCCGTGACCATAGCACAAGATGCGTCCTATGGAGGTCGATTGATCAGATGGGGATCATTTAGCCCACGTAAACTGGCCCGATTCCATGAATTGTTGGAGAAGCCTGTCAGATTGAAGCCTGAGTGGCCCAATAGCGAAGATATGGCAACTTAGGCTATTTTGGGTAACTAATCTTAAAAGATAGAGGGAATCATATCTTGTAAAGATTAGATTAGATTTGATAAGGCATATCTTGTAAATCCCTTAAATCATGGGATATCGTTAATCTCGTCCGTCGATGTAAATGTATCTTGACCGTCGGTTCTGGGGGAGCTCAACTATAAATAGAGAGCTTCCCCCTCATTTGTAAATCATCCATTGTATGTTGAATTCTTAAGAGTAATAGAATTCTTGGGCATTTACTCAAACACCTTGTGTGCATACTTTTTTTGGCTTTCCTTTGCTTATTTGTTGCTTCTTTGGGCACAATCGCTTCCGCTATTCAATTTGGTGCCTTGGAGGAGTTCTTAAGGAATCCTCATTTTTGGGAGAAAAGGCTGACTTAGGCGAGTTTGGACGAGCTAATCGCCTAAGGCCGCACGGATTGCGAGACGAAAGGTCTAGCCCCGTGACAAGTGTTATCTGAGCTATTGGTTCGAAGGCACCGTTGGGATGTGGAAAGAAGTTGTTGATCAGAATGAGCCGATGCAGACCCGTGGGAGGGGTAGAAAAGTAAGTCGCTCGAGGGACATGCTGTCAGCGTTGGAAGATCGAGTTGCTAATCTCGAGGAATCCGTAGGGAACATGAAGGAGACGCTTGAGTTGGTCGAGGGACGCACAGATGGGTTTGACTCAATGGAGGAGCAATTCAGAGATTTTGTGTTGGATTCTCTAAGTGCCAATGCAAAAAAGCTGAATGAGTTAGTGAACTCCACTATGGAAAAGCTGGCAGAGAGAGATGAGAATCTCGAGGATATGATGTTAGCCATGAAGAAAGAGATCGAAGAGCTTAAGGGGGAGCTCACGATTTACAAAGCTGCTTTGAGTAATGGGATGTTATCTTCAAAGCCGAAGCAACAAGCAATGGATGTTCCCAAACCGGAGAAGTTTAAAGGTGCAAGGTCCGCAAGAGACATGGACAACTTCTTGTGGGAAATGGAACAATACTTTCGAGCGTTGGGCATTGAGGATGATGCAATTAAGGTAAACGCTACTTCAATCTATTTTATTTATGTGGTTTTCTTGTGGTGGCGTCGTAGGTCCACGGATGAGAAGCATGGAGGGAACGCAATTGGGACTTGGGAGGAGTTCCAAAGAGTTGAAGAAGCAGTTTTACCCACAGTATGCCGAGAAGGAGGCTCGGGCTAAGTTGCGCCGTCTCACGCAACAAGACACTATTCGGGAGTATGTTCGGGCATTTAGTGAGTTGATGCTTCAAATTTCTGACTTGAGCGAGAAAGAAGCATTCTATTGGTTCGAGGATGGGTTAAAGCCGTGGGCTAAGTAAGAGTTGCGTAGGCAAGGGATCACCGAACTTACTGTAGCCATGGCTGAAGCAGAGTCCTTTGTTGAACTTGGTCTAACAAAAAATAAGTTTGAATTGTCTCAGCCCAATGAAATGGAAATGGTGAGAGAAACCATGAGAAAGATGAAGAGGGACTAGCGATAATGGCCGCAGTACTGATAGCATAAGTGGCAATGAGAAACCACGAGATGCGAAGCGGGGAACTAATAGCACAAGTGGAAATGAGAGACCACAAGATGCGAAGCGGGGATCTAACAACCCAAGGGTCAAGGGGAAGAGAATAAAATGCTTCCTTTGTCAAGGACCACACATGTTGCGAAAATGTCTGAAGAGAACGATGATGTCGGCTATCCAAACGAAAGTTGAGCCGAAAGAAGATGCGAAGCTTATGGAGGGAAGAACATCGAGGGTCGGTTCGATGGTTCTTATTCCTAACAAAAGAAATAATAGAGAGGGGTTGATGTTTGTGGACATTAACATTACGGGTCACAAGCGGAGTGCTCTTATTGATACGTGAGCTTCGGACTTGTTCATATCAGAAAAGGTTGCCAAGAAGCTTGGTCTGTTGATTAGGAAATCGAATAAGAAGATCAAGACAGTAAATTCGGATGAGGCCCCAACTGTAGGAGTAGCTCGTAATGTGGAGCTACAAATCGGTGAATGGAAAGGTAATGAAGACTTTGAGGTAATCCAATTAGATGATTACGATTATGTGCTTGGTTTAAACTTCCTTGACAGGATTCAGACAATTTTGTTTCCATGGGCCGATGAAATCCATATTGTCATTGGCCCGTCATCAAAGATTGTTGTGCCAGTGCATCGGGATATGAAGGTTGGGACCAAGGTGTTGTCGTCTATCCAACTAGTCGAAGATGTTTCGTATGGGAGAAACGTTAACTCGACAAAACGAAAGGCTACAGAAGCCACTTCGGAAAAGTTAGTGGGGCGTGAGTCTGATATGAGGCCTGTGGAGTCGACTGTGGAGACCCCACCTTTGGGGAAGGTGGATTGTGCATCGAATTTCGAGAGGAAAGAAGTGATGCAAAAACAATCGAAGCGAGTAAATGCCGCGAGTAAGGTACATTGCAAACACTCTGACAGTGTTTTGATTTCTAACTTGTTGGCTTGACAAGATTGTAGGGGTCCTTTCAAAGTTCATAAGTAAGAAGGTAGATGGACTGTGGGCGGAATGAAGCCAAGATATGAGAATCGCGGGAATTCCAATGGGACTAAGTCAGAATTGGGGCAAGTTAAAGTGGAGACTTCTTGCCAACGAGATGTACCAACGAGTACAACGGTTCAAGTTAAGAGGCGACGAAAGCCGAGGCAAAGGTTTCGAAGAAAGGGATAACCCGATTGCAAGGCAAGTCGAGAAGAGGCCAAGGCAACGAGAGAGTTCCAAGGCAAATCAAGCCAGTGTCATTCAGAAGTCGCAACGAGGGCGTTGCGAGAATGGGTAGGGGAGAATGTCACGGGCTAAAGTTCTAAGCCTGTGACCATAGCACAAGATGCGTCCCATGGAGGTCGATCGATCAGATGGGGATCATTTAGCCCATGTGAACTGGCCCGATTCCATGAATTGTTGGAGAAGCCTGTCAGATTGAAGCCTGGGTCGCCCAATGCGAAGATATGGCAACTTAGGCTATTTTGGGTAACTAATCTTAAAAGATAAAGGGAATCATATCTTGTAAAGATTAGATTAGATTTGATAAGGCATATCCTGTAAATCTTTTAAATCATGGGATATCGTTAATCTCGTCCGTCGATGTAAATGTATCTTGACCGTCGATTTTGGGGGAACTCAACTATAAATAGAGAGCTTCCCCCTTATTTGTAGATCATCCATTGTATGTTGAATTCTTAAGAGTAATAGAATTCTTGGGCATTTACTCAAACACCTTGTGTGTATACTTTTTTTGGCTTTCCTTTGCTTATTTGTTGCTTCTTTTGGCACAATCGCTTCTGCTATTCAATTTGGTGCCTTGGAGGAGTTCTTAAGGAATCCTTATTTTTGGGAGAAAAGGCTGACTTAGGCGAGTTTGGACGAGCTAATCGCCTAAGGCCATACGGATTACGAGACGAAAGGTGTAGCCCCGTGACACAAGCACATGGGACTTGGTAATCTTCACCTGTTGCAATATCACCAAATTTGTCTTGCAACAAAGCCATTACACTTAATTCAACTCTATAAATACATCACCATCCTTCAAACTTGAACCATCCCATCAAGGTAGGCACCACATTCCCCAGTTTTTCTAACATGGCTTCAAGGATTCCCACCATGAAATTGCTTTCCCTTGTGTTATCTTCATTTGTCATTGTCCAAATAGCCCTGGCTAGTGATCCTGATATTCTTTCTGACTTTTTAGTCCCTACAAACCAAAATAACATTGGTGGAGGCTTCTTTACGTACACAGGGATGTGAGTCCTCGTCAACCAAAGCACCTTCCCTGCAAATTTCACGATCCTGAAAGCTAGCATGGTGGAATTCCCAGCACTAAATGGTCAAAGTGTGTCCTACGCCGTTCTTCAATACCCTACAAGCTCTCTCAACCCTCCACACATTCATCCTCATGCGGCCGAGCTGCTTTTCCTCGTTGATGGGAGACTAGAAGTTGGTTTTGTCGACACAACGAATAAGCTTTTCACTCAGAGTCTACAAGCGGGCGACATGTTTATCTTCCCTAAAGGGTTAGTGCACTAGCAGTACAATGCGGATCCCAATAACCCAGCTATCGCGGTTTCTTCGTTTGGAAGTGCAAATGTAGGAACCGTATCGCTCCCTAAGAAGCTTTTTGCCACCAACATTGACGACACTATATTGGCTAAATCCTTCAAAACTGATGTTTCTACCATTCAAGCTCTCAAGACTGGTCTTGCATCCTAGTAAAAGTCATTTTAAGGAAGCGGTTATGATTCCTTTGTTTTTTTTTTTAAAATAATTTATTGGTTGCTCTATTATGGTTTTGATTGAATTTTTACCATCTCTTGATCAGAGATTCATGTGTTTCCATTCTTAACTAAGTTGTTTGTCTCCAAATGTTTGTAGTACTAAAACCTATGTGGTAATAGTATTGAAGATGCGTTCAAGATATATCTCTCATTATGACTCTCTTCTTAATTAGTAAGATTTTCAAAGTTGTGGATTTCTTGATGCTAATGAATGGAATAATCATTCTTTTATTTAAAAGAGCATTTTTATTACCAAACTATTCCTTGCGAAGGGTATCTGTTGGTGGCTGAGGAATGGAGCCACCATTGAGGTATTCAATGACCCATGGATTTGTGAAGATAAACTTTTTTGTTGACTCAACACCTCTATCGAGTATCGAAAACATGAAAGTCCAAGAATTATTCCCCGAAATAGGTCACTAGTAGGATAAAAATTTGGTTAAAGGTCTCATGACTCTCAAATCCCTGTTAATTTGCATAAGCCTCTGGATCGCCATAGTGTAAGTTTAGGGTATAAAAATAGCTCCGAATATGTATACAAATATTCTCCAATATGGTATTGAAGGAATAAAATTCCTCTACCCTATTATGTGCCCCTTTACGTGCTTTACCACTATTTTTTTTTGACATGTAGATTAGTAAATTAATAGATTATTAGGAAATTGATAGGAATTGTTTGCCGTTAACTTTTTTCTCATTTTAATGCTCGATTTATTGTTTTTTTCCTCAAAAAATCATCTTAGCACTACTTCACTAGTACTCATTACAGGTTCATTGCTATTATCAAAGTGAATGCTCAACAGTTTAAATGTATTCCCTGTCATTTGCGGGGCAAGGAAGATGAATGTGACAATCCTTATATAAGTTTTGTCAAAAAGGACTAATGTATAAAAACTGTAAACAGTGAGATGAAATTTCTATAATATTAGATTCTAGTGAGTTATATAAGGATGAATTTGAGATCGATTTCGAAATCGAAGCTCAAATTTGAGAGTTATGAAAATTTCAATTTTAGGGACTAAACTAAATAAAATGCAAAAACTTAGGGAGAATCTAAAAAATGAAATTGAAATAATACATGCATATAGTATACTGCCATAGGATATTTGAAATTGATAAATTGAATTGAATAATTGTATAGATTGGGATTTGGACCAAATCGTAGATAATTGTGAAAAAGGCAAATTAACGGATTAGTCCTCGACGTCTTGTAAATTGTTGATTTTGTTAGATAAGTCCATATGGTATGATTCTATTTAAATTGTTATATAATTTAATTATGAATTTGTGTATGTTAGATAGTAATTTGAACTGTTTGCAATTTGGTATAGAAGGTGAGATATGGACTAAATCGTAAAGAAATGATAAATTGACTGATAAATTGGATAATTTGAAAAATATGTATGAATTTTTAATTTAATCTGATTTCGATAGAATTTTATAGTATTCTATTATTTAATTATTTTTCGTAGCTAAAAATAATGCAGGATCATCGAAAGGGGAAAATGAAAAACGAGAGTCGACGATGAGTGGCGCAAGCTTCCGATTTGTATCTCTATGACTCGAAACTAATTTAGTTATTGCATATTCATGATATACTGCATTATACAATATTGAGGTAAACTATTAATAGTTATTGGGTGAAATGTTATGGTGGGAATTGAAGATCGAGATAGGGACTAAATTGAATAGAATAAAAAGTTGCATAACTTAACTAATATAGGAAATTGGTATGAAATCGAGCTGAAATATGTTATATTACTTTATGAATTGATAGTTTGAGATCTTTTTAGAATAAATACAAAAATATATTTGATTTGATCGAGTAAATAGCAAAATATGAGCATTCCAAATATCAAGGTTAAAGGAACTTCATTGTAAAGTAGACATTTATGTTTGGTTGTTGATTATAATTGATTAGTTGTGAAACTAATACCATTTGATGAACGGATTAATATTCATAGTTAACGTTGAGGTCAAAATGTCCTAGAACAAAGGCAAAACAGATGAGAAATAGCATAATTAGCTTTCTTTGAATTAAAATGTTTATACGATTAATTATATAAATCGATTTGCATTTTAGTTATAAGGATGACTTATTCTTGAATTGGTTAATTGAAAAGTAAAGTTATGCTATCATAATTTATTTCAATTCAAGCTTAAATAGGCAGCTAAATGTATCAAATGATTGTGATCATAAACATGAGTTGAGGTATGTATATACTTGATTAATAGCTATGATGGAGTTATGTTTGGACATATGTGTACATATATTTGATGGTGTGATTGCATTATAGTATCTTATGTTATAAAGTGAACTAATGATAAGCTTGATTAGAGGTACATGTCTATTTGACTAGTTGATATAATAACATAAGTAGGAAACATATATTTGAGTGATTAAAATGTGATAATGTGATGTCATTTTTATTGTAAACGAATAAATTGTTTAAAAAACATGTGATAGGATATATGCCATGGACATATAAGTGCAAACTGAATCGAAAATGAGCCTTGGGGGCCAATTGTGTATTAAGGAGCTAATGGACTTGGGAATGACATAAATTTATGGTATGAAAAGATAAGTATATGTATATATATATTTTTATGCATATAGAATTGGGTGTGCGGCACCCCAAACCTGGTCGGGTCAGTCCGACCTGAATTTAAGAGGTCATATTAGTCACCGAAGTGACCCGAACCAGAATCGACATATTCGCATGTGATTTGCTAACATTAATATTAATAAGATATCAACGGAAGACAATTATATGTTTGATACGTCATACATGATCAATTACAAGCAATTAAACCTATTTGCATGCTTATTTAATAGGCATTCATGCTTGTCATATGAGTATCATACATATAAAATTAAACTAACGACGTATGTCAGTCTTAAAACACTTAATTAGACCCTTGATAAAAGAATCATCTTGGTCCGATTATAAAATCTCAGTTAATTTTAGAATCAATTAATTAGAGACTAATTTTTATAAAAATGTCAAAATATTGAGAATTATCTGGAATATAAAATTTATTGCATTTATATGAAATAAAATATTTAAAACATAAGCATGTAAACTTTCAAACCTTTTCGAAAACATCCTTGCCTCCAAAAATCTATACTCAACATGATAAATTTGACATTCATGCTTTTCAAAGATACTTAAATAGTCAAAACATATCAATTCGCCTATTGAAACATAAATCAAGTGCCAAAATACCAACATGCTCATCTTACCGCATTTTAGCTACTCTACTAACATTCCAACATAAAACATATGCCCAAAATGCATCAAAATATACCAACCATATACCATCAATATAAATGTTCAGCTAGTAATCAAACAATTCATAAACAACATAAAATGTCTACTCCCAAAAGTCCATATCATATTGCCTTTAAGAACTAACACAGGTTTCAAACACCTACTTAAGATGGTAGATTCCCTTGATTAACTTAGCTCACTTGCCTTCACCACTTGGTATTCAACTTGTTGCACATTTAAAATGAAGAGTGTGAGTTAAACATAGCTCAATGAATGTTAATGTTACTACTAAGCAAATATAATTATCCAAATTTAAGCAAGGCATGCTAAAACTTAACAACACTATCATGTTCTCCAAGTAGAGAACATGCTTTTAGATTTCAAATACCACACAAACATACTTAATCGCAATGTATAACAACCTAACAACCTACGAATCTCAAGTAGTATCATCAAAAGATATATTGGCACTTAAGAACCATGCAACACATATATGCTTACATATACATTGGATACCCAGATCACCAAACACACTAAAGACTTAATGAGCCATACGCTATCCCATAAGTGTAGCTCATTGTAATACCTCGAAAATTTTTATAGTAAGATATTATCCTTGATATAGTAAAATAAGAAAATAAAGTGACAAAAGGGAAATTTTGAGTTATGTCAATATTGGGAAGTATATTATGATATATTAATTCAAGAAAGGACTAAATTGTAAAAGAGAGAAAAGTTTTATTGCACAAGAGTAAATACTCAAAATTTGAGGGGTTAAAGTGTAAATATAAAAATTTTGAAGGATCAATAGTGTAAATATTTTAAGAGTGGAATGATCTAGAAACTAAGGAAAATGGATGAATTAGGACCAAATTGAATAGGTGATGAACTATGAGGGACTAAATTGTAATTTTATCAAATTAAATGATGACTCAAGAATGGAATTTTAAAAGATAATAAAGGGAAAAATGGTCAATTGGAAGAGAGATAAATCTAGAAAGTAATAATGATGCTAGAGATATTTTGATATTTTATAATTATTTAATTAGATAAATATTATTTTATTAATATTTTAATAAGATATTTTATTATTATTTTATTAGTATATAAAGAAAAAAAGATGAGGAATTCTTATCCATTTTTCCCATGCAAAACAAACGTGAGAAGAAGAAGAAGAAAAGAAGTTTTCATTTCTTTACAATTTGGTCCTTTTACCAAAAATTCACCATTTTCACCCAAAAATCAAAAGAATTTCCATAGCTACCAAGAGAGAAAAATGTTAAGGAGACTATGGGAAGTTATAATATCAAGTTGGATTCAAGAAAAATGTTAAGGAGACTATGGGAAGTTATAATATCAAGTTGGATTCAAGAAATGGAAGTTGAAGGAGAGAGAAAATCAAGATGAAGATTGAAATCAATAAAACAAGGTAAGAACATCTTGATTTCAATATATTTTTAAGTTTGATATTATTGAAAAAGCATGAGATTAATGTTAATGTAGAGTTTCCTTACATATGGTCCTATGTTTTTGATATGTTAGTGAAGAGAAAATAAGATAAAGTGATGAGAAATAGTGTAGAAAAAGAAAATAAGGGTGTTATAAACATGATAATTAATATCTTGCACTAAAACAGTTTTGGACAGCAGCAGTAGTCTAACTTTGAAAAATCACCAAAAATTGTAGAAATCTAATTATAGGATGAATAAAATATGAAATTAAATATTATTGAGTCTAATTTCTTATATAATAAATTATGTAAGCAATGGAATTGTAAATCATGAGATATAATAAATTTTGTGAGACAAGGTCAGAATGATTTCGGGTTCCCCTGTTCTGACTTTGGAAAATCATCAAAAATTGGAGAAAAATAATTAGCGGCTTAAATTTATATGTTTAGAATCAATGAGTATATTTTCAAGAGAAATAAACGGGAACATCATTCAAATTCTGTACGAGGAGATAATTAATTTTTAGTGAAGAAGGGTCAGGACTGTTAGACAGCAGAACAGGGGTAAATTTAAATAATATACTGTACTTATTAGCTAAACCAAAAATTCTGAAAATTTTATGGTAAGAATATATATGAGTCTAGTTTCATGGAAAATTATCAGATCTTAATTTGAAGTTCTATAGCTCCAGATATAAATAATTTAGTGGCTATGACACAGATGGACAGCTTGAATATTCATAAAAGAAAATAATAAAAATTATAGATAATATTACTTACAAGTGTGTTATATACATTAAGGATGTGTAATGGAGAGGAGGAGGAGGAAAATATATATGAATATTCAGCTAGCATGTCTAATTTGCATCTTAAATGCTTGAAATGTATGTTATTGATGTGAATACGATTTGAATGTTCATTGTATGATAATTGATGAAATGTTGATAATATTTGATAAAAAAAGGAAAATAAATCCCTGTTGGATGGAATGGATTTCGATGGATCTCTGAAAAGGAATTGACGGTAAAAAGGATCTAGCCCGAACGGGTGATCCTATCTTGATATAGCCCTCCCGAAGAACATGTGGAAAATGGATTTATCCCGGACGGGTAATCCAAATTAGGGTCTGAATTTAGCTTGGACTGGTACTTTAGATCCAAGCTCATTAGAGTAATTTTTGTTGCAGGGGATTTAGCCTGGACTGGTAATCCCGCTGTAAGGATGAGGTTCGCTGGAGTGTGCTCTATGAAATGAAATGTGTAAGACCATGGTTGAAAGATACCATGGCAACGTGATATGAAATGTGTAAGACCATGGTTGAAAGATACCATGGCAATGTGACATGAAAAGAATAAGACCATGGTTGAGAGATACCATGGCAACATAATGGGAAATGAATAAGACCATGGTTGAAAGATACCATGGCAGCGTGACATGAAATGAATAAGACAATGGTTGAAAGATACCATGGCAACATGACAGAAAATGAGTAAGACCATAGTTGAAAGACACTATGGCATCATGTCAAAGATAAATAAGACCGTGGATGGGAGACGCTATGACATCTGTTGAACAATTGATATTCAGGTAATATGTATCAGATGACGAATGTTTATATGAAATTGTTGTGTGAAATGTTTACAAGAACTGGTCATATGGAAATATATATACAAAATAGTTGTATGAAATAATTATGAAGATAGATAAACAAAATAAGTATAAGTACATGGAATATAATTTATATTAAGTTTGATATAAACTATTACCAGAATAAATATATATAAAATATATGGAAATGATGGAACATGAAATGTTGATATAATGAAATGAATGATATATACTTATAAAGAAACGATAAGAGAATGATATGTTTCATGTCATGTACATATATGATTATCTTTGATATGTTGATACAAGAAAATTATGTAGGTAAAGACAATTATTAAACTCAAGTGTGACATGTCGAGAAAATAAGTATATCAATGTTGAATTTATATGAAATATGTACTAGTATACTAACAATGTTGCTGTTTGATGCTTATACAAGTGCCAAGCTGTTGATTGAATGGTAATATATTTATTTATATGATACATTAAATCGGTAAGTATTTAATTGAATTTTTTTAGGTGATCTGTAAATTTTAGTAATGCTCTGAAACCCTGTTTCGACGTCGGATACGGGTTAAGGGTGTTACACTCATGGCTAACACTCTCCAAACACGCCATATTGTCTCGGTGAACAGAGCTAAGCTCAACGCTCCCTTACCTCTCCACGTTGTCCCATAAGCCTCAGTGCTCATCACATATAACACATAATGGAGAGTACTTACAATCCTATGGCATGCCAACTATATCTAATGGTTCGAAGTGGTCAAAAGGCCAATACATCACAATAACACATGGTTTATTACTATTTTATGACATTATATAACCATTTCACATTTTCACAAATACTTTACACATTCACTTTGCATGCTCAGATAAAGTTGTTTATAACACTTTTACAATGCTCATAGAGCCACACAACAGAAAAATTGCCTTATACCTCTCGTTGGTTTGAACTCATCCATGAACCTTCCATTCCACAACACTTGCATTGTTGAAGTGGAAACACACTGTATTATAATGCGAATAACATTATTAGTTATCTTCACATCATCAAGAGTATCCTTAATAAAATCCCACCTTAATCGCTCATATGCTTTTTACATGTCTATTTTAATCGCCATCCACCATTTCTTTCTTTTGCGACTCCTCACTGAATGGATGATCTCTTGTGCTATTACAATATTATCCATAATATGTCTCCCTTCCACAAAACTAGTTTGGTTCTCCGCAACCAAAATAGACATTTCTAGTTTAAGACGATTCACAATAACCTTGGAAAGTGTTTTGTACAGAACAACACAAAGACTTATGGGTCTAAACTGTGAAAGTAATTCAGGGGTAGCAACCTTTAGAATAAGCACAATTAAGGTTTTGTTAAAGAAATCCTCCAAATCCCCATTCTCAAAGATTTTCCTGATCATAGCCACTAAAGACTCACCAACAACATTTCATTACAACTGATCAAATTGGGCATGCAATCCATCAATCCTTGGGGCTTTAAGTGGTGTCATTTCAAACAAAGCATTATGAACTTCCTGAGTAGAAAAACTTCGATCAAGTGTCTCAAGAAAATCGGGCTCAAGAATAGGGAACACGTTTCTAACTGAAAAATGGCCCACATTGGTCGCATCATCAGTATACAATCGTTGATAGAAATAAACTACTTCACATTTGATTCTATCCTTCTCATAACTCCACAACCCGCCATCTATCTTTTGTGAATTAATTTGATTAGCTTGTTTCCTTTTGCTCGCTTGACAGTGAAAATACTTAGTATTCCAATCCCCAAACGAAAGCCAATCACTTCGTGATTTTTTTTTCAAAGGAGTTCCTCATTGTTGAGAACCCTTTCGAGCTCAATTTGCAGGTTTTTCTCTAACTCAATAAGCTTTCTTGAATGATATTATAACACCCCTAACCCGTATTCGTTGCCACAATAGGGTTACGATGTATTACCAATTATATCACATCATTCACAAACAAATA
Source organism: Gossypium longicalyx (assembly GCA_025698465.1). Lineage (NCBI taxonomy): Eukaryota > Viridiplantae > Streptophyta > Magnoliopsida > Malvales > Malvaceae > Gossypium > Gossypium longicalyx. Next base: position 5,539,959 of record CM046998.1, on the reverse strand, counting down.
CCATGCACTATTTACATAAATCATCATATCTCATTCATTCATAAACACATTGCCCCTTATGTAGGTCTACGAGACCTTAAAACATGCTTTAAAGAGGTTTGGAACTAAACCGATAACATTAGCAAACTTTAAGAAACTTAGAAAAATTTCAAACTTTAAAGGGTCACACGCCCGTGTGAACAAGTCGTGTGCCACACATGACAATAGAGATGCCCATATGTCTAGGCCGTGGCAAAACAGGACATACATACTGACTTCACCACACGGCCTCAAGACACACCCGTGTGGCTTGGCCGTAGTCGAAACTGACTTAGATCACACGGCTAACTACACGCCGTGTGTTTAGCCCGTGTACCCTTCAAAATGGCCACACACGCCTACGTTCCAAGGTTGTGTGCCTTACACGGCCACCAGACACACCCGTGTGTCTAGGTCGTGCTCGAGACTGACTTGTATAACGAAGTTAAAGCAGACACACGGTTGAGACACACGCCCGTAACCGTGTGAGGTGAAATTAGGCTTGGTTTAAGCCACATTTCCCACCTAACTCAAGCATACCAAACCACAACATTTTTTGCATCATTTGCATACATTTAAAGGTAAAAAAATATGCCAATTCAATCACATATCAAGCTATATAACATCAACCTATTCAATGTTGCCATCATCATCACAACTTATCAAAGTTCTAAAAGCATAAATTCATTAATTCAATATCCCATGATAAACCATCACATAAGCATTATAAACATCATATATCTCACATATCCAACACATCATTTAGACCAACTTATAAGCCATATATAAATATATAACAACATTAGCAAGCCAAATTTCATGGCTAATATTCACAACACAAAACATACCAAGATGTCACCAGCCTATACATGCCATATACCATATATACAACTCTCAAAATGGTACCAAAATAGATGTTCGATAGTGTGATTGAGTTGCTGATAAATCCTAAATCTGAGCTAGCTTTATAACACTGTAAAATAGAGAACATTTCACACAATAAGCTTTAAAACTTAGTAAGTTCATGATATAATATAGTTAAATCATCAATCCAATAATTCAATCTATTAACTAACACTTAATATAACTCATCACATTACTCATTCAGAGCTATATTTTACTTTCATACTACATCTTTAAGCATATGATAAGCATTCATAATGCTATACAATGCAACTCATTTCATCATTCATTTATATAGTCTCTCATCTATATCATACACAATATCATCAACCACATTGGTTCCGTACATACCTGTACTATCACATTCTTACCTATCATATTTATCACTTCAATGCTCGATGCACAATGTCATTCAATCATCTTTAGACGTTCCATGAACTCACACACCTAGTGCCAATTAATTAGCTGAAGCTATAATAGTATTGTACACTTAGTGCCATTTCATTAAACTGAACTTATATCGGTATCGCACACTTAGTGCCATTTATTCAATCATCTTTGTTATAATCTTGCACACTCAGTGCCATTTTTAATAGCCGTAGCTGTTTCATTTTTCGCACACTTAGTGCCTCAAATTCGATTCACATTTCACATACTCCAACTTCTCAATTTCATTTCTATTTTTTTTATTACATATAAACATTATATAAACATAAGCCCATTTGAGCTCCCTCCATTTCTCCTTCCCAACCCAAACTTTGACCCAGCATCCTTACTGCCCAAGCTAGAACTAGACCCATCCTTTTGGATACCCAACTTCATATCCACTGGCCCATTTAAAAGTTGTTTTTGTTTCCTAGGCTTGTTTGCAAGTTCTAGTCCCTGGTCTTTTGAGCTTTTATTCTCAGATGTATCCTTCCGTGATTTGTCTCATGTTTTTACCATAACTTCACTAATGCTATCCCCATTATTATTTTCCAAAGAATCAGCCTCTATCCCACAATCATTATTTTGCTTTCCAAATTGAAAGAATCTTGAAATTAATGCATGTATTCCATCATTCACCTCCCCAATATTGGAAAGTACATTAAACCTAGATCCGACCCTATTATTTCCCTGAGTTGGTCCTGAACTTGTGACTCCCTACCGTTGCTAACACCATTGTCGACGATTAACTACAATCTACTTGTGTAATTCCTCTTTTTCCACCATTTCTTGAACACCAACACTATCCCCTTGCTGATTTGGTGATTTATTACCATGAAGATTCTCCCCATCACCTTTCATGCTCTTCTTCAGAGAATCATAATGACACACATCCCTCAAATGTCCAAATCTCCTATAATAGAAGCAAATTGACAGAAGAGAATCATACTCAATTCAATAAAGTCTCCTCGTAACCCGGATATTTGAAACTGTAACGCCCCAAAAATCTTTAATATTTATTTGTTGATGTTGTGACACAAGTGTGTATATGCTTTTGTGGTTGAGTGTTCTGGGAGTGCCTGAGGAGTCTTGGCTTCAAGCCTTGGCTTGTGTAAAATTTTTGTTTTAAATGAATAAACCCCTGTCTTTAGTTAGTAGGTTTATAAATAAATATGGGTATAACATGTCAGAATGGGCCTGCTGGTCTGGTGGTTAAATAGAGTGGCAAAGTACTGTTGGACTTGAGTTCGAGTTCTAATATGCGCAATTGAGTGTTTTATTTTGCTGCTAGTGTCGTGTGGGTGTTTTAGTCTAACCCAACTACTGAAGAGTTGTAGTGGAATTTGAATTAGGTGGTTGAGGGAGGAATGGACGGTTTTGAGGGATTTGGGGAGGAAAATATGAGAATTTGAGGATAGTAAGAGAGTTGGTGCCGGAATTGAACTCTTATTTCTCAAGATTTCGGCTTTGGATTGTATTTTCTCTCTATTTCTATTTCTGTTGACTTTTTTCACTTCTTAGTGGCTGAATATTGCTGAGGGTTCATACGAGTATCTTTCTTTTTCTTATATTCTTACTTTGTTCTTCCTTACGGTAATCGTTCCTCCCCCTTGCTTACTGATTTTTCTCTTATTCTTCTACTCTTCTAGAAAACGTCCTCTTCTTACTTTCTTTGGTCGAACACTCTTCCTCTCACTCTCACAATTCTTTCAGTTTTGGCAATTTTATCTCTTTTCATCTGGTTTGTTTTCCTGCCGACTTTTACCCTTTATTTTTTTAGTTGCCGACTTTCTTTCTTGTAACCGAAACCTGCCTCTTCTCGCTATTTTCTTTTTGTTCTTTAACCAATCAATTTTTGGTGCGCAACGGTTGTTTCCTTTCTCTCTATGCCATAGTGGTTGCTTCACAAAACACCTCCCTTTTGCTGTCGATTTTACTACCTACAATCACTATCTTTGGTTTGGGGTGTTACATTTAGTGGTATTAGAGCCAGGTTACAAAATTCGGCTGTGGATTTAAATTTTAAAAATTAAATTTCTAAAGAATTACTTTCAAATGATTAGAAATATTTTGAAATGTTTTACTGAATGTGTGGTATACTGAGTCTTCGGTGCTGATTCCGTAAGTTTTCTGTAACTATTATGTGTTTTGATTAAAATGCTATAGATAGTAAATACTGAGCCTATTATAGGTAGCATTCTGTACTGAAAATACTTTAGTAGTATACACTGAGATGATAGTAAAACTGTAGTAAGACTGCGATTTAAGAAGACAAACTTTGAATTACTGACACTGTTTCCCATAAAATATTTGTTAATAAACACTGAAACTATAACAATGATGCATAAAATTGTTAATACAGATAAAATGCAATCGACAATGAATATTAGAGGTACTCGCGGACGGGGCACAATAAGTCATGGTAGAGGTCGTGTAGGTGCTCGAGCTAGGTCTTCGTCATTTGGTCATATACCTAATGTAGAAACTAGGGAGACGCCAACTTCACCTATGATTGAGACTGGGTCTCATGATCGTGCAGCTGGGGATGACGCACTGTCTCAAGCTATGTTACAATTCTAGAGAGGGTCGTTAGGACCAATACTGGTGCTGTAAGTTGAGGGTTAGTTACAGAACGACTCTGATCTAATGGAGCGAAAATTTTCAAAGGTATTACTGGAGTTGCCCTTAATGTGGCTGAGTATTGGATTGAGGCCATAGAGAGGATCATGGATGATCTAGACCGCACCCCCGAGCAGAAGCTAAAGGGTGCAGTGTCACTGCTGAGAGATGAGGCTTACCAGTAGTGGCTTACGGTTAAAGAGGGCACTCAGCCCGACCGACTGTTCTGGGAGTTCTTCAAGACTACTTTCCAGGAAAAGTATGTAGGTGCCAGTTATGTGGATGCCCGAAGGAGAGAGTTTCTCAATCTGACTTAGGGGGATAGATCAGTGGCCGAATATGAGGCTAAATTTTTACGACTAAGCCGTTATGCGCGAGGGATGGTGGTGACTGAGTAAGAGCGATGTGTTCGCTTTGAGGATGGCCTCAGAGATAGTTTACGGGTTTTAATAGCTCCACAGAGGGAGCGAGATTTTGCTACATTGGTTGATAAGGGGAAGATTGCCGAGAAAGTGAAGTGTGCTGAGCGCCAAAATCGTGAGAAAAAAGAGAAGAAGGAACAAGAGGGATTCAGAGCCCTCGAGTTCCTTTCTGAGGCCTAAAAAAAGGCCAGAGTTGATGGGACAGTCAGAGTTGGGGCCCCTGTTGCTGATACTGGACAGCAGCCTTGTGCTGATTGTGGGAGATGCCATTAGGGCGAGTGTTGGAAAAGGATTGAGGCATGTTTGAGGTGCGGCTCATTGGAGCACTGTATCAGAAAGTGTCCATAGAGGCCTGATCAGATGTAAGCTCCAGGTTTGGGTAATATTCAGTGTTCAGTAGCCACTGAGGCCGTGGTCAGGTCAGATGTGGTAATAGTTTGGGCCGTGGTCAGAGGGCACCGGGCAAATGTGTTGGACATACTGAGGTAAGGCAGCCTGCCCTAGTTTATGCTGCACGTCGTCGAGATGATGGAGATACTTCGGATGTTATCACGGGTACGTTCTTTATCTATGATGTACCTTATACTGCACTGATAGATATAGGATCTACTCTCTCTTATATAGCTTGTGCTGTGTATGAGACTTTAGGTATCTTGGTTGAGAGCACTACGAGTGAGGTTATTGTACTGAGTCCATTGGGGCAGCCAGTGAGGGTAAATAAACTATTTAGAGATATTCCTTTGGAGGTTCAAGGGGTTATCTTTATGATGGATTTGATGGAACTTTCTTTTGGAGAGTTTGATTAAATACTGGGAATGGATTGGCTGGTTAAACACCGAGTGAGTTTGGATTGTGCCACTAAATGGATTGTATTGAAAACTGTGGAGAACGGCAAGGTGGTTGTAATTGAGGAACGTCAGAACTACTTGTCGAATATGATTTCTGCACTGAGGGCGGAAAGGTTGGTTCGTAAAGGATGTGAGGTGCATCTGGAATACATCAGTGTTTCAGATTCTGGGGTTCTTCTATTAAAGATATCATAATAGTTAAAGACTTTCTAGATGTCTTTCCTAAAGTTGAGTTTGGGATTGAGCTCCTGCCTGGTATAGCTCCGGTGTTCATTCGCTTATAGAATAGCACCGAAGGAGCTTGTAGAGCTTAAGGCTCAGATTTAATAATTATTTGATCGTGGATTCATCCGCCCTAGTGTGTCTCCATGGGGAGCACCAGTTTTTTTGTGAAAAAGAAGGATGGATCCATGCGTATGTGCATCGATTATGACAACTGTATAAATTGACTATTAAGAATAAGTACCCCTACCGAGGATAGATGATCTATTTGACCAATTTCGAGGAGCTGTGGTTTTCTCAAAGATTGATCTCCGATCTGGGTACCATCAACTAAAGGTCAAAGAGACTGATGTATAGAAGATAGCATTTAGGACTCGTTATGGCCATTACGAGTTTTTCGTGATGCCATTTAGACTAATGCATGCACCAACGACTTTTATGTATCTGATGAGCCGAGTGTTCTAGCCCTATTTGGATCAGTTCGTTGTGGTTTTTATTGATGACATTCTGGTGTATTCAAGAATTGAAGATGAACATGATGAACATCTTCGAGTAGTTCTGCAGATTCTGAAAGAGAAACAATAGAACGCCAAGCACAGTAAATGTGAGTTCTGGTTCTGAGAGGTAACATTTATGGGCTATGTCGTATCTTCTGAAGGGATTAGGGTTGATCCTCGAAAGATTGAAGTTGGTTTGGATTGGAAGCAGCCTAAGACTGTATCTAAAATCTGCAATTTTTTTAGACTGGCAAGGTATTATCGACGATTTGTAGAGGGGTTTTCACTGATTGCAGCATCTTTGGCTAAGCTGCTACGTAAGAGTGTACCGTTTAACTAGACTAATACGCAACAAGAGAGCTTTGAGAAGCTTAAGAAGGTACTAACTGAGGCCCATATCTTGATACAACCAGAGTTAGGGAAAGAGTTCATTGTCTACAATGATACATCGCATGTTGGTTTGGGATGTGTGTTGATGCAAGAGGGTAAGGTAATAGCATATGCGTCTTGTTAGCTTAAGATTCATGAGGTGAATTATCTGACGCATGACGTGGAGTTGGCTGCGGTGGTATTCGCACTGAAAATTTGGAGGCATTATTTGAACAGTGAAAAGTGTATCATCTACACTGATCACAAGAGCCTCAAGTATCTCTCCACTAAGAAGGAGCTAAATCTTAGGCAGCGTAGATGGATTAAGCTGCTTAAAGACTATGACTTTACGATCGAATACCATCCTAGTAAGGCCAATGTGGTGGCGGATGCACTGAGTCGTAGAGCTATGACTGATCTAGGGGTGATATTTGCTCGCCTCAGTTTATTTGATGATGGTAGTCTGTTGGCCGAACTTCAGGTCAAACCAATGTGGATTGAGCAGATTAAGAGTAAACAGTTGGAGGAGGACGAGTCACTAGGTATTCGATTCCGATAGATTAAGGGTGGTAATACTTCAGATTTTGAACTAAATAGAGAAGGGATACTATGTTTCCATGGGAGAGTGTGTTCCAAAGGATACCGAGTTAAGACAGTCTATACTGTGAAAGGCGCATAGTAGCCCTTATGCTATGCATCCTAACAGGAATAAGATGTACCGAGACCTTCGTGAGTTATATTGGTGGCTGGAACTTAAGCGAGAGGTTATCGACTTCATAGGTAAATATCTGACTTGCCAGTAGGTTAAGGCTGAACATCAGTTACCTTCAGGGTTGCTTCAGCCTGTTAAGATTCCTCTTTGGAAGTAGGAGAGAGTGATTATAGACTTCGTTAGTGGGTTGCTCCTAACGTCTACTAAGAAGGATTCAGTATGGGTCATCGTGGATCGATTGACCAAGTCCGCCCATTTTATACCAGTTCGTACTGACTACTCTTTGTAGAAGCTGGCTAAATTGTATGTGTCTGAGATAGTGAGACTGCATGGGGTACGACTTCAATAATATCTGATAGGGATCCTCGCTTTAAGTCTCGGTCTTGGAAGAAGTTACATGAAGCTCTGGGTACAAGATTGGACTTCAGTACTGCATTTTATCTTCAGACAGATGGTTAGTCAGAGAGGGTGGTTCAGATACTAGAGGATATATTAAGGAGTTGCGTGATTGATTTCTGAGGCAGTTGGAAGGATTACTTGCCACTAGTAGAGTTTGCTTATAACAATAGCTATCAGTCTAGCATACAGATGGCACCTTACGAGGCATTATATGGTTGTAGGTGTCGTACACCTTCATCTTGGACTGTGTTAGGTTAGTAGCGTGTTCTGGGCCCTAAACTAGTTTCTGATACCAAGGATAAAGTTAGACTGATTCAGGATCGACTGAAAGTGGCATCAGACAGGCAAAAGTCGTATGCAGATCTAAAACATCGAGAGATAGAGTATTCTGTGGGGGACTTCATTTTTCTCAAGGTCTCGCCATAGAAAAAGTTATTGAGGTTTGAATGTAAGGGTAAGTTGAGCCCTAGGTTTATTGGGCCTTACCGCATACTGAAATGAGGGGGCCGATTGCCTATTGGTTATAGTTACCTCCAGAGTTAGATCGAATTCACGATGTGTTCTACGTTTCTATATTGAGACGCTATCGTTCTGATCCCATGAATATTATTTCGGTTGAGGAGATTGAGGTTAGACCAGACCTGACTTTTGAGGAGGAACTGGTTTAGATATTAGATCTTGATGTAAAGGTTTTAAAGAGGAAGTCTATTCCACTGGTTAAGGTTCTCTGGCATAATCACAGCTCTGAGGAGGCTACGTGGGAGCCTAAGGATGCGATGCGACAACAGTATCCTCATCTATTCTTATCAGGTAAAATTTCGAGGTCAAAATTTTCTTTAAGGGGGTAGAGTTGTAATGCCCCAAAAATCTTTAATATTTATTTATTTATGTTGTGACACAATTGTGTATCTGCTTTAGTGGTTAAGTGTTCTGGAAGTGCATGAGAAGTCTTGGGTTCAAGCCTTGGCTGGTGCAAAATTTTTGTTTTAAATGAATAAACCCCTGTCTCTAGTCAGTAGGTTGATAAATAAATATGGGTATAACATATCAGAATGTGCCTGCTGGTCTGGTGGACTTGAGTTCGAGTCCTGGTATGTGCAATGGAGTGTTTTATTTTGCTACTACTAAAGTGTAGGTGTTTTAGTCTAATTGAACTACTGAAGAGTTGTAGTGGAATTTGAATTAGGTGGTTGAGGGAGGAGTGGACGGTTTTGAGGGATTTGGGGAGGAAAATATGGGAATTTGAGGATAGTGGGAGAGTTGGTGCCGAACTTGAACTCTTGTTTCTCAACGTTTTGGCTTTGGATTGTATTTTCTCTCCATTTCTATTTCTGTCGACTTTTTTTCACTTCTTGGAGGCCGAATATTGCTGAGGGTTCATACGAGTATATTTTTTTTCTTCTATTCTGACTTTGTTCTTCCCTATGGCAATCGTTCATCCCCCATATTTACCGATTTTCTCTTATTCTTCTACTCCTCTAGCAAACGTCCTCTTCTTACTTTCTTTGGCTAAACACTCTTCCTCTTACTTTTACAATTCTTTCGATTTTGGTAGTTTTGCCTCTTTTCTGGCTGAACACCCTTTATTTTTCTGGCTGCCGACTTCCTTTCTTGTAGCCGAAACCTGCCTCTTCTCACCGTTCTCTTTTTTCTTTGACTAATTGGTTTTTGGTGCGCAACGGTTGTTTCCTTTCTCTCTTTGCCGTAGTGGTTGCTTCACCAAATACCTCCCTTTTTCTACTGATTTTGCTACCTACAATCGCTATCTTCGGTTTCGTTCTTCTTATTTATTATTGTGGTTAAGTTGCTGATTATTACTAGGGGTGCGGTTGTTCTATCTTTTGTCTCTGTTGAATCGTTGTGCTTTTGGCCTTCTTTTTGGTTGTAGCCTGATAATTTCTTTCCCCTATACTTGGGTTTGCATTTTCGGTGCTAACCATGGAGATAGTGATCACTCTTTATCAACGGTTAAAGTGTGCAAGGCCTCAGTTGTTCAAACAAGGCAAGTGGCAATCGATATTTTGGACAAGTGTTTTTAAGAGGGGTCGTTCTAATCCAGTTTTTATGTGATTAATTGTGTGTTATGATTGAACATAGGTTTGGAGTGCTCAAGAACGGTGTGCGCATTTTTCGTAACCAGGTGTGTAAATATAACCTCGCAAACTGAAATTGGCAAAAAGCCAAAAATATGAATCTTTGATGCCACACGGGCGTGCGACTGCCCGTGTGACCGAACACGGATGTCTAATCGATGAGGCTAGCCGTGTGCGGAATACGGACCAATTTGGGTCGTGTGGGCCATATAAGAGTGTGGGCCCATACGGGTGAACCACACGGGCGTGTGAGAAGTTAGGGCTAGGCAATGTGATCCATACGACCAATGCCATATAGGGTTGTGTGAGTCGCACGGACATGTGCCCACACGGGCAAACAACATGGGCTTATGGGCCCATTTTCACTATTAAACTGCTAAGGTTGCACGGGTAACCCGAGACGACTGTGAACCTACTGTAGGGTCAGTAAGTGTACCAAGACCCCTGATTAACTGAAATGACTATTATACCCTTATATGATATAAGCATTTGTATGACTGTATATTAGGCATGCTGCTAGAACTATACTAAATGCAAGTATAATACTATAATTTGGCATGACATGTTGTATATTACATTGCATTGGGTTAGGGGTTATATTATTCAAAGAAAGTGCATTGAAGTCCTCGAGCTTGATTTACTGGCAGCGCAGCTGTATATTACTGTATAGTGTCGCATTCAGTACTACTTGGAGTGTAGGGTTGGGTGGGTCAATTATATCCCCACGTGGAGTGTAGGGTTGGACGGAGATGGTGTGTAGAGGTTGGTTGGGTAGGACTCTTGTGACTGCATATTTGTGACTTTTACTGTATCGAGCCCAAACTAGACTAACACTGTTACTGAAAAGGGGCTTATGCCCAGACTGTAACTATCTGTATGCTATCTGTTTTTGTGCATGGGGATTACACACTGAGTTTTCGTAAACTCACCTTTTTGTTTTACTGTGCAGGCAATCCCCAGACATAGGTGGATCGGTGTAGCGAGGGACTCAAAGGTGGCCACACAACCATATATATTTTTGTACTTGATTTTGATTATAAGTATTATTATTTAGGGTATTTTTACTGTATAAGGCCTCTATGGATTTTTACCTTAATTTGGGATTTGTTTATCGTTGCTTATAATTTGTAATCACTAGTGGTAAGGAAACATGGGTTTTTCAAAGTTACAAATGTTTTCTTTCAAAACACTCACCACTACGTAAATCGTTTTAAAAGCTTTCGCAAATTATAACGACTAGTAAATAAATGGATAATGTTTGGGAAACAAATGGTTTATCAACGACTTAGTTTTCGAAAGCACTTTTATGTGACATCGCTAGATTCGGCCATAACGTCTAGGTCGGGTTTGGGGTGTTACAGAAACCAAAGGTTTGGACAGATTCACTAGCACTACAAACCCTGTAAACTGGCCCCTCGATCCTTTGTCCGTTTGGAAATTAACTTTGAATACCTTTCCAATCAAACTTCTAATCTCTTACGGTGGGCCTTTTATATAGAGCTCCAAAGAGCCCTAGAATACGGACCCAAGCCACAACACTTTGTGGAAAATCCTCAAGAGTTGAAAATTGAGTTGACCAAGATTGAATGGTCAAATAATGTCAGAAGATCACCCATGGACCCTTTAAAACAACATTATTGTAGTCCAAGTTAGATTCAAACTTTGCCAAATAATAGTTGTTACCGATATTCATTAGTTGGAATCTCATCTTTGGTTTCCACAAGGCACACACCTTGTTCCATAAGGCGTTATATCCAATTTTCCTTCCCAGCAACTTAACTACTAGTGTCTTCGACTTGCTCTTTTTAGCAAGTCCATAAACCCTGTCCAAAAACTCAATTGAAAACACTCCATCAACGATATCTTTCCTCACATCATCTTCTCGAAGATCCAAATTATCCATGTTAGGATCAACCCGATTAAGCAACAAGTAAAAACAAAATAGTGGAATACATTGAGAAATTAAACACACAAATTTAACGTGAAAAAACCCCTCCAAAGAGGATAAAAAATCACGGGCAAATATAATTTTACTATAATGGCAAAATAACGAAGAGTACAAAATATGAAGATAAAAAATTAAACCCCAAAAACCCAAAGACAGAACCCTCAAAATGTAAACACAAAATTATCTAAATGTGTTATGAGTTCTAATCTCTAATGGGTGTATTTTCTAAGGTTGTAAAAGAGCCTATTTATAGGTTAAATTAGTAGGTCAAATAAGCTATGCTAATAACTGTTAAATATATTATACTAATAAATACTAAATCTTCTAGAAAGAAAATATATTTTGTTTAACTTGACTTGCAAACAATCTCTTAGAATTTAGGTCACACAACTTTGACAATCTCCACCTTGACACGAATTCTTACAACGCCATCTTTGTCAAAACCCTCCATGGGCCTATCTTGAACTATGCAATGAATTAACTATGTCAAATCTATGCTTAGAAGCTGGAAGACTTCTAGCCTTTGACTTGTGCATTGCCACATCAAAACTAACCCGGGTCTGATTTTCACAAACATAGTGCTCTAACTTTTCAAAACTTGCATTCAAAAGAGAACCTCTCTTCAATGAAACGATCATACTTTTTTCCCTCCTATGACCAAGTTGCCCCCGCTACAAACGAGTTAAATTAAACTCCGTAACGGATGAGGGACGTCCGATTTCACCGGTCACTGTAGAACCTTCCAGAATATAAAGACTGCCTGTTCTTTTACCCTTTAACAAAACGAGAGCTCCACGAGATACTTTAATGTCGCTCGACTTGATGTTGATTCTACATCCTTAAAAGTCTAAAATACTCAAGGAGATGGGATTCTTTCATAAATCAGGTACATACCTAACATCTAAGAGTGTCCTAAACGTTCTATCGTGTTTTTTAATTTTAACAGTACCAATACCAATTACCTTACTAGATGAATCGTTTCCCATGTACACAACTCCACCTTCAACCGAACTATATGTGGAGAACCATTCTCTATTGGGACACATGTGGAAAGAACATCCCGAATGTAGGATCCACTCAGACATGAGCTTGGAGTTATCGCTCGTTGACACTAGCAAGAAATCATCACCGCTTTCATCAGCCAAATTAGAACTAGCTACATCTTCCTAGTTACTCTCAGCAGCTCCTTTATTTAGCAGTTTATAACAATCTACTTTAACTTGACCTAACTTTTTACAATAGCAACACCTTTTGTCTCGTTTCTTTGATGCTACTAAAATGGAAGCTTGCCTATCTGCCTTCCTATCCAAACCAAACACATTGTCGAGTTTGTCTCTACTCAACAAATGACCCTTCACATCTTTGAACAAGAGTTTGTCTCTGCCATAAATTAGGGTCTCCTTGAAAGACTTGTATGAAGGGGGTAAAGAGCACCTATCAAATAATAGTGTAGTTATGGTGAGTCGAGAATATCGTATCCACGAGGACTAAAAGTACTAGTACTTACTATTTCTCTATTATCTAGCTGATAAATTGAGGGAATTGTTTTTAATCTAAAATTAACTAAACTAATTATTAAGAATGCGACAGAAAATGAATTAGGAAAACAATTGAATTAAACTAATGAGATAAACAATACCCAGGAAAGAATCCACCTAAACTTCACTTATTATTTAGAATCTGAATTAAACGGTTTATTCACTTACGCCTTGATCCGTAGAAATCCCTAAATTATGTTAATATCTCTTTCGAGAAAAAGAACAACTGACTCTATGTTGATTAATTGAAATCTCTTTCTAATTGAAATCTCTTCAATCTTGAAGGAGATCTACTTATGAAATGAATCCGATGACGTTCTTCGAGTCTTTTCTTCGTTCTTCTCTACGTCCCCTTAGGTCTTCTTTTAATATGCATTTATAGACTTTAGAATGCTTAGAAAACCTAAAAATTAGGTTTTTTCGCGTGTTTGGAAAATAGGGTGTGAAATAGACATGGGCATGTGGCCAGCTCGTGTGTAAATGCCCAGGCCGTGTAGATCCTAGAAACAACTCTTTTTACCCCATTTTGGCTCATTTTTCGCTCCTTCCGCTCCCTTATGCTCACCTAAGTATAGAAACATGAACTTAAAGGTTAGGATCATCAAATTAAATAATTTACATAATAAATCATCTAAAAATGCATCAAGAATGGGATTAAAAATATGTTACTTTTATGTTTTATCAAATATCCCCACACTTAAGTGTTTGCTTGTCCTCAAGCAAAATTCTCAACTCACAATTAAAAATTAATCTTTCTCAACTTATAATTCTCATAAATAATGTTTTGTCATGATTCACAAATAATCATACATTGATAATTCAACTAAAAGAGCATTAAAGATTCAAACAATCCAAGTCGAGCATTTTTTAAATCATGAAAATATAGGTATTTCCCTTTATCTAAATAATTACCTTTAATTTAAAACCGAAAAGAATTGATATTCTTACTAAAGATTCACTCAAATCACTCAAAGTATTTAAGGTTCAAAAATAAGCACTCAATAGTCAAACATGAAAAGTCAATACTATAGGCTTGCATGAAAATCAAATCTCCACCACTATAAAATGAGATGATACATAAATCAAAAGGTCTTTAAAAGGTTGTAATGGGCTTAGGTTAAGAGTGTGGAGAAAGGATGAAGAAGATGGTTAAAATCGAGATCGATTTGATAAATTACCAAACTAGAAAAAAATAAACAAATGTTGAATTAAAAACAATTACATCAATCAAAAACTATTCAAGAATAACACGAGCTTCTTCTAAAAATATGAATTTAACTGTTCAAGCTCAATTATCATAGAACTAAGTAATAATCAATATATATACATGTTTTTTTAGAACAATAAATAATAAGAAATAATTCAGCAACTGAAACAAAATAGCATAGTTAAGTAACTAACCAACTCAAATCTCGACAAAAAAAGAGTAAATAAAACGGGAAAAATTCTCAATGAATAAAAAAAATGAGTTATGGGTTATCATTAATGGGTAAATCAAGAAACGATGTTTTAGCCTCAAAGGGGTTCACTAAGGTTTAATTATGTTGGTAGGCTTTTTATGGGATAAGTGGGTTAAAACCTAAGTGTCTTTATCATCTCAGTATATCAAATCAAAGGTGTGGTCTCGACATGCATAATCGAAGCAAGTTCTAGAATAACAATTAAATATTGACACACTCATAACCAATAATAAAATGAGCAAGAAAAGTGTATGCTCTAAAGGCTTAAAGTCTCACAAATATTATGGTTTTTTATATCAATCTTGCAAATCTCAAACTTGAAGGTAATACCTCAATTTAGGGAAACAACTTAAAATTTTTTAATTCTAAAAATAGACTTATCATGCTTGATTCTATCATTTCTTAAAGTTTAAAGAATCAATACACAAATACCTATGAATTTAATCCAAAACACATCAATAAAAATTATTATTTAATAAAAAATTATTCTAATAGAAGTATGAGAAAAGTACTTAATCATAAGACATAATTCAGGGATTTTCTAATAATTCTATAAATAACCTCCCCACACTTAAAATGTATATTGTCCTCAATGTACAAACATATATAATCCCAATATAACCACAATTATAAGAGAGGGAGAAAACTAAAATTGCCCTAAATTTTGGATGAAATCCTCAGAATATTGAAAAGCAGAATTGTAGTGAAATCTAAATATAGTGCATGATTCTGAGCAAACTACTAAGAAAATAAACACAAATAGTGAAGATGATTAAGGGATTATACTCGATTAGAAACAATCATAAAAATAAATATAGTTTAAAAGATAAAAACAAAATAAGTCTAAGAAAATAAAAATAAAAAAATAAAAATAAAAATAAAAATAAAAATAAAAATAAAAGGAAACAGATGGCCTCAATGATCCTCATCATCAGACACATCGGTGTATTAAATCGTCGACGCTGGAGAGGAGATAAGTAGATGTTGGCATATCTACTGCATTGTCGCGTCAGTGCTGTCGAACCTCTGAACACGGTACTACTCGAAGTGAGTGAACCACTCGGAGAGGTACGCTAAAGTAGCAACAGAAGGGATAGGGCGGTGACTTGAAGGTGGAGGCTATGGTGGGTCCTCGTAATAGAGAGGAACATCACCAATGAAGTCATCGAGTTCATTCTGAGCGTCAAAATGAAACAATCAATACTGAGGAGGATCCACTCCATGACTTCGCTCAATCATCCTCATATGAATCATGCTTAAGATTCCTTGTGGGGACATCTGGCCGACTAGAGTGAGTGTGAAGGACTGCTTCGGTGTGTCGAGGAGGCCAAAGTGTCGAGCAAGGCGAGTCATATAATGGTTTAAACAGATGGGGTCCTTCTTGTGAAGGTTAGTCTGATGGCGGAAGGCTAAGGTGATGAAGTATGCAAAGTCAAATATATGCCCGGTGGCCATGCTCTAAAGAAAATAGGTGTCATGAGTACTAACGACTTCGGTGCTCTCCCTCTTATCAGTCAAAGCGTGAGCAAAAAGTGTGTGAAGGTATTGTAAGGCAGGAGGGAGAGAGGTCGCTTTAGAGTGACTCGTATCATAAAGTGTCTGGCTCATTGTAAGCTTTGTCCAACAATGTGATGGTGTGTAATGGATGTGCCGGTGTAGACAGAGAAAGTTCTTGGTACTTGTAAACTCCTCAATGTAAGTCCCATAGCAACACTGAACTCGGGGACATTCATCTGACGCACCAAACCACCAAGTCAGAAAGTGATGGTGCCTAACTTGTCATGAGTCGTCATGACCTGCTGTAGAATAAATGTCGGGCAAAAATCCAAAGTAAGCTCCATGTAAGTGGACTCGATGATGGAGAAAAATTTATCTTATGGAGCTGTGATAATAAAGGCGTAAACATCATCAGCTAGTTAGACCTGCTCCGACGCGGCCCAATCGATACAACAGCTTTGACCGAGTGGGCCTTGTCTAAGTAACTGAAATAGATCCTCCTGGGGGCCCACATAAAATCAGAGATGAGGGTGGCGGGCCTTGACAAAAGTGCTCTAAGAGGAGGTCGTGCCAGTTGTGTTTCGCTTTTTCGAAGCAGGGATGGCGACATGAGACTTGTCACGTGTGTTCGTCATGGTGTACCTGAAAAGAGAAAAGACTTTCATTAATAAATAAATCAATAACAAATATGCAAATAAAGGTCGAAAAAACAAAGTCCAAGTAGTCCTAAATAGTAAAAAACTCCTAAACAGTGCATACAAATACCCAAGCATGCAAAAATCATATCGTGAAACTACCATGAATCAATGTGATGAAATAAGAAACAAATCATGGTATGCTTAAAATAAGAATAATAGCAACAGTATTTAAGAAGAATAAAATAGTAAAATAAAAAGTAACCTAAATAGATTAAGCTTTTTAGAAAGGCAACCAATAACTAATACTATAACACAAATAGAAGGAGTAGTAAAGAAAACAGAAGCAAATTATAGAAATAAACATTCGAAATGGATTAAATATGTAACATAAAAAGTGTATAATAGTAAAATAAAAGAAACTAAGAAAGAAGTTAAAGAAAATAATAATTAGAAAAGGAATAAATAAAAATAACAAATAAATAATAAATAATAATAAGAGTAATAATGTGAAACAGTATAAAATAAAATAAAAATAATAAATTAAAAATGGGTAAAAAGGGGGACCGATGGTGTGAAGAGTGGTGGCCGAAGGGAAGGTTGTGCACGATGGCTGTATGTTGTTTGATGGGTAAGAGGTTGTGGGGGAGGGGGAAAAGAAAGAGGAAAGAAGAGGGGGGAGGGTCGTGCGTAGGTGGGGGTTTTGGGTGCGGCGGTTGCAAGGTTAAAATTGGGGGGAATGTTGGGCTGGTCGGCGTGAGTGGGTGGGGGTGGAGGAGAGGGAGGCCGAGGGAAAGATGGGAGAAAGAAAAGGAAAGAAAGGGGAAGGTTGCTGTTTGTGAAAGAGAGAGAAGGGTGAGGGAGAAAAGGGTGCGTCGAGGGTGGGACGACGAGAACTACGTAGGAGTGGATGGTGGCCGGGCGGTGAGAAAGGAGAAGGAATGGCGGGGGCTAGGGTTTGTTGAAAATATAAGAGAAGAAGACAAAACAAAAATAAAAGGGGCTTAGGGATTTAAAAGAGTGATACGGTCTTGTAAATGCCCGTGTGGTCTCTTTTTTGCCCGTGTGTGATTTTAAACAAACCAGCCCAGTCTTTACACGGCCTTGGACACACCCATGTGTCCATGCTGTGTGGGGCACACGGCCATGTCATAAGGCCGTGTGCAACCTCCTTCGCTTCTTCCATGCCCATGTGACCTCCCAGACACCCGTATGGCTCGACCGTGTCTCACACATAGCCGTGTGCCTTACCCGTGTAACTCTCTAACTTGTTTTAAAATTGAAAATTTTAGCTCCAGGTTTCACACGGCCATGTCGCACGCCCGTGTAGACTGTTTGAGCCCGTGTGTCTGTCGAGTTTTGAAAAATTAAGTCCCAGGGTCCACACGGCCAAGGACAGGCCCGTGTGTCCAGGCCGTGTGGGTTACACGATCGTTTCACCAGGCCGTGTAACTCACTGTCAATTTTCTAAAATGTTTTAAACTAAGTCATAGGGCCCATATGGCTAAGGACACGCCCGTGTGTCCAGGCCGTGTGGGTTTAAAAACACACTTTTTTTTTAATTAATAATTTTTTAAAAAATATCATGAAATAAAATTAATAAGATTAGCAGAGTTAACACTTGGGTTGCCTCCCGAGAAGTGCTTATTTAAATTCTAAGCTCGACTTACCTCGTATTCACACGGCCACGGTGGTTCGCGGAGTTGAAACACCTCTTTCTCGCTGTCAATTCTATTATTAAAATAAGGTTTGAGTAGAGTAATATTTACCTTGAAAGTGTCAAATTCAGAATGAGTTACCTCGACTGTACCATGTGGGAAGACATTCAGTACTGTAAAAGGAGTTGCTCCATCTACATTAAGCTCTGAAGTGGCAATTCGAGGGTCCATTTTATCCAACAATACCTGGTCCCCAATCTTAAAGTGGTTCGTTCCATCCTTAAGCTCGTCATGGTGTCGCTTCGGTTCATCGTAAACTCTCAGTTTCTCGTTGATATGTGTCCGCCATTCGTCTAGTTCATTGATTTGTAACATTCTTTCTTCAGAATCGTTCTGTTTCTGTCACATGGACTAGGACGTGGCTCCATCATGTTTTTTTGAAGAGTTTCCTGCAAAGAAGTTTGAGCCACAATGTTATTCAGATTAATAGAACTCGTATAATCATCTTGATCACTAGATGTCTTAACAGAATCACGAGCTTAGAGTTTAATTGTTTCATTACCTACACGAAGTATTAATTCTCCTGTACCAACATCAAAAATAGTTCTAGCAGTTGCTAACAAGGGTCATCCTAAAATTAAAGGTACATCACTATCTTCATCCATGTCTAGAATAACAAAGTCAACTGAGAATATGAATTTATCAATTTTCACAAGTACGTCTTCAACAATACCCATAGGAAACCTAATGGTTCTATCTGCTAATTGTATACTCATCTTAGTTTGTTTGGATTTCCCAAGACCTAATTGCTTAAACATTTTATAAGGCATGACATTAATATTTTCCCCTAAATCAGCCAAAGCATTGTTAACATTTAAACTACCAATTAAGCAAGGAATAGTAAAACTCCCTAAATCTTTCAATTTGTTGGGTAGTTTATTCTGCAAAATGGCTGAGCAAACTGCATTAGCTCCATGTGCGACGAATCATTTAACTTTCGTTTGTTTGACAAAAGCTCCTTTAAAAATTTAACTGAATTGGGCATCTGCGAAAAAACTTCAATAAACGGTAAGTTGATATGTAACTTTTTCAAAAGTTTAAGAAACTTACCAAATTGTTTGTTTGTGTTATTTTTTTTTGTCGCATTGAGATATGGCACACGAGGTTTATATTCCTTACTGACCAGCTTTTGCTATTTTGGCTTACCTCAACCTTATCTTTACTTACCACCCTTTCTTGCCTCGATCTGGTTCAGATTCAACTAACCCTTTTTCATTTCGAATAGTAATTGCATGAAGCTGCTCTCGTGGGTTAGTTTTGGTATTGTTAGGCAAGTTACCTTATGGTCTTGTTGAAATCAACTTAGACAGTTGTCCTATTTGGTTTTTGAGCCTTTGAATCTACGCATGTTGATTTTTAAGTGCTGTTTCGGTGTTTTGGATGCGAGTTTGTAACACCAAAATAAACTTCATCAGTATCTCCTCAAGGTTCAGCTTCTTCTCTTGCTGGTAAGGTTGTTGAAAGCCTGGAAGGGGTTGTGGTCTCTGGTTTCCTTGACCACCCCAAGAGAAATTGGGATGGTTCCTTCAACCTGCATTATAAGTGTTACTATAGGGATTATTCTGAGATATAGAATTATTACCCATATAGTTTACTTGCTCATTCTTTGTACAAGGACCGTAGGGTAGACATTCTGGATTGTTCATCCCTCCTCCATTTGTATCGCACTGCATCACTGGATGTACTTGCGTAGAACCATATAAACCATCAATTTTCTTACTTAAAATTTCTACCTGATTCGATAACATGGTGACCGCATCTACGTCAAAAACACCGGCTGCTTTCATCTGCTTCAAACTCATGACTTGCCACTAATAATTATTCAGTGGCATTTCCTCTATAAACTCATAAGCCACTTTAGGTGTTTTGTTGTTAAGAGTACCATCGGTTGCTACGTCGATCAATTGCCTAGTTGAGGGATTTAAACCGTTGTAGAAAGTTTGAACCTCTAACCATAGAGGTAACCCATTGTGAGGGTACCTTCTCAATAAGTCCTTATACCTCTCCCATGCATCATATAGGGTCTCTAAGTCCATTTGAATGAAGGAAGAGATATCATTCCTTAACTTAGTTGTCTTAACTGGTGGAAAGTACTTTAGTAAAAAAATTTCGGTCATTTGATCCCATATAGTGATAGAACCTTATGGCAAGGAGTTCAACCACTGTTTAGCCTTATTCCTTAACAAGAAGGGGAACAACCATAGGTGAATGGCATCGTCAGAAATGCCATTAATCTTGAAAGTGTCGTAAAATTCCAGAAAATTAGCCAAATGAGTATTTGGATCTTCATTTTGCAAACCATCGAACTGAACAAACTGTTAAATCATCTGAATAGTGTTTGACTTTAGTTCGAAATTATTCGCAGCAATGATATTCGATTCAGCCCTAGTTAAAGTGGGCTTAGCATAATTATACATATTACGAGGAGTAAGATTTGGATTTATAGGATTTGGATTTACAGGAATTGCAGCAACCACAGGAGGTAGCAAATTATTCTGATTATCAGCCATCTCCTCAGTAATAACAATACTGTCCTCTTGCTCTTCCATTATATTCTATCGACTTTGCCTTGCTTCTCTATGATTTTTGCGAGCTGTACTTTCAATCTCACTATCAAATACTAAAGGTCCTGACAGGTTTCTTCTAGTCATAAACTAAAGGAACCTGCCAGAAGTAAACAAAAGAAAATTAGAAAAAAAAAATTAAACTAAAAACAAAAACAAAATGCAATAAAAATAGAAATGGCTAAAGTAATAAAAATCGAGTGTTCCTAATATTTTAGTCTCTAGCAACGGCGTCAAAAACTTAATGGTCACTAAACTAACTAAAATTACGACAAAGGCAAGTGCACCTATCAAATAATAGTATAACTATGATGAAGCGGGAATATCGTATCCACGAGGACTAAAAGTACTAGTACTTACTATTTTTCTATTATCTAAACGATAAATTGAAGGAATTGTTTTTAATCTAAAATTAACTAAACTAATTATTAAGAACGCGATAGAAAATGAATTAGGAAAACAATTGAATTAAACCAATGAGATAGACAATACTCAGGAAAGAATCCACCTAAACTTCACTTATTATTTTGAATCTGAATTAAATGATTTATTCACTTCCGCCTTAATCCATAGAAATCCCTAAATTATGTTAATATCTCTTTCGAGAAAAAGAACAACTGACTCTAGGTTGATTAATTGAAATCTCTTTCTAATTAAAACCCATATTGTCTCATTAACTCGATCTATGGATTCCCTTATTAGATTTGACTCTAATCCGGTAGATTTATGTCGTCCTATTTCTAGGATTGCATACAACTCCATTCAATTATGCTAGATCTACTCTTAAACAAGGATTTTTTTCTCCACTGAAATAAGCACATTAAGCATGAATTAATATCCTAAAAATATTAAAACACGAAATAAGCATACATAGTTGAGAACAAGAATCAAGTATTTATCAAATAATTTAGAAATCAAATAATAAGATTCATATAGGTTTCATCTTCCCTAGGTATCTAGGGAATTTAGTTCATAATCTGGAATAACATCATCTCAAAGTTAAGAAAACAACAAGTCATGAAGAAACCCAATAAAGCTTCTAAAGAAATTGAATGGAGATTTTCAATCTTGAAGGAGATCCGCTTCTGAAATGAATCCGATGGCGTTCTTCGAATCTTTTCTTCGTTCTTCTCTGTGTCCCCTTAGGTTTCTTTTAATATGTATTTATAGACTTTAGAATGCTCAGGAAACCTAAAAATTGGGTTTTTTTCATGTGTTTGGGAAACATGGTGCAAAATAGACACGGGTTGGCATATGGGCGTGTGGCCAGCCCGTATGAATCCTGAAAATAGCTCTTTTTGCCCGATTTTAGCTCGTTTTTTGCTCTTTTCGCTCCCTTATGCTCACCTAAGTATGGAAACATGAATTTAAAGGATTAGGAGCTTTAAATTTACTAATTTACATAATAAATCATCCAAAAACGCATTAAGAATGAGATTAAAAACATGTTACTTTTATGGTTTATCAGCGTTCTTTAAATCATTTAAAAGAATAATAAATTGACTGATGTAACCTCTAAGAAGCTCACATTTGTTCATGTAAAACGTAAATAGACGTTGTTTCAACACTAAACGGTTAGTAAGAGATTTAGTCACATAAAGAGTTTCTAACATTTTCCACAAGGCAGATGAAGTCTTCTCCATCAATACCTCCTGCAATACCGTATTCGCGAGGTACAACTTGATTGCAGACAAGGTCTTTTCATCAAGCTCTTCTTATTCTAATTGGTTTAGATTCTCAGGTTTTTTTCGGGTAACAACCTTTTTCAATCCGGTTTGAACTAGATTGCCATCATCCGAACTTGCCACAGATTAAAATTTGTCTCATCATCGAACTTCTCAATTTCAAACTTGGTTGCTGCCATCTCTGAACGGGCTGGTCTATGAAAATTGAACTAACTCTGATACCACTTGTTAAGATTGACCTGATTAAGCAACAAGTAAAAAAAATAGCGGAATAAATTAAGAAATTGAACACACAAATTTAACGCGGAAAACCCCCTCCAAAGAGGATAAAAAATAATAGACAAAGATAATTTTATCATAATGGCAAAAGAACGAAGAGTACAAAAGATGGAGATAAAAAACTAAACCCGGAAAACCTGAAAAAAAAACCTCAAAACTTAAATATAAAATTCTCTAAATGTGTTATGAGTTCTAATATCTAATGGATGTATTTTCTAAGGTTGTAAAAGAACCTATTTATAGGCTAAATTACTAGGTCAAATAAACTATGTAACACCCCTTAACCCCAAACCGTTGTCGGAATAGGGTTACGGAGCATTACCGGACCTATCGGACAATTTACATAAAATACCTATGTTCAACATATCTAAACACATTTAAATATGCTCATAACTTGCTAAATTTAGATATTTTATATATTATCCAATACTCAATTCCAATCACTTATCATATATTATCAATATGATTCAAATTCATACTAAATTAGTCAAGTCCTATTATATACCATTACCAAGCTTCATTCTACTTATTTCATCAATACATACAATCCAAAACGACACATACATAAAACATTTTACATACATGCCATTACCAACTATTAACACGCTTTACCTTATTGAATTCGGGATCAGCCTGGGATGTTGATTCAACGATCTAGCTTTAATTTAACCTACGCACGGAAATAATCGTACGCTGAGTATAAACTCAGTGGTATTTCTATAATCCGAACACTTAATAAAATGAAAATATAACAAACACTTAAAAATCATATGTCATATACAATTGTATAATTATTCAATTCATAAATAAATCATTTATAACTCATTCGATTTTTATCATCTATTAACTCAATTAACTTTCGAAAATAAATTCACAATCATTTAAATAATAATATTTCCCATTCATATGTCTCATTTATACTTCTGTTCACTATTCAATATCAGTAAATAATTTTCAGTATCGATCAATTTTTCAGTTTCATTCAGTAACATTCAATCATTCAATAACAATTAGTTGTTCAATAATATTCAGTCACTATTTAACAGTCAGATATTCAGTAACGATAAATTATTCAGTAATAATCAATTATTCAGTAACAAATTTTTTTTACGCAGTAGCAGTCAGTTATCCAATAACAGTCAGTTATTCGGTAGCAATTAATTATTCAGTACCTTTATTTACCCTTATTAACATGACTCGGACTCGGACGGATACACGGATCCAACCATCACACCATTACAGTATGACACATAGTGCCTCATCGGCCAAGCCGAAGTAAACAGTAATAGTAACAGTACGGTACATAGTACCTCATCGGAATAATCTGAAGTAACAGTAACAGTACGACACCCAAGGTGTCTCATCGACTTAAAGTTGAAGTAGCAGAACAACACTTATAGTGCCTCATCGACTTAAGGTCAAAGTATCCCTAAACACTTCCAATCCTATGGCATGCCAACTATATCCGACTTAGCCCAAATACTGTTAATGGGGTTTCCGGATCACATATAAATCTCAATTCAATTCAATCGCAATTTCTCACATTTTTAATTTAATCATTTTCCACTTTTTAATCAATTTTCAATTCACATATTCATAATTCAATACACTTTCTCAATTCAATATGCATTTCAATTATTCACATATAATCACAATTCAATTTAATTTCATATAATTTAATACTAATACTTACCATGAATATTAACTTAAAATCCAACAATTAATAATAATTAAATTCGAATTATAGTAATACTAACACGCATTTCTCATTCAATTCAATTTTCTAAATTCAATTCAATAAAATTACTTACTTACTATAAAATAAATAAATTTAAAATTAATACTTAATAATAAATAACTTGAATTATAGTAATACAAACAGTAATTTCCGGGCTAACCTTCGTCAACTTTGCCTTTTTTTTGCTTAGCCGAGATTTCCAACACAATGTTAGCTACGAAAATTAAAACAATTAAAAATTCATCAATATACAATTTCATTTTATTTATTCCAATTTCAACTCAATATTTACATAACTTCTAATTTAATCCCAATGCAAACTAACTTGTTTTCTTTACAATTTATTCTCTAATTTTCTCTCAACTATCACTTAAAATCAAATTTCAACTCTCTAATTTCCCATAAATCCCTAATTTCAAATTTCTTTCAATTTAGTCCCTAAAACATAAAACTTATGAATTACTTTACAATTCAATCCTTATTTCACTTCTAACTTGAAATTCTATCAATTTAATCCCTAATTCATCATTTTATTCAACATGAACAATATCTAGAAATCTAATAACTTTTAAAATATCAACTTAATTTCATCAAAACTTTATTCCAAAGCTTCTAAAATATCAAAATTAAGCAAAAAGGGCTAAATTAACTTACCTATTTAAACTTCAAGCTTTAAATCTCTAATTTTTCCTTTTTCTTTTTCTTTCACTCTTTCTCCCTGTTTCGTTTGAGCTCTCTGTTTCTTTTTCTTTCCTTTTTCATTTCTTTATTTACTATATATATAATAATAATAATGACAATAAAATATCTATATTAAAAATCTATTTAATAACAAATATTTATTTAACACTTGTATGTATATATATTATTACACTTGTATTAAATCATTTTTATACACTTGTCTTTCTTTTATTTATTTCATATAAAAATCTATTTACTTAAATAAAAAGCATTTAAATAAAATATACTACAATTGTACAAATATATGTATTACACTTGTATATTTTATTTACCATACATTTGTCTTTATATTAATAATAGCAACAACATTAATATTTACTTAAATAATAAGTAAATATATACATATATTACAAATGTATGTAAAATATTTATTACACATGTATTTTATTTTTTTATCACACACTTATCACAATTTAATTTATTTATCATATAAATATCTTATAATATAATTATAATAAATTAATTTAATATCATTTATTACTAATAAATATATATATTATAATTAAAATCAAAGTAAAAATCTAAGATTTTTACTTTATATGCAGCCTCACTTATGCTAAATGGTATAATTCCCATTTTGGTCCTTTTTATTTTCTTTCAATCTATAATTAAACTTTCACACTTTATTCAATTTAATCATTTTATCCAATTATCCTTAATTAAGCTAAATTCACTTAATTAAACTCTAATTAACCACTCAATTAACTTTTTAAATATTTTTTATAAATATTTACGGATCAGTTTTTTAGTAACGGAGACTCGAAAATACACTTTTTCAATAACCGTAAAATTCGAGTCATTACAAACTATGCTAATAAATGCTAAATATATTATATTAATAAATACTAAATCTTCTAGAAAGAAAATAAATTTTGTTTAACTTGACTTGCAAACAATCTCTTAGAATTTGGGTCACATAACTCTAACAATCTATTTCCCATTCATTATCCATGATATTATTCATGGGACCTATATTAAGAACAACATCTTAAACGAGAATGGTTTGGACATTCCTGCACCCAATGCTTCCAAATCTCCTCTTTCATCTGATGGCTCCTCCTCTCGGCACCAGACTTTCTTCGAAATCCTACCAGGTACCGTAATCAGTTGTTCACTCATAATACCTTTTTCTATTAAATGATTTTTGTTCAAAATTGAGTAATTAATGATAATTAAATTGTGATCATGATGAAATTGAGTTGAATAACAAATGGGTAATATAGAAGCAAGTTTGAATAAGTGTTAGGAAGGAAATCATTGTTGAGTTATTAGGGAATTATATGTACGAATTAAGAACAATATATTGATAATTTAAAATTTTTAGAATATAATTATTAAGTCGGAATTAGATACGAATGAGTGATTTAAAATAATTTGGGATGGTTACATAAAATTCATTTCTAAGGACTTTATTTGCACAATTATTTGTTAGTTTGATTAAAAATGACGTGATCATTATAACCTCTCATCTATATTTATTTAGATGAATAAATAAATAAAAATATTCACTTACAATTCTGGAAGCCAATAAGAGACTCATTTTACAACTCACATGATGTCACAATTATTTTTTCCATTTTCTAAATAATTAATTGGGGATTCTGAATCCATTCCAATTGAAGTTTAATTTGGATAAACGAACATTCACACAAAAAAAGGGACCGTATCCTGAGGACAAGCTACAACTCCTTTTGCTTTGGCAACAAATATAATAATAATAATAATGCTTGATTCTTCGACTCTTTTTACCCTAATCAACAACAAGAAGCAAAATGTGACAACTAAACTGTTGGGAATATCTCCAATAAATTGTTCTGTATATTGACGGATAAGGATATATAGGAATTTGGGTAAACTTCATAGTTCTTCACGTCTTTTAACATCCTAAATTCCAACCCAACCCACGTACAAGCACAAGGGACTTGGTAATCTTCACCTGTTGCAATATCACCAAATTGTCTTGCAACAAAGCCATTACACTTAATTCAACTCTATAAATACAACACCATCCTTCAAACTGGAACCATCCCATCCGGGCAGGCACCACATTCCCTAGTTTTTCTAACATGGCTTCAAGGATTTCCACCATGAAATTGCTTTCCCTGGTGTTATCTTCATTTGTCATTGTCCAAATAGCCCTGGCTGGTGATCCTGATATTCTTTCTGATTTTTTAGTCCCTAACCAAAACAACGTTGATGGAAGCTTCTTCACGTACACAGGGATGCGAGTCCTCGTCAACCAAAGCACCTTCCCTGCAAATTTCACGATCCTGAAAGCTAGCATGGTGGAATTCCCAGCACTAAATGGTCAAAGTGTGTCCTACGCCGTTCTTCAATACCCTGCAAGCTCTCTCAACCCTCCACACACTCATCCTCGTGCGGCCGAGCTGCTTTTCCTGGTTGATGGGAGCCTGGAAGTTGGTTTTGTCGACACAACGAACAAGCTTTTCACTCAGAGTCTACAAGCGGGCGACATGTTTATCTTCCCTAAAGGGTTAGTGCACTATCAGTACAATGCGGATCCCAATAACCCAGCTATCGCAATTTCCTCGTTTGGAAGTGCAAATGCAGGAACCGTATCGCTCCCTAAGACCCTTTTTGCCACCAACATTGACGACACTATATTGGCTAAATCCTTCAAAACCGATGTTTCCACCATTCAAGCTCTCAAGGCTGGTCTTGCATGATTCCATTTGTCCTTAAAACTTTTTCGTTGTTTTATTGTGATTTTGTATTGAAATTTACCATCTACTTTTGGTCAGAGGTTCATGTGTTTTGCATTTTGAACTAAATTGGTTTGTCTCCAAATGTTTGTTGTACTAAAATCAATGTGGTAATAATATGGAAGGTGCAAATCTTTCGTCCTTAGTTATACATTTGAATCTTAATTTTGATTCATCTCGGATAAACTCGTAAAGATAATAGAGTATTAATAAATTATTTATGTATATATAATATTTTTTTAATAATTGAGGGTAATCAACCTAGAACATAATACGATTATTAACATAATACTAAATTGTAAAATTTAACATATGTTATTTTATTTATTTAAATATTATAATTATTTATCATAAAATTATAAAAAAAAAAGTAAGTTACATTACGAAAATTATAAAAATTAAATTTAGAATAAAAATATTTTAAAAATTGATGTAAAAAGGAAATTTCAGCTTACCAAATAGTCTAATTTGGATGTTATGTGTAATAGGTAAATTTTGGTCTGGCCCCAAAAAAAAATAATATCTGAAGTCAAAGGACAGGAGAAAGATTTGGGGCCTAGGCCAAAATTTACCTATTACACTATGACCTTGGTGAAAATGGGTAATCTTAACTCTACAAAGATTTTTTTTCTTTTGAAAATGGAATTACGAGTGGAATGCGTCGAATGTTCTATCAATTTTTTTGGACTAGGTTAGCTTGAGTTTAGGGAAAATATGCTCCATCTTACCTTCAGATATATTTAGTAAATTGTCTGTCTTTTAATTCTATGACCACTTATTATGTATTTTTAACTTTTAATTTTTTTGGTAGATTAACTTTTAGTATTTTAATTTTATAAAATATTTTTTTATACTTTCTTAATTTTATTATATATTTTATTTAATTTTATAAAATTTAATAAATTATAAATATTATTTAAAATTTTAATTCTAGTTTGAGGCAGGATAGGAGCAAGAGGTATAGCCAGGATCGAGGTAAACAAAAAACCAATCCACTTCATTACCATCCAATGGAATCCAAAGCCTTCAAAATATTGCAGTAATTAAAAATTTAAGGATGGTGGATTTACCTATTAATCGAGCAGCTCAAATTCTAATGCTCTTTTGGCCAATCTAGATCACGTGTGAAAGGTGAAGACGACTTTATGATAAAGATTTTTTTCTATATATAACGATTATTTGAATACAAGTTGGAGAGAAAAATAAAGGTTTCACTAATAGCTCATAATTTGGAGTTTATTTTATAATAAAAATTTAAATTATAGTAATCATTATTTATTGTGTTTGTGACAAGAATAGAAAAATCTCTTTTAATCTTCTTGATAGACCTTAAAAGTATACATAATATTTATTCAACAATAGTCACATATGAATAAAAAATATATATACCTGAAAAATATATAATAATATACCATATATTCTTAAAAGATAATATCACATAATAATATTCTAATAATTTAAAATAATTATATACTGATTATAGATGGAGCTGAAATTGAAAATTAATAATTTTAACAACTATTAAAATTTTAGCCGAAAATTAACAATAACTTTTTTCACAACTCATACATTATTAGCACACAATTCCTACTATTTAATCTGGGGTGAACGCCCTTGATGAATGGTTGAGTTGAATAACATTCCCCTTTTTTACTCCTGTTGGATAATATTAGAATTTGTACACTCCGTGTGTCGGTGGGGTAATTCGTTTTAACCAAGCAATCATTTTTAAGAGAAACATTGATAACTTTTGTCAATATAGACACCAGAACCCTAATTATGCAATCAACTATAACTTGCAATAATCAAGATATATATATATATATATATATATGTGCATATACCGTGACTGCCTGGATTTGGCTTAGGGAACAGCCAGCTCTAGAAAAAAAGGAAAAGACAGTTGAAAGACTTGAAATATTAGAGCCAACTTGTATTGACATTAGTTAGGACCCCAGAAGCTCAAGTACATGACAGTCCTAAGGGACTCCTCCGACTGCAGTTTAAGCTTGTTGGTATCGTAACTAGTTTTTTTAGCAGACTTGTCAGTACAAATGTTTCTGACTTGCTTAGAAGAAGATTTGAAAACGGACTCAGTGATTGGAGGTTGGTGGTCTTTGATGCCTTGCATCACCTGTGATTCTACTTGCAACAGTTCCCTGCTTGTGTTCCTCAAGCTCATCTCTTCTTTAACCAAAACGCCTTTCTTCACTTATGTTTGCACTTTGAGAAAAAGAAAGTAGAGGCAGAAAGAAAAAGAAAACACACCTTAAGAGAGTAGCCCTTGTAGTTAGCTATACTTATAGGCCAGGGGAGATGGAGCCTAGTAACATAAATTTCCTTTGCCAAGCCTTGAAGGTTGTTTTTTTCGTAACCCAATTTAATCCGAAATATTTATTTGTAAATAGATAACTTAAAGTATGTTATCCTCAATTCATATTTTTATTATTTTTATTATTTGTTGTTGACGTTCACATGATGAAATTTTTTTAATATGATAGACATAATCAAAATTGAACTTGATTCTCCACCATGCTAACTTCAAGTGAAAAAAACACTCACTATATCAAATCCAACTTTTAAAGATTTCATGTTCTTTCTATCTTATTAAATATTAATGAACTTTTAAAGATTTCACTATGCAGTTGATCAGCATGGTATCTAATTAGGTACTACTGTTTTGTTATGGGCTGATATATATACCATTAGAATGACAGAATTGACTAAAGTTGAAATAAGGTAAATCCCTTTATCTTCTCTTATCATAATTTTCTTTTTTATTCCCACTTTTTAATTTACATAAATATTTTTTATTATCTTTTGGGGTTCTGCTTTAGTATTAAAGTGAAAAACAAGAGCTTGTGTTGGTACAGTTTGGAGATAGTGAAAGATACCGAGCTGGTTGCTTCCATAGAGATAGAAGCAGAAGGCATACATGCGTGTGAGTGTTTACGAGTACCCATCGACGTGTTCGTCAACCGGATAAGACTGACACATTAAGTAGACAGACAGCTTTCGCTTTTGTTTTCCCCCTTTGTTTGGTTAAATCAAATTCTTATTCATCATCGAAATGAGTACGCACATTGCTTTGCGGGTACATTCAAACAATATATTTTATAAATTGAAAATAATGTGAATGTTGATATTTGAATATCAATTTCAGTATTCATTTTATTTTTATATTAATGTGTGGTTTATCATTCTACTTTTTATTAATGTAATTTTTAAAGATTAAATATGTGTTCTTTTATTAAAAGTATAATATATTTTATTATTACACAAAATATTTATTAATATAAATTTTAATATATAACTATGTAAAATTCATGTCTTTTTTATGATCATGTATTTTTTCCTCACCAATGAAGGATTATGGTTTTTAATAATTGTTAATATTTTACAATGTTACTATTACTTTTTTGTTAATATGTTAGTTATTTATTTAATCACACCTTATCTAAAAAAAGTTCATGTGAAAGTATTCAAATCCATATCAAACTTGTAACAAGTCAAATCCGACCTTATAATAGGATCTGAGTATGGTGTGTCACTACTTAAAATCAAACTAACTTTAATATATTTTAGCGAAAACTTTGGATAAATCTTACATAGTCAAATATTAGTACTTCATAAAAATCTCATCAAAACAGAGTCTTAACAAAAAGTTCTTTGTACAATCCCATTTCAAAATACAGTTATGCACCACCCCTATAAGACATGCATGATACAGACACAAAGCAGTTAGTTCACAATCCTAACAGCACTCAAGCGTAATCCTTGAACAAAATCTTGATTCTATCAACAATCCTAGAAAGAAAAAGGAATAATCGAGTAAGTTCATTTGAACTTAATGAGTTCCAAAGAAAAATCATATAATACATTACTTAGTACATTATCCAAACCTTTCTGAAGATCGTACATGAATTACATAGAGTACGCCCACTAGCGAACATAAAACACAGTTAGACTTAGAATGCCAACTTACTTATCATTTAGGCATTTACTGTACACCAACTTAAATAACTCAAACAAATCCATCTTCGAGCCAGCCACATGCCTAGAATACAAATTTAAAAGTGTATCATTTAGACTTATTCAAAATCATACTCCCTCTTAACTCCTCATCTCATTTCCATTCAGAATAACATGTTTTATCGTGTTCTACCAATGTGGTTTGCAATATATCTACCCTACCAAAGGCTACACAAATATATCTCCACATCCTCATCACTATATATCAGATCATATCGTATCATACATATCAAAAGCAGATGGTAGTGGATTAAACATGAAGAATGACGTTTATTTCACTTTACGGACAGACTGTACTCCGACTGATAACTATGGATAACCATTATCCACACAAACATCTTTCATTCATTAATCATCCACACACTTTTCATACTTTACAGAGGAAGAATACTTACCTTACATAAAATATAAAATAAAAAAACTACAACACATGGAAATAAGTAGGAACTCACCAGAAACTCCAACATAAGTCTATAAAATAGGTCTCTTGCCCTTACCACTTGGACCTTCGTTATCTTCTTGAGCAGTAAGCTGGTACTAACGTATGAGTTAGCCTAATACTATGAACCTTACTTCAAAGAGGTTTTCTGAACTTCAGTTTTCAAAAAATTTTCAGAGAAAATCAAGAAAGAAGAAGAAAATGTAAAAGTGTTAAAAAAGATCACCATTATCCTTATATACTTAAGCTCGAAGACAATGATTAGTAGAAAAATTAGATAATTCCACTAACTCTCTTGATTCCCGTGATTAAGGACTTTTAAATTAATTTAAGTCTTATCATCTATAGTAGTTTAGTTCTGTTCTAACTAAGTCTCAACCTAACTAACTAAATTACCATACTTAAATGATAAATAAATCTAAACAATTACGAACTTACTGAGTTCACCCAAAAAATTTGAGTTGGATTGATACTTACCGAAAAGTTTGTCAAACCACAGAACACACTAAAACAAAGAGTTCGCCAAATGGCGCATCAGACACAATCCTATACTTAGTCAGGAAAAACACTTTACTTACTCATATTTATCCTTATTTCACTAATAACACACCAAACAGTAGCCAAATACAGAGACTTCGTCAGACGGGCTATTACAATTCTCCCCCACTTAGAAAATTTCATCCTTGAAATTCATACATTTGAATAACTGTGGATACTACTATTTCATTATACTTTCTCTTTCCCAAGTGGCTTCTTCTATACTATGATTTCTCCACAATACTTTCACTAATAGGATCCTCTTATTCCTTAGCTCTTTTACCTCATTTTTCAGAATACGAATGGGCTCTTCTTCCTAAGACAGATTTGGTTCTACCTCTAATTTTTCACTCTGCACAATATGATTTAGATTGGATCTATATCTTCTCAGCATAGACACATGAAACACTTCGTCAATCTTTGACAACTCTGAAGGCAAAGGTAATCTATAAGTCAATGGTCTAGCCTGCTCTAAACTTCATATGACCCTACAAATCGTAGACTTCATTTTCCCTTTTGACCAAATCTAATAATCTTCTCCCAATGGGAAACCTTTAAAAATAATTTATCATCAACTTTACAAGAAATTTCTTTCTTCTTCAGATCAACATAGGCTTTTTGACTATCCTGTGCAGCCTTTAAATGACCACGAATATTAAAAACTATTTCTTCTGTTTCATACACTAACTTAGGACCTACTAATTTTCTTTCATTCAGTTTCATTGATAACGTCACGAACAAACTAAAATACGACAAAGGCAAGTGCACCTATCGGATAGTAGTATAGCTATGGTGAGTCCGGAATATCGTATCCACAAGGACTAAAAGTATTAGTAATATCTATCTTTCTATTATTTAGCCTAATAATTAAATGAGGTGTTTTAATCTAAAATTAAAATAATTAACTATGAATGCGACAGAGATCGAATTAGGAAAATACTTAAGAAAACCAATGAAAGAGACAATACCCAGGAAAGAATCCACCTAGACTTCACTTGTTATTCTGACTCTGAATCAAACGATTTATTCACTTGTCTTGATCCGTAGAAATCCCTAAATTATGTTAATATCCCTTTCAAGACAAAGAACAACTGACTCTAGGTTGATTAATTGAAATCTCTTTCTAATTAAAACCCCTATCGTCGCATTAACTCGATCTATGAATTTCCCTATTAGATTTGACTCTAATCCGACAGATTTATGTCGTCCTGTTTCTAGGATTACAATCAACTCTGCTTAATTATGCTAGATCTACTCTTAAATAGGGACTTTTGCTCTACTGAATAAGCACATCAAACCTGGATTAATATCTTGAAAATATTAAGGCAGCGATTAAGAACACATAATTAAGAACAAGAACAAACATTTATCTTGTAATTTAGATAATTAAATAATAAGATCCATCGTAGGTTTCATCCTCCCTAGGTATTTAGGGAGTTTAGTTTATAATGTAAAAGGAAAACATCTCAAATTTAGAAAAACAACAAGACATAAAAAACCCAAATAAACTTCGAGAGAAATTTGAATGGAAATCTTCAATCTTGAAGTGGATCTGCTTCCAAGATGATTCCAACGACTTTCTTCGAGTAATTTTTACTTTCTACTCCGTGTGTCCGCTTAGGTCTTCTTTTAGTGTGTTTATATAGAGTTTAGAATGCTTACAAACCCTAAAAATTGGCTTTTTCCGCGCATTTGAGAAATAGGGAGCGATATCGACGCAAGCTGTCACATGGGCATGTGGCTGGCTCGTGTGGCTCACACGGGCATGTGCTCAGCCCGTGTGGAAATGGTCTTAGCCGTGTGGATCTTTAAATCAGCCCATTCTGTCCGTTTTTGGCCTGTTTTCTACTCATTTTTTTCCCTTATGCTCTCCCAAGTATAAAACATGAAATTAAAGGATTAAGAGCATCAAATTCACTAAATTAAATAATAAATCATCCAAAAACATGCTAAGTATGGGATTAAAATGTGTTACTTTTATGGTTTATCAAATATCCCCACACTTAAGTGTTTGCTTGTCCTCAAGCAAAATCCTCAACTCACAATTAAAATTAACTTTCTCAATTCATAATTCTCATCAATAATGTTTTATCATAAGTCACAAATAATCACACATTGATAATTCAACTAATATAGCACTAAATGCACAAGCAATTCAAGTCTAACATTTTTAAAGCATGCAAACATAGGTGTTTCCCTTTATCTAAATAATTACCTTTAATTCAAAAATCAACAATAATTGACATCCTCACTAAAGTTTCACTCAAATCACTCAAAGTGTTTAAGGTTCAAAAATTAAGCACTCAAAAGTCAAACATGAAAAATTATTACCATAAGCTTGTATGAAAATCAAATCTCCACTACTATAGATGAGATGCAACACAAATCAAAAGGTCTTTAAAGGGTTGTAATGGGGCTTGGGTTAAAGGTGTGGATAAAGGCTGAAAAAGAATGTTAGAATCGAGATCGAATTGATAAATTACCTAACTTAGAAAAATAGACTAATAATGAATGATTACATCAATCGAAATTATTTAAAAAAAACACGAGCTTCTTCTCAGAATATGAAATTAACTACTTAAGCTCAACACAAAGAACTAATAATAATCAACATATATGTATTCTCTTTTTTTTTTGAATAATAAGATAAATTTAAACAACTAAAATAAAAGAACATAGTTAGGCAACTAACCAAATCAAATCTCGACAAAAAGGGAGTTAATAAAATAAAGAAAAAATTCTCAATGAATAAAAAATGAATTATGGGTTAATATTAATGGGTAAATCAAGAAACAGTTTGTTAAGCTCAAATGGATTCACTAAGGGTTAATTATGAAAGTAGGATTTTCATGGGGTAAGTGGGTTAAAACCTAGGTACCTTTATCAACTTAGTATATCAAATCAAAGGTTAGTATATCAAATCAAAGGTGTGGTCTCAAAATGTATAATCAAAGCAAGTTCTAGAATAATAAATCAATATTGACACACTCATAACCAATAATAAAGTGAGCAAGAAAATGTATGCTCTAAAGGCTCAAAAACTCATAAAAATTATGACTTTTGATGTCAATCTTGCAAATTTCAAACTTCAAGGTAATACCTCAATTTAGGGAAACAACCTAAAAAATTTTAATTCTGAAAATAGACTTATCATGCTTGATTCTCTAGTGTCTTAAAGTTTAAACCATCAATGTACAAATACCTATGAATTTGATCTAAAACATATCAATAAGAATCATAAATCGAGGAAAAATTCATTCTAATAGTAATATGAGAAAATTACTTAAGCACAAGGCATAATTCAAGGATTTTCAAATAATCATATAAATAACCTCCCCACACTTAAGATGTACATTGTCCTCAATGTATAAAAATAGATAATCACAGTAGAAAAAAAATCATAAGAGAGGGAAAGAATTGAAAATGCCTTGAATATTGGATGAAATTTCCAAAATAGTGATAAGCGGAATTGTAGATAAATGTAGAGGTAGTGTAAAATTCTAGGCAACTGATAAGAAGATAAACACAATACTGAAGAAGATTAAAAGGGTTACTCGATTAGAAACAGCCATAATAATCAAAATAGATTTCAAAATATAAAGACAAAATGAACATAAAAATAAAAATAAAAATAGACATAAAAACAAATAGACTCAATGGTCCTCATCATCAGACAGATCAATGTCGCGAGCTGGTGGCGCTGGAGGAGAAATATGAAAATGCTAACAAATTTGTTGCAATGTGGCATCAATACTGTCGAACCTCTCAGCACAGTACTGACGGAAACTAGTGAATTCCTCGTAGGATACTCCTCGAAAGTTAGCAACAGAGGGAGCATGTCGGTGACTCGATGGTGAAGGCTGTGGTGGGTCCTCGTGATAGGGAGGAACATCATCAGTGAAGTCCTCTGGGTCATGCTGAACGTCAGACTGGACTAGTCTGTACTGAGGGGATCTACTCCACGTCGCCGCTTGATCATCCTCATGTGGATCATGCTCAAGATACCTTGACGGGATATCTGACCTACTAGGGTAAGTGTAGAGGACTGCTCCGGTGTGTCGAAAAGACCAAAGTGTCGAGCGAGGTGAGTCACGTAAGGGCCTAAACAGATGGAGCCCTTCCTATGACAGTCAGCCTGATGGCAGAAAGATAAAGCGATGAAGCACGCCAATTTGATAATATGGCCATGGGCTATGCTCCATAAGAAGTAAACGTCATATGTGCTAACGACACCGGTACTCTCTCTCCCACCTGTCAAGGTGTGAGTGAGGAGTGCATGAATGTATCGTAAGGCTTGGAAAGAGAGAAGTCACCTTCGAGCGACTCGCGTCATATGGTATCTGACTGCCGGTAAGATCGGTCCAATAACGCGAAGGTGAGTGATGGATGTGTCGATAAAGCTGAAGAAAATCCTCAGTGGACATGAACTCCTCCGTGTAAAGTCTTATGGTAGCACTGAATTCTAGGACATTCATGTGTCGCACCAATCCGCTAAGGCAAAAGGTAATTGTGCCTGGCTCGTCATGAATTGTCATGACCCGCTGGACCGAAAATGTAGCACCGAAGTCCAAGGTGAGCTTTGTGTAGGTGGGCTCAATGATATCGAAGAATCTATCCCACGGAGTTATAGTAATAATGGCGCGCACGTCATCAGCGAGTCGAACCTGCTCCAATATGGCTCAATCAATGTATCGGCCCAAACCAAGTGGTCGTACTTGGTTTAGCTAGTATATATCCTCCTGTGGGCCTGCCGTAAATCGTAGAAAAGGATGGTGAGCCTCGACTGATGCGCTCAAAAAAGAGGTCACGCTGGGGCCCTTCCGCTTTTTCGAAGCGGGGACAACGGCCTTAGATTTGCCTCGTGTATTTGTCATAATAAATCTACTATAAAGTGATAAATTAAATTAACGAATCAACACAGTAAGCAAGGTCATAATAAACAACTAAGTTTAGCTCAACAATTTGGACCTAGTGAAGAAATGGACCTTTAACTTAAATAACCAAGATGCCAACAACCAAATAAAACTAATAATGGTCAATGAATAATTAAGATGAGAAAAAATCAAAGTAAAGGTGTACTGCTGTTAGAATAAAACAAAGAAAAGAACATAGAATAATCAACATGCCTAGAATAATAGGAAGAATAAACATAATGAGGATGCAATAAACTAACGGATTAAGAAAAATGAAGGAAACAAGTTAAAACAGTAAAGATAATAAAGAAATAATAAGAATAATAGTAACTAAAAATAAAATAAGTAAAATAAAAATAATAAAAAATAAAATAAAATAAATAGGGGAAATGAAAATCCGACAATGATGGTGGAGGTAGTGATGCACGGTGGTACGGGGTTTAGAGGTGCAACGGTGCTTGGTAGTCGGTGCAAGGAGCGGACAGTGGTCGACAGATTAGAGGAGGGTTTGTTCGTGAAGGGAGGAGGAGCGCAATTAGGGTTGGGTCAGTTCGGGCCGACGGTGGTTGGTGGTCGGAGCTGGGGATGGGGATGGGGCGGGAGAGGGTTAAAGTCGGGATAGGGCAAAGAAAAGAAAAAAAGAGAAAAGGGAAGATACATCAATCAAGCTGGAAGGGAGGAAACAGTGGCCAGAACGATGGGGGATTTGAAAACTGCGGTAAGGGCTATTGGATGGTTGAGAAAAAAAGAAAAGAGAAAAAGTGTTTTAGGGTTTGTTTTAAAAGGGGTGACACAGTCGTTTTTAGCCCGTGTTGGGCCACACGGTCGTATCACACGCTGGTGTGGCGTTCTATTTAGCCCGTGTGTGATTAATGAAAAAAACTAGTCTTCACACGGAATTAGACACTCCCGTGTGTCCAGGCCGTGTGGCTCACACGGTCGTGTTGCACAACTGTATGCAATTACCTTCGCTTCTCCCACGCTCGTGTGGTCTCCCACACGTCCCCGTGAACGAACACACGGCCATGTGCCTTGCCCCTGTACCCCTCTAACCTATTTTAATATTGAAAAATTCAGCTCTAGTTTTCACACGACCTAGGACACGCCCGTATGTCTACGCCGTTTGGTTCACACGGCCGTGTCACACGCCCGTGTGGACTCTGTTAGGCCGTGTCTCTGTCAATATTTGGGAAAATTAAGCTCCAGGATCAACACGGCCAAGGACACGCTCGTGTGTTCAGGCTGTATGGGTTACACGGTCGTGTCGCCAGGCTGTGTAGCTCACTATCGATTTTTTCAAATTTTAAAAACTAAGTCAAAAAGTCCACACGGCCAAGGACACGCCCATATGTCCAGGTTGTATGGGTTTTTAAACACACATTTTTTTAATTAATTAAATTCAAAAATATCATGAAATAAAATTAGTAAATTAGGAATATTAGTGCTCAAGTTGCCTCCCAAGAAGTGCTTGTTTAGAGTCTAAGCTTGACTTACCTCTTATTCGCTCGTTACGGTGGTTCGCGGAGTCGAAGCTCCTCTTTCTCGCTGTTGATTTTATTTTCAACATAAGGTTTGATTCGAGTAATATTTACTTTAAAAGTTCCGAATTTAGAATTATTTACTTCGACTATACCGTATGGGAAAACATTCAAAACCGTGAAAGGAGTTGCTCCGTTTGTATAAACCTCTAAGTTAGCAATTCAAGGATCCGTTTCATCCAACAGCACCTGGTCCCCAACTTTAATATGGTGTGTTCCTTCCTTATGCTCGTCATAGCATCGCTTTGGTTCATCGTGTATGCTCGGTTTCTCCTTGACATGTGACAATCATTCGTCTAGTTCATCGATCTGAAGCCTTCGTTCCTCATGAGTTTTTTTATTTTTGTCGTAAAAACTAGATCGTGGCTTTATCACATTTTTCCTAGGGCATTCCTGTAAAGAAGTTTGAGCCGTAACATTACTCAAATTAACAGAACTTAAACAATCATCTCGATTACTAGATATTTTTGCAGAATCACGAGCTTGGAGTTTAATCGTGTCATCTCCTACACGAAGTATTAACTCACTTGTACCAACATCTATAACAGATCTAGTAGTTGCTAAAAAGGCAGTCCTAAAATCAATGGTACGTCACTATCCTCATCCATGTCTAGAATAACAAAATCAATTGGAAAAATAAATTTATTAATTTTTACGAGAACGTCTTCAACAATACCCTTAGGAAATCTAATGGTTCTATGTGCCAATTGGATGCTCATCTTAGTTTGTTTGGGTTTCCCAAGACCTAGTTGCTCAAACATTTTATAGGGCATGACATTAATATTAGCCTCTAAATCAGCCAAAGCATTATTAACACTTAAACTACCAATTAAACAAGGAATAGTAAAACTCCCTGGATCTTTCAATTTGTTGGGTAGTTTATTCTATAGAATGGTTGAGCATACTGCGTTTAGTTCTACTGCAGCAAATCATCTAACTTCCGCTTATTTGTTAAGAACTCCTTTAAAAATTTTACAGAATTTAGCATCAGCGAAAGAGCTTCAATAAGCGGTAAGTTAATATGTAACTTTTTTAACAGTTTAAGGAATTTATCGAATTGTTCATTTGCGTGGTCTTTCCTTGTCGCATTCAGATATGGAACACGTGGTGTATAATCTTTACTGACCGAATCTTGCTTATTTTGGCTTACATCAACCTTACCATTGCTTACCACAGTTTCTTGCCTCGGTTCAGCTTCAGATTCAGCTAACCCTCCTTCATTTCGAATAGTAACCGCATGAAGCTGCTCTCTTGGGTTAGTTTCGGTGTTGCTTTGTAACACCTCTAACCCGTATCCGTTGCCAGAACAGGGTTTCGGAGCATTACTACCATTTGAAGATCACTTAAAAAAAATTTAAATGCTTACCGATTCAATGCATCATATAAATAAATATATTACCATTCAATCAACAGTTTAGTACTTGTATAAGCATCCAACAGTAACATTGTTAGTGTACTTGCACATATCTCATATAAATTCAACATTGATATAAATATTTTCTCGACATATCGTACTTGAGTTCAATAATAGTCTCAACTTACATAATTTTCTTGTATCAACATATCAAAGATAATCATATATGTACATGTCATGAAACATATCATGCTCTTACCGTTTCTTCATAAGCATATATGATTCATTTCATTATATTAATATTTTATGCTCCATCATTTCCATATATTTTATGTATATTTATTCCGATAATAGCTTATATCAAACTTAACATAAATTATATTCCATGTACTCATACTTATTTCGTTTATCTATCTTCATAATTATTTCATACAACCATTTTATACATATATTTCCATATGACCAGTTCTTGTAAACATTACACACAACCATTTCATATAACCATTCGTCATCTGATACATATTACCTGAATATCAATTGTTCAACAGATGTCATAGCATCTCCCATCCACGGTCTTATTTATCTTTGACATGATGCCATAGTATCTTTCAACTATGGTCTTACTCATTTTCTGTCATGTTGCCATGATATCTTTCAACCATGGTCTTGTTCATTTCATATCACGTTGCCATGGTATCTTTCAACCATGGTCTTACACATTTCATATCAGGTTGCCATTGTATCTTTCAACCATGGTCTTATACATTTCATGTCAGGTTACCATGGTATCTTTCAACCATGGTCTTATACATTTCATATCAGGTTGCCATGGTATCTTTCAACCATGGTCTTACACGCTTCATATCGAGAGCACACTCCACGAACCTCATCCTTACAAAGTGGGATTACCACCCAGCTAAATCCCTGCAACGATAATTACTCTAATGAGTTTGGATCTCAATTACGACCCAAGCTAAATCCAGACTTCGATTCGGATTACCCGTCCGGCTAAATCCATTTTACACATATTCTTCTGGAGGGCTATATCAGATAGGATCACCCGTCCGGCTAGATCCTTTTACCGTCAATTCCTTTTTCGAGATCCATCGAATTTTCCTTTTCATTCAACCGGGATTTATTTTCAATTTATTTCGAGTATTATCAATATTTCATCAAATATCATGAATTGAACATTCAAATCATATTTTCATCACATAACCACATATTTCAAGTATTTAAAATACAGTTCAAGTTACACAAACTTACCTCATGGCTTGTTTGTGTTTATAATTTCATTAATCCGATATATTTTCTTTTTCACGATCGAGTCTCATATTTGAGTCGTTCGGATCTTTATAAATAAATTTGATCATCATTTTCATTCATTTCATATTCTAATGCATTTAATTAATGCTTTAGGCAAAATTTACCATTTTGCCCCTAAACTTTTAATTAATGACGATTTCATCCTTAGGGTCAGGAAAATAAAATTCTTGCAATTTAATCCTTATTTCCAGCTATTATTCTCATATATATTGATAGCAGTCCATGAATTCTATAAAATATCAGAATTTTCCATAATTTCAACACTTTTCAATTTAATCCCTAAAACATGTTTTTCCCCGATCTTGAACTAAATTAATAATTTCATTCAATTTTGTAATTTAAATAATAAAATAATCCATTTCATGCAATTTGGTCATTTCTGACATTTTTACAAAATTACCCATAAAGTTTTACTTTTATTCAATTTAGTCCCTGAGCCTAAAATATGCAAATTAGCCATGCTAGATGAATATTCATACATATTTTCCCTCCTCCTCCTCTCCATTCCACATCCTTAATGTAGATAATACACTTGTAAGTAACATTATCCATAATTTTTATCATTTACTTTTATGAATATTCAAGCTGTCTATCTGCATCATGGTCACTAAATTATTTATATCTGGAGCTATAGAACTCAAAATTAAGATCTGCTAATTTTCCATGAAACAATACTCATATATCTTCTTACCATAAAATTTTCAGAATTTTTAGTTTATCCAATAAGTACATTTTATTCTTTAAAATTACCCCTATTCTGTTGTCTAACAGTTTTGACCCTTCTTCACTAAAAATTAATTATCTCATTGTACAGAATTCAAATGATGTTCCCGTTTGTTTATATTAAAAATAGATTCATTCAGGATTCTAAAAATATAAATTTAAACCAATAATTATTTTTATCCAATTTTTTATGATTTTACAAAGTCAGAACAGGGGAACCCGAAATCATTCTGACCTTGTCTCACAAAATTCATCATATCTCATGATTTAGAATTCCATTGCTTACATAATTTCTTCTATAAGAAACTAGACTTAATAAGCTTTAATTTCATATTTTATTCATCCTATAATTAGATTTCTACAATTTTTGATGATTTTTCAAAGTTAGACTACTGCTGCTGTCCAAAACTGTTTTAGTACAAGATATTAATTACCATGTTATAACACCCTTATTTTCTTTTTCTACACCATTTCTCATCACTTTCTCTTTTTCTCTTCACTAACATATCATGAACATAGGACCTTATGTAAGAAAACTCTACTATAACATTATTTCCATGCTTTGTCAATAATAACAACTTAAAAACATATTGAAATCTTGATATACTTACCTTGTTCTATTGATACTAATCTTTAACTTGATTTTCTCTCTCCTCCAGCTTCTATTTCTTGAATCCAACTTGATATTCTAACTTCCCATGGCCTCCTTAACATTTTTCTCTCTTGGTAGCTATGGAAATTCATTTGATTTTTGGGTGAAAATGGTGAATTTTTGGTAAAAAGGACCAAATTGTAAAGAAAGCAAAACTTTCTTTCTTCCTCTCTTTCTCTCACATTAGTGCATGGAAATATGGATGAGAATTTCTCATCTTTCTTTCTTTATATACTAATAAAATAATA
Organism: Gossypium longicalyx; assembly: GCA_025698465.1. Classification (NCBI taxonomy): domain Eukaryota; kingdom Viridiplantae; phylum Streptophyta; class Magnoliopsida; order Malvales; family Malvaceae; genus Gossypium; species Gossypium longicalyx. The sequence goes on along the minus strand of CM046998.1, from coordinate 5,496,143 downwards.
ATAAAATATCTTATTAAAATATTAATAAAATAATATTTATCTAATTAAATAATTATAAAATATCAAAATATCTCTAGCATCATTATTACTTTCTAGATTTCTCTCTCTTTCAATTGACCATTTTGCCCTTCATTATCTTTTAAAATTCCACCCTTAAGTCATCATTTAATTTGGTAAAATTGCAATTTAGTCCCTCATAGTTTCTTCATCTATTCAATTTGGTCCTAATTCATCCATTTTCCTTAGTTTCTAGATTATTCCACTCTTAAAATATTTACACTATTGGTCCTTCAAATTTTTCATATTTACACTTTAACCCCTCAAATTTTGAGTATTTACTCTTGTGCAACAAAACTTTTCTCACTTTTACAATTTAGTCCTTTCTTGAATTAATATATCATAATACTTCTCAATATTGACATATCTCAAAATTTCCTTCTTTTTTTTTCACTTTATTTCCTTATTTTACTATATCAAGGATAATATCTTCTTCAGTAAATATTTTCTGTGGTATTACATTTCTCTCCTCTTAAAATAAATTTCATCCTCTAAATTTCCTTGTTTTCTTTTGATCATGAATTTCATTATTTCTATAGTTCTATAGTTTCTTTTTGTACATATTCACCCAGTTTATCATTTATATCTATTCTTTATCCTTTCATTTCACAATTTATTTTCAATACACTATTTCACATTTGCCTTTCAGAGCTTCTATCAATAGAAATGGAAAATAATATCGTATGAATCTTATTATCAAGTGTTCTATCACATATATTGGCTTGGAAAACCAAAGAAAAATAGAGTAGTAGCACTTGTGAATCAATCGAGACTTATGCGATAATTTCGTCTATTAGCATATTTATCCAACCTTTCCATATATTGATTATAGTATCCAAACATGAACAGTTCCATATTCCTCTGAAAATATCAGTATATATAATATACCCATATAAAACCCCAAAAATTTAATATAATATACCCAGCTTATAATGGCTATATTCAAATATTTTTGCAATTTTTTCACCAATCTATTGACTAGTATAGATTGCATATAATCTGTATTAGTAAAGGGGTATAGATCGTAAAACCTCATAATTTAATTTTCATGTATTTACTCATATAACATTTATCATTCTCAAGTACTATAAAACATTTATCCGTACTTTTACGAGTTCTGCTTTATCATAACTAACATTTTTACTCGAGATAATCATTTTCCTCAGAACTTGAAAATTGTTTACTTTTTACTTAGTAGAGGCCCAATGGACTAGATAGAACACTTTGGATATACGGGACTTATACAGAGGTGCATTATTATGCACTATTAAACAGAGAACACTGAAGTGCTATACAGAGAGTACGAATGTGCTAAATGTGCTAATAATCAGAGAGCACTAACTTGCTAGTAATTAGAGAGCATGCTGAGGTCCCTTAATATCCTAGTAGTTCTAATCTTGTCTACTTGGGCAAATTATTTCATGCACGCATATCACTTTTACACCTTCCGCATAATGCTTTTACATGCTTTACAATTTAATCCTTGTACCAATAATCTGTTTATTTATGTCTTCTCTACCTTTAATACATGTAATATTTTTCAAAATTTACTATTCATCCACAATTTACTAATAATACTTATCATGTACTTCATATACCAATTGTATATATTTTGTAATTTGGTCATCAGCACAATATTTCATGTAGCAATATAATTTACTTTTAATAATACACATAACATTCATTATCGACATGTATTTATTCATACCTTTATGAATTCTGGTTGATTCTAATCAACTTTTTACTCATATACCGAGTATCGCTTTTAGCATTATCGAATTATCTTGGGTCGAAAAGCATCTCATTTTAATAGTAAAACAAATCTCATCAGAGTCGGGAGATATCATACTATCACATATTATAATGACATGTGTTTTTAGACTTCACATATACTACGTTTGGTCCGAGAATCGACTAAACCATAGCTCTGATACCACTAAATGTAACACCCCTAACCCGTATTCGTTTCCAAAACAGGGTTTCGGAGCATTACTACCATTTGCAGATCAATTAAAAAAAAATTTAAATGCTTACCGATTCAATGCATCATATAAATAAATATATTACCATTCAATCAACAGTTTAGTACTTGTATAAGCATCCAACAGTAATATTGTTAGTGTACTTGCACATATCTCATATAAATTCAACATTGATATAAATATTTTCTCGACATATCGTACTTGAGTTCAATAATAGTCTCAACTTACATAATTTTCTTGTATCAACATATCAAAGATAATCATATATGTACATGTCATGAAACATATCATGCTCTTACCGTTTCTTCATAAGCATATATGATTCATTTCATTATATTCATATTTCATGCTCCATCATTTCCATATATTTTATGTATATTTATTCCGATAATAGCTTATATCAAACTTAACATAAATTATATTCCATGTACTCATACTTATTTCGTTTATCTATCTTCATAATTATTTCATACAACTATTTTATACATATATTTCCATATGACCAGTTCTTGTAAACATTACACACAACCATTTCATATAACCATTCGTCATCTGATACATATTACCTGAATATCAATTGTTCAACAGATGTCATAGCATCTCCCATCCACGGTCTTATTTATCTTTGACATGATGCCATAGTATCTTTCAACTATGGTCTTACTCATTTTCTGTCATGTTGCCATGATATCTTTCAACCATGGTCTTGTTCATTTCATATCACGTTGCCATGGTATCTTTCAACCATGGTCTTACACATTTCATATCAGGTTGCCATGGTATCTTTCAACCATGGTCTTATACATTTCATGTTAGGTTGCCATGGTATCTTTCAACCATGGTCTTATACATTTCATATCAGGTTGCCATGGTATCTTTCAACCATGGTCTTACACGTTTCATATCAGAGAGCACACTCCGCGAACCTCATCCTTACGGTGGGATTACCAAATCCAGCTAAATCCTCGCAACGACAATTACTCTAATGAGTTTGGATCCGAATTACAGATCCGAGCTAAATCCGGAGACCACGATCCTGGATTACCGTCCAAGCTAAATCCATTTTACACATATTCTTCTGGAGGGCTATATCAGATAGGATCACCCTTCCGGCTAGATCCTTTTACCACAATTCCTTTTCGAGAGATCCATCGAATTTTCCTTTTCATTCAACCGGATTTATTTTCAATTTATTTCGAGTATTATCAATATTTCATCAAATATCATGAATTGAACATTCAAATCATATTTTCATCACATAACCACATATTTCAAGTATTTAAAATACAGTTCAAGTTACACAAACTTACCTCATGGCTTGTTTGTGTTTATAATTTCATTAATCCGATATATTTTCTTTTTCACGATCGAGTCTCATATTTGAGTCGTTCGGATCTTTATAAATAAATTTGATCATCATTTTCATTCATTTCATATTCTAATGCATTTAATTAATGCTTTAGGCAAAATTTACCATTTTGCCCCTAAACTTTTAATTAATGACGATTTCATCCTTAGGGTCAGGAAAATAAAATTCTTGCAATTTAATCCTTATTTCCAGCTATTATTCTCATATATATTGATAGCAGTCCATGAATTCTATAAAATATCAGAATTTTCCATAATTTCAACACTTTTCAATTTAATCCCTAAAACATGTTTTTCCCCGATCTTGAACTAAATTAATAATTTCATTCAATTTTGTAATTTAAATAATAAAATAATCCATTTCATGCAATTTGGTCATTTCTGACATTTTTACAAAATTACCAATAAAGTTTTACTTTTATTCAATTTAGTCCCTGAGCCTAAAATATGCAAATTAGCCATGCTAGATGAATATTCATACATATTTTTCCTCCTCCTCCTCTCCATTCCACATCCTTAATGTAGATAATACACTTGTAAGTAACATTATCCATAATTTTTATCATTTACTTTTATGAATATTCAAGCTGTCTATCTGCATCATGGTCAATAAATTATTTATATCTGGAGCTATAGAACTCAAAATTAAGATCCGCTAATTTTCCCTGAAACTAGACTCATATATATTTTTACCATAAAATTTTCAGAATTTTTAGTTTATCCAATAAGTACAGTTTATTCTTTAAAATTACCCCTATTCTGCTGTCTAACAGTTCTGACCCTTCTTCACTAAAAATAAATTATCTCATTGTACAGAATTCAAATGATGTTCCCGTTTGTTTATATTGAAAATAGACTCATTAAGGATTCTAAAAATATAAATTTAAACCCATAATTATTTTTATCCAATTTTTTATGATTTTACAAATTCAGAACAGGGGAACCTGAAATCATTCTGACCTTGTCTCACAAAATTCATCATATCTCATGATTTAGAATTCCATTGCTTACATAATTTCTTCTATAAGAAACTAGACTTAATAAGCTTTAATTTCATATTTTATTCATTCTATAATTAGATTTCTACAATTTTTGATGATTTTTCAAAGTTAGACTACTGCTGCTGTCCAAAACTGTTTTAGTACAAGATATTAATTACCATGTTATAACACCCTTATTTTCTTTTTCTACACCATTTCTCATCACTTTCTCTTATTTTCTCTTCACTAACATATCATGAACATAGGACCTTATGTAAGAAAACTCTACTATAACATTATTTCCATGCTTTGTCAATAATAACAACTTAAAAACATATTGAAATCTTGATATACTTACCTTGTTCTATTGATACTAATCTTTAACTTGATTTTCTCTCTCCTCCAGCTTCTATTTCTTGAATCCAACTTGATATTCTAACTTCCCATGGCCTCCTTAACATTTTTCTCTCTTGGTAGCTATGGAAATTCATTTGATTTTTGGGTGAAAATGGTGAATTTTTGGTAAAAAGGACCAAATTGTAAAGAAAGTAAAACTTTCTTTCTTCCTCTCTTTCTCTCACATTAGTGCATGGAAATATGGATGAGAATTTCTCATCTTTCTTTCTTTATATACTAATAAAATAATAATAAAATATCTTATTAAAATATTAATAAAATAATATTTATCTAATTAAATAATTATAAAATATCAAAATATCTCTAGCATCATTATTACTTTCTAGATTTCTCTCTCTTTCAATTGACCATTTTGCCCTTCATTATCTTTTAAAATTCCACCCTTAAGTCATCATTTAATTTGGTAAAATTGCAATTTAGTCCCTCATAGTTTCTTCATCTATTCAATTTGGTCCTAATTCATCCATTTTCCTTAGTTTCTAGATTATTCCACTCTTAAAATATTTACCCTATTGGTCCTTCAAATTTTTCATATTTACACTTTAACCCCTCAAATTTTGAGTATTTACTCTTGTGCAACAAAACTTTTCTCACTTTTACAATTTAGTCCTTTCTTGAATTAATATATCATAATACTTCTCAATATTGACATATCTCAAAATTTCCTTCTTCTTTTTTCACTTTATTTCCTTATTTTACTATATCAAGGATAATATCTTACTGTAAATATTTTCAGGGTATTACATTTCTCTCCCCCTTAAAATAAATTTCGTCCTCGAAATTTCCTTGTTTTATTTTGATCATGAATTTCATTATTTCTATAGTTCTATAGTTTCTTTTTGTACATATTCACCCAGTTTATCATTTATATCTATTCTTTATCCTTTCATTTCACAATTTATTTTCAATACACTTATTTCACATTTGCCTTTGAGCTTCTATCAATAGAAATGGAAAATAATATCGTATGAATCTTATTATCAAGTGTTCTATCACATATATTGGCTTGGAAAACCAAAGAAAAATAGAGTAGTAGCACTTGTAAATCAATCGACTTGCGATAATTTCGTCTATTAGCATATTTATCCAACCTTTCCATATATTGATTATAGTATCCAAATATGAATAGTTCATATTCCTCTGAAAATATCGAGATATATAAGATACCCATATAAAACCCCAAAATTTTAATATAATATACCCAGCTTATAATGGCTATATTCAAATATTTTTGCAATTTTTTCACCAATCTATTGACTAGTATAGATTGCATATAACTCAGATTAGTAAAGGGGTATAGATCGTAAAACCTCATAATTTAATTTTCATGTATTTACTCATATAACATTTATCATTCTCAAGTACTATAAAACATTTATCCGCATTTTTTTTCTGAGTTCTGCTTTATCATAACTAACATTTTTACTCAGAGATAATCATTTTCCTCGTAACGAAAATTGTTTACTTTTTACTTAGTAGAGGCCCAGTGGACTAGATAGAACACTTTGGATATACGGGACTTATACAGAGGTGCATTATTATGCACTATTAAACAGAGAACACTAAAGTGCTATACAGAGAGTACGAATGTGCTAAATGTGCTAATAATCAGAGAGCACTAACTTGCTAGTAATGAGAGAGTATGCTGAGGTCCCTTAATATCCTAGTAGTTCTAATCTTGTCTACTTGGGCAAATTATTTCATGCACGCATATCACTTTTACACCTTCCGCATAATGCTTTTACATGCTTTACAATTTAATCCTTGTACCAATAATCTGTTTATTTATGTCTTCTCTACCTTTAATACATGTAATATTTTTCAAAATTTACTATTCATCCACAATTTACTAATAATACTTATCATGTACTTCATATACCAATTGTATATATTTTGTAATTTGGTCATCAGTACAATATTTCATGTAGCAATATAATTTACTTTTAATAATACACATAACATTCATCATCGACATGTATTTATTCATACCTTTATGAATTCTGATTGATTCTAATCAACTTTTTACTCATATACCGAGTATCGTTTTTAGCATTATCGTAATTATCTTGGGTCGAAAAGCATCTCATTTTAATAGTAAAACAAATCTCATCGTAGTCGGAGATATCATACTATCACATATTATAATGACATGTGTTTTTAGACTTCACATATACTACGCTTGGTCCGAGAACCGACTAAACCATAGCTCGATATACCACTAAATGTAACACTCCTAACCCGTATCCGCTTGCGCAAACAGGGTTTCGAGCATTACTACCATTTGCGAGATCACTTAAAAAAATTTAAATGCTTACCGATTCAATGCATCATATAAATAAATATATTACCATTCAATCAACGAGTTTAGTACTTGTATAAGCATCCAACAAGAAGAACATTGTTAGTGTACTTGCACATATATATCATATAAATTCAACATTGATATAAATATTTTCTCGACATATCGTACTTGAGTTCAATAATAGTCTCAACTTACATAATTTTCTTGTATCAACATATCAAAGATAATCATATATGTACATGTCATGAAACATATCATGCTCTTACCGCTTCTTCATAAGCATATATGATTCATTTCATTATATTCATATTTCATGCTGCATCATTTCCATATATTTTATGTATATTTATTCCGATAATAGCTTATATCAAACTTAACATAAATTATATTCCATGTACTCATACTTATTTCGCTTATCTATCTTCATAATTATTTCATACAACTATTTTATACATATATTTCCATATGACCAGTTCTTGTAAACATTACACACAACCATTTCATATAACCATTCGTCATCCGATACATATTACGAATATCAATTGTTCAACAGATGTCATAGCATCTCCCATCCACGGTCTTATTTATCTTTGACATGATGCCATAGTATCTTTCAACTATGGTCTTACTCATTTTCTCATCATGTTGCCATGATATCTTTCAACCATGGTCTTGTTCATTTCATATCACGTTGCCATGGTATCTTTCAACCATGGTCTTACACATTTCATATCAAAGTTGCCATGGTATCTTTCAACCATGGTCTTATACATTTCATGTTAGGTTGCCATGGTATCTTTCAACCATGGTCTTATACATTTTATATCAGGTTGCCATGGTATCTTTCAACCATGGTCTTACATGTTTCATATCAAAGAGCACACTCATGAACCTCATCCTTACAAAGGGGATTACCACCAAAGCTAAATCCTCGCAACGACAATTACTCTAATGAGTTTGGATCTCAATTACCACCCAAGCTAAATCCAGACTCTCGATTCGGATTACCCGTCCGGCTAAATCCATTTTACACATATTCTTCGGGAGGGCTATATCGGATAGGATCACCCGTCCGGGCTAGATCCTTTTACCGTCAATTCTTTTTCGAGATCCATCGAATTTTCCTTTTCATTCAACCGGGGATTTATTTTCAATTTATTTCGAGTATTATCAATATTTCATCAAATATCATGAATTGAACATTCAAATCATATTTTCATCACATAACCACATATTTCAAGTATTTAAAATACAGATTCAAGTTACACAAACTTACCTCATGGCTTGTTTGTGTTTATAATTTCATTAATCCGATATATTTTCTTTTCACGATCGAGTCTCATATTTGAGTCGTTCGGATCTTTATAAATAAATTTGATCATCATTTTCATTCATTTCATATTCTAATGCATTTAATTAATGCTTTAGGCAAAATTTACCATTTTGCCCCTAAACTTTTAATTAATGACGATTTCATCCTTAGGGTCGTGGAAAATAAAATTCTTGCAATTTAATCCTTATTTCCAGCTATTATTCTCATATATATTGATAGCAGTCCATGAATTCTATAAAATATCGAAATTTTCCATAATTTCAACACTTTTCAATTTAATCCCTAAAACATGTTTTTCCCGATCTTGAACTAAATTAATAATTTCATTCAATTTTGTAATTTAAATAATAAAATAATCCATTTCATGCAATTTGGTCATTTCTGACATTTTTACAAAATTACCCATAAAGTTTTACTTTTATTCAATTTAGTCCCTGAGCCTAAAATATGCAAATTAGCCATGCTAGATGAATATTCATACATATTTTTCCTCCTCCTCCTCTCCATTCCACATCCTTAATGTAGATAATACACTTGTAAGTAACATTATCCATAATTTTTATCATTTACTTTTATGAATATTCAAGCTGTCTATCTGCATCATGGTCACTAAATTATTTATATCTGGAGCTATAGAACTCAAAATTAAGATCCGCTAATTTTCCCTGAAACTAGACTCATATATCTTCTTACCATAAAATTTTAAGAATTTTTAGTATATCCAATAAGTACAGTTTATTCTTTAAAATTACCCCTATTCTGCTGTCTAACAGTTCTGACCCTTCTTCACTAAAAATTAATTATCTCATTGTACAGAATTCAAATGATGTTCCCGTTTGTTTATATTGAAAATAGACTCATTCAGGATTCTAAAAATATAAATTTAAACCCATAATTATTTTTATCCAATTTTTTATGATTTTACAAAGTCAGAACAGGGGAACCCGAAATCATTCTGACCTTGTCTCACAAAATTCATCATATCTCATGATTTAGAATTCCATTGCTTACATAATTTCTTCTATAAGAAACTAGACTTAATAAGCTTTAATTTCATATTTTATTCATCCTATAATTAGATTTCTACAATTTTTGATGATTTTTCAAAGTTAGACTACTGCTGCTGTCCAAAACTGTTTTAGTACAAGATATTAATTACCATGTTATAACACCCTTATTTTCTTTTTCTACACCATTTCTCATCACTTTCTCTTATTTTCTCTTCACTAACATATCATGAACATAGGACCTTATGTAAGAAAACTCTACTATAACATTATTTCCATGCTTTGTCAATAATAACAACTTAAAAACATATTGAAATCTTGATATACTTACCTTGTTCTATTGATACTAATCTTTAACTTGATTTTCTCTCTCCTCCAGCTTCTATTTCTTGAATCCAACTTGATATTCTAACTTCCCATGGCCTCCTTAACATTTTTCTCTCTTGGTAGCTATGGAAATTCATTTGATTTTTGGGTGAAAATGGTGAATTTTTGGTAAAAAGGACCAAATTGTAAAGAAAGCAAAACTTTCTTTCTTCCTCTCTTTCTCTCACATTAGTGCATGGAAATATGGATGAGAATTTCTCATCTTTCTTTCTTTATATACTAGTAAAATAATAATAAAATATCTTATTAAAATATTAATAAAATAATATTTATCTAATTAAATAATTATAAAATATCAAAATATCTCTAGCATCATTATTACTTTCTAGATTTCTCTCTCTTTCAATTGACCATTTTGCCCTTCATTATCTTTTAAAATTCCACCCTTAAGTCATCATTTAATATGGTAAAATTGCAATTTAGTCCCTCATAGTTTCTTCATCTATTCAATTTGGTCCTAATTCATCCATTTTCCTTAGTTTCTAAATTATTCCACTCTTAAAATATTTACACTATTGGTCCTTCAAATTTTTCATATTTACACTTTAACCATCAAATTTTGAGTATTTACTCTTGTGCAACAAAACTTTTCTCACTTTTACAATTTAGTCCTTTCTTGAATTAATATATCATAATACTTCTCAATATTGACATATCTCAAAATTTCCTTTTTTTTTTCACTTTATTTCCTTATTTTACTATATTAAGGATAATATCTTACTGTAAATATTTTCAGGGTATTACATGCTTGGCAAGCTACCTTATGGTCTTTTTGAAATCATCTTAACCAGTTGGCTTATTTGATTCTCAAGCCCTTAAATCGAAGCTTGCTGATTTTTAAGTGTTGTTTTGGTGTTTTAGAAGTGAATTTCTGACACCGAAATAAACTTCGTCAACATCTCCTCAAGATTTAGCTTTTTCTTTTGCTGGTGAGGTTGTTGTTGAAAGCCTGGAGGGGGTTGTGGTATCTGATTTCTTGGACCACCCCAAGAGAAGTTGGGATGGTTCCTTCAACCTGCATTGTAAGTATTACTATAAGGATTATTCTGAGGTCTAGAATTGTTACCCATATAGTTGACTTGTTCGTTCATTGTGCTAAAGTCGTAGGCTAGGCATTCTGGATTATTCATCCCTCATCCACTTGTATCGCACTACATCACCGGATGTACCTACGTAGAACCATATAAACCATCAATCTTTTTATTCAAAAGTTCTACCTGATTTGATAACATAGTGATCGTATCAATGTTAAAAACACCAGTTGCTTTTGCTGGCTTTGTCCTCATGACTTGCCATTGATAATTATTCAGTGACATCTCTTCTATGAACTCATAAGCCTCTTTAGGTATTTTATTATTTATAGCACCACCGGCAGCTGCATCGATCATTTGCCTAGTTGAGAGGTTCAAACCATTATGGAAAGTATGAACCTGTAGCCATAGGGGTAACCTATGGTGAAGGCACATTCTCAATAAGTCCTTATACCTCTCCCATGTATTATATAAAGTCTCAAGAACCATCTGTACAAAGGAAGAGGCATCATTCCTTAATTTGGCTGTCTTAGCCTGTGGAAAATATTTCAGCAAAAAATTTTCGATTATTTGGTCTCACATAGTGATAGAACCTCGTGGTAAGGACTTCAACCACTGTTTAGCCTTATTCCTCAATGAAAAAAGAAATAACAAAAGGCGAATGGCGTCGTCAGAAACGCCATTTATCTTGAAAATATCACAGAATTCTAAGAAATTGGCCAAATGAGTGTTTGGGTCTTCATCCTACAAACTATCAAACTGAACGAACTGTTGAATCATTTGAATAGTGTTAGGTTTCAGTTCAAAATTATTTCCAGCAATAGCAGGTCTAACAATACTCGATTCAACCCTTGTGAGAGTGGGCTTAGAATAATCATACATAGTACGAGGAGCAGGATTTGGATTTGGAGGATTCATAGGGAATAGCTGGTTATTCTGATTGTTAGCCATCTCCTCAGTAGCGTCCTCTTGATCTTCCTCTATATTTTTTCAGTTCTGTCTCACCTCTCTACGGTTTCTGTAAGCTGTACTTTCAATTTCGCTGTCAAAAAGCAATGGTCCCGACGGATTTCTTCTAGTCATAAACTAAAGAAACCTGCCAGAAGCAAATAAAAGAAAAATTAGTAATTAAAAATAAAACTAAAATAAAAATAAAATACAATAAAATAAAAATGGCTAAATTTATAAAAATCAAGTGTTCCTAATATCTTAGTCCCCTGCAACGCCAAAAACTTGATGACGTCACGAACTAACTAAAATACGACAAAGGCAAGCGCACTTATCGAATAATAGTATAGCTATGGTGAGTCCAGAATATCGTATCCACAAGGACTAAAAGTACTAGTAATAACTATCTTTCTATTATTTAGCCTAATAATTAAAAGAGGTGTTTTAATCTAAAATTAAACTAATTAACTATGAAAGCGACAAAGATCAAATTGGGAAAATACTTAAGAAAACCAATGAGAGAGACAATACCCAGGAAAGAATCCACCTAGACTTCACTTATTATTCTAACTCTGAATCAAATGATTTATTCACTTGTCTTGATCTATAGATATCCCTAAATTATGTTAATATCTCTTTCGAGACTAAGAACAACTGACTCTAGGTTGATTAATTGAAATCTCTTTCTAATTAAAACCCTTATCATCGCATTAACTCGATCTATAGATTCCCCTATTAGATTTGACTCTAATCTAACAGATTTATGTCATCCTATTTCTAGGATTGCAATCAACTCTGCTCAATTATGCTAGATCTACTCTTAAATAGGGACTTTTGCTCCACTAAATAAGCACATCAAACTTGGATTAATATCCTGAAAATATTAAGGCAAGGATTAATAACACATAATTAAGAACAAGAATAAGTATTTATCGTGTAATTCAGATAATTAAATAATAAGATCCATCATAGGTTTCATCCTCCCTAGGTATTTAGGGAGTTTAGTTCATAATGTAAAAGGAAAACATCTCAAATTTAGGAAAAACAACAAGACATAAAAAAACCCAAATAAACTTCGAGAGAAATTTGAATAGAGATCTTCAATCTTGAAGTGGATCTACTTTCGAGATGATTCCAACAGATTTCTTCGAGTAATTTCTGTTTTCTACTCTGTGTGTCCGCTTAGGTCTTCTTCTAGTGTGTTTATATAGACTTTAGAATGCTCAGAAACCCTAAAAATTGGCTTTTTTCTTGTGTTTAAGAAACAAGGAGTGATATCGACACGGGCTGCCACATGGGAGTGTGGCTGGCTCGTGTGGCTTACATGGGCGTGTGCTCAGCTCGTGTGGAAATGGTCTTGGCCGTGTGGATCTTTAAATCATCCCGTTTTGTCCGTTTTTGACCCGTTTTTTGCTCTTTTTGTTCCCCTATGCTCTCCTAAGTATAAAACATGAAATTAAAGAATTAAGAACATCAAATTCACTAAGTTAAATAATAAACCATCCAAAAACATGGTAACCATGAGATTAAAATGTGTTACTTTTATGGTTTATCATCCATCCAACATGTGGACGTTATGCACTTTCTACCATACAGAGCTTCAAATGGAGACATTTTCAAACTAGCATGATAATTATTGTTATACATAAAATCAACCAATGGAACATACATTTCCCAGTTTAACCCAAAATTAGTTACACAACTTCTTAAAATATTCTCTAAAACTTGAATAACTCTTTCAGACTGACCATCTGTCTGAGGATGAAATGCAGTACTTAATTGCAACTTAGTTCCCAATGATCCCTGTAATTGCTTCCATAATCTTGAAATAAACCTTAGATCTCTATCTGAAACTATGGAATATGAGGTTCCATACAGACTAACTATATCAGAAATATAAAGCTCAGCTAACTTCTCCAGAGAATAAGTAGTGTTCACTAGCAGAAAATGAACTGACTCAGTAAGTCAATCTATTATCACCCAAATTGAATTTTTTTTTGAAAGACTGAGGGGTAGCCCTGACACAAAATCCATGGTGATCCTATCCCATTTCCACTCTGGTATTTCCAAAAGATACAACTTACCCGAGGAAACTTGTTATTAAATATTTTTTAAATAAAAAGACAACTTTATTCCTTACTATTTACTTATTATTTTATTTTTTTATCTTTAATCTTTATATTAAATAATTTTTAATTAAAAATAATAAAAATAATTAGTTATAAAATATTTTAAATATTATTAAATTAAATTATAAATTGCATTATATTCTAATATAGTCATATGTTAAAAATAATGTATTGTTCAATTAATATATGTATGTTTTTTTAGAAGTTACCTGTACAAACACAATTGCAATTACAAATAATATATTCAAATAATTATAATCAGAACTTATCATTATAAAACACGATTAGATTGATAATTGGAATATATCTAAACCTATACTAAAAAAATATATACAGAGTCTACATATAGTGGGACATAAACCAAAATAAAAATAGACTGAGAACCTATACATGGTTAGGTAAAGTGAGATTCGAACTTGGGATCTTAAAGTTCCTAAGGCATTAACCTTACCATTAAGCTAAGATCTTGTTGAGGAAGGTTAATTTTGTTGGGAGAATTCTGCGAAATGTTGTTTGCCGAGAGCTGATGACCTCTCATCGTGTCGGTATTATCCCTGGTGGGAGTTTACTCTCCTTAATCTAATGAGAGCTCAATCGCTTGAAAAGGTGACGAATTCATAAAGTGAGAGTGCCTTGTCAAGTGCCTAGAAAGGTGAGAGCCAATGGACCCTTCAAAGGGTCAATATTGTCCCCAGTGGGAGGTTTTGTCTCTCGAATCTAATGAGAGCCCAAGTTCCTAAAGAGGCAATTAATTCACAAAGTTGAATTACCTCATCAAGTGCTTGATAAAGCAAACATGTGGATGTATCATGGGCCGAGACTTTAGCTCCACCAACGTGTGACCTTAAGTTAGGGTTTTATGCCAATAATACTTAAGTAAAACCTACTATTTAGATCAAAGAGGCACTTGATAAGTGTTAAAAGTAACATGTTTTAATATAATTTTTAATGCATTTTTAGCTGATTATTCGATGTTATTGGTGAATTTTATGCTTCTAATCCTTTAAATTCATGTTTTTATACTTAAGAGGGCATTTAGGAGCAAAATGAGCTAAAACTAGAAAATCGGAGTAAGGTACAAGATCCACACGAGCTAACCCCTCTCACACGGTCGTGTGAGCCACATGGGCTACCACACGGCCATGTCAATTTTATGAATTGGCACTCTGAACTGTGGGAGAACACGATTTTTAGGTTTTTCAAGCATTCTAAGACATATAGTGACAAATATAAGAAGATAGGAGAGAGTTGCCATAGAATATTCAAGAAAACAACTCGAAAAACACCATTGAAGTCGATTTTGAAGCAGATTCCCGTCAAGATTGAAGACTCCCAGTTGATTTCTTAAGAAGCCATCATGAGTTTCTTTATTTCTTGTAGTTATACTGTATCTTGGATTTTTTATTTTTAAGTATAAACTAATTTTCTAAATACCTACAGAAATGAACCCTATGATGGATTCTATCGTTTAATTTTTATTTCATACAATAAATACTTAGATATTGTTCTTAATTATGTGTGCTTAATTCTTGGTTTGATATTTCTAGATTATTGACCCATGTTTGATGTGCTTAAACCAGAAGAGGAATAAACCCTATTTAAGAGTAGATCGTGCGTAATTGAGTGGAGTTGCATGCAATCCTAGAAATAGGATGACATAAATCTACCAGATTAGAGTCAAATCTAATAGGAGAATCCATAGTATGAGTTAATGCGATAATATGAGTTTTAATTAGAAATAAATTTCAATTAATCAACCTAGAGTTAGTTGCTCTTACTCTTGAAAGAGATATTAGCATAATTTAGGAATTTCTACGAATCAAGATACTAAGTAAATAAAATTGTGTAATTTAGATTGATAGTGACAGATGAAGTCTATGTGAATTTTTTTACTGGGTATTCTTTTTGCTTCTTGGTTGTTGATAAATTATTTTCATGTTTTGTTCTTTGTCGTGTTCGTTAGTTAATTAATTTAGTTAATTTTAGTTTTTAATCAATCATTCGAATTTATCAATTAAATAAAAGACAGCAATTATAATACTTTTAGTCTTCGTGGAAACGATATCTTTACTCACCGTAGCTATACTATTAATTGATAGGTGCAATTGCCTTAGTCAATTTTTTAGCTAGTTTAAGACACATCAGCACTCTCTAGCCTTTGAGCTTTACAAGCACACTAAGAATGCACTCTCTAAGCACACTAAGGGTTGGGAGAATGCTAGGAGCTGTATTTCACTTAAATGCGAAGTTATGTAAAAATGAAGGAGGGGTGCCTCCTATTTATAGGTAAATCCCATTGATCCTACAACCAAGATCATTTACATTTGATGGTCCACAACATGTCTTTAGAGTATTCTACACTAGCCTAGACTACTCTATACAAGGCTACAACATTCTAGAGCTTTTGAAACATTCTACCATATTCCATAAGGCTACAACATGTCTTTAGAATCATGCTATCTCTCTCTAGCCAAATAAAATAAGAGTCAATTACATCGGTGGTCAACCAATAATCAGTAAGTTTTTTTAGTCACCTAACTATGAAAAGTTACAAAATGATCACTCAACTATTCGGTTTTTTTCTTTTTTTGTCACTAGACATTAAATGGCTAATGGAAAAATGACACGTTAGTTTTTAAAATTGGTATAATAGCAATTTTAACCCTTAAACATTTATATATTGTGCCAATTTTGTCTTGATTCTAAAAAAAATTTAACAATCAATATTCGCACATTGTGCAATTTAGTCATTTTTGTAGTTTTGCTTTTCTTTTTTGACTATTTCACCTAAAAAGCTTTAAAAAGCAAATTTATCAATAAAATTTGACAAAAAATACCAAAAATAGAAACACCCAAAAACCGAAGATCATAATTTTCACATTTTTAAATTCTTTCTATTGATGCTCTGATTCTCCTCAATTGGATGGGAAACTAATGACTAAGATTACTTAGTCTTCGTCGATTCACTCTTCATCGATTTTAAAAGATTTGCATTTGACTACATTAGGTATTGTGTAAACGCTAATGATTAAAATTGTTATTATAACATTTTTAGAAGTTGTCATGTTATCTTTCCGTTAGCATTTAACAGTTAGTGAGTAGAAAAAAAAAAGTCAAATAATTGGGTGACCATTTTGTAACTTTTCATAGTTAGATGCCCAAAAAAAAACTAATAGTTGAGTGACTACCAATGCACTTTACCCATAACACACCATGCACTGTAGGGTTGAACAAAAAAATAAAAAAAATTGACCCAAACCAAGATGTTTGGACGTTTATAAAATGTCAGTTTAAAAAACGTGACTACCCATAATTGAACTGAATTCTATTTTATTTATTATATAATGAAGATATAAAATAAATATTTTATATTTAAAATAGTGAAATTAATTTAAATGTTCTTGAATTTTTTTTTAAAAATATATATATGAAAAAAACTTTGAAATTTTGTCAAATATTATTCAAAAGACTTAAAACAATTAAATCTGAAATTTCAAAATAAAAAATTCTAAATCGAAATATTAATAAAGATTCAAAAAAAATCTAAAAATCAAATTCAACCGATATCACCACTACTGCGTTGTCTCCATCCTTGACACAACTCTAGGCAGCGCCTTTCTTTTAAATGTTCATTCATTGCATTCTACTAAAATCACAAGATAAAGACCATCCCCAAGAAAAAAAAAAAAAAAACCCGCCCCCACCCCCACCAAGCTATATATGAATGTCATGTTTTAAGAAGAAACAATAAGCCAAAAAAAACAAAAAAAAAAAAAAAAACTCTAATCTCAAGCACCTCAACAATCAAAACAAAATTAGTGTAAACAAGGGACCATGCCCATAAAGTAGTCCTTTTATTTAACAGTTAACCAACCCCCTTTTTTTTTATTTCATGCATAATGCTCATCTCTTTGCTTTAGTTTCCTTGTAATTTTGTGACCATAAAGCATCCAAATAATTTTCCCCATTCCGCTGCTCTGATAAAAGAAAGATCAACGATCCCTCAACTTAAGTAGCCTCTTGCAACATCAGTGATTGAATCTGCCTCAAGGTTTTGCAGTCAGATTGCATAAACTTAGAACGCATGCAGTGTTCCAAGATTCTATTATAATAGAGTTTACAACCTATGGGAATCTAAACATGTGATCATTTTGTAGCACCCCTTTTTTGTTTTGGCAAAATCTTATCTTCTTCTCTTGAACGATGATAAGCGATAGTGGGCCTATCCCATGAGGCTTGAGAGCTACTAACAACAAGGTTGAGTCAATTGAAACATTGATTATCCCCCTTGTTTGCTTGGCTTGCTATACTAGATGAGTCCCATTCTTACGCTTCCTTTCCTCGTCAGGTTGTTTGTAGCGTAGCCGCTCAGCTATCTGTGTAGCTCATAAAATTGACCACTCGAGGATGTAAATTGGCCTACTCCACAAGAAAATTATGTTAACCAACCCAATTAAACTTGATTGGATTATAAAAAAGTCAATAATTTGAATTTGAAATTGATCTAGACTCAAATTGACTTAAATATTTTTTTCGAGAAGTTACTTATAACATAAATTGTTAATTTGTTTTAATTTATAGTTTGTAAATTCTACTTGCCATTGACTATTGTCATAAAATATACAATTTCAACTTATATCATATTATTTTGATAGACAATTGCAAATACAAGAAACAAATAAAAAAAATTATCTTGTTATTTGCAAGTAAAATTAATGAGTGAAGAGAAATTATTAAAATATAATGCAAAATATTTAAAAAAAATCTAATATATTTCAAAAAAAAATTTGATTTTGATTTTGTTTGACTTCAAAAATTATTTTTACAAAATCGGAATTTTTTTTACATGTGTTTTAAATCCTAAAAATCTAATTGATTTCTACTTACCCACAAATTTTAAATTAAATGATGTTATTAACAATAAAAATATCAAAATTTTAGATTAAAAATATTATTAATCGTAAAATATTTGCAATGACAATTTAAAAATAAATTATTGATTGAGTCTTAGCTCGATTAGTATAAGTATTCTTGTCAATATAATAAGACGTGAGTTCGAGTGTGCTGAAGCGTATTATCCTCCTATTTATGAGTTGAAAAGGAACTATGGATAGTTCTAGGTATTATTTTTGTATAAAAAAAAATTGGATATGATTAGTACCTACTATTTTTAGGCTCAAAAACCAAGGGATTTCCTCAATTCACTATTAGAATGGTTTCATTTCAAAGAAGATGTGAACCTTTACTATCCCTATATTTTTCTTAAAGCTTAGATAAAGCACTCCACTAGCCAGTAACTCTCCAAATTTACAATTGGTACAAAGATTGAGTAAATAATAAGAACCTCTAAGAAGATAGGTGTTTACAAATTTGATTCACTAAAAGAAAAAAAAGAAATTTACGAAAGAGTTAACAATAAACTCTACGAGACTATGTATAAGAGAATGAATAAAATGAAGGAATAAATTTGATTCTCTTGATTTTAATGCTTAGATATCTCTCTTGTGTCTTGTAGTGTTGATGAAGAGTATTTATATCAATGAACTCTTTTCTAACTGTTTCGAGTCGTTGGAGATGAAATTATAGCTGTTGTAAGGTAAAAAGTTGAGTTGAAAAAGTGTCCCTACAACTTAGGTATTAATACCTACAAGGAGGGTATGGGCACCTTGGTTACAAGCTAGTTGTTAGTAATTGTTACAAAGGCCATGTGCCGATACTAGTAAGGCATATAGCGATACCTAAAGAGCAAGTATCTATACAATGCCACTCTAGTTTGTTCTATGGCAACTAGCTCCTAATGTATCGATACCTAAACCCCTAGTATCGATACTTAATCACTAAATTACTTTAAAAACCATTTAAATCACTTTAAAACAACTTGGAATTGACTCAAAAACATTTGGTACAAGATGGAACACATTTAGAACATGTTTTTTTTAGTATTATGAGGCTTTGAAAGAATACACCGAGATTCTATTTGGCATTACTAGAAATTTATAGAAAATATGAATAAATTGTTGTTTATTAATGTCGGGTGGGATTCAAATGAACTTTTAAAGAGTGGAGTTAGATGGGTAAAACATGTTGGGACTACAATTGATCTGAACGAGCAACAACACAAAAAAATGTTGAGGCGGGTAGAATGGTTACAGCAAAGGAAGGATGGGATAAGCTGAATACAGACGGAAAAAAAAGATGAGGTCACGAAGAGCTTATATCGGAGGGGTCATCTATGATGAATGTGCGAATTGGCTGGTTGGATTTTGCTAGTTTGTTGGCACCAGTAGTGTTTACTAGGCTGAACTATGAGCGATATATAATGGTATCTTGGTTGTATAGGATAAGAGCTACAAGAAAGATGGTTGATTGCAAAATGCTAAATGATTGAATGGGAAAAATAGTCCATTGGTACTCGTGAGAAGTATTCATGAGCTGATTTGTAGGACATGGGAAATTTAATTTCAACATTTTACCAAAAGGCAAAGTTTGCAGCTGATCACTTGGTAAATATTGCAATAATAAGAAGACCATATTTGATCATTTTAGATAATTTGCCAACTAGATTGAGGGCATGGTAGTCGAAGATGCGGTGGGAATTACCTATAGACACTATTGCTTAGAAAATTTTTGAGTCAAAATTAAGGTATTGATCGTCAATAGCAGTAACTATTGCTCTTGTTATGGGTGCTTAAAATAATTTGTAAATAAAAACTTTTGAATAAAATAAATTACAATAATATTTTTAAAAAAAATACATATTTACAATAATTGAAGTTATAGTTAAAATTTAGTATAGAAATGATATGGGAAAAAATATATAATCCAAAACTACACAATGGTAGGAGTATGTAGCTTCAAAGGCTTTTGATAAAAAAGAAAAAAAATCATGGAAACCTAAACCACACAAGCAAGAGAGAGAAGGGAACACAAGAAACAAAGGTCCACGTGTCGAATCCTCAAAATTCTCCCTTCCTAAATTCACAAAAAATCCCCCATTTCCCATTTTCTAATACACTGGATAAGCCTCTCTATCCTCCTCTCCCTTTCCCCTCCTTCAATTTCCAATTTCAAAAACCTCAGATTTCCACTATGATTTAACACCCAATTCCAAAAACCCAACCTTTCCCAAAAAATTTCCCCCTTTTTCTGTACATTTATACATAGTCAACAATATCCGTACTGATAGATTCAAAACCCAATGGCGGCCGTCAGTTCCCTGTCTTTCCCGGCAATCGGCCAAACTTCCGGGGACAGAAAACTTAATGTCCCATCGGCTCGTTACTTGGCTTCCAATTTCGAAGGATTCCGTTTCCGTACAAGCCTTTTATATCAATCCGTTGGACTTCGAGCTTGCACTACTGCTTCTCCTTCCGTTGTTTACTGCATGTCTACTGCTACTGGTTAGTTAATTTTCAATGCTGGAGCTTGGCTAAAGGGGATTAAATTATTGAAATGATTCGATTTCTTTTTATTGAGTTTGATTTTCAGATACCCCGACTGTTTCTGAAACAAAGTCGAGCTTTTTAAAAGCGTATAAGCGCCCCATTCCCAGTGTGTACAACACGGTTTTGCAAGAGCTGATTGTGCAGCAACATTTGATGAGGTACAAGAAGACGTATCGATACGATGCCGTTTTCGCCCTTGGTTTCGTTACTGTCTATGATCAGTTGATGGAAGGATACCCGAGTGATGAGGATCGAGATGCCATCTTCCAAGCTTATATTAACGCCTTAAAAGAGGACCCTCAACAGTATAGGTTTGTCTATGGAGTTTACTTGCCTTCATTTACGAATCAATGAATTGCATTGAAGAAAGTATGCTGAAATATAGGGAGTAGATTCTAGAATTTCTTAACTTGTTCATGAAGCTGGGATTATATTGCTTTTAATGTCTGCAGTTCTTCGAATTATGTGTTGAAGTGAAGGATAAGAAGGTTACTTTGTAATGCTATCTTTTTCCTGTTTCGTGCCTTTACAGAGCTGATGCGCAGAAATTGGAAGAATGGGCGCGAGCTCAGACTTCTAGTTCGCTAGTCGAGTTTTCATCGAGAGATGGAGAGGTTGAAGCGATACTTAAAGACATTGCAGAAAGAGCTGGTAGTAAAGGGAGTTTCAGTTATAGCCGTTTCTTTGCTATTGGGTTGTTTCGTCTTCTTGAGCTTGCCAATGCAACTGAACCTACGGTGTTGGAAAAGGTAGAATCCTCTTTTCTTTACATCTATTGGTTTATTGTTGGACTAAGTTCCCAGTTACTCACGCCTCAGCACGAGTTATATCATTGAAGTCTTAACCGAATCACCATTAACAATTCATGAATGGAACTTGCAATGTTAAAGTATATGCAATGACAGCACCTATGATTTTAACACATGATATCCGTACAACAGCTCTGTGCAGCCTTAAATATCGACAAACGAAGTGTGGATCGTGATCTTGATGTGTATAGGAATTTGCTTTCCAAGCTGGTTCAAGCTAAAGAGTTGCTTAAGGAGTATGTCGATAGGTAAATTCTCTCCTCCATGTTAAACTTTTTCTAGTCCATAGTATTACACTCTTTTCTTTTGCCTGCTCTGTACTATGCGATGCGGTTCAACATATATGTCTGAGGTGGACCATTTACACTGTAAAATGTTGCTAAAGCGAACTTCCTTAAACTCTAAATGTGCTTGGCACATTGTATCTTTTCCGAATTATGGATGTACATGAAATGCTCTGCACATTACAGATGTGATTCATTGCTTATTGTGTTGCTCTATGTTGTTGCCTGAAATGTTTTCGGAATGCAGGGAGAAGAAGAAAAGAGAAGAAAGATCGGAATCACCCAAAGCCAATGAAGCCGTTAAGAAATGTTCGGGCGAATACCAATGCCTAAGCCAGTAATTCAATCCGTCTACTCTCGATGTGCTTATCATATTTTGTGATACTTCTATCCCGTTTTTGTTGTCTGAGGTAGAAACAGTGACATCCATGGCACAATTTGTGAGCTTGTGTAATGTTTCATAATTTGGTGGTTAAGATACACATCCTATATTTGTATTTTTTACGATACAGTCTTTACTCTTCCAAAATGTATCTTTCCTTCATAGTTCATCAGCAATTTATGGTTCGTAAAAACTTGTCTCTCATTTCACTTAATATTCTTTCATATTAGATTTTTATCATGCAAAAAGTTTCACCATTTAAATTATTTTCATTTTTTTTTCTTCACTTTTTTCACAATACCAAGGCTTCATTTACTGATTCTTAGCAATATCTTGTTTTTATGCAAGAACATGAATGATATAAAAAATTTAAATAATGTATGGAGGATATATAAATTTAAGGCTTTTTAAAAATTCAAGTTAATTGTATTTATTTTAAAAACTTCTTTTAATGATATCTTTAAAGAGAGTTTTTTTATGCAACTAACTTAAAAATAAATAACTAATTATGAAAATGATTCAAGTTGAAAAACTATGATGGAAATGACTTGAAATTTACGGTGCGTACCAAAGTCCATCATTGTGTAATCATTACTTTGTGATTGAGTTGGGGATAAAAAATTAACTTTTTTAGTGTCAACCATGATGTAATTTTTCGAGTACTTTTTAAAATATTTAGGTATTTCTTGTTCAAAAATTTTTAATAGTTGTCGGCGTGTAGGTGGCTAGCACTGGAAAATTTTTTTAATTTTTTTCTGCTAGTGTTTTTTGGGGTCGGTATTCTCCTTTCCGTCACCAGTTGAAAAACAATTTTGCTAAAAAAAAAAAGAAAAAGCCAAAGACACTTCACAAAATGAAAAGACTTAGGAAGAAGAAAATGAAATAAATTGAGAAAATGAAAAAACTTGACAGAATGTGATTTCTTTTAAGGGGTGAGTTTTATTAGTTGTTGGACCTGCTTTCCCCTTGAAGCCAGGACAAATCCTTTGCCTAACAATTTCGACCATTTAAATCTTCTTTAATTTCCCCTTTTATTGCGGAGTCAATTTTCAATCTTTTCCTTGATTGGAATTTGAAAATAGGTCATTATAAATTATTTTTTTTTGTAAAGTAATAACATACAATAGACTTAATTACATGAAAATTCTATGGCAGTGTTGTCCCTTGCTTGAACCATAGGGAAAAGTACTAGCACTTTTTTCGGTATCTCGTCAAAAATCTTCAAACCTTGGTTTATTATATCAAAGGCTATTTTGACTAAGCAGTTAACAATTTTATTACAGTCTTTAGGCAAATATTGAATGGCCAACGAACCTACATTCAGCAGCAGGTGATGAATATGTTAAATGAGGGCAAAATTCGAGCTTGAGAAAGAGGAATCCTAAATGACTTTAAACACATCTAAGCTATCAATTTGTATCAATATGCCATCATAGCTCCCTTTCTGAATCAGAGCTAATCCATCAAGAAATCCCCATAGGTCAACATTGAAGATTGAGCATTTGCTCAGATTTCTGTTGTATCACATAATTCAATCCCTTTTTCCATTTCTTATGACTCCCCCCACTACAGCATCACCCGAGGCAATCTAGACCACCCCATCAGTGCAAAGACTGATCCAACTTTTTGACATCTCGACTGCTAACCTTTGTTTCTTCTGTCTAGAAACATCTTCCCTGTGAAAAGAAACAAATTGTTTTACCCAAATATATGACATCTTAATAATCTCACTTGTGCTCCAAGAGACACACGCCCTGAAAAAAAAAAGATTTCAATTTTTTCAAATACACCAAATTAGTAAATCAAATAGACATGACCAATTTACATCACCAACGACTGGACTTGTAGGACTCTACAAATTACACTTAATCCACTGAAAAGGATCTCTTGTAAAAAAAACCCCACAAGACTCATTTGGAATAATTTGCCTCCATATTTTTCAAAAAGACTCTACAAATTATACTTAATCATAAAGACTGATGTTATACCCCTAATTTTTCATACTTACCAACTCTTATTTTTTATCGTTATTTAATAATGATGATAAATATATCAATGTATCTCAATTGAAAAATTAAACTAATTTTATTGATGATGATAAATATACAACTATATCCATATCCCAATTTAAAACAACAAATTAATAAAATTCACCATTTAAAAGAAATGGCATTTTACTTTATTGTAAAGTCTTTTCATTTTCCCAATTTATTTTTCTTCTCTTCCTCTCTTCTTTCAAGTCTTTTCATGTTCTCAAGTGTTTTTGGCTTTTTTTTAAAATAGTCATCGATTTTGGCAACCAGAGCACGTTGACGCTAACGTTGACAAACTTTTTTTAAAAATATAAACCGGTGCCGACAACGTGAAAGTCGACATCAATAAACATTGATAAAAAAAATTGAATTTTTCAGTCTTGACCACATACATGCCTAAACCTATTAAAAAATATTTTTTAAATAAAAAAATACTCGTATTTTTCAAAAAGTATACCAAAAAAATACATAAGGGTGCCTGTCATTATAGTGCCGGCACCAAAAAAATTATTTTTTTAAACCCTAACGCAATCAACAAGCAATTATTACGCGGTGATTGACTTTAATGCAAGCCATCGGGTGCCAATACCGCCCAACACTATAGATCTCAGGTCTTTTTCATCATAATTTTTCAACTTGAATCATTTTCATAAATATTTTTTTTGAATTAGTTGGATAAAAAACCTTAAATAGGAACATAAAAGAAAATATAAATCGAAAGTCAAGGAAGTAATCAAGGAAGTAACCAAGGGGGCTTTGACCTTAGAAAATAATATATGCATCATCATACTATCAAAGCATTTGAAGAAAATACTGCGAGATTAGATAGGGTGAATTACAACGGATGATTGCACATTTAGGTTTAAAGCCTCGTTTGAAAAATGAGAGAATTTAGGTAAAAATATAAATTTAAAAAATAAGTTTAGATAAAATATAAGGATCGTTTTTTAGATGAGTCAGGCCTCGAGTAAGATTCTTTTACCCAACTTAACCCAAATTTGTCTAATTTTTTTCCTGTTGTTATTTTGCTGCCATGTTATGTTGTTTTGCTGCCATTTGCTATTATATTGCTACTATTTTATTATTATTATTTGGATATTATATAACTCTTATTTTATTATTAATTTTGCTATTATTTTAGAAGTATTTGATTATTAAGTTACAACTATTTTAGTGTTATTTAATATAAATATTTTTTTAATATATTTTAAATTTATTGGGAAACATTTATTTTAATGTTTTTAGTGTATTTGATGTATTATATTTTTAATTTTTTATATAAAAATAATATAAAATTTTTAATACAGACGAGTCGGATTAAACTTAGGTTTAACATTTTTTATTTAAGTCAGACTTGAATAAAATTTTAAAACTATTTTTCAAGTCGAACCTAAATGTAGAACACATATCTAAAATTTTACATTCAACTATAATCAAATCTAGGGTGAATCAAATTATGTACCTCTTTCATTATTGTCAATACCTAATTGTGGTGCTGGAATTAAAAGTTTATGGAATCCAATTTTATATAAATTATAGGTGAATTCTATTTTAATTTATTTTAATATAAATTTCTTAGGTATAAGTTGTTTTTTAGAAGTAGTATTTTGTTTTTCTTTGGAATACCAGTTCTCTAGCTTTTAATCTTTTATATGAATGTTAAGGGAGGTTCATTGTCTCATCTAGTTTATATTTAAAGAGCTCACATGTGGAGTCACGAAGTTTAGTAGGTAGTCTAAAGTAGTACACGTGTTTTATATACATAGAATCTATTAATAATGTTAATTCTATAAACAATAGCTATATATAAATATTTGATTGTCTCCTCTAATGAGATACGACGGAAAATTATTCAACAACAATTAAAATATTTAATTTTATATATTATTTTAATTAAATGAAATTGAATATCCGTTAAGTATTCGAATTGGAATGATGATGTAAGCATCCTAGCAAAACCACAAATTTTAACTTTTTATAGTGACAACAATTGTCGAAATTAAGCAAAGACCACAAGTAGTGAGCGGAAATAAAGTTTGACTTTTACAGTTTGCATACGTGTTCAAAATATAGTGGTCTGTTACGAATAGGGTCAAGCAAGGAAAGTTAATTGGTAGCGTGGAGCCTGTCAACAACTCATCTTTTACATGGGTGCTGACGTACGCGCGACCCACCAATGTTTATTAAACCGGATTGCTAATTGAACCGATTAAGTTATAAATTTTTTAGTCTAATCAACTTAATCAGTTAATTAAAAATATTAAATTTAAACCAAATTTTTATCTGATTCAATTATTTTGTATCAATTCATTGATCAATTAATTTAAAGCCCTTCAAATTTGATTTAATGTTCCAATTAACTATTAGGATCAAATTCAAATAATTAAAAATTATATGAATACATGAGTAATATAATTTTATATAATAAAAAAATTTAATTTCCAAGAATCTGATTTGAGGAAATAATTCAATATTACTAACATAACCCCAATCTATAATTATGATCGTAATGGATTTAATTTTGACAATATTACTAATCAATGTTCCTAAATTATTTGCTTTCATACACTACAACATATGTCGACGTTTATGCTTAATTTCATGTGCATATTGTAAACACATGTATTGTAATACTTAGAGAAACAGGCACGCGTATGAAGGCCGGCACCAAATTCCGTTGACCTCAATCTTGTTTTCCAACTATATATATATGGTGGTCATCGTTGCTTTTTTCATCTACCATTTCCACTTTTCGCCACCTTCACTTCTTTTCCAAGCCATCTCACACCTTCACGTAAACTTCACCATCCTTTTTTTTTTTCCAAGGAAAATCAATGGGGAGAACACCTGGCTGCGACAAAAATGGCCTCAAGAAAGGTCCCTGGACTCCCGAGGAAGATCTTAAGCTTATTAATTATATTCAGATTCATGGCGCCGGACACTGGCGTAACCTCCCCAAGAATGCTGGTATGTATATGTATAAACTTGTTTTCTTTTGTATTTTTAAATATTGTGTTTTTCAGGCTGTGATGATGGGTTTTGTTTAAACTGTTTAGGGCTCCAAAGATGTGGAAAGAGCTGCCGTCTCCGGTGGACGAACTACCTCAGACCTGATATAAAGAGAGGAAGGTTTTCATTTGAAGAAGAAGAGACTATAATTCAACTACACAGTGTTCTAGGAAATAAGTAAGGTTTACACTTTACAGTGTTTTATGATATTGTTATATGAGTGATGAAGTTGGAGTTTACAAATTCATTTGTCTGTAAATCAGGTGGTCCGCCATTGCTTGTCGGTTGCCGGGGAGGACTGATAATGAGATCAAGAATTACTGGAATACACATATAAGGAAAAGACTTGCAAGGAATGGAATCGATCCTGTAACACATGCTCAACGTCTTGATTTAGTTGACTTGTCTTCTTCCATTATTAGCTCATTATTAGGTGTACAAGCTCTCCTAAATCCTCAACTGTTAAGCTTAGCTAACACCCTCTTGTCGTTAAAACAAGAAAACCCAGAATCGTTACTACAATATCTTCAACAAAACCAGCTTCTTCAAACTCCCACGTTAGAGCCACTAAGCCAACTTCTTCAAGCTCCCATGACAGACTGTAGCAATCAAAATTCCCAGAGAAGTAATGTATTAGTTTCGCAACCAAATTATGAACATTCTAACCCAAATCCAACGGTTCCATCACTTGTATCTGACAATTCAGATTTCCATTCAATGGATGGTAGCCAGAATTTTGGGTTGGATTCAGTGAGGTTCCCGCCGATATCAAGTCCAACTCCGTTGCATTCATCATCTACATTCATCAACAACAGCTACACTACCCATTACGAAATAGAAAGATTCAACAGTTTGCTAAAATATGAAATTCCAGAAAGTTTAAATATTAATGACCTTTTGTAAATATATATACATACACACACACATTATTTGTAGCTTAGAATCTCAGAGTTTTGGCTTGTAAAACTGAAGACACCATCTTTATTGGTTTTTTTTTTTTATAGATATTTTAGTTTATTTTGTTTTTTTTTCTCAGTTTATTGTGGGTTACTGGGTTTGTATTTTAAATATATATATATATACATATTATAATTATTTGATTGTATTACTTGTATTTTAAATATAATTTGTTAATTTTCACCGATGCATGCTCATGAAGATAAGCTAATATTTAATAATATTTGGAGTTATATTTATGCATTAGGATATGTAAATTAATATATTAATAATAATTTATTTTATATAACTTTTTTTGAATTACAATAATAGGGTAAAACTCGAACAACTAACGCGACTAGCGTGACTCGAACTCAATCCTTTACAAACTCCAAACTCATAAAATAGAAAAATAGTAAATCAATTTCAAAAGTTAAAATACTCTTTTTAATCCTTTAAAAAATCATAAATTAATAAATGATAAAATTATATTTTAAATTTTTATAAAATTATAATTAAATTTTAGCGTCGAGAATTTAAATTAAGAAAGCATTTTCATAAATAGTAAAAGGACTATAAAGAGTAACTTAATAACCAAAGGAGCTGTGTGATTTACAAACATTGTGTAATAATAGATGGTTGGATTAGGTGCAACAAAGTTAAACAAAAAAATTAACAACAAATTGGAGAAAGGGAAAAGTCAAAGAAAATTATGTCACTTTTATTTCTTCGATTCCAAAGGGTATGCATCCCTATACACCTATGTCTGTCAACATTTTGAGGAAACATTATCGAAATTATTATCATTATATTTATTTATTATCACTTAATAATCAGACTTTATTGTTATTCCTTTCAATAATACCGTATTTGTCTTACTATTATACTTAATATTTATTTAAAAAGTTAAGAGTAATGTTTTATTATAACTAAATATGCTTATATAGTTAAAATTTGTTTGGAGTAATAGTTAGAATTTCCGTCACAAATTCAAATTTCAGAATGAAACATCACATTTTAAGATTGATTTTAGTACAATTAAATGTCTTTTTCTATTCGTAACTCTTTTAATATTAAAAAATAAAATATAATTAAATGTGCTCGAATTCATTTCATCTTGATTGTTATAATAATAACCGTGTAAATAAAATAAAAGCTACATCATAAAATAAAAACACAAAAACTTAAATATAAACTAAAATAGTATGCTTACTTTTATAATAGGCCCATTTCGCCCGGACCCATAATGTTATTTAAAAACAAAAGCAAAATCAATTAATTAAAAAGTCCAAGTTTTTTTTTTACAAAAATAAAAGCCCAAAGCAAGATCCCTAACCCAAAGGCCCAATACACCCAAAGAAATCCCAGCAGCCAAGCACCAGAAATTTCTGGAACATGCCAGAGCAATGCCAAGGGTCGGGTCTCACGAGTGGATTCCTCATACGGCTCCTTTCACGCATACCTCTACCCGTTTCTCCGTACGGATGACTCTGCGAAGAACATACGAGAATGAGGCTAACATAATACAACAAATGACAGCAAATAAAATGCATTTTTATTATTTATTTATTTTACTCTGTAAATCGGCTATAAAAAGCCAGTGATATGTACCTGCAAATTTACGCTCACTGAATACACAATACGCATACAGAATCTAAAATTTTCAAAAAAAAGAATTTCCAAAAGGTGATCTTCTTTAGCTTTTTAATTGTTCCCTTCTTTTTATTTATTTTTCTAGCAATTATCTTCATCATTTTGCATGTGAAAACATAAAAAAGAAAAAAAAAAGTTAGATTATACCTTGCGAAGCGGTTCTAGCCTCTGTTCACTTCGTTGAGAATAAAGTTGAAAGAGGAAGTTAAAAGTATTATTCATCAAGCCTCAAGATGGCGCCAGTGAGGTCCCTAATATTTCTAAAACACTGATATAAGGACGAAGGCCTAAGGCTGTTGAATGTTTCGATTTTCAACATTTTCCTTTTTCTTTTGAACAAATGATTTGAGATTTAATATTTAAAAAAAAAAAGAAAATAAAATAGATTGACTTACCAGATTTTCCCCGAGTGGAGCCTTCGATGGTGAGATCTGGATGTTGTTCATGCGTCATCGGCTACCAAATAGAATGGTGGTTCAATGGCTGCAAATATGAACCCTACATTTTGATTTTAGGGGCTGCATATTTGGGTGAAGGAACGACTGCATTTAGGGAAGGAAAAAGGGTAAAAAAAAGGTTCTAATTAACCTATTGAAGAAACGTTGTCATCTGCCAGCAAGGGGGTCCGCGCATTGACCCGAAATGTGAATCGGATATGTGTCATTTTGTATGCAAGGGAAATTTGCGCGCTAAGTCCTTTGCATTTGCATGGGGCTTCAATCATATTCATTTTGCTTTGTTTTGTTCTTCAATTTGGCTTACTGTTTTGATTGTGTTCTCATTTAAATTCATGACGCAGTGATGTGATTTAGGCCTGGGAAGATTTGCAATATCAGTCCCTATATATTCATGCATGTTATGCATTGATTTGTTTTATATTACAAATTATCCTTTTCATCTTGATGCATTTTTTAATTGAGTCTTATATTTGTCTAATCAGTTGATTTAGAATACATTTAATATGTGTATGCTTTAATTTATGTTAATAATTTTGTATGTTATATTTGTATAATTATTTTTAGAATATTCTTTTCACATTGTGTATCCTATTTCTTTAAATATTTTTTTATGTATTGGTATGTTAATCATTGGTTTAAGTTTTCTATAATAACTATTATTTTGCATGTTGTAATATTTTTTTTGTATTATATTGTTTTTAATAAGTGTTGTTAATATGTTTATATACATAAATTATATATTTCTTAATTAATGTTTAATTATGAGTCTTTATGTACATATGATACTGTTTTTTGAAAATCCACCTTTGTATTCATAAAATTATTATTTTGAAAACGTGTCTCCATATTATGTTATCCAAGTATGTTATTTAATTTCTCTTTTAAGTAGTTTTAAGTAAAATGGTATGTATGATAATATAATTTCACATATATTTATTTTTAAACAAAAGTTTTAAATAAAAATCTATCAATTGAGTAATACCTTGCCATGAATTATAATTTCTTCATATTTAGTATATTATTTAAATTATTATTAAATATATGTTTTGTACTTATATTTAATTTGCATCTATTATTAAAACTTTGATATTTTTATACATATAGATTTTAATAAACTTGTAATTAATTGTATTTTTTTATTTTATGTATAAAATTTATAATAAAATTAAGTTAATTTTATAATTCATATTTTAATCAAAGGATATTTTGACATATGATTATTTCTAATATTTTTTTCACATGTATATGGCATATTTTTAAATTATTTTTACTATGATATATGTTATTATTTTCATATAACTTTATGTAAATATTTTTTCTATGTATATATATCCTCTTTTAAAATTATTTATGTGTATAATATTTTTTAAGAACCCATTTAAATCACATAATTTATTGTATTTCATATTATCCATATGTTTTTTTCATATATATATATTTTGTTACTTATATAACTTATATATTTACTTCATTTTTTATACATTATTAATTTCATTTTTTTTAGTAATTATACTCAACGTTTATTTGTATATAAAGGTTTCATAAACTTACTTTGTATATTATTTTATATCATGCATTATTCTTCCTTCATATTTAATACATTATTTAAATTATTATGTGAATTAGCAATTTTTGAATGAATTTGTGTATTAAATATTTCATGTATAATTTGATTTGAACTTTGTATTTTTATCATAATTATTTCAATAAACATATTTTTAAGCAAATTTCTAAATTTTTGTTATTCAAAAATTCTGAAATAAAGCAATATCTAATATTTGGGGAATTCGAAAAATCGTGCTCAATCGTACTGGGTATGACTTTTTCGAAGAACCAAATATTTGGATAACCTTTTATAATTTTAATGTATGATTTTTTTTTTAAAAAAAGTCGAAAATCGATTGCATCTTAAAGATATAAGGGATCATATCCAATCGTACTGGGTATGAAACCGCATATCTTTGAAACGAGAGATTTTTGACCACTAGTTTGAGCTATTCAAACATTTTGTAATACTTCGGAAAATCTTTTCTTTTAAAATAAGGACAGCATCACATCAATTTGGTACCAGTTTTTGGGAGTAATGAGGATGCTAACCCTTCCTCATGCGTAACCGACTCCCGAACTCATTTTTTATTTTACCTAAACCAAATTTATTTTTCATTAAATAAAACGTTTTAATAGGTGGTCCAATCACACCTAAATCAAGAGATTGGTGGCGACTCCACACTCGTTTTTTTAAAGTCGATTCCCATTATTTTCAAAATAAAAAAAGGGTTTCGACAACTTTTATCATTATTTTTTTAGAAGTATTCATACAGGCATTTTGTAGAAGTATATCATTCAATTGCTTAAGAAAAGAAGAAGGAAAAGAAGTAAATTCAATGAATTTCTTTATCATCAAGCAAAATACAGAAAATTCTACAGCTTTGAAACTAAATAAAAAGTGCAATCTTGTCCTTACATGCCTCTCTTTTTTCTTTTTCTTTTTTTTTTTTTTGTTTTCTTCCTCATCATCTAGCAATGAGAAAGCCACTTTGAATAGCTTTGAACATAAACCCTTTTTCTTTGTCCTTTTTAACCTTTTATTGTAAATGGGAAAAGAACAGATATGGAGGTTGCTGTTTATTTTGGCTTTTGTTTTTGGTATACGTAGTCGACATTGTTGACTTTTTTCAGCTTTTGCTTTGTTTCTGCATTTCGAGTATATTAATCATGTTGAGTAAATTTTAAAATGTTTTTATTCAGCATTTAAAAAGGGAAAGGATACCAAAATTAAGTGGTGGAGTGGGGCTGAAATTTAGATATATTTGCATAAGTTTTACTTGTAAGATAACATTATGCACGTGATGTTTAATATGTAGTAGCGGAAGAGGACACGTAATGTAAGAAATTGTAGGACTGCACCGCCATGTCGCAGATACCTGACGCTTGTCCATTTCCAACACTGACTCACACAATCGAGTTTTACCCTCAAAAGGATTATGACATATAGGGTGGTAAAAAGAGAACCATACATTTTGAGTTTTGGTTCAAACTCCAATATGTCACTCAACATGCAGGATATTCATGGCTTCCCATCATTTCCTTTTATAGTTCTTCACTTTTTGCTGAAAGAGTAAGAATCAATGGCAGAAATGGGCTCCTCACCCTTGTTTGAATTGTAAAAACGGCAAAAAATCATTTATCATTCACCCTTTTCTATAATTTTTATTGAAATTAATTTTTAGAAAAAAATAATCATATAATTGTTAGATTAGAAGTATTGGGTCGAATCGATTTAGGCTTAAGCATAATATTAATATACTTTATATTTGTTTAAATTCGATTCAACTCGAAATATAAATTTAAAATTTTGTTCAAGTCCATTGATATTTGTAAATGACTAATCCAAGTTTATTCTAGGCATGCCCATATTGTTTTTTTTAAATATTTATAAAATAATATATATTTCATTTATTGAACATAGACAACTTAGCATTTTAGATTAATATGTAGTTTACTCCCTGAATTTGTCCAAAAGTACGTAGTTAGTACCTAAATTTGTATTTCGTCACACACATTGTCCCAATTTGTTAACAACCTTAAATTTTTTAAGGGTTAACATGTAGTTTGCTCATTGAACTTGTTTAAAAGTACCTAATTTGTACTTGACCTTGTCTAGAAAATTATACTTTTTAAAATTAATTTATTTTTTAAAAAAATTTGAATTTTTTAATGTGTCCACCACATGTCATATTAAGAGGTTGCCATGTGTCACTATAGGATTGGCTATTAGTGCCACGTAAGCATAAACTAACGATATTAGCGCAGAGGTACCGGCTTAAATGACGAAATATACATTCAGGCATCAAGTAGGTGTAGAAAAAAGTTCATAGGACAAGTAAGTACCTACTAGGTACTTTTGGACAAGTTCATAGGACAAATTACATATTAACTTAGCATTTTTTTATATATTATTATAGATTTAATTTTTATACGTTATAAATTACATTTTATAATATATTATAAATTTAGAAAATGCGCTATCTTGAGCCAAGCTCGGACCTTGAATGTTTAAACCTGAGACCCAATTTTTTGGGCTTAAAATTTTGACTCGAACCTCCCAATTTTCGAACACACCTTTAAATATGAACAAGTACCCAACAATTGAATAGGTTTAATTTGAACATTTCACTTTATTATTTAACATGTTAATGTAAAATTAATCATTTATCATTCACCCTTTTCTATAATTTTTATTGAAATTAATAGAAGATTTTAACATTATTAATATTTAAATTTGTATTTTTAAATATAAAAAAGTAAAAAATTAATTTTTTTTAAAAATAAAATTTGAGGACTAAATTCTAAATATGAAAAGTGTAATAACTTATATTACATTTTAATCATAGAATAATTATTTTTTTAGCACATTCCATTTTTATATTTTAAGAAATACTAATGACATATATAAACAACACAAACTATATATACTAAATCAACCCAAACCCAAAAATATTACAGGTCCAAGCCCACTTAAAAATCCTTAAAATCTCAAACCTCATAATATTAAAATAATGTGGGTAGAAAAGTGTTTTTGTGTAAAAATATTAAAGTAAAATTTTGATTAAGATGGTAAAATTAGGATTTTATAGATATTTAAAAGATAGGTTTAAGTTTCATAATATATGATATTTTATGGATTATATTAAAAATATAAAAAAGTCAAAAGTGATATAACTTAATTTTACACACGAGAAGATATTTTAATAATTTTCAAGTTGTTGTTGGGCAAGGGGTATCCTTCAATTACAGTGGATTTACTTTCAAAAGATATCATTAGTCTGAGTATAGTCTAATGCTTATGATTTGAGGTTATGGGTGTATACATTGAATTCTATATCAGATGGAGTAAAATTCATCCAATATATTAGACTTTGAATAATGTTTGCTTACCCAGATTCAGCATCAAGGTCGTCTATATTTTTTTCTTCATTTAAGTATTAGTTTCATAAAAAGTAGTCACAGATTTGACATCAAAATATCTCTACTTATTTAGAAATATCGACATTTTTTCACATACTCGTGTAACTCAACGCAACATACTTCAATTCAAATGAGAGTTACTAAAGCCCAAGACTTTTGATGCAACTAGCCACAAATGAAGAAGAATATTGGGCTACTCCTTGGGTCTCTTATTCGAGCCGAACAAGAAAAGGAGGGAGGCCTAGAGTAGTTGAGGGAACACTAGGATATTAGTTGTAACATCAATATTTTAAATAGGCTAAATTTTAGATCTATGCTCGTTCTAAAAAAAAAATTAGGGTTTTAGATTTAATTTTGTAATATTTAGGGAAATAGGTCGATTTTGAAGAAAGAAATAGGAAACACGTTGTAGACACTCAATTTTGCCCGGCCCATTTTAGTATTTAAAATAATAAACCCCTCAAAAAAAAAAACGAAGTCCAAGTTCAGTCCAGAATTACAAATATAATTTGGCCCGATCGGAATGGCCCATTACTTGAAAAGATTTAAGGTCCATCTACAAGCTTGACTCATATGGAAATATAATCTTCAATGATATGCAATCTTAGATGTGATACAATCTTAGATATGATTGCAATCTTAGATATGATACAATCTTAGATTTGATTGCAATCTTAGATATGATACAATATTAGATATGATTGCAATCTTAGATATGATATATAATCTTAGAAGATATGATTTTGTAATCTTGGAGATTTAATTTGTAGATATCCTTTAATCTTAACCGTTGATGTAATTAATCTGTACCGTTGGATTTGGGGAGGCTCAACTATAAATAGAGGTCTCTCCCCTCATTGTAAAAAAACGAAAAAAGAACTGGAAAAGAAAACAGAAAAATCACTTGAGTTTTGGAAAGCAATAAGAATTCTTGAGAGCATTCATTCAAATTTCTCTCCCTCTTGCGTTCTTACTCTCTTTGTTTTGTTCTTATTTTATTCTTCGTCTATCTTAGTTTTTCAACTCTTTTTTTTTTATTTTAATTTCTTCATTTTTCAAATATGTATATTTTTTCTTATCTTTTATACATTTGATTATGTATTTTATATATCATAATATTTAACCTTTTTATATAGTTTATTTTCAAATATATATTTTCTATGCATGTATATATATTATATAATCATTTCATTATAAATATAAATTCTTTTACATATTTGATATTTTATACATTATTTTTCTAAACCAATATATTTTATATTTTTATATAATTATTATTCTTATAAATATATTTTTTATTATATATTATATTTTAAATTTATTACTAAATATCACATTTTTTTATGCTCATTCTATTTATCAATTGTTTATATTATACATGTATTTTTAAAAACTTATGTTTTTATTATTATACAATATTTGTTTTTACTTTAGAATTAATGTATTATTGTTATGTTATGTATTTCATATGTTATGTAATATCTTAGACTTTTATAATTTACTTTCAAATGCATATTTTTATATATATACGTTGCTATATTGTATTATATGCATCATTTCATTTATTAATCCATTCATGTGTACATTAAATTATTGGATTGTATATTTTATATTTTATGTAGATTCTATTTATCCATTTGCTATGCATGTCATCTATTTTTACTCATACATATTTTACACATTAATATTTACCATGTTTTTTATATTATTTAATGTTTTATTTATGATATATTGTATATAATTAGTGCATTTATTATGCTTTCTTTTGGGTATATTCCTATTTGCTTAGCATGATTATTTTTATTATTCTATTTTACCATCTATATAGTGATTGCATTTATATAACGTGTTATAATACTTTGTAATATACGCTATTTGAATATATATATGTTTCGTAATATAGAATTGTCACTCTAAAAGGTCATTTAAAATAATATTTAAAAGTTTTATAAAAATAAAAAAGGCAATGCTTAGTATTTGAAAGCTTCGAGAAAAGTAGTGCCCTAACTTATTGGGTTGCAACTTTTCTCGTTGAGTTCGAATAGTCAAGTACCCTTCTAAGTTTTTAAGATTTTCAAAATACGAGCAACTGTATTGGAATTTCAAAGCGTTGTGTCCTAACTTATTGGATGTGGCGATTTGTCGTTTCGAGATAAGGATTTCCAAAAGGTTAACTTAGTGTCAATGTTTTTATACGAGTGAACCCAAATTTTCAAAATCAAAGTATTTTAAAGAGGATTACATCTTAAATTTTTTTTTTAAATTTCTGACATTAAAGACATTTGATAATCAATTAGGTACCAATTTTTGGGCGTTACGAGGGTGCTAATCCTTCCTCGTACGTAACCGACTCCCGAACCCGTTCTTTTATTTCGTGGACCAAAACTAATGATTTTAAAACAAAATGTTTTAAAGGTGATCCAATCACACTTAAAAAGATTGGTGGCGACTCCCATTTTCGTTTTTTTAAAATCGATTCCCATTTTCCAAAACTCGATTTGAAAATGGTTTCGACACACGTCTTATAAAGTGAGTTTTCTGACATTTTTAACACATTTACTAGTTTTGTTTTTAGTCTCAGATTCGATTCCTTTCTTATTCATATTTGTCGAAACCATTTTTTTTGAAAATAGGTATCGACTTTGTTTGAAAGCGAAGATTAAAACGGGAGTCGCCACCGATCTTTATTAGGTGTGATCGGATCACCTTTGTTTTAATAAAACATTTTAGTTTACTAAAACGATGTTTTTGGTCTACGAAACTTGAGAGAATGGATTCGGGAGTCAATTACGTGCGAGGAAGGATTAGCACCCTCGTCACGCCCAAAATTGGTACCGAATTGATTAGTTAGTGTTTCAATGTCGAAAGTTGAAAATCAAGAATGAATTTAAAATACGATCCTTTTTTATTAACGTCGATTTTAAAAAACGCTTGAGTTAGATCGAAAAGAGTGTTAAAGACTCTCTCGTCTCGAAGTAATAAAACGTCACATCCCGTGAGTTAGGACGCGACACTTTGCACCCTCGAGAATAAGTTTGCCTTTAATTTTTATTGGAATTCCGTGTATTTTAAAATTCGGAAGGATATTTGGCCATTTAGGATCAACGAGAAAACCGAAACCCCGTAAGTTAGGGCACAGTTCCTCGATGTTCCAAAACGCGAAACATTGCCTTATTTTGAAATTTTTTGTTTTTGAATAATAGCAAGTGAGATATTTAAACGACGTGCGTTATTTGTTTGGATTAAAACAAAATGATTTATTGAAAAAATGTAACGAAGCTTGATTCATGATGCGATGATATGAAATAAAATATAGTGATGAGCCTAGAATAATGGTACATGAACACAACATTATACGAATGAATAACAATAAAAAAACGAAATAAACGAATTAAAATACACACAATGGCAATAATCACACAATATACATTGTTTAATATCAACCTTAATAAACATAGAAATGAAGTAATAATATAAAACAACTTAAATCAAATAATAAGATAATTTTAAATATAATATATATATATAAAAGGTTTAAAATAAATACTATAAAAGCAATTTAAAGTAAATAATAGAAAACAATTTAAAATCATTAATAAAAAGTCTAAAATAAATAATACGTAAAAAAATTAAAATAAATAATATACATAAAATAAAAAAATTAAAAACAGTTTAACATAAATAATATATATATAAAAATAAAATAAATAATGTATAAAGAGTTTAAGATAAACAACATATAAAAATTTGAAAATAATAAATAATCCATATAAAAGGAAGTTTAAGAATAAACATTATATATAAACTAATAATAATAAACAATTCAAAAATAATATAAAAAGCAATGTGAAGTAATTAACATATATATAATAATTCAAAATGACATGTATTAAAAAATAGTTTAAAATGAATATTATATAAAAAATTTAAAGTGAATAACATATAAAATAGTTTAAACTACGTATTGTGTATAAATTTGAAATATATAATATGTAAAAGTTTAAAATAAATAATGTATATAAAAAATTTAAAATAAATAATAGGTAAAATAATTTAAAATAGTATATAATGAAACAAGTCAAGGATTGAATTGAAGTCAAAGTAAAACTATGTGGCAAAAATCATAAATAACGAAAGTTGCTAGGGACTAAAATAGAACGCATGCGAAGGAACAGGGGTTAGCTGGGTAATTATTCCCTAACCCCAATGTGCTGCGTTTCAAAATGGACTAAGGCGCATCAAAAATGAAATTATGTGGCTAAATTTAAAAAAAGAGAAACAGACAAAGGCCCAATTGCAGCGTGCCCCAAAAGTGGAGGGACCTCACGCGAAAATATCTGAATAATGGGAAACACGTGGATCCTGGCGCTTATGCGGGTCGGGTTCTGGTTGGCCCCCCAAAACGACGCCGTTTTGGGCGCATGGGGGGCCTAATGAAACTACGTCGTTTCGATGTTGTATTTAAACCCTCTTTTTTTAAATCCTCATTTCTACCCTCTTTTCATAAAAAAAAAAAAAGTCTCTCAACTCTCTCTCCCTTTCCCCATTCCAACCGAATTGGGGTCATTGGACCACCGTGGCGGCGGCCGTCCACGGTGGCCGAAGAATGCGAAAAGAGCCCTATTTTTCTCCCTTATTACATCCTTTTTAACAAAGGGTTTTAGATCAAGAAGGCAAATGCCTAAAAAATGAAAAAAGAATAGAAAAGGCTCGGCTTTTGGCCTTCTTTCTGTTGATTTCAATGCCGAAGACAGCGTCCGACGGCAACACAGGTGAGTTCCCTTCTTTTCTTTTTATTTTCGCCTCTTTTTATATTTAAAATAGGTTTGTAAAAAATGAAGTAAAATAAAAAAAAAAGAAAATAAAAGAAAGAAAGAAGATCAAAATAACAACCTTTCCAAATTTCTATTCTGCGTTTTTTATTTTTGATATGCGTAAAAAAAAATTACAAGGGAGAGATGTGGCTTTTTAAAGCCGAAATCCAAGATTCATTTTTTTTCTTTTTGTTTTGTCTTCTGCTACTTTTGTTTTTTTTCTTGTTGTCCTTCTTGCTTGCGTATGGTTCTTTGTTTTGCAGGTGATGTGACGCGTGGAAGGCCGATGGTTGGTGCCCCGAGCGGTGGTGGCGCGCGTGAGGAGGCTGGTGGCTAAAGGCATGCAGCTAGGGTTTTCCTCTTCTTTGTTTTTGCTGAAAATTAGTTAAAGTTATGGGCCAATTGGGTCTTTAGGGTTTTAATAATTTTTGGCCTATATTGGGCCGTTGTAATTTGAGTTACTAAACATTGTAAATAGACTTTTAATGTGTTGACCCTTTATTATTTGGGATTTATTTTGTTTGGGTGATTTGGGCCAAAATTGGCTATTACAATATTTATATTTTCTATTCATGTTGTTTTAAGCTTTTTTTTAATTAATATTTTTAATATATTAACTCCTTCGGCTAGATAATTAAATAATAATGATTTCATCCTTGAGTTCTAGGTTCAATTCTTCTTCAAAGTACACATGTATTTTTTTATTTCATATTGTTTCAAGTTTTTTTTTTATTTTTAATTCATCTTTTTAATTAATAATTTTTTATTAATAAAATCAAATAATTATTCCAAATATCATTATTTTTAGTAAATATAATTTTTATGTGTAATATTTATTTTTCAATCCATATCGTGAGTGTAGTAAATTTTAGTATTATATATTTTTGTATATGTATTTGAAATATTTCAAATATAAACATAATGATATTTGAAATAGTTAATTGTGTTAGATTTGTAAAATAAATCTGAAATAAAACTTAATAAACCAGGATCTATCATGTCAAATCATCAAAAATAAATTAAGAACAAATCAAAAACAAAACTAGATGCGGAAGCGTACCTGGATCCATGAATTTCTTGAAGTTTTACCGAATCTTGGGGATTTGATATTCCAAATTAGCACACAAGAAATTAAAAGAATACCTGCTCTCTCTTTACTAATGATGATATATTAGAAAAGATATTTTGTGTGTAATTTGGGGACCATGACCCTAATATTTATAACCTTAGCATATTAGTTCTAATTAAATTCTAATTAGCCCATCATTAATTAAAATTTGATTAGAATTCAATTACTAGAGTATCTACACATATTTAACCCATACTTTATTTAATAATTAAAGTCCAATAAAATTTTAACCAAATTAGATCACTTTTAATTTGGGCTAACCTATCATGATAATAAATAATAACATGTAATTACCCTTATTATATATGTGATGTCCATATTTTCCAACAAATTGAAATATTTCACATATAAAAATAATAATGGTATTTGAAATAATTATTTTATTTTATATAATTAGAAATCACCATACCCACAATATAGGTGGAGAAAATAAATATTTGACATATAAATATTGTATATAAAGAAAAATATATATAAAAAATTAGTTAATATTTTTAAAAAGTAAAATATATTTAACATAATGATAAATATCAAAAGTATATATTTTTATTATATAATTATTAAT
Source organism: Gossypium longicalyx (assembly GCA_025698465.1). Lineage (NCBI taxonomy): Eukaryota > Viridiplantae > Streptophyta > Magnoliopsida > Malvales > Malvaceae > Gossypium > Gossypium longicalyx. Next base: position 5,453,717 of record CM046998.1, on the reverse strand, counting down.
TTATTTATATAAATAAAGAAGTTATTAATTTTAAATATTTTTAACATGATGATATATATATATAAAATCATTATTATTTAACTATCTAACCAAAATAGCTTATGTGCTAAAAACATTAATTAAAAAAATAATAAAAAGCTTAAAACAACATGAAATAAAAATAATAAAGTTACTAACATTTAATCATCTGACTAAAAGAGTTGATATGTTAAAAAAGGAAAAAAAAAAGCAGCTAAAAACACATCCAGCAAGACACATTTTATGTTTTTCTCTCTAAAATCGATATATTTTCCTAAATATCACAAAAATTGACCCAAAACCCTAACTTTTTCTTTTTTTAAAATGGCATATTTCTAAAATTTGACCTCCTAAAAGTCCTTAAGAATGTTGGAGAATTTTTACACTAGGCATGTTCATAAAAAAGAGAGGTGGGTTACAACAAACACTCTCAAGTGTCAAGTGTTTTTTTTAACTAGAACTAGAGAAATGCTAAGCTTGAGATGTATTTAACACTGTTCTTAAGGATTTTTAAACCACAATGTATCCCCAGAACTTAACAAGTTGTCCTGTTACAAGAACAGAACCAGGAACAACACTGAAAAAAAAAAAAATACCCAACAAGGAGGGAGAAAGAAAGAAAATGAAAAACTCACTTGGTGCATTTTTGAAATCAAGATATTGAACTTTTTATATAGACTTGAAAAACCCTCATTCATCTCTTCCTTAGTGATGTGAAAGTGGGGTTTCTTTTGAAATACTATATTTTGAGAAGCAGAATTCAAATATAAATAAAAGTTTTTCTTGTATTATTCAATATCAAGTAATTAATACACTAAAGCTTCCTTTGAATTGGATTTTATCCATGGTGAGATGGAATATTAGGTGAATATTCTTTTTCACTGCTCTGGTTTCTTGTTTGGAAAATTTAAGGTGCGGTGCAATTGAGCACTCTCATCACACTGTTGCTCTCAATTTTCACTGGAGCCAAAAGTGCCAGTGGAGAAAAAGCTGAGGCCAGTTTCTTTATTGCCCTTATTCTTTGTTTTTTTTTTTTTATAGATATTATTATATAATTTTTATATAACAATTTAATAAATATATAAATTTATTGTCATAAATACATAATTTTAATTATTATTTAATATAAAATAATTTAAATATGTTTTATTATTTATTATTAATATAATTTAAAAATATTTAAATTTTATTGCATATGATTTTAATATTTTAATTATCATTTTATAAAAAATAAAATTTTATGTTATGTTATATTATTTAATATTAATATAAATTTAATTATTTATTTTATTACAAATACATTGTAAACTAATGTCTATAATAGTCATTTTTTATTCACATCTCACCATTATAGTTACGTTTGAATCCAAATACATATTCACCATTATTTCTAATCTTACCGCTACAGTATTCAATCTCACCAGCATTGTTTTTAACATCACTGGAGATAAACACATCGCCCATTCAAATTAAGCTTAAGAGTGTCAGAGTAAATTTCAAGTTTTAATGCATTACAAAATTTTCAACTTTGAAGATGCTAATTTTAAGTAACTTGAAGTGAATTCTCTGCTTAAGGTTAGCAGTAGCACGATTTGCTCCATTAAAGTTCTTGCTCATGACAATAACAGATGTCATTAAAACTAGTTTATATATTTCAGTAGATAAATTCACGTACTTAACTATTAATTTATAAATCAATACATAAATAATGTATAAAATATAAATCTAAAATTAAATATTACCCGGTGCATACATCATGGTATTTCTTGTACCATTTCAATTTTATAATCAAATTAGTGTGCATTTAAGTTAAAACAGAATTTTAACTCGTATAGAGTGATGATCAAAACATTTGTCAGATATTTGTTTAACATGGGTTCAAAGCCCCCATCCCCTACCCTAATTTTGTATAAAAAAATTTAAAAAGAAAACTGCACCTTCATGAATTAGATATAAAAGAAAATTTGAGTATACCAAGACCATCAGTGTCATGCCATGACTACTCTTGGATTTGATTAAGGCATCTTACAAGTTGCATTATACAAATGAGTAACTCTATGGTACAACATGACTGGCAATGCTGCAAAAACATACACAATATAAATATAGAATACCTGAACTGCCATAATGAATATGTTTAAGTCCACCATGGAGCATCACCAGTTCTGAAATCTGTTTCGACCCACGGAACAAACACTACCTTCCCGTCTTCCACACCAGCATGAGCCAGTGCTAATGACTGTTCTAATCATCACACAATCAATTCATTATTTGCAAAGAATGAGATAAAAACTAAACATAAATTTGGATGTGCAAGCTTGTGAGACTAAAGGAGTAAATGCAGGTGATTTGTATTAGGCTCACTAGGGGCAGGTCCTCTCACAACTCTTCCTTGATCATTGTATTGAGAACAATGGCATGGACATATGAACTTGTTCTCAGCTTGATTCCATGCAACAACACATACAAGGTGAGTGCACACAGCGTTGATACCATATGTTGCAAGTGTTCTTTTTTTTTTCAACCACTGGGTAGGTGGGGTCTCCCTGAAGTTTCATAAACAATCACAGTTTTATAGACTTTAGCAATAGGTAGAAAAGCTCAATAAGAAACATCCTATGGTTACCTTAAATCCTTGAGTTAGGTTTTGACTCCAAGGCCATGAGTCTTAAGCCATTTAGCAACAATGACATCGTTTCCAATTTAGTTAGCCAAGGATGTTCATTGTGGGAAGAACATTGACTTGGTAGATCAAAGTACTAAGGAGACCTCCTTGGAAATGTTAGAGGTGCGGAAAATCGATATGAAACATATTGAGTTATTAGTGGGGCTACCACTCATGGGAGTGGTGGGTTGTGCATCAGACTTTGGGGGAAAAGTGGTGATGCAAATTGAGCAACCTAATCGAGTAAATGCTATAAGTGAGGTACATCTCAAACACTTATCTAATGTTTTACATTATGACTTACTATTGGCTTGACAAATATATAGGGACCCTTTCAAAATTCTGAAGCGGATAAGCCAAGGGCTACAAACTAGAGTTAGTGACAATACTTAAGGTGAACTCGATGTTCAATGTGGGTATGCCAAAGCCTATTTGTGAGGATCAAGGGGATCCTGATCAAGGCAAGTCACAATGGGAGTAAGTAAGAGTGGTGGCCTCTTACGACCAAGATGTACAAGAGAGGAATACAATTCGAGTTAGGCGACAGTAGAGACATAAGCCGAGGCAAATGTTTCGAGGGGCAAAACTATTCAACAGAGAGACTAGTTGGGAATCAACCGAGGCATCGAGATCATTCCGAGACAAGTTAAACCAGTGCCATTTCGAGGATGTAAAAAAAAGGGCATCGTGAGAATGGGTGAGGGAAAATATCACAGGCCGCAGATCAAAGCCTATGACAAATGTGCGCGAAATGTCCTATGGAGGCCAACTGATCAAATGGGGCTTGTTTAATCTACCTGAATTGGCTTGATTTGTGGAACATATGGAGAAGCCCATCTACTTGAAGCCTTGGTGGCCCAGTGAAACACTCTAGTAAAACTAGAGTTACCAGGGTAATTATTGGAATTTAAATCCTTTAGAATTCTCATATTGTCGATAGGCATTAATCTTAGCCGTCGATATAATTTAATCTGTACCATTAGATTTTTGGGGAACTCAACTATAAATAAAACTTTTCCCACTCATTTGTAATCACCCCTTTGTATTCCCTTCTTGAGTTAAAGAATATTTTGAGAGCCTTTACTGAAACGCTTGGTGTGCGCTATTCTTCTTTGGCTTTTGTGTTCATTCATGACTTCTTTCTCTTTCGAGTTTGCTTCCACTTCTCTTCGGTGCCTAAGAGAATTTCTGTTGTGAATTCTTACTTTTCAAGAGTTAGCCTTTCAAAATACTCATATAAAAGCCAAACTTTTATGAAAGTGTTCAAATAAAAGCTTTTCATCAAGGTTTTCAGACTAGATTGGTGGTCAAATCACTCAGACCATTAATCCCTAGTTTAACCAATTTGTCTAGTTCAATTGAATAAATTAATTAAAAAATCATAAAAATTAAAAATAATGAAAATCGATTCAACCGACTCATATTGGTTCGTGAGTCAATTAGTTCAACCCCTTATTTCAAATTCGTGCCCCAATCAACTTTCAATCCAAACGGTCGATTGATCGGTTTGGTCTAATTTTGAAAGCAGTGCTTTTCACACACTTCACCCCAAATTTGTAGTAAAATTTAGTTGAATGTTGACGTGTTTAAAAAAAACACATGAAATAGCTGAATCATGTATTACTTGAAAAGAAAAGAAAAAAAAATAATGGCATGTTGACAAAATTTAGCATTCAAGGTGAACATCTTTTGTCAATTTGGCTTTTATGATTATTTTTAGTTAAATTTGAATATTAACCTTTTAAAAAGAGTTAAACTGTTTTCTAATTAAAATGCTTACTAAAACATTAAATTTTTAATAATGTTGTTGTTGTAACCAAGGTGTTAGCCCACATATATTTCATGCTAACATGTCATTATTGTTGTCAAAACCACCCTTCTTATTTAAAATTTTAAGTTTAAATAATAAACAAAAAGGGAAATCGACTCTTGAAAAACGGAAACGGAGTCGCCACTGATCTTTGTGTTTAGATGTGATCGGATCACCTAAGAATTTGGTTATTTAAATAAAATGTTTTTGGTTTACTAAAATAATGATTTTGGTTTACGAACTTTTGAGAAAACGGGTTCGGGAGTCGGTTACGCATGAGGAAGGATTGGCACCCTCACTACGCCCAAAATTGGTACCGAATCGGTTAAATGCCTCATGTTTAAAATTAAAACTGTTTTTGAAATGTGGTTCCTTTTCTAATAACATTTGAATAACCAGAGTTGGTTGCCAAAAATCTTCTTGTTTCGATGTCTGAAAATTTACAATTTGAAAATTTTAAAAGGATGCCCAACTATTTGGTCCAACGAAAAACCGAAACCCAGCACAGTAGGGCATGATTTCTCGAATTTCAAAACATTGAACATTGCCTCGCCTTAGAAAATTCGAGTGAAATTTCGAAGGGATATTCGATTATTTGGTGCAAACAGGAGATTGCAACCCAGCACGATAGGGCACTACTCCTCGAATTGCCAAACATCGAGTATTTCTTTTGTTTTAAAGAGTTTTTAGAAAACGTGAGTGAAATTCCGAAGGAATCTTCGATTGTTTTGAACAAATGAAAATGCGCAACCCAGCACGATAGGGCACGATTCTCAAATCGTCAAACATCGAACATCGCCTTCGTTTTGAAAGGTTTTTAATAAACATGAGTGAAAACCTAAAGGAATATTCAATTATTTTGAACAAATGGAAACTCACAACCCAGCACGATAGGGCATGATTCTCAAATTGTCAAACACCGAGTATTGCCTTCGTTTTAAAGGATTTTTAGAAGACATGAATAAAATTTTGGAGGGATATTCGATTATTTTAAGCAAACGAGAAATTACAACCCAACACGTCAGGGCACGATTCCACGAATTACCAAGTATCGAATATTGCCTTCGTTTTAAATAATTCTTAATAGTTGTGAAACTAGCTTAAAACATATTGATTTGATTTGAAATAAGACGAAATTAATCATGAAAATTTGAATTTTACAAAACCACATTTCAAAAACCGGGTGGAAAACGATGATATGGGGTAATAGGCACATCTGAGATACCATACTTGATGAATGAGAATATTAATCAACTAGCAGAGTAAGCAAAAATATAATTAACTAGAAAATATAACTCAACTTCAATCATGCATGGAGAATCATTAACATGACAATGTAAAGCAATGAATAAATAAATAATGCTATAATAACATGCATGATATAACATAAAATGATTACTACTAGATGCACAAAACAAAATGCAAATCAAAGGAGCAATATGATATAAAATTATTTTAAAACAATGATAAGCACATGACACATACTATATGAATTGATGAATTGATAAATAAAAAACATTTGTAAAGACAAGCTTAATAAACACGCAATCATTAAGATATATATCATAGAATGAATATTTTTGAAATACGTAATATATAAGTTGATTAATTTGCATAGAAACTAAGAATATATATATAATTATTGAAATAAATATTATAGAATCAAAGTTTGAATCGAATTGCGTGTAAAATATTTTAAACACAAATACATTTAAAAGTTGACAAACTACATGATACTTTAAATGATATATATAATATAAAAGGATAATAATGAAGATATATAACAAGACATATATAATACACAAAATAGATTTATGAAACATATGTACATGCAAGTTTATTGTATATATAAAAAAACAAGATTAATAATAGGATATATATAAATTTTTAAGTTAGTCTAAAAATTATACATATCCTTATGTCAAGACGTTTAAAATAATAGACTATATAAACACAAAAACAATCTAATATAAAAATATACTCAAAAATGTTAATAATCTTATAATTAAAAAATGAAGTCTCCAAAATTATTCCATATACATATATATAAGGGAAATACTTGAGAGATCATAAAGCAAAAGTGTTTTAAATAGAAAAATCTATTAAAGTAATGAGTGTATCAATATATATACATATAAATTCAAAAGTGAGTACATGCAAAATCACATAAAAATGGCAATATGTATAGGATTAAATTAATCTATATAAATCAAATATATGTACTAATATAAATAAGTATATAAAAATAATTTTATACAAAACATATATACAAAACATATTATCATAACGAAATTATATGTGAAAATACATGGTTAAAATGAAAAACATTATATGCATGAAAATACATTAACTTTACTACAATATATGTATATGTATAATAATATAAAGGAGATAATCATTTAAAGTATACAAAGTGTGATATTAACATTACAAAAAAACGATTTACAATAATGAAATAATAATTACCTAAAGTTGTTTAAAAAAAAATAAAAACAGTAAACTGAGAACACATAGGGCTATAAACTTAAAAGGATTTAATCAGAAACAATCCAAAATAAAAGGGATAAGTTGAAAACAGAACAAAAAGAGGACCGAAGTGCGAAGCGCACAAAGCATAGGGGCTCAAGCTGGAATTAATCCAAGCCCTAAAACGCTGCGCACAAGCGCGGACTTGATTGCAAAATAGCGCAAATTGTAGGAGAAAATTAAAAAAAAAACAAAAAGAAGCACAAATGGGCTGATTTAAACACGACGCAAAAAAAAGGGGGGATTTAATGCGCAATTAACCCTCAACGACCCAAGGCGCGGGTTTCAGCTTGACGCGAGTCGGGTCATCGGGTTTAAGGTTGCCAAGCGGTGTCGTTTCAACGGCGCTACTCCCTATGCCCCAAATAAACAACAAGAAACCCTAAAAATGAACCCCTATTTTAAACAAATTAAAACAACAAAGACTTAAGTTTCCCATTTCTCTTTTGTGGCCGAACCAGATGGTTCTTCACCCCACTGTCGTTTTGCTTCTATACTCCGGTGAATCGCACCAAATGAAGGCATGGCTTGCCTCATTCGAAGGCGTACCCGAAGGTTTCACTGTCCTCGAGTCACGGAATCCTCACTTATACTTCAACTGTTATGAAGTCGGCGAGGATCCAAGGGTCAATGATAAGGTGAGTCCCTCTATTCTATTTCGTTATATCAAGAAAGCACATTCAAAACAAAGACGAAGGTGAAACAAAATCAAAAAAGGAAGAAATACAAGGCGCACGAAATCACCTTTTCGGTTTTCTTTCTATTCGGTTGCTATTTATTGCATACGTGTGCTCGTAAATATGCGTAAAAACATACAAAAGTTATTACACTGCTTTTATAGCCGAAAATAGAGAGAAAAAATGAAAAAAAAATACAAGTTTTGTCTCTTTTTTTCTTTTTCTTTGTTGTGCTAGTGTTTTCGTATTTGTTTGCAGGTACGGAGTCCGCTGGCATCGTACGGAGGTGCAGGCATGGCGTACGAGGGCTGTGTGCTGGTGCTCGGGTATGGGGGCGTGGCGTGGCTGTTGGCGGCGTTGTCTGGTTGCGGCGCAAGGGAGAGAACCTAGGGTTTTAAAGTTGTAATTTTTTGGGCCTATTGGGCCTATATTTGGGTCTTGTTTTAAATTTGGGTCTAGGTTTAGTTATTGGGTCTAGGTTTAGCTATTGGGCTTAGGTTATGTAGCTGAGTTTGGGGCTGTTATAAATTGGACTGTTGTATTTTTTGTGATTTATTTTTTGTTTGCTTGGGCCGAGCAAATTTGGCCCACTACAATTGTCTTATATGACATGTGAATAAATAATTTAAAAAATTATAAAAATATTAAAAAAAACCTCAAAATTAATATATATAGTTCATAAAAGTTCAAAAAATAAAAATAGCATGGAGTACAGATGGACTGCCATGCTATTATGTCTGAAGATTTAACGTTTTATTCAATATTTCCTTTTAAAAAATAGCTATTTGACCTTTTCTGAAAGGTTGATGGTCAAATTCAACTATTTTAAAAAAAATTAGGGTCAAATTTAGCTCAAAAAAAGAATAAGGACCAAATTGACAAAAGCTATAACCATTAAGGGCAAAATGTATCATTATGTCAAACGTAATTTGAAACCTGATATATGACATTTGAAAGGTACTTATTTGGGCACTTTAGCACATTTGAAAAGGTTTGGCCCTTACTTGACAATTTAGGTAAAAAGACCTCTTTGGTCTTTCTCAATTTCAATATTGAGTAAATTGGTCCATCTAAAAATTTAGAGCAATTTAATCCTGTCAATGTCAAAAGTAATTTTTTCATCAATCGTACATATTTTTATTGGTAAAAAGACCTCTTTGGTCCTTCTCAATTTCAATATTGAGCAAATTGGTTCATCTAAAAATTTAGAACAATTTAATCCTATCAATGTCAAAAGTAAATTTTTCATCAATCGTACATATTTTTATTGGTATAATAACAAATTTAACTCTCAACGTTCATCCATTCTATGCAATGAATAATAATTAATAAATAGCAAAAGAAATGAAAAAGCAAAAAAGAGCGTTGGTCTTCTAATAGGTGAAAATATATATAGGACCCTTTGGTTTTTCTTTAGACTTTCTCTTCCACCAATGTAAAGAACAAAAGAAAAGTTGGAATCTATTTGTTTTTCCATCGTCAAACAAGAAGATAAAAGTAAAAGATGCATGGAAAGGCCAAAAAAGAAAATATATTTTGAATAAATGAAAAGAAATGGAGCAATCCTCGAAAAACAAACATTGGAACGTTCTTCAAAGGCATATTACCAAGTTATGAACTCTGGAAAAAGTTTGTAAGCCAAAACCCTGCCCGCATTACCATGCACACACACAAATTGGATTATTTTAACATCCCATAAGATTACGATACTCACTCATGTTATTAAAAAAAGAAAAGAAAAGCAGATTCATTTCTTAAAGAAGAACCCTATGCAATGCTTTGTTGAATGTGAATTACAGCGAGAAAGGTTAAACTAAATAAAAAAGGAGAGTATGTTAGCAGTAATTATTTCATGCTAGCTGCAGTTTTAAAAGTTGGTATAAGCTTTTAATTTGAGCATTCAATATATTAACAAAAGATAGCTGCTTCGGATACCATTAGGGATCATTCATATTTAAGGATGAGTTTTTTGGTACCATATTTAAATGCATAGACAAGTGACTTGATTTGTATCTTATGAAGAATATTACTCGATATCTATAAGTGTTGGTTTGCAATCATACTTTGAAATAAAGGCTTAGATTTAAATATAGAAAAATATAAGTGTAAAAATTTAACCTCGATAATAGTAATATAAAATGATTGTAAAGCAATAAAAAAGAAAAATAAGAACACACAGAACAGATGAGAAGAAAATTCACTAATATCGAATTCGAATTATACAAAAGGAGTTTAGGCTATATCTATTTATAGGTTAAAACACTTTATTCTAATAAATGACAAATAGAAGCAGTATAGTAAGATTAAAACACCTTATTCTAATCAATATGGATTCCACTTACACAAACAACAAAAATTTCTTTAATAAAAATTTAGGTTACATAACTTAACAACAAGAGTAGCTATCAAGTTAAAAAAAAAATAAAAAAAAAAAATCTGAGTTTCATAAACATGAATTTTATCAACAATTGAAAATAGTTACCTTGTTAATGTCATGCTGATAATACCATATATATGACATATCAAATAGTGTGATAACGTCACATGACATCTATCAAAATGATCATGGTATAATATCATATTAGCATGTAATTAGTATCTAAAAATAATTTCATTAATATTCAATTAAATCATTACTTTATGATAAAAAAAATATAAAAGCGTTGGAGAATTTTAGTAGGTAATCTTGTAATTGACATTATTAATTCATAATTTAACACAGAAGTAAATAGGAAAAAAAGTAGTCATATAAAAATTGAATGAAAAAAAAAATTATAGAAAATTATTAGCATTTATTTAGTTATAAGGTGATATATTAATATTTATAAACTTTATATAAAATTCATGCATCGATAATATATAAAATATTATAAAAATTTACGAAAAAAATAGAAAAGTATTTTGCCACCCTTTACATAGTAAATTAGAGATTTTAGCATTGTTGTATAGATTTCTAATCTAATAAGTTAGAAAAATTTTATCAGAACAACTGAGATATTTCATGTTTGCTCTGGTGTTGCTACTTTTGCAGTTTTGACTAATCTGCAGGCAATATCTCAATAAATCTGCTCAACAGTGTTGGTCTTTAAGAATTAAAAACAAAAAGTACATAAAAAGAGAATTGTGCCATGTGGGTTTCAAGCACTCAAGGCATGGGTCAAACTAGTTAAAGGGATTGGTATATAATTATAAAAAAAGTAGGTGCATTTTGGGTGTCTTGTTGGAGCTCTATCTCACTTTAAATTGCCATACCTTATTTCATTTTTTGGTCTCTCTACTAAGATTTAATTTAGCATAGCTAAGCTCAAATTAAAAAATATTAAGTTATGTTATAAAAAATTCAATTATAAGTTAAAAGAACCTTTTCAAATAGACTTTGGAGTTCTCCTATCCATAATTTTCTTTTTAATTTTTTGCACTAAATGTTCAACACAAAAGACATGAAATTAACCCAATGTTTTCCACGTGTCCTGATAATTAAAGGTTGCTCCCATGTTAGATTACCAAAAGGAGTTATTTTGTGGTAATGTATGGAGCTGCATTTGTATTAATAATATATAGGAATGGTGGGTGGTGAAACATCAATGGTTGTGATTAAAAGAAAGAAATCAAACTATAACTGTTTGATTAAGTCATGTAAAAAATTAGATAATTGTATTAGTAATATAGAATTTGTTAAATTAGTTATTGAATATTTTCAAAAGGTAAACTCATGTTTCTTAGTCTAAATTTTGCATGACATGATTAGGGGTGAGCGTTCGATCAAATTGAGTTGAGTTAAATCGGGTGAAAAAATTTCGAGTTAATCAAGTTGTTGAGTCTCATTTTATCATCCTAATCCAATTTGATATTTTTAAATCGAGTTGAGTAAAATGAAATTTGAGTCGAGTCGAATCGAGTAAAATTGTTCGAGTTATATTAAAAATTAAACCTGTCAAATTAAAATCTTATTATAATATAATTAATTTCATGTTAAAGCATATAAATTTGAAACCATATATATTTGAAAACTCTTTCAAAGCAAAATAAGAGAAAAAAATAAGATACTACTAATAAACTTGAATCATTAATTTACTTATTTAGGTTCCAAAATTATTATTTTATATTTTTTAATATTTTAAATTTTTTATATATTCTTGAGAATTTTTTGGAATTTTTAATATATTTTTAAAAATATATAAAATTTGAATTTTTTATAAATATTTTGAATTTTAAAAATTATTTTGAATTTGTTTTGTAATTTTTGTTGAGAGAGAGATCGATTTGCTTATTTTCAAAATTGACAGGGACTGAATGTGTATTTATTCCAATATGTTATTTAAGTTATTAGAATTATTCTAGTTATTGGAATTGTAAAATTTAACTCGAACTCAAAATCGAAACTCGAATTACTAATTCAAATTTACTCGAAAAAATCGAATAATTCGATTCGACTAACTCAAAATTTTAAAAAAATCGATTTTTTTAATCGAATTGGGTTTTACTCATTTCTAAACATGATAACCATTGAAATGATATTTCGTTTTCGCTTTTTCATTTCAGCCGTTCCATTATATAGATGCATAGCTGAAAGATATTTTTCCCTTTTCCTTTTGCTTTTTTTAAACCTTTACCTAAGTAGTTTACAGAGTTTAATAGAGGTAATTGCAGCAGTTGCAGCAATATCTAATTTTGAGAAGAATATACCTGGACAGGTGGGGTTCTTTCCATGTTGACAATGAAATGAACTGTATGTATAGTAAATTGTAAAGGGAAAGCATGATGGGCAATTAGCCTTGTTTAAAAACATTTGGACATCCTGCTTTACCTATATGCAGATAAACAAAGCTATACTAAGTAAAAGGCCTCCTCTCCCTCTGATTCACCTCTACAGACACAGGAGATCCAATGCTTAAGGTGGTAATCAAATTTGTAAATCCAAATTTTAATTTATGTTAAACAATAGGTGTCTCCTAAGACGGCACTTTGAACAAATTTTTTTCGAAGGAGCCGACTTACCGAAAGTAGCATCATATATCCCATAATTGACATGTATAGAATAGGTGAGGGGTTTAAATCCCATTAAGGTCGAGATGCTAACGTTGCCTCTTGATGGGTAGTCGTACATCTACATAGAGTTGAAGCATTCCCTTCTATAAATCGTACATGATTTTCGTGAAGTGGGAGACAAAATTTTCTTATAAAACAATACTTTTCATTATTGAGGGATCAGATCAATATTCTTAAAGATGATACTTCGAAAACTCCTCCCGAAAAAGATACCTCAACAATTTAATTAATATAAAAAGATATAATATTTAACAAAGTTAAAATCTATATAATATATTATCATGATTTGGTGAAGGTCAAAAGCCTATAAAAGTTAAGAGAATGAGTGAATGTCGAATTTGGGCATTCACCAAATAATCTTATCTGATCACTTCCCTTTTAAAGTAAGAGAGATAAGTGTATATCAGCAAAGTTGAGGATTTCCAAAGTATTCAGATACCATCTTTTGAGAAAGGAACAAAAGAAAAAACTGGTAAAACTGTGTGTGTGCCTCTCTTTCAATTCTTGCTGTTTATCATCACTGCATCTTGTCATTTAAACGATGTGCATAGATATAGCGGTGCTCATTCTTCAACGCCACTGAGCTTTTTTCTAAAATCAATTTGATGGAGTTCGATCTTGAAAACCCATTAACAAACTTCGATGACTTCCATGTTTCTAGTACTGTTCCCTCTTTTAGCCCTTCCTTCTTCCTTGTTGAATCTGATCATATGCCCACTGAGACTTACATTAAGACCCTCAAAGCTAGTGATCTTGCTACTAGTATTAGACGAGAAGCTATCTGTTCAATCTCGCAGGTATGGTACCAAGGAACTTAACTTATTAATGGCGTTCATGCTTATGCATATACATGCTGAATTTGGTTGTGTTTTTTGGTTTCAGTTTTCATGCAAATTCAGTCCTTTTTTGTCGTATCTTGCTGTCAATTATCTCGACCGCTTCTTATCAAGCCAAGGGTTACCGGTAAGGAAACCTTATATCCATATAGTTACCAACATTTCTGCAATTGATATACTACTCCAAAACGGGGTAAAGAAAACTATGAGAATATCTTTGGATTGTATTATGAATAAATCAATCTTTGCACTTTACATCGAAGAATAAATTAATTTTTTTTAAATTTATCTATTTCTATTATTAAAAATTAATTTTTGTATATCTACACGAGATAAACACAGCATAATCATATGTCATTATTTGATTATTTTATAAAATATGTCAATTTTTAATAAAAAAATCACATTATTTTTTACTAATACAATAATTAATTTGTCCCTTTTTTAATAAATTTAAGTACAAATGCTGTACCTTTATGCTACTTTTTCTCCATAACTGACAAAAGATATGATATTGCAGCAACCTAAGACATGGGTTCTAAGACTTGTTGCAATCTCTTGTGTCTCTTTAGCTGCCAAGATGAACAAATTAGAGTTTGAACTTACCCATTTTCAGGTAAAATTCTATATTATATCATGTTTATCAAGATGTATAAATTGTTTTTATGATCAAATTAATCTTTTTTTTGTGTGTGTGTGTGGAATATAATGTGTAGGGCGATGGAGGTTACATGTTTGAGGCACAAACAATAGAGCGAATGGAATACGTAATATTGGGAGCATTAAAATGGAGAATGCGTTCGATTACTCCTTTCTCGTTCATATCCTTTTTTATTTCATTGTTCAAGCTGAAAGATCCTCCATTAATGGACGTCCTCAAAGCTCGAGCTGTTGAAATAATTATGGAAGCCCAAAATGGTAGGTCTACTTCAGTGAAATGCATTTACCTCTAGTACTGTACTTCAAATTTCCCATATATATTGATTTTATAACAGATATAAAGCTTTTAGAGTTTAAGCCATCAATAATTGCTGCAACTGCACTTGTCCGTGCTTCCCATGAACTCTTTCCCTCGCAATTCCCCAGCTTTAGAAAAGCAATTTCGTACTGTCCATACGTAAATAAGGTAAACCCCATCCCATTATCTTAGTTGGTACAAAATTTAAACCTAACAACAAAGATTTTAAATTAGAAGATTGAACTATAATAAAAAAACCTGATAATTTGGGTGCAGGAAAACATGTTAAACTGCTACAATTCGATAATCGATATGGGTTGGAGGTCCAACAAGGCCGAAGATATGGTTTCTCAGCAATTTTCAAGTTCAGAAAGAGACATGTTGAAGAGAAGAAAAACTAATGATTATGGGAAGAACCACACGGTCCACCTCTCTCAGGTCCAACACTGTTGATGATTGTGGGTGAGAGGTTTGAATCAATGGGCTGTTTTGAGAGTGAGCCTAGGTACCTCTTTACGTTCAAATAAGATATGGGATACATGATCATGATTCTTAATGGCTAATCCGCTCCCTTTCTTTCTTGGTTAAGAGAGCTGAAGAGATGAAAACCGAAGAGAACTTTGTTTGCTTTGATTATTTTCCTTTCCTTTCTAGTTGTTACCAAATAAAAACAAGGACAAAATTGACACTTCGAATTATATGGTTGGATTTTTGTTCATCTTTTTAGAGTTTCTAGCAGAAGAATAGATGGGGCGTTATTACCGGTGGCAAAATGAGAAAGCCGAAAAAATAAAACTTAAAATCCATCAATTATAAGGTTGCTTGAAATTGAATCTAAATTTTTATGTCTAGAGTATAATATTTTTGTCATTAAATTAAGAAGTTGACAATAAAAATGATTTTTTTTTTGTAAAATTTTTTATTTTGAGAGCGTTTTTTTTATTTAAATTTATCTTTTTTCTTATAAGGATCGTCAGTAGGGAAAAATATTTTATTGTCTAGAAAAGTTTAATAAAATATAATTATTGATCAAATAGTTGTGTTAAAAAATATATGAAAAGTTATCTTGTAGAAACAACTTTATGTAAAATTGTAAAACATAATTCTCCGAAAATATGTATCATTAAAATATATATTTTTAGAATAAAGTATTTTATTTTGTAAAAAACTTTTCTATTAGTCATTTTTATTGTTCTGCTTGGAATATTAAAGATTTTATTGTATCTTGAAAGCAAATTAAAGCCTAAAAAAAGTGTTGTATACACCTCAAACCATCTTATTTTACTAATGTTATTTTATTTTCTTGTTTCAATATTTTTTTTTCCAACAGTATTGGGTAAATTTATTGATAATGACCAAAATACAGCTTGACTTGTAAAGCTTAAGAAGGGCTTTAATAAAGTGCATAGACATAACTTCCCAACTCTGATGTTGTATAGGTATTGGATTTAGCTTGCCAAGGTAAACAAAAATGTTCAATTTTATTCCTTTGGCATGTATCATGTTGCTGAATAAATTCCTGCACTTGTTTCGACATGCTAGGCCAGTAAAAGTAGAGCTTAAGTTTATGGTAGGTGACCTCATTGAGGAGAGTCATGCAAATCTTGAAGCAGTTGTTGCTTCAAAGGCCCACTATCACCAATGCACACTTTCTATTTGTACCTTACTATTCCATTTTCAAACGAAAATGAAGGTTGAGCTGTAGGACGAATTGCTAAGGCAATAATCTTTTCTTGCACATTCTGGTCTTCTTTTGTAACTTTCTTCAATATCTTAAACCCACTTATTACAAGAGTAGTAGATGTTAGAATTAGGCACAAACCCTGCTCCTCGAATTGCCTTTGACAAGGTATTTGTAATTGCATCAGTTTTTCCTTTCTTGTTTTCCATAGTATAATTTAGATACAACAATTTGGTTAAGCCTTTCTTTTAATAGCAATGGTTTGTTTCTGCTCCAACAAAGGCTTTATGGCTTCATGGTTTGTTTGATGACAAAATTGGTTCTCTTAATATAATGCCTCCATTTGTTACTACCATTAGTATAGATAGGTACTCTTTTTCATAGATGGACAAGTCTGAATGCCTTGGCCCTAAGGCCTTCCTAAGATATTATAAGCCACCCTTCTTATGTGAGCACCACTCTTATACCTATAGAATTGACATCTGCCTACAAAGAAAAGGACTTAGAAAGGCTGGTAATATCCAAATCCATAGCAGATGATAATTTTAATATTCGAATTCATAAATTTTAGATTGAATATCCTCGAATATTTGAATCCGCAATTTGAATTGACTTCTTAAGATATTATTGTTGAAGCAAGTTAACATGAATTTGAGCGCGTTAAAACGCATATATCCTTCTATTTAAGGGTTGAGAAATATATATAAATAGTTGTAACCACTCTACTAACTTTTAATTAGTTTAATTTAATTTAAAATAAAATAACTTTTAAATAAATTGACGTCTTTATTAAAAAGTCTTAGAATATTTTTTTTAGCGTGAGTCCTAGAAGAATCTTACTTCTTTATTTATTTTACATTTAATTTAATTTAATAATAGTAAATGCCGAGATTTAATTAAGAAAGCCATGTGCCTATAATTGATTATAAATAATATAAGTATATTGATTTATTTGGTCTTCTAATTTTATAGAAGATGTCGTTTTAGTCATTTATTTAATTTTTTTGTCTTTTTTAGTTTTTAAACTTACGTTTTTTTTTCATATCACCTCAAAATATATGAAAAAATTAACGTTTTCTTAACTTTGTTGATGTGACATACAAGGATGACACGTCAAATTTTAATTAATTTTTAAATTTTTAAAAATTCAAAAAAAATTATAAGAATACTTTTTTAAAAATTAAAAATCATTAAAATTATTTAAAAATATATAAAAATACAAAAATATTTTTTAGTATTTTTAAAAATTAAAAATTTAATTAAGTGTTGACATGTTATCAAAGTGACAATCTATTTCCATCCATTTTGGGATGATTTGACAAAAAAATGCAAATTTGAAGACTAAAAGAGGTGAAAAATTAAATAGAAGACTAGTAACTTTTTTTTTAATAAAATTGGAGGGTCAAAAAAATCATTATGCTAATAATTAATATGCTATAATTGCATATTATGTCATCAATTCACTCCCCTTAGATAATCCAACAAATTTTCTTTAATTAAAAAAAAATCTATTTCTTTTGGATTAATAATTGTTAAGTTATATATAATATTGTTTGAATCGAATCGAATTTGTTGGTCGAATTAGAGTTCTGATTCAAAAAGTGATTTGGAATCGATTAGAGTGAAAATTGATACGAATTGATTAAAAAAATTAATAAAATCGATTATTTTAAAATTTTTAATAATATTTTAATCGAATATTTAAGAGTTGTGTTGGTTGTGGTGTATAGTATAGAAAGGGATTCTTTCATTTGAATATTGATTAATCATGCTTGTCCTAATCACTGGGTTTCTTTTGTTTATTTCTTTAGATGATGTTATAACGGGTTAAATAATGATTTGAATCCTTTATTTTATTTATTTATATATTGCTAGTTTAATTTTTAATAAATAAAAAACTATAGTTACATGTGTACTTCTGAGCAACAATTTCAAGTCTTAAGACTAATATTGTGTTGATCAATTCCTCCAAAAAAAAATAATGAAAATAGAAAATCATGATAAAAATTAGAAAAAAACATATAATAAATAATTCCAAATATCCAAAAATAAAATAAGATGAAATAATTACTCAATCCAAATCTAGAAAGATCATTCCATCTTTTTTTTTTTCCTTTTCTTGATATCTAATAGATTTCTTCTCATCCCTTTTTGAAAGACATATACAGCCTCATACATATTAGATCATTTTTGCAGACTAAACAACGGCTAAGATTAGATTCTAAGCCCCAAAAACCTACATCAAGAAGAAGTAGTAGCATACGTAAAACTAACTCATCTAATTCCTGGTTTCACCTCGAACTGACTCATGGTTCATGGATGAAGTGAAAAAAAAAGTAGAAAAACTCGTATTCAAGCTGGTTTCTAATTAGATTTCTAGATAACTCTTCCTTAAATTTAATTAGAAGTAAAAGCCGTCGAGCGGATCGTAGGAATCGAAATGACATGAGATTTCTTCATCAAGAAATGGAAAATCGGGTAATTCATAGCTAGCAGGATCCAACGTAACACTTGTATTTATATTACAACTGTCCCAGAAAAATGGTTCATTCCAGAAATTTCCACTATTTGCCTCGTACCCTTCAAACGAAGTCTTGTTGTTGTTGTTGTTATGATCATATGTAACTGAGTCTTTGCTGGATATAACTGTGTTATCTTTGGTAATGGTGGAATTTTGATCACTTGAAGTTGGTTGTGGGGATGCTGATAGTGAGCTCTCGAGAATTAATGGAGGACTTGTGGGAACATCAATTACAAGATGATGATGATTGTTTAGCTTCTTTTCTTTTTTCTCTACTGCCTTTTCACTATTATTTTGCTTATCCATAAAGCGCTTCTTGAGATGCGTATGCCAATGGTTCTTTATCTCATTATCTGTTCGTCCAGGTAACTGTGCAGCAATGGCCGACCACCTGCATATTGTGAATTACACAGCATTAGATCATTAGACCAAAGCAGTATTTGAATAGATTCAAATGGATTAAAAAACAGTACCTGTTTCCAAGCGACTCATGTAATCTGATGATAGTCTCTTCTTCTTCCTTGCTGTAATTCCCTCTTTTGATATTCGGCCTTAAATAATTCAACCATCGCAGTCTGCAACTCTTCCCACACCTCGCCAGTCCTGAAAACACAAGGATCGATCCTTATATCACCATTTTCAACAATAATCCCCAATCTATACTCAGTATGATATGGACCATATGGTGTCTTTACCTGCATACTTGGGGAGTTGTCGCCAATTCCAACACCCATATCTAGTAACATAAGCTGTTAGTTTCCTATCTTCCTCAGGTGTCCAAGTTCCTTTCCTTAGTCCACTCTTATCACTGCAAGGAGTTCTCACCATGTTTGACTGCTCTTTTTACAAACTATGAAACTTCAAACTTGCAACAATTTATATACTAGGCCCATGTTTAGACCAAAACGTGTGACACGTTTTAGTTGTGGTATTTATAAAATATTCATTTGCATTTAATAAGAAAAAAAAAAAACCTTTTCGTCTATATCCAGGAAAATTCAGCAGGATGTCGTTTTCATGGTCAAATACTAGAACGATAGGTGACACCTTCGAGGAAAGATTGCTACTATGAAACGTGATGTATGCAGCGGATGAACCAAAACTTCGACGAAGCTCAGTTTAATTTTGATCAACAGTAGATTCATAACGTTTTTTTTTGTTTTATCTTAAATTGTTTCTCTAATAAATCAATAAACAAAAGCCATTGAAGATTTTGTAGGTTGTTTGATCGAGTCTGGTATATATATTTCCGTGTCAGTTTGAGTACAAAGTACAAACAATAAGTGCAATGTTGCTTTCAATAAAGTAAGACATTATTTAGATGTAACTATCTGTTTTGTTCCGTAGCTGAATATGGTTCATCTTCTAACTATCAACCTTGAAAATCATTGAATGGTATATCCTTTCTCTCCTAACATTCATATATCAAAAATAAAACAAGTCCTGTCTCGAGACATGAAATTCCCTATCTTTAAATACAACATTGAAATATGACAAATGAGTTGGATTCGAGTCTTAACTCCGCTTATGATCCCGTTAATTCTAAAACAATTTTTGTGAGATTTTTTGATATGGATTAATTATCACTACAGGAAAACAGACTTTTAGCGGCGTTATTTTTTGTCTTTAGCGGCGTTTTTTTTCCTTTGGCGGCTTTTTTAAGCGTCGTTAAAAATTTTAGCGGCGCTTGACGTCGCTATATGAAACGCCGGTAATTTTTGTTTGAAAAAAACGCCGCTAAAAGTCCTGGTCTTTAGCGTCGCTTTTTTAAAAAACGCCAATACAGACCAGGACTTATAGCGGCGCTTTTTTTAAAAAACGCCGCTAAAAACGAGGACTTTTAGCGGCGCTTTTTTAGAAAACGCGGCTAAAGATGAGGACTTTTAGCGGCGCTTTTTATAAAAACGCCGCTAAAGACGAGGACTTTTAGTGGCGCTTTTTTAAAAAATGCCGCTAAAGACGAGGACTTTTAGCGGCGCTTTTTTAAAAAATGCCGCTAAAGACAAGGACTTTTAGCGGCGCATTTTAAAAAAACGCCGCTAAAGACAAGAACTTTTAGCGGCGCTTTTATAAAAAACGCCGCTAATTTGCCCAGTTTTGCAATATGTATTTTTGCACTTATATCCAATCCTCCTGCAAGAAATTCAACCAAAAACAGCAAATATACCATGAAATCCAACCAAAACCCGCAAATTTAAATAATACAAAATTATACGAAAAATATATTATATAAATTGTAAATAAATATTCAAAATATTCTTATAATAATGTTAAAAGTTACAAGAAAACAAATGTCTAAGATGGGGGATTTTGAAATTGCTGGAACATAGTCATCATAGATGAAGTCAGTAGTGAGTTCATTGTATTTTCTATTCGCCGCTCGCCTCCTCATTCTTTGCCTCCGCTCTAAGTTGAGAAATTTGCTCATCTCAGTGCTAGCTTGTATCTGAACTATCTCGATCTTTTAGCCTCTGAACTTCAGCTTGACTTTGACTCCTGGAAGGCATGTATTGGTGCGAGGTGGATCCAAAATATTGGGTCGGGTTAACACCAGATCCTTGAAATCTAACCCTACCATACCTTTCAGGACCCAAAACTTCATTAATAATTCATTATCAATATCCTCAAAATTAACAGAACTATCGATCGAAGCGATCGCTTCATACTCTGCTATCTTATCTTTTAGTTTCTCCTAATAAATCGCTTAAAGAGTTAGAAACGAAATATACAATAAAAGGGAATACAACATAACATTATTTAAATTAAACTAATAAAAACGACGAATTAAAACATTATAATTAAATATTATAAATATTTATAATGAATCAAATTTTATTAAGTAAATATACCATAATTTCTGCGACTTTCGGATGTCATCGGAGTTCCATCTTTTTCCTCATGCGTAATGTCAAAAAAGTCAAGGCGTCCAACTTTTGACCAGCATTTAGGCTTCCTACAATATAGTAGTAAATATTATTTAATAGTAAAAAGTCATTAATACTTAATAGAATTAATAAATCCATAGTACCGCGGCTTGAGCTACACAAGCAAAACTTCTCGATCCTGTTGTGTGCGTAAATTTTTGTTTTTGCCTGCTGCTTGTTCCAACTCGCTCACGGTCCTACATAATGAAATTATTATTACGTATATAGTAAATACTATAAACCGAAAAATTTATAAGAGTTTGCAAGTACATAATACCTCTCCTTTCTTCGAATTCCAAAATCGAACCGCATCTTCCCATTGGTACTTGACATTCACGTGGGACATTTTGCAATTTTTCTTCGAGGCTTATGGGTTTTTTAAAATATTCTTTTTTCAAAATGCTTTTATGGTCTCTCCATTTTTTACCCAATGCCTTCTTGATATAGGCATCAGAGACCTCTAAAGCAAACCTCTCCTAAAAAACACAAGTTTAGAAAGTAAATATAAATGAAACTTAAACCAAAGTATTATAAATTACATTAACGTTTTGTTACCTTAATATTAGAGAGAGCTTGATTTTTATTGCTATTAGGCATGTTATGCCATGATTCGTAGTTGATGGGCAACATATTGGCATTTCGTGCTATAATGCCCAAATAGCCTGCTAAAAGTCGAGCTTCTTTTCCAACAGGCTAACCATGGCTGTTTCTAGTTACTTTGACACGCTCGACAGAATTTAAGTTATATAAATCTGTTAGGAGCATACGTCCTCGACCTCTGCGCGTCCGACCATTTTCAGCTGAAAAATAATATATTATTACTATATTGAAATTTAAAAATAAATCAGTAATAAAATTTAATACAATTTGTAAAATAAACTTAACATTACTTTGAAATTCCACAGACTCGTCAAGTGTCTTCGGCACGCTTGAAGATCCAACAACTGTCTTCTGTTCAGTACTTACTTCTTCCGAATTTGTAGTATTCTGTACAATACTAAGATCTCTTAATCTTCTTCTAGGCATTTTTCCTGCAACACATAAAATAGTTAAAATTTTAGTAAGAAATAACAACAATAGTAAATATAAAATAGTTAAATTATATAACATGACCAATGTTAAAATTATAACATTACATATAAATAAAAAATCATAAAATCTTACTACATCATAAATCGTAAATATCTTCGTCCACATCCTGACGAACCCATTGAAATTGTGTACTAGTACTAGTAATATTTTCATTTAAGTTTTGTTCTGGAAAAGGCAAAGTTTCTGATCTTTCAACGATGTCATCTCTACTTCCATTCCCCATGTCAAATAAGTCTCTAGGGGTGTTTCGGAGTACAACGTACCAACCCTCATCAATTGGATCTTTCGAGTAAAAAACTTGTTTAACTTGAGAAGAAAATACATACAACTCGTCTATCAAATGTTCTCCAGTGTAAATTAATCGAGAGAAATTCACCATTGTAAAACCAAACTGATCATTTTTAATTCTGCGAGCAGTATTAGCATCAGCCCAATCACATCGAAATAAGACAACTTTCCATTTTCCATAGTAATCCAACTCAATAATGTCAGTTAGAAGTCCGTAATACTCCACATTTCCCTTGACAGGATTACTCTCCCTAGCACTAGCGTAACTTGTAATTAAAGAATTAACAACTACTCCACAATTTTGAGTTCCCCTCAATCTCTCGCGATATTTGGTATGAAATCTGAATCCATTCATGATGAAGCCACTATATCTTTTTACTACTCGATTCGGACCTTGGGAAAGCCATTTAACTTCGTCATTAACGACATTCCCACTCCAAACCTATTGAATCAAAAGTAAATTGAGTAATTGTAAATGTTATGAGAAAACATTATTATTTGTCAATAAAATGTTGAGTTGCATACCGTTTGGCTTAACCATTCATGAAAAGATTCTGCTAATAACCTATTAATCTCGCAATGTTGTAATCTTCGTGAGCGTGAACGAGATCTTAAGACTTGTTTGTACTCACTATGTTAAAAACATGTTTAATTCTTTAAAAAATAAACAAATCAAAAAAAGATGAATATTTATCATATTCTAGAACTTACTTGCGTAATTGTTCAAGTGCATCGTGGTGGAAAAGAACATATCTATGTGCTTGTATCCAAGATCGGTCATCTAATTCTGCAATTTCAACTTTGCCAATTGGTTCTCCATAACTTTGAAATAAATAAGTTTCAGCCAAGCTAGGATCATTGAGTCCGGCATTTCTACTTGGTCTATTCAATCTTGTTTCAACATCTTCTAAATATCTAGAATGTAATGTCATACACTCCTCTCACTAAGTAGCCTTCAAAGAATCGATCCTTCCGGATAACGCTTGTTACGGCAATAAGACTTCAATTTGCTTAGGAACCTAAACACCATATACAACATTATCAAAACTGGTAATTATAGGTATAAAGGTGGAATGCCTTTGAAATAAATTATCACCTTTCAATTGGATACATCCAACGATAGAAAACCGGCCCACCAATTATTGCTTCACGAGGGAGATGAATGACAAGGTGCACCATAATTGTGAAGAAGGAAGGTGGAAAGATCTTCTCCAAATTGCATAATGTCAAAGCGGCTCGATCTTGTAATTTTTCAAGTTCTTCAACATTCAGAACTTTGCCACAAATTGCTTTCATTATATTGGACAGTTCAATTATACAGGACGTTACCTTCTTTGACATACAGCACCGTAAAGCAACTGGAAGTAGATCTTGCATCAAGATGTGATAGTCATGTGATTTTAATGAATATAGTCTTCGATCTTTAAGACTTACACATCGAGATATATTTGATGCATACGCATCCGGAACCTTTATATCCTTCAACATCGTGCAGAACATTTCTTTCTCTTCCTTTGACATTGTAAAAATTATAGGCGGCAACCAATATTTTCCATTAGGACATACGTGGGGATGAAGATCACGCCTAATTCCCATGTGAACTAAATCAAGTCAACTCTGAAGATTATCTTTTGATTTACCATCGACGTTCAAAATTGTCTGGATGATGTTCTCGCAGACATTCTTTTCAATATGCATCACATCAAAATTGTGGCGTAATATGTGATGCTCCCAATAAGGCAACTCAAAAAAAATACTTCTTTTCTTCCACAAGTCTGCCTCATTTGGGTCATCCTCCTCGTCAGATTCATCATCAGATTCATCCCTCGATTGTCTATTTGTTTGCCTGTTAGATGGTTGATTCAGCTTCCCGTAGCTAAAATCCATATCTTTTGACATGAATAAGATTTCAGATCCAATGGTCTGCTCAGGAGCTTTTTTCAACTCTTGATGCATCACAAATAAAGCCCTCTGAAATCTATAGCTATGATTTTCATCTAACCACCGACGATGCCCCATATAGCAGAACTTTTTCCCATTATATAACCACTGTGAACACGTTTGAGCAGCACAACAAGGACAAGCATAACGTCCTCTAGTACTCCAACCAGATAAATTCGCATATGCCGGGAAATCATTAATTGTCCACAGCAAAGCAGCACGTAGGTAAAAGTTCTCCTTTCTCAATATATCATACGTCTCAGCACCCGCTCATAATTGGTTTAACTCTTCAATAAGTGGCTGTAAATATATGTCAATATCATTTCCGGGGTCTTTCTCTCCGGGGATAATCATAGATAATATCAAAGAAGATTGCTTCATGCAGAGCCATGGAGGCAAATTATAAGGAACAAGGACTACAGGCCAAGCATCGCATGCGAGGTGCTCATGATTTTAAAAGGATTAAATCCGTCAGATGCTAACCCGAGCCTTACACTCCGAGGATCACTTGTAAAGCTTGGAAATTTATTGTCAAATGATTTCCATGCTAAAGAATTTGCAGGATGCCTTAATAATCCATCATCTGTTCGTTGATCATGATGCCACGTCATAAACTCGACTGTCTTTGACGACATGAATAGCCTTTGAAGCCTTGGGATTAGCGGGAAATAACGCAAAATCTTGTTCGGCTTCCTTATTGACTGTGGCCTATATTCATCCTCATTAACATCTTCTGCATCTCTATTCATCCAACGAGATTTACCGCAAACATGACAAGACTGTTGATTTCTTCGATCACCCCAATACAACATGCAATCATTTGGGCAACTATGAATTTTGTTGTACCCAAGGCCCAAATCTTTTATCACTTTCTTCATGTCTTTACATGATTGAGGGATTTTTGCAAACGGGAACATTTCTCTCAAAAGCTTTAACAGCATTGTCAAAGAGTTTCCAGTCCACCCTCCCAAACATTTTAAGTGGAAAAGGCGAATACAGAATGACATTTTCGAAAATTTTGATCCCTCATAAAGTTTTTCATTCATTTCACCAAGTAACATGTAGAACTTCACCGCTTCTTCATTCGGTTGTTCATCCGGTACACTTCTTCTCGTTTCCATAAAAGTATTACCACCGATATTATAATCATTGGATGCAACATAGTTTGGTGGAAATGATTGGAAACCTTCACTCCGCATGTTAAATGCATCCCGCATCATACCTTCCATGTCATCTTCTCTAACATACTGACGGTAACCACTATAAGGATAACCCAGATTAATCGTCGAAGAGGCTCCACTAGGTGTACACTCTCCATGGAAAATCTATTTTTTATACCCTCGAATGAAGCCATCAACAATTAGATGTTCGTAGACAACTTCACGATAATGCCAATAGATATTGCCACACTTCTTACACGGGCAAAGAATCATATTCTCTTGGCTTGAATTGTGAAATGCAAAATCTAAAAAAGATTACACTCCATTTTGATACTCGTTGCTTGCCCTTGAGAAATTCATCCAAGTCCTATCCATTTCGTAGTTGTTGAAGTCTAAAGTTGGCAATAAGTTACACGGGTAAGTTGTTTATTATGTAAGTCTTGATATGATATATTTTTATGTTTTATGTAAGTTATGTAGATTATGTAAGTTATGAAATTTGAACTTTAAACTATATGCTTTTAAGGAAATTATTAGATTAAACTACATGTATTAGTTAAGTTATGTAAGTTGTTATGTACGTTATGTGAGTTATGTAAATTAGGTAAGTTATGTGAGTTATGTAAGTTGTTATGTAATTATGTAAGTTATGTGAGTTGTGTAAGTTGTTATGTAAATTATGTAAGTTATATGAGTTATGTAAGTTATGTAATTTATTTAAGTAATGATCAATATTAATACTATTTTGATAAAAATTAGTTATAACTTTTAAAGACATTTAAAAATATTAAATATTAAAATCAAACATTATTAATATAAAAATAGTAATTTGAATATAATAATATAAAAAAAGAATCGTAGTATAATTTTTATAAGTAAATTGGAAATAAATTAAGTTTATATAAATATTCAATAGTAAATGAGATCGATAGAACTTTTTCCAAGTCTTTTTGAATTTTTTAAGATTCATCATACGTGGCGTTGTTACACCTAGGGAGGATCCATTATATCTTACAGCTTCGATATAAGGCAACCCGTCAAGTTTCCAAATTTCTATATATACTTTGAATCTTTAAAATATTTAAAATAAGGTTGGAGAGAAGGTCAGCTATTGTTGTAATTTTAATAGACAAGCAAGCTACATGGTAATAAAATTAATTCATACTTATTCATACTCCACTCTCACCAGCAAACAGAGGCTTGAGTCAAAAAAGTAATATTTGTTAAGTAATTTAAAGTGAAAATGCACAGAAATAAAGAAAAGAATTTAGCAACGAAACCTGTACCTAGAACAGATGTCAATGGCTGTGGTGTATTTAGTTGCACCAAATATTAATTCAGGTGCTCGATAGTACCTAGAACAGATGTAAAATTATAAGAGTAGCACCAAATATATTTCAGTTTAAGCAAATATAAAAACTTTATCTATATCAGTACCAAATATTAATTCGAAGATTAAATGGAAGCTTCAGTTGAACCAATAGTTGCAGGAGGAGCAGGAAGTAGTAACTGAAATACATACAACATTAATTCACTAATACAGACACATGTAAGATTATAAGAGTAGCACCAAATATATTTCAGTTTAAGCAAATATAAAAACTTTATCTATATCAGTACCAAATATTAATTCGAAGATTAAATGGCAGCTTCAGTTGAACCAATAGTTGCAGGAGGAGCAGGAAGCAGTAACTGATGTTGAATCTGGTCCAAACAGAAAGTGTTATTTTTTAGTGAAGCAGCAATCAAAAGAAAAATATGATATGCCTTTGTATATATGCCATAGATATTTTGGGTTAACCTCATCTGAATTCCTAAAAGCATCAAAACCAGATAATGGATTCTAATTTTCCCAAATAAGCTAATTTAATTATAGAGAGAAATGAAAAACTAACACATGGAGCCGCTTAATCAATCTTCTATAAAAATAATTAATCAAGTCAATTTTATAAAATTATCTTATTCTACAGTAATAACATAGTTTTGATTATGTTTACTTTATATAACTAGTTTTGATTATGTTTACTTTATATAACAATTTAAATATACCTACATCTCTAAAACTTAATTATTTTATCCATCACATGTTACATTCATTTTTATTCAATTTCTTTAGTCTACTCTTAATCTTAAAACCCTAACTAATAATAACCACATATAAATATATTATTTACCTAAATTCCCTTGAATTTTTTTCATTTAGAATTTAATATTATAAACATCAAAAACTCAAATAATATTAGAAGAAGACATACATAATTTATTCACAATGAAATTTAAACTTTAAACACTTATATATGTTTGTCTTTATGAGTGAGAAAGGACCTGAGTAAGTAAATTTCGGGCGGACGAAGGGAGCAATTCCTTATTTGACTTAAGATTTCCTATATAAAAATATATATCAAATAAATTAATTAATAAAAAATTATAAATTAAAAACTAAAATATTACCCTCACTTATAGTAGGAACAGTAGCACAAGAAATCATAAACAACGACCTTACAATAATGAGAAAAGATAAAAGAAATTTGGTGATGGCAAAGGAAAGCATTTGAGTTTTGGTAATTAGTTCTGTATATAGAGAGTGTTTGGTACTTTCCTTATTTGCTTTTTTTTTTTAAAAAGACCAGCTGGATTCATTTATGCAAAAGAATAAACATAAAAAATAACCTAATTGAAAACAAATAAAATAATAATGACTAATAAAGAAGAAAAAAAATGCAGTAATAAATAAAAACTATTGGCTTCTTTGTTGGCTTCCTAAACCACCCCCAGTATTCACAACCCATTCCCCTTTCATTTCCTATTTGCTCCCTTAACCTTCGCATTTCTTTGGAGGAGACCCTTTTGGTCATTCGTCGATTCGTTTCACCGGCCAACCGATCTCTTCTCTTCCTCCATTTTCCCTTTCACGAACGTCGGTACTTCCCTCATCAAGTGACTCTACTCCCTCCATTTTAAACCCTTTTTGCCAAGACATGTGCAAGACTGTTCCTCTTCCTTATTGTGTATGTAAACAAACAGGTATGGAAAACTTCTGTCAACAATTTTATATCTTCCACTTAGGTGCTTATAACTAAATCGTCCACCTTACTTATTAAAATCTTTTTGATTATTGTGAGAGTGTCTCCCTAGATTTTGATCTCTCGAAATACCAGATCTAACCACATTTGAACCCTCAGAGAAATGTGAGTGCCTCCACAACAATCGTTTATATTTACTGGTGACCCCACTATAGACCCATCAAATCTTCGCACTAGTAACCCGTACACAACTCCTTTGCATGCCAGTGAAAACTTGCATCAAAGTTGATAAGGATTAAGGTGGATGGTTGCGGAATATAGGATGTTAAGAAACAGAGGAAAAGTTAAAGAGTCTGGAGGAGGATCTGGAACGAGAAAATTGCAAATTAGGAAAACTTAAGACTGATCATTTCTTGTTCAAGTTTCAGGTCAGTCAAAAACATGAAGGAAAATATACTTGTGATGGGTCTTAGAGTTTGCAATGAGAAATGTATGAAGTCTGTATGGGTTAAATGCAGTGGAGCATGTGAGAGATATAGTTGTATGTATGTATGTCCTAGATCAAGCAATAATCACGAAGCTAACACGCAATAATCACGAAGCTAACAAAACATTAATTAATCCAATAAGAAGCCTATTTTTATCAGTGAATCTAGATATATGTGCTTCCAAAGCAAAATAATACGAAAATGACCCACAACTGTTTTTAAAAGCAAAATAAGAAAAGCTTACCCTATGAACATGAAGATTCCATTACATGCTTGTTCATGGCAGGCGTTGCTCAAATGGCTTCCAAAGCTTCTCAACTTATATATCTGCAGTTTTCAAAAGTTATAAAGAGGATCAGAAACTTTAATGGAGTTTGCAAAAAAGGAGATTTATATGCATACCCTTGCTTAAAAACGCATGAATTGGAATTGCAAAGACAGTTTCCGTTTGCATGAAAGGGGTCTGGTCTTAGGTTTCTTGGGTGCTGATTCTTTTGGGGGAAATTTAGGGATTAGAAGAAATTAGAGAATTGGGAAATCTATTTTGGGTTGGGGGGAATGGGTGTCGGGCATGAGAAAGAAGCGGTAAACAATTATGTTTTTTTGCGGCATTTTTTAAAAAAACGCCGCTAATCCCCTAAATATCCATTAAAAACGATGCCGTTTACTATTTTAATTTTTTGCAAAAAAACGCCGCTAATCCTTTAAATCTCCAATTTAATTTTACTTAAATCTCTTAAATCTTTATAAATACTTAAAGTAAATTTATTTAAACCTAATGATATTGTTTTAATTTTTTTTAATAAATATATACATGTTATTTTCATTTGATATTTATTAATTTTTTAAATATAAACAAGTTGAATATTTTTAATTATATTTTTTTTCTATTAGTTGTTTAATTATATGTAAGTTGTGGATTTAGTCCTTTTATTTTCATTTTGTTATTTTTAGTCATTTTAATTTTCAAATTTTAAAATTGTAGTATTAATTAAATGGTAGCTATTAAATTCATTAAGTTTTGCTATTTCTAAAATCTAATGTAACAAACATATTACTCACAAAAAGCCAGTTACGGATTTAACGATTGTCATTTGTGTCAAAATTAATATTTTAATATTAAATAATTTAAACTGTAATTATAATTTTAATATAATATTCAAATTAATATTATCTCTTTTACAATTATATAAGAAATCGTTTAATATATAAATTAATTCATACTTCTTATTCATAACCCCTAAACCTTTAACCCCTATCCCATAAACACTAGACTTTAAGGCGTTCTAAATTATAAAGCCTAAATCCTTAACCCTAAATATAAAATGATGTTATATCAATAATTGTGTTAATAATTTACAATAACTGGATCAAATTAAAGTTCATGTATACAATGGCACACTAAACCGTTGTTCATGTATGCTTTTGGGATTTAGCCTATCTTGATATATTTATTATTTAAAATAATAATTTATATTTATCTTATTTAGATTTATATTATAAAAAAATCCAAGATACACAAGTTAGGTAGTTCACCATATTTATCCCCAAACCCTAAAAATTAAATCATAAACCCCACACCCCACACCCTAAACCCCAAATCATAAACCCTAAATCTTAGACCAACATCACCTTAAACCCTAAATATATATATATTACAAGGGACAAAGATAATTAAAAAGGAATTTTATTGCTTATCTAAACTCTAAACCTCTTAACCCCTATCCCATAAACACTAAACACTAAACCCTTAACCCCAAACCCTTACACCTTAAACTCCAACCCTAACCCCTAAACCTTAAATCATAATCCCTAAACCCATAATTCATCATAAACCTTCAAATACTAGTTAACTCTTAAACCTTAAACCCTAAACCATATATCTTAAACCATAGTTAACTCATAAACCTTAAACCATAAACCATAAACTATAATGATAATTAATTTAATATTTTAAATTCAATACTATCTCTTTTACGATTATATAAGAAAATATTTAATATATTGTATAACCATAAATTTTAATAATTGTTGTTTTAGGGGTTATAGATTAGTGTTTATGATTTTTTTGGGGTTTAGGGGCTATATGACTTTTAGCGGCGTTTTACCAAAAGCGCCGCTAATGCTCTGGTCTTTAGCGGTGTTTTACCTAATGCGCCGCTAATGCTCTGGTCTTTAGCGGCGTTTTACCAAAAGCGCCGCTAATGCTCTGGTCTTTAGCGGCGTTTTACCAAAAGTGCCGCTAATGTTCTATTTTTAGCGGCGTTTTTTTACTAAAACACCGCTATTGCTCTATTTAAAACGCCGCTATTGCTCTGTGTTTTACAATTTTTGCGTTGTTTTTTGATAAAACGCCACTATAGCCCTATTTTCATGTAGTGTATGTTCTTGAGTGTGTATGTTTTGTAATGTGATTGAATGTATTTATCATTGTTGAAATCACTTGAAATAGTTTAAGTTGATTTGGCAACATAATATGATATCGCGCATTTGGATCTAGCGATCAAATCGAGTGTGGGGTGTCACATTTAGTGCTAATTGAACACAACTATGCATGTCACAAGTTGATACTGCAATTATTGAATCTAAGATCACAATAAAGCCAAATCCTGACACGATTGCTTTGCAACAATCAAGAGGACATGGATTCGACCATATTGTGCAATTTTCCTCTGATTTAAGAGTTTAGAGATTAATGAATAGAAGTAAACATTGTGTATATATATATATATATATATATATATATATATATATAAAGGAGGGATAGTTCCACTCCCTTTTGTATCTTTTTTGTAATATTAATATTTTAACAATCCAACCGTTGAATTTATCGATTAATTGTACTTGTTATACATGTAAATTTTTGAACCGATCCGATATCTCTAGTATATTGATCTAAAATACTATATATATTAATATTTACTAAATGGCTGAAAGTATTTTACATAAAACAAATAGTTAAAAACTTTTATTTTATGTCATGCATAGTCTATTTGAATGGAATATGAGATATGATGGTTGAATCATTAAAATATTAATATTACAAAAATTACGAAAAGGTGTGGTGTAGCTAGATCCCTCCCTTATATTATATATGAAGATCAATTAATAATTAATGTAATAATAAATAACTTATATTTTGATACCTAATTTCGAGTTTTAAATCCTCTACAACCCTTAAAAATTAAAATTTTCTTTATTTTTAAAGAAATAACATGGAATTTTATTTGAACAAAAAAGAAAAGAAAGCACATGTGGACTA
The DNA here is from genome assembly GCA_025698465.1 of Gossypium longicalyx. Classification (NCBI taxonomy): domain Eukaryota; kingdom Viridiplantae; phylum Streptophyta; class Magnoliopsida; order Malvales; family Malvaceae; genus Gossypium; species Gossypium longicalyx. The sequence continues at coordinate 5,420,798 of CM046998.1, read as the reverse complement.
CATCATTATTGGATGGTAAAAAAAGGAAAAGAATGAAAATTGTTGATACTAGTGTTCAACAAGAAAAGAGACAAGGATGAGATGACAGTGGTAACTAGAAGATCGATTCACGTGAGTTAAGCAGAGAGGAGGAGTTAGGGAGATAAAGAGAGGAAAATGAGATCATATGCCAGAGTGAATGCTTAAGATTGTTGAAAGGGAAAAAGATCCCTTCCATCATTGTGCTCTAGGGTATTTATAGGGGGAAGGTTCCCATGCGCGGTGATGTCACGTCACTAACAGTATAAGTGATGGCTCGCTCATATTGTGGGCTAGATGGCACGTTTGTTATGTGTTGCTTGTCGTCAAGTAGGGCTTGCTCAACCATTTCCTTTGCCGAGATAGTATAATGTCGTTAGTCCTCAGTGATTTCCTCTTGTCCAAATCAGAGTAAGGTATAACAAAACTAAAAAAGATTAATAAATATTGTTTTATTTAAGATTTTGTTTGATTTTTTTGGTCAGGACTAAATTATTCTATTAATAATAGAGAAATAAATTAAAACAATTTGTAATAATAGAAGAATCTAATTATTATGTATCTAGTGAAAAGCTAATTTAGGAGAAATTATTTTATGGATTCTCCCTACCATATTTTTCATTGTCCCTTTTCAATTATTTAATGATATTTCAACAATTATTTCATGTCATTGAAACATAATTTTGATAATTTGTTAACATGAATCCTTGAACCCCAAACGTTCAGGTACAAGTTCAACGGTTCAGGGTTCGAGATTCGAGTTTTGGTTCAAAGTTTAGTGTTTAAGGTTTGAAATTTAAGGTTTAAAGTTTAAAGTTTCAAATTTATGGTTTAAGATTTAAGGTTAAGGTTTAAAATTCAGTGTTCAGGGTTTAAGGTAAAAAATTACTAAAATTGTGTATCAGTGACATAAAAAAATTACTAAAATATCATTAAATAATTAAAAAAATGATCATGAATGATATAATAAAAAAGGGTGTATAAGTTAATTTATCCATGAAGAAATCCAAATTTTGATAATGACATTTCTTTTAAGATTTATCCAGAAGTACACGTGTTCTGTTATTGCTTACATTTCATGCTTTTTTTTTCTTTCTTCTTTTTTGACCAAAGTTCATGTTCCTTTATATGATCTTCCTTTGCTCTCAACATTAAATTATTCTCCATACGTGTAACTATTCTTTTTCTTAGTTTTAACATGCAAAGATTTCATCCAAAGTAATATCAAATAATTCAATTTACATGAAGTATATTTAATTTGGTTTAATTTTGTGGGTGTTATTTAGATTATTGTTATATTCATTCAAATGTATATTATTTATATTATCACATTTATAATTATTTCATATTTATTTTAATTTGAATATAATATTTTATATTTAAATTTCAGTACAATTATGCATTATAAATTGATTATGATTATAGTTATTCAAATATACTGTAAGTTTGTGATCATGATTGTATTTATATTTTATATTTATAACTTAGGATAAAAAATTACAATATTTGTATGTCATAAAACTGTTGTAATTATATCTATCTTTTTAATACAATATTTATAACTACTCATAACTCTCTCAACCCATAAGTAGAAAGATAATGCGCTTTAGTGCACTCGAACCCATACCCTCCTACATTGATAACAATACTTATATCAATTAAAGTAAATACTCGATCGACAAATATTTAAAATATTAAAACCACTAAAATGTGGTAGTCAAAATCAAGGAATTTAAAAACTCTTGTGAAGGAAATCTTAAATCATATCTTTTGAACAAATTATCTAAACCAATATTTTTTTCCTGAATGAAACTTTCTCCAACACAGAATTCTTTTAAAATTTAATAGATGCTAAAGTAACCCGGAAAGAAATCAGGGAAGGAGACAAGGCGAGGAAAGTGGGAGGGCCTATGTCCCATGACCTTTTGACCTTTTAAATTTTCTTTAAAACTCTTTTTTTAATTTTTAATTAGTCCCTCAAATCTTTCAAAATTTTAATTTATTCCTTGCATATACAATCTATTTTTTTTTTTAAATCGTTTTGCTTAGAAGTTGGTTTATTGTTTTAAAAATTAGTATTTGATACACAATAGAAATTTTAATTTCACAAACAAACTTCAAATAGATTTGTTCATGAGCCGAGTTACTTGTCCAGGCTTGAAGATTTGTACGAAGTTTGGAATGCTTTGGATAGAAATATTTCACTCGAAAAATGAGCTTGTATAAAAAAAATCAAACTCGTTTAAAATATGAGTCGAGCTCAAACTTGAACATTTAAGGTTCAAACCTGGTCCGACCATTTTTAAGTTTATAATACTTTATGTTATGTAATTTATAATAAATTTAAAAATAAAGCTATACTAAATATATAATACTACTATAATATAAATATTAAAATAATGTTAAGATGACTATATAAAAAATTTTAATGAATAAAAGAGTATTAAATTATTAAATATTATATAAAAAATAAAAATAATATAAGTGAACTTAAAATGAATTTGAGTTAAATTTTTGCAAATATTAGTATATTTGGACAAAATTTTAAACTCATATTTGGGACTGAACCGAACTTGGACAAATATAAAATATATCAGTATTATATTTAGCTCGACCCGGTCCGACCATGAACACCTCTAAGTTTCGCTATGTGTTTCATTTTAAAAAAAAATACTATGTCTTCTTATAGAGTCTTTAAGTTTTTCACTGGCTATCAAATAATTTTCATTGTTTTAATTTAATACAATATAATCTTTTGATAATCAATTAGAGACGAAACTGGGGCTTTGGCTTCCTTAGTTTAATGGAAAAATTCCCCTTTTAGTGAATTATTTATTGAATTTAGATAATCCCAAAACAATTTTATTTTCTAGTTTTGGCCTCAAACTTTTTTATATTTATCTTGATTATCCAATACAAATTAATTCTTAACTTTGTCCTTGTAATCAAAGAAGGGATATGGTTTCTAAGCATTGAATTTAATGTATGTTTGATAAACTGAAAATTTAAGTATTAATTTTTTATTGTTAAATTTTATAAATGCTGGTAAATTAATAAATATAAGTACGGAATATAGTTATTTTGTTTGATAAAAATAAATATTGGTTTTTAAAAGATTATTATTTTTTTAATTTTAGTCATCTTAATATAATTTTTTATATTTCATTTAAAAAAAACATAATTTATTTCAATTTTTTAATAAAATAAAATTAATTTAATATTTCAAACATTAAATGATAAGTAGATACCTACCTACTTACATTATTCAATTTTTTTTTCAAAATTTTATATTATATAAAAATTTAAAATAATTATCAATTATATTTAAAATATTAAATATTAAAATTTTTATTTCAATGAAATGAGCTTTAATTTCTCATGTCAGACAATACAAAAATATTGGCAAAAATACTATAAATAGACCAAAATTGGATTTCTTTTTATTCATTGATCAAATATATAATTTGATATTAATGATGGGAAAGTTCTTAATTTCATAACTGATATTAAAAACACTTCAAATTCTTAATTAATAATTAAAAAGTAAAAGCACATAAATTTTTTTTTTAAACTCCACTTATAAACTTAAAGAAAAGCCTCCACACTTTTTCGAAAAAAAGAAAAAAAAAATGTAAAGCAGAAATGATTTTATCTTTTAGAATATGAACGAATTACCTGAAAAAGATTTGGTCTTTGAAAAAGGTTCATACAAAGTGGAAGCGATGGCTAGCGGTATAAACTCGACCATTTTTCCATGGTGTGTTTTTTCTGAGTCACGTTTAGCACCAGTCTTGAGTCAACTCAGACTCAGACTCCACACTGGAAATAAGCAGGAACCAGCAGCATCAAATTAAAAGGAATATGAAGTTACGCACGAAGCTCCTCCAATGCCCCTATTTTATTTTATTTAAGAATTTATTTTTCTTTTTATTACTACTTTTTTAAGAACAAAATATCTAAGAAATGTAGTTTTATTGTTGTTACATTTATAATCAAATTACTTGGCTCTCTTTGATTTTTGAAAATAATTTCATTTTTTCTTTTATTTTTAGGTATAATAATCTCTAATTTTACGAAAAATCATTTTGGCTCTCCGTTAAATTTTACATTTTTTAGTTTTTGAATTTGTATTATTTGTCAAATCGTCCCAAAATTAATGGAAAAGTTAACATTTGTTAATTTTGTTGATGTGGCAACATAAGCAATTAATCAATTTTTTAAAAATTAAAAAATAATTTATATATTTTTTTGAATTTTTCAAAATTAAAAAAATAAATTAATTGCTGACATTTAGATAGCAATCCACGTATATACCACGTCAACAAAGTTAACAAGCATTAACTTTTTCATCCATTTTTAAATTAGTTCCTTATAACAACTTATAGTCTAAAATTTTAAGTAAAATTATAGCTATTCAAGCCTATTAAGTATCATTTATTGAATGAAAATGACTTTAATTAAAATATTATTTCAATAAAATGATTAAATTTTACGTGAAGAAATCTATTAATGATATTTTATTAAATGAAAATCATATTTAATGAGTGAAATTAAATATATCAATTTAATAAACAATTAAGTTTTCTAATTAAACATTGTACTGTGAATTTGAAACATCATAAACTTATAAATTAATTACTTGAATTTAGTAACTTGTGATAAATTAATTAATTTAATTTGATAACCCATATTGATTAATTGAACTTGTTAGATTTATGATCATTATAATTAATAATGTGAAAGAATGTAAAATAAAAGATGTATAAAAGTTTTACAAAAAAAAAAAGATGTATAAAAGCAATAATAAGTGGACTTGTTATATCTCTTTTAATTTTGTTGATTTGATTTCCACTTTTTTTTTCCTTTTTGAACATAATTCTCACTTTCTTTATTTGATAGAAATTCACGACATAAATTCTATGGTAAGCTTACAACGATTATCTCTCTATAACTACATGTTGTTACAGTTATGTAATAGTCACTTCTCTATAATAGGAAAAATCTGGACAGATAAATGAGACTGTATTATTTAAGTTCTTAACTGAGTTGATGTCACAAGTCAACTAGTAATCAACTTAATTAGGAAAATTACGAACATGTTCTTCCATAATTACATTTTAATTGTATTATTATTTTATACAAGTGAACAAGGACAATATAATGAGAGAAGGGGGAAAAGGTTTACAAGCACATGGAGTTGGATCTCATGTCAATCAACTTTGAAACCTTCACAATTTTGCCACTAAGCCGGTAGTATGATTGGCTTAATTGTATTATTCATATTTTATTATCTTCTTCAATTGTATGTCAATATTATTATAATATTATTTAAATTCCTGACTGAGTTGGTGTTACGAGTCAACCGAAAACTAACTTGATTAGAGAAATTACGAAATGGTCTTTCGTAATTAAAATAAATTATAACATTTGAAGGTATTTTAGTCTTTTAATTTTCAAAAACCAATCTTTTTTTTTTTTTTGAATGTGGTTGAATTTGAACCCTTGCTTAAATTTATTGTAATGTATTTATATATTTAAATTTCATTTTATTCTTAATTTAATCTTTTTTTATTTTAATATTGTACATATTGTACGTGTAATTATTAATTAATTTTAAAAAATATATTTTATTATTTATTATATATTATTTTTAAAATAATATCGATATTTTAAATACATAATTTCTACCTAGAAATTTTAATATTAATTAAATAAATAAGATTTTGGTAAATTTTGACAAACAACTTTCTGAATGGAATTGACTTGAGAAAGATGGGACTGACAATAGTTGATGGTTTGGCTAAACACAGAAAAGGAAAGAAAATTGGCCAAAAATAAACAATAGTTGATGGCAATGAACAATGTTGATTGTGGTCGAAATGTGCAAGAGGAAATGATTGTAGATGTCGAAATGTGCAAAAGGAAATGATTGTAGATTTGGGTTTTCCATTTGAACGAGAGGAAAGAAAGTGTCTTTTTATAAAAAAAAATAAACAATGTTTTAACAAGTAAATATTAAATATCAAATAATAAAATATGTTACAAATATTTCGATTTTTGAATTTTATCTCCTTACTTTTATTTTTAAAATTTTAATTTTTTAATTTTTAAAATAAAAAAAACAAGTCCAATTGTAAATATTCTAAAAAATTAATTAAATTTATATTTATTAAAGTATTTTTTTGCATAACTATTAAATAAATATTTTTATTTTAAAATATCATACTCGTAATTTTAATTAAAATTTTTAATAATTTTACTTAAAATTTAAAATATGAAAATTAAAAAATTGAATTTCTAAAAATATATATATACAAAATTTTAACACAATTTCATATATAATTTGCACACTCCAGCCAATTGGCATTGTTTTCAGATGTAAATTATTAGAAACGTTAACTAATAATTTATAATCATAACAAACCAAAGTTATTTGTAATGGTTTTAAAAAATTGCAAGGTAGAGATTGAAGATGTTGATTTCAACACCCTTGATGAAAATATGAAGTTGTAAATCTTGTGTTAGTCTAATAATTAGGATATTCATCACCTTAGATATAATTTGGCTTCGAGTTACGTTTATTACACCCTAAAATATAAGAAGTTAATTGAAATTAATAATTAAGAAATGACTTAAATTTTTATGGTTAAATAGTTAATGCATTCTTTAAAATTCTCAAGTTCTATTCACTCCACTTCTCTCCCATTTCTTTCCTTTTTAATTTCAGCAAATTAATTAAGACAAAAACTACATTAAAATAAATATTATTTGAGGTAGAAACTTAACAAAAATGGGCAGTAGCTTAATGGTTAACATGTTACTCTCCCTCTTGGATGCTTGAGATTGAGTTACTTTTTCCCCAAAATGCATTTTAATCTCAACAGACTAGGGGTAAATTATCATTCGGCCTCTTAAAATTTGAAAACCCCAGGTAATTAGTCATTTTCCTACTTACATTTGAATTATTGCTTCTTTTTCCAAGCCAAATAGAATTTTTGCTTTCTCTTCCCTATTTTTTCCCCCTTTTCTTTTTCATCTTCTTCTTTGCATAAAATTTTCCCCACTGTTGAAATTAATGTTGTTTTCCTGAATTAAAATATATTCTCGATTCAAGTAATTTTTCAACCGAAATCGTAATCGCCATTAGAAACATTCTTAATCTTTTCCATGAATGGGTAAGTACGTCTCAATCCCGATGTTTGATCTCGAATCTTTATAAAAACTTTGTCTAATGATAATCTAGTGACCGATTAAACGATCTTTCTCGGTTTTCATCAAATCTTGATAAATCTTGGAAATCAAGCGCTAACCCGTGTGAAATTTTCAATTGAAGGGCCTGCTCTAGGTGAACCGGACTAGATTTGATCGCAAGGAACGACGTTCGGGTATCCCGTAAAAGGTGTGTGTTCTTTTACAAGTGAATCGTGACAAACTATGGTTAGGACTAGGGCTGTACAGTTTGCCACATGGGCATTTGGAGGTGCTCATAGGCCGAGTCGGATCGGGTTCAAGCCAGGTCTAAGCATGATATTAACATACTTTATGCTTACCAAGCCTGGTCCGAAATCTGGGCTTAAAATTTTCCCAAACTTGCCCATATTTACAAAAGACTAACCTAAGCCCATTTTAGGCCCGCCCATATTATTTTTAATATCTAAAAGAATATATTTAAATTATATTATTTTAATATTTAATAATTTTATACATTTTTATTTATTGAAATATTTTATATAGCCATCTTAACATTATTTAATGTTTACATTAAAGTAGTTGTAGTAAGCCCAATTTGCCCAGGCCCATTTCTAAAGACCTAAACAAATCAACCCAAAAACTTTAAACCCAATCTCAGACCCAACAAATGACCAAATTAGCCTAATTACTAAACTAAAACAATTGAACCCAAACCACTTAAACCCTACAGCCCAAAATCCTTTTAACCCTAGCCCACAACAATTAGAAAAAAAAAAGAAAACTAAAAAAAAAACCCTAGCTAGCCGCCACCCCTATGTCTGAATTTCAACCAACTGCCTTCTGACCACCTGCTCCACCGCCCTTATCATGTCGCCACTTGCACCGCCACCTGCAAAACATCAATGAGAAGAGACAGCAAACATAAGAAGTAAAAGAAAAATCATGTAAAAATGGCTATATAAAAGCCAAGCAAGAACAATGTACTCTCGGGGGGACATTTTGAAATACGAAAACAGCAGATTCAAACATAAAAACAAGAAAAATAACAAAACAAGTTGAAAAGAAAAGTTAGAAGCGGGCTAAGGTTTTTCTTCTTTGTTCTTTCTCTTCCTTTTTCTTTTACAAAACTGTTTACATACATATATATTTCTTTATTTCTTCTTTTAAAATTACATATATCAAAAAAGAGTAAAAAATATAAAAGAAACCTTACCTCTTTGACTCGCCAAAAAAAAAAGGGGCATTTTTGGGCTCCGGCCGCCGGCGGCGGAGCCCACGGCGGCGATCGACCGGAGTCGAGTCGAATTTAAGGGGGGAGAGAGTAGAGAGAGCTTTGAAGTTTTTTTTAAAAAAAAAAACAAAGATGGAATGATTTTTTTTTGTAAAAAATGTGACTTAAATAGGAAATTAAAACGGCGTCGTTTTGGCTTAAGCACATAAGCCTCAAAACGATGTCGTTTTGGCTTGGCCGACCCGAATCTGACTCGATCGGCCTCAGGATCCGCGTGTTTTTAAGTAGAAAGGCTAATTGCACTTTTAGCCCTTCCGCTTTTTTATTGTTTTGAAATTAAATTTTTCATTATTTCTAATTTTACCCTGTAATTTATTTTGACCTTCAATTTGGTCACTTTTGGTGCTGCGCATTTTGGAAGGGTGAGATATTGCCCATTTTGGTTCTCCCTTGTTATCCGCGCGCCCAAATTGATCATTTTCTTTGTATTTTTATTTTGAATTCTCTCCGAACTCCTATTTTAAATTCAATTTAGTCCTTTTAGTCATTATTATTATTATTATTATTATTATTTTATTATTATCTTTTTTTATCATTATTATTATTATTTTATATATTATCATTATTATTCCTATTATTATTTTTTACTATTATTATTTATTGTCCTTATCATTATTACGACTATCATTATTATTATCATTATATTTACTATTATTATTATTTTTTATTTTTTATTATTCCTATTATTCTTATTAATGTATTATTACTACTACCACTTTCTATCTATTATTATTATCTTATTTAAAATATTGTTATTATTATTATAATAGCTATTATTATTATGGTATTATACTATTACGTTTATTATTAGTATTAGCATTAATTATTATTATTACCATTATATTTATTACTATTATTAGTATTATTATTTTCTCTAGTACTATCACTATTATTAAATTATTTGTCTTATTAATGTACTGTTATTATTTTCTACTTAACTATTATTACTATTATTATTTTTACTATTATAATTATTATTAATCTTTTATTATTCTCTTACATTGTTCGTTCGTTTTATTTCTTAATTTCTGCTCTCATAATTCTTATTATACGTTTATCTTTATTCTGTTATGTTCGTTAATATCGAAATTTTTATTTGTTTGTTCATTCTTCGTTATTTTATTTTATTACGAATTTATATTAACCTTTACCCAACAAAAATAATTCTTTCATAAAAGCAATATTCCGTATTTGGAAATTCGAGAAAATCGTGCCCTAACTTACTGGGTTTCGATTTTTCTCATTCAACCTAAATAACGGAATATTCTTTTAAATCGCAATACGAGTTTTAAATAAAATGCATATTCTCAAAGTTCGAAATGTCGTGTCCTAACTTACTGAACGTGACATTTTACTACTTCAAAACGAAAAGGCCTTTAAAACTCGAGTGTTTTTACAAAAAAAGAGGGATCGTATTTTAAAGTCTTTCAAGTTTTCAATTTTTGACACTAAGACACTAATTAATCAACTAAGTACCAATTTTTGGGCGTTATGAGTGTGCTAATCCTTCCTCGTACGTAATCGACTCCCAGATCTGTTTTTCTGAATTTCGTGGACCAAAATCGTTGTTTAAATAAATCAAATCATTTATTAAAAACAACCGCTTTTACGAGGTGACCCGATCACACCTCATAAAAAAGGATCTGTGGCGACTCTTTTTTTTTCGTTTTCATTTCCTAAATCAAGTCGACCCTGTTTTAAAAAAAAAATAGTTTTGACAGCTTGACGACTCCACTTGGGACACAAATAAGAGAGTCAAGCCACAAGTTGATTAACTTTTGTCTTTTTGTCGAAAATTGAAAATTTGGTTCTGATATATGATCCTTTCATTGCATTTCATCCGTTTAAACTTACGATCTTCATCATTTTATTCATATCTTCTTTATTTGCTTCGAGCTTTTTTGTATATCCCTACACATTGCATTGCATTACTGCGCGGTTACACCCTTTTAAGTGGGAGTGAGAAACTATTCCTTCGTGAGGTCTTCACCTCCGTGCAGGATAGTGGATCGCTTTCGGGATACATCTGTACCTATGTCTTCGTGAGATTTTCATCTCTGTGCAGCCATAGGGAAATGTATTCCCCTGAACTGAACTCAGTCTATATGAGCCTATAATAGGTGAAGATCGAGGAATCTGTTGGTTCAGGTACCTTTACTTTAGAACCGAGTTGTATATAGTAAGCCGTAGGAACCCACCCTAGGTAGAGCCACTCCGAACCCCTAGTGGTCACCCGGATAGGTACTCTATTTTGTTTATTTCCCTTGTGCTAACATGTTTTCTTTTGTTTTGATTGCATTGCATTTTTATCATAGAAAGGAGGTGTTGAGTCACATTCGATTGCTAAATAGAAAAGCTTGTCATAGAGAATAGATTTCTTGATAAAGTGAAATATAATACGACCGACCGAATATAGTCCGAGTAAACAAAAAGAGAAGACTGATAGTCCATGAAGGAATACACGGCTTTGCTTCATTGCCTGAGGATTCAAGCCAACAAAGATTATTCAAGAACCGTCATATCTTAAAGAAGCAGACGAGCATCACGAGGATAAGTGAGTAATAAGCCGCAGTCCAGATCGAGTAGAAAAGAGATAATAGAGACATCTTTTGGAAAATTCGCAAGATTTGACCATAACATCCGGATATGAAGGAAAAGATCGGTGTCTTTGCTTGGATATGAGGCAAGGCCGCATATGTAATTCGCTTTATGTAAAGAAATTTGTTTTCTAGAAAAGTTGTTCTAATGGAATTGAATCCAGAATCAATGCCTCCCTTTCTTTTTGCATTCATCCCATACATTTACATTGCATTGTATTTCATCGCATGCATTAGATTTTCACAAAAGGACCCTAATTAGGTAAAATTATTTCAGCTAACTTGGGAACCGACAAAAATCTACTGAACTAAGTATCACTATGGTACCCGCCGCAAGACAAAAGCAATGGATTAAAGAATGGAAAGATTAGAGCAATTACAAAGAGATATACAAGACCAGCTACAGGCACAGATGCAAGAACAACTAGCCAAAATTCAACAGTATATGAGGGATCAAATGCTTGAATCCCAAAGAAGTATAATGAGCCAATTGACGCAATTGCTAGTTGAAAGGCTCAAAAAAGGGAAAGACCCAGTAGTCAACAGTGAGGACGGTAATGAAGACTCTATTTATCCCTCATGTTTTACCCCAATAAGTGTCCTGACTCGACCAGACGTGTATCCACAAGGGGTACCTGTCATTATCAGACCCTAATATCAGACTGGTACCTCGATACTGTTGAACTTCTTGATGGGTTCAGGTTTTAACCCGGAGGATGATCGAGCCAAACCTGTTGTTCTAGCAGAAACAAAGGAAAGGGGATAGTGGACTTTAAAGGCCCCGAAGAAGAAGGAAAAAGAAGTGAATAGTACAAGTAGGTATAACAAGGGCCATTCGGAGCCGACTATAGTAAGCCAGCCAAGGACGGTAACTACCAGCCATCAGGTCTTCCCAAGGCAAGAACCCAATCCAAGACTGAACTCAAAAAAACCCTAGTTCGCGCCCATCCCAATCACGTATAGGGAGTTGTACCAAATTTTATTTGGCGCACATATTGTATCCCCTTTTTACGTAGAACCAATACAGCCTCCATACCCTAAATGGTATAATGCAAGTGGCCTATGCGAATACCATATGAGAATCACGGGGCATTCGATCGAAAACTGTACCGCTTTTAAAAAGTTAGTCGAAAGACTCATCAAATTGGATATCGTAAAATTCGATGATCCCTCTGGTGCAGAAAATTCGTTACCCAACCTTTCTGTTAAAGGGGTAAACATTATGAATTCTATGATAGATAGGGGCATGAGATCTAAGGGTACATCGAGCTCAGGACTCTAGTGCAAGACCTGATATTGGGGAATTTAAACATTAACGACGTATCCGAAGAGGAAACCGGGGAATAAAAGTTTCCAAACCCTTGCACACTTGGGTGTGTTTTGAACAATGGGACTGTGGAAGAGATCCCTATATTTTTAAAGCTAATCTAGAGTAATATTCAAAACACGCTTGTTGCTTTAAGCCTAGAAGCAATAAGAATCCTTTTGTGAAATAGGATTGTATCCAAATCTTTATTTCAATAAAATACATCTTTTTAAGCAAATATTCTTTTATTTTTTCCATTTCATATTGTATAAACAATTATTCTTAGATTCTTTTATTGGACATTCTTTCGAATACTTTTCATTCATGATCATACCATACAAATAATCATCCTTGGAATCATTTATTCTTTGGAATCTGCTTTCATACCTACAACAGGTCTCTAGATATCAATGACGTGAGTGACGCTATCACTGACTCCGAGTCTCCTTTTGAGCGAAATATGGTGTCTAGAGGGATCTCAGGACTTTGAAGATGACAAAGATTGTATCCTATCTCCTGATTTGTTAAGGATAGTAGAACAAGGTGAAAAAACATATCCTACCCTATAAAGAGTCAATGAACAGTAGGCCTAACAGAAGAGAAAAAGGCAAGGATTGAAGCTTGCGTCACCACAATGACAAAGCGAAGCATCCATATCAAGATATACCTAGGCTTCTAAGACCTGCGGATGCTATTAAAAGAGGTCCCTAAGCGTGTCAGAAGGACACATACTAATGGCCAGGCTAATCATGAGATTCAGATTCTACTGGTCCAACATAGAAAGAAATTGCATCAGTATGTCGTAAATGCCAAATTTATGGAGACAAGATTCATGTGCCCCTTCATTTCTTCATAAACTTTCTCTATGTAGGGCATGGAGGTTATTGGTCCGATCTCGTCGAAAGCTTTTAGCAGGCATCAATTACTCCGCCAAGAGGGTAAAAGTCACTTCATATGCCAATGTTACTAAGTCAATAGTCATAAAAAAAAATCAATGTCAGAAGTTGGCAGTCTATTCAAAGATTAGACGCCGTATCATAATACAGCAAAAAAAGTAAAAAAAACACAAAAAAATAAAAACAAAAAATAAGGATCATGGAAGACGACCGAGACTGGTAAATATTGGCATGAGAAGTCACCATTTATTCTCTATGCTTATCGAACGTCGGCCAAGACCTTCATCAGGACAACACATTTCTTACTGGTTTATGGATTAGAAACGGTTTTTCCCATTGAAATTGAGATTCCTTCTCTCCAAACTTCAATCGGGTCAAGAATTGGATGAAGCAGAGTGTGTCCAATTTCAATATGATCAAGTGAACCTGATTGAAGAAAAGAGTTTGAAAGTATCCATCATGGTCAAATGTACCAAAAACAGATGATGCGAACCTACAACAAAAGGTTCATCCTAGAGAATTTCATAAGGGAGACCTAGTATTGAAAAAGATCTTGCCCATACAAAAAGATTTCAGAGGAAAATGGATGCCGAATTGGGAAGGACCTTATGTGGTAAAGAAGACCTTTTCTGGAGGAGCGTTGATATTAACCGAAATGGATAGTAAGACTTTACCCAATCTTTTGAATTCAGACTCGGTTAAGAAATACTTCGTCTAAAATAAAAAAGGGAGAGGTCAAGGTGAAAACTCGCAAAGGGCACCTTGAGACCAAAAGGATTTTGAATTGAAAACCCGTAAAGGGCGATTCAAATTTTGATCGAAGGTGGGGCATGCGGTAGTCTTGCGATACCTGAATTGACAAGAAGAAGAGATGTTACATCTTGGGGCATTAGCAAGAGTACTCTAGATCCTCTAAACACATATTGAACTCAAAAAAGGGTCCTCAAGAGGTTCGTACAGAGAAGCTCAAGCGGCGATATCTGGGGCACCTAGCTTTTTATTTTACCCATTTTGAATTTGCTATCTTTGATTACCTTATTCTTTTCAAGATACATCCTAATAATTTTTTTTTAATTGCATTTGCGATCCTTGATTAACTTACTTGCTTCAAGCTATGCTTTTAATTAATTTCCTTTCGGTCCATTGTTATGATCTTTTCAAACATTTTGCATTGAAATAATGATTAGTGGACTAATAATACTTTCATAAAAGGAGTTTCGCATATTACTCTGAAAGCTTCTAAATAATACAAAAACCTAAAACAGGACTATTGTTTATAACTCACCAAGCCTAAGGGTTGGAAATATTAGAGAAAGATGATTATCTCTTTGGACTTTTATTGGTTGAACAAAAGACAAGACATTTCATCAGTGATACAACCTCGACAAATAACGAGCAATGTTAACCCAAGTGTAGAAGAGGATCATTCTCGGGAAAAGAAAAATGATACTCTGCATTCATATAGATATCAGACATATACATCTGGTCATTACACCCAGGGAATGGTGTAACAAATCAAATTGATTGAAGATGATACAAATCCTATACCTCTGAGTTGTAGCAGGATAAATGGATGAAACCAAATGTTATTCCCTTAAAGTTGCAGTGGGAAGTACAAACTTTATGTCCTAAAAGGTACAATAGAAGGGACTCTAAAATTTCAGCGGGGCAAGCTTACTGAACAGAATGTGATTGTTTCTTAAGGTTTTTCGTTAAGAATACCAGCCGAACAAGATGGCAGTGTAATACGTCAGTGATAAGGCCTTAATGAACAATGAGCAATGATACCTTAAGCCTTTTAAAAAGGATCATTTACATTTTTGCATTCATATGTCATTCATAACACATCTAGTTAGGACCATTGGATTCATTTCGATCATAGCATCCTAATTATTTGACGTAAGCATCACATCTAGTTAGGAACATTTGATTCATTTCGATCATAGTATCCTAATTATTTGGTATAAGCATAGATACATGAAACTGATCCTACATGTCATGTCTCTAGATCGGTGAATCCACTAGCCTTATCCCCCTAAGTAGTAGGGTAACAGGCTGAAGATTACAGATCTTATCTCCCTAAGTAGTAGTAGAGTAGATCGAAGACAGTGGGCCTTAACCCTCTAAGCAGTAGGATAACAGGCAGGAAATTAGAGATCTTATCTACTTAAGCAGTACTGGAGTAGATCGAAGGCGACAAGCCTTAACCCTCTAAGCAGTAGGGTAACAGGCTGAAGATTACAGATCTTATCTCCCCAAGCAGTAGTGGAGTAGATCGAAGACAATGGGCCTTAACCTCCTAAGCAGTAGGGAAACAGGCTGAAGATTACAGATCTTATCTACCTAAGTAGTAGTGGAGTAGATCGAAGACAGTGGGCCTTAACCCTCTAAGTAGTAGAGTAACAGGCAGGATATTATAGATCTTATCTCCCTAAGCAGTAGTGGATCAGATCGAAGGCGACAAGCCTTAACCCCCTAAGCAGTAGGGTAACAGGCTGAAGATTACAGATTTTGTCTCTCTAAGCAATAGTGAAGTAAATCGAAGACAGTGGGCCTTAACCCCCTAAGCAGTAGGGTAACAGGCTGGAAATTACAGATCTTATCTCCCTAAGCAGTAGTGGAGTAGATCGAAGACGACAAGCCTTAACCCCCTAAGCAGTAGGGTAACAAGCTGAAGATTTCAGAAGCAATAGTGGAACAGATCGAAGACAGCAAGCCTTAACCCCCTAAGTAGTAGGGTAATAGGCCGGAAACCATAAATTTTATCTCTTTAAGCAGTAGCGGAGCAGATTGAAGACAATGAGCCTTAACCCCCTAAACAGTAGGGTAACAGGTTGGAAATTGCAGATCTTATCTCATTAAGTAGTAGTGGAGTAGATCAAATACGGTAAGCCTTAACTCCCTAAGCAGTAAGGTAACAGGCTGGAAATTACAGATCTTATCTTTTTGAAGTTGCAGTAGAGCAGATCAAAACAAACCTTATCTCTCTGAAGTTGCAATAGAGCAGGTTGAAGTCACTAGTCTTATCTCCCTGAAGTTGCAGTGGAGCAGATTGAAGATAGGAAATCTTATTTCCCTAAAGTTACAGTGGAACAGATTAAAGCATAAATAAACATATTTTATCTCTCTAAAGTTGCAGTAGAGCAGATTAAAACAAACCTTATCTCTCTGAAGTTGCAATAGAGTAGGTTGAAGTAACTAGTCTTATCTCCCTGAAGTTACAGTGGAGCAGACTGAAGATAGCAAATCTTATTTCCTTGAAGTTGTAGTGGAACAGATTGAAGCTATAAATAAACAGATCTTATCTCTCTGAAGTTGTAGTAGAGCAGATCAAAACAAACCTTATCTCTCTGAAGTTACAGTAGAGCAGGTTGAAGTCACTAGTCTTATCTTCCTGAAGTTACAGTAGAGCAGACTGAAGATAGTAAATCTTATTTCCCTGAAGTTGTAGTGGAACAAATTGAAGCTATAAATCACAGATCTTATCTCTCTGAAGCTGCAGTAGAGTATATCAAAACAAACCTTATCTATCTAAAGTTGCAGTAGAGCAGGTTGAAGTCACTAGTCTTATCCCCCTGAAGTTGTAGTGGAGCAGACTGAAGATAGCAAATCTTATTTCTCTGAAGTTGCAATGGAACAGATTAAAGCTATAAATCACAGATCTTATCTCCTTGAAGCTGCAATAGAGCAGATAAAAAAAAACCTTATCTCCCTGAAGTTGCAGTGGAACAGGTTGAAGTCACTAGTCTTATCTCCCTGAAGTTCCAGCGGAGCAGACTGAAGATGACAAATCTCATACCTCTGAAGTTGTAGAGGAGCGGATTACCACAAATCTTATTTCCCTGAAGATGCAGTGGAGTAGATTAAAGTTACAAACCTTATCTCCCTGAAGCTGCAGTGGAACAGTGGAGCGGATTGAAGCAACAAGACACAGTGGACTGGAACGAGGCTACAAAAAGAAGAGGAGCACCAAAGAAGACTCGACGCTACCGGACAAAATTGGTCTTTCTTGAAAGTCTTTGCTCTGTTCTCGTTACACGACAACAAGCAAAGAGGGGCAGCTGTAGTAAGCCCAATTTGCCCGGGCCCATTTCTAAAGACCTAAACAAATCAACCCAAAAACTTTAAATCCAACCTCATTCCCAACAAATGACCAAATTAGCCCAATTACTAAACTAAAACAATTGAACCCAAACCACTTAAAACCAATAGCCCAAAATCCTTTTAACCCTAGCCCACAATAATTAGAAAAAAAAAGAAAACTAACAAAAAAACCCTAGCTAGCCGCCACCCCTATGTCTGACTTTCGGCCAACTGCCTTCTGACCACCTGCTCCACCGCCCTTATCATGTCGCCACTTGCACCGCCACCTGCAAAACATCAATGAGAAGAGACAACAAACACAAGAAGTAAAAGAAAAATCATGTAAAAATGGCTATATAAAAGCCAAGCAAGAACAATGTACTCTCGGGGGGACATTTTGAAATACGAAAAAAATAGATTCAAACATAAAAACAAGAAAAATAACAAAGCAAGTTGAAAAGAAAAGTTAGAAGCGGGCTAAGGTTTTTCTTCTTTGTTCTTTCTCTTTCTTTTTCTTTTACAAAACTGTTTACATACATATATATTTCTTTATTTCTTATTTTAAAATTACATATATAAAAAAAGAGTAAAAAATATAAAAGAAACCTTACCTCTTTGATTCGCCGAAAAAAGGGGCACTTTTGGGCTCATTTTGAAAAAAGGCACTTTTTGGCTCATTTGCCGTGCACAGTGCCATGCATGCAGAGCCCACTGGCAATGATCGACCGGAGTCGGGCTGGATTTAAGGGGGGAGAGAGTAGAGAGAGCTTTGAAGTTTTTTTTTTAAAAAAAAACAAAGATGAAAAGATTTTTTTTTTGTAAAAAATGTGACTTAAATAGGAAATTAAAACGGCGTCATTTTGGCTTAAACACATAAGCCTCAAAACGACGTCGTTTTGCCTTGGCCGACCTGAATCCAACCTGACCCGCCTCAGGATCTGCGTGTTATTAAGTGGAAGGGCTAATTGCACTTTTAGCCCTTCCGCTTTTTTATTGTTTTGAAATTAAATTTTTCATTATTTCTAATTTTACCCTGTAATTTATTTTGACCTTCAATTTGGTCCCTCTTGGTGCTGTGCGTTTTGGGATGGTGAGATATTGCCCACTTTGGTCCTCCCTTATTATCCGCGCGCCCAAATTGGTCATTTTCTTTGTATTTTTATTCCGAATTCTCTCCGAACTCCTATTTTAAATTCAATTTAGTCCTTTTAGTTATTATTATTATTATTATTATTATTATTATTATTATTATTATTATTATTATTATTATTATTATTATTATTATGTTTATCATATATCACTTAAATTTCATATTTGTTTATACGTTTTACATAATACTTATTTGCATTACTACTACTATTATTATTATTATTTTCACTATTTTCATTATTATTATTACTATTATTTTTTTACTACTATTATTTATTATCGTTAGCACCATTATTATTGCTACTATTCTTATTATCTTTTTTTTCTATCATTATTATTATTATTTTATATATTATCATTATTATTCCTATTATTCTTATTAATGTATTATTACTACTACCACTTTCTATCTATTATTATTATCTTATTTAAAATATTGTTATTATTATTATAGCTATTATTATTATTATTATTATGGTATTATACTATTACGTTTATTATTAGTATTAGCATTAATTATTATTATTATCATTATATTTATTACTATTATTAGTATTATTATTTTCTCTAGTACTATCACTATTATTAAATTATTTGTCTTATTAATGTACTGTTATTATTTCCTACTTAACTATTATTACTATTATTATTTTTACTATTATAATTATTATTAATCTTTTATTATTCTCTTACATTGCTTGTTCGTTTTATTTCTCCATTTCTACTCTTATAATTCTTATTATATGTTTATCTTTATTCTGTTATGTTCGTTAATATCAAAATTTTTATTTGTCTGTTCATTCTTCGTTATTTTATTTTATTACGAATTTATATTAACCTTTGCCCGACAAAAATAATTCTTTCATAAAAGCAATATTCCGTATTTGGAAATTCGAGAAAATCGTGCCCTAACTTACTGGGTTTCGATTTTTCTCATTTAACATAAATATCAGAATTTTCTTTTAAATCGCAATACGAGTGTTAAATAAAATGCTTATTCTCAAAGTTTGAAATGTCGTGTCCTAGCTTACTGAACGTGACATTTTACTACTTCAAGACGAAAAGGCCTTTAACACTTGAGTGTTTTTACAAAAAGAGGGATCGTATTTTAAAGTCTTTCAAGTTTTCAATTTTTGACACTAAGACACTAATTAATCAACTAGGTACCAATTTTTGGGCGCTACGAGGGTGCTAATCCTTCCTCGCACGTAATCAACTCCCGAACCCGTTTTTCTAAATTTCGCGGACCAAAATCGTTGTTTAAATAAATCAAATCATTTATTAAAAATAACCACTTTTACGAGGTGACCCGATCACACCTCATAAAAAAGGATCGGTGGCGACTCCCCTTTTTTTTCGTTTTCATTTCCAAAATCAAGTCGACCCCGTTTTTCCAAAAAAATGGTTTCGACAGTAGTATTATATATTTAGTATAGATTTATTTTTAATGTGTTTTTATTACATAATATATAAAAATAACATAATATAAAGTATTATAAACTTAAAATAGGTCGGCCGGGCCTTGAATGTTCAAGCCTGTGCTCGACCCGTATTTTAAATGGGTTTAATTTTTTTGCCTAAGCCCATTTTTGGGCCCAATATTTTTGCCCAAACCCTCCTAAATTTTGGATGGGCCTTCGGGTCTAGGCGGGTAGCCCAACCCATGCACAGGTCTAGTGTAGACCACACGTTGGACCACTTGCCCCACACACGACCATGTGCCTTTGGAACCCTAAGATAGTTCGGATCTCACACGACTAAAAATCCTTTACACGGTTGTGTCTCCCCTGTAACTTAATTTTGCCAATTTTACACAGCCACAGTCTGTTTCATAGCTTGGCCACACGACCGTGCAACCCCTCCATACGGTTTATAGCATCTCACACGGCCGTGTGCCCCTATTTTTTAAATTTTACAGTTTTGCCAAGAATTTTATGATTTGTTTTGTTTAGTCCCTGAATGGTTCCTGAACCATTTTAGTGTTTTATTTTATTCAATTAAGTCTCTGGTGATATGAATAATGCTAGAATCTATGATTTGATTGACTAAATATAATGCTAGAATCTATGATTTGATTGACTAAATTAATATTATATATATTTGCTTGAATTGTATTTAATAAATATGTTTATTGTATTTGTATTTGAGATTGTACGTACAACATGCCTTATGTTAAAGTTGAACCGAACACATATCAAGCATGACTTATGCTAATGAATTGATCTGTTATAAACATATTATCTGTTATTATATCTAACTGTTATAAGCATATTGATTGTCATTGAATTGTTTTGTTAAAAGCATATTAAATGCCACCGTATTGATCTGTTTTGAGCATGCCATATTGCATTGCATGGGGTGGGACAATATGTACGGAGGAAGTATTGGCACTTTATTTGCAAAATTTGTTGTGTATCCACAACTAGAGGCAAATTCTATTTGCGGGTTATTTGCTGTGTATCCATAGCCAGAGACAAATTCCATCTGCAAGTTATTTGCTATGTAATCCACAACCAGAGGTAGATTTCATTTGCAAAACTTTGTTGTGTACCCACAACCAGAGACAGATTCCATCTGCGGGATTTTGTTGCTTGTCCACAGCCATTAGTAGTTTATCTGTAAACCATTAGTGGCTAAGCCACAATCCAGTGTATTGGTAGTTGGACTTCAGGGGAACTCCCATTGTACTGTGTAGCGGTGAGGTAGGATCTTTTCTATTAAAACTAAAACCAAAATTGTATGACATCCATAAAAATATGTGCATACAAAAATGGAATTTATGATATGGCATATATATATGTATATTGTTGAATGAACGGAAACATCGATATTCTAAAATTGCCGTTGCAGATTATTTTGTGTGACATATTTTTGTATGCTTAATCATTTGTACTAATTTTCTTGTGATTGAACTCACACTAAGTGCCATAGCTCGCTCTCCTTTTATTTCCATCTATACAGATACCCACTAGGTTAGGACGTGGACACGACATCTAAAGGATCTCAGCTCGATTTTAGTTAATAATATATCTTAAATTTATTATTTGATCTTTTAATTATTCAGAGACTGTATTATTTTATTTTGAACTGTGGCATAGGACATAGAACTTGGGTTTTATTTTGTAGTTTGCATGACATTTAATTTGAACTTAGGACTTTGAATTATAAATCTAAATTAGTTATGCATGAACTCGGGTATTTATTAAAAAACGCAAATTGATATCGCTTTTTCATTGCTAGGTTATAATTGAAATTTTGAGTAATACATAAATTAGTAATTAATCAAGTTTTCAAAAAAAGAGTCACCATTACATAGGTTAGCTAATATAAATCGGTTTTGATCACATGTAAGTTTTTTTGAAAATAGACTAAGTTTTCCTCCAAATCAAACAAATGTTTTAAAATGTCTGTTTTCTCAACTCCGATAGCTTACAAGGTCATTTCGGTGGTTAATGTAATCTTTCGAATTCGAGTCAAACGTCTAGGTTCGATTGGGGAGGTTATAACGCTAGTCGCGTTGCTGTTAGGGTTTTATCTTCTTATAATTCACCAAAAAATATTTTAAATTCATTTTTGAGTTTTAAATAAATTATTGATTTTAGTTTAATTTATTTATTACATTCAATTAATTAGATTGAAAGTTTTGGATTATTAATGTTTTATTAAAATAAATTATTATTTTATGCTAATTTAATGATTATATGCGTTTTATTACATTAAACATTTTAAAATTTTAAAATCATTAGTAATCACAAATAATACATGGATCGCAAAAGAAAGAAAACTATTATATATATAAAAAGACAAACAAGATTGGACTAACATATTTATGCTTTATAGATGCTTTGGTAATATTCACAAGGAAAGTTCAATTATTGGGGTACAATGTATGCTTAATCAATTTTATGTTTTGTTATTGCTGTTAAATCATTTCAAAAGTGAAACATTCTCAATTGATGTAAAGGAATTTGAGTTGCAAAAAGTGTGGGAGAAAACTAGCTTTGCTATAAGGAAACTGCCAATGATATAGTTAGGGTTCCCATTGGTTGCAAAGTGGTATGGTGCTCCATTATTGAACAAGTTTACTGAGAGAATAAATGGATGGGAGGTAAGAGATCTTTCTTATGTTGGCAGAGCTCAACTAATTCAGGCTGTGTTATTTCATACCCATAATGATTGGGTAAGGCACTTTATACTTGTAAAATGGGGGTGATAATTAACTTTGTATGAGGTTGTTTTGGAAGGGTGAGAATGAAGTGGTAAAAAGGGTAAGGGTAAACTGGGACACAGTTTGTAAAAGGTGGAGTAGTTGGAATCATGCTTGTGCTTTGCAAATTTGGGTTTTTCTTTTTTGTGAAAATTGGGTGCTTGGCTAAATACTTGGTTCTTAGAGGGAGGTACTTTATGGAGCCGCCAATATCCTTAAATAGTAGCTAAAGTTGAAAGAAAATAATGAAAAGACACTAAAGAGCAAATTATTCAAAGTGGGGTTGGCCTTTGTCATGAAATAAGTATATGGTGAGTAAAGTTATTAGACCAAGAGCAAGGGAAGTGTGGTCCAGAATTATTTGGTTTTGATTTTCAATTACTAAACATTCTATAATAATTTAGATGGCTAATAAGTTGCCAACTAAAGACAGGTTAATTTGTAACATTAAGGAACGGATCCTTACTAATAAGGAACGGTGCAGGAGAGGATTCGTTGATGATCCCTCGTGCAAGCTTTGCGGAAATGCCGAAGAATCTTGTCTTCATGTGTTACGTGATAGTAGCCATGCTAAAGAAGTGTGGAAACAATTAATTCCCAAGAGGATTTCAAAACAGTTCTTTTCTTCCTCACTAGAGGTATGGTTATCTACCAATTTGAAAAATACTTTCGATGTTAATTTTCAGGATGTAGATTGGTTCCCTCTGTTTGGCATTGTTTGTTGGAGAATTTGGAAATAGTGGAACTTATGTGTGTTCCAAAATATCAATTTTAACATTTTTGGTGTGATCAACATTTCGTGGGGGTGGGCACGTTCCATCAAGCAGGGACATGTTTCTATAGAGGGAAATAATGTGGGCCGAAGTAGAGAGCAAATATGGTCTCCTCCACCTATGGGATTTCTTAAACTGAACACAGATGGTGCCCGTAATTTGAACTTGGGGCTTGCTTGCTCGGCAGTAGTAGCAAGGAATGAGCTAGGCAGATGGATATTGGGAGTAGGAAGAAATGTTGGGAGTTGTAATGTTCTTCAAGATTAACTTTGGACCATTTTTTACGGTCTCCAATTAGCTTGGGCAGCTAAATGGGCGAATATTATTATTGAAACAGGCTGTGCCTTGGCTATCAAAGCTATCCATGGAAATCATAAAAGACATCCCGATAGGGACTTGATTTTGCGGACCCAAGAATTGTGTAGGCGGGAGTGGAGAGTGCTCATAAAATAAGTACATTGAGAAGTGAATTTTGCTGTTGATATCTTGGCAAAGTTGATGAAAGATTACCCCTTCGATGAGCAAATCTTTTATGTGACTCCTTCAGTTGATGAACAGATTCAGTTTGATAGATGTTGATGATCACTAAACTAACTATAATTACGACAAAGGCAAGCGCACCTATCGAACAATAGTATAGCTATGGTAAGTAGGGAATATCGTGGATACTAGTAATTATTGTTTTTCTATTATTTAGCCGATAAATTGAAGAGATTGTTTTAAATCTAAATTTACTAATCTAATTTACCTACGAACGCAATAAAGAACAAAATGGGAAAAATAATCGAAGACAACCAATAAAAAATACAATACCAAGGAAATAATCCACCTAGACTTTTCCTATTATTCTGAATCTGAATTAAACGATTTATTCACTTGTGCCTTGATCAGTAGAAATCCCTAATTTATGTTAATACCTCTTTCGAGAGTAAGAACAACTGACTCTAGGTTTATTAATTGAAATCTCTTTCTAATTAAAACCCCTATTGTTACATTAACTCGAGCTATAGATTCTTCTATTAGATTTGACTTTAATCCGATAAATTTATGTCGTTCTATTTCTAGGATTGCATGCAATTCCACTCAATTATGTTAGATTTACTCCTAAACAGAGACTTTTGCTCCACTAAAATAAACACATTAAACTTGAATTAATATCTCAGAAACATTAAAACAAGAAATAAGCATACATAATTGAGAACAAGAATCAAGTATTTATCGCGTAAATCAGAAATCAAATAATTAGATTCATCAGAGGTTTCATCTTCCTTAGGTATTTAGGGAATTTAGTTCATAATCTGAAATGAAAACATCTCAAAGTTAGGATAACAACAAGACATAATGAAAACATCTCCGAGTTGATTCCGATGGCATTCTTTGAGTCTTTTTTTTAATCTTCTCCGAGTGCCCCATTAGATATTCTTCTAATTGATATTTATAGACTTTAGAACGCTCAGAAAGCCTAAAAATTGGGTTTTTCCTCGTATTTGAGAAGCAGGGTGCGATATCGACACGGGCTGACATATGGGCGTGTGGCCAGCCCGTGTGGAAATGCCCAGGCCGTGTGGATCTTGGAAACAACTTTATTTGCTTGATTTTAGCTCATTCCCAAATGCTCTCCTAACTATAGAAACATGAATTTAAAGGATTGAGAGCGTCAAATTCACTAATTTACATAATTAATCATCCAAAAACGCATAAAGAATGGAATTAAAAGATGTTATTTTTATGACTTATCAGATAGGCTTGGTTTTTCAATTGAGATTCTATTCATAGTTTGTAATTAATACTATTTCTTGTTACCAAAAAAAAAAAAGACAGATTAATGGTTTCCACATTATTGTGGTTTAATGTGTAAACATAAATATGAACTTTGATTTTATACATGAAATTTTGATTTGATCCATTTCGCACAAATTATTGACAATATCATCATTCTATGTTTATATATTTCAGACAGAGATAATTATGTTTATCCAATATAACAATAAATTGATGTATTTATTTTCTTAATTGTATTCGATTGGATTAGACTTAAAATTTTATGTATACATTTGAATTACAATCAAAATTTTATGTGTATAATTACACCAAATCAAAATTCATGTATCAAATTTCTCATTCAAACAAATTATCCCTATTAAATATAATATCAGTTACACATTTCCTAGATTGCCTTTAAACCCTAGAACTCACCATCTTTTAGGAGTTTCCACAAGTGTAAATTAAGCTAGTACTCAATTTAAATATATTATTTCAATATTAAATTTAAATATATTTGCATTTTTATATAAATAATATTAAGTTTTATAAATAAAAGTATTATTATTTAATTCAAACATGAAATAGCATCTTAAAAAAAAATCCTCCTGGTACTATAATTTACAATTTATTCTTCACATAATTTTCAATCATTTTAATTCTACGAAATATCTTAATAATATATATTTTAATTATGATGTTATATTTTAGAAAGAAAAATTAATGGCCGATTGAGTGTTAACTTGATTGGCATTGATGTTTTTACTAGTGTAGGAAGACATAAATTCGAATTTTAAAAAAGTATAGTTATCTAAAATGTATATTTTCCCAAAACGTGGAATACTTGTTCCATTATAATAAAATGAGAGTTTGAAAATTTTCATTCACTTGAATTGGATTATTATTTTAGAAATTGTTTTTTTATTAAATTTAATTAAAAATCATATTTGGAATAATTGTTTTATTAGACCAGATGTTTGGACTTACAAAAAGTATTTAATTAATAAAGTCTAACCCGAATTCATGGAGAAATCTATTATCAAAGTAAATAATCTACAAGACATGCATTTTTTATGTGAAAAATTAGAATTTTATATATTACTTTGAAAGTAAAACGTGTAGCTGAATTCCAAAGCTCAGCTTCAATG
The DNA here is from genome assembly GCA_025698465.1 of Gossypium longicalyx. Lineage (NCBI taxonomy): Eukaryota > Viridiplantae > Streptophyta > Magnoliopsida > Malvales > Malvaceae > Gossypium > Gossypium longicalyx. The sequence continues at coordinate 5,394,378 of CM046998.1, read as the reverse complement.
AAGGTGGATGATAAATATAATAATCAGATTCTACCTCATTTTTTGCATGTGTTGAATGCTTAATTTTAAATAATAAAATAAAATGTAACCTTAATTTCGCCAAACAATTATTATATGTCAGACAAGGAAGAAACATGCAACGCAACATCAACATGGTACAGTTAAGCTCTCCTTTTTGTCTTTAGTAGGGGTACGTTGATACTAAATATAATTAATTTTAATTGTGTTGATTTAATTTAATTAGAAAATTAAATAATGGACCAAATATTTTAATTACTTCAACTGATCAAACTAACATTAAGCAATTTATTATTGTTATTATATGAAGTTGACCATCCTAAGCATCAAACAAAACCAAGTCAAAGGACCTAGAACAAGGATAATGTTAATCTATTGGTATTTAAAAAAAAAAATCTCAATCAAATTCATTGAATAAGAGAAGAGAGAAAATATAAAAAAAAATACGATAGACGCGTAACCTCGTCTAATTGTATATTGAATGTGCTAGATTACAAGTTTTTAGTCTTGCATTATTTAGTTTCTTATTTATAGGTGGAGAATTTAGACCTAACTCAACCCCAAAATTATTAGTTATTATTATTATTTGACTTAATAATATAAATATGTTGTAGAAAAAGAATCAAGGAATTATCATATACATCCTTCTTGTTAATGTAAATTATAAGTATAAAGAAAATAAAATTTGAGTAAAAATCTATATATTTATGTATATATAAAATTTATAGTATAAGAAACTAGATAAAAAAAATTTATATCCACATATATATTCTATATAATAAAACATTTTGTTAAGTTTGGTGTAACAAGTCAACTCGATAATTCTCTTCTCATATATGGTTCAAATTAGATGATCACGCCTACCATCCAATGAGAAAAATCATTAAGATCATTCCATAGTGCATTTTCTAGATCCTGTTCCCAAAGACAAACCAGAAATTGAAAAATACTGCAACCATTCTTAGCCTTGATTTTTTTTTGGGTGAAATCAAGATATATTCCATGTTTGTTTTATGGTTCATAAAAACTAATTTTTTCAAGGTTTGTGGTTGTTCTTTTCAATAATGTTGTCTTCAAAGTTTAAACCCGAATCCTCCCTTTAGGAATACAATGTACCTTATTATTACACCCAATACTTATTGGTTCTTTAACATTATTAAACATCACAACGACAAAGGCTTTTTATCAACAACCAATAAATATAGTTGTAAGAATGTATCTTTCAAGGGACCATTACCATACCACACATCCTCCCAAACACTCTTTAATTTTCAATATATCCCTCCTAACAATAGATGCTTCACTCAACTTATTATCATTAGGCACCTACCTCCCTTTCTTTCCTGTATATTGTTGGGCCGTGGGAGGTCCCACTATGTGTGGGAAAGCCTAATTGCCCATATGCTCTATAATATAAACAATGAGAAGAACCTTTTTTTTAATATATAAAGTGTGCCAAATAATTCAAAGAAAAAGAGAGAAAAAAAAAAGAGACAGAATTGTCACCCAGACCAATTTTCCTCAACTTCAATTGAAAGTCCATCCGATGTTCATTGGAGTTGATTTTTGAGTTGTGACAAGTAGACTCAAGGATTTTGAATATGTACGATCGAATTTTTTGTCAAGGTAGTGTAGCTTCAGTTTTTCCATCAAATTTAGCCTCTATTGAGTAATATTCTCAATTTTTTTCTTAAAGTTCGCTTGACATTATTTGTTGATAACCTTGTTGGAGTTGTATTCTCTTTTTTTTTTTTTTTTGACTTCTATTGTGCTCTTGTAGCAAGACTTTAATTATAGTAGAATTTTTAATGAACTTTCAAGTCCTGTGGTTTTTACCGTTTGCTTTAAAGGGGTTCTTTTACTTCAATTTTGTGTCTCATTTATTATTCTTGCTTGTGGTATTGTGATTTATCTTAATTGACTATTGATAAATTATATTGATTGAGAGTGAAAGAACATTAATTGTGCTTCTGCAGTGTTTCATCGTGTTTGATTTTATCTGCAACCCCTAAATGAATGGTTGGACAACCGACCTTTCATGATTTCAACTATCATTCTAAGCGAAAATAAATTAATAACTGATCAACAATTCTATAGGGTTTAGATGTGAAATCATAGTATATGAAAATACCTTATGATAATATTAATCTTTTTATAATAATTTGAGTCTAATTACATTTTGAACTAGATTTGAAAATTTCTTATACAAATTCAAAGTAGAAGTTTTAAACTACACGTTGCCCTCATAGCTACACATGTTACAAAGTGAAAAATGACATGCTAAACTTGTAGACTCTGGCTTAGTCCCCTTCTACGAATCAACAGTTCAGAATACCTGAAACAAAGGTGAGAAACATGGTAAGTTCATAAGGAACTTACTAAGTTCTATGAATGAAATACTTCCCTTTTAATTTTAAAACTTAAAATTCGCCACTAATTTCACTTAGACAAAACTTGTGCATCCATATTTCACAACTTATGCTTGGGCTTGAACGACACAAATGTGTAGTATATACTAAATGAGAATTCTTCCTATGAAAGATAATGAAGCATATAGTTTCTTCGTATAGACTTGTTGCATATAATCTTACCAGAAAACCCACCGAAAGGAGAGAGAGTCACTTCAAATTAATTGGCAGACAATTTTGTGGACACTTACGTGAAGACTTCTATATGCGAATTCTTATATGAGGACTAATACATGCAAATTTTTCTAAGAAGATTCATAGATATGGAGGACTCATACATGCGGATTCATAGAAGAAACTTTATGGATATAGCAGATTCAAACATGTGGATATATAAAAGAAACTTCATGAACATAACAGATTCATATATGCAGACTTTGTCACAGACTTTGTATGTAGAAATCTCACATATAACTTTGATGTAAAACTTAAAGTACAAGTCTGACGGACTTTCATAACTTACATATGCCATGGCCATGAACTTGCTTACACATATGAGGCTTTAAACCTTAGACTCCGTAAATTCTCATACTTGAAAGAACCCATGTAAGGTTATCATAAACATGTGCGCAAATATCCCCATCCATTCCAACGATCCTTCGCAAAACCAAATATCATGCGTATACATTCTCCGTACAATCCGCCTGAGCCTTTGCAAAACCAATATCATGTGGCAGAGACAGTAAAACATGCCATTTCTTCATCTTTCATCTGCCAAAACATCCCTCCATACTCCGCATTTCATTCATATTTAAGACTGACACAACAAAAATTCAACTAACCATATTGTTAATAATGCAACCCAGATCATACCAAACATATCACCTATCAGACCATTTCAATGATAACTTCCTTAGTAATTATTTTACCAGTGAAAGTTTATCAAAACAACAAACTGGAACGTAAAATCAAACATGCATCTGTAAATCATCACTTTGCATACTTCAATTGTACAGTAAACAACCCACAATAATTCAACTCATCATCAGTAGAACAAGAAGTCAAACACAACACAATAACACAATATTGATATATATAAAACAACCACAGAAGGTTTGAGTTTAGAAACTCACCAAAAAAATACTTGGGGTTGACACAACTTACACTAGCTTTGTCTTCCCTTTAGGGGCGAAGCCAGAAATTTTTTTAGGGGAGGCGGAATTAAATTGTAATTTTTACAATAGTAAAAATGTAATTCAACCATTTCAATAACCTATATTTTTTATAATTTTTAAAGAATTAAATAAAATTTTTATCATTTTTAGGGGGCAAAGTGCAATTTCACCTTTACTAATTTAAAATTTTAAAGGGCCTAAATGAAAAATTTTCCATTTTAAGGGGTCGGTGCCCTTGCCAGCCCTCTAGATACGCCCCTGTTTCCCTTTTATCACTTGGGCCTCCTCTTTCTTGGTTAGATAAACATAACAACCATACAAAGATCAAAATGAAGATGTACATATGTAAGAAAACCTTAATTCATATGTATGCAGAGGAGTTATAAATGATAGCTACGACTTAAATCATCACAATTCAAAATAATTTATGCTGAAATCCTTAAACTTTCTTTCCTTTTTCTTAAATTGAAAAGTGTTGAAGAGTTAGACAGATTACCAGATTGCTAAATTCTCAAATATTTATGCTAACACTCTAGATTCTTTCCCTCATGCAAACTGCTTCTTAATTTCCTTTCTTACAGAATGAACTAGAGAAGAATATGGAAGAAAGAAAATGAATACCAGAATGAAAGAATCCTCCCATATATAATCTTTCCACTGCAGTTTCCCTTAATCCTAAGTCGGTCAGTACTACTAATACCCTTCACCATAAAGTTTCCCACTAAAAGAAAACTCCTAGTTCTAATGTAATGAGACTAAACTTGAATCCTAACTATTTACCAATCAATTCGCAAGATTCTCAAAATCACACTAGAACTAGCTTAAACAGAAAATTTTCTAATCAAATACTTAGAATTTCTGTTATACCAAACCTTTAACATTTCCGGGTGCTTTTGGAGACTTTTTTTGAGCTACTTTTGTCTGCTATTAGATTTCCAGTCTGTTTTTTTTTTTTTTTTTACTTTTCATGTTGTTATCTTGAACTTTCAAGTCTTTTTTTTGTTGTTGTTAACTTTGAGTATTATTATGTGCTACCATTGTAAACTTTCAAGAATTTATGTTTCTTTTTTAAACTTTTAAGACTTCTTCTTTGATGTCATTGTTAACTTTTTGTTTGGCTGTTAACTTTCAAGACTTATGTAGTGCTTCTAATGTTTTATTTGTTGTTTTGACCTCCATTTAAATCTTTTGAACTATTAAATACAAAAAAAAGAACATAAGCAATGCATTTTTTTATATGTTTTATACTTACTTTAACCAAATGACAAAAGCATATAAATTTTGATTAATTCAGTTAACCAACCAAATTAACTGAAATATTTTGGTTCGGTTAATGTATTTAAAAAAAAACTTCAGTTCGATTAACAGTTAAAGATTTTTACATTCCAAGTAATCCGGTTAATAGTATTTCAATTTAGATATTAACTAAACCGACTGTTTGAACACCCCTATCAGTGTGTTGTGTCTTTTAGAAAAAAAAAGTGTCACATTTCCTCGGTTTCTAACAGGTTTCTTCCAAAGATATTATCCAAAAAGTAGTTGGGTAAGGTAAAAAGGGAGATAGTTTGTAAATCCAACTCTGCTAGCGGACTTGCAATTTCTAATTTAGTTAGTAAAATTTCTTAGAGAAGCGGTGGTGGTTATATTTTGGGATAAAACCAAACTCGACGATATATCACAAAAAGCATAATTGAGCTAGAATGTTAGAGGTGTAGGGTGAAGTTTGAGTTGAACTTGAAAGAGTTGAAAAGAAGGGTTAAGACAAAAGACAAGGAAAAAAGAACAATAACAAGAAGACCAATTTGACAGCTAGGGTTTGTTTCTGTTTCAATTTCAATTTCACTTTTAAAAATTTGTTGTTAAATGTTTAATTTAAATATTTTTTCTTTATTATATTTGAGTCATTATTAGCTTGTTACGTAAAAAAAACTTCCAGTCCATTGCTTTCATATATTGGGCTATCTTAATTATTTATATATTGGGGTGGGCTTTATATTATATATATTATATATTATTTATTTTGACTAATCAGTTAATTATCAATTTCAAACCGAATTAATCAATAATCTAAATTTTAAAAAATTATTAATTGAATTTCAATCGAATTAAATTCTATCATTGATAAATTAATCGAATTAGATTAATTTAATTGATTAATTCGATTTTAACCGAACTGTAAATACCCATACACAAGAATATACTTACACTTTTAATTTGAGAAATACCCTTGTGGCTAGATTCGATAAGAGAAACCAACAATTCTCCAACATTCATTACAACTGTTTTTCAAACTAAAAAGGGTTAATTGAGTATTTTTCAAATTAAAATGAAAAAAAAGTGTATTTTCTCCTTAAAAGGTAAGCAGGGAAAAGCTTGGGTTTGTAGGTGCCTTGCTTTTTATAGAAAATTTTAATTTAATTTCTCTAAAAAATAATAAAATTATAATTAATTTATGGTAACATAGCACTTTGATATGTTTAATTATGATTTTTTTTATTTAATCCTTTAAAAATTAATAAATTTATAAATTAATACATGATAAAATTATATTTGAATTTTTTTAAAAATTTTATTATTCACTTTTATGTTCTATAAATTTCTGACTTCCTAGTTTTTGTTTTTTAAATGATTTATATTTGATACCTAAAAAAGTTATTATCAATGTCGAATCCCATTTTTATTGGTTGAAAAAAACAGGGATTGACTTTAAAAACGAATTATGGAGTCGCCACCTATCTTTTTTATTTAGGTGTGATCAGATCACCTAATAAAGCATCTTATTTTAAAATATTGATTTTGACCTTCGAAATTTAAGAAAAGGGGTTCGAGAGTCGGTTACGTACGAGGAAGGATTAGAACCCTCGCAACGCCCAAAATTGGTACCTAATTGATTGATTAATGTCCTAATGTCAAAAATTTGAAAAGATTTTAAAATATAATTTCTTTTAAAAACATTTGAGTAACTTAAATTGGATGTTAAGATTCTCTTGTCCCAAGAAAATAAAACATCATATCCAGCACGTTAGGACACGACCTTTTAAACCCTCGGAATTAAGATCATCTCTTGATTTTCGAAACTCATGCATTGAAAACTCAAAAGGGATATTTACCCGTTTGGTCAAACGGAAAATCGAAACCCGGCAAGTTAGGGCACGATTTCTCGAATTTCTAAACAAGAAGTATTGCCTTGTTCTTTAATTTAAGAAAACATGGACGACATTTCAAAAGTATATTTAGTTATTCGGTCAAACGGAAAATCGAAACCCAGCACGTTAGGGCACGATTTCTCGAATTACCAAACACGAAATATTACTTTGTTTTGAGAAGTTTTTAAATAAGAACAATTATAAAATGATGAAATACTATTATCCAGTTTGTTTGAAGTAAAGAAAATGAAATGAACAATTTTAAGCAAATAAGCTAGTAATTTCAATCATAATTCAATACACGGAAGTGAAAAACAAAGTAACTAATATGGAAACATACATGATTAACATATTATACTAATTATTGAAAATAATATAAAGATACAAATACGCAAATCAAAGCACCCAATGATAATACACTATTTAACATTTCTAAATAAAGATTAATGAAATAATAAAAAAATTAATTTAAATAATGACACAAAAACTTTTAAATGATGATGAGCAATGTTGAAACAAATAATGTAAAGGAAGATAAATTTGAAATTGATAATGTAGAAAAACAATTTAAAAGTAAATTATATGTATATAAACAAATAATACATACAAAAATTTGAAATAAATCATAAATAAATAAAAATAAAAATAAATAATACATAAAATATAAAGCTTAACATATAAATGAATTTCAAAACAAGTACTATAAGAAGAAATTTAAAATTAGTGCTATACAAAACAATTTAAAACCAAAATTTATAAATAAAAATATAACATAAATTATGCACATAAAAATAATAATGTATGCTCATATAAAATTTTTAAAACAAATTATGTACATATAACAAAAATTTTAACATAAATTATATAAATACAATCGTTTAAAAATATACAAAAGAATTTTATATATATATATATATATATATATATATATATGAATAGCAGTCTATATAGTATGAGATCAATGATTTCACAAAATAATTTGAGACAAGGTTTATTCATCAACCATTAATAACATATATAAAGTGAAGAATTTAATATAAATAATATATATAAAAGAATACTAATATAAGAAAGTGCTTGAAATAATTAAAATATACAATTCAAAATTGGGTCCTTAAAAGAAACAAATAATATAGATAAAAGAAAAAATATATAAACATATTTAAAAGGGAATTTAAATTTTAGTGTAAATTATGAATATATATATATAATAGTAATGTATAAAAATAAACATCTTATAAATCTTTAAAACATAAAATTATATAAAAGAAAATTTTTAAAATAGACAAATTACAAAATAAAATAATTCTAAAAAATACACATGAAAATATGGAAGTAATGGAGTAAACTAATACAAGAATCAATGAAATAGCATATCAAAATAAAAAATGAGTGATACATGAATAAAAGAAAAATAAAAGAATTACAAAAACTAAAAAAAACTCAATTGAAACAAAAACAAAATCCGGAGGATAATTTTTAAACAAGCCAAATTATTAAAACAGAGTCAAGGACTTGAATTAAATGCGTACAAACAAACAGGGACTAAAAATGAAAATGTTCCAAGTCCCAAAACGCGACGCTTAGGTGCAGGCCAAATTGAAACAGCGCGCAGATTCTAGGAAAAATTTAAAAAACAAATAAAATATAAATAGGGCCTAATTAAAAGCCGATGCGAATGGGAGGGACTAGCCGCGGAAATTACCCATTTGGAGCGAAAAGGCGCAGGTCCGACCTATGGACCGGGTCAACCCGCGGATCCCCACTCTTTAATGGTGCTGCATTGAATTTTGACTGAAGCCTTTATTATTATTATTATTATTATTATTATTATTATTATTATTATTATTTTTATTATTATTATTATTATTATTATTTTAACCCTTACAAATCCCTTTTCTAAACAAAACCCCCAAGTTCATCAACCCTCTCTATTAGGGTTTCATTCAAGAAACAAGCCGCCGCCGGACCACCACTATATCTGGTGGCTGACTGTGCGCAAGCAATGGCCCGAATCTGCCAACGGAGGAGAACTCCAACTATGACCACGAAGATTTGGTAAGCATGCTCTCTGTCCTTCTTTTCTTTATTTTCATACATCAACAACAATAAAAGAAGATAAAATATATAAAAAGAAAACAAAAGAACAAGATGAAAACCACTTTAAATCCTATTTTGCTTTAAAAAAAATAAGAATGATGGTTCTATCAAACAAGGAAACAAGAAAGCAAAGGGTCTTAACCCCATTTCGGGTTTGAATCCAAGACGGAGAAAACCTCCGATGACACGGCCACGAGGTGAGTTCCTCTCTTCTCTTAATTGCATGTAAAAATATGAAAACGAAATAAGAACAGCGAAAAACAAAGAAAATCCAAAATGCAAATCACCTTCGATTCTTTCCAATGAGTATTTTCCTTTTCTATTCGTATGTATGCGTAAAAAAATACAAGATTCGTATGTAGCTTTTATAGCTGAATAATTACAATTTTCTTTGTTTTTTTCTTTTTCTCTACTGTTATTGCTGCTGTTGTATTCTGTTATTCTATTCTTCTTGTAGGTTCGATTGACGTGGAGGCCGTACGAGGGCAGCGTATGGGGTGTACGGAGGAGGCTGCGGCGCAAGGCTGCTGGAGACTCTAAATATATTGGGCCAATCGGACCTATTTTATTTTGGGATGTAATCTTTATTGTTTTTGGGTCTTAGGGTTTAATGGTTAGGGCTGGGTTTTAATTTTTAGGGCTTGGTATATTTCTGGGTTAACTTTTATTATTGGGCTTGTAAGAAATGAACTAATTTGGTGTTTTGAAATGCTGTTGTAAATGGACATTGGATCCTTTAAATAATTTAGCTTATTATTTATTTTTTTGGTTTTATTTTGTGTATGAACCCGGGCGAAATGGGCTTTCTACAGTTGCCCCTCTTTGCTCATTATCGTGTAACGGGAATGAAGCAAAGACTTTAAAAGGACCAATTTTTCCTAGTCTTACTGAATTTTGACCTCTTCGTACTTCTTTTCTTCAAGTAATCTTGTCCCAAACCATTGCATCTTCAGGGGTATAGGAATTGGTGCTTTGATCTACTCAAATGTTCCAAGTCCCAAAACGAGACACTTAGGTGCGGGCCAAATTGAAACAGCGCGCAGATTCCAGGAAAAATTTAAAAAACAAATAAAATATAAATAGGGCCTAATTAAAAGTCGGTGCGAATGGGAGGGACTAGCCGCGCAAATTACCCATTTGGAGCGAAAAGGCGCGAGTCCGGCCTTTGGACCGGGTCAACTTGCGGATCCCCCCTCTTTAATAATGCTGCATTGAATTTTGACTGAAGCCTTTATTATTATTATTATTATTATTTTAACCCTTACAAATCCCTTTTCTAAACAAAACCCCTAAGTTCCTCAACCCTCTCTGTTAGGATTTCATTCAAGAAACAAGCCGCCGCCGGACCACCACTATATCTGGTGGCTGACTGTGCACTAATAATGGCCTAAATCTACCAATGGAGGAGAACTCCAACTATGACCACGAAGATTTGGTAAGCATGCTCTCTGTCCTTTTCTTTATTTTCATACATCATCAACAATAAAAGAATATAAAATATATAAAAGAAAATAAAAGAACAAGATGAAAACCACTTTAAATCCTATTTTGCTTTAAAAAAAAGGAGGGTTCTATCAAACAAGGAAACAAGAAAGCAAAGGGTCTTAACCTTATTTCGGGTCTGAATCCAAAGACGGAGAAAACCTCCGATGACACGGCCACGAGGTGAGTCCCTCTCTTCTCTTAATTGACTGTAAAAATATGAAAACGAAACAAGAACATCGAAAAATAAAGAAAATCCAAAATGCAAATCACCTTTGATTCTTTCCAATGGGTATTTTCCTTTTCTATTCGTATGTATGCGTAAAAAAAATACAAGATTCATGTGTGGCTTTTATAGCCAAATAATTACAATTTTTTGTTTTTTTCTTTTTCTCTATTGCTATTGTTGCTGTTGTATTTTGTTATTCTATTCTTCTCGTAGATTTGATTGGCGTGGAGGCCATACGAGGGCAGCATATAGGGTGTACGGAGGAGGCTGCGGCGCAAGGCTACTGGATACTCCAAATATATTGGGCCAATTGGGCCTATTTTATTTTGGGCTGTAATCTTTATTGTTTTTGGGTCTTAGAGTTTAATGGTTAGGGTTGGGTTTTAATTTTTAGGGCTTGGTATATTTCTGGGTTAACTTTTATTATTAGGCTTGTAAGAAATGGACTAATTTGGTGTTTTGAAATGCTGTTGTAAATGGACATTGGATCCTTTAAATAATTTAGTTTATTATTTATTTTTTTGGTTTTATTTTGTGTATGAGCCCTGGCAAAATGGGCTTTCTACAATTAACTTATTAGAAATAATCTTAAAAAGAAAAACTCATAGAAATGTGCAATCATAACCCAATAAGCATTGGGAAGTTGACCCAATAAGCAGCCTGGTCCTATCATTCGATACTACCCAATTTTATGCTCATTTGGGTATTGCTTTTGAATTTTTTTTTTCTTTTAATGCTTAAACTACTAGTTCTTTCAAACCTCTAAAGTAGAGGATACTGAGTGCTTAAACAAATTTGAATACACTAGTTTATGTTTATTACAATAAAAATATTCAACTCAAGGATGAAAGAATAAAATATCAATAAAATTATAAAACTTAGATGATCAAAGTTAAAAAAAATTGTGTTAGAAAAAACTTATACAGAATTATTAATTTGAGAGAAGTAAAAAATGTAAAATTCTCATTTAATTAAACTAGGATTGTTTAAACGATTATTCCATTAATAATCGAGCAGAACTATTATTAACGAAAAATTAAAACTCTTGATAGTTTTTTTTAAAGGTAAATTCATTAGTTCATTCAATGAATGTAACTATACAATGCAAGGAGAAAAAATAACAAACACTCGTCGTAGATGGTGAAGGATAAGTTCCATCAACACAATAAAGACTTTAGCCTCAGCATCAATAGAACATCATAACACATTGACAATTGACTTTTTATGACTCAAGCACGACATGTCTGGAGTACTTGCAAGCACTTAATACGATAAGGAAATCAGCCCCGGATGGTCTAAAGTGATGAGCAAAAATTGACAAAAAAATCGAACATTCACCAAAGTAGAGAGGATAACAATAAAACCATCCCTAAAATCACTTGTAAAACTAAGGTTACATGCATAAGTAAGACTAAAAAATGTGCTACAAGAGTAAACCAAAGCTTCTACAACCGAAAACTTATTAAACAATGGAAAAACAAACAAAAAACATATAAAACTTAAGACAACACGGGTCTAAATCGACTCGTGAAATCATTTATTATTCTGAGATACTCTCAAAACAGAAAAAGATTAAGAAGCTGAAAAGAGCTACCCACCTTCCAAGAAAAACTATTGGTGGCCGGTGGAGTTTTAGTGAAAGATAGACGTTGTTATCCGTCCATCACAACTTGTGAAGAAAATAAAGATACCCACAAAATAGATCTGTAAATTGAAAAGAGAGAAGACATGTGGAGTGAATGAAAAGAAGAAAGAAAGAAATGATTGGTGGGAAGGAGAAAAAGGTGAGCGATAGCTAGCCCTAGATTGACACCGTCATTAGACAAAACAAAGAATAAAAAGCAAACAACTTGGAAAAATAAGAGACAAGTAAAACTCTTGAATTTAATTGATAAGAACTTCTAATAAAAATATTCATCCAACCAAATTAATTTTCATTAGTTGAATAAGTTTTGGACTAACTGAAATTTATAAGAATTTCACTAATTTTTAATGCACATATTTTATACATCATCTTAAAATATCATAACAAACCAAAATATAAAACACAAAATATCATTTAAACGTATTAAAAATAAATAAAAGCATGAAACAACTCAAGGTAGCCCACTTGCAACATTTATAAGCAGTAGAGCTAAACGTCAAAGAGGGGGAGAATTGATTAGTGAACATAATAAATACTTAATATATTTAATATTTAGTATTTAATAATTTCATTTAAATGATTAATTCATTTAAACTAATCTTAACAAAATTGAATTAATCAATAACGGAATTTTAAAAATGATTTATCGATCATCAATTGATTAATAGAAAAAAGACATAATGATAAATTTAACTCTCAATCTTAGCCAACTAGAATCAATATATATGCAATTGCTTATGGTAAGACTCAAACTTGAGTATTCAAAACCCAAAGCCTCAGTATTTACCAACACTGTCAAGGCATCAACAACAAGCATAGGGGTGTGTAACTAGAGGGGAGCAAGCAAGGCCCCTAACCCCCTTAAAATAAAAAATTTATGCTTCAGCCTCTCTAAAATCCAAAAATTTATAAATTAATATTGTAACACCTCTTACCCAGTTCGGTCGCCGGACTGAGCTACGAGATGTTACTACTGTAATCGAAATTAAAATATTAAAATAATTATGCAAAAATCACTTGTAACTCAATCATGATCATATGATGTCATTCAAATAAAAATTGAGACTAAATTGAGCTTACAAAAGCTCTATTAATGACTCGGGCATGAATTAAGACCAATGTAACCTCCCCCACCTTGCCTAGACATTATGGCCGAATTGTGAAGACCACATTAATCACCTGTGTGACTAAATGACCCTACCGTTTCTTTGTAAACCATAGTTACTCTTCTTTAAGAAAAAAAGCGGTTTGCTTTTGTGTTAATTTGAAAAATGTTCATTATTTAAGTCAACCGTCTTAACTTATTCTCTTAGTGATAGCATGGATTTAGAAAACATATTGCTCGTCATTTCATTCAACAAAACTTTAAATACTTTTGTTGCAGTAGAATACTTAGTTTATGAAAAATTTTAGTTAAGTCAAGTATCATGCATTGTCTGATTTCAAAACATGTATTTAAATCAAAACAATGAAATGAGTATGTAAGCATAAAACCCCAAAACAAAGAAAAACCCAAATCACAGTCCAAATAATTTTATAGTCCAAAAAACCAAATAAACCTTAATAAAATTTTAAGCAAAATAATCGTTTAGTCCAAAGTCTATCGTATGTCTGCATGCCAAGTCCGATCCTAGTCTCAGGTATTACTTGAGATGTTTATAACTATGGGGTGAGTTAACTAGCTCAATGTGAGTATAAAAGGTAAGAACACTCAATTATTCAAACATATAGCAAACAATAAATTAATGCAACACAATACATAGCACAAAAAGTTATCATTCGAGTATGTCATGATCATAATACAATGCAATATGAATCCCTACCTGTAACAGCCCGTTTTTAGTCAAATCAGAACAATTATTTTGAGACCACAAATCTGAGGTCAAAATAATTATTTTATTATTATTTTAATGTTTACAATATGATAGCATGATTGTGCAAAAATTTCATTAAGAAATTTTATCGTTTGCTTACTTTATTTGATAAAAATGACTAAATTGCATAAAGTGTAAAACTTGAGTTCTAATAGCTAAAGGTGTCTAATAGCCATGGAACCTTAAAGTGGAGGTCCTTATGTGGTAAATAGCCCATTAATATGTTAGTTGATGATAATGGCTTGGTAATTTTGAAATTTGTGATAATTTTTAAGGTTAATTTTGGTAATTAGTAATTAAAGTTAAATGAAATAAAATAAATGAAAATTTTCATTCATTCATCTTCTCCAAACTGAAATTAGGGCATAAGGAAGCCATAACTCAAGCTTTAACATTCGGCCATATCTCTCGTTGTGCATGTAAGTGGTTTTTATCCCCTTTTTAATCATTTCTATGTTTTTGGAGTCATTGTAACTCAATCTAGCTAGCCCAGGGACTAATTTGTGAAACTGTTATAAGTCTAGGGTTTTATCATTGATGAATACATGTGTATTTTGATGTTTGATGATAGAAAATGAATGGTTGTTGTTAGATAAACAACATTTGTTAAGTGATTTTTGATAAAATTTTCAATTAGAGATTAAATTAAGAAATGTGAAATTATGTGGTAAATGTGTGAAATAATGAAAAATATGGGCTACTGTGAGTATAAGGGAAACTCAGCTAGCATGGGTGTGGAATTAATTGCATGAATTTGTATTTTTATGAGCTAGGGACTAAATTGTAAAGAAGTTAAACTATTAGGGGCAAAAGTATAATTTTGTCATAATATGATTTTTGGGTTAAATTGAATAGAATGTATTTTGAATAAGTTAAATTTGATTATATAGATCAAGAAAAGCCTCGTTCGGATCAAGATCGGAGGAAAAATAAAGTTTTGGACTAGTCGATCTTATTACGTCATTTTTGTGATCGAGGTAAGTTCGTATGTTAATAAGCATTAATGCAATTGTGTTTTAAATGCTTTATAATTGTATTTTTGATGAATACGATCTTACGAAAATGTTCGACGAAGATTCGGCAATGTGAAATCCCGGTTGAACCTTAGGAATAGATAGGATACAAATGACATGTCATTAAGGGTTATTGTGTTTTGGGTGCAGGTCTGTACGTTCTACTGGTGGCTGAGTTATCCGGCATGTGTTGCGGATCCTCATCAGCTTGTGTGAGCAACACCGTGTAGTTACTTCTTGACCGTCAGCTTGTGTGAGCAGACCCGTTTATAGCTCGAGAGTGAGCATTATATGAGATATGAGATTGGGATGGCTTCGGCCTGGTATTGGCAGTTAGGGTGCGAGATTCCCGAGTATCCGATATTATTCCAAATGGTTCAACGGGTATATTAAAGATATGAAAGGGTAAAAGGTTGATACGTATCAGTGCAGGTATGTACGTAAACCGTATAAGCATTAGATCTATAAAGTTTGTGAGTTACATGATCTAGTATGTGAATGAACATGTATTCACCTTATGATTGCAACAGTCAGGTTTAGACCCTAGTCAAAATAGTAGTTTCGGGACCACATATCCGAGTTAGAAAAATATTTAAATATTATTTTTCGTGTTTATGATATGTGAATGAATATATGTGAAAGTTTCGTATGAAAATTTGAATGTTTGTGTGCTTAATTTTGAAAAAGGACTTAATCACGTAAATTGTAAAAGTTTCCTGATACTTGTTAAAAGTTCTTATATGAGTTGGCTTTATAAATGGAAGGTCCTTATTATGTTATTAGGCCATTAGTATGTTAAATGGACACTAATGGCCTTGTGTTTATTGATTTATTAGTTTTATAACAAAGGGCAAAATGGTAAACTAATTATAAAATGAATTAAAATAAAACAAAAGCATGAAATTAGCCATTTTTTCATGCTATTCCACCGAAAATACAAAGAAAAAGAAAAGAGAAAGTTCACCAAGGGTTCGGCACTTTGAATTAGTGAATTAGGTATGTGTTTTGCTCGATTTTTAATTATTTTTACGTTTTTGTAATCGTTGCTTCGTATATTATCAAACCCATGACTCAATTTCTGATTTTGTTGATAATTTTGAAATGTGCCATGGGAATTCATGAGCTTTGTGATGTTATATGTTGAAATATGAAAACTTGATGTTGGGTTTACATGTTTTGTATTTGGATTTTTGATGAATTTTAGTAATTTGGGCTAAATTGTAAAAATGTTATTTTGAGAGACTAAAATGTGAAATAAATGAAATGCATGGACTTGTATGAGAGCTATGAAAATTCGGCTAAGCTTGTGTACAAGCCAATTTTGTGTATTTTGTGATTTTGTGAATTAGGGGCTAAAATGTCGAAATGTGAAAATGTGATTTGCAAAATGCCCTAAATATGTGTCTATGGATTGTTTTGAATGATTTGGTGAATAAAAGGGTTAATTTTGAATACATATAGATCAAGAAAAGAGGAATTTAGATTTAGACCAAAAGAAGTCGAAGATTATAGAGTAGACGATCCGAGTCGACAATTTTGAGTACGAGGTAAGTTCGTACGTAAAACATGATGTTAAGTATATTTTGATGTTTTGATTATACATAGATTGTATATATATTTGGTTTGGATGAATACGATGATAAATCAGTTGTATTTGGCACTAAGTGTGCAGTTCAAACTAGCTTCGGTTACTTGAGGTACTAAGTGTGCGATACCGATATAGCTTCGGTTAATTCAGATGGCACTAAGTGTGCGGAATTATTATAGCTTCGGCTAACCCTTAAGGCACTAAGTGTGCGGATGGTTATGGCATGAAAAATCTTCGAAAAGTTTTAAAATATCCTAACGAGAGGTGAGAATGAAAATGAATGAATACGGGAAGGTTTAGGTACGTATAATACCTATGTGGTAGATGGTATAATGTATATAAAGTTCATTGAATTGGTATAAACATGTGGATGGTGTTAGTATAAAATGGATAGATGAATTGAGAATTTATAAGTACTTATGTGTTGATATTTTATATTTTGTACATTGTTGATGATTTTAGTACAAGCTTACTAAGCTTTTGAAAGCTTACTTTATGTGTGTTTGCATTGTTTTATAGATATCGAAGCTATTGTGAGCTCGGGGATCGTCGAGGATCGTCGAGGATTGTCACCGCACTATCGAACCTCATTTTGGCACTTTGAAAATGTATATTTTAAAGTATGGCATGTATAGGCTAGTAGTTGTGGGATTATATTTTATTATGTATATATATTTAGCCATGTGATATGGCTAGTTTGTGTTGGAACTTATAGTTGGATAATGGTATATGATATGTGATGTTAATGTGTAATTATGGTATGTTTTTGGTTGGCCAAAAGTAATGGTAAATGTTGAGAAGTTTTGGTAAGTTTGAGCATGAGATTGAATGATGTATTGAACATATATTTAGGTATGATTTTAGTTTAAGTTTTGGTATGATTTGATTGATGAAATGAGATTGGAATTAGTTGATTATGTTAAGTCATGAATAATGTATGTTTTGGAATTGAGATTGGCTGAAATTGGTATGCAAATATACTTGTTTCATTGATTGTAGGTTTGACCCATTTGAGGTGGCAAGTTGGCTATTCAAATGGCCTATTTTTGTCCACACGAGCAGAGACACGGGCGTGTGTCTCAGCCGTGTGTGACACACAGTCACATTACACGGCCGTGTATCCCCTGGGGTACCCTACGAACTAAAGTCAATATACCCTCCAGTTTTAATACGGCCTAGACACACGGGCTGGCACACGGGTATGTGGTAGGTCGTGTGGCCAAGTCAGTAGCCTCCCTAATTTTCACACGGCCTGGCACACAAGCGTGTCTTGTGGTCGTGTAGACAAGTTAGTATGTATGTCCTGCTTTGCCACGGCTTAGACACACGGGTGTGTCTAATGCCGTGTGAGGCACGCGGCCTGTCCACACCGGCGTGTGACCTTTGAGAAGTTGAAAAAAAATTCTAAGTTCTGAAACTTTCATATGTTATCGATTTACTCCTGAACGCATGATTTAGATTTTGTATGCTCGGTTTAAGTTCATATTGAATATGAATGACTTATATTTATTGAAATGAAATGATAGTTGATACTTGATTGTTCTGATCTGAGTTACGAGTCCGGTAATGCCTCTTAACCTATTTCGGCGGCGGTTACAGGTTAGGGGTGTTACAATGATTAAGTTAAATTGTAGTGTTTTATGATAGATAACTTAATTTGTGAATGAATGGTAAGTTATATTTATTAACCATACGAGCTTACTAAGCTTTATAGCTTACTCTGTTTACTTTTTCGTGTTTTATAGTGATTTCGAAGCTTGTAACACCCCAAACCCGGCCCAGACGTTATGGTCGAATCTGACATGCCACATAAGAGTTTGAAAATTCATGTTTCATTTTAGTGTTTAAAAAAATTGACTTTTAATAAATTAACAAGTGAATGGAAGCTGGGCACCAGGTAGGTATCCGAAACAGAGGAGGTGAGCCATGAAGGCTGCTTAAGTACCAAGCTCTTCGATTGGATCCAATCCTAGACATGCCCACTGCCATTGCCACACTTAGTTATAACGAGTTGAAGTTTATTTAAGTGAATATTCTTTAAAGTTGAATAATCGTGTCATTGTGTTATCTTAAAAATGAGTTCCATTTTGAAAACGCGTCCTAAGCCTAGCCCATTAATTATCAATCGGTTTAAAGTTAAAAAAATAATCTCAAAAAATAAAATAAAAGGAAAGTTAAAATGGCCTTATTACAACCCAAAAATAAATAATAAGTAAATCAATAAAGAAATCTTAAAGGAAACCAAATGCTTAATTAAAAAAAAACCCAAGGGCAATCACCGTGGCCACTGAATCCTCCGACTCCAAGTCCCCTCATCATGGCTCTCCTGCAGGTTAAGGAAAAGGGGTGAGTTTGGAAACTCAAGGTGTACAACAAGCCCCTTCAGAGCCCAAAACAATGTCACTGTTGGGCCTTAGCCCAAGTCCAAGCTCAACATATACTCGGGCCGTAGCCTTTTCATATTTCATATTATCGGGCCAAGCCTTCACATATTTCATATTATCGTCAAGCCTTCATCAGAAACGGTATGGCCCATAGGCCCATTTCAATATCACATGTAATGTCAATGAAAGAATGAATGCAAGCCCTTTTGGGAGACTACTCGACCCACCATCCGCTACTCTCCACCCGTACCAACCAAGCTCTCCATGTGGGGAATAACTCAACCCACCCACCAAAACTCTCTCCACCGGCAAAGATAGTTGCTTTATCATATAACCGAGGCCTTGCCTCTTTTTAATAATCGGGCATAAGCCCTTTTCGTAAATCGGGCATAAGCCCATTATCAAAACTGGGGCATAAGCCCTTTATTAACTGGGGCATAAGCCCTTTTTGCACTTCCTCCATCCATATAAAAACCCAACCCCATGTATTTATGAATTCATCATGTGCAAATCATATATATATATCATGTGCATATCATACATATCATGTGCATATCATACATCTCATGTGCATATCATACATATCATGTACATCAAAATCCTATGTAACAAGTTCATAATTAAACCCTAGGGGTATAATGGTCATTTTTACCTAGGGGCAAAACAGTCATTTTCATATTATAAGGGTAATTTCGTAATCTTACCAAATATTAGGAATTTTCCATTTTCATTATCAGTTACTAACTATTTGTTTGTTTTAACCGCGAATCTGGCCCATTTTTAACGAAATCGAGTTATTGGGCTAAAAACCCCTAATGGGCCCCACATAGCCGATTTGTCCTCTAGGCCCATTTAGCCTGTTTTCCATATTGGTATTACCAGTCTTAACGTGCAATTTAACAGGTTTTCAATTTCTACCAATTTTTCCCAAATGGGCCCAAAAGCCCATTGGGCCCGATTTTCGCCCCTCGAGGCCCAACTTACCAAGAATGCCAGAAATCTCATTCTTACCGTTTCCATTGTTCTAAATCATCATCTCATGGATTTTAACTAACTCGTGAGCGTTAATTGCTCATAAGTTCTCGAAATGCCGAATTTGGCATTTCGCTTTTCGCATTTATCGCTTTAAGCTATGAAAAAGGGTTCGTTACACACCGTTTGGCGATATTCCTTGACGAGATCTCCTACACGATTTCTCCTATAATCCATCATTAATAATCAGCTTCCCATAATTGAACTAAACCGAGAAATCATCTAATATTAATACTTACACATTCTACCACCATCCATAATGGCGTTAGGAATTTTACCTTGCGCGATTGATGACTAGGCCTAGCCACTCCAAATGATCCAAGCTATTTCAAGTCGACACTACTCCTTGCTGCTCCTTCACTAAATAAACCACAAAAATATTAAAAGAAGACCCCATAAGGCCTATACACATATTCGGCCATCTCCTAAATTATGGGGTTTCGACTTTTGGCCAAAAGTTACTCTAGGAATTATTTAGAGTTTGAACGCTTACCACCGTCTTTTCTTCTCTAGAATCTGTACGCCTAAAAGGTAAAAGAATTGAAAGCCAAAAATTGAAAAGGAAAGAAAAGGTTGCTGGTCACAAGAATCGGCACCACCACCCCTCACCGATTTCGGCTTTTTGCGGTATTTCAAACAGTAGTAGAGATTAAGGAAAGAAATAATGGTGAATAAAGGAAATAGTGGGCTGGTTTGAATGAAGGAGAAGGAATAAAAGATGGAAGAAGAGATGGTAGATTCGATCGCAAAAGAAAAAAAGAGAGAGAGACTAATCCTCTAGGAGAAAACGGCACAAAAATACCTATGTGCCAAAATCCCTTACTAAACCTCTCTGTAAAAATTCCCCTCCAATCTCCTTTATTCAGCCAACTCTATCTTCATATCAATTCCCAAAAATCTCTCCCCTTATCCCTCCTTAATCCATGCATTTAACTGATTCAAACTCTCCCCCAAAGAGTTCCATTCAGCTACAACTCTTACATGCTCAAAACATAAAAATTAGCATCCTTTTTGCCAACATAGGGAATCGATCCCAGGTCTTCCCCCTCTATGCTCCACACGCCACATTTTTAGGAGCTTAGTGGCGTCACCCTTGCCACTTTACCAAAGCTCTTTTTGTGATACATTTTACCCACGACTTTATATAAGGGCACCTCGCCAGAGCCCCTAACTCCTAAGTCCAAAATTAAAAAAATTCTACTGGGTTTTGGCCAACTCATGGGCCTTCCATAAGCCCATTTACATACTTAAATTATGAATTCCATAATCACATACCAAATTTTAAAAACTTTACTAAAATATCAAGAATCGCGAAAAACCCGAAAATCAGGATATTACAACTCTACCCTCCTTAAAGAAATTTCGGCCTCGAAATTTACCTGATCCAAACAGTTGAGGGTATTGCTGACGCATTGCCTCTTCAGTCTCCCAAGTAGCTTCTTCCTTGCCATGGTTCCTCCAAAGTACCTTTACTAATGGGACTGACTTCCTTCTCAACACCTTGACATTGCGATCAAGTATTTGCACAGGTTCTTCTTCTTGAAAGTCGATCCGATCGCGCACTTCGATTTCTCGCAATCGCACGATGTGAGTTGGGTCGAAACGATATCGCCTCAAAGATGGACACATGAAAAACATCGTGAATACGATCCAGCTCGAGGTAACTCTAGGCTGATAAGCCACCGCCCTATCCGCTTTAACAATTCGATAAGGCCCAATAAACCGTGGACTCGACTTTTGCCCTTCTTACCAAATCTCAATATCTTCTTCCAAGGCGAAACTTTCAAGAAGACCATGTCTCCAACTGCATATTCAATATCCTTACGCTTCAGATCGGCATAAGACTTTTGTCGATCCGCTGCCTCCTTTAACCGATTCCTGATCACCTTAATCTTGTCTTCGGTATCTGCTACCAACTCTGGCCCAAGGACTTGCCTTTCTCCTAACTCCGTCCAGCAAGTGGGCGAACGACACCTTCGCCCATATAATGCCTCGTAAGGAGCCATCTGGATACTTGCTTGGTAACTGTTGTTATACGCGAACTCTGCCAATGGCAAATAGTCCTCCCAACTGCCTCTAAACTCGATAACACAGCCTCTCAACATGTCTTCTAAAATCTGAATGACCCTCTCTGACTGCCCATCCGACTGAGGGTGAAAAGCCGTACTAAAATCTAATCGCGTTCCCAATGCCTCATGCAACTTCGCCAAAATCGAGATGTAAACCTTGGGTCTCTGCTGAAAATTATTAATACTGCACCCCATGTAATCAGACTATTTCCGCCACATACAACTTAGCCACTCAGAGTGAGTAATCATTTCGGACAGGTATGAAATGGGCAGACTTCGTGAGCCTATCTACAATTACCCAAACTGAGTCCTTCTTGGAGGGTGTCAACGGCAATCCACTTACAAAATCCATCGTTACCCTTTCCCACTTCCAAAGTGGTACCTTTATCGGTCAGTAATAATCTCGAAGGCGCTGATGCTCGGCCTTCACCGTTGACACGTTAAACATTTCCCCACAAATTCGGTCACTTCTCGCTTAAGCCCAGCCACCAATATAGCTCTCGTAAGTCTCGATACAACTTACTCCCTCCCGGATGCATAGCACAAGGTCCATTATGTGCCTCTTTTAAAATCATCAATCTCAAGTCCGAGTCCTTTGGCATACAAATTCTTCCTCGAAACAAAGAACTCCTCGCTATTTAATCCAAAGTCCGGATCCTCCTCTTCTCAACTTGTCAAAACCGAGGAACCAACGACTCATCCTCCAACTGTTGCTTCTTAATCTGTTCCACCCAAGTTGGTCTCACTTGTAATTCTGCCAATAAGCTTCCATCGTCATACAAACTTAAGCGAGCAAACATTACCTTCAATTCTGCCACAGTCCTTCGACTTAATGCATCAGCCACGACATTTGCCTTACCTGGATGGTACTCAATCGAGCAGTCATAGTCCTTTAACAGCTCTATCCACCTTCGCTGTCTAAGGTTTAGTTCCTTTTGAGTCAGCAAGTACTTAAGACTCTTGTGATCCGTATAAATGATGCATTTCTCCCCATACAAGTAATGCCTCCATATCTTTAGTGCAAAAATCACTGCTGCCAACTCCAAGTCATGCGTAGGATAGTTTACCTCATGAGGCTTAAGCTGTCGTGAAGCATAAGCGACCACTTTACCCTCTTGCATCAACACGCAGCCCAAACCGACATGTGACGCATCGCTGTACACAACGAAATCCTTACCAGACTCTGGCTGAATCAACACTGGCGCTTCTGTCAGAACTTCCTTTAACTTCTCAAAAGCCTCTTGTTGCTTATTTGTCCAAACGAACGGTGCTCCCTTCCTTATAAGTTTCGTTAACGGTGCCGCCAACACAGAAAATCCTTCCACAAACCTTCGATAATAACCTGCCAACCCCAGAAAACTTCGGATTTCAGTTACTGACCTTGGTGGCTTCCATTCCAGAATTGCCTCAATCTTCCGAGGGTCTACCTTGATTCCCTCGGCACACAACATGCCCTAAAAAACTACTTCCTCACCAAAACTCGCACTTACTAAACTTTGCGTAAAGTTGCTTTTCCCTTAATACTTGCAAAGACAACACGAAGATGTTCATCATGCTTCTCTTCTTTTTCGAATACACCAATATATCATCAATAAAAACGACTACAAACCGATCTAAGTATGGTGGAAAACCCGATTCATTAAATCCATAAAAGTCGCTTGGTGCATTAGTCAAACCAAAAGGCATCACCGTAAACTCGTAATGACCATATCGAGTTCTCAATGCCGCCTTATGAATATCCACTTCTTTGACTCTCAACCGATGATATCCTCGACCAAGATCAATCTTAGAAAATACCGAGGCTCCTTTCGGTTGGTCAAACGATCGTCGATTCTTGGCAAGGGATACTTGTTTTTATCGCCGCTTTATTCAATCGCCGATAGTCGATGCACATCCGCATGGTCCCATCTTTCTTCTTTACGAATAGCACTGGTGCGCCCCACGGAGAAACACTTGGTCGTATAAACCCTCTATCCAACAATTCCTGAATTTGGGCTTTCAATTCTACCAACTCCTTTGGTGCCATCCTATAAGGCGCAATGGACACAGTGGGTCGCTCTGGGCAACAAGTCAATTCCAAACTCAACTTCCCTGCTCGGGGTAATCGGGAAGTTCCTCCGAAAATACATCTTGAAATTCCTTGATGGTCCTAACTGACTCCATAGTCGTCCCCTCTGGTTCAACTTGATTCACCACTGCTAAAAACGCCTTACAACCTTTCCGAATCAACTTCTCGGCTCTTAAAACTGAAACTACATTGGACAAGTAATTCCTTCGCTCCCCTATGACCATTATCTCTTCATCCTTAACAGTTCTTAGCACCATTCTCTTCGCAGCACAATCCAACGTTGCCCTATGTTTAGTTAGCCAGTCCATACCCAAAATAAGATCAAAATCCCCAAATGGCAGCTCCATCAATTCCCCTTCAAAAATCTTATCTTGTATCTCTAGAGGCACAGCCCTAAAGAGTTTATCTACCTTGACCGAGTGTCCCAAAGGATTTATCATCGATACCCCACTTATAGTCTCCTCGGAAGCATACCCAATGCCCTGTGATACATCACAAGCAACATATGAGTGAGTGGAACCCACATCAATTAAAGCGATGTAAGGCTTGTTATGAATGAAGAACGTACCGCTTATAACATCGGGAGCGTCCACCCTCCTCACGACGTCGTGCCGCATAAACCAACGCCAGGCCGTCGAAGCTTCGCATGTCCAAAGACCCCGCCCGGTGCTCCACGCCCCGCGTCCATTACCATTGCCACCTCTCGCTTTTCCCACGACCCTCCGTGGTGGTGGTGGTCCCCTCACGCCGTGATTGGACATCCCTTTGTTCTCGCCGCTAGTTCTGAGCTATTCTCCGAGGACATTCTCTCGAACTTATGTTCCTTTGACCCACAACGAAAACATGCTCCAGCCGCTTCAAAGATTCCCCATATGCACTCTCGCCACAATCCCCGCAAGCTTGAGATCTAAAAGTATTCACTGAGCCGCTCGAATCGGTTCTCGCCATTCTAGCTCTTTTGACATTTCTATTTACACACCCGAGGTCCGTAATCCTCTTAAATCTGGGTCGATCCTTCTCACGATTCTCGCTCGATCCATTTTACCTCCTCCGCTATTTTAGCCTTCTCTACCATTGCAGCAAAATCGCTCCCTCTGTGGAGCTATCAAGACCCTAAGCTCATCACGAAGGCCATCCTCGAATCGAACATCGCGCTCATATTCGGTCGCAACTATCCCACTAGCATATCGACTCACCTCAAGAATTCGCCTCATACTCTGCTTTCAGCCTTATCACCCCGAGTCAAATTCAAGAATTCCTTCCGACGAGCATCCATATAGCTAGCTCCACATATCTCCCTTAAAAGCGCTTTTGAACAATTCCCGTGTTACTCGTTCAACCGAGTACTCTCCACTACAGATAATCCACCACCGGTATGCCTCGCGTCTCAGTAGCAAATGACACACGCCCCTTTTAGCTTTTGCTCCACGTAACAATCTAAATCATCCATAATTCGCTCTGTTGCCTCTAGCCAATATTCAGCCACATTTGGGGCTACTCCAGATACGCCCACGAAAACCTCTCGCTCCGCTAGCCTGCAGAGACGCCGAGATGGATCCCCTATTCACCGTCCCCGGTGCTAGCTCCAAAGAACTCTCTCTAAAACCCTTAACATGGCTTGGGACAAAGCATCATCCCCGCAGCCCGATCATAAGACCCAGTCTCCGCTGCTTGAGGCATGATGCCTCCTCACCGGCCTATGCCCCGAGGATGAAGATTCAGCCGCACCCTTCCGCGACCACGTCCGCGCCTCGCCCCACGAGTTCCTCTTGTACTCATATCTAATTACGAATTTTATGGTATTAGTATAATGTTCCACTGCTTTATTAAGAAAATATCTTATGGAAATATAACAGTTTCGGGTTTGTTTTCGTATCGTCGTAGCCTAGCTACAGTCTTATTTCTATCGTTTTAAAGCTCTACCCTATCTAAAGTATCATAGTAGGGTCTCAATTCTATTCATAGCATCATATCATTATCGCATAACATAAAAAGAGTATACTTACAGACTTGGTGCCGGGATTCAAAGCATACTTCTTTCTCCAATCCATTTAAGACTCAAAAACCATATTTTTAGTCATAGAGAATAGAAATTTTAAATTTTGATTTTGAAATACCCTTGTAACACCCTTGTTTTGAAACTTTTGATTTTAGCCCCGTTTTATTAACCAGGCAACTTGAACCATTTTAACATGTATACCTTGTAAAACATCTTTGAAAAGAACTTCCCAATATCATTCCCAAAAATACCCTTCTTGGGCCTAAGTTTTTGAAAAGATTTTTTAGACCCGATCCATAGCCGAGTTGTTGTAACCGGGCTCTGATACCACTAAATGTAACACCCCAAACCCGGCCCAGACGTTATGGCCGAATCTGACATGCCACATAAGAGTTTGAAAATTCATGTTTCATTTTAGTGTTTAAAAAATTGACTTTTAATAAATTAACAAGTGAATGGAAGTCGGGCACCGGTAGGTATCCAAACAGAGAGGAGGTGAGCCATGAAGGTCGCTTAAGTACCAAGCTCTTCGATTGGATCCAATCTTAGACATGCCCATCGCCATTGCCACACTTAGTTATAACGAGTTGAAGTTTATTTAAGTGAATATTCTTTAAAGTTGAATAATCGTGTCATTGTGTTATCTTAAAAACGCGAGTTCCATTTTGAAAACGCGTCCTAAGCCTAGCCCATTAATTATCAATCGGTTTAAAGTTAAAAAAATAATCCCAAAATAAAATAAAAGGAAAGTTAAAATGGCCTTATTACAACCCAAAAATAAATAATAAGTAAATCAATAAAGAAATCTTAAAGGAAACCAAATGCTTAATTAAAAAAAAAAAAAACCCAAGGGCAATCACCGTACCACTCAATCCTCCGCCCAAGTCCCCTCATCATGGCTCTCCTGCAGGGTTAAGGAAAAGGGGTGAGTTTGGAAACTCGAGTGTACAACAAGCCCCTTTCAGAGCCCAAAACAATGTCAGCCTGTTGGGCCTTAGCCCAAGTCCAAGCTCAACATATACTTTGGGCCGTAGCCTTTTCATATTTCATATTCTTCGGGCGAAGCCTTCACATATTTCATATTATCGTCAAGCCTTCATCAGAAACGGTATGGCCCATAGGCCCATTTCAATATCACATGTAATGTCAATGAAAGAATGAATGCAAGCCCTTTTGGGGAGACTACTCGACCCACCATCCGCTACTCTCCATCCGTACCAACCAAGCTCTCCATGTGGGGAATAACTCAACCCACCCAGCCAAAACTCTCCATCGCAAAGATAGTTTGCTTTATCATATAACCTGAGGCCTTGCCTCTTTTTATAATCGGGGCATAAGCCCTTTTCGGTAAACTGGGGCATAAGCCCATTATCAAAACTGGGGCATAAGCCCTTTATTAACTGGGGCATAAGCCCTTTTTGCACTTCCTCCATCCATATAAAAACTCAACCCCATGTATTTATGAATTCATCATGTGCAAATCATATATATATATCATGTGCATATCATACATATCATGTGCATATCATACATCTCATGTGCATATCATACATATCATGTACATCAAAATCCTATGTAACAAGTTCATAATTAAACCCTAGGGGTATAATGGTCATTTTACCTAGGGCAAAACAGTCATTTTCATATTATAAGGGTAATTTCGTAATCTTACCAAATATTAGGAATTTTCCATTTTCATTATCAGTTACTAACTATTTGTTTGTTTTAACCGCGAATCTGGCCCATTTTTAACGAAATCGAGTTATTGGGCTAAAAACCCCTAATGGGCCCCACATAGCCGATTTGTCCTCTAGGCCCATTTAGCCTGTTTTCCATATTGGTATTACCAGTCTTAACGTGCAATTTAACAGGTTTTCAATTTCTACCAATTTTTCCCAAATGGGCCCAAAAGCCCATTGGGCCCGATTTTCGCCCCTCGAGGCCCAACTTACCAAGAATGCCAGAAATCTCATTCTTACCGTTTCCATTGTTCTCAATCATCATCTCATGGATTTTAACTAACTCGTGAGCGTTCGCTTGCTCATAAGTTCTCGAAATGCCAGAATTTCGGCATTTCGGCTTTTCGGCATTTATCGCTTTAAGCTATGAAAAAGGGTTCGTTACACACCTGTTTGGTGATATTCCTTGACGAGATCTCCTACACGATTTCTCCTATAATCCATCATTAATAATCAGCTTCCCATAATTGAACTAAACCAGAAATCATCTAATATTAATACTTACACATTCGGCCACCATCCATAATGGCGTTAGGAATTTTACCTTGCCGCGATTGATGACTAGGCCTAGCCACTCCAGTGATCCAAGCTATTTCAAGTCGACACTACTCCTTGCTGCTCCTTCACTAAATAAACCACAAAAATATTAAAAGAAGACCCCATAAGGCCTATACACATATTCGGCCATCTCCCTAAATTATGGGGTTTCGGCTTTTGGCCAAAAGTTACTCTAAGAATTATTTAGAGTTTGAACGCTTACCACCGTCTTTCTTCTCTAGAATCTGTACGCCTAAAAGGTAAAAGAATTGAACGCCAAAAATTGAAAAGGAAAGAAAAGGTTGCTGGTCACAAGAATCGGCACCACCCTATCCTCACTGATTTCGGCTTTTTGCGGTATTTCGGCAGAAGTAGAGATTAAGGAAAGAAATAATGGTGAATAAAGGGAAATAGTGGGCTGGTTTGAATGAAGGAGAAGGAATAAAAGATGGAAGAAGAGATGGTAGATTCGACTGCAAAAGAAAAAGAGAGAAGAGACTAATCCTCTAGGAGAAAACGGCACAAAAATACCTATGTGCCAAAAATCCCTTACTAAACCTCTCTGTCGAAAATTCCCCTCCAATCTCCTTTATTCAGCCAACTCTATCTTCATATCAATTCCTAAAATCTCTCCCCTTATCCCTCCTTAATCCATGCATTTAACTGATTCAAACTCTCCCCCAAAGAGTTCCATTCAGCTACAACTCTTACATGCTCAAAACATAAAAATTAGCATCCTTTTTGCCAACATAGGGAATCGATCCTAGGTCTTCCCCCTCTATGCTCCACACGCCACATTTTTAGGAGCTTAGTGGCGTCACCCTTGCCACTTTACCAAAGCTCTTTTTGTGATACATTTTACCCACGACTTTATATAAGGGCACCTCGCCAGAGCCCCTAACTCCTAAGTCCAAAATTAAAAAAATTCTACTGGGTTTTGGCCAACTCATGGGCCTTCCATAAGCCCATTTACATACTTAAATTATGAATTCCATAATCACATACCAAATTTTAGAAACTTTACTAAAATATCAAGAATCGCGAAAAACCCGAAAATCAGGATATTACAAAGCTTGTTTAGATTGGGAGTTGTTGGAGATCTCATCACACTATTCAACCGTTGTTTTGGTGCTTTTGAACTTGTGTATTTGGTTATGTGGCATGTATAGGTGTTGTAGTTAATATGGCTTATATGTTGGTAATGTATTTAGCCAATTGATTTGGCTTGTAAATGATAAATGTTTGGTTATGTGTATAGCCATGTGATTTGGTTTATTTTGGTATATTTGGTTATGTATATATATGTGCAAATGGCCTTTTGATATGATGTGTTTAATTGCTATGAGAATGTTTGTTGTGAATTGGTATGTTGAGTACCAAATGGTTGAATTTGAGATATAGTATGCATGTGGATTTAGGTAAAATAGTGCATAGTTGAAAGTGACCATTTAGGTAATTTTTAGATGTGAATTTGGTATGTTTTGAATTGGTAAAACATGATGTTATCAGCAATATGGTGGTTGGTATTGAAATAGCATGATTTAGGCTTAATTGAGATTGGTTTGAATGTCATCTGATGATATGGTCTTATGCTATTTGCCATGTTTAGGTGAATGTAATTTTGGGTGAGAAAGGTGGCTTGGATAATAGCCTAATTTTGTCCACACGGGAAGAGACACGGGCGTGTGTCTCAACCGTGTGTGACACATGGTCAGGTGACACGGCTATGTGTCCCATGATGTTTATTTAGAAACCAAGTCAGTAGCTCCACACGGCCCAGCACACGGGCGTGTGACTTGGCTATGTGGCAGAAGTCAATATACCCTATAGTTTTGGCACTGCCTAGCACATGGGCGTGTGAGGCCACTTCGAAGGGTACACGGGCTAGTCACACGGGCGTGTGGTTGGCCGTGTGACCCAAGTCAAAGAGTTACATGGGGTAGGACACGGGCTAGGACACGGGCTGGGACACGACCATGTAATTCTATTTCGAAGGTCCACATGGCCTATGACGCAGGCGTGTCTTTGGTCGTGTGAGACACACGGTCGGGCCACACGGGCGTGTGTCCCCTGTATTTTAAAATTTTTTTATGTTTTCCAAAAATATCCTGAGCTATCGGTTTAGTCTCGAATCACTCCTAATGCTTGTTTTTAGCCTCAAGGGCTCTTGTTAGGGAATATATGATTGTATTTGTATGGTTTTTAATTGATATGAGAATTGTAATTTGAATTGTACGATTGTTTATGAAATTAGTATTTTGAACTATTTGATTGCATGAAATGGATGAATGGTTTAAAATTGTATAAGTAGCTTGAATGACTTGAAGTAGACTATTTAATCTTGTTGTGTTTTGGTATCAAATGTGGCATATTGGTTAGATGTTTAAAGGAAATGATATATGATATGTTTTGGCATGAATTTTAAGTGTTTTGAACAAGCTTTCATGTTGGATAAGTGCACTTATTTGATGACTTGAGTGGTTAGTTTGAACAAATACCAAATGGCCTGTTATTGCACCATACGGGCTGACTATACGACTGTGTGACTAACATGGGCTGGTGACACAGCCATGTGATCTCTAGAAGGAAGAAGTTTTTGGAGCCACACAGTTCCTGAATATTATACAGGCCAGCCACATGATCGTGTGAGTACTATAGAAATGGTCATTTTTAATCCACACGGTCTTAAAGAGTTACATGGCCTAGGCACACAGTCGTGTCCCTTATTCTTCATAAATGTCCTTATTTTTTGTAAAATCTTTCAAAATGGTCCTTATTCATACTTGGGTCAACTTAAGAGTTTTCGTAAACTCGAGTTAGACTCGATTTTGTTTGTAAATCATGACTTGTGCGTATGTATGAAATAATTACATGTTCAATTAATTTTT
Organism: Gossypium longicalyx; assembly: GCA_025698465.1. Taxonomy (NCBI): domain Eukaryota; kingdom Viridiplantae; phylum Streptophyta; class Magnoliopsida; order Malvales; family Malvaceae; genus Gossypium; species Gossypium longicalyx. The sequence continues at coordinate 5,362,984 of CM046998.1, read as the reverse complement.
TTTTCAATTAAGTTTTGCATGTAATTGATCTGTTGACTATTATAGCATTCTATAGCTTGGGCCCGACAACAAGACCAGGTATGGGGCGTTACATCACCAATCGTGCCGATAATTTGTATACACAAATTTCAAGTCAAATTTTGACTTGAAAATTTGGGGTCAAATTTTATTGATAACTTAAAAAGAAGTTACAATCTCTGGATTTTTTTTAACAAGAAAAACTCCTTTGATTCTTCTCTCCAGTTTGGGTTGGATCCAAGGGTTATCTAAACTTGATCTTGGAAAAATGCGATTTGCTTCAAGGGTTATTGAGACTTGATCTTGAAAGCGAGATGCTTACTTGAGAATTTGATTTGGATTCAAAGATCGTCGAGACTTGATCTTGAATTAATGATGTTCAGTTCAAGAGTTGTCTAGATTTGATCTTGAAAACGAGTTTTGACCTCCTTTCTTCAGTTGAATTGGGTCAGAAGGTAGCTTTCTTCAATAACAACTTTTGGCTTCCTCTCTTTGGTTGAATTGGATTGGAAGGTGACTTTTCTTCGGAGCTGATATGACATTCATCAAAATTTCTTCAAGTTCTTCATTTTCTTCATAGATTTCTACAAAGAGTTTTTAGACTTTTTGAACTTATGAATGTGGGTTGAATGGCTTGGAGGCACCCCTTTTATAGTACTAGTTAGTCAAGTAAAAGAGAGTTTTTATAGAATTTAACTTCTTCATTTGGGTGTTCTACAATGATTAAACTCTTTTATTTATTATTTATCTCATATTAATTTAATTAATTAGAGATAAAATAATTTTTAAAGAATATGATTTCTTTATGAAAGAATTATAAAAGAATTTAACTTCTTAATTTATCTGTTTAATAATTTAATTTATTAGAGATAAACAATATTAACAAATGATGAATTTCAATTGGTCTAAAATATCTACCTCTATACCCCTAAAAAAATTATTGGCTTTGTCTAATATTTATTTTTATTTTTAAACTCTTTTAATATTTGTTATTTTAGATTATGTGTTACCTTATTATTAACTGATGGTGCATGATACTTATACAACAACAGTGCATCAAATATTCTCTTAAAATCAAATCTATATTTCTTTAAAAAAAATTTAAATCTATAATAATATATAGGCATAATTTTTGAAATACCCTCAACGTTTATGAGGTTTTAGATTTTTATTTTTTTTGGATTAATACCCTCAACATTACAATTTTTTTCGAAAATTATCTCAATTTTAATAGTAAAGGTGAATTGACCTTCAGTCAAATGATATATCAACGAAATAGGCATGCCACGTAAATACGATGTGATAAATGTCTTTCTCTCTTCTTCTCTCTTCTTCATTTTATTTGCATTTTCTTTCTTCTTCTCTCTTCCCCTCTAGCAGCTGTTATAGTAAATTCAAAGAAAAACACAAGTTCATCCCCAAATGAAAATGCTAAAAAAGAAAATAAAAAGAATTATGTGGCGGTGACAGCACATGTTTCTTTTAGTTTCAGTTTTTGTAGCCTCATGTTCATGCGATGAGCATTATGTTTCCAGCCATGGCGGACTTACCGACAAGGAAGTGTAGTACATAAAGCAACGACAGCTGCTTTATTACAGAGATGAGTTCGGTGACAGAGGGGAGAACGTCACCCTCGACCCGTCACTGGTTTTTGAAAACCCGAGGTTGAGAAACGCTTATATAGCTTTACAAGCTTGGAAAAAAGCGATTCTTTCCGACCCGTTTAATCTCACTGCCGATTGAATTGGATCCGGTGTGTGTGACTATACTGGTGTTTACTGTGCTCCAGCGCTTGATAACAAGAGAATCAGAACCGTCGCCGGTATTGATTTAAACCATGGAGATATCGTAGGATGCTTGCCGGAGGAGCTTGGGTTACTCACCGATCTGGCATTGTTTGATATCAACTCGAACCGGTTTTTTGGTACGGTTCCACATAAGTTTATAAAGTTGAAGCTGATGTTCGAGTTGGATCTTAACAACAACTGGTTCACCGGTAAGTTCCTCGAAGTGATTCTTAAGCTTCCTTTACTTAAATTTTTGGATTTGAGGTTTAATGAATTTGAAGGAACTATACCAAAGAGCTTTTTGATAAAGATTTGGATGTTATTTTTATTAATCATAACTCGTTTAAATTTAATCTACCGGATAATTTTGGTAACTCACCGGTTTCTGTTATTGTTTTAGCTAATAACAAGTTTCACGGTTGTATGCCTGCCGGCGAGTCTTGGGAACAGGACGGGTCTTGAAGAGATTATTTTAATGAACAATGGATTTCGATCTTGTTTGCCGGAGCAAATCGGCGGGTTGAAAATTTTGACTGCTTTATGTTAGCTTTAATCAGTTATTGGGTACTTTACCGGAGCAAATTTGGGGAATAGTGAGTCTTGAACAGCTTAATGTGACACATTTCATTAACAATATATCAAATTAAGAATGGCATAAATATTTGTATTTTATTTAAAAAAAATATGATTTGATTTAAAACAGGTGTACGAAGTGTGTTAATACCTATAGCAGACTATATTTAGATCATGCTATATTATATGAGAAAATTTGAGACTTAAAGTTTAGACTTAAACAAGTATGAATTATACTAATACTACATGTAGATTGGGACCAAATCCAACCTAGATTGACATTTAAACACATTTATTACATTTCCTATAGGTTAAGCAACTTCAGGGTAACAAATGCACAAATAAATAGATTCCTCCTCTATTATATTGTATACAGGGGTGAAGGGAAGGGGTTTGCGGCTCCATAGTTACTCCTAAAATGGTAAATTATTTCTTTAAACCTTTAAAAATTTATAAATTTTAAATTTATAGTGCTTCCAAAAAATATTAGAATTTTAATTTAATTTTTTTGAAAACTATAATGATATAAGTCAATACAAGAGTGAAATTATATTTTAACTTTTATAAAAGTATATAACTTAATCTAACCCTTTAAAAAATAATTTTGGCTTCACCCTTGATTGTGTAGTCATAATATATGTATATTAATTAAAAAGATAAACGTACTATGATAGGTAAAAGTATCATGGAAATCTGTATACTAAAAGTTAGATAATCTTTTGTCCCATCCACTTAAAAAATGACAAATTAACCTTTGCACGTTAGAGAAAATTACAAATTGACTCTTCCATTAAAAATTTCATCTATATGTGTTATTAAGTGATAATTTGATTTTTCAATTTTTTTATATAAGTGACCTGAAATTAAAGGATGAGTAGAGTTAGATAAAAGTACCATCGAGCCTATCGTATTAGGAGTCGGGTTACATTTTACTTCCTCTACTCAAAAAATGGGCAAAGTAGCTCTTGTATGTTAGATCAAAGAGTAAATTAATTCTTTTGTTTATAATTTTATCAATGCTACCGTTAAATGTTGATGTAGCTGACGAAGGAATTAAACACTAACAAGTGATGTGTCATATGTAACTCATGTTGACATGATAATATTTTTAAAAAAAATAGTATTTAAAAAAACTACATCTAGGATGAATTAGACAAATGGTTACCCACGATCATTTCATCCTAAACATGGTTCTCCAATAAAATTATAAAAGCATAGAGAATTATTTAAAAATTATTAAGGATATTAAAAATTTTAAAATTATTAAAAAAATTATTAAAAACAAAATATCCAGAATAATCCTAGACATACAGTTGTTTAAGTTCAAATAATTTGGACAACCATTTGTCTAGGTTTATTTTAGAATAGTTTTTTAAATAATTATTAAACAATTATAAAATATAAAAAAAGTAATTAAAAAATATTAAGAATTATAAGAAATTATAAATAATGATTTTTTTTATTTTAAAAATTGTAAAAACTATAAATATAGACATTTAGCCTATTTAAAGAATTCAAATATATTTATATACACATATCAAGTTGATTTTTTAGTTAATCAATGGATCCTAATTTGTCAATGTCTTATAATTGTTAATAACTTTTAAATAACTTTATGTAATTATGTATAATTATATATTGTTTAATAATTATTTAAGAAAGAACTCTATAATCAACTCCAGGATCATTATGAACATTGTTTTTAATAGTTTTAAATAATTTTTAATAATTTAAAAAAATCATAATTTATTTAAAATATTAATATTTTTTAAATATTTTTATATTTATTTTAAAAATCTTGTTTAGGATGAATTTGGACAATCATGTGTCTAGATTCATTTGAAATTAAATAATGATTTTAAATATTTCTTAAAAACTTATATTATTTTTGAGATGTTTTAAAATTTTAAATATTTGTTGATGTAGAAAAATATGTCATATCAACATGAGGTACATGTGACACTTCACATAGTGCTATCTAGTTGCTTTGCCAGTCTCGTCATCACTTAAAATAAAAATAGATGAAAGTTTTAATAGAAAGAGCAGTTTGCTCTTTGATATACCTGGGACTAATTTTCTTATTTTTAGAATAAAAATATCAAAATACAATCTTTCTCCTAGTGCGAGGGTGTCCATTATACTTTTATTAAATCCTACGCATATTTTAATTTCAAGTCACTTACAATCACCACTTAATAATACATAGGGATGAAATTTATAAAGGAATGGTCAATTTATACCATTTTTCTAATATACAAAAATTAATTTACTCGTTTTCAATAAAGAGATAAAATACAATCTACCTTTCCTTTTACCAATATGTATACTTTTTATTTGAGCTACCAGGAAATGTAGAGATTTCCGATTGGTTGGGCTCAAAGTATTTAATTGATACAGCGAAATAGGAGCGGGGTAGGGCCAGTTCGGGTTTGGAAATATAGAGTTGAGTCAGGTGCGGCGGCGGGCAAAGCACCTGCTCTATGCATTCTTCTCTAAGCAATAATATGATGATAGAAATGTCAATGGTTTCACAAGTTTATCGGTTCCTTTCAGAATGTTTATTGTTCTTGTATCGATCTGGATAATCACAGGTTTTTGCGTTGAAGAACCATAATTCTCACAGAGACAGAGCAGTAGCCGCAAAAGCAAGTATTTCATGATATATAAAGCTACAAATTCAATCTGACACATATATTACATCGAAAAGAATTATAATTTCACTTCTAGCTAAATGCTTGTGTATGTATGGAAGAGCACTACTTTCACTTCCACTAAATCTGTAAGAAATAGAGGAGCTGGGAAAAAACTAGTAACAGAGAAATCCCGAGAATGAAGAAAGACTTATAAGCTCAGTGTTTAACACCATCATCCCTTGTTCTTGTAACTCGAATGTAAGCAACAACAACAGCAAAAGCAGCGGTGACAAGTCCAGCAATGATGACACCACCAGCAGCCACAGACTTAGTTGATGAAAGAATATGATGCTTTCCCAACCGTCTGATTTCTGGTGCTTCAGCTTCAACATCTTGAGGACTTTCATCTGGCTCGTCTGCTTCTCTAGGAACAACCCAACCTGGCTCATCATCATCCTCTTTATGAACCTTAATCTCAGGTGGTTTGGCCTCAGATCCTCCAGCCATTGCATGCACCAGCAATACCTCCAAAAAAAGCAAGGAAATCAAAACAACCTTACCCGCAACCATATTTTAAGGAAAGGGTGGTGTGGAGTCTTTTTATGTGAGAGACAGAAGTGTTTTCTGCACATAAGGCTAGGGACTCTGCTATGCTATGATTATTCTATGGTGGTTGCTGAAGCTATATATAGGACTATAAATGGATAGTTAAGAATTTGGTAAGGTTTTGACTTTTGAAATGGTAACCAACGATGAAAGCTTCCTACTCCGACTTTGGGGTCCAGCTGGTGTAATGAATAAAGTTTGCCATTTAATGTATGGGAGGTGGAGTTTGGTATTTGGGAATTGGGAGGGTGCAAGCTAATGACAAACCGGTGTGGTTTTCTATTCGATGGATTTCATGGATTAAAATCGATTGGATTTGAATTAAAATAATTTAAAATTTTAAAAATAATGTTAAATAAATGATAAATATAATAAGCTAAAATTTTTATTGAAATCACATAGAATATATTTGTTGATTTGAAAATAACATATAATAAATAATTTAAATGTAAACTTTAAAATTAATTAATAATAACATATATAATATGTACGATATCAAAATAAAAATAATTAATTAAATTGTGGGTAAAATAAAATTTAAACATGTAAATACATTATATTAAGAATATTAGATGCACTACAATTATTTATCATGATGTTGTGATCAATCTTGAGTTGATGTCAAGTTAACTTGTGACACCAACTCGATCAATAACATTATCAAGTGTCAATAATTTAAACGTAAACTTTTAAACTAATTGATAATAACACATGCAATATGTATGATATTAAAATGAAAAATATTAGATTAACATATACAATTGTAGAGGTAATAAAGTATGCATAATAAAATTAAAATGTTCAAAAAAATTTTAAGATAATGCTTTAATTAAGTGGTAGAGTTGAAGTTTTATCGACCAATGTCATGGATTTAAATTCTACCATATGTAAATTATTTATTAATTTTTTAAAATTAAAAAGACTAAAATATCTTTAAATAATATAAATTATTTTAATTACGAAAAATAATAGTATAAATAATTCATATGTTTTAACTTTTTTTATCAAGGTAGGGAAGCAGTAAAAGATTTTTGCTTTATGTAAAAGGTAACTATTTGATATACAACTTGTATAGTTTATTTTTATACAAATGTGTTTAAAATTATTCATAGTTCCTTCTTAATTTTTAAATAGGAGAATAAACACATTTCAACACATTTAAATTCACGTCTTTCTATAATAATAGCAATGTCAATTTTAATGTTAACCCTCAATCCACTTATGAAGTCTAAAAACTTTACAACTTCGATTTAATCATGTGTATAATATGTAATAAATATAAAAATTTAAACGGATAAAATATTTTAAAAATTCAAGAAATTTTTAAATAAATAAATTTTTTGAAGAATTTAATTAAATTAATTCGACCCGTCAGTCAATAGTTTTATTCATGATAGGGGAAGAGAGATTAATATAAAATGTTAACTAGGGTTGGTTTGAGTTGGCTGTTGGGGTAGTACTATTTTCAGTTCAATCTAGGCAAGTAAATCGTGACTTTAGTATTAAAACAAATTGAAATCTTTATAAACTCCCTCCATATAATAAAATATATAAAATAATTTAAAAAATATTAGAAACTGTTATAGTAAATATAGATAATGACAGTAAAACGATTACAAAGTAATAAAAAAATAAAGAAGAATATTCAGATTTTACGTGAAAAACTCTTTTAGGAAAAACCACGGGTAGAGGTGGAGAAATTCACTAATGTTAAGAAATGAACTATACAATAAGAGTTTCGATTACATCTATTTAATGGTTAAAAAATTCTATTATAATCAAAGTTAAATAGAAAAAAAATAGTCCCCGCAAATCTCTTTATTTTGTCATTATATTTATTTTTTTAACAAACAACAAGATTCGAGTCACAATTTCTAACAGAAAATTACATTTTTCTACTAAGATCGACAATATTGAAAGAAAAATATTATTTTAAATTACTAAAAACAAAAGTTGCAAATCAAAACAGTCCATCAAACATGAGTGCTAATGTCTTGCTTTTCACCGACGTCGACCACTGCGACAAATAAAGGCAAGCCAAATTCATCACCGAAGTAATTGACATTGTTTATATTTGAAAGATACAAGTTTTCAACCTTAGTTTTATTTAGGTTTACAGCCCACTCTCTTTATAAAACATCAAAGTTTTAAATCTCATAAAAAAAATAACTTTTATATATCTATAAGAATATTTGTAATTTGAATTATTTTTAAATTTGGTTAAAATTTTAAATTAAAAAATTATAATATATTAATAATGACATTAATTAATAAAATTTAGATAATGTTTTTAATAAAATTTATAAAATATTACCAATAGATTTTTATATAAAATTTAATTATTTTATTGAGATAATATTTTAACTAAAAATTATTATTTTAATTTCACTTAAGAATAGAAATAATTTATTAAAATTTGAGATAAAAGAGGTTGTTATAGAGAAATAATTTAATAAAGAGTGTATTTTATGCTGACAAAAAAAAGTGTATTTTATGGTTTATGTTTATTACTATTCTAGATAAAAACCGTTATAAAGAGTAAAAATTAATTTTATAACAAATTTGACTATTATAATAAGGTATAAATCTTAAAAAATATATATAAACTTTAGTTTAATGTGTAATTTTATATATGAATTTTGATTTTGTGTAATTTTATACATGATTTTTTATTTGATCAAATTAACACAATCTATTAACATAATTATTGATATAACATTATTTTATGTTTATATTACATACATAAATAATTATAAAAAGTAAACTAAACACACTGCACTACATCCTACCGTCTATTCAAACTCATATTCTGCCAGAAAAAATAAACGAAGTAATTATGATAATCAATTCACTATTTATTTTAGAAAGATGAGGTTATATTAAAGAGCAGCAAATTGATCATAAATGGTAGCTTTAAAAAGCCAAACACAAAAGACTGGGTCAAAATATTAAATGATACAACAAACAAGCAAGAGACGAAATCCAATTGACCAAAATAACTAACTCCATTGCCTTTGACTTTCAAATGCTACTTCACTTTACACTACCACCATTTTGACTTGGCAAGCAACCAAGACGCGCAATTTTCCTTTACTTTTCCTCTCCACCTGAATTTAACTCCACATTTAAGTATAAAATTGGTTAAAATTTGAAATGTAGTATTTTTATTTTTTAAAATTTTAAATTAAGGTTGAATTATTAATATCTAATTATGCAATTAAAAGAATATTTAATTTATTGAGATAAAGATTCACATTTATTGTAATTTTATAAATTATTATATGCTGAGAATATTAATTTGTTGATTAATAGGAATCCATGTTAGTGTAAATTCTTTTTAAATAAATTGTTTTTTGTAATTAAACTTTCAAGTAAAAAGTTTTAATGAGATTGTAATTTATTTTTTGTACAAGTAAATTTATAGTGCCTTACTCTCAAGGTAAAACTCCGAACTACGTAATTAATTTTTTTTTCCATTTTTTATTTTTACACTTTTAATTAGTAAAATGAATTGCAACTAGACTTATAACTGAAAGGCAAAATTCGTCTCAATTAGCTTTTTATTGATGCTTTAGTAAACATTACAATTAGCACATTATATGTACTCGAATATGAAAATTGGGATGGATAGTCAGAACTTTGTGGAAGATGAATATTACATGCAATTCAATTGGATAAAATTGAAACTTTGATGGGTCAGTTAAGAAAGATGATGGCAAAGCAGCTGGGCAGGGGAGAGTTATTTCAAGCCCAATTATAATAATAACAACCTATTTGAGGAATTATTTCAAGCGCCCAACCATCCTATTCTCTTAACTTTTTCTTCTTATTGTTATGTCAAGTCATTGACTTAACAAAATATTAGAAATTCCACTAAAAGCAACCTTTCACAACTAGGAAACTAAGTCCAAGACGAAGGTAAACCTAAGGCATCATCTTGCAGAATTCTCCAAAGCAAAGCAGGCGCATGGTGGAAACTATAAACATTGTATTAGGTTCATAAACATGAATTCAAAAAATAGATTTTATTTGTTATATAAATTATGAGAATGAAATGCATATATTATAAATTAAATAATTAAAATTGTTTGAGAAAAATATACTTGTTATGGTACTCGTCATCATCGACTCGTTATCCGGTTATTCGATTGGGTCCTAACCCGTAGTCTACATGATTCGCACCTTGAGTTCGAACATGAGGTGTTCACATCCTTTTATGAGACCGCCCGATGTGGGCTCGCACCACTATGTAGGCGAACCTATATCTAGAAAACGCATGTTAACCCTAGAATAGGGTACATGTTGGCATGCATAGAGGCCTACCTATGACATCCCATCAATGAACAATAATCGTATCATATAAATAGAGAATATAACCCTTTTGAAAGGGATACTCGCTAAAAACACTCAATAATTTGGTGCGAGGAGAGTGGACAGATTTTTGACCATCAAAAAACCAAAAAACTAAAATGACTCACCCCCTACGAGAATTTCCCCAGCAGTTTCCCATCGGGCCAGACAGGAGGTTCTGACATCAACAATCAACCTAATGAGATAAACCTTTTTACTGGTTGGTTTGTTAACCGACTAGAAAATCTAGGCAACTCAGGCCAAGCAGGTGCTTCTTATTCTTTTGATCTCAATACTCCCTCTGGTCAAGAACCATCATTTCCCTATGATCAGAGAGCATCACCCACAACTATTTGGTTTGAAAGAGCAGCTGAGGTTGATGAAGGAACAGATGACCTAACAAAGTGTCAGGTTTGAACAACAACAATTGATTCAATAGGAATTACTAAGGTAGAATAAAGAACCGAGAAGCAAGGTACAATTTGACCACTCTGATCTTCAGAACCATGTCACGCCTCTCTAGGAGGAGGATGTGAGAGCACATGCAAAGCCATGGCAGAATGAGATGGATGCTTTGCATAGAGATGTGTGAGCATTGCACCCTAATGTGCAAGACGTGGACTGGTTGTTTTGTTTTAACAACCTATTGTCTCCAAAGGTAGCAGTTGGGAGCCTACCAACCAAGTTTAAAGTCCCAAAAGAGATGTTCGAAGGTAGAAGGGATCTTCGGGCACATCTCATGCAGTATAATGATTATATAAATGTGTTAGGAGGTTTTGATGCAGCAAAATGTAAAGCTTTCTCAAACACTCTTAGAGGAAGTAGGAAATATTGGTATATGTCTTTGCCACAGGGCTCTATTCAAAGCTTCTTGCAGTTGGGTCAGATGTTCCTGAAAAGATTTCGAGCTTATAGGATAATAATGAGAATTCATATAGGTTTGATGCCAGTGAAACAAAAGGATGGAGAATCTTTCCAAGATTATGTCAAACGGTTCCATGTAGCCACGTTAAATACAAAGAACTTGAAGGACGAGTAGGTCATTGATGCCTTCATCATGAGAGTCCAAAATGAGCATATGTAATATTCATTTACTAATAATAGGCCATAGAGTTTTTCAAACTTGTATGAGAGGGCGCATAAGTTTGTTGAGGCAGAGGAAATTAATAGAGCAACTAAAAACACTTTTAAGAGGGATGACAAACAATTTTGGGGTCATCAAAGAGTTCGCAACCAACAAGGTCCTCATTCTCAGAGTCTGTGTGTATAAGGTGGGGGATAATAGAGGAACTATTCAAAAAAAGAAACACCAAGGGCATTCTAGAGGCCTCAAGGCGAGCACACAATAAGGTATGTTCCTCATGGAAAATTTGAAGTTTATACTCCCTTAAATGCTTTGTATACCTAGATTCTTAATTAGGTCAAGAGTTTGGGCACTTTTCCAAGCCCTACCTATACGACGTTGTCAGCCAAGAACCAACTCGAGAGACAGATGTAATTATTACAATGGCAGGGGGCACAAGACCGAAGATTGTTTCTTTTTGAAAGATGATATAGAAGAGGCAGTTAGAAATAGTAAGTTAAAGCTTAGGATGTTTCACCATCGAGTTAAAGTTCGCGAGGCACTGGTAAGGGTAAACAAAAGCTTAGAGGCACAATACATGTGATAATTGGTACAAATAAAAAGTGAGCGACCTCTAACACGAAGAGAAATGCTCATATTAGAAGTGTGATGTTGGTTAGTTTGCTGAAGAGGCTGCATCAAAAAGAGAAGTGGAAGCTAGAATTTAATGAAGATGATGATGATTTAGTATGTGGTGAGGAAGAAAATGACCCTATGGTCGTATCAACAACTATAACAGGATTTGAGATTAAAATAATTTTGGTTGATAACGGAAGTGTTGTGGAGGTGTTGACTTGGGATGCATATCAGAAGATGGGGTTTGATGGTCTCTAAACTAACTAAAAATTCCACTAAGGCAAGCGCACCTATCAAACAGTATTATAGTTATGGTGAGACCGGAAATATCATATCCACAAGGACTAAAAGTACTAGTAATTACTATCTTTTTATTATCTAGCCTAAGAATTAAGGGGATGTTTTTAACTAAGATTAACTATCTAATTAACTAAGAGAAACGACAGAGATGAAAGTTGAAAATACTTTTGGAAAACCGATGGAAAAGACAATACCCAAGAAAGAATCCACCTAGACTTCACTTATTACTTTTTAATTAGACGATTTGTTCACTTAACTTATCCCGTAGAAATACCTGATTTATGTTATTATCTCTTTCGAGACTAAAAACAACTGAATCTAGGTTGATTAATTAAAATCTCTTTCTAATTAAAACCCCTATTGTCGCATTAACTCGATCTATGGATTCCCTTATTAGATTTGACTCTAATCCGGCAGATTTATGTCGTTCTATCTTTAGGATTGCATGCAACTCCGTTTAATTATGGAAGATCTACTCTTAAACAGGGACTTTTGCTCCACTGAATAAGCACATCAAAACCTGAATCAATATCCTGGAATATTAAAGCACGATTTAAAACTCACAATTAAGAATAAGAACAAGTATTTATCATATAATTCGAATAGTAATAAGATCCATCTTAGGTTTCATCTCCTTTAGGTATTTAGGGAGTTTAGTTCATAATAATGGAAAACATTTCAAAATTGGGAAAACAACAAAACATAAAGAAACCCAAAGAACTTCTAGGAAATTGAATGGAGATCTTCAGTCTTGAAGTAGATCCTGCTTCTGAGCTGATTCCGATGGCTATCCTTCAGTATCTTCTACCTTCTGCTCTCTGTGTCTTCCATTTTAATCCTCTTCTTGGGTGTTTATATAGACTTTGGAATGCCTCAGAACCCTTAAAATTAGCCTTTTTCGAGTAGAATTAGACTTGGGCTCGACAAGGACACAGTCATGTGCCACGCTCGTGTGAAAGTGCTCGGGCTGTGTGCAATTCTAACTTGATTTAGGGTTGACACGGGCATGTGGAAGTACCTAGTCCGTGTGGAACACTGAAATTAACCTATTTTGCCCGTTTTTGTCCCATTTCTTGCTCTTTTGGCCTTCCTATACTCACCTAAGTATAAAACATGAATTTAAAGGATTAGGAGCATCAAATTCACTAAATTTTATGATAAATCATCCAAAAATATTTCAAGCATGGGATAAAAAATATGTATATACTATGGTTTATCAAATATCCCCACACTTAAGCATTTGCTTGTCCTCAAGCAAAATCCCTAACTCTCAATTAAAATAAATTCTTCTTAACTTATAATTCTCATCAATAATATATTGAAGTAAACCATAAGTAATCATATATTGAGAGTTTAACTAAAAGAACATTAAAATTTCACATAATCCAAGTTGAGCATTTTAATCATAAAATCATAGGTATCTCCTTTTATAAGTAATTACCCTTAATTCCAAATTGACAAGGGTTGACATCCTCACTCAAGATTCACTCAAATCACTCAAAGTGCTTAAGGTTCAATAATTAAGCACTCAATAGTCAAACATGAAAAGTTATTACCATAGGCTTGCATGAAAATCAAATCTCCACCACTATAAATGAAATGATACACAAATCAAAAGGTCTTTAACAGGGTTGTAATGGGGTTTAAGTTAAAGGTATGGATAAAGGCTGAAAAAGAGGCTTAGAATCGAGATTAATTTAATAAGTTACCAAACTTAGAATAATAAAGCTAATTACTGAATTACAAACAATTGCCAGAATTAAGACTATCCAAAACTAAATAGCTTTCTTTTCTCAAAATAATAACTTTAACTTATCCAAGCTATTTATAATATGAAAATAAATATACTGTTTTTTTTTATGAATAAGAACGAGTACAATAATGGAAAATACATAATAAGGAAATAATTCAGCAACTGGAATGAACGAACATAGTTAGGTAACTAATCAAATCAAATCTCGATAAAAAGGAGTTAATGAAAAGGGAGAAATTCTTAATGAATCAAAAAAGGTTAAGTTGCGGGTTAACATTAAGGGGAAAATTAAGAAACAATGGTTAAGGCTCAAAGGGGTTCACTAAGGGTTAATTATGTGGGTAGGCCTTTTATGGGATGCGTGGGTTAAAACCTAAGTGCCTTTATCATTTCGGTATATCGAATCAGTAGTGTGGTCTCGACATGTATAATCGAAGCAAGTTCTAGCATAACAAATCGGTATTGACACACTTATAAGCAACAATAAAAGTGAGCAAGAAGGGATATATGCTCCAAAGGCTCAAAATTTCACAAAAATCATGGCTTTTGATGTCAATAATGTGGATTCAAAATTTCAAGATAATACATCAATTCAGGGAAACAACCTAGCAATTTTAATTCTCAAAAGTCAACTTATCATGCTTGATTCTCTAATTCCTTAAGGTTAAGCAATCAATGCACAATTTCCTATGATTAAATTCAAAACATATTAATAAAAATTATAAATTAATCAGAATTCACTCTACTAATAGTATGAGGAGATTATTTGAAAACGAGATAAAAATTCAGGGATTTTTTAATAAACATATAGATAACCTCCCCACACTTAAGATGTACATTTTTCTCAATGTACGAAGATAGATAATAATATAAGCATAATATCATAAGAGAGGGAGAGAAGCGAAACTGCCCTGAATTTTTAGATGAAATCCTTGGAATAGTGAAAGCTAGAGTTGTAGATAAGGCTAATGAAAGGCATGATTCTGAGTTGCTAATAAGAAAATAAACACAACTGTGGAAGAGAATTAAGGGATTACTTGATAATAACCATAAAGATAAACATAGTTCAAAACATAAGTCTTCAAAAATAAATAAAAGAAAATTAAAATTAAAATTAAAATTAAAAGTAGTAATAAAATAAGTGGGCTCAAAGGTCCTCATCATTGGATGCCTCGTGGGTCGACGGTGCTGAAGAAGAGATGTGGAGGTGGTGGCAAATCTGTCGAAGAGTGGCAACGATGCTGTCAAACCTCTCAAAACACTGTTGTTCAAAGCGAGTGGGTTGCTTGGATATATCAGTCAAAGTGGCAGTAGTGGGGCGGTAACTCTGTGATGGTGGTGGAGGTGGGTCCTCATGAAGGGGAAGGACATCATCAGTAATGTCCTCTAAATTGTCCTGATCATCAGAATAGACGAGTCGGTACTGAGAGGGGTCGAATCCACGGCGTCTCTCTATCATCCTCATGTGGATCATACTAGAAATTCCTTGAGAAGATATTTGGCCAACTAATGTAAGTGTCAAAGAGGCCGAACTGTCGAGCGAGGCGAGTCACGTAGGGACCAAGATAGATGGGACCCCTCCTATGGCAGTCCGTCTGATGGCGAAAATCAAGTACTATGAAGTATGCCAAATTAAAGACGTGACCAGTCGCCATACTCCAAAGATAATATGCGTCAGTAGTGCTTACAACTCCTGTGCTCTCTCTCCTATCAGTCAACGTATGAGCTAATAAGGCGTAGATGTATCGTAGAGCCGGGGAAAGAGATGTCGCCTCCAAGTGACTCGCGTCATAACAGATTTGACTAGCTATGAGATCGGTCCAACAGCACGAAGGTGAATAATAAATGTGACGGTAGAGGTGAAAAAAGTTATTGGCACCTATAAACTCATCAGTGTAGATGCCCAAAGCTGCGCCAAACTCAGGGACACTCATATGTCGCACTAAGCCTCCAAGTCGAAAAGTGATAGTATCGGCCTCGTCATGGGTATTCATCACATATTGTAGATAGAAAGTAGTGCAAAACTCAAAGGTAAGCTCTGAATAGGTGGGCTCGATAATTGTAAAGAACCGATCCCACGGGGCAGTGGTAATGAAAGTACAGACCTCATTAGCTAGTCCGACCTACTTCAATGCGGCCCAGTCAATATGGCGGCCTAAACCTAGCGGTCGCATGCACAAAAGCTAAAACAAGTCGTCATGTGGGCTTGACGAGAATCGAAACAGAGGATGATGAGTTTTGGTCAAGGCGCTTGAGGAGGTTGCACTAAAACCCTTCCGCTTTTTTGAAGCGGGAACGGTGATTTTCTTGCCTCGCGTGTTTGTCATGGTATTCTTGCAAGATTAAAAGAATCCAAATCAGAAAACAACTAGATAATAAAATAGCAAGTAAAGAATTAATAATGATGTAGACAAACTATGGATGTAACTATGTTAAAACAAATAAGTAGCCGCTAATTAAATCCACAACTATAGTTAAAGGAATAATAATGAGTGATGAAGTCAACAGAAGAACGAATATTAGACTTAAACGAATTCGCAGGAGACAGTTATGATTAACATGATAAACTAAATATGGAGCTTCTAAGAGAATATCAGCAGTAATTAAACTTAATAGAGTTAACCTAAACAAATCTGTAGCAAAATAGACATCAATTTTAAAGGCATAATAAAACTAAAGAAAAAGACCTAAATAAAAGATAAATAAAATGCATAATAATAATTCTAATAATAATAATAAAATAAAAGTAAAGCAAAAGGCAAGTGGATCGCTGGTGATAATGATGGTGGTCGGAGTATCGCGAGTTGACGATGAAACGGTGGGGGTCTGGTTAGGGCCGGATTCATGAGGGTGTTGGTTCGAGAGACAGAAGAGTCGAGCGAGGGGGTCTGGTTTGGGGCTTTGTGCGCAAGGGGAAAGTGAGGTGGGTGGCTGCGGTAGTGGCTCGTTGGGGGAGGACAATGAGAAAGGTTGAGGGACGTGGAGGGGTTGGGGTAGAGGAAGAAGAAGAAATGAGGAAGAAAAGAAAAGGAATAAGGGAGGGAGGAGGATGGGGTGGGGGAAAGGAGAAAAGAAAAGGAAGAGAAAAGAGAAGGGAAAAAGAGAAGAGGGTCAACCAGCGGTGGGCGACGGTGGCCGGAGTAGGGGGCTACGACGGCAGCTAGTTGGGAGGGTTTGAGGAAGAAGATAAAATAAAAGGTTAGTGTTTGAGGGGTTTAAAAATGGACACGATCGTGTGAGACCCGTGTTGGGCCATACGATTGTGTCATACGCCCGTGTGGCTTGAGTTTAGCCCGTGTTAATCATAAATATTGAATGCCCATTCGTCACACGGCCTGGGACATGCCCGTGTGTCCAGGCCGTATGCTACGTTGTTCACTTCTCCCACGCCCGTGTGGTATCCCACACGCCTGTGTAACCTACCATACCGCCGTGGGCCTTGCCCATGTAACTCTCTGACTTGTTTAAATTCAAAAAATTAAGCTCCAGGTTTCACACGGTCTAGGACACGACCGTGTGTCCAGGATATGTGGTTCACACGGCCATGTCGTACAGCCGTGTGGATTTATCGCAGGCTATGTGCTTATCAATTTTTGGGAAATTTCAGCCCTGTTTCCATACGGCCAAGGTCACGCCCGTGTGTCCAGGCCGTGTGGGTTGTTGTACTTGTATAAAAACACAAAAAATTGATAAAATAAGCAGATTAGTGGTGTTAGTGCTCGAGTTGCCTCCCGAAAAGCACTTATATATAGCCTAAGCTCGACTTACCTCAATTTTCTGTGGTTACGGTGGTTTAAGGAATTGAAACTCATCATTCCTACTATTAATTTTATCAGAATAAGGTTTGAGTTGAGTATTATTTACCTTGAAAGTTTTGAATTCAGTATGTGTTACCTCGATCGTACCGTGTGAGAAGATATTCAGTACCGTGAAGGGAGTTGCTCCGTCTGTATTAGACTTTGAAGTGACAACTCGAGGGTCCATTTTATCCACCAATATCTGATCACCGACTTTGATGTTTTTGGTTCTATCTTTAGCTTGATATGGTGTTGCCTCGGTTCCTCCTTGACATAATTTCGCCATTCATCTAGTTCATCTATCTATAGTGCTTGTTCGTCATGGATTATTCCATTGTTGGTACTAGAACGTGGCTCGTTTATGTTTTTTTGAAGAGTTTCCTGTAAAGAAAGTTGAACCATATGATTAGTCTCATTAACAGGTTTTATAGAATCATCTTCAGGACTTGTTGTCTTGACTGAATCACAAGCTTGGAGTGTGATCGTATTTTCCCCTACACAGAGTGTGAGTTCACTTGTACCAACATCAATGATTGTTCTAGAAGTTGCTAAAAAAGGGCGTCCTAAAATTAAAGGGACATCACTATCCTCTTCCATGTCTAGAACAACAAAATCAATTGGGAATATGAATTTATCTATTTTTACGAGTACATCTTCAACAATACCTCTAGGAAATTTAATGGTTTTATTTGCTAATTGAATGCTCATCCTAGTTTTTTTGGGTTTCCCAAGACCTAACTGTTTAAACATTTTATAGGGCATGACATTAATGCTCGCCCCTAAATCAGCCAAAGCATTGTTAACATTTAAGCTACCAATTAAGCAAGGAATCGTAAAACTCCCTTGATCTTTCAACTTGTTGGGTAGCTTATTCTGTAGAATGACTGAGCAAACTACATTTAATTCCACATACGATGCATCATCCAACTTTTGTTTATTAGCTAAGAGCTCCTTTAAAAATTTCATTGAGTTGGACATCTGCGAAAGAGCTTCAATAAACGGTAAGTTAATATGTAATTTTTTTAATAATTTAAGGAATTTACCGAATTGTTCATCCGTGTGGTCTTTCCTTGTCGCTTTAGGGTATGGCATGCAAGGTGTGTATTCTCTTCTTACCGATTTTTGTTTATTCTGGCTTTCGTCCACCTTATTTTGGCTTACCATAGTTTCTTGCTTTGGTTCTGGTATGGACTCAACTAAACCTTCTTCATATTGAATAGTAATTGCATGGAGCTGCTCTCTTGGGTTAGCCTCGGTGTTGCTAGGCAAGCTACCTTGTGGTCTTTCTGATATCAGCTTAGCAAGCTGACCTATTTGATTCTCGAGACCTTGAGTCGACAGTTGCTGATTTTTAAGTGTTATCTCGGTATTTTAGAAATGTGTTTCTGACACCGAGATGAATTTTGTTAGCATCTCTTCAAGGTTCGACTTCTTTTCCTGCTGGTAAGGTGGTAGGAAGCCTGGAGGGGGTTGTGGTCTTTGATTGCCTTGACCACCCCAAAAGAAGTTGGGATGGTTCCTCCAACCTGCATTGTAAGTATTACTATAGGGGTTATTGTGAGGTTTAGTATTGTTACCCATATAGTTGACTTGCTCGCTCGTAATGCTAGGGTCGTAAGCTAGGCATTCTGTGTTATTCATTCCTCCTCCACTTGTGTTACACTACATCACCGGATGTACTTGCATAGAGAAACATAAACCATCAATCTTTTTATTTAAAAGTTCTACCTGGTTATATAGCATAGTGACCACGTCGAGGTTGAAAACACCAGCTGCTTTTGTTGGCTTCGTTCTTATGACTTACCACTGATAGTTATTCAGTGACATCTCTTCAATAAATTCGTAAGCCTTTCAGGTGTTTTTTTTTAAAGTTCCACCGACGGCTGCATCAATCAATTGCCTTGTTGAGGGGTTCACACCGTTGTAAAAAGTCTGAACCTGTAGCCAAAGAGGTAACCCATAGTGAGGGCACCTTCTCAATAAGTCCTTGTATCTCTCCAATACATCATAAAGAGTTTCTAGGTCCATCTACACAAAAGAAGAGATATCATTTCTCAATTTAGTCGTTTTAGCTGGCGAAAAATGTTTAAGTAAAAATTTTTCTGTCATTTGTTCCCAAGTGGTGATTGACCCTCATGGTAACGAGTTCAACCACTATTTGGCCTCGTTTCTCAATGAAAAGGGAAACAACCAAAGGCGAGTGGCATCGTCAAAAATACCATTGATCTTAAAAGTGTCACAGAATTCTAGAAAATTCGCTAAATGAGTGTTTGGATCCTCGTCTTGTAAACCATCAAACTGAACAAACTGTTGTATCATTTGAATCGTGTTAGGTTTTAGTTCAAAATTATTTGCAGCAATAGCAGGTCTAACTATACTCAATACAGTTATCGTTAAATTGGGCTTAGCATATCATACATAGTACGAGGAGCAAGATTCTGATTTACTGGATTTGCCGCAATCACAGGAGGTAGCGGATTATTTTGATTTTCAGCCATCTCCTCATTGTAGTATGGATATCGTCCTCTCGCCCTTCCTCTATGTATTGTAGGCTTCGCCTTATTTCTCTTAGGTTTCTGTAAGCTGTGCTCTTGATCTCACTGTTAAAAAGCAAAGGTCCTGACGGGTTCCTTCTGGTCGTAAACTAGAGATACCTGTCAGAAGCAAACAAAAGAAAGATTAGAAAAGGAAATTTTAACTACAAACAAAAAGTAAATTGCAATAAAAGTAAAAATGGCTAAAGTAATAAAAATCAAGTGTTCCTAATATTTTAGTCCCCGGCAACGGTGCCAAAAACTTGATGGTTGCTAAACTAACTAAAAATTCCACTAAGGCAAGCGCACCTATCGAACAGTAGTATAGTTATGGTGAGACCGAAAATATCGTATCCACAAGGACTAAAAGTACTAGTAATTACTGTCTTTTTATTATCTTGCCTAACAATTAAGGGGATGTTTTCAACTAAGATTAACTATCTAATTAACTAAGAGAAACAACAGAGATGAAAGATGAAAATACTTTTGGAAAACCGATGGAAAAGACAATACCCAAGGAAGAATCCACCTAGACTTCACTTATTACTTCTGAATTAGACGATTTGTTCACTTGATTTATCCCGTAGAAATCCCTGATTTATGTTATTATCTCTTTCGAGACTAAAAACAACTGATTATCTCTTTCGAGACTAAAAACAACTGACTCTAGGTTGATTAATTGAAATCTCTTTCTAATTAAAACCCCTATTGTCGCATTAACTCGATCTATGGATTCCCTTATTAGATTTGACTCTAATCCGACAGATTTATGTCATTCTATCTTTAGGATTGCATGCAACTCCTTTTAATTATGGAAGATCTACTCTTAAACAGGGACTTTTGCTCCACTGAATAAGCACATCGAAACCTGAATCAATATCCTGGAATATTAAAGCACGATTTAAAACTCATAATTAAGAATAAGAACAAGTATTTATCATATAATTCGAATAGTAATAAGATCCGTCTTAGGTTTCATCTCCCTTAGGTATTTAGGGAGTTTAGTTCATAATAATGGAAAACATCTCAAAATTGGGAAAACAACAAAACGTAAAGAAACCCAAAGAACTTCTAGGAAATTGAATGGAGATCTTCAGTCTTGAAGTAGATCCTGCTTCTGAGCTGATTCCGATAGCTATCCTTCAGTATCTTCTACCTTCTGCTCTCTGTGTCTCCCCTTTTAATCCTCTTCTTGGGTGTTTATATAGACTTTGTAATGCTTCAAAACCCTTAAAATTAGCATTTTTTTGAGTAGAATTAGACTTGGGATCGACAGGGACACGGCCATGTGCCACGCCCGTTTGAAAGTGCTAGGGCCGTGTGCAATTCTGACTTAATTTAGGGTTGACACGGCCATGACACACAGGCGTGTGGAAGTACCTAGTCCATGTGGAACACTGAAATTAGCCTATTTTGTCCATATTTGGCCCGTTTCTTGCTCTTTTCGCCTTCCTATGCTCACCTAAGTATAAAACATGAATTTAAAGGATTAAGAGCATCAAATTCACTAAATATTATGATAAATCATCCAAAAATATGCCAAGTATGGGATAAAAAATATGTATATATTATGGTTTATCAGGGTTGAAAGAATAGGCTTTGAAGAAGGCAATCCATTTCCATGGTTTTACGAATCATTCGGTCAAGGTGAAAGTGTGTATTACTGTACTTGTCACCTTTGGAGATGGCAAACACACCACCATAAGATATGTTTAGTTCTTTGTGGTAGATCGTTCAGTGGCTTACAATGCCATTTTTGGGTGTCCTATTATAAGAATAGCTAAAATGATGGGTGCCACCTTTCGTATAAAGATGAAATTCCCCACCAAGATGGGGATATGTTTCATGAAATCTGACCAACGAACAGCCAGACAATGACATATGTTGTCAATTAAGCAAACGCATGAGCAGGAGCTATAGGGTCAAAGTTCACAACATGTAGAGATGGCTAGTTAGGTTTTAGATTTGGATAGTCTAGATGTTAGAAGTGAAGAAAGAATTCACAAACCAGAAGCAACAAAAATCAGGAAAACTTTGCAATTGTTCTATGATAACACAGATACTTTGGTCAGGATATTGTCGACATTAGTAAAAAAATAAAATGAAGACTTAGTACAATGTTTGAGGGAGAATTCAGATATTTTTACATGGTCAGCTGTGAATATACCTGGTGTGGATCCTCATATGATTGTCCATGGGTTAAATGTGTCCTCTAAGGTCAAACCGGTTAAGTAGAAAAAAAGAAGATTTGCTCTACAAGTTGTAGAAGCCATTAGGTAAGAGGTAGGAAAGCTGCTTTAGGTGGGAATTATCAGGGAGGTGGTGTACCCGAATTAGGTGTCAAATGTTGTGATAGTGAAGAAGGGCAATGGAAAATGGAGAATGTGCATTGATTTTACTAGTATTAAGAAGGCTTGCTCAAATGATAATTTTCTTTTTCTGTCAATTGACAGACTGGTAGGCATGTCATCAAGCCAAAGGGTCATGAGTTTCATAGATGCATTCTCAGGGTATAATCAAATTTTCATGGCTCCAAAAGATTAGGATAAAATAACCTTTGTCACAGAAGAGGGCTTGTTCTACTATCAAGTTATGCCTTTCGGTTTGAAGAATGCAAGTGCCACCTATCAGAGGTTGGTCAATAAAATTTTCAAATAGCAGATTAGTCGTGATAAACCGTCATTTATACATATTTTTACCCTATGCTTTGCACATTTTATGGATGATTTTTCCTTAGAATTGGTGAATTCGATGCTCTTAATGCCTTAAGTTTATGTTTTATACTTAGGTGAGCTTAGGAGAACGAAAGGAACTAGAAACGGGCCAAAAACGGAGAAAATGGACCAACGTACAAAATCAACACTGCCTAAACTTCCACACACGGGAAGACCACACGGTCATGCCGTTCTAACAGGCTCGAACACGACCTGAAGTAATCGCACACGGGCGTGTCACACGGGCGTGTCCCTGCCGAACCCAAGTTGAGTCCAATTCGGAAAAGGCTAATTTTGAGGGCTCTTAGGCATTCCAAAGCCTATAAATACACCCTAGAAGAGGAGAAAATGAGGGAGCATAAGGAGGAAGGAAGGAATTACTCGAAGAAAGTCGATTGATCCATCTCAGAAGCCGGATTCATCCTCAAGACTGAAGATCTCCCCTAAATTTCCCTTCAGGAGTTTTAGGTTTTCTTTATGTTTTGTATTCATTATTCTTTTGAGATGTTTTCCTTTTTAGTTATGAACTAAATCCCCTAAATACCTAAGGGGGATGAAACCTAAGACGAATCTTGTTATTATTTTCTAAATTGTATGATAAATATTTGGCTTGTTCTTAATTATGTGTTCTTAATTCTTGTTTTGATATTCCAGGATATTGATTCAAGTTACGCTCTTATTCGGAGGAGAAAGCAGACCTGCTTAAGAGTACAATTGTCATAATTAAGCGGAGTTGATTGCGCGCCTAGAGATAGGGTGACAAAATTTTGCCGGATTAGGGTGAAACCTAATAAGGGGATCCATAGATCGAGTTAATGCAACCCTAGGGTGATAATTAGAGAAAATTCTCAGTTATTCAATATAGGGATTAGACGTTATTAGTCTTGAATAGGGATAATAACATAACTTAGGGATCTCTACGGAACAAGTTAAATGAATAAATCGTCCGATTCGGAGTCAGAATAACAAGTAAAGTCTAGGTGGATTATTCCTTAGGTATTGTCTTAATTCAATCGTTTTCCAAAAGTAATCCCCCAATTCTATTTCCTGTGAATTCTTAGTTTAGTTAATTAGTTAGTTAAAACAAACCACCTTATTCTTAGGCTAGATAATAAAAAGACATCCATTATTAGTACTTTTAGTTCCTTTGGGTTCCACAATCCGGTCTTGCTAAAACTATACTACTATTCGATAGGTACACTTGTCTACATCGTGATAATAGTTAGTTTCAAGAATGATTAATTATAAATATTTAAAACCTGTTACAAAATCACGATCAAGTTTTTGGCGCCGTTGCCGTAGAGCTTAGATATTAGGAACACTCAATTTTTATTGCTTTAGCCATTTATTTTCCTTACAAGTTAATATTATTATTATTATTAATTTACTTTTTCTTTCTCTTGGCAGGTTTTTATAGTTTATGACTAGAAGAAACCTGTCAGGACCACTACTTTTTGACGAAGAAACCGATCGCACAGTTCGCAAAAATCGAAGAGAAATAAGGCGAAGCCTAAGATACACAGAGGAAGAGCAAGAGGATGATATCTCAACTACGACTGAAGAGATGGCTGAAAATCAAGATAATCAGCTACCTCCTACGATACCCGCTGAACTAGCAAATCAGAATCCTACTCCTCATACTATGTATGATTATGCTAAACCTACTTTGGCAGGAATTGAGTCAAGTATAGTTAGACCTGCTATTGCTGCGAATAATTTTGAACTAAAACCTAACATTATTCAAATGATACAACAATTTGTTCAGTTTGATGGCTTGCAGGATGAGGATCCAAACACTCACTTGGCAAATTTCTTGGAATTTTGTGATACATTTAAAATTAATGGTGTTTCTGATGATGCCATTCATCTTCGATTATTTCCTTTTTCATTGAGGAATAAAGCTAAACAATGGTTGAACTCGTTACCACAAGGGTCAATTACTACTTGGGAACAAATGACCGAAAAAATTTTATTAAAATATTTTTCGTCGACTAAAACGGCCAAATTACGTAATGATATCTCTTCGTTTGTGCAGATGGACTTAGAAACTCTTTATGATGCATGAGAGAGATACAAAGACCTACTGCAAAGGTGTCCTCACCATGGATTACCTCTATGGTTGCAAGTTCAAACATTCTACAATGGTGTGAACCCCTCGACAAGACAGATGATTGATGCAACAGTCAGGGGAACCATCAATAATAAAACACCTGAAGAGGCTTACGAATTTATTGAAGAGATGTCACTGAATAACTATCAGTGGCAAGTCATGAGGACTAAGCCAACTAAAACAGCAGGTGTTTATAACGTCGATTCGGTTACTATGCTGTCAAATAAGGTAGAACTTGTAAATAAAAAGATTGATGGTTTACTTGGTTCTACGCAGGCTCATCCAGTAATGCACTGTGAAGTCAGTGGAGGTGGATCAAGTAATTCAGAATATCAATCCTATGGCCACAGCATGGAGAACGAACAATTAAATTACATGGGTAATAATCCTCGATCTCAAATAATCCTTATAGCAATACTTATAATGCAGGTTGGAGGAACCACCCAAATTTCTCCTAGGGTGGTCAAGGGAATCAAAGGCCATAGAATCTTCCGGGTTTTCAACAACCACCCTATCAACATGAAAAGAAACGAAACCTTGAAAAGATGCTATCTAAATTTATCTCGGTGTTCGAAACTCATTTCCAAAACATCGAGACAGCACTTAAAATCAACAAGTGTCGATCCAATGGGTCGAAACTCAGATAGGCCAGCTGTCCAAACTAATCTCTAAACGACCACAAGGTAGCTTGCCAAGTAATATTGAACCCAACCCAAGGGAACAGCTCAACACAATTAATGTTCAAGATGAAGAAGGATTTGTTAAGCCTAAGCTAGAACCAAGGTAAGAAACTGTGGTGAGCAGATGTCAAGGTGAGGTAGGTCATGATAAAAACAAATCAGTGAATGTCGAATATACACCTCGTGTGCCATACCCCAACGCGACAAGGAAAGATCGCTCGGATGAATAATTTGGTAAATTCCTTAAACTCTTAAAAAATTACACATTAACTTACCATTTATTGAAGCTCTATCACAGATGCCAAACGCAATGAAATTTTTAAAGGAGCTTTTAGCAAATAAGCGAAAGTTGGTCAAGGCGTCGCATGTGGAGCTAAATGCAGTTTGCTCAACTATTCTACAGAATAAGCTACCCAACAAATTAAAAGATCCAAGGAGTTTTACAATTCCTTATTTAATTGGTAGTTTAGATGTTAATAACGCATTAGCTGATTTAGGGGCTAGTATTAACATCATGCCCTACAAAATGTTCAAACAATTAGGTCTTGGGAAACCCAAATAGACTAGGATGAGCATACAATTAGTAGATAAAACTATAAGATTTCCTAGGGGTATTATTGAAGATGTGTTAGTTAAAAGCGATAAATTTATATTTCTCGTTGACTTCATTGTTCTAGACATAGAGAAGGATAGCAACACTCCTTTGATTTTAGGAAGGCCCTTTTTAGCAACTGCTAAAACGATTATTGATGTTGGCACAGGTGAGCTCACACTTCGTGTGGGAGACGAAACAATCACCCTTCAAGCTCGCAATTCTAGCAACACATCGAAAATTGAAGGTGATCATCTAAACCATTCTACTAAAACTGACAATATGGTGCAACCTACTTTGCAGGAAATGAGTCTGAAGGAAGTACATAAGCCATTCCCAAGTAATAGTAGATGACCTATTCATGAAGATCGAAGGCTACAAACCGATGAACTAGATGAATGGTGGACGCATAAACCAAGAACACCCGATAAACCAAAACTACGCCAAAACGAGCTCAATACCTTTCCAAATCAACTTAAGGTTGGAGATAAAATTTTATTAAAAGCCACAGATCCTCACATTGTCACTACCAAACCGAATGAAGAAGTCCCTCTTACGGTACTTAGCATTTTGCCATTCGGTACAGTCGAGGTAAGCCATCCCAAGTTCGGCACTTTTAAGGTAAACAACACCCGTCTAAAACCTTATTTTGATAAGATGGGTAGTAGGAATGAGGAGTATAAACTACCATTCAATGGAGAGGTAAGTCGAGCTTAGACTATAAATAAGCGCTTCTCGAGAGGCAACTCGAGCACTAACAATATTAATTTCTTTAAATTTTAGTATTTAACACCTAACTTACTAACGGAGATCTTGAATACAGGTTTTCCACACAGACACGTCCAGGCACACGGGTGTGCTGAGGACTGTGTGGAAACAGGGCAGATATTTTTCCCAAACACGGGCTACGATAAAACGCCATGGCCGCGACATTACCGTGGGCGAACCTGCCAAAATAACACGGGTATTTGCCACGCCCGTGTTGCAGAACCATGGTTGAACCTGAGAAAATAGCACGGGCGTGCGACACACCATTGTCTAGCACCTGTGGTCGAACCTGTTAAATTAACACGGGCATGGGCCTACATACACAAGCGTGGGAGAAGCGAACGAAGCCAGACACGGGTGTGTTACACGGCCATGTGCACCCACATGCACAAGGAACATGGGCGTGGACTAAATGTCATACGCACCCAAAATTCAAAATTCGCGAATCATACGGGCTGAAATTGGGGAACACGGGCGTGTTCCCTAGCCGTGTGCCCCAAAATCTATAAATAGGTTACACTATTCATTGTCTCCTTCACCCAAAAAACCGTAACCCTAGTCGTTGCAAGTCCACATGCCCTCTCCGCCATGCCCGTGCGCCGCCTCCAACTCTATTTTTGACGCTCATTCTCCTCTTCCTAGCGTTTGTTTACTCTTTTCCCTTTAATTGCACTCATTTTTTATGTTGGTTATCATGGTACTATGCATTTTATGCATTTTTTTATGTTCTTTTCATCTCTTTATCACTTACATTTCATATCTAGAGTAGTTATTATCTTCTCATGTTGAAGTTCTTCCTTGTCGCATGATTTATCTGCTACATTTTATTAGTTTAAAGTGAAAATACTCATAACTTTTGGATTGATATTCTCCAACAATAAAATGTACTAACATAGAATTATTTGTCATTTCTTTTAGGAAACTCATACTATTGTCATGCTAATGATACACCATAAAATTCTTTTTGATTAAGTTTGCAGTAGTTGGACTGAGATTATTAGTTCTAATTTATGACTTCTACCTTTTTGGATTTACTTCTGTCTTAACTTGAACATTCCCCACGACGAAATAATGGTTTTACTTGCAGGTATACAATGTCGTCTTAACGAGGAAAGAAAATCGTTGTCCCAGCTTCAAAGAAAAAGAACGGAGCATCATCTTCCTAGGGTCCTACCACGAAAATTCGTCATCCTTTTCTGCAGTTCCCCATCGGGCCCCAAGAAGAACTTTTTCAAATTCTATGGGCCCGACCTTTAGGTGTGGGCAGCTGAATTGACTGGACAGCTCTTGAACAAGTCCAGTTGGCTGACGATGTACGAGCACTCTTGACAACCGATCCATGGGACCTCTTCTTTACGATCATCGAACCAACATACCTTGAGCTCACACTTGAACTTTGCTCGACATTCCATGTTCAAGACGTCATGACCAACTTTGATGATCCTGGAACAGTTCAGTTTCGTCTCGGTAGTTTAGTTTGCCAGTTGAGTGTACCCGAGTTCGGTATAGCTTTGGGCCTATACACAGAGGAGTTCATGGATGAGAATGACCTCGACACTTTCTGTCTCCACATCCACTACTCTCCATCGAAGTGCTGGTATGCTTTAGTCCCTGGTTCAGCCACCTACGCCCCGAGTCGCTCCAAGGCATCAGCTCTCTCTCCTTCATTGAGGTAACTACACGCCATCTTGGCACACACTCTGACAGAACGTCGAGAGAGCACCAGCGTCGTCAACACTCACGACGCCTACTTTCTATGGAGCATGGCAAACGGGCATGTACTCGACCTTGCCTACTTTATTGCCCTCGCCATTTGCCACCAAACGGAGCGGCATCGGAGGGGGTCATCTCCATTGGTCCCTACGTGACTCAATTGGCATGGCACTTCGGGCTCCTCAACACAGTAGCCCAATCATCCTCCCTTACTCTTATGGGACAGATGTCCCCATAAGGCATTTTGAGCATGCTTAGTATGAGGATGATCAAGAAGTGCCGAGGAACCTACCCCCCTCAGTATCGCCTCGCCCAATCCATCGAGGAGGAGGCCTCCGAGGACATTACTGAGGATGTCCCCTCATACCACGAGGACCCACCGTCTCAGCCACTGCCACCCTCTCGTCTAGTTCATGCGGCGGCTTCATATACTGACATCTTTGAGTGTCTCACTCGATTTGAGCAGTAGTGTTTTCAATGATTTGACAACATTGATACTACTCTACAGCAGATTTGTCACTACCTTTACATCTCATCACCAGTCCCACCTCGCAAACCATCCAGCGATGAAGATGTTTAAAAATAATTTATTATTTTATGATTTTAATTTTTATTAAAACTACTTTTTATTTTTATTAGATTTTAGAATTTTATTTTATAATTATCAATTTTGGTTATTCCATTAAGAGTAGTTATTCTTATTTATATATCCTAAAAGTTCCCCGATTCTCACATCACGATTATATAGAGCTCCTAAGCTCATCATCGCATAGGAACTAAAAACTCCACCGGGAAAGGTTCTCCACGACTGCCATGTCCTGCTCAACCACGACCGTAGCGACCACTAGATATAATATTCTTTTCCTGAAGAACTTAGGGTCTAGCGAACCTCTACTGCCCACCGGAGTATCCTCCTCCACTCTCGCACTAATTACTTTCCAAAACTCCAGTTCAAGGAATTCATTCATCATTCAGGAAGTTTCACTTCTCTCCCTATCTAATAATTACAAATTTATCTTTTTCCTATCTATCTTTGTACATTGAAGACAATGTACATCTTAAGTGTGGGGGGTATTCATTTCACTATCAGAAAAATCTCTGAATGATTGCCTTGTTCTCTTGAAAAGCTCTCATATCATGTCTAGAATAAATTTTGATTGATTTATGAATTTTATTGATATATCTTAAATTAAAACATAGGTATCCATGCACTGAGTATTTAAACTTTAAGACATTAGGGAAGCAAGCATGATAAGTTGATTTTTTTTTAAGAATTTAAAATTTTAGGTTGTTTCCCCAAGTCTAAGTATTCTCTTGATTTGAAATTCACAAGTTTAAACATTAAAAAGCCATAATTTTGTGAGATCTTGAGCCTTCAAGAGCATCTATTAATTCCTTTATGTTCACTTTCATTATGAGTGTGTCAGTATGGAACTGCTATTCTAGAACTTGCTTGATTATACATGTCAAGACCACACTATTTGATTTGATATGTCAAGATGATAGAGGCACTTAGGATTAACCCACTCATGCCATGAAAAGCCTACCTCCACGATTAACCCTTAGTAAACCCCATTGAGCTAACAAGACATTTCTTGTATTACCCTTAACACTAGCCCTTAACCCATTATTGTTGAAATCCCCTCAATTAAATTGATCCCTATTTTTGTCGAGGTTTGAATTGAATAAATTGCTTAGCTATGTCTTGTTCTAAATAGTTAGTTATTTGACTTGTTATTAAAAAAAAAACTTGTATACATATAGGTAGTAGTGATCTTTTGAGCTAAAGTAGTTAAATTCCATATTCCAAGGAAAAAGCTCTGTTGTACGCAATTGATGACTAGTCATTTTTCTAATTAGGCAATTTTTCAATTCAATCTCGACTCTAACCCTTTCTTCCAGCTTGTGACCACACCCTTTAACCAAAGCCACGTTACAACCCTCTAAAGACCTTTTGATTGATGTTTCATCTCAATTTATAGTGGTGGAGATTTGATTTTCATGCAAGCCTATGGTAATGACTTTTCATTATTGACTATTGAGTGCTTCATTTATTGTCCTTAAACACCTCGAGTGATTTGAGTGAATCTTTAGTGAGGATGTAAAACTCTATGATATTTTGAATCAAATGTAATTACTTAGATGAGGGGAGACACCTATGTTTTCATGATAAAATGCTCAACTTGGAATGTTTGAAACTTTGATGTTTTTTAGCCAAATTTTCAATGTTTGATTACCTATGGATTATTTTGAGGTATTATCAATAGAAATTATAAGTTGAGAAGAATTTGTATTGATTATGAGATAAGGATTTTGCTTGAGGACAAGCAAATGCTTAAGTGTGGGGGTATTTGATAAACCGTCATTTATACATATTTTTACCCCATGCCTTGCGCATTTTATGGATGATTATTTCTTAGAATTGGTGAATTCGACGCTCCTAATGCCTTAATTTCATGTTTTATACTTAGGTGATCTTAGGAGAGCGAAAGAAACGAGAAACGGGCCAAAAACGGAGAAAATGGGCCAACATACAAAATCAGCACGGCCTGGACGTCCTCACACGGACAGACCACACGGTCGTGCCATTCTAACAGGCTCAAACACAGCCTGAAGTAATTGCACACGGGCGTGTCACACGGGCGTGTCCCTGCCGAACCCAAGTTGAGTCCAATTCGGAAAAGGCTAATTTTGAGGGCTCTTAGGCATTCCAAAGCCTATAAATACACCCTAGAATAGGAGAAAATGAGGGAGCATAGGGAGGAAGGAAAGAATTACTCGAAGAAAGCCGATTGATCCATCTCAGAAGCCGAATTCATCCTCAAGACTGAATATCTCCCCTCAATTTCCCTTCAGGAGTTTTGGGTTTTCTTTATGTTTTGTATTCATTATTCTTCTGAGATGTTTTCCTTTTTAGTCATGAACTAAATCCCCTAAATACCTAAGGGGGATGAAACCTAAGACGAATCTTGTTATTATTTTCTAAATTGTATGATAAATATTTGACTTGTTCTTAATTATGTGTTCTTAATTCTTATTTTGATATTCCAAGATATTGATTCAAGTTACGCTCTTATTCAGAGAAGGAATAGACCCTATCTAAGAGTACAATTATCATAATTAAGCAGAGTTGATT
Organism: Gossypium longicalyx; assembly: GCA_025698465.1. NCBI lineage: Eukaryota > Viridiplantae > Streptophyta > Magnoliopsida > Malvales > Malvaceae > Gossypium > Gossypium longicalyx. The sequence continues at coordinate 5,331,221 of CM046998.1, read as the reverse complement.
GCGCGCCTAGAGATAGGGTGACAAGATTTTGCCGGATTAGGGTGAAACCTAATAAGAGGATCCATAGATCGAGTTAATGCAACCCTAGGGTGATTATTAGAGAAAAGTATCAGTTATTCAATCTAGGGATTAGACGTTATTAGTCTTGAATAGGGATAATAACATAACTTAGGGATCGCTACGGAACAAGTTAAATGAATAAATCGTCCGATTCGGAGCCAGAATAACAAGTAAAGTCTAGGTGGATTCTTCCTTAGGTATTGTCTTAGTTCAATCGTTTTCCAAAAGTAATCCCCCAATTCTATTTTTTGTGAATTCTTACTTTAGTTAATTAGTTAGTTAAAACAAACCCCCTTATTCTTAGGCTAGATAATAAAAAAATAGTCATTACTAGTACTTTTAGTTCCTTTGGGTTTGACAACCTGGTCTTACTAAAACTATACTACTGTTCGATAGGTACACTTGCCTACATCGTGATAATAGTTAGTTTTAAGAATGATTAATTATAAATATTTAAAACCTGTCACAAAATCACGATCAAGTCGCAATGTTGAGGTTTACGTAGATGACATGTTAGTAAAAAAGTTCTACTTTGAAGGGACATATTAGGGATTTGACTGAAGCTTTTGCTATTCTGCGAGCTTATAACATGAAGTTAAATCTACAGAAATGCACTTTTGCTATAAGAGCAAGGAAATTCTTAGGCTTCATGGTTTCAGAAAGAGGCATATAAGGGAACCCTGAGAAATTTGGGTCATTCTAGATATGCTTCCCCCAAAGACTATTAAAGACATTCATTACCTAATGGGGAGGGTGGTCGCTGATAGCCTCCTGACGTACCAATGTCGAGAGTATTAATACTACTATAAAATTTATGGAATTGAGGCGGTGTCCGCAAGTATACAAGTCAGGTTGTAATATAGTTTGTTTACAACGAAACACTTTGTAAGTATTCCGAGGATTGTACCTAAGGGATTGTAGTTTGGGGAAAACTACTGTTAAGCCAAATACGAAAAATAACTACTTGTCTACTTGAGTTATGAATTAGTATTGTTAATCTAAAAATAGAATGATAATGATAATAACCAAATAAATTGAATAAATTGAACTAAACCTATATCTACTCCTAAGTTCATGTATCGTCTTCTCTTATTCCTTGTTTCGACTATGCAAGTTCCTTTAGCCTAGATCCAATTATTTTACCTAATTAATTATTGATGTAGTGTTTTATTAGTTGGTTACTAATTAACCTAGTAAGGCTTCTCAGCCTTCTACTAACCTAACTAGTCGACAAGAGCTACTCACCTCTTGATGACATAGTTCAGGCCAGGGAATGGTAAGGTTTTCATGATAGACAATACCAGTTTCGGGTTAATTCCTTCCTAGATAACTTCCTAAGGCCGTCAATCTTAGGATTTAAGTTCCTCCGTTCTTAACTGTAGATTTACTAATTGATGCTTGGTAGGCAATATTTATTTCAAGTTAATTCCTACCCAAATGACTTCCTATGGTTGTCAATCTTAGGGATTAATTGCACTCAACAAGATCCAACCAAACCAAATTAAACTCTACCTGCCAATCAATTAATTAGGTTAATATAATTAATATGTGTGAAATATGTATAAAGCATAAATTGATTCTAATCGTTACACAAACATTCAATTAACAATCTTAAAGAAAGAAATATAAAGAACAAAATAAAAGAAAAAGATGCTCACGGATTTATCGATGAAAGTGTGGCTCTAGAACTATCTCCGCTCGCGAAAGTCTCACTTCAGAATAGGGTCTTCCAATTACACGAACATAAAATAAACTAAGTAAAAACTAAGAACGAAATAAAAACCTAAAAATAATTTATGTCTCCCTCAAATTGTGTGTTTAAATTGATTACAATGGCCTTTATATAGGCTAAACTTGGAATATTAAAGTGCCTAAACTATCTTTTAAGTACTTAGAATTTGACTAGGGAAAATACTCCTAATTTCCCTAAAAAAACGCAATTGTCACGTGCAAAGACTTTTGGGCCGCGCAGAAGCTGTGTTGCAACAAAGGCCTGCGGTGTTGCAACATTGGCTTCGGTGTCACGACATAGCAAACAGTTTCCCTTCAAGACTTGTTTTTGCTTCTGTCTTTAATGTTGAAACATCGGCGTCTTGGTGTTGTGACATATGCAGGTTTTGATCTGAATATGCATCTTTAACTCTCAATTTGTCCTACAAGACCATGTAACCTTATTTATATATCTAAGATGTAATAAAAACTACTAAAAATCATAAATTATTACTTCAAGTATGAAAATCTAAATATATACTAAGATTCTTTGATTTACTATTAAATAAACTACAGTTATATGTGAAAAGGGATGTAAATAATAGTGTCATTCATGGCAGATTAGTCGCACTCAGTAGGTTTGTCTCTAGAATGGCAGATAAGTTCTTACCTTTCTTTAAGGCCTTAAGAACTTCTTTTAGTTAGATAAGGGAATACTAGGCTACTTTTGAAAAGCTCAAGTTGTACCTCACATCTCCCCCACTTCTGATGCCGCCTCAAGTGGGGAAACTATATATATTTATTTGACAACCTTTAAAGAAACAATAGCAACAATCTTGATCATGAAAAAAGGGGTTTGCCAATTTTTAGTGTACTATGTTAGCAAAATGTTGCAGAATGATAAACAAAAGTACTCAAAGATATAAAAACTCATTTTTTCATTAATAGTGGCAACTCGCAAGTTGCGACCATACTTTCAAGCCCATCCTGTGACAGTCATGACAAACCAATCCATCAAAGACATAGTTTCTAGAGTAGATACCTCAAATGGAATGACCAAGTGGGGAATTGAGCTAGCAGAATTTAGAATAGAGCATGCCTCGAGAACAACAATCAAAGCTTATATCTTAGTCAATTTCATGGTGAAATCTTTTGAGATGTCTCTCTCCCACTGAAGCTAAATATGTTATGACAGAGATACATGAGAGAATATGCAGTGATCATCTGTGTGGAAGATTGTTAGCACAAAAGGTTCTCAAGCAGAAATATTATTGGCCAACTGTACAAAAAGAAACATATCACATGGTTTGCACTTGTGATTCATATCAGAAACATGCTCAAGTGCAAGCCTTTACAAGTAATGTCTAGTCCTTCGCCATTTGTAACTTGGGAAATAGATATTTTGGATCTGTTTCCAACCACCATGACTCAGAATAAATTTATAGTTGTGGCTATGAATTATTTTACCAAGTGGATAACAGTTGAAGCTCTAGCTACAATCACAAAGAGACAAATAGAGTCTTTTCTCTAGAAATCCATTGTTTGTATGTTCGACATTCCACGTTTGATTATAACAGACAATATAAACTAATTCTAGAGAAAATTCAAGAACTTTTTTAAGGACCTATAAATTGCTCTCGCTCAAAGCTCGGTAAAAACTACCCAAACAAATAGTCAAGTAGAGACAATGAACAAGAAAATTTTAACAAGTTTAAAGAAAAAAGGTTGATGAGGCCAAAGGTTTCTAGTTAGAAGAGCTACCAAGAATTATATGGGCCATACGAACCTCACCTCACACAGCAACTGGAGAGACAAAATTCTCACTGCTATAAGGGGAAGAAGTGATAATCCCTATTGAGATAAGACTATGATCTCACAGGACATCTCATTTTGATGAAAGTGCCAACCAAGAGGCCATTCGACTCAAGTTAAATCTTATTGATGAAGTTATAGAGACAACAAAAATCAGGAATGTTGTGTGAGCTCAACAAGTAGCTCAATACCATAACTCCATAGCAAAGAACAACCAGTTTCAAGTGGGCAAGCTAGTTTTGAGAAATACTGAAGCCAATTTCCCAGCATTACAACAAGCAAAAATAACCTTAATTAGGAGGTACCCTATAAATTTGTCGAAAAATATGTTATGGAGCTTACAGAATAGCAAAAATGGATAACCCTGTTCTACCTCGTACATGGAATGCACGCCATCTGAAAAAATATTATGTACAAATATTCTACTCTTTTTTTCAATACAGATACACTTTGAAAATGTTATTTAGTTTGTTTATCATGAACAACTCGCTGATTTAAGATCACAACTGATATTATTAAGGCTCACTAATTAACGATCACAACCTATGTTCATTTGATTTACTATCATGAACAATTTTATTTGAGTTAGCTGATTTTCTATTGTTGCTCCAAATAGCTCGCTGATTTAAGATCACAACTAATATTATTAAGGCTTGTTGATTAACGATCACAACCTAAGTTCATTTGATTTATTATCATGAACAATTTTATCTGAGTTAGCTAATTTTCTATCACTGCTCCAAACAACTCATTGATTTAAGATCACCACTAATATTATTAAAGCTTATTGATTTACGATTACAGTTTAAGTTCATTTGATTTACTATCATGAATAATTTTATCTGAGTTAGTTGATTTTCTATCACTGCTCCAAACAACTCTTTGATTTAAGATCAAAATTGATACTATTCAGGCTCACTAATTTACGATCACAACCTAAGTTCATTGATTTACTATCATGAACAATTTAATCTAAGTTAGCTTTTTTTATATCGCTACTCCAAACAGTTTGCTGATTTAAGATCACAACTAACATTATTAAGGTTTGCTGATTTACGATCACAACTTAAGCTTATTTGATTTACTATCATGAACAATTTTCTCCGGGTTAGCTGATTTTCTATCGCTATCTCTAACAACTTGCTAATTTTGATTCCTAATTCAAACAAAAAACACAATCAAACATTATAAGGTTTCAATAAAAAGCAAAGATATTTCTTTCCATTTCAAAATAAAAATACTAAATACAATCAAAATAAGGAAGTCATGAGTTAGCATTGGTATCTTGGGGTCGACGAGCTCTTCATCTTTTTCTTCCTTCATTCCTTCGTTAGCATCCCATTCACGCCCAATAGTGGAAACTACATTAGTCTCAGCAAGAGTATAAGCAACGTAAAGTCTACTGGAATTATTTCACTCTTCTACAAATTCCTCCCAAGCGAATTTAGAGGGGAAGTGAATATTAAAGTCCAATTAAGCACCTTTAAGGTGACTAAAAGCATCAAAGTTTACCTTGCGAGCATCAAAAGGACTGCCAACCACTTGAGCATATAGCAGGAAATTAGATTTTAAATTTGGCAAATAATCCTGAAAACTTTGAATGGTATCAGCTTTATACTTCTCTAAAGCCTCTTCATGACTCTTTGCCAGATTAGCCATGACAAGTTTATGATGCTCATCCATGCTTTTCATGGTCACCTCCAAAACGGTCTTATCACCTCTCTCACCTACGACTTTTCCATGCAATTTTTCAATATTTTTTTCAACGAGAGTGAGACGCTCCTATAACCTCCTATTCTGCTCCACTTATTTTTTGTTTTCTTCATCCAAATGCTTATATAGTTCACGAGTCCTTTCTAACATCCCCACGGTAGACTGATAAGCATTTTCAATTTCTATCTTCTTTACTTCCTCTTCTTTAATACCCTTAGTGAGCTCTACACTGTCCATACTAACTTCAACCAAGGCTAATTGAAAAGACAGTATAAACTTTTTCAAGGACGGTTTTCTCACATAGCTGGACAATACAGATGGACAAACATGTTGTTTTACTTCTTCAAACATGTAATTTTTCCACTATTTGTTCACTTCAATAGGACAATAAGAAAACTTTTTCATATTCAGGTGCTCGCGCCACAAAAATAACGTTTGTGTCTCACCACCAGAAGACATAAACTTATTAGAACTGTAGGAGGGTCATGATGAACAATTACCCCAAATGTGTCTTCAGTTGGTGGTCTTGCTCGAGGTGGAGATACAGGAGGGGAAGGAACTACGGGAGGAATTGTAACGTAATTGCCACATCACTAGATATTGCAGCGTGATCCTTCTTTTTCTTTCGGTGAAGTTTCTTTACTGGATTACCCTCATCTTCACTACTTAATATAATGTTGGCGGCTCTAGTAATAGTCTTTGTTTCTTTCGACTACTTGCACTCCCTTCCCTAGTAGAAGTACTAAAGGGACCACCTCACACATTTTCATAAAGGATCGAACATTCATGTATTCATCGATTTTGCTGGATAAACTTGTGGATTCTCTTGAATTCTCTTCAACAACATGAACTATGCCTGCATCACCAACAAGCCTATTATCAGCACCAAGAGATACCATAACGGGGTTCACACTATTTTCTTAATCCTCTATAGGTTTAGAGGACCGTAGACAAGCCTTTAATTTACAAAAGTTATAAAAATAATTTTTAGATTCTTCCTTCTTTCCTAAAAGAATAAGCCCTAAATCATCAGTGGCTCCATATGGCCACGTGAATTGCGGGCAACACAGTCATGGTATCCGTACCATTGTGATCATCAATTGGCCGCCATCTATTAGGGCTTAGATTTAGGAGACAATGCTGAAACACATTTCTAACAATTAACGCTTCTTCCGAATCTTGTACGTGACCTCGGCGGAGCCTATAATATTGTGTCCATCTTACTTAAGATACAATATCTCGTTTTTGCATGCATATATTCTTACTTGGTATGGACCATTCGGTTGAAAAATCAAAACCAGTTCCAAACTTGTACTTGACCCATATGTATTTATAGCGATTTAGGCGAAGGTTTGAGGACCAATTGGAGATAATTGATTCCACTCCTTCGCGAGGAGTAAAGTCAAACATACCCACTGAACCTCCTCGATTTCACAATTTACGTTTATATAGATTCTAGAAAACAACGATCAACAACATCTCCTCTTGCCAACTACATTCGATGAAATATGTAATACCCCTATACCCGGTCTGATCGTACGGACCCGGTATAAGACTATTACATTTGGTGCCAAAATGGTTTTGACTAGACACTATTTAACTTAAGTATTTATACATAGTATTTTAACTTATTTAACTAAAAAAATTATTAATATAAATGTGCGGGGTCATTATTGGATGTTAGGTTATGTTTGGAAATGATTTAACACTGTTTCTACTCAAAACAGGGGGAAAAAATATCGATACTAATGACAAATACAATACCAAAATCACATTTTGTTTTGGAAATTTTGTATTTCATAGCCTAGGTATCGATACATATACCCTTGGGTAAAATTTGGCAAAAATCAATTTAAAAGTTCACTAAAAACCCCCTGCAATATATATATTCTTCTCAACACTTAAGACCAATTCAAAATATATTAAAATTACTTAAAACTACTCCAAATCAGTCATAATCATCATACTAGCAAACCACATTTGCAAACATACTTATAGTTTCAATAATTCATTTAGAATTAAAATACTTCAAGTAAAACCAAAATAGATAGAGTTTTAAGAATTTTTATTTTAGTCCCTAACACATGGGAACACATTTGGTCTACCTATGTACATGTCATTTTAATTCAAAATATGATACATGCTCTGAGAGATCTTCTAACCCGACTTTACCTCTTCGAGTCTAACTGTTCCTACGCATTTATTTTTAACGTGTTAAGTCGGCGAAGGCTTAGTAAGCACTACAAGAATAAATAGGTAAATGAATCATAACAAAATATTTTAAACTTTTTCAATTAATACATATTTACTCACATACAAGTTTCTTCAACTATACCTTACTTTAATAAAATTTAACTTACCTTTTGTAAGTTATCAAACTTACCTCAACACTGGTAATACACTTTTGTTCACAACTCATATTCTTAGCCCAAAGTAGACTTAATAGAACACACCGGATATATGGAACAAATATAGAGGTGCATTATTATGCACTATTGAACAGAGAGCACAAATGTGCTAAACGGAGATCACTAATGTGCTAATAATCGGAGGGCACGCTAAGTTCCCTTAATGGCATGCCACAAATATCCTTATAGTTTTAAATTTCGTCTACTTGGGCATTAAAGCTGAATTTCATACATTTAAATACTTTACATAAATATTTCAAAAAAGATTTCTCATTTCTCCATCATCTACAATTTAGTCCCCATTTCACAAATAAAAAATATTACACCTTTTTCACACATATACTTTTTCCACAACATCATTACTTAGCGTTCAAACAATATACCATTTCATATTGTCCACCTACAATTTTCTTTACAAATTTCATAATTTCATGATCTAATCTTTTTTTTATCTATTTACAAATTTAAATATATATTTTACATTTTTGTTCTAAGTAATCCCATACTACAATATAAGCATTTAAATAAAAATAATTTAAAAATTTTGTAGTACTTACAACAAAAAAGTTGAGATGATGTATTTTCTTCTTCCTTCACTCTTTAGCCTTCTCTTTCCCTTTTTCTTCAATTAGGTCCTCTCATTTCTTTTTTTTCTCTTCAATTTCATATAAAACATATAACATTTATATGTTTAAAAAAAATACAATCAAGTGACTTTCCTATAATATTTAATAAAAATAAACATGTATGGTATGATAATTTCATCATGTCTTACCTTAGCTCTTTGATTTTTACTAAGGAAATTTCAAAGAAAAATGAAGGTTTGAAGCTTGGATGGTTCAACTATGATGGAAGGACATGAAAGGAATAAAAAGAAAAGTTGGATGAAACTTGGGGAAAAGAAGTGACCATTTGGCTTGTGAAAAGATGATATATATTTTCATCTTTTCTCCCACTCTCTACACCATTCCACTAAAATATCTCACCTTTTTAATTAAAATGGTCAAATTGCTACTAAGTCCTTAAGCCATCCATCTTTTTTTACTTTTACCCATCATCATTACACCTAATAAATATCTACTTGGCTAATTACCACTTTGTCCTTCCTCATCTTTCATATTTCCTAGTATGACTCATACAACACTTTGGTTAAATTTCTTTTTAATCCTTCCTTCCTTTCCTCTACAATTATATATCTCCTATCTTAATATTTTTTTCTACTTTGGCCACAACAATTTCTTTATTCTTTCAACTAAATTAATGTATCTATTTTAAAATTTCCTATCTAAATAGTATTTTTTTCTAATTTCTTATTGAATCTATATACTTCGTAATTTAATACTCAAAACTCCTATTTATTATATTTCAAAAATTTTATACTAATTCTTGACTCGGTCCATCACTGTACCTAACCCCTAGCTAAAACGCGAATGTTACAAAATAGGCCAAGGTGAACCACCATGAGAAACCAAATAATTGCTCTGGAGCTATCCTATATTCATCAAGAAGATGATAGAAGAAGAGGTAGATGAAAACTCGCTTTTAACACGTGCAAGGGAAGTAGAAAACTTTAATATGTGGTGTCACTTAATCAGTTCGACCCTTCAAGGATTGAGAAGTCATATGCAAAGTTGGGTATTTGAATTCCCTAAGTAGCCAATGGCAACTCATTTCTTCCTTTTTGGTGGTGCAAACATAAGCTTTCACCTTCATCGGAGCATTTACTTCATGTCGTTGTAAAGGTTCACTCCTTGAACCACCATGGATGCCCTGAATAATACGACCACTGCCTATCGCCCTAACAATTATACCCAAATAAACAAAAAAACCACAAAAACAAATGGTAAATTTTAAGAAAATTACCTCTGAAACACGATTATCCTCCTCAACAGCAACTCCTCAAAAATTTCAAATTCAAACGATTTGATTCTTAGGGTTAAAGAAACCCCCTTTTAAAAGAGTTTTACACTTTAACGATTCATGTATCCAAGAATGAAGGCATAATCAACTGTATACAGTTGTACCATTCCTCAACGTGCGGTGAAGTGTATGTGACAATCTAAAGCAAAAGCGTACGCGATAAGCTTCTCTATCAGTAATCTCTCACCTCGCGAAGAAGAGTCACTTTGTAACTCTTCTTTGAACTAGGTGGGGGACAAATTGTTATGGTACTCACCATCACTGACTTGTTACCCGATTACCCGATTGGGTCTTGACCCATAGTCTACATGGTTCTTACATTGAGTTCGCACGTGAGGTTTTTGAATTCTTCTACGAGATCACACAATGTAGGCTCATACCACTATGCAGGCAGACCTACATCTAGAAAACACGTGCTAACCCTAGAATAGGATACGTGTTGGCATGCATGAAGTCCTACCTACGACGTCCCGTCCATGGACAATAACCATATCATATGAATAGAGAATATAACCCTTTTGAAAGGGATACATGCTCAAACACTCAACAATATTAAATATATATTTCATAAAACAAATAAAAAATAAATTAAATAGTAATTTGAAATTCATAAATATCATAAGTATTTTCTTGGCTTTTTTACCTGTATAATACTAATTGAAAAATTAAATACTAAAATGGTATGCCAATACCATTATTTACCAAAATGGGGTGTTTGAAACAGTTCCAAGGGGTGGAGGGAGAGAGATGGGTGACACCCATGTTTTTTTCTAACACAATAATTGAAATATCATTATAAAATGATGTGTTTTTTTTTAAAAAATTTAAGGGTGGAAGGGGAGAGATGGGCAGCACCAGTATAAAAAATATTTTTTAACAGTGGAGGGAGAGACATAGGGGGCACTAGTATTTTCTAGTGCAAAAATACTGTCTAAATGGTGGAGGGTTAATTTTGTACCATTTTGTTATTTTTTGAAGAATTACTAATATTTTTACACATATAAACAAATCAATAACAACGTAATTTAAAGAATTACTAATATTGTTTTGAAGAATTACTAATATTTTTACACATAAACAAATCAATAACAACGTAATTTAAAGAATAACTAATATTTTTTTGAAAAATTACTAATATTTTTACACATATTTTTCAAAACAATCTCATTTATTTTTTAGGTAAACTACCAAAATAATCACTTTTGTTTGCCTCAGGTTACATTTTAGTCACTTATGTTTGAAATGTAACATTTTAATCACTTACGTTACCGCGTTGTAACATTTTAGTCACTAAGCCATTAATTGCCATTAACAGTATAATGGTAAGCTGATGTGACACGTTAAATCATCATTTCAAATGAAAAATTTAAGTTAAATTCTACAATTGGTTCCTATATTTTTTTCATTTTGAGTAATTTAATTTTTTCTTTTATGTTCTTTTAAATTTCATTTTTTTTCCATTCTCTTCTGCTCCTCCCTCTGCTTTCCTCCCTTCTTCATTTCTTTTAACGTAGTTTTTTTTATGTTTTTCATTTGTTGAAACTAGTCCACAAGCTTGCCTCACTCAAAAAAATTAAATTGTTCAAAAAAATAAAAGTATAGGGGCTAGTTTTAACAAATGGAAAATATAGAAAAACTAAGTTAAAAGAAATGGAGAAGGGAAGAAAACAGAAGAAGAAACAGAAGATAAATGGAAAATAAAGAAACAAAAGTAAAGTTAAAAAACATAAAAGAACAAAAATTAAATTACTCAAAATGAACAAATAAGGGGACCATTTATATAAATTAACCTAAAATTTTTATTTAAAATAATTATTTAACATGTCACGTCAACTTACCGTTATACCATTAATGACAGTTAACAACTCAATAATGACTAAAATGTAACATTTCAAACATAAGTGACTAAAATGTAACCTGAGTCAAACAGAAGTGACTATTTTAATAGTTTATTCTTATTTTTTATTTTTTATTCCAATAAAAAAAATTATTACATAACATATCTTCCACGTTTGTAAAATGTAATTCTTTTACCACAGTAATCCAAAAAAAAAAAATCAAAATGAATCACCATAAAAATTTCAAACAAATAACCCATTTCGATATTAATTTTTGTAAATCCATTTTGGTATTTATTTTTATATTTATTTTTTAATAATTTTACAGTGATCCATCTTTACCAAAGAAAGTTACGGTGAACAGCCTAAAAAATAGGCTGGCAGAAAAATACAAGCAGATCCTTATCCCTTTTCATTGAACTATAATTTCTTGGTGATTTTCAGGTGTTTATTGATATCCTTGTGTTGGACGATTTAAAATAATCTTAATATATGACCATATGAACCTCCCAATCATAATTCATAAACGTTGCTTTCTGAGTTCAATATCTAAGGATTCCTTGGTTAATATATATTTGACCTTTTATATATTTATTTGTTTTTAATTCTCTGGTTATAAATGCATAAGACGCTGTTTTCTTTTTTCTGGCCTAAGAAATTCATAAATTAGCACTGCAAATTCCAATCATCTGGTGTTTCTTAGTTCGCCCTGTACAGTAAATGCTTGTGTCCTACATAGCAACATTTCCAAGTTTGCGGTTCTACATAAACACGAATTTCTTCTTCTTTTTAAAAGAAAACTAAAATATTATTGTGGCTAAGACATCCTGATGTTTTTAGGCATTTGATTTGTTTAAAAGTTGTGTTTTTCATATAAAAATAATAGAAGATAGAAGATATAATTGCAATTATAATAACATGTATTTTTTTTTTATGGCTTAAATAGGACCGTTGCGGAAATGTGTCTTTTATTAATGCGTGGGTGTTAAGATTTATTTGAAATTTAAAGCACAACCAACCCTGAGCTCACATAATTGAACTTGATACCCTGGGTGTTGAGATAAGATTACTAATAAAAACAGTAATTTAAAACATAGATTTTGGATGACTTAAAATTTCATCTCATCTTCACTAAGTAATTTGCTCAACTTTAAAGCAAAATAAAGTGAAATTATTAAGTTATGCTTTGTACCATGTCAAATATAATCCCTTTCAATAATATTTCTCCGCAAAATATCAAAAAGAAAATAATATTATGCCACAATTTTCTTTTACATGTCAGCCCTTATCTCATTCCTACATCATCTATTCTTTTTATTTTCATTCTTTTTGTACTTTATTTTCTTCGAGCATGTTGTGGTCAACTGTAAACAGAAAAGAATCTCACTGAAGTCTGTGGAGGTTAATATGATAAATGTACAATCTAAACGGTATGAATGTTCAACCAATATAATTTCTATAATGCCAGCTTGAGAATTGATCAGAAAATGGTGTGAGGTGTATTTAGCTTATACCTTGGATATGTGAATACTGGGATCCGAATTGGATCAAGTCCTTGCAGTTAAAGAATTTCCAGATATATTTCCTAAAGAATTGTCAGGCTTACTGCCTGAAAGGGAGGTTGAATTTGCTATTAAGTTAGCACCTAGAATTGCGTCAATTTTTATTGCGCCATATAAAATGGCTCTAGCTGAATTGAAAGAATTGAACGCTCAATTGCAAGAACTCTTGAGTTGAGGATTTATCTGACCGAGTGTATTGCTATAGGGTGCTCCGGTTCTGTTTGTGAAGAAAAAAAAGTGTTGGATCTAGTGCCCTAAGTGTAGTATTTTCGTCAATATACACTTGTAATTTTTTTCCGAATAGATTAGTTTATGGAACAAATTCATTAATTATGATTAATATACTTTGTATTATTGTCCTCATATGGTTTTTGCACGCAAAGAAAAATGGAAGCAAATGTTGCTCATTTGTTTTCTAATGTTTAACTAATACTAATGAATATTATGTGGTTGGACTGTAATACGAAAAATAACTTGTATTAGTAGGCGAACCTAAACATGTCTTTAGTCTAATCGAAAATGACCAAATCGATTGAAAGACTAATATATCGTCTATCAAGTCCAATTCGGGAGATGTATTGTATTAGGCATCAGAGTTGATGACTCCCAGAAGATAGAGACATAGATGTGACTAACTGGACTGACATTATATCAAACAATACCCAAGCAGAATAGATCATGAATCTGTTTGTGGATTTATTCACTTGTGACATTTATAGTGTGACATACCTAAATCCTGAGTGGATGGTGGACTATGTATGCGTGACTCATACACTTTGATGTAAGTAAAAACTTGAATTCAAGTAGATAAGGAACCGAAATCTAGTGCGTTGGATGTATAACTTCTGTAGTATATAGCACCATTCACAATAGTGAAATTCATAGCCCAAAACATGGGTAAATGATACCCTCGCATTGGCATTACATGGTTGATGAAAAGTAAAAGTGGCAATGGCTCATCCATTTTTATGATGGATGACTTGATCATTATTTGATAGTGATTGACTTTTTATGAAGGAAGATGTAATGGTTACCATGAGATAAAATAGAATCATATTGCGATAATAGATATTATCCTAAAGAGATTAAGGATATCCTATGACGGTAACACACTTATGACAAGGTCATTGGACAAATATTGAATAGTTGCTTTTGTAATGGTATGTCGTTGGGGAGAGCTTAGCCACGATATTGTAATGGAATGAATTCATGACTAAATGGGTTTCTAATTAATAGGCGAAAGCCAAAACTTGATTATAAATCATTTGAGCCTCAACTTCATATGTTCAATCAGTCCCTCTGCTAGCTCGTTGAAACCAAAAATGAATTGCGTGTTTGAATATAAATGAACGAAATGAATAGAAAAAGAGAAATGGGAAACATTCAAGAATGATTATGGTTTTCTCCGAAATAGAGAAATTGAATCATTTGAAAATAAATGTAGGTTTCAAAAAATAGAAATGGAAATGGAAACTTGTAATCCTATATAGGATTACTTAAAAAATAATAGAAGAATGAGTTTATGCTTTTTGATTATTTTGAAGCCTGAAAATGAAAATAAATCAATTGGTAATAGTGAACATGTTGAGTTGTGACATATTGAACGTTTTTGAAATTTTACCAAGAGTAAAATCATCAAAAAATTTATCAGGGGTAAAATTGTCAAAATTTTACTGGGGTAAAATTGGGGTGAAAAATCATTTAATATGTAGATATTAAAGTTTATTTTGAGAAATATATAAATTGAATCGGGTTGGATCATATTATAGAGTATTAGGTCAAAAAGGCCTAGGAAGTATTCATAATCGGACCCGATGTGAGAGAGACCCAAAACCCCTCATATAACATGAAGGGGCGGCAACCCTAGCAAAAATACAAGGGTAAGTCGTTCACCCCTCTCCTACACTAAGTAGGATGTTGTTTTTTTTATTTAAATTAAACCTCTACAACTCTACAAGAGTTCTACCTTCTCTTCCTATAATTAGATGACATAGGTAGAGCTATTAAGACAATCTTTGAGAGATTATTGTTTTACTAAAAAATAAAGAGAATTTATTCTCAACTTTTACATATATACTATTCCAGAATAAAAATTCTACCGGTTTCTATTATAGAAGAGAGAATTTTCATTTTCATCCCAAAAGTAAATTTTTTTCTAGTTCTGCATTTTGATTAAATTGGTTCGAGCCCACATTTGAAACAGTTCATGGAACGAGAAAAGCGGAGATGATCGTTTGCTTGAAATTCAAAAGACATCAAGGATCCGTTTATTTGAAAACACATGCATGATTTCGATCTAAGGTTTATTACTATAAATATCACAAACCGGGTCGATTTTCAAAATTTTAATTTTCTATTGTGTAACAAAACCGTTTTCAAACCGAATTTTTCCTACAACAAGATAGAACCTGGAGATTATGTATCAATTATCGGCAATTGAATAAGGTAATGATAAAGAAAAAATATCTAATTCCCCAAATTGATGAATTGTTCGATCAACTTAATAGAGCAAGTTTGTTTTTAAGGATTGATCTTCGATCGATCTATTATCAACTCAGAGTCAAAGAACCCGATGTGTAGAAGACTATTTTCCGAACTCACTACGTACATTATGAGTTCTTGGTAATGTTGTTTGGGCTTACTAATACTCTTGCCTCCTTCATGGATTTAATGAATAGGATCTTTCAGCAGTATTTTGACCAATTCATGGTTGTGTTTATTGATGACATTTCAATTTATTCAAAGAATGAAAAATACTATAATTAGCATCTAAGGGTCATATTACAGGTTTTGCGAGAAAAAGAATTGTATCCCAGGTTTAGCAAATGCGAATTTTATCTTCAAGAAGTGGGATTTTTGGGGCATGTGATATTGGCTGAAGGTATTCGAGTTGATATCGGTAAAATCTCAGCCATTATAGATTGGAAGCCCCTAAAGAATGTCACCAAAGTGAGTAGATTTTGGGGCTTAGCGGGATACTATCGATAATTCATAAAAGGATTCTCAATGATAACCATTCTATTGACAAGACTGCTACAGAAGAATGTTGGTTTTGAATGGTCTGAGAAGTGCTAGAAAAAGTTTGAAAATTTAAAAGCCATAATGACTGAAGCCTCGGTTTTAACCCAGCCTGAGTTTAACAAAAAAATTATTGTATTCAACGACGCGTCTCTCAATGGTTTAGGGTATGCATTGATACAAGAGGAGAAAGTAATTGCATATGCTTCCCAATAGCTTAAGTTGCACGAGAAAAATTATCCTACTTACGACTTGGGACTCGAAG
The DNA here is from genome assembly GCA_025698465.1 of Gossypium longicalyx. Classification (NCBI taxonomy): domain Eukaryota; kingdom Viridiplantae; phylum Streptophyta; class Magnoliopsida; order Malvales; family Malvaceae; genus Gossypium; species Gossypium longicalyx. Next base: position 5,314,915 of record CM046998.1, on the reverse strand, counting down.
CTATGGTTTTTGCTTTGAAGATTTTGAGGCACTACCTTTACAAAAAAAAAATGTCACATATTCATTAATTGTAAAAGTCTGAAGTATTTGCTAATGCAAAAAAAGTTGAATTTGAGACAACATAGGTGGCTTGAATTGCTTAAAAACTATGATTTGATCATTGCTTATCGTTCGAGATAAGCCAAAATTGTGCATTTGAAAATCTTTGTTCGCTTTGAAAGCGATAAATGCACATTGAATTTGGAGTGAGATGACTCTATTTTGGTCGAATTGAGAGCTAAACCTTTATTCCTTCAGAGAATTCAAGAATTGCAGAAATGTGAAATCGAACTTGAAGCGAAACATAAACTTGTAGAAAATGCGCAAACTAATGAATTTAGCATAAATGGCGACGGGAGTCTGTACTTCCATAATAGGTTGTGTATGCCAAATAATTCGGGGTTGAAGTAAGATATTCTCCACGTGGTTCACAATAACACCTATGCGATACATCCAGTTGGCAATAATATGTATAATGACTTCAGACTGTTGTCTTTATGGCCTGTAACGACCCGAAATTCAGTGGTGTCAAAAAATACGATTTTAAAATCTCATTTCTGTAAGTTGAGTCCATAAATATTCATATTTAATATTTACAAAGATAATATAAAAATGTATTAAAAAATGGTTGAGTAATTTTTTTCAAATTAATAGTTAATTAAGGCTTAGGGGCTAAATTATAAAAGTTCAATCGCTATAGAATTTTAATTAACAAAAGGCTTAATAACCTAAATAGCAATTAGTTAAAGGTCCAAAATGATAATAAAATCATTTGTAATAAGTGATAGTGGATGATGATCGCATGTTGATTAAGTATTATTAATGATTACTTAATTTAATTAAATATGATTAATTAAGTAAATTAAGGTTTAATTAACCTATAAATACTCGAGTTCTTGGCACGGTCATGTGGTCTGTGTAATTTAGTTCTCATTTTGCACACACGACCACATTAGTTGCACAGTTAGAAGACACAGTCATCTATCTCATTGCACATGGTTTTAGTCCTCAGACACTATTGAACAACATGGCCATGTCCCATAGCACACGGCCGTGAGACCCCTATTTTTTATTTTTTACTTTACTTTTTTGTTTTGTTTTGAATTAGTCCCTACTTGTTTCTAAATTGATTTTAAAGTTTTAGAGCATCGATTTAAGCCCCATTTTTGTATGAATAGCATGATTATTTACTGATTATATATTTATGATTATTTAAAGATGATTTTTGGAATTGAAATAACATGTGTTTGTCCTATTAATTGTCGTAGCATCCCGTAACCCTAATCCAATGATGGTGAAGAGCGAGGGGTGTTACAACTAGTGATTTACCCACAATGAGTGGCTCGTCCAATATGATGAGTGGTTTTATCCACGTGGTGTAAAGGTAGAGGAATTTTAGAGAAATCCTATTGTGGTGTGTAGTGGTGGGTGTTGGGAAATGTGTTGATATTGTAGTGAACATGTAATTCTTTTCTATGTATTTGAATGATGAATAAATAAATTTCACATTTCACTATTATGTCTTTTGTATTTTTGTCTTTCATATTTTGAATGCATAGCGAAATTATAACAAGCAAATATTAGCTCATTGATTGTCTAGGTTCAAACTGATTATAAGTGGCATTGTAAGAATGTATACATTTCAAGAAAGACAACTTACTTCAATAGATAATCTAAACAAGTCCGTAATTTTGTAAAAGAATCAAAGTGAGCATTTGATTCAAATACTGGGAAGGATTATTATGTCATCTACAATTCCAATTAAAGAGATGGCTAGTCTTGACTATTGGAGCAGTTGACTCTACAAGTAGAGACATAGTTGTATTCATTGGTAGAATGATACATTGGACTGAACCCAAGATGAATTAATTCTAAATTTTTTTGTGAATTAATTCACTTGTGACATTCATGGTGTGATTTACCTAAATCCTGAGTTAGTAACTAACCATGCGTATGTAACTTATGTGCTTTGATATAAGTGGAGGCTTATATTGGGTACGTGACTTATGTATGGCATGACTTTACTAGCAACAGTAGCATTCATAACTCAATTAAAGATTTAATGGTATCCTCTCATTAACATTGTGTGGATTGATAGATATGGAATGTGGTCATGGGTTGCTTGTTCTGAAACGAGCTATTTATCATAGTCATTTGTTGATAGTGATCATATTAATCATTAAGAAGACATAATGGTGATAATAAGATAAACTCAAAGAAATCAATGATATCATATAAGGGTAACACACACATGATGAGATCATTGGACAAAGCAGTTGGATGAATTGCTTTCGTAAAGAGTATACAATAAGGAGTTTTTAATCATGATACTTCTTGTGGACTGACTCCGTGATTAAGTAATTGTGAATTATCGGAACGATGCTTCTAGGCATAATTGCAATTACTAGAGCCTAATTATATATGTCTGGTTGGTCTCTCTGCTAGCTCAATAAAAGCTCGATCGGATTGCATTTGAATTAGAAGTAAATTCTACAAATTTGAAAATAATTTAATTAAGTCGATTTATTCGATGTGGAATTAAATTGGGTGTTCATAAGAATTGTTTAACTAGAGAATTTGATTAAAGAATTTTCTTGAAAAATTAATTTGAAAAATTTAAGTGATTTTTCTAAAATTATTTTTGATCAAGTAAAATTAAACTAATCAAATTAATTAAAATTAATATGATATTTTTTAAAATTAATTTTTAAATTAGACAATTGACCCAATGGGTAATTCAATAGGAAAATTGGACTTAAGATCGTAAATTGGGTTTGGGAGCCCAAAACTGAGACCAAGACCCAAATATTGGTCGAACCATGCCTAATATGTGAAACTAGGCCAATGGTCCAACTGGTGGCTGGACCGAACTGGTCGGGCCGTCACTGGCCTGGGTCGAACCAGCTCGAGGTGCCGACGGCTGCGACGACATTCCGGTGAATAGAAAATAGATGGCGGCGATGGGATTTCAATGGTTGAGCAGTGAAAGAATTACACTCCTATTTGGACTTTATCAGAGAATTTGATTCCAGATTAAGTATTCCAAAAATAATATTATTTTAATAGATTTAATATTAAATTTAATTTAAGTATTTTATTAATTTAATATTAAAGTGGTTATCTTAATATTAAATTTAATTTAATGTTTATCTTGTAGATAAATATTTTATTAATTTAATAAGATTTAAGATTAAATTTAATCTAATATTTATCTTGATAAATATTATATTAATTTAAGGGTTAAATATAAAATTGGTACCCGAATTGGTTCACTTCTCCCAGATTGGTAGTTCTAGTTTTTTTTTTATCCTTGATTGGTACCCGAACTTTTTTTGTCCACTATATTGGTACTTGAGTTTAACGGCGTTAACTTTTTTCTAACGTGGCAACGCTAGCCAATCACATGCCACCACATGGCGTCCTCTTATATATCTTTTATCTTTTTCTTTTTTTATTTTCCCTCATCTTCCATTTTTCTTTTCTTCTCTTTTCTTTTCTAGTCTGCCTCTATTCTTCTTTTCTTTCTTCTGTAAAAAAAAAAAAAAACCATTTGCTTCCTAAAATGATTTTGCTCTTAAAATGCCCATTTGCTTCGCTCTTAGGTTCCAGGGAGGACTCCATCTCGGTTATGGATCTAATCAACTCCATCAGACCACTCGCCTCTACGGTAAAGCTTCCAACCACTACTTCCACAGCAAGACAAAATTAGAATGAATCACTTCATGTGGATAAGCTTCGACGTTTTAAATTTGGTTCGGATCATTTGACTACGACTGAGGAGTGTTTCAAAAAAGGAGCCCGTTAGTTCATAGAAAGAGAAGCTATGCTACTATTAGGGTTTCATTTCAGTTGAAATAATAATTACCCATAATTTTTTTCTTTTCCCTTTTTTACACTCTATTACTACTACCATAGTGTGATTGGGAGGACGAAACTAACAAAGAAAAGCTGACAGTGAGGAACAACAACAACAACAACAACAACAATGGTGAAGCTCCTAAAGCCAAATAAGGTAGTGGTTGTCCTTCAAGGTCGTTATGTCAGTCGTAAGGCGGTGATTGTCAAATCCTTCGATGAAGGAACCCTTGACTGCCCTTACGGTCACTGTTTAGAGGCAATGATTAAGAAATACATATTTCAAAAAATCAAATGAAAATTTCAACAACGATAAAGAACCCAAAGTGAAAAGGAAAATAATGGTAATGATTGGATGGTGAAAAAGTGAAGGAAAATTTTAGGAGTTTTTAAAGGAAAAAAAGAGGAAAAAAAATGAAATAAACAGAAGAGAGGTAGAAGACGAAAAGGTCAGATAGAAATTGTGAAAGGAAAACTGAAAAAAAAAAGGGAAAAAGAAAGAAAGAAAAAGAAGTTGCAGTAGTCAAAGAGGAAGAAGAAGACAACGAGAGAAAGAAAATTTCAAAGGAAAAAAATAAATAAAAGGATTTTTAAAAATATAAAATGAAATGGAAAAAAATTAAAGGGGTCAGCTTTTCAGGCCAAAGGGAGTGACACGTGGTAGGGCACAAGTGGCCAGCGATACCACGTCAGCAAAAAATTAATATTGTTAGTCTCAGGTACCAATATAGTGGACGAAAAAAAAGTTTGGGTACCAGTCTGGGACAAAAAAAACCATAAGTACCAATCTGGGATAAGTGGACAAGTTCGCATACCAATTTTATATTTAACCTTTAATTTAATGTTAAAGTGATTAAGTTTAATCATAGTTGAACTCTTTAAACTCTCCTTATATAAATAGAGCATTTGGTCATTATCTACAAACACATGAATTCAAAAAAAAGTTATACAGAAAAAATTTTCTAACGAAATTATTTTAAAAAATTTCTAAAGATATTTTTATTATTTATAACTTGGCCCAAAATTTTAGAGAAATTATGAAATTACCTCACTGGTAATTTTTGTGAAAAATTTTCTGATTCAATATGAGCCTCCACTAGGCAGCGTAAGCTTGAGAATAGCGGAGAAGACTATTTGGTTGAAGCGTTCATCCTAGACGAATCAAAAGGGTACAATTTTGGAAGAACAATTCTAATACAGAGTTTGTTACTTTAGCATGTCTCTAGTCTGCTACTCTAACAAGTTTTGTTTTGATTAAGTGTTCGTTAAGGATTATTTTCTTTTAGATTGGAATTGGTGGAAATAGAAAATGAATTGGTAGATCTAGCATTGGATGATGAGGAAAAGGAGATTTTATAGGTACACAAAAAGGTTGATCCTGTAAAGGAAATTTATGATCTTTGCCTAGTTGGGTGCTTTCTCACTGAAAGTGTGATCCATTTTATGGTAATGAGGAGCACAATGGTTAATCTTTGGCATCCTATGAAAGGGGTTCAGATTTCACATTTGGGGAGAAAAGATTTATGTTTCGATTTTTCCATAATATGGATCTTGACCAAGTGCAAAATAGAGCTCTATGGACTTTTCATAATCATCTTTTGGCGAGTCATTGATTGGAGGATGAAAAGGATCCACTTAATGTACCGTTAATATATGTGTGTTTTTGGGTGCAAGTTCATGATTTGCCGCCGGGGTTTTTCTATGAGTATATAGCCAAACAATTAGGAGATTTTCTTGGGAATTTTTTGGAATATGATACTAAAAGTTTAGAAAGGAGTTTGAATGGTCATATGCAAATCCGAGTTTGGATGGATGTTAGAAGTCCGTTGAAGAGGAAAAATAAGCTTATGTTTTCTCTAGATAAATGTTCGTACGTCAACTTTAAATATGAAAGACTGACTTTGTTCTACTTATTCTATGGTTGTTTGGGGCACAGTGACTTTTTCTGTCAGATCAGAATGGCCAAAGGAATAGAAATAGCAAAAATGGAATGGGATCAATTAATTAAAAGCTATTACAATGAACAATATATCGTTAAGGGGAGAAGGATGAGGAGGGATAAAGGAAGATGGATCCGATCATAATATATCAGGGGCGAAATCTCAGGAGGAGGGTATAGATTTAGACAGGCGTATTGATATCGTCTTGGGGTTAAATCTGAAGGGAGATCCGAAATACATGAAAGTATATGTGGGGATCCCTCCAAGGTACAAGGCCTAATGGAAATGGAATACGATTCGAAGGATTGTCCAATGGTGGAAAGAAAAGACTGAGAAAGGAGAAGAAAATCACAATGGATTGATTGTGGCTGATTCACTGGGAGGACAAGATAAAGAATTGTTGGTTCGAGACCAATTGTTATCGACAACTGCCAAGGGGTAAGCCGACTGGTTGCAATGAAAATAATGTGTTGGAATGTCCGTAGTTTTGGGAGTTCACGGACTAGTAGAAGACTTAGCACACGCTGAAGGTGTATAATCCTCAATTGGGCTTCTTGATGGATATTAAGTTAAATGATAGACGAATGGAAAATGTGAGGAAAAGATATGGTTTCTTAAATAGGATAGATGTTTCGGTTGATGGCTCATGAGGGAGTCTCTGTTTGGCTTGGAAGGTGACTATTATAATTAATTTAAGGAGTTTTTCCAAAAATCATATCGATGTCACTGTTCAAGAGACTGCAAAATAGAGGGAATGAACGTTTACTAGTTTCTATGGGGACCTATTTGTGAGTGATAGGAGTGATTCATGAAACGTATTGAGGAATTTATGACGTACTCAATAGTTACCTTGGTTAGTGTGTGGTGATTTTAATGAGATTATGCATTCTTTTGAGAAGGCTAAGGATATTCCAAGGGAGGAAAGGAGCATGAAAGTGTTTAAAGGAGTTCTAGAATAGTAGTTAATAGATGTGGGATACTTTGGGTCGTGGTTCACAAGGGAAAGGGGAAATTTGTTGGAGACTAATATAAGAGAGAGGTTGGATAGAGGAATGGCAAATGATGAATGGATGAATATGTTTTTGAATGCTTTAATTCAACACTTATCACATTCTTATTCAGACCATTGTCTGTTCCTTATACATACGGAGAAGGAAGAAAATGGGTCGAGGAGGAAAAGGTTTTGATTCGAAGCATGGTGGACGATGGAAGATTCGTTTGAGGGGGAGGTAAAGCGAATATGATGTTCCACTTTGGGGGTATTTTTTCAAAGTTTGAAAGTTTATAGAAAGGTCTGGAGAGTTGGACGAGATTTATCAAGAATAGAAGGAACGACCTAAAGAGGGAATTGACTAGAAAGTTGGAGTAGATGATGGATAAGGAAAGTAATGATGAAAATCTGGTAAATTTTATTGATACAAAAATTCAACTGAATTTGGAAATTGGCAAGGATAAAGCCTTTTGGGAACAAAGAGCACATGCTAATTGGTTACGATTGGGGGACAAGAACAAGTCTTTCTTTCATAACTTTGCTTCTCATCGTAGAAAGAAAGAATACAATTAAATGCTTGGAGCATGGAGATGGAAGTGGAGTTAGGGATGAAGGTGAAATGGAGAAAATTGCCAGGAGATTTTTTCAAATCTCGACAAAGGGGTTGGGGACACGAAATACATTCTATCTGAGGTGGAACTATGTATTTCGAGTTACACAAATTTGATGCTAACAGCTAGGTATATGAAAAATGAGGTATATGTGACTTTGAAGGATATAGGCCCGACAAAGGCACCTAAGTTGATGGTTTCTAGGCTTTATTTTTTAGAGATGCTGACATATTGTGGGAGGCAGTGTAATCTTGTACTGTTTAGGTGTCTTGAATGAAGGTAAGGAAATATATTCTATGAATGTTACCAATATTGTGCTAATTCCTAAAGTTTCACGTCTGACAAACCTAGTGAATTTTAAGCCTATTAGTTTGTGTAACGTCTTATACAAACTGGTAGTAAAAATCATAGCTAATCATTTCCAAAAAGTATTGGATTTTTGTATTGATAGTGCATAAAGTGCTTTCGTGCTAAGTCATTTGATTTCGGATAATGTGTTGCTAACATATGAAATTTTGCATACGTTTCATCAGAAGAGATTAGGGAAGAAGAGTTTTGTAGGGGTAAAGTTATATATGAGTAAAGCATATGACCAATTTGAATAGGTTTTTTTAAGGGTGATGATGGAACGAATGAGTTTCGAGAAGAATTGGGTGGATATTATTATGAGATGTGTTACAATGGTTTCATACTCTATAAATATTAATAGGAGAGGTGGTGAGATTTTTAGACCTTCTAGAGGACTTCAAAAAGGGGATCCATTAAGCCCTATTCTATTTTTAATTTGCAGTGAAGGTCTATCCACTCTCATGAGACTCGCTTTGCGGGATAAATTGATAAAAGAGGCTAAGGCTAGTAGGAGAGGCCCTCAGATATCGCATCTGTTATTTGCAGATGATTGTGTTATTTTTGGAGAATCAACTGAGAGAGGAGCACAAATTTTAAAAAAAGTGTTGAAGGAGTACGAGATTTGTTCAGGGCAGTATAATAATTTTTTTTTAAAAATCCACAGTTTTTTATAGTTCTAACACCTTTGAAACATATAGAGAACTGACTTCGTGCATGGGGAGACGAAAAAAAGCTTCATTCTAAATTTTAAAGGACTGTGTTAAAAAGAGGATTGATTGTTGGAGTACAAGGATGCTATCGGGTGGCAAGGAGGGTTTTATAAAGTCTGTTTTACAAGCCATTCCGACGTATTCAATGACTTAGTTTTGTTACCAAAGACATTGTGTGGGGAATTAAGAGTATTATGGTGAGGTTTTAATAGCAGAAGGGAATGGAAGGAGGAGGATTCATTGGTATGAATGGAGTCGACTATGTACGTTGAAAGAGGATGTGGGTTTGGGTTTTCGGAGTTGAAAAAATTTAACATAGCACTTCTAACAAAACAAGGATGGAGACTTATAAATTACCTAAATTCTTTATTAGTTCACGCTGTATAAGCTATGTCAAAACCTTTTTTGAAATTGACTTATATTTTAAAAAAATAAAGTCGTCACAAATCCTTTTTATGAGGTATAATCAGATCACCTCGTAATTTGATTATTTTAATAAAATGTTTGATTTACTAAAACAATGATTTTTGGTCTAAAAACTTCAAGAAATGGGTTCAGGAGTCGATTATGCACGAGAAATGATTAACACCCTCGCAACGCCCAAAACTGGTACCTAATTGATTACTTGATGTATTAGTTTCGAGAATTAAAAATTTAAAGAGAATAAAAAATATGATCCCACTTTGCATAATGTTATTTTTAATTAAACTCACTTGAATAAATCAAAACGTATGTAAAAGGCCCTCTTATCTCGAGATAATAAAAATGTCATATCCTGTAAGTTAGGACACGACATCTCAACTCTTTGAGAATAAGCTTGCTCTTTATTTTAATTACTAGTTAAATCTCATGTATTTTAATTTCAAAAGGAATGTTCGGTTATCCAGGTTTAAAGAAAAATTCGAATCCTGTAAATTAAGACACGTCTTTTTGAATCTCTAAATACGAAACATTGTCTTAATTTTATAATTTTCCTTTTTTATGCATCGTGCGAAAAACGAACGTAACACTTAAAACTATATGCATTTTACTTATTCGAACATAATATACACATGGATAAATGGTTAAACTTAATGTATGATATAGTGACAGCGAAATAATATAAGATTACCATGTAGGTAGAATATTTATATTAGAATAATAAATATCAAATAAATGGATAAATACTATAATAATAATGTAAATATAACAATAATAAGAATATAAATTCATGGCATTAACAACAAAATAAATAAAGTAACTTAAAATAAAAAAAAATTGAAAACGAAAGGTGCTTAATGAAAAGAAAGTATAAATAATATCAAATTTAAATATTTAAAAATTAAAAGAATAATAAATAAATAGATAGATAAAACAAATATACATAATATTAAATTTAAGTATTTAAGAAGTAAAAGAATATTAAATAAATAAATAAATCGATAAAACAAATATAAATAATATTAAATTTAAGTGTTTAAAAAGTAAAAGACTAATAAACAAATAAATAAATCGATAAAACAAATATAAAAGGATAAAATTAATTGAATGAAGAACTGAATTAAAATTTAAACGGGAATTAAAGGTATAAAGCATAATAAATTAAATAATAAAATCGAATAAGGACTAAAATTAAATACACGTAAAGAAGAAGGAACTAACTGAAAAATTATTTTTTGTCCCAAAACACGTCGTTCCTTAAGCGACCGAATCAAAACAAAATTAAAATTATAGAATATAAATTAAAAAAACAAAAAATGACTGAATTGAAAAATAATTAAAAAGCAAAAGAGCTAAAGGCACAATTAATCCCCTTTTATAAAATACGCAAATCTTACTAGATCAAGTCCAGTCAACTAAAAACTATGTCGTTTCCCGTCTCAGCAATAAGTCCAAAACAACGTCATTTTAATGGACTATAAAAGTGTAAAAAAAAAATTCAAAAACTCATTTTTGCATATATTTTAAAAAAACCTTAAAAACCTTCTTCTTTTTTTTCTCAATTTTCTTGAATCCGACCTATGTCCGACGAATGTCCACCGCGACGACTGTCGATTGCCAACAACTCCGCTGTTCCCGATTGCCCCATTTTTTTTTTTTGCCTTTTTCAATTTAAAAAAAAAAACCTAAAACCCAAATCTAAATCATATATCTTTTGAAATTTAATAAAAAAAAAGAGAGAGAAGGAAAAAAAAAACTTTTGATCTCGCCGTTTTCATCCGACGTTCACAGAACTCTAATGAGTTTTGAGGCATTCGAGGCATCAACAGTAGTCCTCAACGGCAGCAAAAGGTGGATAGGCAAGTAAAAAGTCCCTTTATATATATATATATATATTGCTTTCCAAAATGAAACAAAAATAAATCACCTTTTTGCTCAATATTTTGTATTCAATCTGTGTATATTTTTTTCTTCGCGTGTATTTTACATATTCACTCTTTTTTTTTTTGCTACTGTTTGGCCACTATTTCACTATTTTTTTCTACTGTTTAGCCACTATTCTTTGCTGTTTCTTGCAGGTAGTGGTTGACGAAGGTGACAAGCAATTGGTGGTGGTAGACTAGGAGCAGCAGCTCCTAACTAGGGTTTCGTTTTTTTTTCCCCCCCTGAAAACTGTTTATATTTTGGGCCATTTGGGCCATTAGGGTTTTCTGATTTAGGCTTGTAATTATAATGGACTTGGACTGTTATTTATTATTATTTTTATTTTTATTTTGGTTTTATTATTATTTTTTTGTATTTAGGTTTCTGTTTGAGCCCGGGCTAAATTGGCCCATTACAAGCTAAATACTTTTCAAATTTTGATTTTTTAAGCGCAAGACTAGGGAATCTGTCATCCTACACTTGGCAGAGCATTTGGGCAACGGGGTATTGTTACAGGAGGGGATGTGTTGGAACGTTGGTACGAATAAGATTTTAATAGTTTAGGATGCATGGATACCCACGGCAGTCAACTACAAACTAAGTAATAGTATCAATAATAACAATATATCTATGACTGCGGAGTTGATTGATAACAATAGCAGAGAATGGAAAATAGAGGTTATTGCCAATACCTTCTCGGAAGCAGATGCGACCAGGATACTGTGAATCCCTTTGGCGAAGGCAAGACACAATGACATGTTGGTGAGGAGAGGTGAGCCCCTATAAACTATTACAAGTAGGCTTTTCAAATCCTAATGTTAATTATTTACAAACCAATTTTAGAGAATTTTACAAGAAATTGTAGAACCTAAAACTCCCGACTAAAATCAAAATTACAATCTGGAGGATCTCTTCTAATTTCATTCCTACTCTATCAAATGTGTTGCAAGGGATTAGTGGCCACTGCTGTTTGTCCCAGGTGTAGAGGGGCAGATGAGACTCTGGACCACACATTTCGAGAGCGCCCTATAATAGTGAAAGTGTGGACAATATTAAATTTCACATGGGTTTTGACAAAGGCCAGATTTGGACAGTATTGAGTGGCTTACCTGGGTTTTCAAAGAAAGCTCAACGTTCCAACCAAGGTTATTCTGTTGTGCTTTATTACTAGTTACATCAAAGAAATAGACGATTCTGTAGAAAGGGCTCTTGCCAAGAGTTGCAAGACTGTGAAATTGGTGCCCCCAACTAGGTCGGTCATTAAAATAAATTTTGACGCTGCGTTTGACAATCACCGATCGAGATCGGGTTCAGGGATTGTTGCAAGGAATGCTGCGGGAGAGGTTCTGGTATCAAGATCGGTTTTGCATGATGATATTGGGTTTGTGTTTGCAGCAAAGGCCCTTGCGTTCTCATGGGCAGTGCAAACGGGGGTGGAAATGGGTTTGTTAGATGCAATAATAGAAGGGGATTCATTATCAATAATAAAAAAATTTCAGTCAAATGCATCGGATAAATCAGAGATCGGAGCATATATTAGAAACATTCAACAGAATAAGGAGCGTTTTTGGAGTTTAAGATTCAAACATGCGCAAAGGATGGAAAATCAACTAGCCCACATTCTAGCAACTGAGAGTCTGAAAAGAGGAGAGCAGATTTACCTGGAAGGAGCTCTCCCTAGTTTTGCTGCGCGAAAGATGGAGGATGAATGGCTGAGAGAACTCGATTGAGTTGAAGCTTGCGCAGAAAAGGTCCTTAGAGAGAAGAATGTTAAAAATGGTGAAGTTAAGATAAGGAAATGCGTTCTTTGGGAACTGAAACTGACAAACTTGAAACGTGATATGCATTGATGGGAATGGGTGTCAGTTAACAGTTTTGACTGGGATGAGTTTTCTTTAATTAATTTTGATTTGGTTGTTGGGGTGTTTAGTTTTACTTTTAAAGGCTTAGGGTCGGACTGTTTTGCCTTGGGCTGAACTTCTGTCTTTGAGTTACTTTTATATAATTAATAAAAGCCCAGTCTGATATTATTTCAAAAAAAATTCTTATTTTAGAAAAAAAAAATTTAAAACTCTAGTTTTTCTTTAAATTTATTTTTCGCTGCATTTTTTAAATCCGATTTTCCAACAGTGGGGTAGGAATATTTTCTGATAAATTAAAATTGCATTACATTTATAAGCATTTGCATTGCTGATATTATGATAATGAGTTAATCTGAAATATCAGAATTTCAAATTGTTATTCAAATTGTGTTTATCGTTTGAACATTGAGATATTATGTTGATGAAAATGATAAGATTTCCCAATATTTTGTATTTTTAATTAATTGTGATTTATTCTATGAACTGATATTTTGTATGCTTTGTCTACTATTTGCACCAATTTTCTAGTGGTGAAACTCATATTAATTTTCATAGCTCACTTCTTTCTTTTTTTTTCCATCTTTGCAGATAACCCACCAGGTTAGGATGCAGACACGACACTAGGAGAGTCTCGGCTCGATTTTATTTATTAAAACATTTTTAAGTTACTTTTTGATATTTTATTATTATCTAAAGACTGTATTATTTTATTTTGAAATTGTATCACTTTATTCGAATTGTAGCATGAGATTTAGTATTCAAGTTTTATTTGAGGCATGCATGACATTTAAATCATTTAAGTTATTAGAATATCAATATTTATTTAATTATGTATGGAACATGGTTTCTATTGAAAATCACGTTAATATCACTTTTTCACTATTAAATTGTAAATGTGTTATGTTAAGTAAATAATTTAGAAAATTAACTAAGTTTTCAAAGGTAAACACCGTTAAAAAGAAAATATTAAACTTAACCGTTTTTTTTTTTAAACTCGCCATTCTTTCTAAAAATAGACTAAATTTTTTTCTAAAATAAATAAATAAATGTTTTAAATTGACTATTTTATAAACTTTGGTTGTACTAGACCATCTAGGTGGCCAATGTAATCTCTCGAATTCGGGTCTAACGTCTAGGCTGGGTTGTGGAGGTCATAAGCAAAATCTTGGTAGACAAATGGAGTTTTTATATAGAGGTTGACTGTAAAATTGATTTAATATTTTTCATATTAAATAAGAAGTAGCTACCTATCAACATATCTTATTCAACACTTTTTTGTTGAAACATTTATATTAAATAAAAATTAAAAATGATTATCAAACATATTTAAAATATTAAATCTTAAAAATTTTCATCTTCAATGAAATGAAAATTTTCAATAGTTTATCAAACACACCCTTAGTTTTTCAATACTTAATTTTTCATACTTCAATTTTCAACACTTAATTTTTCACTTTATCAAACAACAACTAAGTCTTATTGAGCTAATTAAATTAAGCCAAAACTTTCTAATAATATAAACTAGTATGCCTCACTCATGCTTCGCATTGGGTTGATTATTTGTTCGTGTCAAATTATAGAGTAAAAATTTAGAATTTAAAATTTAAAATATACTCTAAGCAAGGTTTTTAGAACTGTATAGATTGCCAAATCGGTCAGGCTATTGGTTCACACAGTTCGATTAAATAAACCATTAAAAATCATAAAAATAAAAAATATTAAAAAATCAATTCAACAGGTTCATTCTAGTTCACGGGTCAACCGGTCTAATGCCTCTCTCCAGACTGATACACCGATTGGTTCCTGGTCTAACTGGTCTAATCTGTTAGTTCAGTTCGATTCAAACAAACATGACTCTTAACTCTCTATACACCTTGTACATTTGAAATTTAGTATCCTATTTTTATTTTCAAGAATTTAACTTTTCTAGTTTTTGAATTTAAAAATCCATTTTCAAATTATATATAATCACGTAACATTTTAATTGAAAAGTTAATTATATTAACTATTTGACTTAATTAATAAAATCATTAAAAATAAAAAAATTATGTTAGAAATTAAAATATAATGATTAAACTCAAATTTAAACATTATAATGAAATCAAAAATAAAATTTAATTGTTTATCTATAATTGAAACAAAGAAAGAAAATAACATAGTACATCCTAGTATCAATGTAAGAAGGTAGAAACAATCTTCCTTTTATATAAACTTACATTAATATAAATATTTTTAAATATAATTAAGGCATAATAACTTTTTTAGTCTTTTAATTTTATAAAAAAATTTATTTTAATTTTTTATTCAATTTTTCGTTTCTTTTAACTTTTAAATTTATATTTTTTTGTCAAATCACCTCAAATAGATGAAAAAGTGAACATTTGTTAACTTTGTTAATGCATCATACACGTGAATAACATGTCACTATTTAATTACTTTTTAAAATTTTAAATTATTTTAATTATTTTAATTTTTAAATTTAAAAAAAATTAAAATGTTGACACACGACAATTCATATTTATATCATATCAGTAAAGTTAACATTTTTATCCATTTTGAATTAATTTGATAAAAAATTTAAATTTAAAAATTAAAAAATATAAAAAATTAAATAAAAGACTAAAATAAGTTTTTTTTATAAAACTGAAAGTTGAAATAAGTCATTCCACCCATAATTAAGCTACTAAATTAAAGACTAGGTTCTGTTGTTGTTTTTAAAATTTTTTTTATTAAGAAGTAATAAAAAATAATTTATTAAAAGAAGCCGAGGAAGCCCAACTTTTCTAGATTTTATTAATTAAAAAAAGACTTGTTACTTCCGGTCTTTATTTACTAATTTAATTATGGACGATGCTAAGTCCTATCTGCTTGCAGTACTTTCATATTGATACCAGCTTCTGGAAGCCAACAGCACCACGCTTTCTCGCTCGTTTAAACGCGCGTCCTGATTCATCAATCTTATCTAACCACATTTGTTTTATAACTAATATACTTACATCACATGCCATAAGAAATGTTTGATAACTAAAGCTGTGTGTATTCGACTAACCTGACTAAACTAATATACTCTCATATTGATACCAATTATTATATTTTAGAATGTCACATTATTATTATTACAAAATTAAATCAAATCTCAATTTTAATAATCCCTAAATATATAAACAATTTTATGTCCCACTATAAAATGACTCGTGCAATAACTCACACATCACTTCTTTATAGAAAAATCACTTCATCCCTAATAGCTCTCCACTTAATCTTCAAATAAACTAATGAGACATGTGGGAATGTTTATCATAGTCATATATCACTACATATTTTAGGTCAGGATCTCCTTTTTGGTGATGAACTACCATTACGTTTGTCACATGTTACATGTGGGAATGTTTATTAAATATTGTAAAACAAATAAAAGGGAGCAATAATGATGGCTTGCTAGTACACATCATTTTCATTCTAAATTTACAATGTGAAAAGTGTTTTTCATAGAGAAAATAAATGAAGGGTTCAGAAAATTTTAAAAGTTTAAGATAATTTTATGCTGTGTTGAAAATAATTTTGTAAGGGCTGGATGAAAATTTAATTTTTTATAATCTATATATTTATAATTTTTAAAGAATTAAATTAAATTTTTATAATTTTAAGGGGTTAAAGTATAATTTTATATTTATTAATTTAAAATTTTAAAAAATCTCAAAGATCTAAATAATAATTTTATATTTTAGGGGACCGCCTAAATTCACCTCTAACTGTGTTGTTTCATATTGAAATTTAAGAAGAAAAAAAAAGGGGTGAAAGCAGAAAAAGACCAAATTTACCATTGTTAAGCGAAAATTGACTTTCGAAAGATAAAAGGAAGACCATCTACTTATTTTTTATAATACCTTATATGATTAATATTTAATAGTTTAATAACCATATTTTATGCACAACGAATTTTAAATAAATTTTAAATATTTCAAGTATTTATTCTTTGTAAAAATATCTATTTTTTATTAATGTGGGTGAGTTGTTTGAATGTGATATTGATTTGACACAGGCATCACATGCAATTGTAAATGCCCGCAGCGCATTAAAGACTTCTAGACTTTTTGGCTTAAACTAGCAATAAAGACCAGATTATTTCGAGTTTTTACTTAAATAATATAAAAAATAAAATAAAATATCAAAATAGGTTATTTCAAAAATTAAGTATTAAAATGTTACGTTTGACTTGGTGAAGGGTGGTGCATAAGCGGCATCATCCTGAATTTCTGACCCAAAACAGTAAAAATAATAATAATAATGATTTAAAAGATTTAGGGACCTATTATGGAATTTTTCCATTTTTGAATGGCTGTTGAAAAAGGAGGGAAAGGGTGCCGCCTGTCAGTGTGGCGGCACCAAACTTTAAATTTGGATAACTTCCTTTTAAGCCCTTAATAATACTCTAGAACGACATATTTTATGTGCTAATTGCATGCTTATTTTGAGTATGATCCTACTAATTTGGATTATTTTGTGGTCTTTTATCTTTTAGGGACTTAATTGAAAGCATAAGTAAATTTAACGAAAAAAAGCGTGAATTTAGAGATAAAGTGGGCCAACATGCGAAGTAGGAGAAAAGTAGTGCCAAAAATGCAAACATGGAAGACCCAATGACTGAAATGCAAAAGAAGAGATTTTATAGCACAAGACTCTATTTTAATTTCAATTATATTAGGATAATTATTAAGGATTTTTATCTAGATTTAATTTTAGGATTTATTTTCATTTATCTTTATTTATCTTTATTTATTTGTATTTATCTTTTAGAATTTCATTAGGAATATACTATGTTTTCTAGTACTATAAATAGGGGATGGAGTGACACATATTGGACATCTATTTTTTTTCATGTAAACACTCCCTCTCCCTAAAACCCTGTCTTTTGTTCTTTCCATATTTTCTTTAATAAAAATCTCATTTCTATTAGATTTATTTCTTTCCCAAAAATCATGAGCTACTAAACCAATCTAGCCGAAGGTTGTCGAAATCCCCTAAAAAGGTACATGAGGCTTAGAATCTGGGCTTAGCCTTTTCAACAGGGTATTCATCGCTTCTCCGCATTACGGGGCTGACGCTTCTGTCCATGTCCCTTAATAGGTAATCTTTTAAACTTGTGCAATGAACGGCCGCTTTGTACGTTTTGGGAAGGTTGCACAGTCGGTTCGTTGGCTTTCTGCGTCAGAGGTTGGGGAATCCAAGAGACAAAAAGACGTGGTATTCGCCGTTAGGAAGTGATGATCTAGCAGAAGATAGTCCCACAAAAAGCTATTATTGGCTAGAGTCAGACTCCGCCAAATTTTAAGTCTAAATCCTTGGAACTAGTGGTCGTAGGCGTCCTCTTCCACTATAACTGGCTTATCTTGCTCGAAAAGGGTTACTTAAAAGCCAAGGATTGAACCCAAGGTGGAACGAGACAACCGGAGGCTGGAATCTCACCACATAAGAAACTTTCTCTTCCCCAAACTCTGTTTATTTTTATAGTCCTCATTTTAATTTTCGTCATTTATTTAATTTCGCAATTTCAATTTACTTTAAATTCTATTTTTATTTTCCCAAATCGAAATTCTTAATTCTTTTTTTTTCAGGAACGTAAGTTTTTTGGCCAAGAAATTGTCCAAGATTTCAAGAAACGAGCATTCGTACAATCCGGTCCCTGAGGATTCGACCCTACTTCCCATTTACTACTATTTTTATTATTTTATAGGGAATAGGATATTTTTGGTGCTCTCAAAGACTGCATCAAATTTTGGCGCCGTTGCCGGGGACCAGTAACGTACTAATCTTGTTTTTTTTTTGTTTTTTATGACCAGATCTACTCCAGGAACTCTTGCGTTTGATTCGGAGATTGAAAAGACTGAGAGAGCTAATCGCAAGGAAACGAAGCTAAGAAAAAAGCAGTCAATGGTGGTTGGGACTCAAAGTAATCCACCGCCAGAAATCAGAATCGACGATGAAGCAGAGTCTAGATTTAACGAAAACCCTACTCAAAATTTTGAAGGTGAAAAAGTA
Source organism: Gossypium longicalyx (assembly GCA_025698465.1). NCBI lineage: Eukaryota > Viridiplantae > Streptophyta > Magnoliopsida > Malvales > Malvaceae > Gossypium > Gossypium longicalyx. Next base: position 5,296,177 of record CM046998.1, on the reverse strand, counting down.
GAAGTCGATTCCCCAGAAGAAGTGCTTAACGCTAGGGTTGACGAAAACCCTAATTTAGCACCTCAACATATGGCTCAGACAATTCGGCAACTGGCCGAAACGCCAACAGAACAACCACCATTATGCATTGCGTATCCTACTATGGATACTGATTTTGAATTGAGTCAAGCTTGATCCTGCTACTGCCAACTTTTTGAGGGTTACAAAACAAAAATCCCCACAAGCATTTGAAAGAATTCCATATGGTTTGCCTCAGTATGAAACCTCAGGGGGTAACTGAAGACCAAATTAAATTGCGTGCTTTTTCTTTTTCCTTAGCAGATTCTGCTAGGGAATGGTTATTTTATTTACCTCATGGATCTGTAACGACTTGGGCTGATTTGTCTCGTTTGTTTCTCAACGTGTTTTTCCAGTGTCAAGCGTGCAAGTAAATGAGTTAAGAAGAGAAATCGTGGGAATAAGGCAAAAAGACGCAGAGTCTCTGTACGACTATTAGGAGCGATTTAAGAAGTTGTGTGCAAGTTGCCCACAACATGGTATAACAGAATAGTCTTTGCTCCAGTACTTTTATGAAGGCCTGAAACCCATGGAGATGAATATGGTAGATGCCGCGAGTGGAAGAGCATTGGTCAACATGACTCCACAATAAGCAAGAGACTTAATCTCCACAATGGCTGCAAATTCTCAGCAATTTCGAGCCAATCTTGAACCCCCTAGAAGGGTTCACCAGCTAAGTAATTCGACATTAGAAGATAAGGTTGATAGAATTGTTAATATTTTGAATTCTCTTGTTGCAGAAAAAGTAAAGACAGTTCGGTTATGCGAAATATGTGCTACCCCTGAACATGCAATAGATGCATGTCCCAGTTTGAATGATGATACTATGGCTCATTTAGATGCTGTGGGAAATTTCCCTAGGCCACCACAAAGGCGATACAACCCTTACGCTAATACCTACAACCCAGGATGGAAGGATCACCCTAACTTAAGTTATGGGGCCAACCTATGATTTAACCAGTCAACCCAAAATTGGTTTCCACAACAGCCTCGAGATTCAGGTAATTCTCTAGAAACCATGGTCAATAAATTAGCAGCTAATGTCCTTTATTTTCAACAGCAAACTCTTAATTTCCAAAGAGAGACGAATGATTTCCAACAGAAAATTGAGGCATCCATAAGGGAGTTGACCACATCAATTGAGAGGTTGAACTCTCAAGGGAAGCTGCCATCATAAACAGAACCAAACCCGAGGCAAAACGTAAATGCAGTAATGCTGCAAAGTGGAAAAGTACTGGAACCAATTCCTGACAGAAATCTTGGACAAGAAATCGCCTAGGAAAAACTCGAAAATGACGAACAGGTCCGAGCGAAACCCCCACTGCCAAAAATCCAACCTCTATTCTCATTACGATTAAATCTGTGTCAAAAAATTAAGGAAGATAAAGAGATCCTCGAAACATTCAGGAATGTCGAGATCAATTTACCACTGTTGGATGCCATCAGCCAAATTTCGCGGTATGCCAAGTTCCTCAAAGAGCTTTGCACTAACAAATAAAAACTATCAGGTAACGAAAAGGTAAGCGTTGGTGAGAATGTATCCGCAGTGTTACAACGAAAAATGCTGGCAAAATGCAAAGATAGGGGTATGTTCGCTATACCATGCAAAATAGGCCATTTGGGGATCAAGAAGGCCATGTGTGATTTAGGGGCCTCCATAAATGTTATGCCTTATTCTATTTATGAATCACTTAACGCGGGTTTTCTAACAAAAATAGGTTTTATAATTTAGTTGGCAGACAGGTCTGTTGTGCACCCCGAAGGAGTCCTCAAGGATGTACGGGTAAAAGTTAATGAACTTATTTTCCCTGTAGATTTTTATGTGATAAAGATGGAGGAGGATAACACTACTGGATCTTCGGACCTCCTGTTGGGCTGATCTTTTCTTAATACCGCAAGCACTAAGATCGACGTTCGAAGCGGAACTCTTACGATGGAATTTGATGGAGAGATTGTAAAGTTTAATGTTTATGACGCCATTAGTCATCTAAGTGAAATTTTGAGCGTAAATTGTCTCGACATAATCGAATCATTAGTAGATGAGACTTTTGAGTCGACTTATGAAGATAAATCTGAATTTATATCTGATGACTATGAATCTGTTAATGAGTTATTGTCTTCATCAAGTACTAAACTTTTACCTTCCCTTGTACAGGCTCCAGAATTAGTATTGAAACTGCTTCCCGAACATCTTAAGTATGCATTTTTGGGGAAAGGTAATACCTACCAATCATAGTTTCCAATAAACTCTCTAAGCTCGAGGAAGAAATTTTGATCCAGGTACTAAAAAGTCATAAGGACACGATTGGCTGGACCATTGTCGATTTGAAAGGAATAAGCCCTTTGACATACACGCACGAAATCTACTTAGAGGAAAACGCAAAACCGAGGCGAGAGGCCCAAAGGTGATTAAACCTAAATATGATGGAGGTGGTAAAAAAGGAGATAATCAAGCTGCTAAATGCTGATATAATCTACCCCATTTCTGACAGCAGTTGGGTAAGTCCGGTACAAGTCGTACCCAAGAAAACGAGCGTGACAGTAAAGAAAAATACCGATGGTGACTTGGTACCAACTCGAGTACAAAACGGTTGGCGTGTCTGCATTGATTATAGGAAGTTGAACTCTTACACTAGAAAAGATCATTTCCCTCTTCCTTTTATAGATCAAATGCTTAAACGTTTATTAGGTAAAACTCACTTTTGTTGTCTTGATGGATACTCAAGTTTCTTCCAAATTCCAGTCGCACTAGAGGATCAGGAAAAGACCACTTTTACATGCCCATTCAGCACTTTTGCGTACAGAAGGATGTCATTTAGACTTTACGCACCAGCCACATTCCAGAGATGCATGATGAGTATATTTTCTGAATATGTGGAGAAAATTATTGAAGTTTTTATGGATGATTTTATTGTGTATGAAAACTATTTTGATGAATGCCTTAAAAACCTCACGATAATTTTGAATAGGTGCATAGAATTTAATCTTGTCTTAAACTATGAAAAGTGTCATTTTATGGTGGACAAGGGTCTGATTCTTGGTCATATAGTTTTTCCCAAGGGAATTGAGGTTGATAAGGCCAAAATTAACATTATAAATTCTTTGCCATATCCCTCCACTATAAGGGAAATTTGTTATTTTCTTGGCCATACAGGATTTTACAGTTTCATAAAAAACTTCTTAAAAGTGGCTGAACCATTATGCGAGTTATTACAGAAAGATAGGAAATTTGAGTTCGACCCAAAATGTAAAGAGGCTTTTAATACACTCAAACAGAAGTTGGTGACCTCTCCTATAGTGCAAGCACCAGATTGGAACTACCCCTTTGAAATTATGTACGACGTAAGCGAACGCAGTGTGGGGGCCGTGTTGGGGCAAAAGATAGATAAAGAGCCTCATGTCATTTGCTATGCCTCAAAAACCCTAGATGCTGCACAAAGCAACTACACCACTATGGAAAAAGAACTCTTAGCAGTTGTATTCGCTTTAAATAAATTTCGATCTTATTTATTGGGACCTAAAGTGATTATTTTTTCTGACCATGTAGCTCTTAGGTACTTGATCGCAAAGAAGGAGGCGAAAGCAAGGCTCATTAGGTGGATTCTGCTACTTTAAGAATTTGGAATCGAAATTCGTGACAAAAAGGAATGTGAAAACCTGGTGGCTGACCACTTGAGTAGGACAAAAATTCCATTTGATAATGTTCCTATAAAGGATGAGTTCCCTGATGAAAGCTTATTTTCGACCGAGGCTCACTATCCATGGTATGCAAATATAGTTAATCTCTTAACCACAGGATCGTTACCCACTGAGTTAGCACGTTCCGTGAAGGACAAGCTTAGACGGAAAGCTCGATATTACATTTGGGACGACTCATACTTGTGGAAACATTGTTCAGATCAGATAATAAGGTGATGTGTTCCCAAAACCGAGGTAACCTCTATCCTTATTTTTTGTCATACAGAAGCTTGTAGAGGTCACTTCGGCCCTAAATGGACAGCTCACAAGGTATTAGAGTGTGGGCTATATTGGCCCATAATTTTTCGTGACGCATATAACTTCTGTAAGTCTTGCGAAAAATGCCAACATACAGGTAACATCATTAAACGAAATCAAATGCCCCTATCCCCGATTCATGTATGCGAGATTTTTGATGTATGGGGCATCGATTTCATGGGCCCTTTTATCTCTTCGTTTGGAAATGTATATATACTTCTTGCAGTAGATATATATACTTCTTACAGTAGACTATGTTTCTAAGCGGATAGAAGTAAATCCTACTCACAATGATAATGCTAAAACTGTTGTGGAATTTCTAAAACGAACTATTTTTTCTAGGTTTGGCACACCTCGAGCTTTGATCAGTGATCATGGTACCCACTTTTGCAACAAGGTTATGGAGGCACTATTATCAAAATATGGAGTTCATCATCGTATAGCAACAGCCTATCATCCCCAAACAAATGGCCTAGCAGAGATTTCAAACAGGGAGATCAAGTCTATTTTGGAAAAAATAGTTCGACCCAACCAAAAGGATTGAAGTCTTCGGCTCAATGATGCGCTTTGGGCTTATCGAACGGCGTGTAAGGGACCAATTGGCATGACCCCGTATCGACTTGTTTTTGGCAAAGCGTTTCATCTACCGGTAGAACTGGAACACAAAGCTTATTGAGCTATTCGACAATGTAACATGGAGTTAGAGCCCGCAGGGAAGGCAAGGAAATTGGACATTCAAGAATTAGAGAAAATTAGCAATGATGCCTACGAGAATGCTAGAATTTATAAGGACAAAACAAAACTGTTTCATGATAAGAAAATAGCTCAGAAGCATTTCTCGGTAGGGCAAAAAGTTTTACTTTATAACTCCGTATTAAAGCTATTCCCAGGTAAGCTTCGATCTCGGTGGCAAAGACCTTTTATTGTGACTGAAGTATTTACGCATGGCGCAATTGAAATAGAAAGTGAAGAATTAGGAAAGCGGTTCATAGTCAATGGCCAACGGTTGAAGCCATTTTACGAAAATTTTCAGGCCCACACGGTTGAAAAAATTCAGTTAGAGCCACCATAGAACCATTCAAGGCGTCGAGCTAACGACGTTAAACAAGCGCTTGTTGGGAGGCAACCCAATTTTTATTTTTATTTTTATTTATTTTTTCTTATTGTTTTATTATTTATTATTTTCAGATATTATAAAAAAATTTCTTTTCTTCTAGGTAAGTCAAAGGCAAGATAGGGAGAAAAGAGGAAAGACACACCTACAACCAAACAACTCCTATTCCAGCCTCTATTCCATCCTTATTCCAGCCTGGAATAGTGCCTTATCCTTCAGCTAACTAAAAACACCCAAACCCAATTTCTTTCCCCATTTTCCTCCCTAGCCGCCGAACAACTCATTTCTCTCACCTCTCACCGTCGATTTGCCGTTACCCATGGTGTGCACAAGGAGCTGCGCCACCGTCGAGCCCTCCTTCACCATAAACCACAACCAGCGTCGCTTCTTTGCCCCTGAGTCCCCCACGCCGGTACAACCACCAAGCTTGAGTCCTGCACCACGACACCGGAATCGTCAGTGTCGACCACATCGATCAGTCCGACAAGCAGAGGTACCTACTGGTCCCTTCTCCCACACCACTACCGATGACCTCATACGGCCAGTACGACCCGATCCTTCACGGCGTCGATCCCGTAGTCAACAACCATCCGAGGCACCCCTTGAATCTTCCTCCAACACCAGTATCCGCAACCAGGCCACCTAATCTGGCACCTCTGAGAGTCACAACGACCAACAATCGCTACCCGCTCGTGGACGCACCTACTGATCTCGCGCATCTGTTTTACCACCCGAGTGCCATTTACACGGTAACTTAATCTTCTAATCCATTACTAGCCGAAACAGGTATGATCATTTACGCCATAAACAACTCGTACCTTGCAAGTGTTTATCATCACCTATTTTGGATGCTTTACGTATTGGAACTAATGTTACTAATTATTTTCGCAATGTTGGTTGGATGAGAAACTTTGATATTACTCACTGTGCATATTATGAATTGGTATTGGAATTTTATTCCACATTTCATTTTCAGTGACACGGTAATATTTCATTGGATACACCTAGTGTTGTTCGATTTTGATTACTTGGCACCTTGCATCGCTTGTCCATTACTGATTTTAATAGTGCACTAAATTTTGTGACTGAGGATTATTCTATGTCCACTGCTTATAAAAATAGCCTCTGCACTTTTCCTACAGATTTTAGAGTTGATGATGCCTTTGTGTTATTAACTGATAACGCCGAATCTGTGTATAGCCCGAAAACATCTAAGGATTTGTGGTTTCGTAACCCCACCTTATGTTACATACATCGTTATTTGGCTTATAACTTTTCAGGTCGTCGAGATGCTCTGGCTACTGTCTCAAAGACAAAGTTATTTTTATAGTGTATGTATACCGGTCGCTAGGTAAATTTGGGATATTGGTATGCTCTTCAATTCGAACATGTTATAAATGCAAAGTGACCTCTAATTTTGGGCTCTTTTATTACGCAACTGTTATTTTCTCTGCATGGTACTAATGCTCCTGTTTCAAAAGTACATGTTGCTTGTCAGGCAGATCCTTTAGATGCTCGATGTCTCGACTCGATGGGACTACTTCTTGGCACTCCATCCTCCTTCCGTTTTGTCACTTTAAGCATTCACGCCGCACCAACTGAACGAGTCTTTCAACGGCAAAATCATGACAGCGCACCCACTCAAGCCCAACCTTCGATAACCGTTGATCAACGCCTTCAGCGTATCGAGGCTCGGTTCGACACTTTTGGCCAGCAACTAGCGGATCTCATTGCCATCATACGCGAACAACAATAATAACATGAGGAGTTCCTCTTTACCTTTTTCTCTATTTCATTTATTCCACATCAAAGACTATGTGTTTTAAGTGGGGGAAGGCATTCCTCATTATTTCTGTCATTTTAGATGCTGAATTTTCGTTGTTGCTACCCATATATTTTTTAAGCATATTTGCCTCTTTTCATGCCCAAGAATTTGACCACGACTTGCCCACTGTTTGACCCACATGCATGAGTCTTATCTATTGAGTTAATTATGATTTTGCTTGATAGATTTCATCTCCACTGTTTTATTTCTTTTAGTTAAAATAATTATGATTAATAGAGTTAACCCTAATTTGCTTTTAGTAAATTTGATTAAGTCTAAATGAAAAAAAAAAAGAAGGACACTTACTACAATTGCATGCTTAGAACATGTTCATGACTATTAAAATGGTTACTGAAACTTATTTTTGACACCTGATTGTTTTTCCTAAGTCCTCCAAAATTTCGTTTAATAATAATAATGTTTTCGTGGTTATTAGCGCAGCTTAAGACTTGACTAGCTGAGTAACTGGGGTAGGGTACTTGGGTTGTCATCCTATTTCGCGTCAAAAGGTTGTGTGACGTGTTAGGTAAAAATCCACTAACCGGAATTAATTTTTAAGAATATGTTGGGCTGAGTAACCGGGGTGGGGTGCTTGACTGTCATCTCTCTTCGCGTCAAAAGGTTCGATATGTTCTTAAGAAAAATAAAAATTAGGAGTATGTTGGGCTGAGTAACCGGGGTAGGGTGCTTGGCTGTCATCTCTCTTCGCGTCAAAAGGTTTAATATATTCCTAAGTAAAAATAAATAAATAAAATTGAATTTCTATTAAAAAAAAAGAAAGAAGACATATTAATAAAGTGTGAGGACTAAAGGTAGAAATGAATAGGGTGTCTTGATAGGTTTGGACAATTACCTAATTTTCATGAAATAATCCAAGTCGATCTTAATTTTTGTGTGTGTTAATTGAAATACTTTTTTTTAGTTTTACTTAAAGCAAGCTAAGGGTTCTCTTTATTTTTCATATGCATTTTGACTCATTTTTATAAAACTTCGGAGTAGTATTTCTTTCATGGCAGGATTTAGTTTTCACAGTGGATACGAACCATACTTGAGGGCAAGCATCGGTTAAGTAGGGGGAATTTGATAATACTCTAGAACGACATATTTTATGTGCTAATTGCATGATTATTTTGAGTATGATCCTACTAATTTGGATTATTTTGTGGTCTTTTATCTTTTAGGGACTTAATTGAAAGCAGAAGTAAATTTAACGGAAAAAAGCGTGAATTTAGAGATAAAGTGGGCCAACATGCGAAGTAGGAGAAAAGTGGTGCCAAAAATGCAAACATGGAAGACCCAAGGACTGAAATGCAAAAGAAGAGATTTTATAGTACAAGACTCTATTTTAATTTCAATTATATTAGGATAATTATTAAGGATTTTTATCTAGATTTAATTTTAGGATTTATTTTCATTTATCTTTATTTATCTTTATTTATTTGTATTTATCTTTTAGAATTTCATTAGGAATAGACTAGGTTTTCTAGTATTATAAATAGGGGATGGAGTGACACATATTGGACATTTATTTTTTTAGTGTAAACACTCCCTCTCCCCAAAACTCTATCTTTTGTTCTCTCCATATTTTCTTTAATAAAAATCTCATTTCTATTATATTTATTTCTTTCCCAAAAATCATGAGCCACTAAACCAATCTAGCCGAAAGTTGTCGAAATCCCCCAAAAAGGTTCATGAGGCTTAGAATCTGGGCTTAGCCTTCTCAACAGGGTATTCATCGCTTCTCCGCATTACGGGGCTGACGCTTCCGTCCATGTCCCTTAATAGGTGATCTTTTCAACTTGTGCAAGGAACGACCGCTTTGTACGTTTTGGGAAGGTTGCACAGTCGGTTCGTTGGCTTTCTGCGTCAGAGGTTGGCGAATCCAAGAGACAAAACGGCTTGGTATTCGCCGTTGGGAAGTGATGATCTAGCAGAAGATAGTCCCATAAAAAGCTATGATTGGCTAGAGTCAGGCTCCGCCAAATTTTAAGTCTAAATCCTTAGAGCTGGTGGTCGTAGGCGTCCTCTTCCATTATAACTGGCTTATCCTGCTCGAGAAGGGTTACTTAAAAGCCAAGAATTGAACCTAAGGCAGAACGAGACAACCGGAGGCTGGAATCTCGCCACATAAGAGACTTTCTCTTCCCCAAACTCTATTTATTTTTATAGTCCTCATTTTAATTTCCGTCATTTATTTAATTTCGCAATTTCAATTTACTTTAAATTCTATTTTTATTTTCCCAAATCGAAATTCTTAATTCTGTTTTTATTTTTTATTTTTTTAGGAACGCAAGTTTCTTGGCCAAGAAATTGTCCAAGATTTCAAGAAACGAGCATTCGTACAATCCGGTCCCTAAGGATTCGACCTTACTTCCCCTTTACTATTATTTTTATTATTTTACATTTGGTGCTCTCAACGACCGCATCAGCCCTCCTTATTTATTATTTTCTTTTTATTCCCCTTTAACTCACTATATTGTGTTTAAACAAATCATTAACCTATTTTTATAGTTAAATAAGCCATTTACTTATGGTTTTTACTCATAAAAGCCCTATATTTTAATATTAAAGTAAATATATTTTACCCAAAGTAAAGCTATTTAAAAAAATATAAACTAATTCACATCTTATGTTGATGTAAATTTGATAAGAATAATTTATTAAATAATAAAATAAAAATTTTAAAGTTCTTGAGAGTGCTTGTATACATGATATTTTTAACTACTCTTTTGAAATTTTTTATTACTTTTTTAGATTTTATGTTGATGTTAAAGTGTATAATTTTTTTATTGCATCAACAAAAAATTTAGATAAGAGCTTGAAATTCAAAAAATATATATTTACTTTAAAATTAAAATAGGGTTTTATGAGTAAAAACCATAAGTAAATGGCTTATTTAACTACAAAAATAGATTAATGGTTTGTTTAAACACAATATAGTGAGTTGAAGTGGAATAAAAAGAAAATAATAAATAAGGAGGGCTTAAAAGAAAATTATCCAAATTTAAAGTTTGGTGTCGCCACACTGCCAGGCGACACCCTTTCCCTTCCTTTTCAGCAGCCATTCAAAAATAGAAAAATTGCATAACAGGTCCCTATATCTTTTAAATCATTATTATTATTTTTTACTGTTTTGGGTCAGAAATTCAGGGTGGTGCCGCCTATGCACCACCCTCCACCAAGTCAAATGTCCCATTTTGGTACTTAATTTTTGAAACAACCTATTTTGGTATTTTATTTTATTTTTATATTATTTAGGTAAAAAACCCGATTATTTCGCTATTGAGTCCTCTAATTGGGACAATGTTTTGGGTGTCATTTCTTGGAGTCTCTAGAGGACAAGAAATACTATGATATTTGACGCAACCCAGACTTCCTTTCGATGTTTATGAAAATTGTTTTCTCTATTTATTTCATAGAAAATAGTTTATTCAAACACAAAATAATTTACAGATCAATGGAAAATAACTTATAAAATAACTTAGGATCTCTTTAGATGGGAGTTTACTTTCAGTATGGTGTGTTTAACTTTCTTTTTGTCTCATGCTACAATATCACTACTGTATCTAATATCACCATCACTACTGTTTTTACACTAATCGTAGGTAAATGCATCGTCCATCTAAAGGGACTCTTACTCTTTTGAAAAAAGAGCTCTTTATGAATAATTATATTTTTGTATAAAAAGTAAATTAAAGTAAATCGATCAAATATTATAAAGTTCAATATTATTAAACATATATACTTAATTATTTATATTTAATACATTAATAAATTATTTAATATTAAAATTTTATTTAATTAATAAAGTTTAACAACAACAATTTTAAATTTTTAATAATATTATTAATATATTATTGAAAAATATTTATATTAATATTTTAATAATAAATATATGTTAAAATTTATAAATATTTAATAAAAATGTTTTATAGTATAAAATATGAATATATTAATTATATAGATATGAGTATTTGTTTAACATGCTTAGCTTCATTTACCCATTTCAACTCTACCATTAGGGGTGTTCAAATGGTTAACCGAACTGAACTAGTATTAACTGAATTAACCAAATTTTTTAATCCTTTAATCGTTAACCAAACTGAAATTTTCTCAAAAAATATTAATCGAACCAAAATATTTCAATTAATTCAGTTAACCAAATTTATTTGTTTTTCTTTTTTGGTTAAAACAAGTATAAAACATATCCAAAAAAAAAAAACTTGATATTATTCATTTGTGTAACACCCTTAACCCGTCTTCGTCGCCAGATTAGGATTACGAAGCATTAACGATCAACCGAGAATCATTTAACATCATAACATTTAATCGATTAACTTTAATAAAAAAACCAATCATATGCATTTTGTCCCTAAATCGAGCCTTCGAGGCCCTAAAAATAGCTTAGAAGAAATTCGGCACTAATTTGAAACAAATCGAAAAATTTTAGGAAAATATGAAAATTTTCAAAAACAAGGGACACATAGCCGTATGGCCAAGCCGTGTAACTTTCGAAATTTGGACACAAGGCCATGTCCCAGCCCGTGCCCCTGCCCGTGTAACTCACTGAGTTGGGCCACATGGCTGTGTCATAAGCTGTGTGCCAGACCGTGTAACTCTCTGACTTGTGACACATGGCCGTGTCGTAAGCCGTGTAACACACTGACTTAATACACACAGCCGTGTCGCAGGCTGTGTGTGGCACACGGCTAAGTGGCACGGGCGTGTCCTAAGCCATCTGCACCAAATTGAACCTTAGATGTCAAGTTTACCATTTCAATATTTCTTGGATCCTAATTAATCCATTTACCAGTCATTAAACCTATTCAAAATGACATTAAATAAGCTCAAATCATGCTAAATCAACCATCTTAAGTGTCTAACCAATGTACCCTTATTGGTACCACAAGTATACATATTTCCAACAATATAAATCATCAATCAAAACATACCACTTCACACTACTTAACTTCTAACCAATATTCCTATCATAGGCACCTCAAAATACAACAAATCAAATAGACCTATCAATTACACATATACTACAAGTTAATATCAAAAACACCTTCCATCTTTCATAATTCAAAACAAGCCATTAACTAAACATTGGTCAAATAAATATTATGATCATTGTAGAGATGCTCATATCATCAACTTGCATTTAGGCTTACTTTTTATATATATACATACCAAAACAAAAGTAATGTCAAAACAAGCCTATTACATGCCATATAATCTAAAAATAAACGTTCTTAATCTACCAAAATCAGATGGATAGTGTGACTTGAGTGCTGATCTGATCGTCCAACCTTCAAAAGTATCTACAAGAACAAAAATTAGCACAAGTAAGCTTATTGAAGCTTAGTAAGTTCGACGTACAAAAACAACAAATCTTACCGAAGTAAATATAACAATTCAATTAATAATAACTCAACTACAAGTGTTTCTTGCCATCTACAATGACAAACCAATGAATTGCATAGTTTAATTCGAAGTTCAAATAGAAATTTTTCGGGTAAACATACATATCCCTAATAGAGTCAAGTTAGGATATCATGTACATGTCATGCCATTCAAGTAATTAAACAAGTAATACTACAATGATTTATGACCTGATGAACGACTTATAGATACGAATACATAAGTAATCTAACTGAAACACGCCAATCGCTCATAAGATCTAATCTACCGGATAACATGCCAAACGCTCATAAGAGCTAATCTAATCGAAACACGCCAATCGCTAATAAGAGCTAATCCACCCTATAACACACCAAATCAAGATAGTATAACACGAATTTTCGCAACAAATGCTGAACCCTCAGTGTACTCGGGAAAATATATATCACACAACTTCAATCACCACTTCAATTCCCCCCGTAACACGTCGTTATTTAGTCATACTCTATCTCGCATTCATCTGTCCCAAGTACCGAAATTCAATAACATTTTCTCAACAACATTATAACCTTAATTAAACAATTAAAATCAACCATTTCACATTATATCATTAAACAATTCATATAAATAACAAATTATAAACTGAACGAACTTACCTAGATTGACTTGTAATAGTTGCAGAAGTTCAGAGACTATTCCATAATTTTTCCTTTTCCACGTAAATCAACAGGGTCTTGATCTAAGATGTAAAAATTTTCAATTATTAGCTTACCATTCATATTCCAACTTATTCTACATTTTACACCCTTTTATTTTTCAAAATTACATAATTACCCCTAACTTTTATAACTTTTACAATTTAGTACCTTAACCCGAAAATCATCAAATTAACCATTTTCTCAAGTTAAAAATTACACTTGAATATTCAGGGCTTCTAAAAAATCCACAAAGCACCTTTTTATTCACCATTAAACCTTGAATTTTTCATATTTTAACAATTTAATCCTTAAATCAAAATCTAACAAAAATCACATCACAAAATAACCAAATACCACAATCAAAGCTTCAAACACATTATGATAAAAAACATTCAAGATTCATCAATGGAAATTTCTAAAAATTTTAACAGATTCAAAAAGGATGTATGGGCTAGTTGGACTTAGTTGCAACGATCTCAAAAACATAAAAATTACAAGAAGTAGGTATCAAAACTTACCCATGCAAAGCTTCAAACTAGATGAATGTTAAGTTAAACAAAATGAAGAAGAAGAAGATATATTTTTCTAATTATTTTGTTTTAATTTTATGTTAATTACCATTTTGCCATTAAAATATGTTTTATTTTACTATTTTTACTCATAATGCTGTCCAACAATAATAACTAGGGACTAATTGCTACATAGGTCCTCCCTCATTTAATAATTAAGCTATTTGATCACTTAAATGCAATAATTACTAAATTTTGCATCTTTTTCAATTTAGTCCTTTTTCTTAAATTAACTATCTAAACATTAAAATCTCTTAATCAAATTTTAATACAACTCTAATGACTCCATAAATATTCTATAAATAATATTTATGGACTAAAACGATGAAAATTTGTGGACCCAAAATCACTGTTCCGTTACCACTGAAAATCAGGTTGTTACAACTTGACCGAATTAAAACTACATATAATTTTTATTATTAATTATGAAGTTCGGTTAATTCGGTTAATTACCTGATTCCAGATCGAATTAATCGACAATCGAACTTTCAAAAAATTATTAATCGACCTCTGACCGAATTAGACTGGTTAACTGACCGGTTAGTTACCTAATTACTTCCTCTAATATTCTCCTTTTAGACTCTTGTTGAAAAATATAAAAAAAACAACAACAACATTTAAATTGTCACAATATTAAAGAAATGATCTTATGGTTAACGGCTTGGTAAAAAAATAAGCTACTTGGTCACTTTCAGGTACATAATTCACCTAAAGTTGTCATTGATCATCTTGTCTCGAACGAAATGGATGTCATGTTCAACATGCTTGACACAATCATGCAACACAAGATTTGCTACAAAGGACACTATGCTGGAATTATCGCACCAAATCACTAGTGTGCCATTAAGCTTCACTCTTATCTCATTAAGCAATAAGTGAAACCACATTAGTTTAGATGTTGCATTTGCCAAACTTATGTACTCGACTTCTGAGGTGGACTAAGTGTAACACTCCAAATTTCTGTAATTTCGATTTTTGTGATTGTTGAGCATGGAAATATCGAGACCTTTGTTTTGAATCATTTTGGCATAAAATATATGTGGTTTAAGAGGTTATGTGCTATGGGGTTTGTTTGGAAGGTCCCAAGTTCGAGCCTTAACTTAGGCTAAATTTTGGGTTTTATTTGAATAAAGCTTGACTTTTGGTTAAAGGGCTGATAAGAATTTATTGGTAAGAACTTAACAGAATGGGCCTGCTGGTCTAGTGGTTAAGAGGCAAGGGATTATGCTTGAGATCCCGAGTTCGAGTTGTGAGTGTGGCTTTATTTTACTGGTAAGCAGTGCGGACGTTTGAGTTGGACTAAAACACTAAAGGGGGTAGGGTTTATCAGATGTTTGCCTAACCTATTTTTCTTTTTGCTCTATGCCTTCTTCTTCTTTTCCCAAACCCCTTGCTACCAAAATTTTATTTCTTTTACCCCTCTCCTCTATTTTTCTTTCTTTCGATTAGTTTTGGCGTACTGCTAGTGATTCCGTCGGCTCGGTAAGTATGGTTCTGTTAAATTGTGTGGTTTCTTTTGGAGATTATTTAAGATGGATTTAATTTGCTATTTAGGGGACAATCAAGGTTCTGTAGATCACTAATCGGGGTTCTAAATAGTGAGTAATCGCCGTTACTCGTTGAAGGTAAGTAGATCTCTTGTTCCGAGATTTGTTTATTCTGATCTATTCAAATCAAGAGACTAAAGAATTGGCTTACGATTGACAATAATAGGTTCTAGAGTATTCAGGATTGCGTTAGGCTTCAATTGAAACCAGGTGTGTACCCCAATCGATCTGAAATCGCGTTTCGGTGAAAGCCAAAAATGCTACTGTTGATGTCACATCGGCGTGTGGACTACCCGTGTGGAAGCCGTGTGGCAAGACATGGCCATGTGGTCGACAAAGTAGGCCGTGCGTACACCACACAGGCATAACGAACATGGGCGTGTATGGCTGGCGAGGCCTTGTGCGAAGCACGGGCTTGACCAATTGGGTTGTGTGGGCCACATGGGTGAATCACACGGGCATGTAGGATCTTGGGCCAGGCTGTGTGATCCACACGGGTAAGGCCAATCTAGGCCGTGTGAGCCACTCGAGCGTGTGGGCCCACACGGGAAGGGCATACGGGAGTGTGAGCCCGACTTGCTTGAAAAGTTCCGCAAGGTTGCACAGGTTGCCCAAGTCGACTTGACCTGATTGCAGGGTCGGTAAGCGTTACTTAGACCCCTAAACTCTGATCTGATACTAAGATGTATATAAAAGCATAATAATTAAAGCATGTGTATCTGTTCTGATTTGATGTTGATGTTGTGATCTGTTACCTGCACATGGGCATGCCATGTTATTTATGTTGCATTGCATTGGGTTGGGTTGTTGTTGAAGAGAAGGAAGACTGGAAGGCTATTAGCCTGTCATCTGGCTGCTATGCTGCATATATCTACCACGTGCCATATACGGTACTACTTGGTGTGTAGGGTTGGATGGGTTGATTCATCCCCATACTTGGTGTGTAGGGCTGGGTAGGTCGATTCTATCCCCACATGGTGTGTTGGGTTGGACGGAGATGATGTGCAGGGTTGGTGGGCATTACTGTTTTGATTGATATGCATGTATGGTTGTATGAGCTGAGGCCCTAATGTATCTGATACTGTTCAGAGTGGGCTAAGGCCTGCACTGAATCTGTTAAGAGCTTAGGCTCGATTATGACTGTTTGACTGCTATCCGTTTACATGCATGCTTTACTGTAGGGATGTACACACTGAGTTTGCAAAAACTCAAACCTTATTTTATTTGTCTGTCAAGTAATCCCCAGCAATAGTTGGATCGGTACAGCGGAGGGCTCGACGGTGACCACTGCTACATACACTCTAGTTTTTAAAGGTTTTTAATGTTTTTATTATTTTAATTGTTATAGTTGGGAATAATTATGTAATTTCTAATTTCAGACTGTTTGGCTTAAGTTCGAAATTTTGAAATACTGTTTATGGATTTTGGAATTGCAACTTTATTTGTTCTTAAGCTTTCACGAACTAAGAAATGTTTTCAAGCAAATTAATCAATATATGTTTTCTAAGTTAAGTAAAAGGTGGTAATTGGAACGGCTTTTGGGTAAACACGGTTTTAAATACATTCTCATGTGACTTCGCCAGATTCGGTCATAACGTCTAGGCCGGGTTTGGGGTGTTACACTAAGACACAACACTCTGCTTCTTAGAAGACCACCCAATGAGATTGTTATTGAGATACACACAAAATCTTGAGGTTGACTTACAATCTTCAAGGGAGCTGGCCAAATCAACATTAGAAAAACCTGTTAATGACACATTTGAAGGTTGAAATACTAATCCATGATTAATTGTACCTCGAACATATCTTAGGATCCGTTTGATAGCAATCCAATGAATATCATGAGGCATATGCATGTACTAAATGACCTTGTTGACAACAAATGCTATGTCAGGTCTAGTTAAGCACAAGTACTACAAACTACCAACAACCTGCCTATATTTGGTATCATTAGTAATACGTGAGCCAACCAGAGATGTTAGGGTCGGAGAACTCACCATAAAAGTATTTATAGGTTTGGCATTGGCCATGTTAGCACGTTCTAATAGCTCTCGAGCATAATTTTATTGGGATACACGCACACACTCACCATTTCGGGTGATTTCAAGGCCAAGAAAGTAGCTCAACTCTCCTAAGTCTTTTAGAGAGAATTTCTAATCAAAGCAATGGATCATTTCATCTAGTTTAGAACATGAGTCCCTAGTCACAATTATATCATCAACATAAAAAGGAGAAATAAACAACTAGATGAAGTCTGTTTGAAGAACAATGATGGATCAGCTCGTGAAATCTGAAACTTTAAATATAATTCATGTAATTTCTCAAACCAAGCTCTTGGTGCTTGTTTGAGACCGTATAGAGATTTGTTTAGTTTACAAGCTAAAGGAGTCCCATTTTCATCTAAGACCTCGAACTAGGTGGTTGCTTCATGTTCACATCTTTAGTCAAATCTCTATTTAAGAATGCATTGTTAACATCAACATGGTGCTATTTCCATTTTCTTAACATTTCTAAAGCAAGAACTATTCAAACTTGTTAGCTTTGACATTAGGACTGAATATCTTATGATAATCAATTCCAGCAGCTTGAGAGAAACCTTGAGCAACAAGGTGCAGTTTATTACGAGCCATATTGCCATCTGGATTTTTCCTAACCTTAAATAACCATTTGCAGTCAACAAGTGGTCGATTAGGAGGTGGAGAGACTAAATACCAAGTTTTTTTTCTAAAGAATGTAGTTTATCATTGACAGCATCTTTCCATGAGGGAACACCTATAGCTTCATGGATGTTAGTTAGTTTAATAGAGCTAATTGTGGTAGTGTAAACTTTTGGCTTATAGATACTAACTTTGCTTCGGGTTACCATAGAATGAATGTTACCAAAAGTAAGAAAATGATGATCTGAACCTTTATAGGAAGATGATAAAGGAGTCATAACCTGTCCACCCGAAACACCAGAATTTGTTTCTGGTAGAACTAGAATCTCACAGTAAGTAAAAATATGAGAACACTAAGGTGACAATGTGAGAGAGCCAGAAGCAGCAGACACAGGTGGCACAGGATGAGTATTCATAATTGGGGGAATCATAACAACTGGGAGTGTGATAACTGAGCTAGAACTATTTGGTACTATAGTGGAACTTAAAACAGAAGCTTTGGCAAAAGGGAAAACACCTTTATCAAATCGCACATGCCGAGAGATATACACATGACTAGTCTAAACTAAGCACTTATAGGCTTTATAGTCAGGGGCATATCCCAGAAATATACAAGGTGTGGACCTATACTACAACTTGTGCCGATTATATGGTCGAAGTAGAGGATAACATAAATGTGATAGCCCATTTTTAGTGGTACAAGAAATGGTGGTTTCAAAACCCCATTTTCTGATGGTTGAGTTAGTAAATATTATTATTTAATATTTACAAATTTATTTTGGTATTATATTGAATTTTGGTGTAGGAATTTTATTGAATTGATAGTTATTTAAGATACAAGGACTAAAACGTAAAAATGAAAATAGTTTATCGCTATTGTTATTTATTGGTTAAAAGTCTTGAAAAGTATTAAATCAAGGACTAAGACAATTGGTGGCCCTTTTTATTGATTAAATTTGTTTAAACTTATATTATTAATTAGTAAATAATGATAAAACATTATTATAGCTTAAAATTTAAAAGAAAAAAGAAAGGAATCATTCATCATATTTTCTTCCTCCAAAAATTGATTCTAAGATAAGTAGAAAACCTAGCTCACGTCCAAGCTTTTCCCTTCAATTAGTAAGCCAGTTTTTGTCTGTTTTTCATAATTTTTATGTCTTTTAGATATTGGGAGCTTGATTCAGCTAGCTCGGGGACTATTTTGCAAATTTTTTAAAGTTTATAAAAATTTTCATTGTTGTATATTGAGGTTTTTGGTACTAAATTGATAGATTTTGAGGTTAGATATGAAAAAAGGACTAATTTCTAAAGTGAAAGTTGTTAGTTTTGAACATAGGGGTTAGAGTGTAAATTTTTCAAAATTAAGGTTAAATTTCTATAATTTTAGATAATAGAGGGCTATAGAAGGATGAAATTGAAATCGGTTTTGAAATCAAAACTCAAATTTGAAAGTTATGACAAATTTGATTTTAGAGACTAAATTGAATAAAATGTAAAACTTGAGAGAATATCCAAGAAATAAAATAAAATTGATATATAGTTATAATATATCATTAAATGATTTTTGGAATTGATAATTAAATTAAATTATGATTGAGATTGAGATTTAAATCAATCGGAGGATATTTTTGGAAAAGAGGAATTTCAGACCAGTCCTTGATGCCTTATCGATTTTTATTTTTGCTAGGTAATCTCATATGGTGTAATCATGTTTAAATACTTCTAAATGCTATATTATGGACCTATGTATGTTTTGTTAAACTTTGAATTAATTTCAACTTAGTACTATGAAATTTGGACTAAGTTGTAAAATGGTTAAATATGACCTTACATTATGGAATTATCCAGATGAAACTTCGTAAATGCATCGTACACATGGTTACAATTTGATTTTCAATGATTTCGGGATCAAGCATTTATTATGGGCTCAAAGATATATGTGACACAAGTTTAACTCAGACGAGTAACTTGATGTCGTTTTATAAGTTTAGCTTAGACGAGTAACTTGATGTCATTTTATAGGTTTAGCTCAGATGGCTAAACTTACATGTATAAACAACTTTGACCAACACTCTGATGTGTCAATAAAGGTTTAATTCGAACAAGTAACCTGACACTAATATATATTCAGCTCGGACGAGTAACCCGATGTCGTTTAAAGGTTTAGCTCGGATAGGTAACCTGACATATACATTGTAACTTTGGACAAGCAACTTGACATATTAATAAAAGTTTTAGCCTAGATGGGTAACCTGACATAGATGGATATATATATGTTCAGTTCGTACAAGCATCAGATGGTATTAGTGTATTGAGTTCTTTTATAATGTTTCATCAGGTAACTTATATGACACGAAAGGGAAATTATGTGTTGCAAATTAAATGATTAAAAATAGCAAAGTGAAGGATTTGATAACAAGTTTGAGTACACTTATATAATCGAATATGAATCAAGCTCACCTTATTGTTATTGTGTTTTGATATGTTAGGTAAAATTAGTTATACACATTAGTTTAACCTTTGTACTTGTTATATGAGGTAAGTTACACGTTTAGATTCATATGAGCTTACTAAACATTCTGTAATGCTTATCCCATTGCTTTTCCTTTTCCTGTATATTTTGACTTGCATAACGTGTTGATTGGATCCTTAAGGAGCTCACACTATTCATCTCCTAATTCGGTTGACTTTTAGTCATTTGAACTCGATTATTTGTGGGATGTACTTAAGAATGTCTAGTTGTTTGAAATGTTAAATATGTTTTGTGACATAGTTAATTTTGAACACCTCTGGAAACTTATGGTAATGTTGAATTGTTTATGTTCATAGTTTTGGTACATTGTTACCCATAAATGGATGGACAATTATAATGAGTTATGTGCATATGAACCAACTTGTGGTATGGATTGGATAAGTGTTATGGGATGTTATAAATAGGTGGAATGGTTTGTATTGATTTATATTACATTGTTGTGATTTGGTGCCAAATGCGACATATTAGTTTTTTGGATTGATTAGATGATTATATGTTATGTTTTGACATGGAATTGGTATGTTTTGAACAGTTTTAAATGAGGCCAAAAGCATTGTTTAGCCTATCTGGTTGGTTGGTTTGAAACAAGTACGTACCAAATGGCCAAATTTTTCCAAAAATAGGTTTCTCGTCCCAACATCGATCTTCCCTCGTCATAATGTCAACCAATAGATTTTGATATCTTGACATTAAGTGGTCCAGCATCGTAATGTGACATTCTATATTTTTTAAACTTTGCAATTTGGTCCTTGTTAGATCCTGGAACAACTCTAGAGCTCACAAAAGCTCATATTAATCTCGGTAAATGTTTAAAATTGTTTTAATTGACTTATATTATGATAAATAATATTTTTATTCGACTTTACCGTTAAAGGCCTGTAATTGTTCCAGTTTGTACTATAGCTTTTTATACTTAAAACCCGACAACTAGGACGAGTTAAGGGTGTTACAATAAACATCTGAAAACTCTAAGCAACTGTTACTTAGGTTGTTGACCAAAAAATCTCTCTACAAAGGACATCCCACTCAATGCCTTTATAGGAAGCAAATTCATGAGGTAAATTGTAGAATAAAAAATATCAGTCTAATAAGGAAGGGGCAGAGATACTTGTGCAAGTAATACCAAACTAGTCTCCACAATCTGTTTATGACGTTGTTCCATCAGTCCATTTGTTCAAACACGTTTGGACAAGAGAGGCGGTGTATAGTGCCAAAATTCTTCAGATATGGATCAAAGCTTCTAAATTTACTTCCATCATCTGTTTGAAGTTGTTTAAGCGTAGCTCCCAACTGTAGTTCAACATGTGTTTTGAAACACAATAAGGCTTGCAATGCATCAAACTTTTTCTTAAGAAAATTAATCCAAGTATGAACTAAAAATGCATCTACAAAGGAGATATAATATTAATAGCCTAAAGAGTAACAAGGGGCTACACCCCACAAGTCAGTAACAATGAACTCAAGAGGAGTATAGTACACTGATTTAATAGACATAAATGACAGTTTGTGGCTTTTACGAAGCTTACAAGCATTGCACAAACAGAATGACTGTCGACATGTGTTTTGAAAGACAAGAAGGCTTGCAATGCATCAAACTTTTGCTTAAGAAAATTAATCCAAGTATGAATTGAAAATGTATCCACAAAGGAGATATAGTATTAATAGCCTGAAAAGTGACAAGGGGCCAAACCCCACAAGTCAATAACAATAAACTTAAGAGGACCATAATACACTAATTTAATGGACATAAATGGAAGTTTGTGGCTTTTACCAATCTCACAAGCATTACACAAAGAGAGTGACTTATTTTTGGAAATTCTAACATTACAAGACTTCAATACTTGATTTACAACATTGAAAAGAAGGGTGACCAAGCCTTTGATGCCAATGATTGAACTTGAAATCTGAATTTGACTTTTGTAATGACTCATCCGCAACCGTATTTGTAACAGTTAATGCAAGCTCAGTGGTGGCAAGTAGGAACTGATATAGCCCATTTGACTCAATGCCTTGAAGCAATATTCGAAGTGTTTCCAAGTCCTTTACATCGGAACAGTTCAAATAGAATTAAAAAAACACTCTATTATCGTTTGCAAACTTTGAAATAGACAATAGATTTTTTTGAATGTTAGGAACATACGACAAATTTTTAAGAAGTAAAGTGTCAGAACCAAAAGATAAAACAAATTCGCTAACATAAGAGATAGTTATAGTATGACCATTACCTATAACCACCTTACTTCACCCATTGTATGAGCTGCACTTAGTGAAATTGGCAGGGTTATTAGTCATGTGCGTTGTAGCCCTACTATCAGGGTACTACGGCTGGTCAGGAACAACAGGCGAAGTGGTTGTCACTGATGCAACATTGGCTTGCATTATGTTTGAAGCACTTGTAGAAGCTAAGGAACTCTTGGATGGGCTAGAAAAGGATGAATCAGTATAATGAGAATGAGGCTCAGACCGATAACACTCAAATGGCCCATGATCAGTGTAGCACATGTAGGCTGAAGCAGTCTTGTGATTCAAGTGATTAGATGGCCCAATAGAAGACGAGCCCATGTTCTTATATCTAGAACTAGGGTTGTCATTGTCATCATCATCATTATATGCCGAATCATACCTGTAGAAACACCAATGAGTAACGTGATCGATCTTGTCACAAATCTGACATTGCGACTGCATTCCACCACCAAATCGACCATGCCCTCGTCCTTAAAAAAAAGTTGCTCAATTAGACCGAAACATTTAAGGTGGTGGTTGTGCAGCATATGCAGGGATAGACAGGGAGGAAGAAGGTTTACTCATCATAGCAAGATTTTCTGAGAATGTGACCGGAGACAAGTGGGCTTCTTGACGTGCTTCAACATCTAACAACACTATTGTGATTCCTTGTAGATCAAATGGTACACGACTCATTGTGATTATCGACACAACATGGTCAAACTCCAGGGAAAGGCTATTGAAAATCGTTGACTGATGCTCTTCCAAAGACACATGTTGACCACAACCCACCAAAGAATCATACAAATGTTAAATTTTGGCCAAGTACACCAACATAGAAAGTTCATTTTTCTTGAAATGATGGAGAATATGTACCTTATGACTTTGGTTGTGGATTGTGTGCCAAATTTTCTTGTCAAAGTCTCATAAACTTCATATTCAGAAGAGAAATTACCAATCAATTGATTATGTAATAGAACACTTATTGTGGAAAGGAACCATATCGATAAAATTGAATCTTACTGCTCGTACTCGACATACATTGGATTTTCAACAGAAACACAATCATCACCAACAACAAGTCGTGGTGGCATAGTAATCGACCCATTAATGAACTGGTGTAATCAGAGAGACTTCATTACAAGCAAGACATGATGTTTCCAGGATAATAAATTACTATCATCTATAAGAATTGGCACTTTTTTGAGAAACAAAAGTAAGGGGTTTGAAGAACTTTCCATTTGTCGATTTTTTTGAGACTACAAAACCCATGATTGAAGCAATGATCAACAAAAAAATAACTTTGATACCATACAAGAAATATAAAAGAAAAAAAAGTAATTCATTAATCATACTCTTAGAATACAGGGGCCTTTGTGTATTTATACACTAGAGGCTTAACAGAAGTTATAACAAAAATGGATAACATAAACGGAAACTACTCATAACTAGATTTAGTGGAGCCTAACTTACAACAATTCTCTAGTTACTTCTAATATTCCATAGGTACAGGGAGGGGAACCAAGTAGCTAATAGTATGGTTGCCTTTGTTGGAAATCTCCCTTTACGCCTTCATTTTTATGCATCTCCTTATGACTTTATTTTAAAAGGATCTATATGATGATTGTAGTATGGTTTTGCCTAGATTAGTTATTATGTAATTGTTTTATTTTCCCCATTTAAAAAAAATAAATTCAATGATTGAAATGCAATCAATCATAAAAAAAAATTGATAAATTTTTTTGGGTGTAAATTCAAGATGTTTGGAAGTTACATTTAACTTGAGACGTAAGTTTCTATCATCTACAAGAATTGCCACTTTTTGAAAAGCAAAGGCAAGGGGATTGGAGAACTTTGTTGATTTTGTCGAGACTGTAGAATCCATGATTGAAGCAACGATCGACAAAAAAATAGCTTTGATACCATACTAGAAATATAGAAGAAGAGGAGTAATTCATTAATAATACTCTTAGAATATAGGGGCCTTGTGTATTTATACACTAGAGGCTCAATAGAAGTGATAACAAAAATGGATAATAGAAATGGAAACTAATCATAGCTAGCTTTAGTTGAGCCTAACTTACAGAAGTTATCTAGTTACTTCCTCTACTATTCCATAGGTATAAGAAGGGAAACTAAGTAGCTAATAACATGGTTGTATTTGATGGAAATCTCCCTTTACGACTTCATGTTTATTCATCTCTCTATGACTTTATTTTAAAAGGCTCTATATGATGATTGTAGCATGACTTTGCCTAGATTAGTTACTGTGTAATTATTCTATTTTCCCTCTTTAAAAAAAAATAAATTCAGCGATTGAAATGCATTCAATCATACAAAAAAAATTGATACATTTTCTTTTGGTGTAAATTCAAGATGTTTGGAAGTTGCATTCAACTTGAGAAGCAAGTTACTATCATTTACAAGAATTGCCACTTTTTGAAAAGCAAATGTAAGGGGATTGAAGAACTTCCCATTTGTCGTCGAGACTACAAAATCCATGATTGAAGCAACGACCAGTAAAAAAATAGCTTTGATACCATATTAGAAATATAGAGTAAGAAGAGTAATTCATTAATCATACTCTTAAAATACAAGGGCCATGTGTATTTATACACTGGAGGCTTAACAGAAGTGATAGCAAAAATGGATAACAGAAATGGAAACTACTCATAACTAGATTTAGTTGAGCCTAACTTACAGTAGTTCTTCCTCTACTATTCCATAGGTGCAATGCTATCATACAAAAGAATTGATACATTTTTTTCCTCTTCATTTGACATGTTTCCGAATTACATTAACAAATGATTGTATGCAAATCTCCCTCCCTCACTCACTCTTTCTTTTATTATTGTTTTATTGTTTGATCAATTCTGTGATTGAACATGACAATGAACAATCAAATTATACTTGTAGCAAACTAACGTGTTTTTCAATATTCCTTCATAACTTTTTAGTACTTCTTGTGCTTCCTCGGAATTGTTGGTACATCCTCATATTTTATAGTATTCCCTTATAATTTTTTATGCATCCTCATAATTTTTTATACTTCCTCATATTTTTTTGATGTTCCCTCATAATTTCAAAATAGGATTTTAAATGAGATATAATTGTGGAGTTAAAAAAATATTATTTTTATATATTAAGAAGTATCAATAAAATTTTCGAAAAAATTGGTAATTTTTAAAATAGTAATTTTCATTCTAATATTTGGTACAAACCAAATATCGATTTTTCCTATAAATTTTGTTACTATTTTTTAATTTATCCTTATATATAAAATTTTCCGTACCGAATATTAGTATGCAAAATTAATAATTTAATAATGACCAATTTCTCGTCAACAAAATCCCATTAAAATTTATTAATATGAGAAATAAGTTTTTTCACTAAAAAAATATCTTTCCAATCATTTTGAAAGCATACCAAAAATATATTAGGAATTACAAAAAAATTTATGAGACTCTATTCAATATTGCTTTGTCTTATAAATTTTACTTTATTTATTTAATTTTTTAATTTCTAAAAAAATTATTAGTATATATAAAAATATTAAAAATATAAAAAATATTTTTTATATCAAAAATTAAATTTTCATGTCAAAATTTAATTTTGAAAACATACAGAAAATTTTGATGGCATACTAAAATTTATGAAAGAAAATTAAAATTTATGAAGGAGTACCAGAAATCATTAAAAAAATCAAAATTATAAAAATGCAAAAAAAAAAATATTTCATAATTTTTTTTATCCTAATTACTCGATAAAATATTAACTTTACAAAGAAACTTATTATTGGAAGGTAATTGTAGTGAGATTTCCTTGTATATTTCCTTTGTTGTCACCTGAATTCATAAAAAGGATGTTGTTTGTTTTAAAACACGTGCGATAATTGGTAAAAGAAACAGTGCAATCCGAGTAACCCTTTTCAAACATATTACATCATCGTACGGAGCCTCATGGGTCATACCGATGCCTCTACCCAGCACGTCTCACCATGTAATTTAACCATTATCAAAATCTGTTCATATCTGCATCTCATTATATATTTTTTCTTCTGGTGCAGAAGGGTCCCCGACCCCTTGGTTAAATGGGAAAATTTTCTTTTACTCTCTCTTAAAATTAAGTTTTTTAGCTCTGCCTTTATTAATAGCAGTAACTTATTTTCTTGTCGTGAGTACTTTTCAAAAAAATAAATAATTAGATATGAAATCTATTCTATTTTTATAAATAAATATTAAATTCTTGACTTCATGGTAAAATGTCAACAATCACTATAATTATATTCAAAATACAAAAATTAAGAAAAATAATCAAGTTAGAATTTGACGTTATTATTTTAATGTTAAGATTTTACTATAAAAGGACCAAACTCGTCTAAGCAATTGTGTATAACAATATTAAAAAAAAAAAAAAAAAAAAAAAAAAAACTAGAGAGAAATATGGCCTTGGCTCCTCCCAGCCACATCCTCTGCACTACCCGTCTGAATCCTGAGCAAGTAATGATCCCTACTAATATTTATCGTCACAAAGTTGAATCTGATCATCGTTCATTGATGAGTAGCTCCCGTATCTGCTGTGCTGTGTTGCCGTCCACCACTCAAGTTTCTAATTCTGATCACCCAAAAGATGGTAGAAGTTCAGCAAATTACCAGCCAACTATTTGGAGCTACGATTTCCTTCAGTCCTTGAAGAATGATCATGCCGTACGTAATTAGCCTCCCTCACACTTTGTGATCAGCAATTCCCTTCTTTGTTTGCTTAATTGTTTGGTGCTGAATTCGCAGGATATCATATACAAAGAGAGAGCAGCGAAGTTAGAGCAGGAATTGAGGTTTGCTCTTCATGATGAAAACGCAGAGCCAGTGAACTTGCTAGAACTGATTGATGACATCCAACGGCTGGGGTTAGGTCATCGTTTTGAGATTGATATCAATCGAGCCCTTGAGAAATTTGTGTCTTCAGATGACTATAGTGTCGCAACAAAGTATAGTCTGCATGCAGCGGCTCTAAGATTCAGACTCCTCAGGCAACACGGCTATGTGGCTTCTCAAGGTAAGACCAGTTGTTGACATTTTTAGGTACACATGCAAAATAATAAAATTGAGTTTTAGATTTCTTAAAAGTTGAACAAAAATGTTTTTAGGTCCATTATAAGTAGGTAAAAATTGTTTTTGAGCCCTTAAAAATTAAAAAAGAAAATTGACCTTTAAAAGTCGGTAAAAGTTTAAAAAAAAAGTTTAAACCCTTTAAAAACTAAAAAAAATATTTTAAACCCCTTTTAGTCTTGAGTCCTGGGCAGCTACACTTCTAGACTATTCCTAGGTCGGCCTAAACTTTTTGCAACTTATTATATAATATATTTGGCAAAAAAAAAATAGTATTTGATAATAGTGTGAATGCAGACGTGTTTAAAGCTTTCAAGGACCATAAGGGAAATTTCAAGGAATGCCTTTACAAGGATGTCAAAGGAATGTTGAGTTTGTATGAAGCTTCACGTCTTGCCTTCGAAGGAGAGTATGTAATGGATGAAGCCTTCTTGTTTACACGAATGCATCTCATGGATTTACAGGGTGTTAGTAATCTGGAAGAAGGTTTATTAGCACAGGTGATCCACGCATTAGAGCTCCCACTGTACCGAAGAATGGTCAGGCTAGAAGCTCGATGGTACATCGAAGCTTACAGCAAAAGTGCAGCTAGAAAACCAAACCTACTTGAATTGGCCAAACTGGATTTTAACATGGTGCAGTCAACACTTCAAGAAGATCTTAAAGAGATGACAAGGTAAGACGATTGATTAAGAACATAAGCTTTTCAAAACATTTTTCTTTTATCACTTGCAACTCTGACAACATCGCTTTCACTTGTTGATTAGATGGTGGATTGGTATGGGGCTATCGAGCAAGTTGAATTTCGCAAGGGATAGGCTCATGGAATGCTTCTTTTGGTCTGTTGGAATGGTCTCTGAACCTCAATTCAGGAATTGCCGAAAATGTTTAACCAAAGTGGCTTCTTTCGTTACTATAATTGATGATATTTACGATGTTTATGGCACTTTAGATGAATTAGAGTTGTTCACTGAAGCAGTTCAAAGGTTTGAATTTTTTTTATTAGAAATATATAAAACTCTCGCTTATTATTCAGTACTAATAACATTTTTAATATCTTGAATTTCAGATGGGATGTATGTGCCGTAAAAGATCTTCCCAAGTGTATGGAGCTATGCTTTCTTGCTCTGTACAACTCTGTAAATGAGATGGCTTATGAAACTCTTAGAGACCATGGAGAAAACATCATTCCATACTTAACCAAAGCTGTATGGCAAAGAATCCATATTTAAATTACGATTGCAAAAACATTAAAATCGCTATCTATATGTGTGATTTTTATTTTTATGTTTTCTCAGTGGGCAGATCTATGCAAAGCATTCTTGAAAGAAGCAGAGTGGGCACGTAGTAAACATGTTCCAACATTCCAAGACTATCTTGAAAATGCATGGGTGTCTGTGTCTGGACATATTTTTCTAGTCCATGCCTATTTTTTACAGAGTCCAAACATCACAAGTGAAGCACTTGACAGCTTGGAACAGTACCATGATATCCTTCGTTGGCCATCTACTATTTTCCGACTTTGTAATGATTTGGGTACTTCGAAGGTATATATTGATTATCACCATTATTACATCTTGTTCGAATTTCATTTGGCAACCTAGTTCATGAAATATATATATATTTGGGTAATCTAGGATGAGTTGGAAAGAGGTGAAAGTGCAAACTCGATAATATGCTACATGAAGGAAATTGGTTGCTCGGAGGCAACGGCTCGCCAACATATAAGTGATTTGATCGATAATAATTGGATGAAAATGAACAAATGCCGAATTGAAGGTTCTCCATTTGCGAAACATTTGGTAGAAACAGCTACTAATTTGGCTCGGATTTCCCAATGCACATATCAGCATGGAGATGCACATGGATGTCCAGATAATCTATCTAATAATAGAGTACAATCGTTGATTGTTGACCCTATTTCTATAAACTAGAAAGTAATTTCATCGATGTACATTTGAGATTTTATAACTATAAAGTATAATGTGGTAATTGCTCACTTTATCTCTTAATCATGTGGTCTGATGTTTGATCTCCGTTCATAGGAATGGAGAATATTTCATAGCCAGTCGTTTACCTCTTTAGAGAATATCTACGACGAGAAAATTAATCACTATTACAAATAATAGATACCTTGATCCTAACAAAAATATAAAGCGAATTTCTTATTCACATTGCTTGGCCTTGTAAACTAATATTTGTTCAAATGTATCAGATTGCTTGATGTTGCGAGGTATAAAAGTTATTATAATCCAAACCTTTATAATCCTACGCCTTTTTCTTTTAATTAAAAAAAAAACTTGATATTGGTTGCACACTTACAAAATTTATATAAATTTGAGATAAATTATATTGTTAGTTACTAAATGTATTAGAATATTTCTGTCTTGGTTACCCAATTACAAAAATTATTGAAGATGATACTCAAATTTTCATAAATCAATCAAGTGTTCAACACTTCATGCATAACATACTTATGAATAAAATCTAGATAATCAAAATCAAAATAAATAATTGAGTATAAATGAAACCCCAATGAAGTCTAGATGCACATATTGAAATTGCAAATACTGAAAATCTCTCTGAAATATACAAGCCTCAACTAAAAACTGACCACCATGGAAAGATCTCTCTATTAGTGACAATGGCACAAGCATCTCCCTCAATGGTGCCTTTGGAGTTAGAAAATTTTAGTGCCAAAACTAAGGCACTAACCTCTACCATATCTAGAACAAGTGCATCGTGCACATTCTGTGCACATCCATCTACTACGAAGCCATCACAGTCGAACACTATAACACCTACACAACCAACTTTGCCCTCGAGCTTGCAATCAACATCAACGTTGAGTTGATAGCATGTCCACTGGGTGGTTGCCGAGCTATCACCTTAGGTCGAGGAGGAATGATAAGGGGTCATTGGAGTGCAATAGAAGGTGGAGTACCTGAACATTGCTTCATAAAAAAAGTATTAACTTTTTCCCATAAAAAAAATGAATTTGTACAAAAATTTATACTCTTTTTTTATTAATTTATTTATTTTTAAATATTATTTATTTTTTTAATTTGTGCTTGTCATATGACATACTGAGAAAATGTCATGTGTCACTATCAGATTAGTCATCAGTGCCACATTAGCATAAACTAACGATGCTAGTGTAAAGATATTAAATTTGAAGTTTAAATATCAACTAAATATGAAAAATATTTAAGTATCAACAAAATACTTACAAATTTAGAAAATAAACTTGTAAAATTGATTAATTAGTCCAATAGAATGAACCGAAGAAGCAAATTATATGATAATGGATTAAGGGCCTAAGCAGAAATTGTATCATCCATGGTTATTGTTTTTGACTATCAAAATTTTTACATTTTAAACTAATCATTTACCATATTATTACGTTAAAAAAGTTATTTAATTTAAAATAATATTATTCTTGAAAAATTACGTTGAAAATACATTAAACATTTTGTCTTTGTAAATCCCCATTTTATGTGTAGTAAAAATTGACTTTGATTTTTATGTTTATCTTATTTTTACTATTATATTTGGAAAAATTAAATAGTTATGATTTTATTAAAAACCAAAAAAAATGAGTTAAACGTTTTTGTTTTTGGAATCTGGAAATAAAATATGATGTGGTTGTGATGTCATGTGATAACAAATTATTAGTTGAATATCTCAATCGTTAGTTTTTAAAGTTAAAAAAATTAATGTGTAGTAATATTAGAGATTGAAATGAGATACAAAGAGCTTTTAAGAATTAAAGTGGAAAAAAAGATATGCTTTAGGGGCTAAAGTATGCATTAAGCCAATTACAAATTATTAAAATATAAAAAAGTATTCATCTTTTGCTAAATCAAAATATTTTATTAAGGATTAGTATTTAGTACACTGATAATATATATATATATATATATATATATATTTTATTTCACAAATAACTTTAAAATTTTGAATGCCTCTTTTTTATAAATATTTATTTGTTAAATAAAACACTTATCAACATTCAAATTTTATTTGTGAATATACTTTTTCTTTTTATTAAAATTATGAAATAGTATGGAGATTATAACAAACCAATGGAGAAGCAAAAGAATAGAAGGAGATTCTCTATTGACAAAAACCAGAATAAAAATATTCTATTATTAGGTTGGGGGAATGACTATTTTTTCTCCATCTCACTTGTAATAGCAATTTTTTGTTATACCTAAATAGAAAAAAAATTAATTTTGTTCTTGTTCTTGAAGTATTTATATGATGAAATAAATAATAAATTATATAATATTAAATAAATAAATAATTATTTTATATTATATTAAATATAACTGTAAATAAATAAAAAGCATAATTTCATAATTTTAATAATAAATATATTAATATATTCTAATAAAATTATTTTTTTAATGATAGTAAAATATTATTATTTTTAATATCTATTATTAATTATTTTATTTTATATTTGTTACATTTAATAAAATTTAAAATATCAGTATAAAAAAACTTAATTTTAAATACCTATAATTATTATTTTGATAACTATATTTTAATAAATTTCAATATAATTTATGATAAAAATTTAATAATGAGAAAATTATTATTTTATGAAAGGGTAAAATTGTTGTTTTAAAATGTATTCCTTCCAATCAAACTAAGTAAGAGTAAGATAAAAGGATTGTATGAAACTGTGATTCTACGTTATCCTTATTCATTTCCAACCAGAAAATGACAAATCTGTTATAAAAAAAAAAGAGATAGAGATAATAAAGAACAAAAAAAATACGAAAGTAATAGAGAATGTACTTTATTGATCAAAAAATGTAATTACAATGCTTCATCAGAGTCTCTATTTATAGGCATAAGAAGTATAATAGAAGTAGAGATCTAATTCTAATAACTATTAGAATTTAAAGTACATTAAAACTATATCTTGATCATGATGAACATCCACTTAATAAGATATTCATAACACTCCCCTTTGGATGTCCATTGATAGATAATGTGCCTCGTTAAAACCTAATAAAGGAAAAATAGTACACAATCTATAATACGCATAATATGCTGCCTCATTAAAAACCTTACCAGGAGAACCCAATGGGATAAAACCTCGGTTAAGGGAAAAAGAGTACAACGTGTATTTACTCCCCCTCATGAAAACATCACATATTTTCTCATATTCTACGTATTCAATCTTGAATACTAGTTTTTCAAATGACTATTTGAATGTATTTGCTAAGCATTTATATTACCATTCTTTTAAAAGTCATGAGTGAGAGAAATTTGGGAAAATATATTTTGATCTCTTCAGGAGATTAAATAATAATCATAACAAACTTTAATCATGATTCTTTTATAAAAACACAAATAGGTATTTTGGATCATTTTATAATCCTCCTTTAACTACTATTCACTGAGTCAAATTTACCACATATATTCAAATTATTTCAATTCATATAAATGAATAATTTCCCGAGAATTTCAATATGCTTTTAGCATTCTAAATCCTTCAAAGATTTTAATATAAACTTTACTATATAGTGATTTATAAAGGTTGTAGCAATAACCATTAGACGCAAGTTAAATCTTTTATGAATTGTCAATTTAATAATATATCTAAAGGTTATTGCAGCCATCACAAAAGAATAGTATATTTTTTCATAATCAATACCAGTACTTAGCGAAAAACTTTATATTTTTATTCCGCTTTTGCAAAACTACTTCATTTGCACCCTCATTGGCTTTATACCTTTAGATATTTGGACTATTGGTCCAAAAACTCCTCGAATTTAATTGTACTTGAGTTGCGTCTTTCTATTTTGATCAATTTATTCCATATCTATATTTCTCAATAGATTTATTCAAGATCCTCCTTTTATTTCATTATTTCAATAATAATATTTGATGCAAAATCATTGTCGACCACTTTTTTTATTCGATTCCACATTTTCTCGAATTGACATAATTTATCGAGATCTCTTATTTTCATTATTTTAAAATTCAGTTTCAGGTACCTGAATCTCTTTTGAAGTTTTTCTTATTAGTTATGTCTTGGGTCTCTTCTAGAGCATCCGCCTCCACTAGGTGACCATCTAGAATAATTTTCATCTTTGGAACCGATCAATCTATTATTTATTCTAACTGATTGTCTTACTGGGACTTTGATTCAAATTAAAATATTAGATGGTATATAACACTTGGTTATTCTCATTAAGGTTGTGAATACATCTAATAGTTAACTTGTAATGAGTTATCTTTATTGAACTTCTGGTTCAATTACTCTCTCCCTAATGTTGGGAAAATTGACAACTCATGTCACAATTAAATCTCGAATTAATTGTTCAAAAATATTATAAGGAGACTCATATAAATATACATTCCCAATATCTTATTATGACTTGTGCATTGTGGTGGAGCAGTTGGAACATATACCTCACATCCAAAAATTTTAGTATGGGAAATATTTGGCTCTTGACCAAAAATAAAATGTAATAGGGAGTATTTATAATTTATTGGCTTGATGTGTACAACATGTAAATCAATACAATCTCATGTTGAGATAGAAAGTTTTGTTCTCATAAGTAACGGTTTAGCTATTAGTTGGAGGCATTTGATAAACAATTTAGCTAAATCATTTTGTGTGTGAATATGAGCTACAAGATGTTCAACTTTTATCCCAACTGACATGCAATAATCATTGAAAACTTGGGATGTAAACTCACCAATATTAGCAAGATGAATTGTTTTAATTGCATAATCTGAAATTAATCATTTAAACAATCAATCTCGCAAACGACAGGTTGCGAGTTGATAACGCTTGTGATTATTTTGTAGATGCATCTACCAAAATCATATAATATCAAAACCATCCATATGGTGGATGAATGGGCCCATATTCATTTCAAAAATGCAAGACATTAAATCTCAATTTTAGCTAATGAATTTCTAAGAACCAATTTCAGAAATGCAAGACATTAAATCTCACTTGGTAAAAGGCTAAAAATAGAAGATATGATTTTTATTTTTATTTTATTTTATTATTAAATTATTTAGGCTATTTTTAGTAAACCCCATGTATATAAATAGGGATATTTTGTTCTTTGAAAGGGGATTACTTTTGGTATTCCTACTTCGATTTGGAATTGGATTATTCTCTCTTTTCCTATTTCCATTGGAATTGAATTATTTTCTTTTTTCTTTCAATTACGTGAGAATTTTGTCCATTTCATTTCAATTTCTTTATTTTTTCTAAATTTGTCCAATTGCTTTTAGCCCTTCCGTTTTTTTATTATTTTGCAATTAAGTTTTCATTATTCTTAATTTTGGCCCTAAAATTTGTTTTGACTACATTTTGGTCTTCCTTGAAGCTGTGTGTTTTGGAGGGTGGGGATTATTTTCCTTTTGGTCCCTCCTTGTTATTCGCACATTCAGTCTATTTTCTTTTATTTATTTTTGATTTGCCCCAAAATTTTGCTTTAATGTTTGATTTAATCCTTTTTTTTATTTTCGCTATTTTATTATCAAATTAACTAATTTAATACATTATTGCTATTATTATTATGTTTCTATTTATATTTATTTTGTTATTTTAATACTATTATTATTTATCTATTTATATTTCTACTATTATTATATTTATATTTATTATATTTCTATTTCTATTTATATACTAATATTATTTTCATTATTATTTTTCTTATATATGTTTTTACTCTTGTTATTAACATTCTATTTATTATTTTTTTACATTTTTTGTTATTATCTATTTTAACTTTTTATATAACGCTCATTTCAAATTTTTATACATTATTTACTTTAATATTTTCATATATTATGCATTTCAAACTTTTTTTTACACATTATATATTTTGAATTGTTTATATATTATTTTTAAAGAGTTTTATATATTATTTTATCTTGAATGGATACTAATTTTTATTTAAAAAAATTATTTTATATACTTTAGATCGTTTTTATAACATCCATTTTAAATTCTTTTTATGTATTATTTGCTTAGAATTGTTTTATATTTTATTTTAGATTTTCTTACTTTGTATTTATTTGTTATTTGTGATTCATTATTATAACATTTTGTTTATGAATTATTACTTTGCGTTGTACATTATTATTCCATCGCATTTTATTCGCTTAAAAGGTCGTGTTTTAATATCGTTTAAGTTTTAAAATCATTTTATTCAAAAGTTTTCAAAATAAGGTAATACTCGGTATTTGGCATCTTCAAGAAGATTGTGCCCTAACTTACTGGGTTCCAATTTTCCTCGTTGAATCTAAGTAACCGGGTACCCTTTTTCAATCAAAACGTATAAGTTTCAAATAAAAGCTTATTCTCAGGAATTCGAGGTGTTGTGTCCTAACTCGCTGGATATGATATTTTGCATCTCAAGATAAGGATTTCTAAAAAATAAAGGCAATGTTCTATGTTTGGAAATTCGAGAAATCGTGCCCTAACGTGTTGGGTTTCAGTTTTTCGTTGGACCAAATAATCGAATATCCTTTTGTAATTTTCAAATGTATGAGCTTTCAAAAATCAAGAATTGATCGTGGTTTCGAAGGTTTAAAGAATCATGTCCTAACGTGCTGAATATGATATTATATTCCTTCGAAACAAGAGAATTTTAATGTTCAATTTGAGTTATTCAAATATTTTAAAAGAAATTGTATTTCAAAATATTTTTTTTTAAATTTTAGACATAAGGACATTGTTTAATCAATTTGGTACTAATTCTGGGTATAACGAGGGTGCTAATCCTTCCTCGTATGTAACCGATTCCCGAACCCATTTTCTCAAATTTCGTAGGCCAAAATCGATATTTTAATAAAATAAAATGTTTTATTAGGTGACCCAATCACACCTGAACAAAAAGGATTGGTGGAGACTCCATACCTCATTTTAAAGTCCCTGTTTTTCAAAATAAAAATGGTTTCGATAGCTTTGCGACTCCACTGGGGACCAATAAGAGAGTCAAGTCGTAAAATTGATTATTTTCTGTCCTTTTATCAAAAATTGAAAATTTGATTTGAAAATCATGATTCTTTTGTTACATTTGTTTGTGATCCCTATGTTTGCTAGAATACTCTTGCATTGCATTGCATGACTGTTGTGGTTACACCTTTTAAGTGGGAGTGAGAAACTATGCCTTCGTGAGGTTTTCACCTCCGCATAGGCTAGTGGACTGCTTCCGGGATACATCCGTACCTATGTCTTCGTGAGGTTTTCACCTCCGTATAGCCATAGGGAAATGTATTCCCCTGAACTGAACTCAATCCACATGAGCCTATAATGGGTGAGGATTGAGGAATCTGTTGGTTCAGGTACCCTGCCTTTAGAACCAAACCGCATATAGCGAGCCTTAAGAGCCCACCCTAGGTAAAGCCACTCCAAACCCTAGTGGTTACCTAAGTAAGTGCTCTATTTGCTATTTATGTATTTGTACTGATGTGTTTTCTTTTGTTTTGGTTATGATTGCATTGCATTTTCATCATAGAAAAGAGGTGTTGATTCACGTTCAGTTGCTAAATAGAGAGCTTGTCATGGAAAATGAATTTCTTGATAAAGTGGAATATAATACGGCCGTTCGAATATGGTCCAAGTAAACACGACAAGAGAAGGATGAGAGTCCGTAGAGGAGTACACGACTTGGCTTCAAGATTCAAGCCAACAAAGATTATTCTGGAACTGTCAATGTCTCGACTTACTTAAGGAAGCTGAGAGCATCAAGAGGAAGAGTGAGCAAGGAGCCGTAGCCCAGATCAAGCAAAAAAGAGATAATTCGCAAGATTTGATTTTAGCATCCGAATATGAAGAAAAAGATCGATGTCTTCACCTGGAGTATACGGGCAAGGCCGTACATATTTTCGCTTTATGTAAAGAGATTTGTTATCTAGAAAAGTTGTTCTAACAGAATTGAACCAGAATCAACGTCTCTTTTTGCATTCATTTCATGCATTTGCATTACATCGCATCATGTACATTAAATTTCACAAAAGAATCTTAATTAATTAAAAATCGTGTTATAGTTACCCTGGAACATCACTACTACACACGGAGAAAAACTAAAGTTATGGATCAAAGGTTGAAAAAATTGGAACAAATGCAGAAGGAAATGCAGGATCGGCTGCAAGTATAGATGCAAGAGCAACTGGCCAAGATTCAGCAGGATATGAAGGATCAAATGTTAGAATCGCAAAAGAACATGATGAATCAGTAAACCTAATTATTGCTTGGAGGACCAAGAAAAAGAAAGAGCCCTATGGTCAACCCCGGGGATGACAGTGAGGACCCTATCTATCCACCGGGTTTCGCCCCAACAAATACCCCAGTACAACCCAATGTATATCCACCTAGGGTGTCCGTCAATATCAGTCCTCAGCATCAAGTTGGCGTTTTGGCATTAACACACTTCCCGACAGGCTCAGGCTCCGGAGACAATCTGGCAAATCTCGGTGTCCCTGATTTGGATGACATGGCGGAGGTAAAAAAGGCAAAAGGAGAACTCCCAAAGCAACTGGAAGACTGATACAAATGGCTGGAGGAAAAATTCAAGGAGATTAAAAATGCTGATGATTATCGCGAAATTGATGCCAGGGACCTGAGCTTGGTTCCGGACTTAATACTTCCCTACAAGTTCAAAATGCCTGAATTTGAAAAGTATAACGGGACTAGCTGTCCCGAAGCTCACATCACCATATTTTGCAGACGAATGACTGGGTATGTCAATAATGACCAATTATTGATTCACTGTTTCCAAGAAAGTCTGGTTGGGCCAGCATCCAAATGGTACAACCAATTGAGCCATACCTTGATCAATTCATGGAAAGATCTAGCACAAGCTTTCATGAAACAGTATAGTCATGTGATGGATATTACTCCTGATAGCATCACTTTACAGAGCATGGAAAAGAAACCAAATGAGAGTTTCCGGTAATACACCCAAAGGTGGAGGGAAGTTTCCATACAAGTTCAACCACCTCTTCTAAAAAAAGAGACTACCATACTTTTCATCAATACTCTAAAAGCCCCGTTCATCAACCATATGTTGGGAAGCACTACTCTGATCTTTTTAGATATAGTAATGTCCGGTGAGATGATTGAAAATGCAGTAAGAAGTGGAAGATAGATGCAAGAGAGAGCGCTAAAAGGTCAACCCCGAGAAACAAGAAAAATGAAGTGAACATCGTGAGCATGCCTTCCAAATTGGTCAATGTAGGCCAGCCGAGGGTTGTAACCACTAGCTATCAAAACTCTTCAAGGCAGGAATCCAACTCGAGGCCAAATACAGAAAGGTTTAGATTTACACCCATCTCGATGTAATAGAAGGAGCTGTATCAGAATCTTTTTGATATGCATGTGGTATCTTCGTTCTATTCGGAACCCGTGCAACCTTCGTTCCCAAAATGGTATAATGAGAATGCTTAATGCGAGTACCAAGCGGGAATAACAGGACACTCAATCAAAAACTGCACTACATTTAAAAAGTTGGTTGAAAAGTTCATTGAAATGAGAATTGTAAAGTTCGATGATTCCCCAGAACCTAATTGCTTTGAAAATGAAGTGAATGCGATATTTGAAAGTGGGGACAAAAGAGTTGCAATGACTTGAACAAGTCAAAAGCCTTGAAGGAATGTCAAGGAATCTGAATGACATATCCGAAGAGAGAACCGGGGAATAAAAGTTTCCAAACCCTTGCATACTTGGGAGTGTTTTGAACAATGGGACTGTGGAAGAGATTCCTGTATTTATAGAGCTAATTTAGAGTAATATTCAAAACATGCATGTTGCTTTAAGCCTAGAAGCAATAAGAATCCTTTTGTAAAATAGGCTTGTGTCCAGAATCTTTATTTCAATAAAATGCACCTTTTTAAGCAAATATTCTTTTGTTTTTTCCATTTCATGCTGTACAAATAATTGTTCTTAGATTCTTTTGTTCATTAGACTTTCTTTAAAATATTCTTTTATTCTTCATTCATGATCATACCATATCAATAATCATCATTGGAATCATTTATTCTTTGGAATCTGCCTTCATACCTACAACAGGTCCTCAGATATCAATGACGTGAGTGACGCTGTCACTGACTCAGAGTTTCCTTTTGAGTGAGATATTTGTTTAGGGAGATCTCAAGACTTTGAAAATGATAGAGATTGTAACTTATCTCCTGATTTGTTAATAATGGTAGAGCAAGATGAAAAACAGATCCTACTCTACAAAAAGTCAATGGACAGTGAGCCTAAGAAAAGAGAAAGAGGCAAAGATCGAAGCCAACATCACCGCAAAGACAAAGCGAGACGTCATTGAGTTATTTCAAGAATTCAAAGATGTTTTCGCATGATCGTATCAAGATATGCCTGGGCTACTAAGACTTGTGGATGCTAAAAAAGATCCATACGAGTGTTAGAAGGACACATGCTAATGGTTTTACGTTAGCCAGGCTAATCATGAGGTTCAGGTGCTGCTGATCCACCATAGGAGGGGATTGTATCAGTTATGCCGTAAATGCCAAATGGAGGAAGACAAGACTTCTGTGCACCTCAATTTCTTCACAGATTTTCTATATGTGGGGCATGGATATTATGGAGCCGATCTCTTCAAAAGCTTCTAATTGATACCGATTCATCTTTGGGGTCATCGATTACTTCACGAAGAGGGTGAAAGTCACTACATATGCCAATGTTACAAAGTCGATAGTCATCAAATTTAAAAAAAACAAAAAAAAGATCAGATACCGACAAAGAATGTCAGAAAGGATCATGTCTAATACAATTGCACAATGTCAAAATCCTGCAGTCTGTTCAAAGATTAGACGCCATATCCTAGTACAGCAAAGACAACCAAAAAGAAAGAAACAAAAAAAAGAGAAAGAAAAAAACAAAGATAAAAACAACAAAAAAAAGATTGTGGAAGGTGACCGAGACTTGTAAATATTGACATAAAGAAGTTACCATTTACCCTCTATGCTTATCGAACGTCAGCCAGGACATTTGCCAGGGCAGTACATTCCTAGTCGATTTGTGGAAGCGGTTTTCCCCATTGAGGTCGAGATTCTTTTTCTCCGAGTCCTATCAAGACTAAATACAATCCTGATATGGTCAGTTGAATTTAAAGAGAAGGTTGAAAGTTACCCGTCGTGTTCCAATGCACCAGAAAACGGATGATGCGAGCTCATGACAAAAAAGGTCTGCCCTAAAGAATTCTACAAGAGGGACCTGTCATTAAAGAAGATCCTTCCTACACAAAAGGACTTCAGAGGAAAGTGGACGCCAAACTGGGAAGGACCTTATGTAGTAAAGAAGGCATGTTCTGGAGGAGCATTGATTGACCGAGACGGATGGTAAGGACCTGCCCAATCCGGTGAATTCAGATTCAGTCACAGTTAGCAGTTTAAAAAAAAGAAGAGAAAACAAAAAAAAAAAAGAGAGGAGAGGCTAAGGCGAAAACCCGCAAAGGGCACTTTGAGGCTAAAGGGGTTTTGAATTGAAAACCCGTAAATGGCAATTCAAATAAAAAGTGGGGCATGTGGTAGTCTTGTTATGCCTGAATTAACAAAGAGGTGGTATGCTACATCTTGGGGCATCGATAGAGTACTCTAGATCTCCTAGGCACATGTTAAGCTCAAAGTGGTCATCGAAGAGTCCGTACGGAGAAACTCAGACTGCGATATTTGGGGCACTTTTTTGTTTTTCTCCTTACTTATTTTTGTATCCCGATAATTTTTACTTTCTTGGGTTACTTTGTTCTTTTCAGATTTTGTTCCTAATAAATTACAATTTTATCCATTTTTATAATCCTTTTTAAGCATTTCATATTGAAATAATGATTAATGGACTAATAACACTTTCACAAAAGGAGTTTTGCACATTACTCTGGAAGCTTCTAAAATGTGCAAGAACCTGAAGCAGGACAATTGTTTAGAACTTACCAAGCCTAAGGATTGAAAATATTTGAGAAGAAAACTCCAAATTTTTTGTCAGTTGAACAAGAAGACATACGTCAGTGATACAATCTAGACAAGAAGCAAGCAATAACAGCTCAAACTTTAAAAAAGGCATTCCCATGACATTCTACATTCATGCAAATATCATTCATAATACATCTAGTTAGGAGCATTTGACTCATTCTGATCATGGCATCCTAATCATTAGGCATAAACATAGGCCTATGAAATCGATTCTACAGGTATGTCCCCAAGAGGATGATGTAGCAAGTTTGGTTGAAGCTGCAAGTTTTGACTAGCCTTATCCCCCCTAAGCACTAGGGAACAGGTTAAAAATTACAGATCTTATCTTCTTAAGCAGTAGTGAAGCAGATCAAAGATGATGAATCGTATCTCCATGTAGTGGCAATGGAGTGGATTTAAGCCACTAGCCTTATCCCCCTAAGCAGTAGGGAACAGGTTAAAAATTACAGATCTTATCTCCCTAAGTAGTAGTGAAGCAGATCAAAGACGATGAATCGTATCTCCATGTAGTGGCAATGGAGCGGATTTAAGCCACTAGCCTTATCCCCCTAAGCAGTAGGGAACATGTTGAAAATTACAGATCTTATCTCCCTAAGCAGTAGTGGAGTAGATCAAAGATGATGAACCATATCTCCATGTAGTGGCAATGGAGCAGATTTAAGCCACTAGCCTTATCTCCCTGAGTAGTAGTGGAACAGGCTGAAGATTGCAGATCTTATCTTCCTAAGCAGTAGTGGAGCAGATCGAAGACGGTGAATCTTATCTCCATGTAGTGGCAATGGAGCATATTTAAGCCACCAGCCTTATCTCCCTAAGCAGTAGTGGAACAGGCTGAAGATTGCAAATCTTATCTCCCTAAGCAGTAGTGGAGTAGATTGAAGACGATGAATCTTATCTCCATGTAGTGGCAATGGAACAGATTTAAGCCACCAGTCTTATCTCCCTAAGCAGTAGTGGAACAGACTGAATATTGCAGATCTTATCTCCCTAAGCAGTAGTGGAGCAGATTGAAGATGGCGAATCTTATCTTCATGTAGTGGTAATGGAGCAGATTTAAACCATAAGCCTTATCTCCCTAAGCAGTAGTGGAACAGGCTGAAGATTGCAGATCTTATCTCCCTAAGCAGTAGTGGAGCAGATCGAAAACGGCGAATCTTATCTCCATGTAGTGGTAATGGAGCAGATTTAAACCACCAGCCTTTTCTCCCTAAGCAGTAGTGGAGCAGGCTGAAGATTGCAGATTTTATCTCCCTAAGCAGTAGTGGAGTAGATTGAAGATGGCGAATCTTATCTCCATGTAGTGGCAATGGAGCAGATTTAAACCACTAGCCTTATCTCCCTAAGCAGTAGTGGAACAGGCTGAAGATTACAGATTTTATCACCCTAAGCAGTAGTGGAGCAGATCGAAGACGGTGAATCTTATCTCTATATAGTGGCGATGGAGAAAATTTAAACCACCAGCCTTATCTCCCTAAGTAGTAGTGGAACAGACTGAAGATTGCAGATCTTATCTCCCTAAGCAATAGTGGAGCAGATCGAAGACGGTGAGCCTTATCTCCCTGAGCAGCAGTGGAGCAGGCTGAAGATTACAGATCATATCTCCCTAAGCAGTAGTGGAGCAGAACGAAACGAAAATTCTTATACCCCTGAAGATGCAGTGGGTTAAAGCGAGGTTACTTGAAGAGGAAGAAAAGAAGAGCCGAGACTCAGCAGGCCCAGGAAAAATTGGCCATTTTATAGTCTTTGCTCCATTCTCGTTACACGACAATGAGCAAAGAGGAGCAGCTGTAATAGGCTAATTTTGGCCTGGGCCCCAAAAAAAACCCGAAGCCAAATGATGCAATCAGTCGAAAACAAGTCAAAAAGAGCCAAATTGGAAGATAATCATTAAATTGTGGCCAGATAAAAAAGAGGGAGAAAGCCAAGGAGTTATCAAAATTTGTTGACTTGGTAAAAGGCTAAAAATAGAAGATAGATTTTTATTTTTATTTTATTTTATTATTAAATTATTTAGGCTATTTTTAGTAAACCTCATGTATATAAATAGGGGTATTTTGTTCTTTGAAAGGGGATTACTTTTGGTATTCCTACTTCGATTTGGAATTGGATTATTTTCTCTTTTCCTATTTCTATTGGAATTGAATTATTTTCTTTTTTCTTTCAATTACATGGGAATTTTGTCCATTTCATTTCAATTTCTTTGTTTTTCTAAATTCGTCCAATTACTTTTAGCCCTTCTGTTTTTTTATTGTTTTGCAATTAAGTTTTCATTATTCTTAATTTTGGCCATAAAATTTGTTTTGACTATATTTTGGTCTTACTTGAAGCTGTGTGTTTTGGAGGGTGGGGATTATTTCCCTTTTGGTCCCTCCTTGTTATTCGCACATTCAGTCCATTTTCTTTTATTTATTTTTTATTTACCCCAAAATTTTGCTTTAAGGTTCGATTTAATCATTTTTTTTATTTTCGCTATTTTATTATCAAATTAACTAATTTAATATATTATTGGTATTATTATTATGTTTCTATTTCTATTTATTTTGTTATTCTAATACTATTATTATTTATCTAATTATTATTTATCTATTTATATTTCTACTATTATTATATTTCTATTTATTATATTTTTATTTCTATTTATATACTAATATTATTTTCATTATTATTTTTCTTATATATGTTTTTACTCTTGTTATTAACATTCTATTTATTATTTTTTACATTTTTTGTTATTATCTATTTTAACTTTTTATATAACGCTCATTTCAAATTTTTATACATTATTTACTTTAATATTTTCATATATTATGTATTTCAAACTTTTTTTTACACATTATATATTTTGAATTGTTTATATATTATTTTTAAAGAGTTTTATATATTATTTTATCTTGAATGGATACTAATTTTTAAAAAAAAATTATTTTATATACTTTAGGTCGCTTTTATAACATCCATTTTAAATTATTTTTATGTATTATTTGCTTAGAATTGTTTTATATTTTATTTTATATTTTCTTACTTTATATTTATTTGTTACTTGTGATTCATTATTATAACATTTTGTTTATGAATTATTACTTTGCGTTGTACATTATTATTCCATCGCATTTTGTTCGCTTAAAAGGTCGTGTTTTAATATCATTTAAGTTTTAAAATCATTTTATTCAAAAGTTTTCAAAATAAGGCAATACTCGGTATTTGGCATATTCGAGAAGATTGTGCCCTAACTTACTGGGTTCCAATTTTCCTCGTTGAATCTAAGTAATCGGGTACCCTTTTTCAATCAA
This sequence comes from Gossypium longicalyx, assembly GCA_025698465.1. Classification (NCBI taxonomy): domain Eukaryota; kingdom Viridiplantae; phylum Streptophyta; class Magnoliopsida; order Malvales; family Malvaceae; genus Gossypium; species Gossypium longicalyx. The sequence continues at coordinate 5,251,180 of CM046998.1, read as the reverse complement.
AACATATAAGTTTCAAATAAAAGCTTATTCTTAGGAATTCGAGGTGTTGTGTCCTAACTCACTGGATATGACATTTTATATCTTGAGATAAGGATTTCTAAAAAATAAAGGCAATGTTCTATGTTTGGAAATCCGAGAAATCGTGCCCTAACGTGTTGGGTTTCGGTTTTTCGTTGGACCAAATAATCGAATATCCTTTTGTAATTTTCAAATGTATGAGCTTTCAGAAATCAAGAATTTGGTGTGGTTTCGAAGGTTTAAAGAATCATGTCCTAACCTACTGGATGTGATATTATATTCCTTCGAAACAAGAGAATTTTAATGTTCAATTTGAGTTATTCAAATGTTTTAAAAGAAATTGTATTTCAAAATATTTTTTTTTAAATTTTAGACATAAGGACATTGATTAATCAATTTGGTACCAATTCTGGGCAGAACGAGGGTGCTAATCCTTCCTCATATGTAACGGACTTCGGAACCCGTTTTCTCAGATTTCGTAGGCCAAAATCGATATTTTAATAAAATAAAATGTTTTATTAGGTGACTCGATCACACCTAAATAAAAAGGATTGGTGGCGACTCCATACATTGTTTTAAAGTCGATCTCCGTTTTTCAAAATAAAAATGGTTTCGACAAATACTTGCAACTTTAGATGCATCCAACCATAATAAGCTTTAGATAGAATTATCATATTCTATTGCTAATGAGTAGAGATCTTTCATAGTCAAATATTTTGCTTTCAACCATTTAATAGGGATGATGACAAAAGAATATCATAAATATTATAAATTAATAACTCAATCATTTTTTTTATTCATATGAAATATAATCTTTTCCTCATTCACAATCTTAATATGAGATCCATTACAAATAACTTTTAAAAGTAATGCATTAACCATCACAAATTTTGTGCTCTTTAGATAGTGATATATTAGCTCTTCTAGAGCTTTCAACTAATTTTGTACTATCAAATATTGGAATAATATTTGTTTGTTTCAATACCAAATAAGATAAATATTTTCTATCTATAATGATAGAATTTATTTCTACATTTTCATACCTTTCCTCAAATAATATTAATAGAAACAAAATATTTAGGCATATGCCACATATGTGGCCAATAATATTTCATATCTCATATTGATAACATAAGTTATCTTTACCCTTTAAAGAGTTATCTTGAGAACTCCCATTGTTCTCTTATTTATTACTATGTTCCCACTTTTAGTGGTCCATTAGTATATCTTTTATTTTCTTTATGTTTACATTCACTTCGGGGAATGCAACAAATCTAGTAGGAAAGACTTATAAACATCCCAATAGATTCTTTATTTTATAATTACTATCGCAAACATGCGTGAGATTTCAAATCAAAATCTATCTATGAATGTTGTCATGATTAATCTCCAATTATAATAAACAATAAATAAAACATAGTAAAATATACCTGAAGATCTTTAACATCATCGTCATCATTAGAAGGTATGAGATAGTTCGAAAATATTCTTGATTTCATATGGATAACGATATCAAATATTTCACCATCCTTAAGAATAAGAAGTAAAATAAGTTAATCAAAAAAATGATAACATATAATGAAAAAAGATTGAAATATAATAATCAGATATGAAACATTAAATAAAAGAAACTTCCTGTAAAAACTTTGCATCTTGCCATCAAAGAAATTGAAAATCATGGAGGATAAATTTGATCGTCGATAAAAGGAACTATCACTTTGAGCAAGATCATGCTGATAAAGTGTTATAAAATAAAGAGAGATAAAGATAATAAAGAACAAAGAAAATGTGAAAGTAATAGAGAATATACTTTATTGATCAAAAAAGTTAATTACAATGCTTCATCAGAGTCTCTATTTATAAGCATAAGAAGTATAATAGAAGTAGAGATCTAATTCTAATAACTATTAGAATTTAAAGTATATTAAAACTTTATCTTGATCATGATGGACATCCACTTAATAAGATAGTCATAACAAAATCAAGTTTTTTTCTTTTAATTTTTAATATTTTTAGTTGGATTTAAATTTACGAAAACACTTTCCTAGGTCAGTTTTCCTCTCCCTCAATGTTAATCGGAATTGCCACTGTTTGCTATAATTGGTATGGCATCCTAATGTGAATAGCTCTTTGCATGCCTTACATTAATGTCCATTATCAACAGCAATTATTGCTTTGCCGAAAAATAAGAAATGAATAGGAAAAAAAGATCAGTTAATAATATAAATGAGAGGCGTATGAAAATTCAACATATTTAAACTTCAAGCCTTTACCTTGTTTTGTTGATATTAGTTCTCTAATTTCATTCTAAAATTTCAAAGATGAAGAGTTCCAAAGGGAAAACATTGATGATGAAATGGATATTACAAATGAAAAAAAAATGGTCACACCGTCAATGTAAGAGGGAAATCGTGGATTGAAGAACTAGGAAGTCAATAACATAACCAAAAGTGTGATGTCGGCAAAACATGGAATGAATTGTTTGGTTAATCTAATGATAGTTTATTAACAGAGGAGGAGGAGGAAATCCCAGTTCAACTGATGGTAGCTTTGTTTTTGTAGAGTTATGCCTTGTATTTTTCAATTTTTATTCTCTAAGTTAAACATTGTTTTTAGTTTCTCACTTAAACTCTGATTAGTGTAGGTTACTCTGATTAGTGTAGGTTACTTTAATATTATTTGACCTATTCCGTCCTAGTAAAATAACCAATAACACATTTAGGTATTAACTTTTACAAGCTTTTAGATATTTTTGTATTTACGTTTTGAGGGTTCTTATTTCATATTTCGAGATTTAGTTTTATCTCTATCTTTTATACTATTCGTTTTTACCGTTTTAGTGAAATTATCTTTACTTGTGGTTTTTTATCTTCTTCAGAGGGGTTTTCCACGTAAAATATTTGTATTCGATCCTTTCAATTTCTTCGTTATTTTACTTGTTCGTTGTGTAATCGAGTTTATCCTCAACAAACTGGTACTAGAGCTAGTTCGATTTCTGCAATCAACCCGTTCAGAGATGGTAGCAACAATGTTTGATATTGATAAGTTCAAAGGCATCATAGATTTTAATCTGTGGTAAGTTTAGATGACATCAATTCTAATTCAGGGCAATCTTGAGAAGGTCCTTACAGAGAAGAAGCTTGTAGACATGGATTCAATTATGTCTAACAAATAATGTGTTGTAGGAGGTTTTGGTGGAGAAAATGACATTCACATTATGGAAAATGTTAGAAACCCTCTACGCGACTAAGTAATTGGCCAACCAATTAGTGTTGAATCATCGGTTGTACACATTTCGCATGAACAAAAGTGAGCACATTAGAGATCACATCAGTCAATTTATTACTCTTTTGAATGATTTAAAGAATGTTAAGGTTCATATTGACGATGAAGATCATGCTATGCTATTATTGTGCTCTTTACCCTCTTCATACAAGTCTTTTAGAGAAACCCTGACTTATGGTAGAGATAATCTCTCATTCGAGGATGTGAAGGGTTATCTATTGACCAAAAACAAACTCAACAATGAGTTTGATTCGGATAGCAAGTCAGATAGGCAAGCCTCGGTTTTGGTAGCATCAAGGAAGTGAGACAAAAGATGTCGCTATTGTAAAAAGTTAGGTCATATCAAGGCATATTGTTGGATTGTTACAGACTGCGAACTAAAAGGGCTGCTGAGAGCAACAAGGAAGATTTAGCTTGTGCTAATTTGACCAATAACAAGGGTGATGATTTCTTGTTGTTATCAACAAGTGAAAGCTCCGAGCTTACATTCGAGGGGATCCTAGATTCGGAGTGTTCTTTCCACATGTGCCCCAACCAGGACTGCTTCTCCGAGCAACAAGGACTGATCTGATCATATTAATATATTGTTGACAATATGACTAATTTTTGAATTAAAGAACATGAATACCATATATATATATTAGAAAATCATTTTTTTTAAAAAAATAAGAGAAAAAAACAAGATAATTACTAGGATAAACTTGAATTGATAAATTGCTTGTTTAAGGCCTCAAATTTACCATCTTTTTAATTTTAAAAAATATAAATTAGCATTTTTTATATTTTTTGAATTTATATTTTTTTATAAAATTTGGAAAAATATTGTAAAAATATTTTGAATTTCAGAAGTTTATTTTGAATTTTTTAAATTTTTGAGAAGGACCAATTTGCACATTTTCAAAGCTATTAGGGATCCAAGGGGTATTTACATCAATTTGTTATTCAAGTTATTTGAATTGTAAAATTCAACTCGACTCGAACTTGAAAAATTGAATTACTTATTCGAGTTGATTAAAAAAACTAAAAAACTCGATTCAATTAACTTAAAATTTGAAAAAACATAATTTTTTGAATTAAATCAAGTTTTGCTCATCTCTACTAAGAATGTGTGTAAAGGTGGCAAACAGGGAGGTTCAAATGGGTTCAAATTGGGCTTTCAGATTCAAATTATCTCGGGATTAAATTATCTTGGGTTCGGATTAGCTCGAGCTTGGTTATTCAAGGGCTCGAATTTGCCTCGAGTTTGAATTTTTTCGGGATCAAATTTTCTAGGATTTGGATCAACTCGAGTCAACTAGTTTAAAGATTCAAATAATTTTGTTGTTTTATAAATTTTATTTCATATGTAATAATTATTTTTACTTTTACATGATGATAACGCAATACAAATTCACTTCATATAAAACAACATAAATTTTATGTAGATTTTTTAATAGAACTATTGTATATAACATAATTTTAAAAGTACTTACTATATATCATGTTTATGGTAATATAATATATAATAATTGTATAGACATAATTAATATTATTTTAATGCATGATTGAAGCAACGATCAACAAAAGTATAGCTTTAATACCATACTAGAAATATAGAATAAGAAGAGTAATTCATTAATCATATTCTTAAAATACAGGGGCTTTGTGTATTTATACAATAAAGGCTTAACAGAAATGATAACAAAAATGGATAACAGAAATGGAAACTACTCATAACTAGGTTTAGTTGAGCCTAACTTATAATAGTTTTTCCTCTACTATTCCATAGGTTCAAGGAGGGGAACCAAGTAGCTAATAGCATGGCTGCCTTTGTTGGAAATCTCCCTTTACGCCTTCATGTTTATGCATCTCTCTATGACTTTATTTAAAAAGGCTTTATATGATGATTGTAGTATAACTTTGCCTAGATTAGTTACTATGTAACTGTTTTATTCCCCCTCTAAAAAAATTAAATAAATTTAACGACTGCAATGCAATGCAATGCAATGCAATGCAATCATACAAAAGAATTGATACACTTTTTCCTCTTATTTTATTTTGAAAGAGTTTTGAAATATATATGGTTTCAAATTTATATACTCTAAAATAAAGTTAGTTATACGGTAACATGATGTTCATTTGACATGTTTCCGAACTGCGCTAACAAATGACTGTGTGCAAATCTCCCTCACTCACTCTTTCTTTTATTTTTGTTTTATTGTTTGATCAATTCTGTGATTGAACACGACATTGAACAGTCAGATTATACTTGCAACAAATTAATGTGTTTTTCAATATTCCCTCATATTTTTTTAGTACTTCTAGTACTTCCTCAAAATTGTTGGTACATCCTTATATTTTATAATATTCCCTTATAATTTTTATGCACCCTCATAATTTTTTATACTTCCTCATATTTTTTTTAATGTTCCCTCATAATTTTTTGTACTTCCTTAAAATCTTTGGTACATTTTTATATTTTTTAATATTCCCTCATAATTTTTGGTATGGTATTAGAATTTTTTGTATGGTTTCAAAAAAGGATTTTAAACGACATATAATTGTGGAGTTAAAAAATATATTATTTTTATATATTAAGAAATATCAATAAAATTTTCGAGACGAAAAAATTGGTAATTTTTAAAATAGTATTTTTCATTCTAATATTTGGTACAAACCAAATATCGATTTTTCCTATAAAATTTGTTATTGCTATTTTTTTAATTTATCCTTATATATAAAATTTTAGTATGCAAAATTAATAATTTAATAATGACCAATTTCTCGTCTACAAAATCCCATTAAAACTTATTAATATGAAAAATAAGTTTTTTCACTAAAAAAATATCTTTCCAATCATTTTGAAAGCATGCCAAAAATACATTAGGAAATACAAAAAATTATGACACTACAGAATATTGCTTTGTCTTATAAAATTTACTTTATTTATTTAATTTTTAATTTCTATAAAATTTATTAGTATATATAAAAAATATAAAAATATTTTTTTATACCAAAAATTAATTTTTTATGTCAAAATTTAATTTTGAAAACATACCGAAAATTTTGATCACATACTAAGAAAACAATATTAAAATTATGAAGGAGTACTAGAAATCATTAAAAAAAATCAAAATTATAAATGAGTTGGATATAAAATCTGTTTTATTTTTATGGATAAAGATAAAATCCTCGACATCATGATAAGAGATACAGGTAAGCAACCACTACAATTATCTTCAAAATACAAAAACTAATAAAAATAATCAAATTAGAATTTGACCTTTTTATTTTAATGTTAAGATTTTACTATAAAAGGGCTAAACTCATCTAAGCAAATGTGTATAACAAAATAGAGTAAACAGTTGAATATTAAAAGAAAATAAAAGAGTAGAGAGAAATATGGCGTTGGCACCCCACAGCCTCATCTTCTGCAGTCCCCGTCTGAATCCTAAGCAAGTAATGATCCCTACTAATATTTGTCGTCACAAAGTTGAATCTGATCATCGTTCGTTGATGAGTAGCTCCCGTATCTGCTGTGCTGTGTCGCCGCCCAACACTCAAGTTTCTAATTCCGATCACCCAAAAGATGGAAGAAGTTCAGCAAATTACCAGCCAACTAATTGGAGCTACGATTTCCTTGAGTCCTTGAAGAATGATCATGCCGTACGTAATTAACCTCCCTCACACTTTGTGATCATCAGTTCCCTTCTTTGTTTGCTTAATTATTTAGTGCTGAATTCGCAGGATATCATATACAAAGAGAGAGCAGCGAACTTATAGCAGGAACTGAGGTAATACAGACAAAATTATAATAAAATGGGATTTTAGATTGTTTAAAAGTTAGAAAAAAATTTTTTAGGTCCGTACAAAAAAATTTTGGCCCCTAAAAATTGGTAAAAAAAATTTTGATCCTTTAAAAGTTAAAAAATTTTTTTAGACCCCTTAAAAACTGGAAAAATAAGATTTTAGCTTATTTCATTAAATAAAAATATTAAAACAAGAAGTAAATAAAAGGGCATTTTACCTAAAAAAGTAATTTTCTAAATTTAATTACGGAAATGGGCTGTTTTCTGGGTTATTTATTTGACTAGGCCGTTTTCCACAAAAACGCATCCACGTCAGCGCGTTTTCAGAGTACGTGTCAGCAAAATGCTTCCCTGGGAGAGCGTTTTGTCCACATCAGCAGAAAACGCTTCCTTGAGGGTGCGTTTTGCTGACGTGGACAAAACGTTCCCCCAGGGAAGCATTTTGCCCTTTTTTAGGGTTAGAATTTTTAGGGTTTAATTGATTTAGGGTTATAGTTTTTTAAGGTTAGGATTTTTTAAGGTTTAGAATTTAAGGGTTTTAGGAAAAAAATTAATTGAATTGGGGTTTAAATTAACTATTAATTTTAAATACTAAATGCTAAATTAGAGTTTAGGATTTAGGGTTAATTGATTAATTTAGAGATTGATTAAATTAGGGTTAATTGATTAATTTAGGGTTAATTGATACATAATCGTTTAAACATACTATTTTAATATTTTATTTCTTATAATATTTTAGTAAAAAACCATTAAATAACTCTTAACATGTAAACATCAACTTGGTAATTCGATTACTTTAGCGTTTAAGTTTTTTTCCCTTATCAATGGCTTAGATCTTTTTATTTTTGATCCACCGGCTAAGTTTCTTTTACCTTGTAACAAGCTCATTTCTAATTTTTTTAATTATTAATTTTTAATATACATACACGAAAAAGAAATTCTCAAAGATAACATGATTGCAGCATATATACATACTGCCGCTATGCTAAGTTTAAGGTTTCATGAAAAATTAATTGAATTATGGTTTAGGGTTTTAGGGTTAATTCATTAAATTAACTATTAATTTTAAATACTAAATACTAAATTAGAGTTTAGGGTATTAGGGTTAATTGATTAAATTAGGGTTTAGTTTTATTAAATAAATTTGTGTTTAGGGTATTAGAAAAAACATATAAGCAATATAATTTTTTTGTCTTAGGGTTTAGGGTTTCTGCAAGAATAATTTTGAGTAGACGTTTCTGAACAAATAGTGTCGAAAACGCTTCAAGCAGGATGCACTGTCAGAAAATTTTTTGAAAAAAGCTCCCATGTGGACACTCTTTTGCTACAATAGTTCGTAGAAAAATAATTCTGAGTAGACGTTTCTGAACAAATAGTGTCGAAAATACTTCAAGCAGGATGCACTATTAGCAAAATTTTTGAAAAAAGCTCCTACGTGGACGCTCTTTTGCTACAGTAGTTTGAAGAAAAATGATTATGAGTAGACGTTTCTGGACAAATAGTGTCGAAAATGCTTCAAGCAGGATGCACTGTCAACAAAATTTCTGAAAAAAGCTCCCACGTGGACGCTCTTTTGATACAGTAGTTCGTAGAAAAATGATGTTATAAATGAGCCAAATTTTATTCTCAGGTTGCATAACTTATAACAAAAAAAATTAGAGAGGCTAAGAAGAAAAGAAATTGAAGATGAGTGAACGTATTAGTGCTGTTATTTACTATGATGGTGAGGTCTGTAACACCGAGAATGATGTTGTTTTTTTATCGGAGAACACAGCAAGACTGGTTTTTAACCAGAACATAGATTTGACAAAACTTCGTAAAAGAATTAGGCGTAAAATCTTCAGAACGACGTCAATGAAAGTATTGTCTATTAAGTATCGATTTTGTGCTTCAGTTGATCTTGTGACATATGACTCATTCGACATCAAAGGCGCTCGTAGGTTGGAGGCAATGGTGCAGACTTATCTCGCTAGTGGATCACCCTATCTAGAGTTATATGTATAATTTTCATTGTCAAATGATGCATTTGCAGCTTCAACATTTACTGCTGGTCGAGGGGAATACACGACCCCTGCCCGACACTCCATTAGTGGGTAGCAAAACACGGAAGTGCCCGTGTTTAGTAGCAGTATGGAATACCCAACCCCTGCACGACATTCTATTAGTGGATGGGACATGCAACTTAGTGGGTCGATGTTTGATGCTGGAAATACGTACTGGGGAAGGACATCAACTTCTAGTGGTTGGCAATCCACATCTGATTGGAGACGTTGTGAAATGTCTATAAGGAGGGATGATGTACTCCCTACGACATCCACCGGCGAGGGGACCTTCTACGTTGCACATAATGATAGGTCAGATGATGAGTCCGATGAGGATCCACCTCGAGAGGCCAGCCCCAATGGTGCAGAAGTTACATTATTTTCTGAACCAGAGCCTGTTCCAACCATACCTGAAGATGTTGAAGGGGGTTCAGATGATGAAGAAGAATATTTGCGATTCAGGGTGTACTCGCCTCCGGCCTACATGCATAATGTCAATCTATCTCAAGATGACGCGTTGGAGTTTCCAGATCTACCACACAGAAGGCGTGAACGTACAAGTTCCTCATTGGATTCGGGTGAATTGAAAGTTGGTAAGGAGTTTTCTAATAAAGATAGTTTTTTTAGTGCATTAAAACAACATAGCATCATGAATGGAGTTAACTACAACGTGGTTAAATCCAAATCTGATAATGATAATACTCTAGAACAACATATTTTTGTGCTAATTGCATGGTTATTTTGAGTATGATCCTACTAATTTGGATTATTTTGTGGTCTTTTATCTTTTAGGGACTAAATTGGAGGCAAGAGGAAATTTAAGGGCAAAAAGTGCAAATTTAAAGATATAATGGGCCAACATGAAAAAAAAGAGAGAAGTGGTGCCAAAAATGCAAACATGGAAGACCCAAGGGCTAAAATGTAAAAGAAGAGATTTTATAGCACAAGACTCTATTTTAATTTCAATTATATTAGGATAATTATTAAGGATTTTTATTTAGATTTAATTTTAGGATTTATTTTCATTTACTTTATTTATTTGTATTTATCTTTTAGAATTTCATTAGGAATAGACTAGGTTTTCTAGTACTATAAATAGGGGATGGAGTGACACATATTGATCATCTTTTTTTTTTTATAAACACTCCCTCTCTCAAAAACTCTGTCTTTTTGTTCTCTCCATATTTCTTCAATAAAAATCCCATTTATATTATATTTATTTCTTTCCCAAAAATCATGAGCCACTAAACCAATCAAGCCGAAGGTTGTCAAAATTCCCCAAAAAGGTTCATAAGGCTTAGAATCCGCGCTTAGCCTTCTTAACAGGGTATTCATCGCTTCTTCACATTACGAGACTGACGCTTCCGTCCATGTCCCTTAATAGGTGATCTTTTCAACTTGTGCAAGGAACGGCCGCTTTGTACGTTTTGGGAAGTTTACACAGTCAGTTCGTTGGCTTTCTGCGTCAGAGGTTGGCAAATCTAAGAGATAAAACAACATGGTATTCACTGTTGGGAAGAGGTGATCTAGTACAAGATAGTCCCACAAAAGCGATTATTGGCTAAAGTCAGGCTCCGCCAAATCTTAAATCAAAATCCTTAGACCTGGTGGTCGTAGGCGTCCTCTTCCACTATAACTAGCCTATCCTGCTCGAAAAGGGTTACTTAAAAGCTAAGGATTAAACCCAAGGCGGAACGAAACAACCGGAGGCTGGAATCTTGCCACATAAGAAACTTTCTCTTTTCCCAACTCTATTTATTTTTATATTCCTCATTTTAATTTCTGTAATTTATTTAATTTCGTAATTTCAATTCACTTTAAATTCTATTTTTATTTTTCCAGATTCTTAATTCTATTTTTTTTATTTTTCAGGAACGCAGGTTTTTTTGGCCAAGAAATTGTCCAAGATTTCAAGAAACGAGCATTCGTACAATCTGATCCCTAAGGATTCGACCTACTTTTCCTTTACTGTTATTTTTACTATTTTACAGGGAATAGGATATTTTTGGTGCTCTCAAAGACACATCAAATTTTGGCGCCGTTATCGGGGATCGATAACATACTAATCTTGCTTTTTGTTTCTTATGACTAGATCTGCTTCAGGAACTCTTGCATTTGATTCGGAGATTGAAAAGACTGTGAGAGCTAATCGCAAGGAAATAAAGCTAAAGAAAAAGCAGTCAGTGGTGGTTGGGACTCAAAGTAATCCACCGCCAGGAATTAGAACCGACGACAAAGCAGAGTCTAGGGTTAACGAAAACCCTACTCAAACTTTTGAAGGTGAAAAAGTAGAAGTTGATTCCCCAGAAGAAGTGCTTAACGCTAGGGTTGACAAAAACCCTAATCTAGCACCAAAACCTATAGCTTAAACAATTCGACAACTGGCCGAAGCACCGACAGAACAACCACTACTATGCATTGCGTATCCTACTATGGATACTGATTTCGAATTAAAGTCAGGCTTTATCCAGCTACTGCCAACTTTTTGGGGGTTACAGAACGAGAATCTCGACAAGCATTTGAAAGAATTTCGTATGGTTTGCCTTAGTATGAAACCTCATGGGGTAACTAAGGATCAAATTAAACTGCGTGCTTTCCCTTTTTCCTTAGTAGATTCTGCTAGGGAATGGTTATTTTATTTATCTCCTGGATCTGTAATGACTTGGGCTGAATTGTCTCGTTTATTTTTCAACAGGTTTTTCCCAGCGTCACGTGTAGTCGAGTTAAGAAGAGAAATCGTGGGAATAAGGCAAAAAGACACGGAGTCTCTATACGACTATTGGGAGCGATCTAAAAAATTGTGTGCAAGTTGCCCACAACATGGTATAACAGAACAGTATTTGCTCTAGTACTTTTATGAAGGCCTGAAACCCATGGAGATGAATATGTAGACACCGCGAGTAGAGGAGCGTTGGTCAACATGGCTCCACAACAAGCAAGAGACTTAATCTCCACAATGGCTGCAAATTCTCAGCAATTTCGAGCCAATCCTGAACCCCCTAGAAGGGTTCATCAGCTAAGTCATTCAACCTTAGAAGATAAAGTTGATAGAATTGCTAATATTTTGAATTCTCTTGTTACAAAAAAACAAAGACAGTCCGGTTATGCGGAATATGTGCTACCTCTGAACATACAACTGATGCATGTCCCAGTTTGAATGATGATACTATGGCTCATTTACATGCTGTGGGAAATTTTCTTGGGCCACCACAAAGGCGATACGACCCTTACGCTAATACCTACAACCCAGGATGGAGGGATCATCCTAACTTAAGTTATGGGGCCAACCCACGATATAACCAGCCATACCAGAACCGAGTTCCACAATTGCCACGAGATTCAGGTAATTATCTAGAAACTTTGGTCAATAAATTAACGGCCAACATGCTTGATTTTCAACTGAAAATCGAAATGTCTATAAGAGAATTGACCACATCAATTGAGAAGATGAGTTCTCAAGGGAAGCTGTCGTCACAAATAGAACCAAACCCGAGGCAAAACACTAATGCAGTGACTCTGTGAAGTGGAAAGGTACTAGAACCAATTCCTGGTAGAAATCTTGGCCAAGAAATTGCCTAGAAAAAACCTGAAAATGATGAATAGGTCCCAGCAAAACCCCCACTGTCGAGAATCTAGCCTCCATTCGTAGGATGATTAAATCAGTGTCGAAAAAGTAAGGAAGACAAGAAGATCCTCGAAACATTCAGGAATGTCGAGATTAACCTACCACTGTTGGATGCCATCAGACAGATTCCGCGGTATGCCAAGTTCCTCAAAGAACTCTGCACTAACAAACGAAAACTAACAGGTAATGAAAAGGTAAGTGTTGGTGAGAATGTATCCGCGGTGTTACAGTGAAAAATGCCGGCAAAATGTAAAGATAGGGGTATGTTCACTATACCATGCAAAATAGGCCATTTGGGGATCAAGAAGGCCATGTGTGATTTAGGGGCCTCCATAAATGTTATACCTTATTCTATTTATGAATCACTTAACGCGGGTTTTCTGATGAAAATAGGTGTTATAATTTATTTGGCAGACAGGTCTATTGTACACCCCGAAAGAGTCCTTGAGGATGTACTGGTAAAAGTTAGCGAACTTATTTTCCCTACAGATTTTTATGTGATAAAGATGGAGGAGGATAACACTACTGGATCTTCGGACCTCCTGTTGGGTCGACCTTTCCTTAGTACCGTTAGCACTAAGATCGACATTCGAAGCGGAACTCTTACGATGGAATTTGATAGAGAGATCGTGAAGTTTAATGTTTATAATGCCATTAGTCATCCAAGCAAAATTTTGAGCGTAAATCGTGTCGACATAATCGACTCATTAGTAGATGAGACTTTTGAGTTGATTTATGAAGATAAATCTGAATTTATACCTAATTACTATGAATCTGTTAATGAGTTATTATCACCATCAAATACTAAACTTTTACATTCTGTTGTGCAGGCTCTAGAATTGGAATTAAAACTGCTTCCTGAACATCTTAAGTATGCGTTTATGGGGAAAGGTAATACCCTGCCAGTCATAGTTTCCAACAAACTCTCTAAGCTCGAGGAAGAAAGTTTGATCCAGGTACTGAAAAGTCATAAGGACGCGATTGGCTGGACCATTTCCGATTTGAAAGGAATAAGCCCCTTGGCATGCACACACAGAATCTACTAGGAGGAAAACGCAAAACCGAGGCGAGAGGCCCAAAGGCGATTAAACCCAAATATGATTGAGGTAGTAAAAAAGGAGATAATCAAACTGCTGGATACTGACATAATCTACCCAATTTCTGGATGGGTAAGTCCGGTTCAAGTCGTGCCCATGAAAACGGGTGTGACAGTAAAGAAAAATGCCGAAGGTGACTTAGTACCAACTCGAGTACAAAATGGGTGGTGTGTCTGTATTGATTACAGGAAGTTGAACTCTTACACTAGAAAAGATCATTTTCCTCTTCCTTTTATAGATCAAATGCTTGAACGTTTATCAGGTAAAACTCACTTTTGTTGTCTTGATGGATACTCAGGTTTCTTCCAAATTCCAGTTGCACCAGAGGATCAGGAAAAGACCACTTTTACATGCTCATTCAGCACTTTTACATATAGAAGGATGCCATTTGGACTTTGTAACGCACCAGCCACATTCCAGAGATGCATGATGAGTATATTTTCTGAATATGTGGAGAAAATTATTGAAGTTTTTATGAATGATTTTACTGTGTATGGAAATTGTTTTGATGAATGCCTTAAAAACTTCACGATAATTTTGAATAGGTGCATAGAATTTAATCTTGTCTTGAACTATGAAAAGTGTCATTTTATGGTAGAAAAGGGTCTGATTTTAGGTCATATAATTTTGATAAGGCCAAAATTGACATTATTAATTCTTTGCCATATCCCTCCACTGTAAGGGAAATTTGTTCTTTTCTTGGTCATGCAGGATTTTACAGGCGTTTCATAAAAAAACTTCTCAAAAGTGGCTGAACCGTTATACGAGTTATTGCAGAAAGATAGGAAATTTGAGTTCAGCCCAAAATGTAAGGAGGCTTTTGATACACTCAAGTAGAAGTTGGTGACCGCTCCTATAGTGCAAGCACCAGATTGGAACTATCCCTTTGAAATTATGTGCGACGCAAGCGAACGCAGTGTGAGGGCCGTGTTAGGGCAAAAGATAGACAAAGAGCTTCATGTCATTTGCTATGCCTCAAAAACCCTAGATGCTATACAAAGCAACTACACCACTACAGAAAAAGAACTCTTAGCAGTTGTATTCGATTTAGATAAATTTCGATCTTATTTATTGGGATTTAAAGTGATTATTTTTTCTGACCATGCAGCTCTTAGGTACTTGATCGCAAAGAAGAAGGTGAAACCAAGGCTCATTAGATGGATTCTGTTGCTCCAAAAATTTAACATCGAAATTCATGATAAAAAGGGATGTGAAAACCTGGTGGCTGACCACCTGAGTAGGATAAAAACTCCATTTGATGATGTTCCTATAAAGGATGAGTTCCCTGATGAAAGCTTGTTTTCGACCGAGGCTCACTATCCATGGTATGCAGATATAGTTAATCTCTTAACCACAGGATCATTGCCCATTGATTTAGCACGTTCCGTGAAGGACAAGCTTAGAAGGGAAGCTCGATATTACATTTGGGATGACCCATACTTATGGAAACACTGTTCAGATCAGATAATAAGATGATGTGTTCCAAAAACCAAGGTAACCTCTATCCTTACTTTTTGTCATACAGAAGCTTGTGGAGGTCACTTCGACCCTAAACGGATAACTCACAAGGTATTGGAGTGTGGGCTATATTGGCCTACAATTTTTCGCGATGCATATAACTTCTGTAAGTCTTGTGATAAATGCCAACATACAGGTAACATCACTAAACGAAATCAAATGCCCCTATCCCCAATTCATGTATGTGAGATTTTTGATGTATGGGGCATCAATTTCATGGGCACCTTTATTTCTTCGTTTGGAAACGTATATATACTTCTTGCAGTAGAATATGTTTCTAAGTGGATAGAAGCAAAGCCTACTCGCAATGATAATGCTAAAACTGTTGTGGAGTTTCTAAAATGAACTATTTTTTCTAGGTCTGGTACATCTCGAGCTTTAATCAGTGATCGTGGTACCTACTTTTGCAACAAGATCATGGAGGAACTATTATCAAAATATGGAGTTCATCATCGTATAGCAACAGCCTACCATCCCCAAACAAACGGCCTAGCAGAGATTTCGAATAGGGAGATCAAGTCCATTTTGGAAAAAATAGTTCGGCCCAACCGAAAAGATTGGAGTCTTCGGCTCAATGACGCGCTTTGGGCCTATCGGACGGCGTATAAGGGTCCAATTGGCATGACCCCGTATCGACTTGTTTTTGGCATAGCGTGTCATCTACCAGTAGAATTGGAGCACAAAGCTTATTGGGCTATTCGATAATGTAACATGGAATTAGAGCTCGTAGGGAAAGCAAGAAAATTAGACATTCAAGAGTTGGAGGAAATTCGTAATGATGCCTATGAGAATGCTCGCATTTATAAAGACAAAACAAAACTGTTTCATGATAGGAAAATAGCTCAGAAGCATTTCTCGGTAGGGCAAAAAGTTTTGCTTTATAACTCCGTATTAAAGCTATTTCTAGGTAAGCTTCGATCTCGGTGGCATGTACCTTTTATTGTGACCCAAGTATTCATACATGGTGCAGTTGAAATAGAGAGTGAAGAAACAGGGAAGCAGTTCGTAGTCAATGGCCAACGGTTGAAGTCATTTTACGAAAATTTTCAGGCCCACACGGTCGAAAAATTCAATTAGAGCCTCCATAGAACCATTCACGGCGTCAAGCTAGCGACGTTAAACGAGCGCTTATTGGGAGGCAACCCAATTTTTATTTTTATTTTTATTTTTATTTATTATTTTCAGATATTAATAAAATTCTCTTCTTTTGTCTAGGTAAACCGAAGCAACAATAGGGAGAACTCATTACCATAATGCGCGAACGACAATAACTACACGGGAAGTTCTTTTGAGTTTTTTTTCTACCTATTTATTTATTTATTCCACATCGAGGACTATGTGTTTTAAGTAGGGGAGACATTCCTCATCATTTATGTCGCTTTAGATGCTGATTTTTTTTTGTTGCTGCTGTTTTGGTCATTGCTGTCCATATAAATTTTTTTCTGCCTCCTTTCATGCCCAAGAATTTGACCACGACTTGCCCACTATTTGACCCACATGCATGATTTTTGTCTACTGAGTTAGTTATGATTTTGCCTATTTGATTGCATCTCCATTGTTTTATTTTTTTTAGTTTAAATAATTATGATTAATAGAGTTAACCCTATCTTGATTTTGGTAAATTTGATTAAGTCTAAATACAAGAGGACACTTAATACAATTGCATGCTTAAAATATGTTCATGACTATTAAGGTAGTTACTAAAACTTATTTTTGACACTTGATTGTTTTTCCTAAGTCCTCCAAAATTAAAATTTCGTTTAATAATAATGTTTTCGTGGTTATAAGTGCAGCTTAAGACGTGACTAGCTGAGTAATCGGGGTAGGGTGCTTGGTTTGTCATCCTATTTCGAGTCAAAAGGTTGTGTGACGTGTTAGGTAAAACTCCGCTAACCGGAATTTTTAAGAATGTGTTAGGCTGAGTAACTAGGGTAAGGTGCTTGGCTGTCATCTCTCTTCGTGTCAAAAGGTTCGATATGTTCTTAAGAAAAATAAAAATTAAGAGTATGTTGGGCTGAGTAACCGGGGTGGGGTGCTTGGGTGTCATCTCTCTTCGCGTCAAAAGGTTAAATATATTCCTAAGTAAAAATAAATAAATTAAATTAAAATTCTATTGAAAAAAAAGAAAAAAAAAGACATATTAATAAAGTGTGAGGATTAAAGGTAGAAACGAATAAGGTGTCTTGATAGGTTTGGTGAATTACCTAATTTTCATGAAATAATCCAAGTCGATCCTAACTTTTGTGTGTGTTAATTGGAACATTTTTTCAATTTTACTTTAACCAAGCTAAGGGTTTTCTTTATTTTTCGTATGCATTTTTTTTCTAATTTTTATAAAACTTTTGAGTAGTATTTCTTTCATGGCAGGATTTAATTTTCACAGTGGACACGAACCATACTTAAGGGCAAGCATGGGTTAAGTAGGGAGAATTTGATAATACTCTAGAACAACATATTTTATGTGCTAATTGCATGGTTATTTTGAGTATGATCCTACTAATTGGATTATTTTGTGGTCTTTTATCTTTTAGGGACTAAATTGGAGGCAAGAGGAAATTTAGGGGCAAAAAGTGCAAATTTGAAGATATAATGGGCCAACATGCAAAGAAAGAGAGAAGTGGTGCCAAAAATGCAAACATGGAAGACCCAATGGCTAAAATGTAAAAGAAGAGATTTTATAGCACAAGACTCTATTTTAATTTCAATTATATTAGGATAATTATTAAAGATTTTTATTTAGATTTAATTTTAGGATTTATTTTCATTTATCTTTATTTATTTGTATTTATCTTTTAGAATTTCATTCGGAATAGACTAGGTTTTCTAGTACTATAAATAGGGGATGGAGTGGCACATATTGATCATCTTTTTTTTTCCTGTAAACACTCCCTCTCCCAAAAACTCTGTCTTTTTGTTCTCTCTATATTTTCTTCAATAAAAATCTCATTTATATTATATTTATTTCTTTCCCAAAAATCATGAGCCACTAAACTAATCTAGTCGAAGGTTGTAAAAATTCCCCAAAAAGGTTCATAAGGCTTAGGATCCGCGCTTAGCCTTCTCAACAGGGTATTCATCGCTTCTCCGCATTACGGGACTGACGCTTCCGTCCATGTCCCTTAATAGGTGATGTTTTCAACTTGTGCAAGGAACGACCGCTTTGTACGTTTTGGGAAGGTTGCACAGTCGGTTCGTTGGCTTTCTGCGTCAGAGGTTTGCGAATCCAAGAGACAAAACGGAATGGTAATCGCCGTTGGGAAGAGGTGATCTAGCAGAAGATAATCCCACAAAAGTGATTATTGGCTAGAGTCAGGCTCCGCCAAATTTTAAATCCAAATCCTTGGAGCTGGTGGCCGTAGGCGTCCTCTTCCACTATAACTAGCTTATCCTGCTCGAGAAGGGTTACTTAAAAGCTAAGGATTGAACCTAAGGCGGAACAAGACAACCGGAGGCTGAAATCTTGCCACATAAGAAACTTTCTCTTTTCCCAACTCTATTTATTTTTATATTCCTCATTTTAATTTCTGCAATTTATTTAATTTCTTAATTTCAATTCACTTTAAATTCTATTTTTATTTTTTCAGATTCTTAATTCTATTTCTTTTTTATTTTTCAGGAACACAGGTTTTCTTGGCCAAGAAATTGTCTAAGATTTCAAGAAATGAGCATTCGTACAATCCGATCCCTAAGGATTCGACCCTACTTCCCCTTTACTGTTATTTTTACTATTTTACAGGGAATAAGATATTTTTGGTGCTCTCAACGACACATCAGATAAGTTTGAGGCCAAGTGTGCAGTGCAAGATGGTATATGTTCATGGAAAATCATGGCCTCGTTGAGGAAAAAGACAGGCTTGTGGGAGATAAAAAAGTACAAAGGTCCACATACATGTGTTACCGGTACAGTATCATTAACTGTTTAGAGTTTTTTAATAGTATTGTTATTATGTACTGTTGCATTTTTTAACGTACTTAGTTGACAGATGTTTCAAAAGATCTTCCCAAGATAAATCTATATATGTTAGCTACCTTAATACTACCGACGGTGAAGGCAGATCCCAAAACTTCAGTGCTGGTCTTAATTGCCAATATTCATAGCCAGTTGAGGTAAAGCCATCTTACCACAAGGCTTGGATAGCTAAGCAGAAGGCGTTGGAAAAGATTCATGGTGGGTGGGACGCTTCATATAATAAAGTGTGGCAGTGGTGTTAGGTGCTGTAGAGATATGTCCTAGGTTGTGTAACAGACCTTGAAACGGAACCTGCGTACTACAACGACCGATTGCTCCGCGGATGCCAAGTATTTAAGCGTCTGTTCTGGAGCTTTAAGCAATGTCGAGATGCATTTCTATATTACAAGCCATTGGTACAAATTAACAGTACCTTTATGTACGGTAGATATACCCATCGGCTATTGCTAGTTGTGACACAGGATGTTAGTGAGAGAATCCTTTCAATTACGTTTGTAAAAACACCGAAGGAGTCAGTTGATGACTGAGAGTTCTTTCTTTCTAGGTTAAGGAGGCATGTTTGCCCCCAACCTAATATCTGCATCATATCGGATCAAGGCACCGGAATACTAGCCGCAATTGAGTGACATGGAAGCCTGTGGCATCGCACACACCATCGGTATTGCCTAAGGCACGTTGTGTCCAACTACTAAGGGCAATTTCGATTTACAAGTGAAAAGCGACAAGTGACCAATAAGGGTATTTAATATCTATTAATATAATTTTGTTTGTAATATTGAATTTATTTTAAATGGAAAAGTGGTATGTAATTTTCGCTATCAACTTATATTGGCAGGGTATGAGATAAGTAAAGAACGTTTTCATGAGATGTTGGCGGTTATGCGTTAGTTAACGAAGAAGGCGTAGACTACCTCTGTAACATACCTTTCAGACAGTGGACACAAGCATATGACGGCGGCTTACGATATGGTCATATGACCTCAAACCTGACTGAATGCACAAATTCTGTTCTAAAAGGAACATGTCATTTGCTGATAACATCGATCGTTCGAGAGATATATTTTCGTTTGGTGGTACTATTTTCAAAGTGAGCAACGAGTTATAAAGGCCAAATACAATGAGGCCGTTTATGGTGCGCAAAGGTATTGTAAGAAATTAACAAGGTGAAGGCATGGGCGAACACCATACACACAGTTTGTTACGATCGAGACAACCTATAGTTTCGTGTGACGGAGTTTGACAAACCGCACTAAGTTATTATTGGTGGGCAATATCATGTACACTTGAGAAATAGGACTTGCGATTATGGGAGTTTTGACGCACTTCGTTATCCATGCGCTCATGTAATTGCAGCTTGTCAGAATCTTCGTCTAGATCCCATGAGCTACGTCGACGAAGTGTACAAACTAGAAACCATGTACAACGTGTGGAGACACGTATTCCCACTTGTCCCAAATGAACGTAAGTGGCCGCCTGTATCGCTTGCTCCGTTTAAGCTGTTACCAGATAGAGAATTGCGTCGCAAACTAAAAGGTCAACCTTGCTCGACTAGAATAAGTACCAATATAGATATCCGAGAAACAACCAATCAACAGAAGTTGTGCGGATGGTGTAGGAACCTAGGCCATATAAGTAGATCATGTCCAAATCAAAATAGCTGATAATTGTCGTAAAAAACTATGTTGTATTATTGAAAGCTTTTATTAAGTGAAACTATGTTGTATTACAATTGTCTTAGTCAAAAGAAATTTTATTTTATTAAATGAAACAATATAAAAAAGTTTGTACAAATATATTAAAAAAATCAATATCCGTGGCAGTCGAAATTAGTGCCACATAGGGGGCGTCGACCAGTCCGTGCTGGATTCCTCCTTGGATTAGCTTCCGGCGGGGGTTGTGGTTCCTCCGGCAGGGGATCTGGTTGTGGGTGTTGAGAGGGTGACCCACCTTGATAGAATAATGACTGCGGCGGTGTTTGTATCACCCATAGCGGAGGTGTTTGAATCTTGTAAGGTGATAGAGATTGGTAGAAACAAGAGCTCCCTAATGGCGCCTCGTGCGATCCCTCATGCGATGGCAGCCTATAGATCGACGGTTGACTCGGAGTAATCGGGAATAGAGATAAACCAGCCCATGGATTCCAACATGCCATAGGGCTAGGAAAAGAAAACATATAAGGGTTAGGATACATATAAGGGCTAGGATACGCACTTGGCATAATCTGAAAAGGCTGTGATGTGGGTGTCGTCGGTTGAACTGTTGGGCCTGGTGATTGTGTGAGCGCTGTTGATGGGCCTGCGTCGTCGTCCCTTCTTCTTAGATTTAAAGGGCCCCATCGTTCTCTTTGGGCACGAATTTGTCGTCGCCTCTCCTCTTCCGACAATAAATATGGTTTGCTATGGATACTAAACCATGGCATGTATTCCGGTACGTATGCTAATTCTGGAACGATGATCGGTTCCTGAGTAGGTAAATAATCATACCGATTTTCCTACATTTCGATATAGTGTGACCAGAATCTTAGCCAATCCGTATGTAGTTGTCGTAAGTCGACTTTGTGCTCATCATCAAACACCTCGGGTGCCACGGGAATCGGTTGTCAGAATCTAAATTGCTGCAATACTCTATCTTACTGGTGCATCTCCACGGTAGCATAGTTCACCAATAGGACCTTCACATGCCAAACTGTTGGATTTCGAAGGAATTCATCCGGAATTACTGCCCGAATTACCGGATCCTCGTATGGTGTCCATTGAAACTATATGAACATGATAAAAGTATTACTTATATACATAATAGATAATACTAAATACTAAATACTAAATACTAAATACTAAATACAAAACGACTATTTTATTATGTATATATATTTTATTTAATATTTACTTCTGCTTCCGATCGTTGGTCTAATAGAAGCCGTATATCTTTGAGAGAGGTAGGTATTCCGACATAACTCGCCGAATGGTTCCATCTAATTAAATAAAATTTTAGCATACAATTATATTCTAAATCTACGTAATAATTGTAAAATCTAATATAAAATTTACCTCGTTATAAGTGGAAATGTATATAGGTGTTCCACTCGAAGACGTAAAAATGAAAAGTGAAACCGTGCCCATGATTGCAGTAGTGATAGCCAACCTCCTATTTTGGCTTTGTTCTGTCGCGTCACCCCGCACATTTCCTTGTACAATGTTGCCAACACGGCAGACCCCCAACTCAATTTGCCAGCTGCTCTAAAATCTACGAGTTTCAGCAGCCATCTCAGATGTACGAGGTTTCATGACAAGTCCGGCATCAGATAATCTCCAATCATCTCAAGAATGTATGCCCGAGCATATCATATTCTTTTGAGTTCAGTCGAATTCGTGACCAGCCCATCTCGATCCGACCTCCGTTAATATTATCCGGTATAGCACCTAAAAGCTCGTAGCATACGACTCCCCAATCAGTAGATGATGCGGACCTGGTGACTGCGTACCCATCCACCGGCAATCCCAATTGCAAATGCACGTCTTCCAGAGTGATAGTACACTCTCCGCATGGAAGATAAAAAGTGTGCGTCTCGGGTCTCCATCTCTCTATCAATGCACTGATTAGTTTCAGGTCCAACTTGCACCTCGGCCTATCGTGGCCACGTGCCAAAATCCCGCTTCCCGCAAGTAATTCTCGATCAACGGCGATGGAGGACCAAACATATTACGGATGTAGCATTGCAACACCCGATTTACAGACTATTATAAAAATTTATAAAACAAAAATTAATTAAAATTGCATAAATTAATTAATGCAAACATCATAAATGAAAAAAAATCAAGCAGTATTGAAATTTTAATTATAATTGCATAAATGAATAAAATATCAAACAATATTACAAATTTAATTAAATTTGCATAAATTAAAAAAAATATCGAATAGTATTGAAAATTTAAAATTATCACTTACCACTGTCATTTGATCAACGGAGATGTGCTTATTATCGAGACGGATTAATTCTCTGACCATTGCTAACACGATCGGATTTTTTTAATTTTAAAAAATTAAATTCAAAAAAATTTTAAACAAAGAAATTTGATAGAATTTTGATAGAAATTTAATAGAATTTTGAAAAAATTTCACTAAAATTTGATAGATTTTTGAAGGGAATATTGAAAGAATGTTGAGAATTATGAGAGAATTGTGTGAAAGAGAAAGGAATTTTGAGAGAATTATAGAAAATGTGAGAGATTTGTGTGAAAAAATGATTTGGGGGCCTTTTTATAGTTTTTTTTTGGACCGTTGGAAGCCACAGTCGATTTTTTGACCGTTACACTGGCAAAACGCTTCTCTGAAGGCGTTTTACTGACGTGGACACTAAGACGCGCTAACGTGGACTCGTTTTCGTAGAAAACGGCCTAATATGGTAAATAACCCCCAAAACGGCTCATTTCTGTAATTAAATTTAGAAAATGACCTTTTTAGGTAAAATGCCCCAAATAAAAATATTAAAAGTTTTTAGCTCGGCCCATATTAATTTTTTTCGCTTATTTCATTAAATAAAAAAAATTAAAAATATAATAAATCAAATACATTTAAAAACATAAAAACAAATATTAAAACAAGAAACGAATAAAAAATGAGACTAAAATAATTCTTAAAACAATACACAAATTGAAAATATAATAAAAAGTGGTTATATTAAAATTGAAAATAAAAAGTAAATATGATTAAAAAAATATTTAGTATATAATTCGTGCAGGGTCGGGCTAGGGCCAAAAAATTTTACCCGAGGCCTAGCCCGTTTTCTAAATGAACCTCTTTTTTTGCCCAAATCTATATTTTTGGCCTATATTTTTATCCGAACCCTTCTATTTTTTGAGCAAACCTTCGGGCAGGGCCGGGTAACCTAACCCATAATCACCTCTACTTTTAGCCTTGGGTCCTGGGGGCCTCCGGACAACCTTAGGATCAGGCCTGCTCAAGGTAAGCTTTTTGCAACTTATTATATAATATATTTGGCAAAAAAAAAAAGATAAGTATTTGATAATATTGTGTGAATGCAGACGTGTTTAAAGCTTTCAAGGAAGGGAAATTTCAAGGAATGCCTTTCCAAGGATGTCAAAGGAATGTTGAGTTTGTATGAAGCTTCACGTCTTGCCTTCGAAGGAGAGTATGTAATGGATGAAGCCTTCTTGTTTACACGAATGCATCTCATGGATTTACAGGGTGTTAGTAATCTGGAAGAAGGTTTATTAGAACAGGTGATACACGCATTGGAGCTTCCACTGCATCGAAGAATGGTCAGGCTTGAAGCTCGATGGTACATCGAAGCTTACAGCAAAAGTGCAGCTAGAATACGAAACCTACTTGAATTGGCTAAACTGGATTTTAACATGGTGCAGTCAGCGCTTCAAGAAGATCTTAAAGAGATGACAAGGTAAGACGATTGATTAAGAACATAAGCTTTTCAAAGCATTTTTCTTTTATCAGTTGCAACTCTGACAACATCGCTTTTACTTGTTGATTAGATGGTGGACTGGTATGGGGGTATCGAGCAAGTTGAATTTCGCAAGGGATAGGCTCATGGAATGCTTCTTTTGGTCTGTAGGAATGGTCTCTGAACCCCAATTAAGGAATTGCCGAAAAAGTTTTACCAAAGTGGCTTCTTTCGCTACTATAATCGATGATGTTTACGATGTTTATGGCACTTTAGATGAATTAGAGTTGTTCACTGAAGCTGTTCAAAGGTTTGAATTTTTTTTATTAGAAATACACAAAACTCTCTTATTATTCAGTACTAATAACATTATTAATATCTTGAATTTCAGATGGGATTTATTTACCGTAAAAGATCTTCCTAAGTGTATGGAGCTATGCTTTCTTGCTCTGTACGACTCTGTAAATGACATGGCGTATGAAACTCTTAAGAGACCATGGAGAAAACATCATTCCATACTTAACCAAAGCTGTGTGGCAAAGAATCCATATTTAAATTACGATTGCAAACACATTAAAATTGCTATCTAAATGTGTGATTTTTATTTTTATGTTTTCTCAGTGGGCAGATCTATGCAAAGCATTCTTGAAAGAAGCAGAATGGCCACGTAGTAAACATGTCCCAACATTCCAAGACTATCTTGAAACTGCATGGGTGTCTTCGTCTGGACATATTTTTCTAGTCTATGCCTATTTTTTACAGAGTCCAAACATCACTAGTGAAGCACTTGACAGCATGGAACGGTACCATGACATCCTTCGTTGGCCATCTACTATTTTCCGACTTTGTAATGATTTGGTTACTTCGAAGGTATGTATTGATTATCACCATTAATACATCTTGTTAGAATTTCATTTGGCAACTTCTAGTTCATGAAATATATATATATTTTTGGGTAATATAGGTTGAGTTGAAAAGAGGTGAAAGTGCAAACTCGATAATATGCTACATGGAGGAAGTTGGTTGCTCGGAGGCAACGGCTCGCCAACATATAAGTGATTTGATCGATAATTATTGGATGAAAATGAACAAATGCCGAATTGAAGGTTCTCAATTTCCGAAACATTTGGTAGAAACAGCTACTAATTTGGCTCGGATTTCCCTATGCATATACGAGCATGGAGATGCACATGGATGTCCAGATAATCTATCTAAGAATAGAATACAATCGTTGATTGTTGATCCTGTATCTATAAACTAAAAAGTAATTTCATCTATGTACATTTGAGATTTTATAATTATAAGGTGTAGTGTGATGATTGTTCACCTCATCTCTTAATCATGTGGTCAGATGTTCGATCTCTGTTCACGGTAATGGAGAATATTTCATAGTCAGTCGTTTACCTCTTCAGAGAACATCCACGACTAGAAAATTAATCACTACTACAGATAATAGATACCTTGATTCTGACAAAAATATAAAGCGAACTTCTTATTCACATTGTTTGGCCTTGTAAATTAATATTTGTTCAAATATATTAGATTGCTTAATTTTCTGAGGTATAAAAGTTATTATAATCCAAACCTTAATAACCTACACCTTTTTCTTTTAATTAAAAAAAAAACTCGATATTGGTTGCACACTTACAAAAATTATATAAATTTGGGATAAATTATATTGTTAGTTACTAAAGTATTAGAATGTTTTTGTCTTGGTTACCCAATTACAAAAATTATTGAAGGTGATACTCAAATTTTCATAAATCAATCAAGTGTTCAACACTTCATGCATAACATACTTATGAATAAAATCTAAATAATCAAAATCAAAATAAACAGTTGAGTATAAATGAGACCCCAATGAAGTCTAGATGCACATATTGAAATTGCAAATACTGAAAATCTCTCTGAAATGTACAAGCCTCAACTAAAAATTGACCACCATGGAAAGATCTCTCTAATTAGAGACAATGGCACAAGCATCTCCCTCAATGGTGCCTTTGGAGTTGGAAAATTTTAGTGCTAAAACTAAGGCACTAACCTCTACCATATCTAGAACAAGTGCATCATGCACATTATGTGCACATCCATCTACTACGAAGCCATCACAGTCGAACACTATAACACCTACACAACCAACTTTGTCCTCGAGCTTGCAATCAACATCAACGTTGAGTTTGATAGCATGTCCACTGGGTGGTTGCCGAGCTATCACCTTAGGTCGAGGGGGAATGATAGGAGGTCATTGGAGTGCAATAGAAGGTGGAGTACCTGAACACTGCTTCATAAAAA
This sequence comes from Gossypium longicalyx, assembly GCA_025698465.1. Classification (NCBI taxonomy): domain Eukaryota; kingdom Viridiplantae; phylum Streptophyta; class Magnoliopsida; order Malvales; family Malvaceae; genus Gossypium; species Gossypium longicalyx. Next base: position 5,224,129 of record CM046998.1, on the reverse strand, counting down.
AAGTATTAACTTTTTCCCATAAAAAATGAATTTGGACAAAAATTTATATTTTTTTATTAATTTATTTATTTTTAAATATTATTAAATTTTTTAATTTGTGCTTGTCATATGACATACTGAGAAATTGTAACGTGTCACCATTAAATTGATCATCAGTGTCATATTAGTATAAACTAACGATATTAGCGTAAAAGTATTAAATTTAAAGACGGAATAAAAGTTTAAGTACCAACTAAATATATAAAATATTTAAGTATCAATAAAATACTTACAAATTTAGAAAATAAACTTGTAAAATTGATTAATTATTCCAATAGAATGAACCGAAGAAGCAAATTATATGATAATGGATTGCGGGCCTAAGCAGAAACTGTATCATCCATGGTTATTGTTTTTGACTATAAAAAATTTTACATTAATTGACCATTAAAATTAAACTTATCATTTACTATATTATTACGTTAAAAAAGCTATTGAATTTAAAATAATATTATTCTTAAAAAATTACGTTGAAAATACATTAAACATTTTGTATTTGTAAATCCCATTTTATATGTAGTAAAAATTGACTTTGATTTTTTTTATCTTATTTTTACTATTATATTTGGAAAAATTAAATAGTTATGATTTTGTTAAAACCCCAAAAAAAAAAAGTTAAAACGTTTTTGTTTTTGGAAAGAATCTGTAAATAAAATATGATGTGGTTGAGATGTCATCATATGACATGCGACTGATAAACCGTCATTTATACATATTTTTACCCCATGTTTAGTGCATTTTATGAATGATTTTTCCTCAGAATTGGTGAATTCGATGCTCCTAATGCCTTAATTTCATGTTTTATACTTAGGTGAGCATAGGAGAGCGAAAGGAACGAGAAACGGGCCAAAAACGGAGAAAATGGGCCAACGTACGAGATCAACACGGCCTGGACTTCTTCACACGGGCATACCGCACGGCCGTGTCAATTTGGCAGGATCGGAGCACGACTCACACGGGTAGACCACACGACCGTGCCATTCTAACAGGCTCGAACACGGCCTGAAGTAAATCGTACACGGGCGTGTCCCTGCCGAACCCAAGTTGAGTCCGATTCGGAAAAGGCTAATTTTGAGGGCTTTTAGGCATTCTAAAGCCTATAAATACACCTTAAAGGAGGAAAAGAGGACACACACAGAGGAGGGAGCAAGGAATTGCTCAAGGAAAGTCGATTGATCCATCTCAGAAGCCGGATTCACCGTTAAGATGGAAGTTCTCCCCTCAGTACCCCTTCAGGAGTTTTGGGTTTTCTTTATGTTTTGTATTCATTATTCTTCTAAGATGTTTTCCCTTTTAGTTATGAACTAAATCTCCTAAATACCTGAGGGAGATGAAACCTAAGACGAATTTTGTTATTATTTTCTGAATTGTATGATAAATATTTGACTTGTTCTTAATTATGTGTTCTTAATTCTTGTTTTGATATTCCAGGATATTGATTCAAGTTACGCTCTTATTCAGAGGAGGAATAGACCCTGTCTAAGAGTACATTTGTCATAATTAAGCGGAGTTGATTGCGCGCCTAGAGATAGGGTGACAAGATTTTACCGGATTAGGGTGAAACCTAATAAGGGGATCCATAGATCGAGTTAATGCAACCCTAGGTAGTTAATTAGAAAGAGATTTCAATTATTCAACCTAGGGTTAGACGTTGTTAGTCTCGAGAGAGATAATAATATAACTTAGGAATTTCTACGGATAAAGTCAAATGAATAAATCGTCCGATTTGGAGTCAGAATAACAAGTAAAGTCTAGGTGGATTCTTTCTTAGGTATTTTCTTAATTCAATCATTTTCCAAAATTAATCCCCCAATTCTATTTTTTGTGAATTCTTAGTTTAGTTAATTAGTTAGTTAAAACAAACCCCCTTATTCTTAGGCTAGATAATAAAAAGGAAGTCATTACTAGTACTTTTAGTTCCTTTGGGTTCGACAATCCGGTTTTGCTAAGACTATACTACTGTTCGATAGGTACACTTGCCTACATCGTGATAATAGTTAGTTTCAAGAACGATTAATTATAAATATTTAAAACCTGTCACAAAATAACACGATCAAGTTTTTGGCGCCGTTGCCGGGGAACTAAGATATTAGGAACACTCAATTTTTATTACTTTAGCCATTTATTTTCCTTTCAATTTAATTTTATTCTTATTATTATTTACTAACTTTCCTTTTTCTTGTTAGGTTCTTATAGTTTATGACTAGAAGAAACCCGTCAGGACCACTACTTTTTGACGAAGAAATCGATCTCACAGTTCGCAGAAACCAAAGAGAAATAAGGCGAAGCCTAAGATACATAGAGGCAGAGCAAGAGGATGATATCTCAACTACAACCGAGTAGATGGCTGAAAATCAGGAAAACCTAATACCTCCTGCGATTGCTGTTAATCCAGTACATCAGAATCCTGCTCCACGCACTATGTATGATTATGCTAAACCTTCTTTAACAGGAACTGAGTCAAGTATAGTTAGACCTGTTGTAGCTGCAAATAATTTTGAACTAAAACCTAACACAATTCAGATGATACAGCAATTTGTTTAGTTTAATGGTTTGCAGGATGAAGATCCAAACACTCACTTGGCAAATTTCCTGGAATTCTGCGATACATTTAAAATTAATGGCGTTTCTGACAATGCCATTCGCCTTCGGTTGTTTCCCTTTTCATTGAGGAATAAAGCTAAACAGTGGTTGAACTTGTTACCACGAGGGTCAATTACTACTTGGGAACAAATGACCGAAAAGTTCTTATTAAAATATTTTTCGCCGGCTAAAACGGCTAAATTACGTAATGATATCTCTTCTTTTGTGCAGATGGATTTAGAGACACTCTACGATGCATGGGAGAGATACAAGGATCTTTTGTGAATATGCCCTCATCATGGGTTACCACTCTGGCTACAGGTTCAAACCTTTCATAATGGCCTGAATCCTTCGACTCGACAAATGGTTGACGCAGCTGCTGGCGGAACCATCAACGATAAAACACCTGAAGCTGCCTATGAATTTATAGAGAAGATGTCATTGAATAACTATCAGTGGCAAGTCATGAGGATAAAACCAATGAAAATAGCCGGTGTTTATAATGTTGACTCAGTCACCATGCTCTCTAATCAGGTAGAACTCTTGAATAAGAAAATTGATGGTTTTCTTAGTTCTTCACAGGTTCACCTAGTAATGCAGTGCGAAGCAAATGGAGGTGGATCGAGTAGTTCAGAATACCTGCCATATGGTCGAGCAGTTAAATTACATGGGTAACAATCCTCGATCTCAAAACAATCTTTACAGTAACACTTACAATGCAGGTTGGAGGAGCCACCCAAATTTCTCATGGGGAGGCCAAGGAAATCAGAGACCCCCTCCAGGCTTCCAACAACCACCCTACCAACAAGAGAAGAAGCCGAACCTTGAAGAAATGCTCACAAAGTTTATATTGGTGTCAGAAACTCATTTTAAGAATACCGAGACAACACTTAAGAATCAACAAGCGTCGATCCAAAGGCTTGAAACTCAAATTAGACAGCTTGCCAATTTTATTTCTGAACGACCACAAGGTAGCTTGCCAAGTAACACAGAATCTAATCCAAGGGAGCAACTCAACGCGATTTCTGGTCAAGATGAAGAAATGTTAGTCACTTCTGAACCAGAACCAAGGCAAGATACTGAGATAAGTAAAGGTAAAGGTGAGATATACCACAAAGAACAGAAAGAGGTAAGTACATAATACAAACCTCGTGTGCCATACCCTAATGCGACAAGGAAAGACCGCTCAGACGAACAATTTGGTAAATTCCTTAAACTCTTAAAAAATTACATATTAACTTACCGTTTATTGAAGCTTTATCACAGATGCCAAACGCAATTTAATTTTTAAAGGAGCTTTTAGCAAATAAGCGAAAGTTGGACGAGGCGTTGCATGTGGAGCTAAACGCAGTCTGCTCAGCTATTCTACAGAATAAGCTACCCAATAAATTTAAAGATCCAAGGAGTTTTACAATTCCTTGCTTAATTGGTAGTTTAGATGTTAATAACGCATTAGCTGATTTAGGGGCTAGTATTAATGTCATGCCTACAAAATGTTCAAACAATTAGGTCTTGCGAAACCCAAACAGACTAGAATGAGCATACAATTAGCAGATAAAACTATAAAATTTCCTTGGGGTATTATTGAAGATGTGCTACTTAAAATTCGATAAATTTATATTTCCCATTGACTTCATTGTTCTAGACATAGAGGAGGATAGCAACACTCCTTTGATTTTAGGAAGGCCCTTTTTAGCAACTGCTAAAATGATTATTGATGTTGGCACAGGTGAGCTCACACTTCATGTAGGAGACGAAACAATCACCATTCAAGCTCGCAATTCTGGCAACACATCGAAAATTGAAGGTGATCGTCTAAACCATTCTACTAAAACTGACAATATGGTGCAACCTACTTTGCAGGAAAAGAGAATAAAGGAAGTACATGAGCCATTCTCAATCAATAGTAGAGGACCTATCCATGAAGAACGAAGGCTACAAATCAAGGAGCTAGATGAATGGCAGACAAATAGACTGAGAAAACACGATAAACCAAAACCACACCAGATCGAGCTCAATACCTCTCCAAATCAACTTAAGGTTGGAAATAAAGTTTTATTAGATGCTGAAGATCCTCACATTATCACTACCAAACCAAATGAAGAAATCCCTCTTACGGTACTTAACATTTTCTCATTCGGTACAGTCGAGGCAAGTCATCCCAAGTTCGACACTTTTAAGGTAAACAATACTCATCTAAAACCTTATCTTGGTGAGATTGATAGCAGGAATGAGGAGTATAAACTCCTCGAACCATCATGACCATTCAATGGAGAGGTAAGTCGAGCTTAGACTATAAATAAGCACTTCTCAAGAGGCAACCCGAGCACTAACAATATTAATTTCTTTAAATTTTAGTATTTAACACCTAACTTACTAACGGAGATCTTGAATACAGGTTTTTCACACAGACACGGCTAGGCACACGGGCGTGCTGAGGACCGTGTGGAAACAGGGCAGAAATTTTTCCCAAACACGGTCTACGATAAAACGCCACGGTCGTACGATATGGCCGTGGGCGAGCCTGCCAAAATAACATAGGCGTTCGACACGCTCGTGCCTTAGAACCGTGGTTGAACCTGAGAAAATAACACGGGCGTTCGACACGCCCGTGTCTAGCACCCGTTGTGGAACCTGTTAAATTAACAAGGGCGTGGGCTTACAGACACGGGCGTGGGAGAAGCGAACGAAGCCAGACACGGTTGTGCGACAGTGCCGTGTGCACCCACACGTACAAGGAACACGGGCGTGGACTAAATGTCAGACGCGCCCAAAAATCGCGAAACACACGGTCTAAAATTGGGGAACACGGACATGTTCCCTAGTCGTGTGCCCCAAAATCTATAAATAGGCTGGCACGGCCCTTCGGGCTCCTCAACACAGCAGCCCAATCATCCTCCCTTACTCTTATGGGCCAAATGTCCCCACAAGACATCTCGAGCAAGCTTAGTATGAGGATGATCAAGAAGCGCCAAGGAACTCACCCTTCTCAGTATCGCCTCGCTCAATCCACAGAGGAGGAGGCCCTCGAGGACATTACTGATGATGTCCCCCCACAGCACGAGGACCTCCACATCTCATCGCCATCCCACCTCGCGAACCATCCAGTGATGAAGACGTCTAAACAACAATTTATTATTTTTTTATGATTTTAATTTTTATTAAAATTACTTTTTATTTTTATTAGATTTTAGAATTTTATTTTATAATTATCAATTTCAGTTATTCCATTAAGAGTAATTATTCTTATTTATATGTAATGGCCTAAATTTAAAATTATCGGAACAGTGGTTTCGTAACCACAAATCCGATTTAAAGAGAAATTTATTTCAATATTTTTGCATGAAAATTGATATGATAGGAAAATCGTATGAAAATATTGATAGAAAAATTTTACCGATTTAGTGGTTAGTTAGAAAAAGAAATTATTGAAGAAATTGGGTAAAAACAAGGTATCGAGACCTTTATCTCGTAAAACCGAGTCGAAAATAATTTTATAAATATTTATGAAATGTTAGTAATGTGGTATTAAAATTTCGTTAGGAAATTTTAATGTTTGGGTAGTCAATTAAATAAAAAGGACTAAATTGTAATAGGTGTAAAAGTTGCTAGAATGATTAAATAGCTTAAGAGTCTAATGAGAAAGGATTTAAAAGGCAATTAGACCCAAAATTTATTTGGGCTGGACGGCAAGGGAATTAAATCAGCAGGGAATTTGATAAATTAAGGGTAAAATTGGAATATTGCAAAATTAACTAAATAAAGCTAGGACTAAATAGGAAATATTTAGATTTCTTTTCATTTCTCTTCAATTCCAGCAGCTAAAAACGCCATAGGAGGGTTATCTAAGCTGGTATTTCATAATTTTTGCACCAAGTGAGTTAATCCTTGCCTTTTTCTTGTAATTTTTGTGTTTCTAAGACTTTTACAACTAGGTCCTACTATTAAATTCATTAGTTTTTGATTTCATGGATGAAATTGAAAGTCACCATGATTGAGTTCTGTAAGTTTATGATGAAATAGAATGAAATTAAAGTTTTAATTTATTTATGAGATGATTTTATTAGGTAATTTCAATGGAAAATTGATTTTTAGGACCTAATTGTGAAAATGTTTGGAATTAAAGTCTATTTCTGAAACTATGATTCCTAAAGGCTGTAAACTAGTTTAAGGTGATATAATAAAGTGTTAATTGAGAAAAATAAGCTCAATTGAGAGACTAATTGAGTAGGGACGAAATTCTCATTTATTAAAAGCTTAGGGGAAAAATGGTAATAAACAGTTTGCACTAAAACAATTTGGACAGCAGCAGTACACTAACTTTGAAAAATCACCATAAATTGTATAAATAGAATTAGAAGATGAACAATATATGGAATTAAAGCTTATTGAGTCTAGTTTATTGTAGAAGAAATAGTGTAAGCAATGGATTTGTAAATTTTGAGATATAATGAATTTTGTGAGACAAGGTCAGAATGAATTCGGGTTCCCCTGTTCTGACTTTGAAAAATCATAAAAAATTAAATAAAAATAATTAGGAGCTTAAATTTATATGTCTAGAATCCTTAATGAGTCTATTTTTAATATAAATAAACTATAATATCATTTGAATCCTGTATGAAGAGATAATTAAATTTTAGTGAAGAAGGGTCAGAACTGTTAGACAGCAGAACAGGGTGACTTTAAAGAATAAACTGTACTGATTGGCTAAACCAAAAATTTTAAAAATTTTATGGTAAGAAGATATATGAGTCTAGTTTCAGGGAAAATTAACGGAACTTAATTTGGAGTTCCGTAGCTCGAGTTATAAATAATTTAGTGGCTATGACTTAAGTAGACAGCTTTGAATGAACTATAAATAATAGTTGAATTATAGAGAATGTTGTATATGAACATGAAATGTATTAAATTGATAATTAAATTTATTTATTTAGATCCAGAAGATTCAAATACGAAGCTAGATCGAGGAAAGGAAAAAGTTCAGGATTAGTAGATTTTTGTGCACAAACAAGTATTAAGGTAAGTTCATGTAACTTGAGTTATATTCTTAAATGCTTGAAATGTATGTTTTGATATGAATATGATTTGAATGTTCATTGTATGAAAATTGATAAAACATTGATATATTTGATAATAATAATAAAAAAGAAAAATCCCAGTTGAATGAAAGGAAAATTCGATGGATCTCTGAAAAAGGAATTGACGGTAAAAGGATCAAGCCCGGACGGGTGATCCTATCTTGATATAGCCCTCCAAAGAATATGTGGAAAATAGATTTAGCTTGGACGGGTAATCCGAACTAGGGTCTGAATTTAGCCTGGACTGTAATTCGGATCCAAGCTCATTAGAGTAATTGTCGTTGCAGGATTTAGCTTTGGACTGGTAATCCCGACAATACTCTATGAGTTTATATTATAGGGTTTTAGCCGACCGTAATCCCATTGTAAGGATGAGGTTCGTGGGAGTGTGCTCTCAAATGGAAATGTGTGCACATGAATATGAATTGACGGACCAAATTGTACACTAAAAGTGTACCTCTGAAAATCCATCGAAATTCCGAGAAATTCAACGGGATAAATATGGAAAAATAACAAGGAAACGGAAATCATGGTATTGATGAGCTCATCAATCATGGTATATATTAATGGTACATGCAAATTATTGTACTAACTTGAATGTTGAGTTTGTGCATATTAGGGTAATAATGCATTGAATGGATATATAAATATTTATTGTATTGTATTGAAAATATTAGGTAAGTATAATTCTTGTTACATGAGCTTACTAAGCACAAAGTGCTTACCTGCTTTCATTTTCCCTGTTTTAGTGTTAAGAGCTCGAGATCGGATTTGGTCTGAGACACATCACACTATCAACCTCGTGATTTCGGTATATAAAGAAACTTTATTTTGGAAATCAATGGCATGTATAAGCTAATAAAGTAAATGATTTTGTGAAATGAATGTAGAGTTAGCCATTGGTATGGTTAACAAACCTGGTTTTGGGTATGTGATGATGTTATCTTATAAATATGCATGAATATATTTGGAAAATATGTTGAATTGGTTTGGTTGATGTGGATTGGTTTCGGTTTAAAATTTACAGGGAAGGTTAGATATCTATAAAAGGGGATATATTGAGTTAAAAAAAAATTTAATTTGTAAACACTGGTAATACTTCTTACCCTATTCCGGCAATGAATACGGGTAGGGGTATTACATTATATCTCCTAAAAAGTTCCCGATTCTGTCACAGTTATATGGAGCTCCTAAGCTCATCATGCACATGAACTAAAAACTCTACCAGGAAAGGTTCTCCATGACTGCCATGTCCTGCTCGACCACGACTATAGCTACCAACAAATATAATATTCTTTTGGCGCAGGACTTATGGACTAATGAACCTCTACCAGCACCGGAGTATCCTCCTCCACTCTTACACCATTTATTCTCCAAAAACTCCAGTTCAAGGAATTCATTCATCATTCAGGAAGTTTCACTTCTCTCCTTATCTTATAATCATAAATTTATCTTTTTCAATATATCTATCTTTGTACATTGAGGGCAATGTACATCTTAAGTGTGGGGGGTCTTTTACCATTAGAATATGTCTTATTCTCACGTGATTTACTCATATCACTATTAGAATGAATTTTAATTAACTCATGGTTTTTATTGATATATCTTGAATTAAAACATAGACATTTATGTATAGATGGTTTAAACTTTAAGACATTAGGGAATCAAGCATGATAAGTTGATTTTTGAAGAATTAAAAACTTCTAGGTTGTTTCTCTAAGTCTAGGTACTATCTTGAGTTGGAATTCACAAGTTTAAACATCAAAAAGCCATAATTTTTGTGAGATTTTGAGCCTTCAAGAGCATCTATTATTTCTTCCATGCTCACTTTCATTATGAGTGCGCCAATATTGAACTGTTATTCTAGAACTTGCTTGATTATGCATGTCAAGACCACACCATTTGATTTGATATGTCAAGATAATAGAGGCACTTAGGATTAACCAACTCATGCCATGACAAGCCTACCTTCAGAATTAACCCTTAGTGAACCCCCTTGAGCCTAACAACCCATTCATTGATTTACCCTTAATATTCACCCATAACTCATTATTGTTGAAATCCCTTAAATTAATTTGATCCCTATTTTTGTCGAGATTTGAGTTGGAATAATTGTTTAGCTATGTTTTATTTTATTTTGTATTTGACTTGTTCTTAAAAAAAAAAAGAGAAGAAACATGTATACATATAGGTAGTAGTGATCTTTTCAGCTAAAGTAGTTAAATTCCATATTCCGATAAAAAAGCTCTGTTGTACGCAACTGATACTAGTCATTTTTCTAGTTAGGCAATTTTTCAATTCAATCTCGATTCTAACCCTTTCTTTCAGCTTGTGACCATACCCTTTAACCAAAGCCACATTACAACCCTCTAAAAACCTTTTGATTGATGTTTCATCTCAATTTATAGTGGTGGAGATTTGATTTTCATGCAAGCCTATGGTAATGACTTTTCATTATTGACTATTGAGTGCTTCATTTATTGTCTTTAAACACCTCGAGTGATTTGAGTGAACCTTTAGTGAGGATGAGAAACTCTGTGATATTTTAAATAAAAGGTAATTATTTAGATTAGGGGAGACACCTATGTTTTCATGATAAAATGCTCAACTTGGAATGTTTGAGACTTTGATGTTCTTTTAGTTAAATCTTCAATGTATGATTACCTATGGATTACTTTGAGATATTATTGATAGAAATTATAAGTTGAGAATAATTTATTTTAATTGTGAGTTGAGGATTTTGCTTGAGGACAAGCAAATGCTTAAGTGTGGGGGTATTTGATAAACCGTCATTTATACATATTTTTACCCCATGCTTAGCGCAGTTTATGGATGATTTTTCCTTAGAATTGGTGAATTCGATGCTCCTAATGCCTTAATTTCATGATTTATACTTAGGTGAGCCTAGGAGAGCGAATGGAACAAGAAACGGGCCAAAAACGGAGAAAATGGGCCAACGTACGAGATCAACATGGCCTGGACTTCCTCACATGGTTATACCAGACGGCCGTGCAAATTTGGCAGAATCGAAGCACGACTCACACGGGTAGACCACACGGTCGTGCCATTCTAACAGGCTCGAGCACAGCCTGAAGTAATCACACACGGCCGTGCCATTCTAACAAGCTCGAACACGGCCTAAAGTAAATCGTACACGGGCGTGTCACACGGGCGTGTCCCTACAGAACCCAAGTTGAGTCTAATTCGAAAAAGGTTAATTTTGAGGGCTTTTAGGCATTCTAAAGCCTATAAATACACCTTAAAGGAGGAAAAGAGGACACACATAGAGGAGGGAGTAAGGAATTGCTCAAGAAAAGCCAATTGATCCATCTCAGAAGCCGGATTCACCGTTAAGACGAAAGTTCTCCCCTCAATACCCCTTCAGGAGTTTTGGGTTTTCTTTATGTTTTGTATTCATTATTCTTCTGAGATGTTTTCCCTTTTAGTTATGAACTAAATCCCCTAAATACCTAAGGGGGATGAAACCTAAAACGAATCTTGTTATTATTTTCGGAATTGTATGATAAATATTTGACTTGTTCTTAATTATGTGTTCTTAATTCTTGTTTTGATATTCTAGGATATTGATTCAAGTTACGCTCTTATTCAGAGGAGGAATAGACCCTGTCTAAGAGTACATTTGTCATAATTAAGCGGAGTTGATTGCGCACCTAGAGATAGGGTGACAAGATTTTACCGGATTAGGGTGAAACCTAATAAAGGGATCCATAGATCGAGTTAATGCAACCCTAGAAAGTTAATTAGAATGAGATTTCAATTATTCAACCTAGGGTTAGATGCTGTTAGTCTCGAGAGAGATAATAATATAACTTAGGGATTTTTACGGATCAAGTCAAATGAATAAATCGTCCGATTCGGAGTCAGAATAACAAGTAAAGTTTAGGTGGATTTTTTCTTAGGTATTGTCTTAATTCAATCGTTTTCCAAAAGTAATCCCCTAATTCTATTTTCTGTGAATTCTTAGTTTAGTTAATTAGTTAGTTAAAACAAACCCCATTATTCTTAGGCTTGATAATAAAAAGGAAGTCATTACTAGTACTTTTAGTTCCTTTGGGTTCGACAATCCGGTCTTGCTAAAACTGTACTACTGTTCGATAGGTACACTTTTCTACATTGTGATAATAGTTAGTTTCAAGAACGATTAATTATAAATATTTAAAACCTGTCACAAAATAACACGATCAGCGACAACACATGATTGGTTTGATATCTTAATCATTAGTTTTTAAAGTTCAAAAGATTAATGTGTAATAATATTAGAGATTGAAATGGGATACAAAGAGCTTTAAGAATCAAAGTGGAAAAAAAATACACTTTAGGGGCTAAAGTATGCATTAAGCCAATTACAAATGATTAAAATATAAAAAGTATTCATCTTTTGCTAAATCAAAATACTTTATTAGGGGTTAGTGTAACACCCTAAACCCAGCCTAGACGTCCAATCCAAGTTTAAAAAGTTACATCATCGATACTCAAATACTACACATATAACACAATAATACTAAACCATACGTCGCATAATATTCATAAAGATTAGTCAAGTATATAATCATCCAAAAATCATACTCTCATAATTTACCAAAATTCTTAAAGTAGTATTTAAATGAAAGATAAAAGCTTGACCGAGCTTTCGCGATGCCGACCCATTCAAGACTGAGAACCACCTGAAATCTAACCAACAATAAAGTGAGTTGTGAACTCAGTGCATAAAGAAATTTGTTCACATAAACACATTTACCAAACAGTGTCCGTATTCAAATATTCGATCTCATAACAGAAACATTTCTAGTTCAGATCCAAGACAGATTAATTTTAGGTGCAGAAACAATTTCAGTTTCATATACAGAACAGATCAGAGTCAGATGCAGATATTCCTAACCCCCATCCACTACACACCATCTTTGGCCATCCCAACACACCGTTAAAGGCGTTCAATGCCCAACCAACCCTACACATCATAGAGTGTCTGTTTGACACATTTACAGAAACGTAGCTTAGCTGCTAAATTGTAATGTGACGAAACGTCGGGATCATAATTATACATATGGTGGCTTAGCCACTAATTTAGAACATATCACTTCCTTTTTCATAATATCCCAACCCATGCATATGTAGAGAACCAATATCCACAGTATGCATTCAGTTATTCTAAATTGTTCCACAAGTAGATAGCACAGTTCAATATCAAACTAAGTATCATAGTGCACATACAAGTATAGAATTCATGCATATGTCACAGGGTATCAGAGAATTCTCATTCAGCCAAATTCAGACCATTCATTCCATGGGGGCATCAATATCAATCTTAAGTAATATTTACAGCCTCAAAAATAGTTTTTGGGCCCTTTTATATATGCCACACGGCCTGGACACACGCCTGTGTCCTTACCCGTGTGGTTCACATGGCCTGGGCACATGTCTATGTCCATGCCCGTGTAGTTTTAAAGCATAAATCAAAGAGTTACACGGCTTGGACACACGGCCGTATCCTTGTCCGTGTGACTCACACGGCCTGGGCACATGCTCATGTGCTAGCTCGTGTTGTCCCAAGTCACAAATAGTGAGTTACACGGCCTAGACACACTTTTGTGTCCCTTGCCCGTGTGAACCCTGCACTAATATTGTCATATACGGCCTGGGCACACGCCTGTGTGCCTTGCCCGTCTGGCTCTAAATTGATGAATAATGAGTTACACGGCCTACCACACAGCTATATAGCATCGACAGCCACCATTTTCGGCGACCGAAACTTGCAAAAATTAAGGTTTTTAGTATGCATTGTGTGTAAAGGTTTTCGGTACACATCATATAATTTTTTGAATTAAATCGAGTTTTATTCATCTCTACTAAGAATGTGTGTAAATGTGGCAAACAGGGAGGTTCAAATGGGTTCAAATCGGGCTTTCAGATTTAAATTATTTCTGGATCAAATTATCTTGGGCTCAGATCAGCTTGAACTTGGTTATTCAACGGCTGGAATTTGTCTCGAGTTTGGATTATTTCAGGCTCAAATTTTCTTGGATTTGGATCAACTAGAGTCAGCGAGTTTAAAGATTCAAATAATTTTTTTGTTTTATAAATTATATTTCATATGTTGTAATTAATTTTGCTTTTACATGTTGATAACACAATACAAATTCACTTCATATAAAACTACATAAATTTTATATAGATTTTTTTAATAGAACTGATGGTCATAAAACTAACTAAAAATTCGACTAAGGCAATCACACCTATTGAACAGTAGTATAGTTATGGTGAGACCGAAAATATCGTATCTACAAGGACTAAAAGTACTAGTAATTGCTATCTTTTTATTATCTAGCCTAAGAATTAAAGGGTGTTTTTAAACTAAAACTAATTATCTAAGTAACTAAGATTATGACAAAGATGAAAGTTGGAAAATACTTTAGGAAAACCAATGGAGAAGACAATACCCAAGGAAGAATCCACCTAGACTTCACTTATTACCTTTGAATTAGACGATTTATTCACTTGACTTAATCCGTAGAAATCCCTGATTTATGTTAATATCTCTCTCGAGACTAAAAACAACTGACTCTAGGTTGATTAATTGAAATCTCTTTCTAATTAAAACCCATATTGTCGCATTAACTCGATCTATGGATTCTCTTATTAGATTTGACTCTAATTCGACAGATTTATGTTGCCCTATCTCCAGGATTGCATGCAACTCTGCTTAATTATGAATTATCTACTCTTAAACAGAGACTTTTGCTCCTCTGAATAAGCACATCAAAAACCTGAATTAATATCTTGGAATATTAAAGTAAGGATCAAACTCACAATTAAGAATAAGAACAAGTATTTATCATATAAATCAAAGAGTAATAAGATTCATCCTAGGTTTCATCTCCCTTAGGTATTTAGGGAGTTTAGTTCATAATAATAATGGAAAACATCTCATAAGTTGTAAAATAACAAAACATAAAGAAACCCAAAGAACGTCTAGGAAATTGGATGGAAATCTTCAGTATTTCCTGCTTTCTACTCTGCGTGTCCCCCTTTGATTCTCTTCTAGGGTGTTTATATAGGCTTTGGCATGCTTTAGAACCCTCAAAGTTGGCCTTTTCCGAGTAGAATAAGGCTTGGGTTCGACAGGGACACGGCCGTGTGCCACGCCCGTGTGAAGGTGCTCAGGCCGTGTGCAATTTTGACTTGGATTAATGTCGACACGGCCATGACACACGGGCATGTGGTCTACCCGTGTGTCACACACGGGCGTGTGGATCACCCGTGTGTAAGTGCCTAGGTCGTGTGAAACACTGATTTAGGCCTAATTTGTCCGTTTTTGGCCCGTTTCTCACTCTTTTTGCTCTCCTAAGCTCACCTAAGTGTAAAACATGAATTTAAAGGATTAGGAGCATCGAATTTAATAAAACCAAGGAAAAATCATCCATAAATATGCCAAGCATGGGGTAAAAATATGTATATATTATGGTTTATCAAGAACCATTGTATATAACATAAATTTAAAAGTACTTACTATATATCATGTTTATGGTAATATAATATATAATAATTGTATAGACATGATTAATATTATTATATGATGTGTATATAAATTTGGGGTAAATTTGATAAAAATGTTGATTTTAAAAAATAATTAGGGTTTTAGTCTAATTTTTTTAATATTTAGAGAAATAGGCCGATTTTGGAGAGATAAACAGAAAACACATCTTGCAGGGCGCGCTTTCATCTCTCTGGTTGACACCTAAGTAGAAAACGCTTCTTGTAGGACACGTTTCTATTTCTATAAAATTGGTTTTCTTGTTAAGTGTTGGAAATTTAGAGAGAAAGATTTATTTGTGTTTGTGTTTGAGGTATTTAAGGTATGTCTGAGTTCACGGTGATACGATGGCACTTGAAGACCTACACATTTCATCTGTCGTGTTGGGATGGAACCTGTAACACTCCTAACCCGTACCCGTCACCGGAATAGTATTTCATAGCATTACTGAAACATTCAAAACATTTTACAATTAATTCATGCAAGTCACTATTCATTAACTGAGATTATTCATAACGTCTCTTACTTGGACCGTCGAGGTTCAATACGAGCATTAGAATCGAATCGGGACTTAATCGGAACCTCTAAGAATTTTTCGCGAAATTACAAAATTTTTCCAAGGTGTAGAGCTCACACGCCTGTGTGGTCTAAGGGACATGCTTGTGTGACCCAGGGACACGCTCGTGCTAGAGGCTGTGTTTGACCCCATGCAACTCTCTGACTTCCACACACAGCCATGCCACATGCCCGTGTACTAGGCCGTGTAGCACACACGACTGAGACACACACCTGTGTCTCTGCCCATATGCTCAATTCTGAGCATTCTGTTTCTCAAAATTAAGGTGCAGGGGACACACGGCCTAACCACATGCTCGTGTTACCAGGCCGTGTGTCACACATGGTCTAGACACACATTTCTCCAACATATCTCTAGATTAATCACTTAATTCATTTTTAATCAACCAATTTCAGAAGTAACTCGACTAAAAACCTAACAAAACCCTTATCTCGCTTGAGTAACCACGAATTCACACAATCACAGCATCGATTCAAAACCACCAGCCCCTTGATTAACTCCTAAACACCAAAAAAGAATCCCCCTTTTAGAGATTAACCAAGAACGATTAACAATAGACAAAATCGTTACTTACCGAACACGCGCAACCAACGATGAACAGCTGAATCAATTGGAAAAGAAGAAGAAGAAATAAATGAAAGAGGAAACAATAATGGAAATTTTGGCAGCAACTAGGGGAAAGAATCGATAGAGGAGAGAAAAAAAGAAGAAGAAGAAAACGTCAAAAAAAGTTTAGGGAATTGAAGAGAAAACTGAAACCCTATTTTTTTTTGCAACAAAAAGATAATTAGATTATTATCTCCTAAAATCACTCCCTATTAACCCACTAAAACACAACTATTCAGAATTTTGCCCAATACAACTCTTAGCCAAAATTGGAGCAAAATACTATCTCTACAGCATCATAGAGAATTAAATACAAGACCTCTAACACTCCACTTAACCACCAGACCAGCAAGCCCATTCTGATATAAACTTACCAACAATTAAACTTAAGCCCTTTGGACAAGGTTAAGGCTTTATTTATAAAAATACCAAAGTTTGCCCAAGTAAGGCTTGAATTTGGGACCTCACACACACACCCAAAACACTTAACCACTGAAGCAGATACACACTTGTTTGTCACACATACACGAAATCAAAAATTAAAATTTTGGGGCGTTACATTCTCGGGTTTTGAAAATTTTTCATGGGTTATGATTGAAAATAAGATGGAAGAAAACTCCTCAAAAGGCTAAATTTATATTAAAAATTTATTTGATAAATTAGTAAATATAAGTATTGGATATATTTATGTTGTTAGATAAATGAAATAATTTTTAAAAGATTGTTTAGGATAGTTTTAGATGAAAATAAACATGGTAGTTTGAATATAACATTTTTCAACAAAAAAAATTATTTTAATTTTTTAATAAAATAAATCAACTTAATATTTTCTACCAATGCTTAAATAAGAGGATAATGCGCTTTAACGCACTTGAACCCACTTCCTCTTAAACTAACAACAATGCCAATACCAACTGAGTTAAGACTCGATCCACAAATGTAACCAATATTTTTGGATGTCTTAGTTGAATTCAACCACCAATTTAGGCAAGTCTTGACTTCATAATTAAAAATTTTATTCCATACCAAATGTACTCTTGGATTTAGTACTAGTTGAACTTTCATGAATTTGCCTACTCTAATAATACCAACCTCTACTACATCACCTGCAAATCTTTAAGAGAGCTTAAATTGGATACAAGACTAGCAGTGTCGAAACCTTTTTTTGAAATCGACTTTTTATTAAAAAAAACGAAAATGGAGTTGCCACAAATTCTTTTTATTAGGTGTGATCGAATCACCTTGAAACTTAATCATTTTAATAAAAATTTTATTAAAACGATAATTTTCAGTCTATAAAATCCAAGAAGTGGGTTCAGGAGTCAGTTACGTATGAGGAAGGATTAACACCCTCAGAACGCCCAAAATTGGTACCTAGTTGATTATTTAATGTCTTAGTGTAGTAAATTAAAAATTCGAAGAGAATTTAAAATAAATCCCTTTTTGTATGATGTTATTAAAATATCGCTAGCTAAAAATTAAATTTTGTGAAAAAGGCTTTATTTCAAGCTAATCGAAAAGAAAAGATCATGCCCCGTAAGTTAGAGCACGATGTCTCGAATTCTCGGAAGCAAGATTGCTTGTCGTTTGATTATTACCTAAATCCTATGCATCTTGAATTTTAAAAAGGATTTTCGATTATTTAGGTTCAAAGAGAAAATCGAACCCCATAAGTTAGGGCACAACTTCTCGAATCCCTAAATAATGAATATTGCCTCGGTTTTAATTATTTCCTATGCGTCGGGTAAAAATGAATATAACATTTAAAGCAATATGCAATTAATTTATTTGGGCATAGCATGAAAGTGGATAAATATATTTAAACATGATACATGGTATGGTGATAGAACAATAAAATAAAATAGCCATGTGGGTAAAAAAAATGAAATGATGATATTAGGATAATAAATAAAAAAATATATATAAATCATGCTAGTAAATAATAATAATGCAACTATAATAGTAATAAGAACATCAATTCATAATAATAATAGCAATAGTCATGTCATAGTTACTACAATAATACCAATATAAATAATAAAAAATAATAACAAGGATAAAAATAAAAATGCATAGTAAAAAAGAAATATAAATAACACAAATTTCAAGTGCTAAAATAAAAGAAAAAGTAAGTAAAGAGGCGAAATTAAATAAATAGTGGACTGAACTAAAGGTGCAATAAAATTTAAAGTATAAATTAAAAAAATAAAAACATAACATAAAGGATCAAATTAAAATAAAATAGAAAATTACAGGGACTCAAAGTGAAATTATCCCAACCCCATGTCATTTCCTTAGTTCAACAGTGGGTCAAAGGATTGATTTGTAAGGAAATTAAAATTATGAGGTAAAAATTTAAAAAATAAAGAGGAATAGGACGAAATTAAAAATGGGCAAAAAAGAGGAAGACCAAAAAAGAAATTAGACCCTCCCTTTGAAAACACGCGAATCCTGGATGGATTCGGATCGAGTCATCGGATCGGCCCTAAAATGGCGTCGTTTTGGGAAATTTGGAGCCACTATGAAACGATGTCGTTTTACTAAGCCTATATAAATTAAAAACATTTAAAAAATCATTTCAAAACCTATTTTTTTTTTATAAAAAAATTTACTTCTTCTTTTTTCTCTCAAGTCACCCCCTCATTTGGCCAAGGATCCGTCGCATGTCCACCTTGGCCACCTATCATCGGTGACGGCAACTGCCGCCTCTGGTGGCCGAAAATCCCCAAAAAGAGCCTTTTTTGATTTTTTAAACGCGTAAAATGCGGATCTTGGGTTAGAACCCCAAAAACTCAACTAAAATTCGACCAAAGGCGAAGAGACCTTTCGGTTTCTCCATTTTTTGACGGGGGCCTTCGATGAGTCCCAAAGGATTCAAAGCCCTCTCAAGTCAGAGAAGGAGGCATTCACAACAGAGGCGCGGCGAAACCGGTAGAAAGAACTCCTTTTCATTTTTATATATATTTTTTATATTTGCTTCAAAAAAAAAAAGAATATAAAAGAACTACCTTTTTTCAAGAACTTTGTTTTTTGTATTCTTTGTTCGATTGATTCTTCTACTTTTTGTTACAATTTGTGTTCGGCCTTTATTGCCAAAATATAACACACTATTGATAATACTCTAGAACGTCGTATTTTTATGTGCTAATTGCATGTTTATTTTGAGTATGATACTATTAATTTGGGTTATTTTATGATCTTTTATCTTTTAGGGACTTAATTGAAGGCGGAAGTAAATTTAAGGGCAAAAAGTATGAATTTAGAGATAAAGTTGGCCAACATGCAAAGTAGGAGAGAAGTGGTGCTAAAAATGCAAGCATGGACGACATAAGGGTTAAAATGCAAAAAAAGAGATTTTATAGCACAAGACTCTATTTTAATTTCAATTATATTAGGATAATTATTAAGGATTTTTATTTAGATTAATTTTAGGATTTATTTTCATTTAACTTTAATTATCTTTATTTATTTGTAATTATCTTTTAGAATTTAATTAAGAATAGACTAGGTTTTCTAGTACTATAAATAGGGGATGGCGTGGCACATATTTCACATCTCTTTTTCCTGTAAACACTCCCTCTCCCAAAAACTCTGTCTTTTGTTCTCTCCATATTTTCTTTACTAAAAATCTAATTTCTATTATATTTATTTCTTTCCCAAAAATCATGAGCCACTAAACCAATTTAGCCGAAGGTTGTCGAAATCCCCCAAAAAGGTTCATGAGGCTTAGAATCTAAGCTTAGCCTTCTGAACAGGGTATTCATCGCTTCTCCGCATTACAAGGCTGACGCTTCTGTCCATGTCCCTTAATAGGTGATCTTTTCAACTTGTGTAAGGAACGGCCGCTTTGTACGTTTTGGGAAGGTTGCACAGTCGGTTCGTTGGCTTTCTGCGTCAGAGGTTGGTGAATCCAAGAGACAAAACGGCGTGGTATTCACCGTTGGGAAGTGATGATCTAGCAGAAGATAGTCCCACAAAAGTGATTATTGGCTAGAGTCAGGCTCCGCCAAATTTTAAGTCTAAATCCTTGGAGCTGGTGGTCGTAGGCGTCCTCTTCCACTATAACTGGCTTATCCTACTCAAGAAAGCTTACTTAAAAGCCAAGGATTGAACCCAAGCCGGAACAAGACAACCGGAGGCTGGAATCTCGCCACATAAGAAACTTTCTCTTCCCCAAACTCTATTTATTTTTATAGTCCTCATTTTAATTTCTATCATTTATTTAATTTTGTAATTTCAATTTATTTAAATTCTATTTTTATTTTTCCAAATCGAAATTCTTAATTTTGTTTTTTTATTTTTTCAGGAACGCAAGTTTCTTGGCCAAGAAATTATCCAAGATTTCAAGAAACGAGCATTCGTATAATCCGGTCCCTGAGGATTCAACCCTACTTCTCCTTTATTGTTATTTTTATTATTTTACAAGGAATAGGATATTTTTGGTGCTCTCAACGACCGCATCAACTATATTATTTGTTTTGTCTCTTCTTTCTTCTGTTTTTGCTTCTGCCCTTTATTTTTATTTTCTGTTGTTTTGTAGGTGGTGGTGCCAGAGGAGTGAAGTCAACGGCACACCTACCGACGTGGTGAGGCTACGGCGCGAGAAGGGGACTAGGATTTCTGATTTTTTGTTTAAGTTCTGGGCTGTTAGGTATTTGGGCTTTAGGGTTTTTTTTTGTATTTGGGCTTGTATTTTAAATGAACTCTTTTTCAACTTCTATTAATTTTCGGGTTTATTTATTTTTTGTTCTTTGTTTGGTTTAGTTTGGACCAAATTACAGGACCTTATATTACAGGAAGATAGAATGAGAGCTTAAAGAAAAGAAAGGAAAAAGATGGTATAAATAATGGGAAATTGAAAAGACTGAAAACCAAAATGTGAGAATGTTTTTTCTGCCATATGTTGCTTAAACTGCTAAAATGAGTTAAGTAGCATGCCATGCAGCTTTTTATGAGAGATTATTTTTATAGAGAACTAGGGACCGTTTAGAGCCCTCATGAGCATCATCAAAACTGAGTTAAAATTCCCCCAGAAAGATAGATGTAAAATAAAATTTATCTTCTTAAACATACAGGTATACACAATGTCTACAAAAGCTGCAACATGCTTTCATACTCGTGATAATTCCTAACATACCACTTTCAGCACCGTTAATAGAGTAGCGTAGAGGATCCAATTTTTTTGTTATATATTTTCTGATTTTCTTAATATTTATATTGATATTTTTAATTTTTATGTATTTATATAAAAATGAATTTTTAAATAATTTCCTATTTTTTACATTTTTTTATTTTTTATCTATTTTTATTTTTTATAAATTGAAATAAATTGACATAATGTGTAAAGTTGATGGCTATTTTGTTAAATTTTTTAAAATTGGGATCAAGTTGATAGAAATTGTAAACATTTGAAGGTAAAATTTGTTATTATGCCAATAAAAAAGACCCCTTCAATATTCCGTTAATGATTTAATGGATGCGAGACTGTAATATCAAATGTTAATAATGTTAGTAACTAAATATTTTTTTAAAAAAAATTGATGACCAAATTAGAAACATTTTAATAGTTAGATACCTACTAATGTAATTTAACCTATTTTCTTTTAATGGACTAGAATAACCCCTAATTTCACTTTGAAAAATTATATCAAAACTTTGAGTACAATATTGAATAAGTGTATCAAATTCTTAAAATAAATTAGTTTAAGGTTAAAATTAAATTATTTAATAAATTATGTAAAATATGTGATAAGTTGAAAACATGATAAAATATAAAATAATCAAAATATGTAATGACACAAATATATTAGCGTGTTAAAATGAATCATTGAAGTATATAAATTCATAATTGTTGTTAGCTGCAGTTGTTGATTGTTAAGTAAGATAATAGTTAATGGAAGTGTTTGATTATAGTTGTTGTAGATGGCTTGGCATTGAGAAAATTTGAGTAAATAAAAACATAAAGAACATCAAATTTTGTTTACGCAGTTCGGTTTTCCTGCATCTATAGAGTTTAACTAAGTGAGTAATTCCATTATCTTTAATTCACAATACAACAAGTGATTCGCACTCTATCACAATACAAGTATAAAGATCTCACTTTTTTACCCAAATACTAAAACACTCACTTCGAGAGAATTCAAACATCAAACTTTAATGGTTTTGTAACACCCCTAACCCATATCCGTCATCGAAATAGGGTTACGAGGCATTACCGATCAAATCACAACATATAACATACATTTCTAGAACATAAAGCCATTATCACATAAACATCAATAAAACAGAATCACATTGTCCCTTATAAGGCTCTACGAGACCTTAAAACATGCTTGAAAGAGGTTTGGGACTAAACCGATAACATTTAAAAACTTTGGGAAGCTTATAAAATTTTCATGCATACAGGGATCACACGCCCATGTGAATAGGCAATAGGTCGTGTACCTCACACGGCCACTAGACACGCCCGTGTCATAAGCCGTGTGGAAACAGGGCATACATACTGACTTGTATCACACGGCCGGAGACACGCCCGTGTGCCTAAGCCGTGTAACTCACTGACTTGTTTAATTAAGTTACAGCAGACACACGGTCAAGTCACACGCCCGTGTTCTCAACCGTGTGGGGTGAAATTAGGCTTGGTTTAAGCCACATTTCTCACCCTCCTCAAGCATACCTAAACCACATCATTTCATACCTTTTCAATGCACTTATAGGCAACCAAAACATGCCAATTCATGCCAATTCATATACAAATCATGCCATTTCATCTTCAACCATTTCACTACTCAAATCATAACCATAAACATACCACATCAATATGTCATAGCCTACATTTTTCACTTATCTTCCATATGTAAGTTCTCACTATATTATCATCTAATTCATGCCACAAAATATACCAATTCATTAATATCAAAATGTACCGATTCATCATCCCTATACCATACCAAACATGCCAAAACACAAAGCTATATATATATACATCATATATCACTTATAAAACTTATGAATTAAACCAACTTAAATGGCCAAATACACAACAACATTTACATCATATACAAGCCAAACTCACATTTAACATTACCAAACACATTTCCACATAACTCAAGCCTATACATGCCATATAACCAAGTCACAAGTGTAAAAATACCAAAATCAAAACTGAATAGTGTGATGCGATCTCTGCCGACTTCCAACCCAAGCGAACGTTCGAACCACTATAAAAAATAGAAAAATAACACAAACTAAGCTATAAAACTTAGTAAGCTTGTATGATATTAAACTTATCTTATTGAATAAGCACATATTAAGCATTTACATATGCTATAATATAAATTTATTTGATTTCATCTTTATACCATAATTCCGATCACATAATTAACAAAGCTTCACAAGTTTATTTATTTCTTTGCTCGTGTGGATCAATTACATTCTTATACAATCATTCACATTTACTTGTACATAAGTGAATATATATATAACTTTGTTCAATCCAATATCAATCACATTTTATTTAGTAAAGATGAATCATGTGAAACATCATCAAATAACAGTATTTCGCACACTATGTGCCATATGTATATTTTGTTAAAACATCTATAATTCATATCTCACACATCATTCAATTCATACCTCATGATAGCCAAATAAACACATTTTTGGCATGAAACATACTTATACATAAATCTTTCTCATTTCATACACATGATACACTAAGAACTCACCAAATTACCTTCATTTGATTCTCATATAGGTTTTGTACGTACCTATTACATTTAATTTAATTGTACTTTCATTCTCGTCTTGACTATGCCCGTTGAACCATTCGGAATCACTAAGGATACTCGAGAATCACACATAAGTCATACAATGCCATATTCCGGATATGGTCTTACATGTAATCTCATATCGATGCCAATAGCCCAGTTATGGTCTTACACGAAATTTCCTATCGATGTCATGTCCCAAACATGGTCTTACATGTAATATCATACCGATGCCATATCCCAGATATGGTCTTACATGTATTCTCATCTTAGTTGTAACGTCCCCTAACCCTATACCGTCGCTGGAACAGGGTTATGAGACATTACCAGTCAGTACAGTCCAATTCCAGTCACTAATTAAAATAAATATTCACACACATCCTAGTTTTAAGATGTCTTCCCTTTAATGGGCACTCGCGGTCCAATATGAACAGTAAATTCAATTCGTGACTAATTTAGAATCACTACGAAATTTTAGTAAATTTCAAAATTCATACTACATACCGTTGCCAACCATAATTTACTCATTTCATCAATACTTTTACAACCTAAATGACTCTCATAAAACATTCTAGGTACATGTCATTACCAATACTCAACATACTTTACCTCAGTGAATTCGGGATCGGCCTGGGATGCTGATTCAACAGTCTAACCTTAACTTAACCTGCGCACGGAAACAAACCGTACGCTGAGTATGGTATACTCAGTGGTATTTCTATAATCCGAACATTTAATAATATAACAAATACTTAAGATCATAATAACAATTACAATTATTCAGTTATTTATTTCATAGATAAATTTCAACTACTTACCATGTAAATTTATTACAAATCATATAATAAACACAATAACATAATTTTCAATTCTTAAATAAATCCATTATTATTTACTCCATTCTTTCACTTACTATTCGGTATAGCTTTCCTTAATTTATTCACAATTCAATATCATTAAACTATATTCAACTATACACTTATCAATCATATTCCATTTTAATTCATTTCAATAACAACCAATTTCATTTATATCATATCAACTTACTATCCCTGATAGCTTTCACTATATACACATGATTCATATATTTCAAATCACATTTCAATTCATCAAGTGGCATCATATATCATCAATTCGAACTCCAATCATTTCATGAACCTTTGGTTCATATTTTCAATTTCATATCTAAATTTTCAATTTTCAATTCTCAATTCAATTTCTCGTTTCATTTCAATAGCTTGATCAATCAAATTTATTCGATTTATCTCACTTATTTACCCCTATTAACAAGACTCGGACCTTGGCGGATACACGGATCCAACCAATCACACTAGTTTGGCACCCAGTGCCTCATCGGATAGTTCGAAGTAAAGTTGACACCCAGTGTCTCATCGGCCTAGCCGAAGAAAGTTGGTACCCAGTACCTTATCGAATCTATCCGAAGAAATATAATGACACCCAGTGTCTCATCGACTCGAGGTCGAAGTATCCCTAAACTCTTCCAATCCTATGGCATGCCAACTATATCCGACCTAGCCCGATACTGTTAATAGGGTATTTGATTCACTTTCTCGATTCAATAATTCTTTCATCAATATACCATTCTAATAATCGCATATATTCACACATTTTCACAATTTCATACATTTTCATTCAATTCAACAAATATATTTCAATTATTCATATTAATTCATAATTCAATACAATTTTATTCACTTTTCAATATCAAATATTCAAATATCACAAATATCATATATTCATATCAATTTTCTCATATTTCCAATCATTATATTTTTCAATATAACATTCATTCAATTTTCAAATTTTTACATAAATCATATATATTATATAATTCAATCAATATAAATTCAATCAAAATAATTTCAATCAATATAATTTCAATAAATTCATCGCATACCAAAATCAATTCATTTCAATTGTAAAACATCATAATTCTAACACTAACAATTGCCATATGTATATAAATATAACAAATAATGACTAAGTTCGAATTATAGAAATACAAACCGTAGTTTCTGAGCTAACTCCCGTTGACTTTGTCTTGTCCTTTCTTAGCCGAGATTTTCGATACCACATTGACTACGAAAGAAATACAATTCATAATCATTAATACATTAATAATTTATATCTTGAGTTACAAAATTCTAAATTAAGATCCGCTAATTTCTCCTAAACTAGACTCACAAATCTTCTTACCATAAAATTTTCAGAATTTTTCGTTTAGCCATTAAGTACAATTTATTATTTAAATTCACCCCTATTCTGCTGTCTGACAGTTTCGACCCTTCTTCACTAAAAATTAATTATCTCACAGTACAGAACTCGGATGATATTCCCGTTGATTTCTCCTGAAAATAGACTCATTAGGGATTCTAAAAATATAACTTTAAGTCTCTAATTATTTTTATCCAATTTTTGGTGATTTTCCAAAGTCAGAACAGGGGAACCCGAATTCATTCTGACCTTGTCTCACAAAATTCATTATATCTCATAATTTACAATTCTATTGCTTATATCGTTTCTTCTATAAGAAACTAGACTCAATAAGATTTAATTCCGTATGTTATTCATTCTATAATTCAATTTCTAAAATTTTTGGTGATTTTTCAAACTTAGACTACTGCTGCTGTCCAAAATAATCTTAGTACAAAATGTTGATTTTCTACTTTTAATTTCAATTTAATCCTAACTAAATTCACTTACTTTTCTATCTTAATTCATACTTTATTTCTACTCAATTTTTAACCAAACTTAGACATAATTATCTATTTTTCATCATAAAACCATAATTTCAAAATTCTTTCAATTTAGTCCTTAAAGCATAAAACTTATGAATCACTTTACAATTCAATCCTTATTTCATTTCTAACTTGAATTTCTATCAATTTAACCATTAATTCATCATTTTACTCAACATGAACATTATCTAGAAATCTAATAACTTTCAAAATATCAACTTAATTTCATCAAAATCTTGCTCCAAAGCTTCTAAAACATCAAAATTAAGTAAAAATGGCTAAATTGACTTACCTATTAAAATTTAAAGCTTCAAAACATTGATTTTCCCTTTTCTCCCTTTCTTTCTTTCTTTCCTTTCTTTCTCCCCTGCTCTTCTCTATTTCGTTTTGCTTTGTTTCTCTTTTTCATTTCTTTTATTTCATTTATTTCTTTGTTTTTATTATTAAACTATTATAATATTTATTATTTATACATGTGTATATTTATTAATACACATGTATTCATTTATCACCTTACACTTGTCATAACTTTTATTTATTTATTTATTTAATATAAAATATTATTAATATAATAAACTTTAATTATTATTATTTTACTTATATAATAAGTAAATACACATGTATAATACATGTGTACCATTTATATTTGTACACATTTAACTTATTTTAACCATACATTTGTCACCCCTTTTTGGCTTATTTGCTTCTTTAGTCCAGTCACTTTTATTTATTCTATAATTAAACTTTCACTCTTCATTCAATTTAATCATTTTATCTAATTATCCTTAATTTAAGTTAATTCACTTCATTAAACTTTAAATTAATCACTCACTTAACTTCGTAAATATATATATTTTAATAAATATTTACGAATCCATTTTTCAGAAATGGAGACCCAAAAATGTACTTTTTTGATAACTATAAAATTCGGGTCATTACATCAGTAACCTTAATGTCATGACATTTGTATCCTATACTATTCTTAAGGTTCATACGGAACTTTCGGACGTCGTAACTCTGTCGATTTCGACTCGTAATCATGGTCATTCAGCATTCAAATCAATTCAATAATAAATAAGCATTTATAACACAATTTGAGTACGTTTATTAGCATAGGAACTTACCTTGTTCGTTGTAACAACAAATTAGGTCGACTAATCTGATACTTTGTTTTCCCCCGTTCTAGATCCGAATCTCATTTTTCTCAATCTATATGATAAAAAAATTTACTTATTTAATCATTAATTCATTCAATTTAACACAATTTACACATTTTGGTAAATTTACACTTTTGCCCCTATTATTTCACATTTTTGCAATTTAGTCCTTATCACATAAAATCACAATTTCATGCAATTTCATCCTACCCAGCTTAGCCAAATTCTTCTTATTGCCTTAGCAGACCACATTTTCCAAATAATCACACTTTTAACCACATAATTTTAATATTTCATAATTTAATCCCTAATTTGCATTTTCATCAAAAATCACTTTATAAAATATAAAAATCTAACATCAAATATTCATATTTCACCATTAAACATCAAGGAACACATAAGCTCATCAATGGAAACAATCAAAATCTTTAACATTTTTTAAATCGAAGACACAGGCTAGCTAGTACTAGTTGTAACGATCTCAAAAACGTAGAAATCATTAAAAACGTAGCTAAAACCGTACCTAATCGAGCATTTGAAGTTTGGCCGAACCAAAAGCTTCTCCCATGGCTGCCATTCTTTCTAATTTTCGGTGGAGAAATGGTGAAAAGATGATGATTTTAATTTGTTTTTATTAAACATTAACTTTATTAACTAATTACCAAAATATCCTTTAAAAATATTAGTAATTGCACCAAATGCCACTCCACTATCATCCACTATATCATAAATGACCTATTTACCCCTTAAGGACCTTTAATTTAATGTTCTATAACTATTTGACACGTTTAGCTAATAGAACATAAGTTTTAAGCTTTACGCGATTTAGTCCTTTTTACCAAATTAAGCATTCAAACAATAAAATTTCTTTATGCGAATTTCACACAATAATTCTATCATGCTGTGAAATTTAATAAAATAATAAAATAAATATTTTAACTTCGGATTTGTGGTTCTGAAACCACTGTTCCGATTTGACTCGAAAATAGGTTGTTAAAGGTTTAGAAAACAATTTGCACTCTCTCAAAATAGTTCTTCAATGAACAAATTAAAAGTGCTCTCAATATGGTATCATACATAACCTAAACAAGCTTTGATAGCATATATCAATTATGGCTTGCTAACATAAAATCTAAATGAATACAAAGCAACTTCTTTAAAATAAAAATTACAATACATTTATTCAATGCATAACCTGATGAAGATATGGTCTACTAAAATCAGCAACTCAATCTCAATTAATTCTCCACACAATAAGAGTAGTCTTGATTCATTCAAATCCAACCCAATCTTCAATAGTCATGGATTGGTTTCCATAAATGAACTACAGTACACTACACCAAGACAGACTTTTAGCGGCGTTTTAAAAGAAAACGCCAGAAAAAATAGAATAGATGGAGTTTTAGCGGCGTTTTTAAAAAAATGCCGCAATAGATCGAGCTTTGGCGGCGTTTATGAAAAAGCGCTGCTATAGGTCGACCTTTAGCGGCGTTTTACCAAAACGTTGCTAAATGGTTAAGCAAAACGACGTCGTTTTACATGAGCTTCATTGGCAGTAGCGGCGTTTTCCAAAAAACGCCGTAATAAATCAAACTTTAGCGCGTTTTTGAAAAAACGCCACTAAAATGTTAATAAAAATGACGTCGTTTTATATGAGCTTCAATGACATTAGTGGCGCTTCCTAAAAATGCTGCAATTGCTCGCACTTTAGCTGCATTTTTTTTTAAAAAACACTGCTAATAGGTTAAGCAAAACGACGTCGTTTTAAATTAGCTTCAATGGCATTAGCGGCGCTTTACTAAAAACGCCTCAATATATCAATCTTTAACGGCGTTTTTTGTAAAAACACCGCTAAAACATTAAGCAGATCGACGTCGTTTTGTTTGAACTTCAATGGCATTAGCGGCATTTCTCGAAAAACGCCGCTAGAGTTTATGGGGCAGACACATTTTCTTTCTTTAACAAAGTAAAAGACAACAAAATCATTACATTTTTGAGTTCTTTATTACTTAATATTAGGTTTTTATGGGTGCTAAATATAATATTTGTTTAAATATAATATCATATATTTTATATTTGTTTGAATTTATTTTTAATAGGGTTTAAAATATAGGTTTAACATTTTGTTAAAGCCCACTAATACTTGCAAATGATTAACCTAAGTCTATTTTAAGTCCAATCATATTATATTTTTAATTTTTGTAATAATTATGTCATTTTAATTTAATATTTTTTATTTATTTAATTTTTTTATATAGTTATCTTAATATTATTTTAATGTTTATATTAGACTACTATTATACATTTAGTATAAATTTATTTTTTTATAAATTATAAAATTACATAGTATATATATAAAATATTATGAAGTTGAAAACGGATTAGACCAAACTCAGGTATTAAATGTTTCAGTCTAACTTATTTTTTAAATGAATTTAAAATCTTCTATTTAAACTGATTTTTAAATTTAATATTTTTATAGGTTTAGGGGTTATGGGTTTAAGGGTTATGATTTAGGGTTGATGATTTATGTTTTATGATTTAGGGTTTGAGTTTTATAATTTAGAAAGTTAGGGGTTTAGGGTTTAAGGGTTAGTGGTTAGTGGTTAGTGGTTAGGATTAAGGGATATATATGGGTTTAAGCTGGTTTATGGGTTAGGTGTTAGGGGTTTATATGGGTTAAGAGGATAAAGGATAGGGGTTTAGTGTTTTAAAGTTTGTTATTTGGGGTTTAGTGTTTAAGGTCTAAGATCTTAGTGTTTAGCGATATTAAGGTTTAAGGGTTATGTGGATAGGGGTTAGGAGTTTAGGGGTTAAGGGTCAATGGTTTATGAATTATGTTTTGTGGTTTAGGGTTTAAGGGATAGAGGTTGGGGTTAGGGGTTATGGTTTATGATTTATACTTTAGGGGTTAATTAGAGTTTAGGGTCTAGTGTTTGGGGTTTGGGGTTTGGGGTTTAGGGTTTAGGGTTTTTGGTATAGGATCAAGGTCTTAGCACTGTTCAAGGATTTATGGGTTATGCTATCAGGGTTAAAGGTTAGGGTTTTAGCTGGTAAGCAATAAGATTTTATTTTTAGTGTTTTAGGGTTTTAGGTTTTAGGGTTTTAGGGTTTAAGATTTATGGTTATATTTAGTGTTTAGGGTTTAGTGGGTTTAGGAGTATACATGTTTAATATTTAAGGGTTATACTGGGTTAGGGAGATTTAGGGTTTTAGGGTTTAGAGTTTGTGGATTGGGTTTTATGGTTTATGGTTTGGGGCTTAGGGTTTGGGGTTTGGGATTTGAGGTTTGGGGTTTAGAGTTTGGAGTTTGGGGTTTAGGGTTTAGGGTTTAAAATTGTTAAAAATGAAAAAAATATTAAAATTGTGCATTAGTGGCGTTTTTTAAAAAGTGCCACAAAAATGAGCTATAGTGGCGTTTGTAATAAAAAACGCCACTAAAAGTTGACCTATACCGGCGTTTTAAATAAAAACGCCGCAAATATTTGAGTTTTAATAGGTTAAATGGCGTCGTTTTTTTTTTCATACTCTTTATCCCCAAGGTAAGCCTCGATACTTAGTATTTTTTCCCAAAACAAAGTTTCCCTTATACCCTCAGATTCCCCAAATCAAACCCTAAGTTGCTTTCCTCCATATTTCACCGATTCAAGGCCTGAGCTTGGTGTTTCTTCTCAATCAATCTTCCTTTCTTTTTTTAACTCTCTTTCTCTCTCAAATCCTCGATTCCACTTCACTCTCCAGATCTCCCCAGGTAATATTCAAACCTTTCTTCCATTTTTTTTTCTATTATTCTTTAAATTTATCATCTTTTCAGTTTGCACTTCTTTCTCGTTTGTATTTCATCTTAAAATTTGAAATTGTTGTAGAAATTCATTATCAATAATATGTCAAAATTTATGACTATTTTAACACAGACCAATCTAATGAGCCTTCATTGTGCTGCTGAACAATCTGCTTGTTGTCTACGGTAATATACATCGTAAGTGTTGCTTTAAATCCTAATTGATGCGCAGTTATTTGGTTTCTGAAGTTCTATTAACACTCCTAATCCTGTTACTTTCATTTATTTTCATGGGGAGTGGTGGTTTTTTTTTCCTTCACTGGCAAACAGAAGGTCAGGTAACTTTAATTTCTAAGTCTCTGTTTCTTTTAATTTTTAAGTCTCTGTTTACAAATACAAATACATAAGTTTATGTTCATTGTTGAACGTATGGCGTTCCATAAAGGTTAGGCTGATTGGATGGTGCTCTAGGTTTCTAAGTCTCCTAATCATTTTTTTCTTTCCCTAGAATTTTAACTCTGATTTTTAGTGGAAAATCCGGCAACTTCGGTTATTCCAACAAAACCAGCCCTTTGTCCCCTTATTTGTCTCTCCTTTATATTTTTCTCTCTTTTTTTACTTAATTCGGATTTTTAATTTTCGTTCTCATGATACCATTGTTGACGTAGCTTTATTTTTAGTAATTCTTGTAGCTTCTATTTTTTTATCATTTTATTTGTTCATTCCCACCTGTTATTAGCAAATATAATTAATATTATACCAATCATTAAATGTTGTTTATTTTTAGAACTCATTTGATTGTTTTGTCGACCAAAAACAGACTTCCTTTCTTTCAAATGCAATGAGTAGGGAAGTCTCTCGACATTATTAGAGATCAATCCCAAGCATCTCCAAATAAACCCTCAAGAAAACATTTCCAATTCAATCAAGGTAAACATTGTCTTCCCTAACATTTATGTTTCTTTCAACATGTTTTTCCTTTTATGTTTTTAATGTTTATGATGAAAGATTCAACATCTCTAGAAACTGAATCATGCATTCACCTTTAACATGAGGTTTTATAACAAGAATTTAGATGAATCAAATGTATGAATCAAATGTAATTTTATTAGTAAGTTTCTTTAACAAACTAAGAGTCTAAGTATTTATATACATTTTTGTTGCTACTAACAATATTAGCAGACGCGTTTGTTTATTATTGTAATTCAGAAAAAGAAAATATAAAATCTCAGTCTTAATATCTTTTGAGTAAAAATCTCAGCTTGGTTAGTGCTAAAATTACTCCCATCACATCCTAAAGCTTTGAGTTTGACTTTTGAGTGGCAATTAAAATCGTGTCTATATTTTATGACTATAATTATATTTTCATATTATTATTAGTTGGTGTTTATGAGTTGTTATGGTGAGATTATTGTTAGTTAAATGTAAACAAATTTCAGAATTAAAAACGAATAAAAGCCATAGATGTAAACAAATTTCATGGGTGTCATTAGCTTATTGTTTACTATGTGCCAACGTACGCTAATACATTATTGTCTTCTTGGGAAAAAAAAATTAGACATGTGCTTGAGGGATGCTTTTTCTTTATTAATTTAGACACATTTTATTTGGTCATTATTATAATGCAAGCTTTGACAACCAATGTAAACCCTCTTTTTCTTTTGTATAAATGCCCTTTAAAGTCCCTGTACTTTTTGCAACTGAACAAATTAGTCCCTCTCTGAAGAAAACAGATTAATGGGGACCATGTACTTTTTGCAACTGATCAACGAACGGATGATGGATTATTAAGGCATCCTGCAAATTCTTTAGCATGGAAATCATTTGACAATAAATTTCCAAGCTTTGCAAGTGATCCTCGGAGTGTAAGGCTCGGGTTAGCATCTGACGGATTTAACCCTTTTAAAATCATGAGCACCTCGTCTGCGATTACTTGCCTTGTGGTCCTTGTTCCTTATAATTTGTCTCCATGGCTCTGCATGAAGCAATCTTCTTTGATATTATCTATGATTATCCCCAGAGAGAAAGGCCCCGGAAATGATATTGACATATATCTACAACCACTTATTGAAGAGTTAAAACAATTATGGGTGGGTGTTGAGACGTATGATGTATTGAGAAAGGAGAACTTTTACCTACGTGCTGCTTTGCTGTGGACAATTAATGATTTCCTAGCATATGCGAATTTATCTGGTTGGAGTACCAGAGGACGTTATGCTTGTCCTTGTTGTGCTGCTCAAACGTGTTCACAGTGGTTATATAATGGGAAGAAGTTTTGCTAAATGGGGCATCATCGGTGGTTAGATGAAAATCATAGATATAGCTTTTAGAGGGCTTTATTTGACGGTACTGAAGAGTTGAAAAAAGCTCCTGAGCAGACCATTGGATCTGAAATCTTATTCATGTTAAAAGATATGGATTTCAGTTACGGGAAGCTGAATCAACCATCTAACAGGAAAACAAATAGACGATCGAGGGATGAATCTGATGATAAATCTGACGAGGAGGATGACCCTAATGAGGCGGACTTGTGGAAGAAAAGAAGTATTTTTTTTGAGTTGCCTTATTGGGAGCATCACATATTACGCCACAATCTTGATGTGATGCATATTGAGAAGAATGTCTGGGAGAACATCATCCGGACAATTTTGAACGTCGATGGTAAATCAAAAGATAATCTTCAGAGTCGACTTGATTTAGTTCACATGGGAATTAGGCGTGATCTTCATCCCCAAGTACTTCCTAATAGAAAATATTGGTTGCCGCCTACAATTTTTGCAATGTCAAAGGAAGAGAAAGAAATGTTCTGCACGGTGTTGAAGGATATAAAGGTTCCGGATACGTATGCATCAAATTTATCTCGATGTGTAAGTCTTAAAGATCGAAGACTATATTCATTAAAATCACATGACTATCAATCTTGATGCAAGATCTACTTCCAGTTGCTTTACGGTGTTGTATGTCAAAGAAGGTAACGTCCTGTATAATTGAACTGTCCAATATAATGAAAGCAATTTGTGGCAAAGTTCTGAATGTTGAAGAACTTGAAAAAGTACAAGATCGAGCCGCTTTGACATTATGCAATTTAGAGAAGATCTTTCCACCTTCCTTCTTCACTATTATGATGCACCTTGTCATTCATCTCCCTCGTGAAGCAATAATTGGTGGGCCGGTTTTCTATCGTTGGATGTATCCAATTGAAAGGTGCTAATTTATTTCAAAGGCATTCACCTTTATACCTATAGTTACCAGCTTTGATAATGTTGTATATGGTGTTTAGGTTCCTTAGCAAATTGAAGTCTTATTGCTGTAACAAGCGTTATCCAGAAGGATCAATTGCTGAAGGCTACTTGGCAGAGGAGTGTATGACATTCTATTCTAGATATTTAGAAGATGTTGAAACAATATTGAATAGACCAAGTAGAAATGCCGGACTCAATGATCCTAACTTGGCCGAAACTTATTTATTTCAAAGTTATGGCGGCAAAGTTGAAATTGCAGAATTAGATGACCGATCTTGGATTCAAGCACATAGATATGTTCTTTTCCACCACGATGCACTTGAACAATTACGCAAGTAAGTTCTAGAATATGATAAATATTCATCTTTTTTTTATTTGTTTATTTTTTAACGAATTAAACATGTTTTTAACATAGTGAGTACAAACAAATCTTAAGATCTCGTTCACGCTCACGAAGATTAAAACATCGCGAGATTAATAGGTTATTCGCAGAATCTTTTCATGAATGGTTAAGCCAAATGGTATGCAACTCAACATTTTATTGACAAATAATAATGTTTTCTCATAACATTTACAATTACTCAATTTACTTTCGATTCAATAGGTTTGGAGTGGGAATGTCGTTAATGACGAAGTTAAATGGCTTTCCCAAGGTCCGAATCGAGTAGTAAAAAGATATAGTGGCTTCATCATGAATGGATTCAGATTTCATACCAAATATCGCGAGAGATTGAGGAGAACTCAAAATTATGGAGTAGTTGTTAATTCTTTAATTACAAGTTACGCTAGTGCTAGGGACAATAATCCTGTCGAGGGAAATGTGGAGTATTACGGACTTCTAACTGACATTATTGAGTTGGATTACTATGGAAAATGGAAAGTTGTCTTATTTCGATGTGATTGGGCTGATGCTAATCATCGCCGCCATGGAATTAAAAATGATCAGTTTGGTTTTACAATGGTGAATTTCTCTCGATTAATTCACACCGGAGAACATTTGATAGACGAGCCAGATGTATGTATTTTCTTCTCAAGTTAAACAAGTTTTTTACTCGAAAGATCCAATTGATGAGGGTTGGTACGTTGTACTCAAACACCCTTAGAGACTTGTTTGACATGGGAATGAAAGTAGAGATGACATCGTTGAAAGATCGAAAACTTTGCCTTTTCGAACAAAACTTAAATGAAAATATCCCTAGTACTAGTACACAATTTCAATGGGTTCAATCGGGATGTGGACGAAGATATTTACGATTTATGATGTAAGATTTTATGATTTTTATTTATATGTAATGTTATAATTTTAACATTGGTCATGTTATATAATTTAACTATTTTATATTTACTATTGTTGTTATTTCTTACTAAAATTTTAACTATTTTATGTGTTTGCAGAAAAATGCCTAGAAGAAGATTAAGAGATCTTAGTATTGTGCAGAATACTACAAATTCGGAAGAAGTAAGTCTTGAACAATGAGACGAGTTGTTGGATCTTCAAGCGTCTGGAGACTTGACGAGTCTGTGTGGAATTTCAAAGTAATGTTAAGTTTATTTTACAAATTGTATTAAATTTTATTACTGATTTATTTTTAAATTTCAATATAGTAATAATATATTATTTTCCAGCTGAAAATGGTGGGGCGCACAGAGGTCGAGGACGTACGCTCCTAACAGATTTATATAACTTAAATTCTGTCGAGCGTGTCAAAGTAACTAGAAACAGCCATGGTCAGCCTGTTGGACAAGAAGCTCGACTTTTAGCAAGCTATTTGGGCATTATAGCATGAAATGCCAATATGTTGCCCATCAACTACGAATCATGGCATAACATGCCTGATAGCAATAAAAATCAAGCTCTCTCTAATATTAAGGTAACAAAACGTTAATGTAATTTATAATACTTTGGTTTAAGTTTCATTTATATTTACTTCCTAAACTTGTGTTTTTTAGGGGAGGTTTTCTTTAGAGGTCTCTGATGCCTATATCAAGAAGGCATTGGGTAAAAAATGGAGAGACCATAAAAGCATTTTGAAAAAAGAATATTTTAAAAAACCCATAAGCCTCGAAGAAAAGTTGCAAAATGTCCCACTGGGAATGCTGAGGTACCAACGGGAAGATGCGGTTCGATTTTGGAATTCGAAGAAAGGAGAGGTATTATGTACTTTCAAACTCTTATAAATTTTTCGGTTTATATTATTTACTATATACGTAATAATAATTTCATTATGTAGGACCGTGAGCGAGTTGGAACAAGCAAAGAGTAAAAACAAAAATTTACGCTTTACCAGCGGTCGAGAAGTTTTGCTTGTGTAGCTCAGGCCGCGGTACTATGGATTTATTAATTCTATCAAGTATTAATGACTTTTTACTATTAAATAATATTTTTACTACTATATTGTAGGAAGCCTCGTCTGGTCAAAAAGTTGGACGCCTTCAGCTTTTTGACATTACGCACAGGAAAAAAGATGGAACTCCGATGACATCCGAGGTTTGCAGAATTATGGTATATTTACTTAATAAATTTTGATTCATTATAAATATTTATAATATTTAATTATAATGTTTTAATTCATCGTCTTTATTAGTTTAATTTAAATAATGTTATGTTGTATTCCTTTTTATTGTATATTTCGTTTCTAACTCTTTGACTGATTTATTAGGAGAAACTAAAAGATAAGAAGAAGCAGTATGAAGCGATCGCTTCAATCGATAGTTCTGTTAATTTTGAGGATATTGATAACGTAATTATTAATGAAGTTTTGGGTCCCGAAAGGTATGATCGGGTTAAATTTCAAGGATCTGGTGTTAACCCGACCTAATATTTTGGATCCACCTCGCACCAATACATGCCTTCCGGGAGTCAAAGTCAAGTTGAAGTTCAGAGGCTAAAAGATCAAATAGTTCAGATACAAGCTAGCACAGATGAGCAAATTTCTCAATTTAGAGCGGAGGCAAAGAGAGGAGGAGGCGGAGGCGCGAGCGAAGGAGGCGAGGCGAGCGAATGAAAATACAATGAACTCCAAATCACGACTTGATCTATGATGACTATGTTCCAGCAATTTCAAAATCCGCCATCTTAGACATTTGTTTTCTTGTAACTTTTAACATTATTGTAAGAATATTTTGAATATTCATTTACAATTTATATAATATATTTTTCGTATAATTTTGTATTATTTAAATTTGCGGTTTTTGGTTGGATTTCATGGTATATTTGTTGTTTTTGGTTGAATTTCTTGCAGGAGGGTTGGATATAGGTGCAAAAATACATATTGCAAAACTGGGCAAATTAGCGGCGTTTTTTATAAAAGCGCCGCTAAAGGTCCCTATCTTTAGCAGCGCTTTTTATAAAAACGCCACAAAAGACTAGGACTTTTAGCGGCGTTTTTTAAAAAAGCACTGCTAAAAGTCGCGCCGCTAAAGACCAGGACTTTTAGTAGCGCTTTTTAAAAAAACGCTGCTAAAGACAGGGACCTTTAGCGGCGCTTTTTCTAAAAACGCCGCTAATGGTCCTGGTCATTAGCGACGTTTTTTAAAAAAAGCGCCGCTAAAGAGAGGGACCTTTAGCGGCGCTTTTTAAAAAAACGCCGCTAGTGACCAGGACAATTAGCGACATTTTTAGAAAAAGCGCCACTAAAAGTCGTGATCTTTAGCGGCGTTTTGTTCAAACAAACGCCGCTAATTTTAGCAGCGTTACATATAGCGACGTTTTTTGCGGCGCTTGGGAAAGCACCGCTAAAGGCAAAAAAACGCCGCTAAAAGTCTGTTTTCCTGTAGTGGTATCTTCAAAATATTAACATAATAACTAGTCCAAAAGGTTTGCTTCATTAAATTGTCAATTCAAATATGACAAGTATCTTCACTATCTCAATGGTAGAATGTCTTTGTACTATATTTCCTAAGTCGAATTTAATTTACATGACTTTGAATTCGATATAATCATGATTTTAGTTATGGTTGCATTTCATATTAAATGTACATGTTTATTTTGGTTATAATTTATTATTGTTTTTAATCATGTTAGTACCACTAAGCCCTATTTCTCAATGTATGGTTTTGTTGTTTCCATGTACAGGTCTCAAATGAGAGCTTAGCAAACTCAAGGTCAAGCATCCAATTTCTCCCACTTAGCTTAGAAATCAACTCGTTACCATTTTGTATGTATATATGTATTTTGGTCATATGGCATGTACCTAGGTTGATTTTGGTTAGTTGTTAAATTAACGTTTTGGTACTTCTAGTGTCATAACCTATAATGTTTGGTTGGTGCATTTCATCTCTTAATCTAGAGTTAAGTATGCATGTTTATAGATGTTTGGTTGCATAACTAGTTTGGTTATGCTTTAATGAAATGGATGCTAGGTTTTCTTGGTAATTGAATGTGTTCATGTATGTTAAATGGATGGTTTTTCATTGGTGTTAGGTGTGAGTATGTTTTAGGTTCAATTTGGAATGATTTGAATGTTTGAACATGTGCATTTAAGGTCATTTTGCCTTTGAGTCCCAAGACAACAAGAGCATGTCTTGAGACCATTAGAACGTAATTTACTATATTATACAATTGCTTTCTTGATGTCTTGAGACTTGTCAAGGTAGTCTTGAGATAAACTCATCTAGGTCTCAAGACTAGTAGCCTTGGTCTCGAGACAATGGTACATCGGAGCTAAATAACTTTTGCCCTGCTCCAAGTCTTGAAACAAGAACCCCTTATCTCGAGACATGCAAACATCAAAGCTAAAATAGAAAAATAGGGGAGGTCTATCTCGAGACTCAAGCTTTTTTTAACATTACTTCTTAAAAGTGCTTTTGGGGTCAAAAGCACTTTTGAAGCCAGAAGCAATACTAAACAGACAACTTTTTGAATCAAAAGTGCTTTTGACAAGTGCTTTTCAACCCAAAGGTAAAAGCTGTTTTTTTTAACTTTTGCTTTTGGCAAAAGTGCTTTTAGGAATAAATAACAATTTTAACCCTTATAATGTATTTTATATAATATTTATATGGTATATGTAATTATTTTCTTATTAAAGTTTATTTTATATATAATATTATATATTTAAATTTTTATTGATCATATTTTATTATTTAAAATATAGTTTATTTATTCGAATTAAATTTTATGAAATATTAATATTAATTGCTTAAAAAATATTTAAAATTTATATTTCATATATTTAAATATTAACAAAAATATTTTAAAAAATATTTTTTTATTCTTACTAAGATATCATAATATTAACTAATTTGAACATTATTTTAATACAAATTTATTACTTTATAACATAATGTCTAAAATAGACATTTTATTTATCAAAAGCATTTTTTGACAGCAATACTAAACACTTAAATCTTAAACCAAACTTTTCAAAAGTACTTTTCCACAACACTTTTTAAAAGCACTTCTCAAAGCAATATTAAATTGGCCCTCAATCTCGAGACTTGAGAACATTTTTCTCGAGACATGAACTTCATTGTCTCGAGACATGTAAACATTGAAGCAAAATTTCAAAATTTATAATAAGGCCTATCTCGAGACATGTGCTGGTAATGTAAAAATATGGTCGTTGGAATCTGACCGTTACAATGTGACCGTTGCAATATGGTCATTGAATTTTTTGGACCACTTTTCCCCTTAGAGAATCTTATAAATAGGATTCATTTCTCCTCATTTTTTTACAAGCAACAATAATCATAGCTTCTCTCATTCTTCTTGATTCTCTCATCTTTCTTTTCTCTAAAACTTTGGCATCTTATTAAAATTGCATTAAAGGAAATTCTGTCTAGGCGATTAGATTTTAAGCGGGACCGTCTGTGACCCATTCAACCTTTACTGGGAATTGAATCTAGTGTGGTTTTTCTGACCAAGTCTTTTCGACCAGCTTTAAAGCATTATTTTTATCTTATTTCTCGATTCCTTATAGAAGAGCAATATCGATTGTGTTCTATCTTCCTCATTCGAGTGTATGAATTTGGAAGCACTGTGTTAACCTTAAGGGCGACATCCATTTTTGATTACGCTGATCAGGACGAAATCGCTTCTAAGGCAATGGTTCTTCATGACACAATATTTATTTATTTATTTTCCCTTATTATTCGTACTTGTCAATGCTAACGTCTTTGTTTTGCAGTAGTAACTTTCTAACAACATGGAGTCCCTATTTCAAGAGATATTGTTAAAACTTGACAAAAAAGTTTGGATTTGATTCCTGAATTCGTATTAAAGCTCATTTAAACTCAAAATGATTAAATTGTGATGGAAATGTGTTTATATGGTTTAATATGAGTTATTTCGACAACGAATATAGCATTTCATACTTGAATCTGACGACCAAATCAAATATGGAGTACTACAACTTTAATTTCAATTTTTTTTCCATAAGATATGTGCAAAAAGATGAAAATATAATTATTGTCTAGATAGAAAAACAAGTAATTGATATATTTAGTAAGCCTTTATCTTGGAGTTAACAATTTCTAAAGCAATGAGGAGGATTAAAAAGTTGCTTTTAAACTAAAATATTAATATATGTTTTTTTAATTGTTTGAATAGTTACTAGTCAATTTAAGTTGTTAGTTGTTTCTATTCTTTTTGAGAGTCTAGTTTGTGATTGTGGAATCATGACTTGGTAGTTAGGATTACCATTTCTTACTGGTTACTTCAAGCACCATAAATATAGAGCTCAACAAGACAATAAATGTAGTTTCCTTTTATTGATTAGGCTATTAAATATTCTATATTACATGTTTTAGTATATGAGCTAATAATAAATTAATTTAATTGATAATATTTAATTATCTTTATGATTTATTTTTAGTAAAGAAAAAGAAATTTTTTCATTTATTTTGAATAAATTTTATTTTTTTATTAATAACCAAACTAGAAATTATTTTTTTAATGATTATGTAAAGTAATAACAGTATCCTTCCAGATCCATATTGAAGCACACTCTAATGGATTCGCCAAGCTACCAAGCTACCTCATTCTTCCCTTATCTTGCCTTCTTTTGTACTTTTACCTTACAAAAATTGAAGGGTTAGTCATATTAATTTGTACCACTTCTACTGCTAGATGCTTTGTTCTTTATAAATAGAGACCTTATATTGCCCCTTCCGAAGGAATATATGATATCTGTTCGGTTCTTCTTTCTCTAACTCTTAATCGTGTTTCGTGCATGCAACCTTTACCAATTTTGCATTTGTCTGTTGAAAGCAATTCGCCTTATGGATTTAGAGTCTGCAACATGTCATCAAGAGAAAGAAAAACAAGGCCAGTTTGGTCGTGGATGGTCATGGATAAAGACCTTCCCTAAGAATGTAAAGATTAAGGTGTTCGAATTTGTTAGCAAATTAAAAAAGCTTGGCCAAGATGATCCAAGAAACGTCATTCATTCACTAAAAGTGGGACTTGCAATTGGTCTCATTATTATATTACTATCAGCCACGTCTCTGCAATATTTGCTGTCATAACTGTCTTGTTCGTCCTTGAATTTTCTGGGGGTAAGTTTTGTCACCCACACCCTTCATAGCTTCAAATTAATCAAAGATATATACATACGTACACTCATGGGCTACTCTTGGGAAAGGTGTGATAAGGGGACTGGCAACGTTGCTTGCTGGTGCTCTAGCTGTTGGGGCTCATCATCTGGCTAACCTATCTGGATGCATAGGTGAGCCAATAGTACTTGGCTTCTTTGTCTTCCTCCAATGTAAACTGAAATCATTTGACAAAATATTAATTCACAATTTT
The DNA here is from genome assembly GCA_025698465.1 of Gossypium longicalyx. Taxonomy (NCBI): domain Eukaryota; kingdom Viridiplantae; phylum Streptophyta; class Magnoliopsida; order Malvales; family Malvaceae; genus Gossypium; species Gossypium longicalyx. The sequence goes on along the minus strand of CM046998.1, from coordinate 5,181,242 downwards.
GCTTTCTCAATGGGACATAATATATGCATACGTCTTTGTTTGCAATGGCAGCTGGGGTGTTTACGTTTGCAAGATTCTTTCCCAAAATCAACGTAAGATATGATTATGGGTTGTTGATATTTACGTTGACATTCGTTTCCATATCTGTCTCGGGTTATCAAGACGATGAGATATTGGAACTGGCTCAGAAGAGATTATCAACCATCCTCTTAGGTAGCTTCACTTGTATCATAATCTCCATTATGGTTTTCCCTGTCTGGGCTGGTGAAGACCTCCATATCTTAATTGCTTCCAACATGGAAAAGCTTGGCAGCTTCCTAGAAGGTCCCCATTCATCTCCTCTACTCCACTCATTAAAATTAGCAGTTATTCTCCGTACTTATATTTTCCCTTTAACCAAACACATTTTTTTGCAGGTTTTGCAGATGAGTACTTTGAAATGGCTGATTCCAAACAAGATAAATCCATCTTACAGGGATATTAAACTGTTCTTAATTCTAAAAATAATGAAGATGCATTGGTAAGTGAATTAAAAGCTAAAGATAAGAAAAGCTTTGGGTTTTTTCTTGTCTTGATATCTGATATTAATTCACTTAGCCTTGTTAGATTGTCATTTTTAGGCTAATTTTGCAAGATGGGAACCGATGCATGGTCGATTTCAATTTCGACATTCATGGAAACCGTACCTCAAGATTAGAGCTCTGATACGCCACTGTGCCTATCGAATTGAATCTCTTAATGGACGCCCAAATTCTGTAATTCAAGTATTAATTGTCTCAAATTCTTCAGCTATTCTAATTTCTAACAAGACACAAAAGAAAATACAATAAAGTTTAGATTAAGTTATCATCTTATGTTGCTGGCAAAAGCAGAAATTCCAAGTAAAATCAAAGAGACATGGTGAAAATGAGCTTGGAATATGGTAAAGCATTGAAGGAATTAGCACTCTCAATCAAAACAATGATGAAACCATTTCCTGCTGATATCCATATCCAAAACTCAAAATCTGCGGCCAAGAGTTTGAACTCGTTGCTCAAATCATCTGTAGGTTTATGGGATGATAATATGGACCTCTCGCGAGTTGTACCAGTGGCCACTGTAGCTTCCTTGTTAAACGATGTGGTCAACTGTACCCAGGAAATCGCTAAAGCCGTTCATGAACTGGCATCAATAGTGAATTTCGAAGCCATCCAGCCGACTGTCTCGCCCGAAGAACCCGAGACCGCACAACCCGAAATTGTGAAATCTTCCAATGATGTAGTGTGATCATCGTAACTGGCGAGACAAGTTGGGAAAGTGGGACTTCTACAGCAACAAGAATGGATAATTGTAGTAGTAAACCTACGAATTAATTCTGCGGTTTAAATATTACACACTCCGGAAAAAATAAATTAAAGTTTTCAACATAATATAATATTTAAATTAATATACGCTGAAGGAAATTTTTAGCCTTTGCAATTTATAAAAAAAATAATTAAATATTTCCGGACTTCTATCCAATTAGTCTCTAAACTAATAAAATTAATCAAATATGCTCTTTAACTATGTTGACCGTTTATTAGTTTAAAAACAGTTTGCATGAGAAAAAAATGATTTCGATATGCAATTAGTTATTCATTTATTAGTAAGTTTTAGTGTTTTTATTTATCCAATTATAAAAAGTTATAAAAATGATCGCTAAATTTATTGATTTATGACATTTTAGACACTTGCCCGTGAATTCCGTATTTAGCTCATATCCTTAAAAACTAATTTGATGGTTAAATTATAACAAAAATGTCAATTTAATACTTTTTTATTTTAAAAAAATTAAAAATTAAAAATATAAAAAATTCATAAAAATATGAAACTTCATAATTATAAAAATATTTTTTTAAAATTATAGTTATGCGAAAAATTCTTAAAATTTTAAAATGTTCATATAAAATTTTAAAAAGTATTAAAAATCACCTAAAAAAATGATATTTATGTATTAACGATTACAGTTAACTCCACAAATTATCACTATTTGATAATGATTTGTAAATATCATATCACAATTTGAACCATTGACATCAGTGAACCCCTTTTTAATGAGCTTTGCATCATTAATTAAGCAAATCACTTTAAGAAATGTAAATTTAAAAATTCATTTGAAATAAATAAAGATCATCAAATTAGGCATATAGCATTTTTTTTTTTAACATTTGTGAATATAACAAACCTTTCGAATCAACTGGCCAAATAGATTCTTTGGCATGATATAAGACATTCTACCATTATGTCTTCCTCTTTGAAAAGTATTCTCCTCAATTTAGGTGAGTTCTCAAACATTTTTAGTATAATACTAATTGTTATATCTTTTCCAGGTTGAGACATGTGGCAACACAACAAGTTACTTGAAAGACACCTTTTCGCTTGCTACCAAACGACCAGTCACTAAAAGATTGATCGATAGCCTTGAAGGCTATGATTCTAGCTAACCTTCTGTCTTCCCCGGAAGGGTCTTAGTCAGTCATCCCTACGAGACAACCACCCAACCTTCTGTCTTCTTTGGAAAGATCCTGGTCGACCATCTGCTTTCTATAGAGGGTCTTCACTTGGCACCCGCTCTTCTATTCAAAACATAACTTTTTAGGCCACCAAACCTTACGTAGTTTTAACTATTCTACACTATGGTTTAGAAGGAATGATAGAATGTGCCGGCTCACAGACATCCTCCCATATGACCCACATTGATGGCATGATAGTAGATCTACCACGCCAATACCAACTCTCAAGAATTCAAGTCTCCCTATTGCTTTCGAAATACCTTCTTATAGCCTCAGCTTCTTTGCTCACTTTCCTCCTCTAGCTCTTCATTGAGACTGAGTGAACCAAACTCCATTAGTACCATCACATCCTCCTCTGTGTCTCCTCCATTATTGATACCCAACATAAAAAATTGGTATGGCGAACGTGAACACCATGGCTTCACGATCTCAGACTTATGCTCTCCTCAACCTAATAGTTAACCTCACCAACCTAGCCAACTCCTTTGCCCCAATGAACTCCACCAATCCAACCAACCCCAGATCTTCCTCTTGTATAAACATTGCTCAAAGCATTCCATCTACTCAATCGTTGAACCAATATTTACAAACAGCCTCTCACCTTCTAACGTTCTTCACACAGTTCACGGTAGCACTTAAAATCCCTATGGCTTCCAACACTGTTACTTCTACTCCATCTGCTGTGTATGTTCTTTTAGTAGCTTTTGTAACCTCCCTAACCCGGCCCAGACGTTAGACTCAAATTCAAGAGATTACATCGGCCACCGAAATGGCCTGATAGAATTATTAGAGTTTTAAAAACAATTAATTTTAAACATTTATTTATTTTAGAAGGGAGTTTTGTCCTCTTTTTAGAAAAACTTAGGACCTTAAAAAAATGATTAAGTTTAATATATTCGTTATAACGGTGTTTACTATTGAAGACTTAGTTAAAAATCTGAATTACTTTCTTAACAAAACACATTTACAATTTAGCAGCAGAATAGTGATATTAACGTAATTTTAATAAAAATCCTAAACTAAGTCTCATGCCACAATAATATTAATATAGTTTCAAATAACCAAAATTATAAAATAATCAATCTAAAATACTTTTACATAGAAATCAATATTTTGAGCCGAATCTTCCGAATGCCGAGTCCATGTCCTAACCTTAAAGGTTATCTGAAAAGAAGGAAAATAAGGGGGTGAGTTATGAAAGCTCAGTGTGAGTTCCATCACAAGACTACCAAAGCAATCGATAAGCATATTAATTCAATTTACATAGCTTAAATCACATTTAGCAAATTTAGTATGTCAAAATAACATAACAGTTTTCACAATGTATAAGCAAAACACATATACCATATCATATCAGAAATTTTTAGAATTTCAAGCACATGCTTTATGGATGCAAACAGATCCGGTTTAACAGATAAGATCCTACCCACCGCTACACACTATATGAGTTCCTTAAAAATTGTTCATCCTACACATCGGGTTGTGGATGAACCACCAAATGTTGTAGGTTAATACACTACCTGTAACACCCCTAACCCATATCTGTCACCGGAACAGGTTTGCAGAGCATTACCAAAATTTACAGATCAAATACAAATATTTCATATCATTTAACATTCACATCATAAATTGATCATATTCAATCATATTGTCCCTTATATGAGCCCTTGAGGGTTATAATGCACATTAGAAACAAGTTGGGACTAAACTGGGTACTCAAAAAAATTTTCGTAAAATCTCAAAATCTTTCCAAAATACAGGGGACACACGCTTGTGTGGCTAGGTCGTGTGCGCATTCGAAATAGGGCACACGGTCGTGCAAAGCCCATGTTCGTACCCATGTAACTCTCTGACTTGGGTCACACGGCCAAGTCACACGCCCGTGTGTACATGATAACTTGCATTAAATAGATGCAGGGGTCACACGGCCAAGCCACACACTCGTGTGTCAGGCCGTGTGAAAAATATTGAGCATTCTGTTTTGAATTTTAATGATGCAAGGGACACACAGCCAAAACACACTCTCATGTGCTAGGACGTGTGTCACACACGGCTAAGACACACGTTCGAGTCTCTACTCGTGTGGACGAAATAAGGCTATTTTTTAGCCATATTTCTCACCCAAACTTGTCTTCCACCTACATTAACACTTAAACACATTTCCAAACCAATATAAAACATTTGAATCAAACCATATCCAAGTTTTATGCATGATATAATATCTCATATAATCAAGTATACAAACTTACTTACTTACCAAATTCTCAGGTGCATATATAATCCTCTTTTCTCTAAACCAATTCAAAAATTCATCAAACACATTAAGACCATATATAAACACATTAAAATATGTCATTCATTAGACATCCCAATGGCTAATTACAACCAAACATTACATTGCCATCATTGGTCATATTTAACCTATACATGCCATTATAACCAAAATTAGTTTGCTATATATATACCGAAGAGTCTCGGGGATAGTGTAATGTAGCTCCGACCAGCTTCCAACCTTTACGAGCCTCCGAGTACTATAAGACAGAGAAAATAAAACAAAGTAAACATTTAATGCTTAGTATGTTCGTATAACGGGAAACTAACTTACCATTCATTTGCATTTAAGGTAAGCATGCAAAATTCATCCAAAGAAATTTGACAATTTGCCTAATCACATATAACCTCATCAAACATGTTAGTCATGTACTTCATGTAAATATCAAGAAACAAATATGAGCTCATCATGTAACACCCCTAGCCCTTATCCGTCGCCAGAACAAGTTTACAAAGCATTATCAAACTTTTTAGATAAAAAATAGACACTACATATCATTTAACATACATATCATAAATTAATCATATTGTCCCTTTTTATGAGCCTTCGAGGCCTAAAAATATGTGCTAGAAACAAATCGGGACTAAACTGGGTACTCAGGAAATTTTTTCAAAAACATCAAAAAATTTTGTAGAAACAAGGGACACACACTCGTATGGCCAGGCCGTGTGGCTCACATGGCCAAGAGACACGCCTGTGTCTCAAGCCGTGTGGGCATTCGAAATAGGGATACACGGTTGTGTCCCAGCCCGTGTCTAAATTTAGGTGTATACTAACTTGAGTCACACGGCTAAGTCACACGCCCATGTGCTAGGCCGTGTGTATCAGTCGTGTCTGTCGTGTGAAAATACCTGAACATTCTGTTTTAAATTTTAAAGTTGCAGAGAACACAAGGCCAAACCACACGCCCATGTGTTAGCCGTGTGGACTCAAAATGAACCTTAAACATCAAGTTTACCATTCCCTGCAATTTTGGACTCCAAGCAACTCAAAAACCAATCGTTCAACCAATTTAAAACATAATCAAATACCTTAAAAACATATCAAAACAATCAACTTAGATGCCTATCCAATGTTCACTCATAAATTCCACATTAATATTATCAAAACATATCATCAAAACATCTATTTAATCCATATTATTAACATATCATTTTCAATCAAATTTTTACCTAAATCATGAACACTTAAACATCAATTTGACATACCAATTTAAGCTTCAAACACAAACACATGCTTATAGATATATACCAACCAACATTAAAATTATAATCTTATTTACAACTAAACCACAAAATAGTTAACATTTAGACACCGTAGGTACATGCCGACACAAAAGAGATATACATCACCACGTTTGAGATCGGGATCTAAATCAGTTATCACACTTAAGTACCTAACCTACATATGGAAAAATAAAACCGTACGCTGAGTATAAACTCAGTGGTATTTCTATGATCCGAATATTTAAAAGAAAAATTAATATAACATGCACATTTAATAATACAATAACAATAGCCATTCAATTAATCAGTTCATAACACATCATTCATAACATATCTAATTCTCATCATTTGCTATCTCAAATAGCTTTTCACAATATGAAACACAATCCATGTGTCTTATTTTCATTTCACATTCAATGCTTTCCAATACCAATCATAGTATTATTTCATTTAATTACCTCTATTAACATGACTCGGACTCAGACGGAAACACAGATCCAACCAAAACACACCAGTTTGGTACCCAGTACTTCATCGGATAATTTGAAATAATAAGTTGACACCTAGTGTCTCAACAGCTAAACCAAAATAAATTTGCACCCAGTGCCTCATCGAATTAATCCGAAGTAATAGAATGACACCCAGTGTCTCATCGACTGTCTCATCGACTTGAAGTCAAAGAAGTCCTTGAACTCTTTCCAATCCTATGGCATGCCATCTATATCTAACTCAGCCCAATACAGTTAATAGGGTTTTCAATTTCACAATTCAATAACAATCAATATCAAATGTAAATTTTCAATATAGTCACATGTACAATGAATTCAATTCAATATCAAAATGTCATAAACTCACCTCAACTACTTGCCATAAACACTAAATCAAATTACAACAATTAATAATTAGATTTGGATTATAGAAATACAAACCAGAATTTTCGAGCTATTTCTCGTTAACTTTATATTTTCCCTTCTTAGTCGAGATTTCTGGCACAACGTTAGCTACAGAATTAAAACAATTAAAATTCATTAATACAATACAATTCAATTTCACATTGAATATTTCAATTTTTTTATTCAACATTTGCCTAAATTCTAATTTAGTCCCTAAACTGAGACTAACTTTATTTCTTTACAATCAATTCTATATTTTCATTCAATTTCCAATTTAAACTAGATTTAACTCTCTAATTTCACTTAAATCCATAAATTTCTAAATTTTCACAATTTAGTCCCTAATACTCAAAATTTACAATTTATCCTACAATTCAATCCTTTTTCATTTTTATCTTAAAAATCTATCAATTTAGTCCCTAATACTCTAATTATTCATCATAGACAACATTAAAAAACTCAATAATTTCTAAAATTTTGACATAGGTCGAGTAGTATTTAATACCAGGATTCTAAAAACATAAAAATTACAAGAAAAGAGACTAAATTGACTAACCAATTGAGCTTTGAACCCTTGAAAACCCTAGATTTCTCCTTTTTTTTCTCATTTTCTTTCCTTTTTCTTTCTTTCTTCTCTGTTTCGTTCCTATTGTTTGTTTCTTTTCTATTTTATTTCTTTTATTTATTTAATTATTATAATATTGTTATAAATAAATGTGAATGTCCATATTCTAACCCTCCTCATTTATGAGGTAAAACCTCTCATTCATTATGCAATGTTTAATATATGAGTTAATGAAGCACTTAAGTAAGCTTCATTTATGGCATTGCATTGAATGTTAATTATAAATTATAATTAAAATCCTTACCTGAGTGAAATAAAAAAAGACGAGAAAAATTCTCTTGTATTTTCATCCACTTTTATTTATTGTTTTATTAATTTTTCTATAACATGTTATCAACACGAGCTTCTACGATTCATAGTGAAGTTCACGTCATTTCGACTTTATATAATTTGCCTGTATAACTCCCGTTAAACTATATATGGTATACGTATTTTCATAATTCTTTTATTTTATTTTCTAGATGAAATATTTGCTTTGGGTAACATTTGCACATTTATTTTTACAACTAAAATCTAATAATGATAATTATATATACATGTTTTTTTAAAAGAAATTTCAATTAATTTAATTTGTCTTAAGTTATTATTATGACTATTCCTCTTTATGTCAATATTTGACATACATATTATTATTTAGCAAATTTGGTATATATAATTGAATTATTCTACGATTGAGAATACTTATAATTTTACTAATATCTGTTTTTATTTTGATTCAAGTGATTATAATGTCAAATCTTGCCAAACTTGAATTTGCAGTCTTAGACATCTCAGGCAAGAATTATTTGTCATGGGTGTTAGATGCTGAAATTCACCTAGATGCTAAAGGTTTAGGAAATACTATATTAGTAGATAAAGAAGCATCTAATCAAGACAAGGCAAAAGCAATGATTTTCATCCGTCATCATCTGTATGAAGGATTAAAAATGGAATATCTCACTGTGAAAGACCCTCTTGAGTTGTGAAAAAATTTGAAAGAACGATTTGACCATCAGAAAACTGTTATACTCCCTAAAGGTCGTTATGATTGGATGCACTTATGGTTGCAAGATTTTAAGACTGTAAGTGAATACAATTCAGAACTTTTCAAAATTAGGTCTCAACTAAAATTATGTGGAGAAAACATAACTGATGAAGACTTGTTAGAGAAAACATTTTCAACCTTTCACACTACTAATGTGCTCCTGCAGTAGCAATACCATGAAAAAGGTTTTAAAAGGTATTTTGAATTGATTTCATGTCTTTTGGTGGCTGAACAAAATAATGAGCTATTGATAAAAAATCATGGAATTCGTCCCACTGATTCTGCACCATTCCTTGAAATGAATGTAGCAGTATACAATAATTATAAAAATAGAAAATATAGAAGCCGCGGCCGTGATCATGGACGTAGTGGGGGACGTGGTCGAGGACGTATTAGTAATCATTATCATGGTGGTCATAACAATGATACTTCTAACCACCAGAAAAAGAATAACAATGAAAGATAAGAAAGAAGTGGTCAAAATAATCCTTCAAAGATTGTTGAGAATATATGCTACCGATGTGGTATGAAGGGGCATTGGTCACGTACATGTCGTATGTCTGAGCATTTACTGAAACTTTATCAAGCATCCATTAAAAGGAAGGGAAAGCATATGGAGACAAATTTTATAACCCAAAATGATGAAATGGAGGCAAAAGATGAAGATATTCACTATAATACTAAAACTGACCATGCCTACGAGAGTGATAAATTTAATGACCTTAATAATATAACTTACCTAGATGTGGCAGATTTATTTTAGAATCATTAGAAAAATTGATGTTATTTTGACATTTTTATGTTGTTTTAAGTATATTTTATTTTCTTGCATAAAGAATAATTTATATATTTAATAAATATTTGCAATGTTTCTCATATTATATTTTGTTTGTTTTTATGAAGAATATGAATATTCAACAAAATTTTGATGGACCCAAAATCAATGGAGACATGTGTCTTGTAGATAATGCTACAACACATACGATACTCAAAGATAAAAAATATTTTTCTCATTTGACAATGAGTAATGCCTATGTTAATACAATATCGGGTAGTTCAAAACTTATTGAAGGCTCTAGAAGAGATATTATATTATTACCTAAAGGTGCAAAATTTATCATTGATGATGATTTATATTCCACTAAGTCTCAAAGAAATTTATTGAGTTTTAAAGATATTCGTCTTAATGGATATCATATTGAGACTATGAATGAGAAAAATGTTGAATATCTATATATTACAAATGTTGAATGTGGAAAGAAATATGTTTTGGAGAGGCTACCTACTTTTTCATTAGGTTTATATATTACAAAGGTAAAACAACTATAAGCAGGATTCCAATACTAAGCGAGGGCTCGGAATAAATGCTCGTCTACCTTGATGTCAAGTAGGTAAGGCAAATCTCCATAATTACAATAAAACAACTGCTTCGTCTCTTTATCCCACTGGTCTCATATCTCCCTTAATTCTTGAGACCTCTAAAAAAAAAAGGAAAAAGGAGAGGCCAAGGTGAAAACCCGCAAAGGGCGCCTTGTGACCAAAGGGGTTTTTGAGTTGAAAACCCGAAAGGGCAGCTCAAATTTTGAAAAGCACACGGTAATCTTGTTATATTTGATTCAACGAAGAATGAAGCGTGTTACATATCGGGGCATCGACAAAGTACTTTGGGTCTTTTAAACACATGTTGAACTCAACAAAGTCTTCATGGAGCTGGCATATAAACGCTCAAGTGGCGATATCTAGGGCATCTAACTTTTGTCCTGTTTGCTATCTTTAGATTCTTTTCTTCTCAAAGATTGGCTTTCAGATTAATTTCCTTTGTATTTTTGACAAATTTATTCAAATCTAATTATTCGCAAGATTAAATTTATCTTCCATTATTCTTAAAGTGTGTTGCATTAAATAATGATAGATGAACTAAATAATTTTCACAAACGAAGTTTTGTTCATTACTCTGGAAATTTCTAGATGATACAAGAAACTAAAATAGGACAATTGTTCGAGAAATTCACTTAAGTGAGGGTTGAAAGAACTTTAGGAATTTCTTTCCTCCAGTCTAAAATGTTGATTGGACAAATCAAACGATTCGATTCTAAGAAAAGATCAACTTACAGATATTCTCAGTGGGTCGTAGCATTTGAAGAATGATACAAGCCTACAGGCTAAATACTTTGAGAGAAGTAAAGATAAACAAAGGAATGAGTGGTGACGTCTGGAATAGAAGTCATATTCATAACATTTTGCATCATAACATGTCTAATTAGGAGCATTTGACTGACTTCAATTATAGCATCCTAATCATCAAGCATGAGCACATATGCATTCTACAGGTTATGTAGATCAAAGATGATTCGCCTTAACCCCCTAAGCAGTAAGGTAACAGACCAAAGCATAGCAGATCTGGCCTTCACGTGTTTACACTGAAGCAGATCCAAGATAACAAGACTTGGCTTCTCTATCTTCGACGGAGAGCAAATCGAAGACATAGTAGATCTGAGTTTCGGATGTTCTCACATCAAAGCAGATCCAAGATAACAGATCTGGCATCTCCATATTCAAACCGAGAGCAGATACATAGCAGATCTAACCTTCAGATGTTTTTACTGAAGCAGATCCAAGATGATTTGGCATTCTTGTAATTACAAGGAACAAATCGAAGACATAGCAGATCTGACTTTCAGATGTTTTCACATCAAAACAGATCCAAGATAACAGATCTGGCGTCTTCATATTCGACGGAGAGCAGACACATAGCAGATCTAACCTTCAGATGTTTATACTAAAGCAGATCCAAGATGATTTGGCATCCTAGTGTTTACAAGGAACGAATCGAAGACATAGCAGATTTGGCTTTCACTTGTTTACGCTGAAGCAAATCTAAGATGATTTGGCATCTCTGTATTGTCAGGGAACAAATCAAAGAAGCAAATTTGGCGTCTCTGTGTTCGACGGAGAGCAGATCGAAGATATCAATGTGACAGTCATGAGTTTGCAAGGATTAGATTGAGGAACCCTGATCTGATAAAGCCGGGAAAATTTGGTCTTTCTATAAGTCTTTGCTCTATTCCTGTTACACAACAATGAGCAAAAAGGGGCAGCTGTAATAACCTAAATTTGCCCTGGTCTTAAACAATAAAATAAATGAATGTTTACTTTTTTAAATAGTCCATATATAGAGCCCAAAAATTTTAGTCTACCCGAGGCCCAATTACAATGTAATACCCAGCAGACCCGTTACACCCAATAACCCGCTTAACCCAGTAGCCCATTTACAATCAAATACCCAATACCCCTGAACTAGTCCAGTAACCCAAAACTTAGCAGGCCCAATTGGCCCAACTTATTTTCAGTTTCGAGAAACCCTAGCTAGGGTTTGCGCCGCAACTCCCAAGCCATACCAAGCGACAGAAGAACTAGCGCCGCAATCAACTCAAGAGTCGTGCCTCTTCAAATCCCGTCGTTTCAGTTACCCTTCGTCGGGGCCGTGATTCCAGGCCCCGTGTTATGCCGTAATCAACGCGCAAATCGACGTCGGTGATCTACCCTCCTTGAACACCTGCAAAAATGGAAAAAAGCGACAGAAACGAAACAAATATGGCAGGAAATAAATCAAAGATTGTAAATATTTTTCTTTTTCTTTGGCTATAAAAGCCCAAATCGAAAAGGATGTAAACTACGTTTTTTTTTTTGGAATACACACACAGATTCAATAAAAAGGTTATTTTTACATATATATACAGAAAAGGTACCACAGTTGATCGAGATACACAAAAGTGAATATTTTTTAAATATATATATTGCGAACAATAAAAAAGAAAAGGAAAACGTACCATTCTGATTCGCGTCGAAAAAAAGAATTTTTTCAGTTCCCGACCACCGTATGTGGCGGCGAAGACAGGGGTGCGTGAGCGCGTGCAAACCCCTGGACGGAGGCACAACGGCACTCCAAGACCGGCCCCAAGTCTTCTTTCAGATGATTTCTCTTGTTTTTTTTTAAACCGAGTGCAAAAATGATTTTAAAGCTCAGAATTTGGCTTATATAGCCCAAATGAAACGATGTCGTTTTAGTTTAACTCAATAAGCATAAAACGGCGTCGTTTCAAAGCTCAGGATCCGCGTGTTGACCCAATTACCCGGGGAGGATCCGCGTGTTTTTGTAAAGTGGGTTAATTGCCCAATTGGTCCTCTCGCCTTTTTAATTTTTATAATTTCATCTTATCTATTTTTTTAATTTAGCTTTAATGTTCTAATTTTGTTTCAATTTAATCCTCATAGTGACTTTAAAATTGTATTTGGAGAAATGGTGTCGTTTTAAGATTAGGGCAAATTGCCCAGTGAGTCCCTCGGCTTTAGTCCGTGTTCCAATTTGGCCCAGTTTTCTTTATTTATTTGAAATTAACCCTAAATTCCTTAATTAAATTAAATTTTAATCCTTATATACCTTTAATTTAATTTATTTAAAATACTTTATATATTTTTTTTAATAAACATTAGTTATGTATATAATAATATATTATTTTATTTATGTTATTTGTAACATTATATATATAAATTTTATTATATGTTATATATTTTTATTATATTATTTATTTTATTATATTTTATATGTAAAATATTTGTTACATTATTATTATACATATTTCATATTATATTTCATTATATTTATTTAAGTTTTTCATTACATATATATTATCTATACTATTATCATGCATTATTAAAATATTGTATTTTAATTATATATGTATATTTTTTTAAATAATTACTCACTTTATTTTATATTTTAATACGTATTAAATCTTTTATATATTATTATATTTTTATATCATTTATATATTAAATGCTAGTCTCATAATATTATTAAGTGTTGTTTGTTTGATATATATATGTTACTACATTATTATTATTATTTTTTATATATTATCACATTTGTTTTGTATATATATTTATATGTCTAATTGTATATCATGCATCGTTTTTTAAATTAATTATTACTTTGTATGTTCGTATATTTTGCTTATTCATCTTCAATATATGCTATGTATATCTTAATATGTATGTTGTTATGTAACTAAGATTGGCTATATTTATGTATGTATCTAGTATAGGACCTTTATATTATTGCTATTATATTATTTAAATGTATGTTTTAGCTACCTATTATTGTAATATGCTATCTTACATGTTATAACGTATATATATATTTCTTCATGCATTAATTAAAAACGAGATTCAAAAGTTTTCAAAAATAAAAGGCTATGCTTGATATTTGGAAACTTCGAGAAAGGTAGTGCCCTAACTTACTGGGTTGCAACTTTTCTCGTTGAGTTCGAATAGTCAAGCACCCTTTTAAGTTTTTAAGGTTTTCAAAATACGAGCAACTGTCTTGGAACTTCAAAGCGTTGTATCCTAACTTACTGGATATGGTGTTTTGGCATTTTGTGATAGGGATTTTCAAAAAGGGCTAGCTTAGCTTCGAATGTCTTAAAAATATTGCTTCCTAACTTATTGGATGTAATATTTTGATTCATTTGATACAAGTGAACCCTAATTTTCAAAATTAAAATATTCTAAAGAGGATTGCATCTTAATTTTTTTTAAACTTCCGACATTAAAGACATTTGATAGTCAATTAGGTACCCATTTTTGGGCGTTATGAGGGTGCTAACCCTTCCTCGTTCATAACCGACTCCCGAACCCATTTTCTTGATTTCGTAGACCAAAACTAATGATTTTAAAACAAAATGTTTTAAAGGTAATCCAATCACACCTAAGAAGATTGGTGGCGACTCCCGTTTTCGTTTTTCTTTAAGTCGATTCCCATTTTCCAAAACTCGATTTTAAAAAATGGTTTCGACATTAGTAATTATTATATATTTACTTATAATTTAAGTAAATATTATTATATTATTATATTATTATATTATATTAATTAAATAAAGTAAATAAATTAAATTAAATTATGACAATTGTATGGTAATAATAATGTAAATGTGTAATAAATACATATGTACATTTGTAATTCATATATGTATTTATTTATTATAGATATTATAATATAATAATAAAACTAAAATATAATAAATAAAAAAGGAAAAAAAAAAGGAAGAACAGAATAGAAACGAAAAAAACAGGGGAGAAAGAAAGAAAGGAAAAAGGGAAAGAAAGAAAAGGGAGAAATTGGGGTTTAAGGTTTCAAGTTCAATTGGTAAGCCAATTTAGTTCCTTTTCTTATAATTTTGATGTTTTTGGAATCCTAGAATAAAATACTACTTAGTATATGTTGAAATTTTGAAAGTTAGTAGATTTTTGGACATGTTTTATGTTGAATTAATTGATGAATTAGGGGTTAAATTGATAGAATTTCAAGTTAGAATTAGGTAAAGGATTCAATTGAAGAATAAATTAAAAGTTGTGTAAAAAGGGACTAATTTGTAAACTTGTGAAATTTAAAGAAAAATTCTGAATTTTATGAAATATAAGTGCTGTAAATGTGAGATGTAAAAATCAAATAGGCTTGGAACAAGGATTATTTTGCATAGATATTAATTTCCGAGCCTAGGGACAAAAATGGAATTTATGAAAAGTTTAAAGGTAAAATAGTAATTTTGTCTAGAACATGAGTTGAATTCAAATGAGTATGAAATATATTGAATTGATGTTAAATTTATCTATATAGACCCGGAAAGATCGAAAAAGGAAAGTGATCGTGGAAAAAAAAAGATATCGGATTAAAAGAATTTCGATTACAAGTTACTATCAAGGTAAGTTCGTATAACTTGAATGAGTATGTAAATATGTTAATTTAAATGTTGTATTGTATTGTATATGATGTATGAAATTGAATATATGAATTATATAGATGTGAAATGAAAGAAATGATACATGTTTGAAAATTAATAAATGGGTAAAATTCAATTTGAATATTGGTGATCGATGGATAATGGAAATTTCCCGAAATATATGAGGTTCTGCATGTGTTGCAGAAATGGATTGAGCTAGGATGGAAAAATCTGACAAAAGCCTTCTCGAGAATTAAAAGTGAATAGAATTTATTCTTGATTCACTAAAAGAAATTAAAGTGAATAGGATTTATTCCTGATTCACTAGAAATATATAAAGTGGATAGGATTTGTTCCTAATTCACTATGGTAACTCAAGGTGAATAGGATTTTCCCTAAAATGGTAATCCTGATTCGCTACAGTTACTTGATATGTAACTCAAGAGAGTGCTTAATGATTTAACATCCTAAGGGCTAAATCCTGGATATGAATTGACGAAATATGAAAATGTACACTTTGTGTATACTCTTAGAAAATCCATCGATAATTCCAGTAATTCAACGGATGAGATAGTAAAACAAAACATGAGAAATATGAGATGGAATGAGACAATAGCATGATGAGCTCATCTATGCCTATTGGTACGTTTGTTACTAACGTGTTTGATTGAAATGTTTATGAATAGGCAAATAACCAAAATGAATGGAAATTATGCTTTTATATGATTTAAATATTAAATATGACAATATGATTGGTAAGTTTGATTCATGTTATATGAACTTACTAAGCATAAATATGCTTATTAGATTTTATTTTCCTTGTCTTATAGTGCTTGAAAGCTCGAAATAAGTGGAAGACGGGTCAGAGACTTCATCACACTATCATCTTGTCAATTTTGGTATAATGGTTTACTTAATTTGAAAACGGCATGTATAGCTAAATTAGTGAAATAATAAATGTTACACAATGTTTGGAAGTTAGCCATTGGTATGGCTAGCAATGATGTATATATATATAAACTGTGAAAAAAAAATAGAATAAAATAAAGAACACACAAATTTTACGTGGAAACCCTTTCGGGAAAAAAACCACGGGCAGAGAAGAAGAAAATTCACTATGTCGAAAAATTTGTATCAATACAAGAGGAATAGACTATGTCTATTTATAGGCTTGTAAAGCCATATTCTAGTAGGATTGAAACACCCTATCCTAATCAATATAAAATAGATGAAGTTTAATAAGGTTTAAAAAACCTTATTCTAAAATAAAATAAAAGAAATCTAGTTCTATATGGATTTTACTTTTATTTTATTTTCCATCATATTCTATAAGAATTTGGGTCACCTAATTCTAACAATCTCCACCTTGACACAAATTCTCAATGAACAAGTTCTTCATTGCGAACTTTCAATAAACAAGTTCTCCACCTCTTCCATAAAACCCCTTAAGGGTTTAACTCAACAATGAACACCAACCAAGTCTAAGCAATGCTCAAACTTGGTTTTAGGAAGTGACTTAGTCATCATATCTGCAGGATTTTCATGAGTACTAATTTTGCTCACAACAATATCACCACGAGCAATAATATCACGAACAAAATGATACCAAACATCAATGTGTTTTGTTCTCTCATGAAACATTTGATCTTTTGTAAGAAATATAGCACTCTGATCACACAAAATCATCGTGTGCTGATTTGAAGGCCTTCATTGAGTTCACTAAATAGTCCCTTCAACCAAATAGCTTCTTTGCAAGCCTCGATGTCGCCATGTACTCGCCTTTCCGATGGGTAGACAAAGCGATCGTAGTTTGCAAAATGGCTTTCCAACTAATTGCACAACCTCCGATTGTAAAGACGTAACTTTGTGAGAGATCTTCTTCTATCAAGGTCTCCAAAAAAATCAGCATCAATATACCCTATGA
Source organism: Gossypium longicalyx (assembly GCA_025698465.1). NCBI lineage: Eukaryota > Viridiplantae > Streptophyta > Magnoliopsida > Malvales > Malvaceae > Gossypium > Gossypium longicalyx. The sequence continues at coordinate 5,163,908 of CM046998.1, read as the reverse complement.
CTCCATCTTTAGTTCTTCCAAATCGTAAGCAAACATCGAGAGTGCCTCGTAAGTATCTTAAAATCCACCAAATCGCTTTCCAATGTTCTTTACCGGATTTGCCATGTATCCGCTAACTACACCGATCGCATATGATAAATCTGGGCGTGAACAAACCATAGCATACATCGAGATCCCACTCGCACTAGAGTATGGAACATGTGACATGTACTCAATCTCATCATCCGATTGTGGAGACAAAATCGATGAAAGTCCGAAATGGGCTGCTAAAGGAGTACTAACAGTGCTTAGCACTCTGCATATTGAACTCGCAAAGAACTTTCTCAATGTACCCTTCCGACTTAGGTACAATTTACTTGATTTTCTATCTCTCGAGAATCTCCATACCAAGTATCTTCTTTGCTGGTCCTAAATCTTTCATCTCAAATTCTTTACTTAGTTGGGCTTTGACCTTTCTTATCTCTTCTTTATATTTTGCTCGCTATCAACATGTCATCAACATAAAGAAGTAGATACACAAAAGAACCATCACTATTTTTCTTAAAGTAAACACAATCATCAAAACTACTTCTTTTGAAATCATGAGAAGTCATAAAGGAATCAAACCTCTTGTACCACTTTGTCTTGGTGATCAAGTTTCAAACCGTAAAGGGACTTTTTCAAAGAAGCAAACATAGTTCTCTTTTTTCTCAAATCAGTAAAACCTTCTCGTTGTTGCATGTAAATATCCTCATCAAGCTCTCCATGCAAAAATGCGCTTTTTACATCTAATCGCTCAAGCTCCAAATCATGCATGGCCACAATACCAAGCAAAGCTCGAATCGAACTATGCTTAACAACCGGGAGAATACATCAGTGAAGTCCACTCCGGAATTTGATCAGAACCCTTTGCAACAAGCCTTGCTTTATATCTGGGTTCTTCAACTCCTGGAGTCCCTTCTTTCTTTTTAAATACCCATTTACAACGAATGACCCTTTTTACCTTTAGGAAGTTTCACAAGGTCCCATGTTCTGCTTTTTGTGGAGTGATTCCATCTCTTCTTGCATAGCAAACATCCACTTTTCTCGAGCCTTCACAGTAATCGCCTCGAGAATAATTAGATGGCTCTTGATTCGCATCTATATCTTCACCACATTCAAAGCATAAGCAACTAGATCACCTCAAAGATATTTCTTTGGAGGTTTAATTTCTCTTCTAGTTCTGTTTTTGGCGATAGAGTATTGTGGTGAAGAAGCAACTCTATTCTCAATTTTTGTACTGGCTTGAGGAGTTGACTCTGTATTAATCGATGCTCTACTTGTTTTTGATTTTCTTTATTGGAAGAGTCTTTAAGAGATAAGTTAGGTAGCATAGCAGTTTCATCAAAAACAACATCTCTACTAATCACAACTTTTCTATTTTCAGACACCATAACTTATACCCTTTTACACCAGCTTTATAACCAAGAAAAACACATTTAATGGATCTCGGTTCCAATTTTCCATTATCAACATGAGCATATGCAGGACACCCAAAGATCTTTAAATCGTAATAATTAGCAGGATTACGCACCATACCTCTTGTGGAGTCTTTTTCTCAATGGCAACGGATGGAGATCGGTTGATCAAAAACATGCACGATGAAGCGCTCGCCGCCCAAAATGACTTCGGTAAGTTGGCATTTGACAACATACATCGAACCTTCTCCATGATCGTTCGTTCATTCGCTCGCAACGCCGCTTTGTTGTGGAGTATGACGAATCGTCAGTGTCTTATGATTCCTTCCGACTTGCACAATCTATTAAACTCATCGAAAGAAACTCTAAGCCATTGTCTCATGCGGAGGTATTTTATCTGTTTTTCTCATCTGCTTTTCAATCATAATTTTCCAAGACTTAAATGCGGAAAACACATCACTTTTCTCGCTTCAGAAGAACGCCCAAACTTTTCTCGAAAAATCATCAATAAAGGTTAGCATATAATTAGCTCCACCTCTGGAAGGCACTCTAGATGGCCCCCACAGTCGTCGAATGTATATACTCCAATGTTCCTTTCGTGTTATGGATTCCTCTAGTGAATCGAACTCTCTTTTGTTTTCCAAAACACACGGTGCTCACAGAAAATTCAGTTTGCAAATTCCTTGCCCATTAAGAAGTCCTCTTTTGCTCAATTCGCCATGCCATTCTCACTCATATGCCCTAGGCGCATATGCCAAAGTTTAGTAATATCATCATCCGACAAGGACGAGGAAGCGATATAGTCTGCATCACCATAATGATGAGAACCCCTCGCAAAACATATAACTTGGCAATCTTTCTCTGTCCTTTCATCACAACAAGGGACCCTTTGGAAATCTTTAAAACCCCACTTTCACCAGATATATCTGTGCCTTTTTGAATCAAGAGTACTCAACAAAATTAAATTTCTTTTCAATTCGGAACATGCCGTGCGTCACTAAGTGTTCGACAACTCCATCAAACATCTTAACTTTAATTGTTCCAACACCGTGATTTTACACGGAGTATTATTTCCCATCAAAACAACACCTTCGATAATCGTTTCGTAAGTTGTAAACCAATCCCGATTGGGACTCATATGGAATGTGCAAATGAATCAAGTATCCACTCGCTTACTTTAGAATCATTGATGAGCGACTAGAAGTTCACCATCGCTGTAGTCTTCTACAACATCGCCTTCACCGGAATTTTCTCGGTTGTTTTCCTTTTGATTCGCAGCCTCCCTTTTAATCTTATTTTGTAGCTTATAGCACTCAGATTTAATGTGCCCTTTCTTCTTGCGTGAAGTTACAAGTTTTACCTCTGTTTGAAGACTTGATCTACCCTTAGATTTACCACGAGGATTCCGTTCTGTGTCCTACCACGATCATCATCAGCATTCGATCTTGTCTCCCACGAACAATGAGACCCTCTCCCGAGAGTCGGGTTTAACCACAAGATGCTTCATCTTATCATACGAGGTTAAAGAATCATAAACCTCATCAAGCTGTTAGAGACTCACGGCTATATAAAATCGTGTCTCTAAAGGTTGAATAAGACGGGGCAACGAACAAAGTAGAATCAACCCTAGATCTTCCTTATCATCATCCGAACCTCCATGGCTTCCAAGTTTGAGAGAATTTCTTTAAACACCAAGTTAAGTGTTCGTGTGCTGATGCACCTTCCTCCAAACGATGAGCATAAAGACGCTTGCTTCATATGCAACTTGCTTGTTAGAGTTTTCGACATACATATTTGTTCTAGCCTCTTCCATAATGCAATGGCGGTTTTCTTTTCATCACATCTTGCAAAATTTCGTTGGACAAATGCGGATGTAATTGTGTTAATGCCTTTCGATCCTTACGCTTTTTCTCTTCATCTGTTAATGTCGAAGGCATCTTATCTATCCTAGCAGGGCATCCTCCGAGATCCATCTGTGCAAGAATCGCTTGCATCTTAATTTGCCACAACGCAAATCTAGTGTTGCGATCCAACAGCGGAATTTCATATTTCAAAGACGCCATTACCGTGATCGAGATGAATAACCCGGAAGCTCAGATACCAATTTGTGAAAAAAATAGAATAAAAATAAATAAAACACAAATTTTACGTGAAACCCTTTCGGAAAAAACCACCACGGCGAGAGGAGAAGAAAATTCACTATGTCGAAAAATTTGTATCAATACAAGAGGAATAGACTATGTCTATTTATAGGCTTGTAAAGCCATATTCTAGTAGGATTGAAACACCCTATCCTAATCAATATAAAATAGATGAAGTTTAATAAGGTTTAAAAAACCTTATTCTAAAATAAAATAAAAGAAATCTAGTTCTATATGGATTTTACTTTTATTTTATTTTCCATCATATTCTATAAGAATTTGGGTCACTTAATTCTAACATAAACATATGAGTTCATAAGGTTATAAATGGTTCTCATACACACATGGATGAAATAGTATAAGTATGGTAAGGAAAAATATGCATATTGATGTGCCATATGGTATATTAATTAAGGATATATGATATTATGTAATAGGTATTTGTGATGTTAAAGTAGAGTTTTCTTACATGAGGAACTATGATCATAATATGATAGTGAAGGTAAATAAAAGGGAGTGATAGGAAATATTGTAGTGAAAGGAAATAAAGGTGTTATAAACTTAGTCATTAATATTTTGCACTAAAATAGTCTTACATAATAGCTGTAGTCTGAATTTGAAAATTCACCAAAAATTGTGGAAATTGAATTATAGGTTGAATTAAATATGAAATTAAATCCTATTGAGTCTAGTTTTATATAAATAAAACTTTGTAAGCAAAAGAATTTCATATTAAGAGATATTTGAATTTGTGTAAGATAGAGTCAGGATGATTTTGAAATCCCCTATTCTGATTTTAGAAAATAATTAAAAATTGTACAAAAATAATTATGATTTATAATTTATATGCTTAGAATCCTTGATGAGTCAATTTTCAAAATAAATAAACAAGAACATCATTAGAATTTTTTACTAAGAGATAATAAAATTTTTGTGAAGAGGGGTCAGGATTGTTGGACAGTGAAACAAGGGTGAATTTAAAGAATAAACTGTACTTATTTACTGGACCAAAAATTTTGAAAACTTTATGGTAAAAAGATATGTGAGTCTAGTTTCAGGAAAAATTAGCGGTTCTCAATTTGGAGTTCTGTAGCTCAAGATATAAATAATTTGTGACTATAACTCAGGTGGATAGTTTTGTTATGAACATAGGAAAATTTTTGAAATTATGTGTAATTATTCTATAAACTTCGGTAATATCTTGTAACCCTATTCCGACGACGGATACGGGTTAAGGGTGTTACAGAAGCACTTAGGACTATGGTTTTCTATTTTTTGTTCTTTTGTTTTGCTGGGCTTTCAGCTGTTGGGGTTTGCTTGGGTAGTGTTTTTTTTTATTTTGGGCTTCTATTTGCTTGTATTTGGTTTTAGTTTTTTAGCGGCTTGGGCCGGGCAATTTTGGCCCATTACACATACAATTCAATTAACACATGAATTCTCAATTTAGTTACACGAACTTACCTCGACAAGTGTTCGTGTACGCAAAAGTTACTAATCTGATACTTTGTCTTTTCCTCGATCCAATTCTGTATTTGGTCTATCAGGATCTATACGAGTAAATTTAACTCAATTTATACAATTCATATTCAATTCACATCTTAGGCAAAATTACCATTTTTCCCTATACTTTTGATTAATTACAATTTTGCCCCTAGGCTCGGAAAATGAAATTCATGCAATTAATCCTTATTTCAAGCCTAGCCGATTTTTACATGTCACAATAGCAGCCCATGTGTTTCACAAAATTCAGAATTTTTCCATGAATTTTACAACTTTTCAATTTAGTCCTTAAATCATAATTTCATCAAAATTCCCTTAACAAAAGTTATTTATCTATCAACAACCTTTCATTTTCTACCATAAAGCTTCATAATTCAACTATATTCATCCATGGAAAAACCCTAGTAATTTGAAAACTTTGCAAATTAATCCCCGAGATAGTTAAATTAAGCTATTACGGTCTCGGAAACATAAAAATCATTAAAAACGGGAGTTGAATACTCACCTAATTGAGCCAAAGTAAGCTTGTCTATCTTCAAGCTCTTCTAAATAGGGTTTCCATGTAAAATAATTTGGGAAAGATGATGAAAAGATGATATTTTATTATTTAATCATTTATCATCTTTTATTATTTCCACTTTCCAATTTAGTCCTTTTCTTTATCTAATTTTCCATGTATGAATCATCATACTTATCTTCTAACTCCTCTTTATGGTCTATTTACCATATAAGGACATCAAATTTTGAATTCTATAGCTATTTGATACTTATAGCTACTAGAACTCAACTTTTACATTTTATGCAATTTGGTCCTTTTATCAATTAATCATGTAATCAGTAAAATTTTCTTAACGAAATTTTTATACGATATTCCTATCATACGGTAGACCATAAAATAATATTAAAATAAATTTTCTTTTGGACTCAAATTTGTGGTCCCGAAATCATTGTTCTGATTTCACTGAAAATGGGTTGTTACACTACCAGACACTTGTGAATACACAACATTATTGTAGATAAAAGTTTCCAGATAATGGGTGGGTGAACCACCAAAGGCTGTAGGTTATGCTGCCAGATGATTCTGAATACACAACCTTTTTTGCATATAAAAGTTGTCAGATAATATGTGGATGAACCACCAAATTTGCATATTTATAGTCTGCCAGATGGTTGTGAATACACAACATTTTTACAGATAAAATTTGCTAGATAATATGTGGATGAAGCACCAGATTTGCAGATTTATAGTTTGCCAGAACTTCCTCCTTACAAATTGTCTCAACCTATGCAACAAAATATGGCATGCTTAAAACAGATCATAACAAAACAAATATTATGATTAAAAATAATCAAATATTGTAGCAATAAATATCCTTTTAATCAATTAGTCTAGTGGCAAAATCATATATTCTTCAAAGGTTCAATTTAGCGGTGTCTTAAGGCATGTTATACGAAAAAATCGTAAGTACAGATACAATAAACATGATTACTCACAGATCATGCAATTGGGAATATATTTAATATTAATACGGTCAATTAAATCAAGGGTTCAAGCATTATTCATACCATCAGGGACTTAATTGCATAAATTAAACTCTAAAAATAGTTTAGGAACCATTTAAGGACCAATATGCACAAAGCATAAAATTTTAGGCAAAATTGTAAAATTTAATAAACAGAGGCACATGGTCGTATGGCCAGGCCATATAAAAGGGTTACATGGCCATGTGACCAGGCTATGTAACAAACTAAGGTCGTGTGGAAAATACAAAAATTAAGCTATAGGAGAGACACGGTCGTGTGGCTAGGCCATATGGAAGGGTTCAGGCCGTGTAAAAAGCAAAAATCTCAGGGTTTAAATGGTACATGGTTGTTTGGGAGGTTGTGTGGTTTGGGCTGGGTTCGAATTTACCTCGATTTTCTCGTAAAAGAATACAGACCTAACTTTCGGGGTCTCATACGATGATCCTTACGTTCAAATTTGATTCAGTCACTTACAATGGGTCTTTTCATTGACAAAAATGCAAGAATTATTATTGATTTCCAAGATTTACCAAATTTATCAAGATTTTTGGGAAAGTTCGTAAAAGATTCCAAATCAATTGAAAGATTGACAAGAATGTTATTTATTTCAGAATGCTAGGGTTCTATGAAATTAAAAATAAGAATTCTTACCGATCTTGGCACATTGGAAATGGATTTTGATGGTGTTATGCTAAAATAATATAAAGAACAGATTGAACGAGGTGGAATTCAGGTTCGGGATTTCGACAATAAATTTCCAACAAAAGAAAATGAAAATTTATGAAAAGGAAAAGTGAGAAATAAAAGATAAAATATGTATTTAAAGAAGAGAGAAAAGAAATTCAAAACAGGGTTGAAAAAAATAATCAAAATTCTATTATTATTAGGAAGCGACTAAATGGCTAGGTTAGGCAAACCTTAAAGGGTTGATTTGGTAATTAAACCATTCTATCGAAATTAATGAAAATGAAAGAAAATTGGCATGATTTAAACCTTGGTGCAAAGGGAAAATATGGTAATGCTTTACCATTAAACCAACATGCTCATTCTTAATCATTTTTTTACCACATTAAATATATATACTAACTTGAGTTTGTTCCTTAGATTCTGAAAATAAAATAGGTAAAATGAAAAAAGTGGGACTTGAATCTTGGCTCTCTAGGGAGTTTATTAAGCTCTCTTCCACCTAGACGAAGGCTCAAATTCTTAATGGTTTTATTAATTCTAACCCTATAATTTTTGGGGCATTACAGCTTTAGTTCTTCAAACAACCACCGAGGCTTAGCCATCCTCTGGCACATCTCCTCAAAATCCGAGGGAGTAAATAGTTCATTATCTGCAATAGGTCATTGCTTTCCTAGTTACATTGCCAACTCTGTCAATTGTCATTGTTATTCCCTTAGACCTAACTTCTCAGCAATAGTATTTTGGGTCCCAATTACATTTTCCAGAGATGCAAGAAAAGATATGGTATACACATGGATTGTTATATGGATGTCACATGAGCAATTAAATTAATTTTTAAAATTTAAAAAGTTCAAAAAATTATTTAAAAAATTAAATTTAAAAAAAGTTCAAAAATTATAAAAAATTACAATTTTTTTTTAATTTTAAAAAATTAACTAATTACTCAAGTGGCATACACATGGATGCCATGTCAGCAAAGTTAACAGACGTTAACTTTTCCATCCATTCTGGAGTAATTTGACAAACAATATAAGTTCAATGGCTAAAAGAGGTGAAAAATTAAATGAAATGCTAAAATAACTTTATGTTTTATAAAATTAAAGAGCCAAACCAATCATTATGCCAAAAAATTAAGAATTAAATTTAGATTATAAAATTTATTTAGTACATCACTTAAAATTAAGAACCAAATATAATTAAACTTTTGATATCAACTTTAATTTATGAAATTTTAATTTTACTTTTTTATCATAAATTTTTTTAAAAATATGCTATTAACAAAATCAATTTTTGAACAATAGTTTTTTTTTTATATAGAAGTATTTAAAGGATAATATAGTCTTAAAATAAAAGAAGTTAAATGTATTTTTTATTAAATGATAACTTTTTTCTACTTATCATTTTTAACACTTTTCCATTAAAAAAATTTCGAAAGTAATTTTTATCTTGAATTATTAAATATATTTCTTAAAATATAAAATATTTAAAAATTTAATTTTTAATTAATATCAAACAGCCCAACAGTTCTAAAACTGGTGTGAATATATGGAAGTAAACTAAAACTCCATGAACTTAATTATTGATCAAAACACACTCATTGAAATTTAGGATCAAATATAGTCCATGAAACTTTGTTGCTTCCAATAAATGCCCCCTTCTTTTCATTTTTGGGTACACATTATTTATTTATTTATTCCCGTAATATTACGATTTCTAATATTTGATTTTTAATACAATGTCTAGAATTATTTATAGTCCTTTTTCAACCTATAAATAAGAGAATAATGCACTTTAACATACTTAAGCTCACATCATTTTATACTGACAAGTGACAACAATATCGATACTAATTATAAATTAATACTCAATTACCTTTTCTGGATACACATTTTAAATCCCAGTTAACAACGTTGATATACTGCCACACAAAGTTGACCGGGTGTCTGAAGATTTGCTATTGGCCATTCAACAACGTAAGATAAATGTTCTATAAAATGAATGCAACATCGGAAGTTAAAAGAAGAGGAGTGGCGTTTAAGCAAAATTATGCTCCTTCAAGGAGACTAGTAGTGGTAGTAGTAAATAATTCTTTGAAACTATTTTCAATTGCACCTTGATTATCTGTAATAAGAATTAAAAAAAATACAATATTTATAAGATAAAATTAAAAATATTATAATAATGTAGTTCACAAGTCTAAAGGTATTTATCAGACTAGTCAAATTGGATTGGAGTTAAATTTAATTTATGTATGATATCATATTAAACATAATTGTTTAAATCTAATTCGACTTGTTTCAATTTTTGTCTAAACATTTTCAAATTTATAAATGATTAATTAGAACTCATTTAGACCTACCTATATTTTTTAAAAATAATATTGTTTTTTTAATATTTAGTAATTATATGCTAAAGGCGTGAATTCGAATGTGTTGAAGCGCATTATCCTCCTAAGGGTTGGAGAGGAGTTATGGATAGTTCTAGGTATTATATCAAAAAGAGCATATATGATAAAAATCTATAATGCATTAAAGCACATTTGAATCCACAACCTCTTGCATTGACATCAATATTAATGTCAATTGAACTAAAACTCAATTGTTGTTATTAACTTTTCTAAATACAAACAACTAACATATTTTTTTATAATTTTCATTATAGTATAATGTATGTAATTTTTATATGATATATTTTACATAATGCATAAAATAAAATAAAAAAAATTATAAATGTGAAAAAAAAGGTAAAGTTAAGCTAGGATTTTAAATATTCAACCCCGAGCATTATACATATTTTTAAAAATCTTAAATTATTTGCCTTAACTCAATTTTGAGCCTAATATTTTATTTAAATCCTCTCAATTATTAAGTTAACCTAACTCTTGTACAGAGCAACTCTTACTTTTATATATATATATATATATATATATGAAAAAGTTGAAATTATTTCTCAATAACTAAGGGAAGCTAGTTAAAATTATTTTATTTATTAAAAATTAACTCTAAAAAACGAAGTGTTTAAGATTTAATTTATTAGTAGCATGAAAGATTAGAAAAATTCACGAGGTTTATTTAGATTAGATTACACTTTCACGGAATATAAATTGTACATATAGTTTATATAAAATCATATTATTTGTCACAAGTATTAAAATAATTAAAAGAATTACGAATTTAACTATTGTAGTTAACAAAATAAATATTCTAAATTATTGAGTATGGTACCTATATTCAATAAACTTAAATATTTATCATTAAAATGATATGTAAATACAAAAAATAGAAAAGGAACAAAAATCAATTAAATTTTATAAACTTAAAAGCAAAATTTCGACATCTCTGTAGGAAAAAAAATTAAACAATTAATGTTGAAAAGAAAACACAAAATAAAATAATAATGTATCTCTCAATCGTAAGAATGTGTAATATTTATAGGTCAACATTTGCACAAAGATGGAAAAAACGAAATCACCCTCAATGAATTAAAACAATTTTTAAAATTTCATGGCAATTTTTTAATGCTAACATTAAGGTTATTTTTGGGCACCTTTTCAATGTTTCTAAGCCACGAGGATCGAAACAACCTGACTATATCTTTCAATACTCTTCAATAGTATAGGTTAGAGTTGTGCATGGTCGGATCGGATTTAGGTTTGAATTGAACTAAGTAAAAAATTTAGATTTGATTTAAAAAATGTCTTAAAATTTTATCCAAATTTGATGTGAATAAAAATATTAAAACTCGAGCCTGGCCCGATTCACTCATATTAAATTTTTTTATATAAAATAAATTTTAAAAATATAATACATCAAATACACTAAAAATATTAAAATAAATATTTCTCAACAAATGAATTTTTTTTAAAAAAAATACTTAAATAACACTATGATAAGTGCAACTTGACAAGCAAATACTTCTAAAATAGTAGCAAAATTAATAATAAAATAAGAGTTATATAATATACAAATAATAACAACAAAATAGTAACAATATAATAGCGAAATGATAGCAAAATAATGAAAAAAAAGTAAAAAATAGTAGCAGTATTTTTTTTTGTAAATTCGGGTCGGGCTCAGGGCCGGGCAAAAAAAAGCTTACCCAAGGCTCGACTTTTTTAGAAAACGGGTCTTATTTTTTTACCTATGCCCATTTTTAAGGCCTATAATTTTGCTCAATTTTTTTTACTTTTCGAGCAGACTTTCGAGTAGCTCGACCCATGAACAAGTCTAGTATAGACTGAAGTCAAAATTTATTAGGCTAAGCTATGATGAATAACAGTAAAGTGGGTCAAATTGGAACCTTTAAACAGGTCCAAATCACAAAATATTATCAAAATTCATCTTCAAATTCTTTTGGTCTAATTCATTCACCTATTCCATTAAAAATCTAAATATAAGTCAGAATTAAATAATTAATCATTCAAAATCATAAAACACAGGGAAAAATGTCATATAATAAATATAAATTACCTGATGTAGAAAAATCAAATTTCAAATCACCTATCTTCTATCTTCAAATTGCCAAGAATGGTGACATAAACATAGAAGCATCTATAAATTCAAAATCTGAGAAGATTTACTGAAGTATATTTGAGTTGTAACATCAAATAGGTAACCCCACTAAAGCAACTATGAACTAATCCATTATTGGGTGTTGGCTAAAGAATATATACTGCCAACTGCCACGCACCCATTTGCCTCAGACTGAGACCGACTCTGGAAAACGACTCAACCTTGGAGAAAAAATAAAGGAAAACTCTTATCACACACACCTCAATGCTATACATACACAAGTGAAATAATTAAAAGACACAAAGTGGTATATGCAAAAATTTCGCTTTCATGAACAGAGTCTGGGCAGGGGTCTTGCATTACTATGGGTTAATACTTTGGCTTTCATGATTTTGGCCATTTGGGTCTGCATTTTCTTACACATTTTCTCCAATTCCATCACCCTCCATTGCATCCCTTGTAATTGTGCTCTGAGCTTTTCATTGTAAACTACAACTTGTTCCCTGCCCCTATCTTCCTTTGCGGTGAAATCCGTATAATGCTTGGCATTGTGCATGCCCTCAAGCAAGTTCTTAAGCTTCCATTGCTGTGAAATAAGAGCTTGCACTGCGCTTGTTGATGGGAATTTTGTGTTCTGAGAAAGGTGCATGCAGGCCTCACTAGAGAGCTTCTTATAGTTCAATCCACCACATATCTTCATTTTTTCTACTTCAGACAACCCTGTATGAACCTACTGAAAGCATATTTAATCCAACTGAACAAAAAAAAAAAAAGTACATATATAAGGAACCTTTTATAAATGATATCAAAGTCTACCTCCAAATAAATGTCTATGGCATGGTACAATTCATCCCATGAGTCCCTGGCAGAATCCGGCAGCACCATTACCAAAGCTGAAAACTTGGATGATTTTAGGCAACGATCCGGAGCTACTTCTGTTATATACAGATCTATCAAGCTAGCTACCTTTTTCATTTGTATCGGAGATAATTCCGAGCCTCCTTCACGTAAAAATGCCTTGAGGAACCTAAGAACAAGGTTTACATCATACAGATAACTTCTCCCATATGATGGAATTAGGAGATTGTCTATTGTTGCTTGATCTAGTTGAGAACCTATCATACTCTCCAACTTGTTCCTGCAACTTTTGCTTATGTTGGAACACAGCACCGGACGAAGAACGCCAAACAAACTCTTGCACGAAATAGAACTCGGATCAAGAGTGTAAAGCATATCGATCACAATTTCTAGAACTTCACGTTTCTCATCCGATGAGGCCGTATAAAACTTCGACTTTTGGTAATAGAAGAGGAAACCACTGACGATGACATGATTGTACCCCCGAGACACCATAGATTTCACCAGCATTTCAATCAAATTGGGACTCAATGCCGAAAGGTCTTTGAACCACCAAGTTGCTCGAAGGAGGCCGTTTTTCGAGCTCTGGGTACTCCTAGTATTGAACGAAATCCGAAGCCCCGAGCTATCTGGAGAAGAAGTAGATGCACAAGGGGTTACTTCACTAGCCATGGCAAGCCTCCCAACAAGTGAATCCAAGCATTTCTCAAGTATACCAGAAGAGGTAGCAGTCCGCGGTGAATCTTGGTAATGCTTCAAAGCAACCAAAAGATCAGACCATGTCCAAAAACTGAGCTCATCAATGGAGTCCTTGGTTTTTTGTAATAGATTACAGTTCCCTGTCCCTGAGACAGAAATGTTCATCTCCATGGATTCAACAGCAGAAACTATGGCAATACAACAACAATGGACAAATTATTAAAGAAAACATAAAAAGTCTAGCAATGATAAAAATTAGGATTCCATTTGATGCAACCTAACCAAACTCTTGGTTTGTCCTCAAGCATGCTTGTCGGCATATACCGGGGTATCAGCAATGGAATAGGATCCTCCATCCCGAATTCAAATAATCCAAAAACAAGAATGAACCAAGAAAAGAGTAAAAAGGAGGATCAGAAATGAAGATGTCAATTGTAACAGTAATTCATGTTTAATGCTATGAAAGCAACCCTTAGTCCTTTCCCAGAATCACCCAAAACTACAACAATAAATAAGGAAAAAAAATGGGCAAAAGTCTTGAACAAAGAGAGAAGGGGAAAAAAAGGGAATATCTACTTAAATGACCCACATGTAGATGGGAAATTAAATGATAATGGTACAGAAGAAGATAGTATCTATAGATTCCACATTTCTGAAAGGGCAAGAATCAAAAGAATATAAATATTATAGATTATGAATCACAATCACCCCAAACATTTATTCCCAATTTTAGTTCAAGCAATCTAGCATTATAAATAATTGAATCAAATCAGGAAAATGGCGAATCAAACATTTTGTTTTTCCTCCAATTATGATAATCACAAGTATCGTTTTGACTTTTGTGATAAGAAGTATCGTGCAATATCCTATATTTTATTAGAATATACTTAGATGCGTGATCAAGAGAATTTAGAAATGTACTAAAAAAATGGTGTAAGAGCTCAGACCGAACCAGACGTTCAAAGCTACACTAATATAATGATTTTTTTGATTTGCTGGCTTTACTTGTCTCTTGTTCCCTGTTTCTCGCTGCCAGTATCTAGACCCGTGCATAGGGTTGACAAAGATATCCTTAAAATCCATGTTAATTTATATTTTAAATCAATACCACTATTTAAACACCCAAGTAGAAGTTACAAGCTAATTAGGCATTAATTCAGTTAGAAAATTACGAGGATGTCTTTTCATAATATTATTAGAAGGTATTTTAATCTTTTCACTTTCTAAAAAGTCAATAAAAATATGCATAAATAAGAAGAATTAAACCCCACATCAAATACATTAATAAAACATTTAATTTACCACTTAATTAAAATTTTATTTTAATATTTCCCTACATTTTATTTTTATTATCCATATTTTATTACCTCCCTCAATTGTATATCTATACTATTAATAAAACTTACTGAGCTGATGTCAATACCAACTCGATTAAGAAATTATGAAAATATCCTTCCATAATTAAAAATTTAAAATAAATCATATTATTTGAGGGTATTTAAATCTTTTTATTTTAATATCGTACATATTCTTTATGTTACTATGATTAATTAGTTTCAGACTTTATTGCATCTTATTTTTAAATATATATTTGTATTCTAAATGTGTGAGTAAGATTTTTAGAATATTTTGTTAGATTTTTTTAATTTATCATTTATCACGGGCATTAAAGCGTTAGGTACAATTATAATTATAAAAAATATAATTAGAATTAGAATTACTCATCGAAGTGGTGAGTTAGGGGAACAGGCATGGGCTTTCTTTCTCAAAATAAATAAAAATAAAAAAATAAAAAACTGTTCATTTAGTCCTTCTAAAATTAGTAAAATTTTAAGTTAATCAAATAATAAAATTGTATTTTTACATATTAAAATTAAAGATTCAATTCCAACCCCTCTAAGTATGAAAAGTTTATAATTTAAACCTTTGAGAAATTGTAAGATTTTACGTTAATATAAAGATAAAATTATATTTTAACTCTCTTAAAAAATTATAATTCAAATTTGATTCCTCAGAGAAAAATTTTTTTGACTCCACCATTTATCAACCATTATAAGGCATGATCAAACATATAATCAAAATATGTTCAAATAAAGTTAGCATACATTGTGACTTAAATTAAAATAAAATTTAGAGAGAACTTGCATATGGTAGGATTTCAACCTAAAATTTTACAGGTATTGTAACAGCCCATTTTTCAGTGGTACCGGAAATAGCGGTTTTGAAATCCTATATTCCAACAATCGAGTCAGTAAATATTATTTATCAATATTTATGAGTCTATAATAGAGTTATATTGAATTATGATTTGAAAATTTTGTTAATTGAAAAGTTAGTTAAAGTACAAGTGGTTTAACCCTTAAGTTAGTGATTTTGAAAAATGAGGTATCGGGACTTCATATCCGTAAACCAAGCCTTAAAAATTTACGGAGTTGTTATGTAGGTGAATTGAATTTTAGGTAGGTAATTTTTCTGAATTAGTGACTAATAAGGTACAATGACTAAATCGTAACAACTGTAAAAGTTACTTGCTATTGATTTTTAGTGATTAAAAAGACTTTACTAGTGATTTTTAAGGACTTAAATGGAAATTAGGCCATTTAAGATGGTACTTGATGGATTAGTGGTTATTTTAAATGTAATACATGTTAAATTTTGTTTTAATTATTAAAATATATGTTAAGTTAATGAAAACAAAACATTATCTTCTCCAATTTTCTTTCTCTCACCCTATTCCTCTATTTTTAAACCTTGAGTATTCGGTCAAGCTTCTCCCTTTGCATGTAAACTAATTCTAAGCCCATTTCTCGTAAATTTTATATTTCTGTAATCGTTGTAACTTAATCTAGCTAACACGGGTACTAAATCGTAAAAGTGTTAAAGTTTTGAAATGCTTTCATTGATTTTTTTATGTTTTTGATGTTAAATGGTACATTTATAAGCTTAGAAAATGATCTAGGACTAATTTGTAGAGTAGACTTTGTTAGTTTTGAGTTTAAGGATTAAATTGTAATTATGTCAAATTTGACATAATTTCTAATTTTTTTCTATAGGGTTATAGAAGTATGAAATTGAAATCGGATAGTAAAACAGTGCTTAAACGTGATAGATATGAAAGTTTTGGTTTTAGGAATTAAATTGAATAAAATGTGAAACTTTAGGGAAATTGTGTAAAATGAAATTAAAATGTCATATACATGTATTTGAGTATTATAAGGTATTTGGAATTGATAATTTGGAATTAATAGTCATATAGATCAAGATTTGGATCGATCGGATAATAATCGAGGAAAAGGAAAAATTATAGATTAGTCCCTAACAATTCAATCGTTGTTATTACCTGGTGGTTCATAGGGTATAGTTATGTACTTATATGTATTGGTTGTGGTTGAATTTTGAAATTTATAGTGTTTGAATGTATTTTACAATGTTTACAAGTTAGTACGAAAGGTGAGAAATGGACTGATTTGTAAAGAAATGTTATGTTATGTTTATTGAGCCTGGATGAACATAGGATAGGATACAATTGGTATGCCAATAAGGTTACTCACGTGCTTGTACGAGTTTGCACTTTAGTGCTTCTGTACAGCACTATGATGCTCTCTGGTGTGGTGTAAATACTCAAGTATCTGACCATTTTGTTTTTGTTCATCAGGCTATTCTAAATTAAGTAAAAGAAATGAATGGTTTGATTGTATGCTTTAGACTTGAATGGATGAATTGAATTGAATGAAATGACAAATTGAAATATTTTGCTATATAGTAATATGATGTACTCACCTGTCTCTTGTGAATTGAAATGTCACGTTTTAAAATGTCTTGTAAATTAATTGTATTTGTGTATTTCTTATATTTCAAGGTAAGTTACCGTATATTTTATCTATGAACTTACTAAGCATATAAAATGCTTACTCTGTTTCATTTTTTGTTTTCTATAATTGGCATTTTGCGGAACGCGTCTATCAGATCATCCCAAAGCTCACACTATCCAATCTTTGTCTTAGTAGTCTTTCTTTCATTCTAGACCCAGTTATGTGGCATGTATATAGGATATGTTATGCACACATGTGAAATGTTAAAATGTGAAGTATTGAATCATGAATGTGGTTTGAATTTTTGAATGGTTTGATGTTTTGTACTTTGTTGTAATGGTTAGTAATGTCTCTAGCTATGAATGAAGTATGAGCTTAACAAGTTAATGGGAGAATGCTTGAATATGTGATACTTGTGTATGTGCCTTAAAATGTTTAGATGTTATTTTAAATAGTTTTGAACTTTAAATGATACTTAACTTGATTGGTAAATGAGTTGTGTAATAAGATGTGTACATTGACATTTTTTGTCAAGCAAAGGATGAAGCTTAAATGGCAATTTTTAATTGTGTTTTGGTTGGGTTTGGAATGTTATAGGTGAATGTTAAGTTTTGTTTGAGTAGTTGATGAGTACATAAGTTGATAAGCTTAACAAAGCGTTCATGTGACATCCCTAATTTGACCCTAGTCGGGAAGTGGTTTCGAGACCACAAAACTGAGTCACACAAATAATTGATTGCTAAATTTCATGTCTATTTTATGTTACAATTTATGTGTGAAATTTTGATGCTTTGATTTTGTCAATTGAATGCGAATTTAATCAAAAGGGCTTATGTGAGAAACATTAAAAATGTGTTGGTTAATTTTTAAAATGGCCAAATTGTTGCATGGATTAAATATGGGGACTTGCATGTCAAAGTCCCCATTTTTCATGATAATGGCCGACCATGATGGTTTTAGGTGAGAAAATATGTATTTTATTTGTTGTAATGATAGCAAATAAATGATATTATATACATTTTGTTAAAGAATTAAATAAAGACTTATAAAATATGAAATAAAGTTTTTATAATGGAAAAAAAAAAAGGGATGAAAACAGAGTTTTATCCATTCTTTCTCTCAATAGCCGATTCTTAGAATCAAAGAAGAACAAAAGGGGGCCCTTAGACATATGGCAATTATATTAGCAATTAGAGGTATGTTTGGCTTAATTTGTTGATAATTATGGTAAGGTTGAGTTGTTAAATAGATTTTGAAGTTAGCCCATGCATTTATTTTTGAATTTAAGAAGAATGATACATTTGACTATGCTTTGATGTGCTTGGATTGTTGTTCATTGAGTAAGTGATTGAGGAATGGTTAGAAGAATTTGAATGCTAAACTAGTTGATTTGTTTATAATGTCCGATTATGATCATTTATAGAGATGTGAATGAATTGTTGTTATGTGAATAAATATTTATTTGATGATATATATATGTATTCGGCAATGGGATAAAGTGTGTATTAAGGTAAGTTTCATGGTGATTATGCTTGTGATGTTGGGTTAATATTCGGCATTGAGTAATGTGGGGTAAGGTGATTAATCGGCTATGAAATTAGCTAAATTGAATAAGTATGTTTAATGATATGCTTAGTGTAATGTATAATCTTATAACTCGGTTTGGCATTGAGATAAAGGTTAGATGTATGATTGGATTTTGGTATGTGTTAAATTGGTTAATCAAAGATTTAATATGACGAAATGTTAATGAATAACATAATTGGTTTGCACCTTAAATAGTTGAAATAAAGCTTGCCGATTATGATTAAATGTTTAAATTGTAATGGTCATATATAGGTATATATATATATATATATATATATGCCTTATGTATGTACCATGTACACATAAGGACATTCGGCAATATGATTAAATTCATGTATAAGAAAGCATGATAAATTAAGTGACTCTTTGCTTGTGAATGTGAATTAGATATAAATTAAATAAGCATGAAATCGAGTCATGGCATGTTTTATTAAATATGATACATATTGAAATCTATTGTTTTAGATATAGATTAAATGATATGTGATTGCCAAATGTGATTGTTAAGTGAATAATATTAGTTAAGTACTTAAGCAAATCTATTGTTTTACTTAAGCTTAAGAGCAAAGAGGATCAAAGTCGGATAGGGGAAAAGAGAAAGTAAACGAATAGCCGTGGATATCTAGTCGTCGACCACTTCCGAGGTAAGTTTTAAGTGATTAAACGTTGAGTAAATTCAATCATAATAGGACATAATGAGTTGATTTAATAAGATATGATGTGGCCATGATATGTTTTAAACTCAAATGGTAAGTTCATAAGTGTCTAGACTTGGAAATTTAAGAGCAAATTGTAATAATTTGCTTAGGACAGCAGCAGTAACGTGATTTTAGAAAATCACCATAAATTGTTGGTGTGGAATTATAGGCTGAATAAAATATGTAATCAAATCTTAATTAGTCTAGTTTCTTATAAAAGAAACCGTGTAAGCAAAGGAATTTCCTATAAAGAGATATTTAAAGTTGTGTGAGACAGTGTCAGAATGACTCCAAAATCCCCTGTTCTTTTTTTTAGAAAATCATTATAAATCACACAAAAATTGTTATAAGATAAAATTTATATGCTTAGACTCCTTAATGAGTCTAGTCTCAAATGAAATAAACAAGAACATATTTTGAATTCTGTACAATGAGAAAGTTGATTCGCAGTGAAGAGTGGTCAGTATAGTCAAACAGTGAAATAGGAGAAACTTTAAGTAAAATTCTGGTATTGATTGGTCAAACCAAAAATTCTGAAAATTTTATGGATAGAATATATATGAGTCTGTTTTCAGGGAAAATTAACAGCACTTCATTTGGAGTTTCGTAGCTCCAGTTACAAATAATTTAATGACTGTTGCTCAGGAAAACAACTTGTAGTGAATGTGTGATTTTGTTGTAAACATTGATGAAACTATTTGAGTTGCTTATAAGCTATTGCTGAAATTGATGTACAAGATAAATATATATATGTGTGGTAAAGCCGAATGGCTAATATGAAATATGTATGAGATATATATATGTGGTAAAGCCGAATGGCTAATGTGAAATATGTATGAGATATGTATATGTGGTAAAGCCGAATGGCTAACATGAAATATGTATGAGATATGTATATGTGGTAAAGCCGAATGGCTAACATGAAATATGTATGAGATATATATATGTGGTAAAGCCGAATGGCTAACATGAAATATGTATAAGATATATATATGTGGTAAAGCCGAATGGCTAGTGTAATATGTATGAGATGTGTATATATTGTGGCCGAATGACCAAATGTGAAAGGTGTGTATTATTAGATATTTGATGAGGCAAATGAATTACAAATATGACAGTCGATGTGAACGTTGTAACATGTGATTAAATGTACATGAAACTTGGAAATATATTCCAGGTAAGACCCGATGACTACGTGTGGAAATATATTCCGGGTAAGACCCGATGACTACGTGTGGAAATATATTCCGGGTAAGACCCGATGAATACGTGTGGAAATTATGTCCGGGTAAGACCCGATGACTACATGTGAAGATTATGTCCGGGTAAGACCCGATAACTACGTGTGGGGATTATCCGAGCTAAAGGTCTCGTTGAAGATTCAAGTAAAGCATAAGATTATACGACTTCACAGTAACAATTAGTAATAAATACGTTCAATGCGTTAAGTTGGTCAGGTATGTATTTTGAGATTATATTTAAGCTTGATTTGGATTAAATCACAAGGTTGTTATGTGATGCATATGTGAGTAAAGCAATAAGACTATTCTATGATTATTGTGCATTTGGTCAATGTGAAAAGTTAGGTGAAAATATGTAATGTACCTATGTTTATAAGAGATCACTATCAAGTGAGAATTTATCTGCTTATTGTGTGTTACGTAATTGTGTATATTCGGCCAAAAAGGGTAGTATACCTAAAGAGGTTATATGAAAATTCGTAAGATCGACTTTTAATTCGGTTGGTCAGGTATGTGATAAATACTTGTACATGTTAGACCCATCAGAATTAAATCATGATTGTAAAGTGAAAAGCAAATATGAAAATGCCATATGAATATGTGAGTATTCGGTTATGGAGAAATACTATAGGATATTGGGAGATATACATTTTGATTTGTCCGATGAGGATAACTATAGATATGAAATGAAATGTTATATGTGAATCAAATAAACAAATTGGTTATATTTGAGTTCAAGAGTTTTTTTTTTTTTTTATTTGCTTAAAACTTACTAAGCTTATAAAAGCTTTCAAAATTTTACTGTTCTGACATGAGTTACAAGTAAGGTAATGCCCCTTACCTATTCCGGCGACGGTTACGGGATAGGGGTGTTACAGTTCATGTCATGTGGGATAGCTTAAATGGTTTTGTAATTGGCTAAATGGATATATTGATATGTGTTTAGGATGGTTTTGTACAGGTTTGAATGGCCATTTATGCACCATTTTAGGCAAATGGTTTAGCTTCGCACGAAATAGGTATCAAATGGTCTTATTTTACCAAAATAGAATCCTTGCCGCAACCTCAGCCAACAGCCTATGACTTCCCAACGTCAAGTGTTCCGACGTCGTGACGTGACTCACTGTTTGCCGACGTCACAACGTGGGAATGGATTGTCACAACGTGGAGTCCAAATTTTCTAAACTTTGTATTTTGGTTCTAATTCATGCCTGGGTTATCAATAGAGTTTTTATAAGCTCGATTTATAGCTGAATGACATCATATGATCACGATTAAGATTCAAATTATTATTGCATGATTATTTTTATGTTTGTAGTTTCAATAACAATAGTAACATCCCATAGCTCAACCCGACGACCGAACCAGATTGGGGATATTACAAGTGTCAAGATCTCAACCTTGTTATTGACAATACACTAAATTAATCTTAAATATTATAATTTAATCATCTTAGTATTTAATATTAATTTAAAAAATTATATAAAAATATATTTATAAAAGATTTTTTTAGAAAAGTTATACATATATTTAAATGAATGATACATTTTTAAGAGAAGATATTAGGGTTTTTTTAAGGGTGTCTTTCTTTTAGAGGTGGTTTATTTTAAATAGTATTT
The DNA here is from genome assembly GCA_025698465.1 of Gossypium longicalyx. Classification (NCBI taxonomy): domain Eukaryota; kingdom Viridiplantae; phylum Streptophyta; class Magnoliopsida; order Malvales; family Malvaceae; genus Gossypium; species Gossypium longicalyx. The sequence goes on along the minus strand of CM046998.1, from coordinate 5,141,595 downwards.
TAAGTTATTTTATTTTAAAATTTTATATAAATTTTTTTTAAAAATGCTCATAAAATAATTGTTTTTATTTTTATTTAAAAATCTTTACGATTTTTTTAATTAAGTTGATATATAATTAATTCAAGATAATAACTCAGTTAGAGTTTTATAATATCATTTATTATGGTGGCTTCAGTATTGGTGTCAATGTCAATGTATGAGGATATAGATTCGAGCGCGTTGAAACAAATTTATTCTTCGATTTAAGAGTTGAAAGAGATCATAAGTAATTCTAAGTATTATATAAAAATATATATAATTTATTATGAAAATTTATAACATAATAATAAATATAACTATAAATTATATAATAAATAATAATATGAGCTAACAATTATACATAATATTAAACATATTATAAATAAATAATAAATATCCTTCTAAAAGTTGGGCTGGTTGGCTATATAGATCATAAATAAGGTCATAAGTGAGGCCCACTCTAACTCATATCGACTCATTCAGATTGGATATGGGCTCAAGATGAAAAATGAGATATATAATGACTGCCTTTTATGAAAAGTTATTGTGTTGAATTACAAATTAAACTTAATGATTTTTCTTATATCAAATAAAGAGAAGGAGTTTGGATTGTTTAGATCTAATCTCGGGGTTTTAAATTAACAGAAGTTTTTTACCACTGAATACGTGGCTTTAATTCACTCTTACAAATAATCTTATTTAAGGTTTTAAGTTATAAACTATTATTTACCAGTGAGGTAAATAAAGGGGTAAGACAATGACTAAATGAGGGAAGATAGAAGGTACCGGGAAAAGAGTTTGTTTTTGGACAAGTCTTGGGTTGAGAAAGGAGGAGTGAGTAGGCAGTGTCTATGAGTTGTAGCATGAACTTTTTATAGTAGAGGACAAGTTTAACTATGTGTATTTAGATTACTGACATGAAAGTTTAACTTGATACTTCTAACAATGACTGTGATGCTATATCTTAGGATGAAACATTTTAAGATGACTGGTAATCAATTATCCTGAGTCTCCACATGGCCCTCATACAATCTCAAGGGAGAAACAGAAGTGCTCAGCTTCCAAGTTTGCCAAACTGAGGTTCGCAAGCTAACCCAAAGTCTATTTTGTTGTTAGCTCCATTGAGAGTCACATGTTAGATTCTTTATGAGTTCACTATAAGATCCATAGAGTATACTGCGAGGTCCATGAGATCCATTATATAATGTATAACAATTATTTTTTTTGAAAATGTGTTAACTAAATTGTTTTTGAAAATAAAATTAAGAAAAAAAATTCATAAAATTGGAACCCGTACAATTTTTTTTAATTATCTTTATGCCTATAAAAGAAAAGTTAGATGTTAACGTGTAAATAGACAAAATAATTTATTTGGTTCTCTAAGTATACAAAAAAGTCATTTTAGTTTTCTATTTAATTTTTCGTCTTTTTAACCCTTAAATTTATACTATTTGTCAAATTACCTTAAAATGAAGTAAAAAGTTAACGTCTATTGAATGTGCTAATGTACATGTAGATGTCACATTAACAATTAATTAATTTTTTTTAAAATTCAAAAAGTTATAAAAATTAAAAACTATAAAAATATATTTTTAATTTTTTAAAATTAATTAATTGCTAACATGAAATACATGTGAATTTCTATGTAGTAGAGTTAACCAGCGTTGATTTTTTCATTTATTTTAGAGTGATTTGACAAACAATACAAATTTAATAGTTAAAAGAAGTGAAATATTAAATAAAAACTAAAATATTTTTTATAAAATAAAAAGGTAAAATAATTATTATGCCAAATATATATAATTATCTATACTTACATATTTGGTTTTTTAATAGAATTGACATTTTTGTTAAAATAAAAAAAAAATCAAAATATGTGTGTATATAATTAAACATGCCATCAAAGGCAAGTGAAGAGCGACAAGAGTGATAATAATAGGCTGCTCGAAAGGAATTGATGATTTGGAACATAATTAATTCTTATGACATGCATTTTGGGAGAATAACGAAAGGGGATTGGTCGACTCCATTCCTGCAAACTGCCCTCAAAACCCATTGTCACGTCATAAAATACATACAAATACAAAATATCCACATTTGCCCTTTGGGGCGGCCACCGCCATTCTCATTGATCCCTCTCAGGGCATAGCTGAGTGGGGCAGCCACGGCCCCGCCCTCAATTTCTTTAAAGATTCCATTGAGCATCAAATGATTCTGACGCATTGCATAATAAGATTTACCCATCAACTCTAGACCTAACAAAGTTTCAAATAATTCTATGATCAAGGCTGTTAAAGATCCTCTCCCTTTTCTCTTATTCTTTATTTCTTTATAGTCTACACAATTTCTCCTCCTAACATGAGATTCTTCGAAAATCATTTTCTTACATAAAAATATTTTAGAATTGCCATATAGGATTACTTATAACCCTTCAATCTTCAATCTGTTGATCATTGCTTAAAAGATTCCAAGAACTCGGCCAAGTTGTTAGTGGTCCAACAATGTCCCATAATTGTTGATAACCCCCCCCCCCCTCCCGGTTTTTCCATCCACTATTTTTCTTCTACGAAGGGTTGATCCAACCTCTAAATAGCATCTGCTGTCAAATAGGCTGCCAACCTCTCTAATAGCTTTTGGATTTTCAATCCACTCATTCAAAGCATTCTTGATTCCCCAAATTGGATTCCGTGCTCTTCGTCTTTTTGTGGTAGCATGAAAAACAACCTTGTATTTTGCTCTCCAACAGGATTCCAATTTACTTTAAATATCTTTAGCAAAAATATCTCCTCTTGTTCCTCCAAAAGTCTGAGTTGCTCTTGTAATTCTCTCTTTACCTCTACCTTCCTCAGAATCGAGGTTTGATTGGGCCGACGCTAACATTAACTCAAGTTTCTTCCTTCTTATTCCACTTTTGTAGTAAAAATTTATAATTTTTTAGCTTGTAACCACGGTACTAGGGTGAGTAATTCACATAGCCTTAAAACGATACGACCTCCTCTAAAACGATCGAGGACGGGTAGATTAAGAACCAACAAATTCTTGTAGGATCGGAAACAATTAGCATTAGCAAAGACTCTTATCTAATCTTTCCCACATCACTTCCTCTCTGTTGGGATCGACCCGATTAAGCAATAAGTAAAAAAATAGTGAAATAAATTGAGAAATTGAACACATAAATTTAACTTAGAAAAACCCCTCCAAAGAGGATAAAAAACTACAGGTAAAGATAATTTTATTATAATGGCAAAAGAACGAAGAGTACAAAAAATAGAGATAAGAACTAAACCCCGAAAACCTAAAAACCCGAAAACAAAGAACCATCAAAATGTAAACATAAAATTCTCTAAATGTGTTATGAGTTCTAATCTCTAATGGGGGTATTTTCTAAGATTGTAAAAGAGCCTATTTATAGACTAAATTCATAGGTCAAATAATAATAAAATAATCTAAATTAATCAGTGTTTGATTGAAATAAATAAACAGAGTTTAACTAGAACATTATTTCTCAAATTTGACTGAAATAGGAGTCATACTTAACAAATCTCCACCTTGACTCATATTTCCACAACGCCATCTTAGCCAAAGCCCGCCACGAGCCTATCTTGACCTATGCAGGGAATTAACTGAGTCGAACTTGTGCTTAGAAACTGAAAGACTTCTAGCTTTCGACTTGTACACTGCCAAATCAAAACTAACCCGAATTTGATTTTCACGAACGCAATGCCCTAACTTTTCAAAATCTACATCCAAAAGAGAACCTCTCTTAAAAAACGGTCATACTTTTTTCCCTCTTATGACCACGTTGCCCCCATTCCAAATAAGTTGACTTCAACTCCGTAACGGACGAGGGACGTCCGATTTCACCAATCACTGTAGAACCTTCCAAAATATAAAGACTATCGGTTCTTTTACCTTTTAACAAAAAGAGAGCTCCACGAGATACTTTAATGTCACTCGACTCGATGTTGATTCTACATCCTTTCAAGCCTAAAATACTCAAGGAGATGAGATTCTTTCGTAAATCAGGTACATATCTAACATCTGAGAGTGTCCTAATCGTCTCATCATGTATCCTAATTTTAACAGTACCAATATCAATTAACTTACTAGATGAATCGTTTCCCATGCGCACAACTCCACCTTCAACCGAACTGTATGTGGAGAACCATTCTTTATTGGGACACATGTGGAAAGAACATCCCGAATCTAAGATCAACTCGGATGTGAGCTTGGAGTTATATCTCATTAACACTAATAAGAAATCATCACTGCTTTCATCGGCCAAATTAACACCAGTTAAATCTTCCTCGTTACTCTCAGTAGCTCTTTTATTTCGCATTTTATAACAATATGCTTTGACGCGACCTAACTTTTTACAATTGCGACACTTTTTGTCTCGTTTCTTTGATACTACCAAAATGGAAGCTTGCTTATTTGCCTTGCTATCCAAACTAAACTCATTGTCGAGTTTGTTTCTACTTAATAAATGACCCTTCACATCTTTGAATGAGAGTTTGTCTCTGCCATAAATCAGGATCTCGCTAAAAGACTTGTATGAAGGAAGTAAAGAGCACAATAATAGTATAACTTGATCTTTATCGTCAATATGAACCTCAACATTCTTTAAATCATTTAAAAGAGTAATTAATTGACTGATGTGATCTCTAAAAAGCTCACATTCGTGTATGAAAAACGTAAATAGATGTTGTTTCAACACTAAACGGTTAGCAAGAGACTCATTCGCATAAAGAGTTTCCAACCTTTTCCACAATGCGGATGAGGTTTTCTCCATCAATACCTCTTACAATACCATATTCGTGAGGCACAACTGGATTGCAGACAAGGCATTTTCATCAACTTCTTCCCATTCTGCTTGATTTAGATTCTCAGGCTTTTTCCTGGTAACAACCTTTTTTTAAGCCGGTTTGAACTAGAATTGCTATCATCCGAACTTGCCACAGATTAAAATTTGTCAAACCATCGAACTTCTCAATTTCAAACCTTGTTGCTATCATATCTGAATGGACTGATCTATGAAAATTAAACTAGCTCTGATACCACTTGTTGGGATCGACCCGATTAAGCAACAAGTAAAAAAAATAGCAGAATAAATTGAGAAATTGAACACACAAATTTAACGTGGAAAAACCCCTCCAAAGAGGATACAGAACCACGAGTAAAGATAATTTTACTATAATGGAAAAAGAACGAACAGTACAAAAGATGGAGATAAAAACTTAACCCCAAAAACTCGAAAACAAAGAACCCTCAAAACGTAAATACAAAATTCTCTAAATGTGTTATGAGTTCTAAACTCTAATGGGTGTATTTTCTAAGGTTGTAAAAGAGTCTATTTATAGGCTAAATTTATAGGTCAAATAATAATAAAATAATCTAAACTAATCAGTATTTGATTGAAACAAATAAACAGAGTTTAACTAGAAAATTATTTCTTAAATTTGACTGAAATAAAAGTCATACTTAACACTCTCCTTTCCTACTATTAGATCAAGTGGAGTATGCCCCTTTTGAAGGGCCAGTTAGGCCATACTCATTCAAGCATGCTATGAAATTCTCAACCCCTCTTAGCCCTTTCTACCTAGTCAATATTTTATCTTTCTACCAAACAACTTGATTAAAATCCCTCAATAATATCCAGTCATTACCACTCCACACCAGTTTTGCAAATGAAATTTTAGCCACAAACATTAGATTTCTCTTTAATGTGCCAAAAAATTAACTTTTAAAAGGAATGTTACATTCTTAAAAAAGTAAATTAAATTTTACATGTTAAACATTGAAATCACATTCTAACCAATTAAATTCTTTAAAAATGATAATACCAAACGCCCTCTTAATTATATATGAACTCTTAAATAATATTTTTAATTTTACTTGGCACTTGTCAAATTGAAGGATATATGTATGTTCAAATCTATATAACAATAACATCAAATTTAATATAACATGAGGTATAATACTCTTAACGTACATATGAAGTGCGAGATTAAAAATTGTTCCCTATAGACTTGGACGGTGGGGGAAGAATTTTCGAGAGAAAGATTGAAGAAGATTGTACGTGATGTTGTGGTGCAACATTCTGTGGTTCACATGAATTGGTATTTCCCTCTGGAAATAGGGAGTGTGACAACTTGCAATTCCAAACCTTAATTATGCCTCCAACACCCCCACATTAATTTCTATTGCTTCTCTAGATTTTTCTATGTCTAATTAGTACTCGTACATGACAAGGGCCCCAACACTGACATGTGACTCATAATATCAATTACTCCAAATAGCATTTCCAAGACAAAGTCTAATTTAAGTCTTGATTGATAGATAGTTGAAAAAATTAAAACAATTGAAATTTAATATTTTTAATGATTTAATTTTTTATACATTGATAATTTAAAATTAAATAATTTTATAATTTTTTATAAAAAATGTGAAAAATAATAAATAAATAAGAGTTATTTGTCATATAGAATATTTTTAATTTATTTTATCTATTATAATATTTTATTATCCTATAAAAGTTTTATAAGACTTTATCATTCTTAATGGCCATGCAATTAACGTGACTCAAACCCAGACTACATTTAAAGCGATGAACACTCTGACTATCAAATCAACACACTAAATTTATTTGTAATATACTATCCATTACCATTTGTATGTATATATCCATAAATTATGTAAGTCAATGATAAAACTTAATAGAATATTAATAAATCTAAGCTTCGACCCTTTAGATAATGTTTCTAGTTTTAAAGTTAATTTAATTTTTTTATTTTTTATTTTTTTGGTATAAAAAGCAGACTGAAAAAAATTATCAAAAGGTTTACATATGAATATTCGAGGGTAAAATGTCTCTTATTCTATCCTTTTCTAAAAAATTTTAAATCTCTAAAGGAGGAACGTCAAATAAGCATAACTCTTTCTCATTTACAAAAGTCATTTTAGTTAATGTATCCACTACCTGATTATTTTATCTAGGAATATACCTCACGAACCACTTGTCTTTATAAGATAAAATTTGTTAAATTCTCCTGACGAGTGAAATATTTTATCCAGCTAAATGATGATTACAAATAACTTTGATTACCTTGAGATTATCAGACCAGATGATTACCCGATTATATCCTTACTTCTGAAGCTGAAACAAATAATCCAAAATTCCTCACAATTCAACAACAAACACAGAAATATTTATTGTAAAAATTAATTGCTTAATTAATATCATATGTAAAAAAGATTCTGACTTCGTTCATAGACAACCTTCTCACGTTTTATCCACAAATTTGATAGTACAATTTTGAAGTTATCGTCACAAATAATTTTTTTTGTTAGACTAATAGCTTATTTATGACAAGTCGACTACCATTTGTTTACGTTTTATTTTTGTTTAAAACATTCTTGAAAACAAAACAAAAAAAAAAGTACATAAAAAAATCTAATGTGACTTTAATGAAAATGGTAAAATGAAATTAGCTAAAAGTATAGTGATGTAGATTCAAATTTTATTATTTCAATTACTTGTATATACTTTTAGATTTTAGCAAAATACAAAAAAGAAACATAAATACACTCAAAACAATATTTTTTTTTATCCTATCCACTAATATTTCTTTTTTCTTTTCATTCAACCCTTAAAAGGGACTAAGGTTTTTTTTTCCCCTTTTTAATCTATAATAATAATTATCATTAATAACATTCTCACTTAAAAACTCAAATTTTAAAAAAAAAAATTTGGTATAATTGTTGGTATTCACATCTTGTTCAAGTTAATTGTGATATTCAAGTAAAATCTTCTTAACAGTAATGGTTCTAGGATTCAAACTTGGTCTAAATGTTTGGCAAATAAGTTTCCACTCCTTCCAAACACTTGTTAGTTAAATTTTATTTTTTAGTGAGTGATATGAAATCTATTTTTTAATAAAAATAATATTATACAATCAACCCACTCTATAACAATCACCCGCTATAACAACATTTCGCCATAACAATAATATCCATAGTTGTGAAATATGTTATTTATTAAATTAGTTCTCTATAACAACATATGGTCTAAATTTTTATGTAAAATTATAGCTATTTTATATAAGTAAGCCTATTAATTACCGTTTATTAAATAAAAATGATCTTAATTAAAAGATTATTTAAATAAAATGATTAAATTTCACATGAAGAAATCTATTAATTATATTTTATTAAATAAATATAATTTTCAATGAGAGATTAAAGATATCAATTCAATAAACTATTAAGTTCCTTAATTAAATATTCTATTATGAATTGGGAACATCATAAAATTATAAATTGATTACTTGAATTTAGTAACAAATGATTAATTAATCAATTAATTAATTAATCAATTAATTTGATAACTCAAATTGTTTAATTGAATTTGTTAGATTTATGAACTTATGAAAGATTGTAAAATGAAATATGCATGAAAGTAATAATACATGCACATGTTATAAATCTTTTAATTTTATTCATTTGATTCCCACTTTTTTTTAACACAATTCTTACTTTCTTTATTTGATGGAAATTAATGGTATAAATTCTATGATAAGCTTACAGCAAGTATCTCTCTATAACAGCATATTGTTATAGGTGTATAATAGTCATCTCTCTATAACAAACAAAATTTGAGCAAACAAATAGGGTTGTTATAGAAAAAGTTAATTGTATATCTTATTAAACTCTTCTCCTAATTTCACTATTTTAAAAGCTTCTAATTAGTAAATTAATATTTTAAATAAAAACTATATATTTTATCTATATATACTACATATTAAGAGGGGTTGATTGATTTAATTGTCACCCATTAATCAAATCTCAACTTATTTAAGAAATTACCAATTATCCAATCATTTTACTAAACAATAAATATATTATGAGGATTTTTTTTATATTTTTATATAATATCTAAAAAAATACACACATGATAGGATTAGAACCCAAAACACTATAATTTATAGTATTTTAATTTTTCCCATTTCAATTAAAGCATCATCTATTGTGATGTAAATTTTTATAAATATATTTATTACATAATATTTTATTATCTAATTATGAAAAGTTACAAATAGTCACTCAACTATTCAATTTTATTTTTTTTAGTTACCAGCTAGCTAATGTAAAAAATAAAAATGGTAACACCAAAATAATCTAAGATAGTTGGTTGACCAAAAAAGATAAAATTTAATAATTGAGTGACTATTTTATGTTTTTTTTATAGTTGGGTGACCAAAAAAGTAATTTACTAATAGTTGGGTGACTACTTATTGTAGTTTACCCAATAAATATTTGGATAAACTACACCACAGGTCCCCCAATTATGGGTCATTTTCTTTTTTGGTCATCAAACTATGAATTTTTTAAATTGGTCACCCAACAAATCGAGATTATTTTTTCTGGTCTATTTTCATTAATTGCACTAACGGAAGGGTAACGTGGCAATTGAAAAATCAGTATAATAGTAAATTTAGTCCTTAACTTTTACATATTATATTGATTTAGTCATATTTTTAAAAAAAATTAACTCTCAAAAGTTACAAATAATCTCAATTTAATCTTAATTCTAAAAAATTTAAAGAAAATAAAAAAATACATAAAAAAATTCAAACAAATAATAATAAATTAAAATTTTATATTAATATTAAATAAAAACTCTCCCCGTCTACCTCTTACCCCTCCCTCCCCTGCCACGTCCTCTCCCTCTCTGCTGCACATTTAAGCGAAGACAATTAAGGGGCTCATTTCTTGTACTCGCAGAGGAATATTAGACCCAAAAAAAAAAAAAAAGGAGAAAAAATCAAGATCCTTCTTTACCAATATTCACTGGAATAGAACAAATTTGAAGTATTACATCTGGATTTTCGTTGATTTCAAAATTAGTAGGCTGGCTGAGAAAATTACCTTGGACAATGAGCTTGGAGAGGGATGCCGGAGGTGGGGAGGGAGACGGAGAGGATTTTTTTATTTTTTATTTAATATTTATATAAAATTTAAATTTATTATTATATTTAAAAAATATTTTTATATTTTTTATATTTTTTAAATTTTATATTTTTTTTTTGTCAACTATCATTTTTATTTTTTAATTTATTATTTGTTTCAAAATATTTATAAAAACAAAACAAAATGTATATATATATATATAAAAGGCCATTGGTTCTTGCATTTCACTAGCATTAAATAATTTGTGCAAAGCAAATCAGTGTCAACATCATTTACCTCACGACTCTTCGTCTATAAATATAATCATCAACCCCGCATCATTCCCCTGCACTCACCTTCAAATCAACCCAGAAACTTCTTCCGTGTTTTTTTCCTCTCCCATAAATGAAGTTCTTCTCTGAATTAGGTTCTTGTTATCGCCCATCCACATCCCATCGAGATGAGGGTAAGGCTTCTCTCCGCACCACCCGCCATGCAGAACGTACTATTACCAAGTCAGGCGGTGGCTCTGCCTCCTCACCAAGTCGACATTGGAGACCGGTTCTTCAAGCTATCAGGGAAGACGGCAAGGTTACGGAAAAGATAACTCCCAATAAAAACAAATCGAAAGGGAAATATACGTCTAAGCCTTACAGAGCTAGCCATGATGAGAATTCCTACTACTCCAGGTTGGTAATACTTACTCTTTTTCTTCTTTTTTAAATTACCCTTTTTCTGCCTAATATTTGATTATGTTTTTTTTTCTTTTTGGGTAATTTTCAGGAATAATAACAGTGAGTCGATGGTTATACCTGCGTTCTCTCCGACACCCTTCATGTTTTAAATTTTAAGAAGCTTTGGCCGCCGGCCGGATGCTGCCTATTCTCTTTACTATTTTCTTTTTAATTGTTCTATCCATTTTCCTTGCTGATTTTGGAAGATGTTAAGACTGGTGGTATATAGAATAATAATTTTTTTTATCACTTATTTTTCATCCGAAACTTGTAAAGAGTTGTTTTAATGATGTTTTTATTTATACAATATGGGTACCCATCTCACAAAGAAAATATAGTATGAAACAGTGATATTATTCATTTCTAATAGTTTTATGCCACATCAATATTTTCATTTTGAATTTCATCATTTTCATCTTTAAAAAAAGTAAATCCATATAGAAACTAATATGGCATAAAACTATTAGAAATGAATAATATTATTGTTTTATACTATCATTTCTCCTATTCCATATAGAGATTTACATATGCAACGCATGAGATGTTTCAAGCCCAAAAGTTATAACATATATAAAAGGGAAAATATACATTTTGTTACTTCAATTTGGTTTTAAAGTTCAAATTAATACTTAAGGTTTTTCAATTAAGTACTTAAATTTGATTTTCTAGTTCAAACTAGTACATTAACTTGATGTCATAGTTCAATTTTATTCAAATAATTTATTTACCGTAAATATTAATTTGAAAAAAAAACCAAGATTTAAATATCTAATTAAACTAAAATAAACTTTAAGTACTAATTTGAACCTTGAAATGAAGTTCAAGTGTGAATATATATTTACCCTATATTAAAAAAAAAAACACTTCACAAAGGAGCTAGCATATCCTAGTGGTAAGCTATTTTCAAAGTTAAACCTTGAAAATGAATGGATTCTTCAGCTACATCTAGAAAGGTGTTATGAGTACAATATGTTCCAAGAAACCTAATACCTTTAAACTCAAAATTGATAAATGGAAAAATAAATGGACAGTGAAAATTAGCCATATGCTGCAGTCATGTGATTTGTTGTGAAGGTCCACAAAATAGACAAAAGAGAGATAAAATGAGACAAAAGATTTGTGTGATTCCTCGTGTATGCTTTTATTGAGGAAGAGAAACCAAGATAAAGACTGAATATCATTTTCTCTTATATACTTAAATATCACCATAACTTAAAAAGATTTCTTCACCAATCATTTGGGTGGATTTGGGTTAGTCCAACTTGGGCTCGAGTTTAAATTTGAAAATTTGAAATAAGCCTCAGCCCAATTCAACCATGAATACTAAAAGAATTTATTTAATATTTTTAATGAAATATTTTAGGATGAGTATTTGGAATACTAACAATATATTTTTTATTCCATGACACATTAAATAATTATCATAAAATTGACATGTGTTTCTTTTTTCTAACATTTATTTTTTTGATATGTTACTATACCCTGACCCTACTTATGGATTCTAAAAGCTCTACTGACAATGTATTAAATAAATTTTTAATATTTAATACATTAATATTACAATAATAGTGTTAATATTAGTACTAAAATATATCATTATATGGTAGTGATGTCCATGAAACCAATTAAAAGTCTAATTAAGGCAAGTGCACCTATCAATTAATACTATAGCTACAATGAGTACAAATATCGTTTCTACGTAGACTAAAAGTACTTGTAATTACTGTCTTTCTATTATTTAGTCAAATAAACCGAGTGATTGATGAAAAACTAAGATTAACTAAATTAATTAACTAACAAACACAGTAAAGAACAAATCACGAAAATAAACGATAAACAACCAAGAAACAAAACAATACCCAGGAAAGAATTTACCTAGATTTCATCTGTCACTGTCAATCTAAATTATGCAATTCATTCACTTAGTATTTTGTAGAAATCCCTAAATTATACTAATATCTCTTTTGATAGTAAGAGCAATTGACTCTAGGTTGGTTAATTGAAATTTCTTTTTAATTAAAACCATTATTATCGCATTAACTCGATCTATTGATTCCCTTATTAGATTTAACTTTAATCCGATAGATTTATGTCATCATATTTCTAGAATTGCATGCAACTCCACTCAATTAAACTAGATCTACTCTTAAACAATGTCTATTCCTCTTCTAATTTAAATACATCAAACATGGATCAAAGTGGACAGTAGAAATTAGCCATATGCAGCAGTTATGTGATTTGTTGTGAAGGTCCACAAAATGGACAAAAGAGATAAAATGAGACAAAAGATTTGTGTGACCCATCATGTATGCTTTTATTGAGGAAGAGAAACCAAGATAAAGACTGAATATCATTTTCTCTCATATACTTAAATATCACCATAACTTAAAAAAGATTTCTTCACCAATCATTTGGGTGGATTTAAGTTGGTTCGGAGCTCGAGCTTTGAAAATTTTAAATCAACCCAAATCAACCATGTATATTAAAAGATTTTATTTAATATTTTTAATGAAATATTTAAGGGTGAGTACTTGAAATACTAATAATATATGTTTTTTTATTTCACAACCAACATTAAAAAATTGAAATGTGTCTTTTTTTAATATATTATACTTTTATAGGATACTTATCAACCTCTAACCTTACTTGTGAAGTCTAAAAACTCCACTGACAGTGTATCAAATAATTTCCCAATATTTAATACATTAACAATACAATAATAGTGATAATATTAGTACTAAAACAGATCATTATATGGTAGAACAAAACATCCAACATGTAATGCCTTAATAAATTTATTTTTATTTCTATAAATATTTGACAACTGTGTATTTGCTTCAGTGGTTAAGTGTTCTGGGTGTGTTTGAGAGGCCTTAGGTCTAATTCCGCCTTTTGGCAAAACTTTGTTATTTTAGGTACAAGCCTTACCCATGATGAGTGAGCTTATATAAAATTGTCTGTTAATTCATATCAGAATGAGCTTGTTGGTTTGAGTGGTAGGGGAGTTGGTGTGTTGGAGGTCCTGTGTTTGAATCCCTGCATGGATGTGGGTTTTATTTTTGCTCAGTTTTGTGATAGAATTTTGGTGGAATTAAAATTTTGAAGTGGTTAAGATTGAGGAAATAGTAGGGAGTTGGGATATTGAGGGTTATCAGTTTCTTTTTGTTTTTTTTTCAAAATTCCTGTTCTTTCTCCCTCTCAAAAAGATTTTTTATGTCAGTTGTTTCCCTGTTGTGGAACTCTTGATTTCTACCTTCTTTTCGTTACCTTTTTATTTTTCGTTCAGACTACTGTCGATCTTTGCGTTGGTTTTGTGTTTTCCTGCTCGAATTGTGTGTTGGTAAGTAATTTAGTAGTTTTGATCAATTGTGGGTGTTCCGGTTGTGTTGATATCATATACCTTGTTGTTTAGGAGAAGATCAAGGAACTGGGGATTGGAAATCAATGACATAGTTGTGTGGAATCAGCGTTATTCGTTAGAAGGTAAGGGTTTGGTTGTTTGTTAGAATGAACAGAGCCTTGGTTTCAGTTTTAGTATCGAATTAGGCATTTAATTTAGTGTTTTTTTGGACAGTTTTAGGTTCTAGTGGTATCCAGAATGGATTTTGCATCAAAATCTTAACATGTGTGTACTCGAAACGTAGAAAAATGAGCTTCAACGAAAGTAAAAAAAAAACCCCACTGTCGATGCCACACAGTCGTGTGCCTAGCTGTATAGTTGACCATGTGGTCGACGAAGGCATAGCCGTGCACAAGACACAGCCGTGTGCGGTACAAGTGTGGTTGTGTGGGCCTTACGGGATAAGCCAAGTTGGGCGTGTGAGCCACATGAGCGTGTAGACCCACACGGGCACTCCACACGGGCATGTGGGTTATGGGCCAGGCCGTGTGGGCCATACAGGTGAGGCCAATCTAGGTGTGTGGGTCCACACGGGCATGTGGGCCCATATTTCTAAAATTTTCCCTAGGGATGCACGGGTCGTTCCGATCGACTATAGGCCTACCGTAAGGTTGGTAAAGGCCAACTAAACCCTAGATTATGTGATTTGTCATTCTGATAGTATGCTCTTAGTAGGACATTGTTATGCATGTCTGATTATTCTGCTATATGCTTATCTAATATTTGTACACAAACATGATAAGAATGTTATACCTGTATCTGTACCTGAATTCTATATCTATTTTAAGGCGGAATTTATATATGTGGAAGAAGTATTCTGTATGGCGTTCACTACCTATATTCTGGCAGTTTGGCTGCACTTTATCTGATATGTGTCATAATGGCATGATACGGTGAATAGGGCTGGTTGGGTGTTTTCAACCCCACATAATGTTATGGGATGGTCAGACTTGGTGTGTAGAGGATGGGGTAGGATTCAGTTTATCTGGTCTGTATATCTGTATCTGTTATCCGTATCTGAAATAGACATGAGTCCGAATCTGTATCTGACTATTTATATTGATTTCTGTATAAATTGTATGTCTATTTCTGTTGGGTTACACACTGAGTTTACGAAAACTCACATCTATTTGTTTGTTCTATTCAATTAATCTACAGACTTAGGCGAATCGGCGCAACGGAGCCTTTAGAAAACCCCGAGTTTATAATCGATTATTGATTATGATTTTATACTGACTTTAGGGGTTATTTCTGGAGTTTTGTAATTAATGGACTTTCCGGACTGTTTGATCTTATTTTGGGAATTGATTTTGACCCGACTATTTATTTACGATGGTTTTTACCAAAAAATGGTTTTTTTTAAAAAACTAATTGGGTTATCGAATTAAACATTTAATGACTTCTGATGTATTTATGTTTAGGCAAATAAATGAATTAAACAAAAGCCTTCAAAAATAGATATAAATGAATATGAGTTTTGAAACTAGAATGTTTTGACGTAACGACTCCGTTTTCAAAATCCTACCTTGTGACATCACTAGATTCAGCCATCACGTCTAGGTCGGGTTTGATATGTTACATTTAGTGGTATCAGAGTTAGGTTACAAAATTCAGCTATGAATTTTGGGTTCTAAAATTGTATTTAAAAAAGAATTGGTTTTACAAATAATTTGAATAATTTGAGAAAGCATGTGGTACACCGAGTCTCCGACGCCGATCCTGTAAATATTTCTGAATTTAGATAGAAAACTCTGAAAACACTATAGTTATTACTTTCTGAAACTGTACCGAAATAGTTAGATACTGGAACCTCTGAAAAACATTTTTGAACTTCTGATAAATTATGCATAAAATATCTGCTAATAAATACTGAAACTGATGCATAAAATTTTATAATGTAAATAAAATCTGAATTATTTAATAAGTGCTCGTAGAACTCGTAGACGTGGTATTCGTGGCTGTGGTAGAGGCTATAGGAGGGCTCGAGCTGAGTCTTCTTCTCTAGGCAGTATGCCAAATTTAGACATGAGTGAGACACCGATTTCACCTGCTACTAAAACTGAGTCTCAAATCTATTCGGTTGGGGACGACACACTGTCTCAAGCCATGTTGAAGATATTATAGAGGGTCGCTGGACCCCATTCTGGATCTGGGGGTCGTGGGTCTGTAACTGAACGACTCTGGTCCAATGGTGTTGAGCTGTTTAGGGGTGTCACTAGAGTCACCTCTACTGTGGCCGAGTATTGGTTAGAGGTTACCGAGAGGATTATGAATGATTTAGACTATATTCTCGAATAGAAATTGAAGGGTGTAGTCTCTTTGCTTCGAGACGAGGCATATCAGTGGTAATTAACAGTTGAGGAGAGTACTCAACTTGATCATCTGAACTGGGATTTCTTTAAGACCACCTTCCAGGGTAAGTACATGGGGGTGAGCTATGTAAATGCTCATAGACGTGAGTTCATGAACCTTACGTAAGGTGATAGATCAGTGGCCAAGTATGAGGTCGAGTTTTTGAGGTTGAGCTGCTACGCGCATGGCATGGTAGCGTCTGAGTATAAGAAGTGTGTCTGTTTTGAGAACAGTTTGAGAGATAGTTTAAAGGTTCTGATTGCTCCACAGAGGGAGTAAGAGTTTGCGGTTCTAGTTTATAAGGCAAAGATCACCGAAGAGGTTAAGCGCGTAGAGTGCCAAAATAGGGACCGTGTGAGATGTACGAATAAGAGAGAGTCAGAGCCCCCTGATGTGTCAGTTAAAGTGGGGGTTCTTGTTGCTCTTACTGGGATTCAACCCTATGGAGATTGAGGTAGGTGCCAGCTAGGCGAGTGTTGGTGGAGGTTAGGGGCTTGCCTTAGGTGTAGGTCATTAAAGCATCAGATTCAAGAGTGTCCACAGCGGGCTGATCAGATGCAAGCTTCAGGACAGAGTTCTGTACAACCTCAGAGGGCAGTTCAGCAACCACCTAGAGGTAGTGGACCAGCTAGGGGTGGTAATAGTATTGGTCGAGGGCAGAGAGCACCGGGCAGAGATGCTAGTCAAGTAGCCTACATTGGTTTATGCTGCTTGACGCCGAGAGGATAGAGATGCTCTTGATGTTATTATCATTACGTTCTTTATTTTTGATGTACCTTACACTACTTTGATAAACATAGGTCCTACACACTCCTATGTAGCTAGTATTGTATCTGAAAACCTGGGGATTTTTGTTGAGAACACTTCTAGTGAGATTACTATACTAAGTCCATTGGGGCAATCTTTTCGGGTTATTAAACTTTATGGAGATGTTCAATTAGAGGTACAAGAGACTATATTTTTGGCAAATATGATGGAGCTTTTGTTTGGGGAGTTCGACTTAATTCTAGGTATGGACTGGTTAGTTGAGCATCGAGTAAGCTTGGATTGCGTAACTAAGAAGGTTGTTCTAAGGACCGAGGATGACAGGGAGGTGATTGTGATCGGTGAACGTCGAGATTATCTATTCAATGTGATCTCCGCTCTTATGGCTGAAAAACTGGTTTAAGAAGGGTGTGAAGCGTATTTGGCTTACGTCGATGTTTCCGTTTCTAGAGACTCTTCTATTGGGGATATTAGAACAGTGAGAGATTTTTCGGATGTCTTTCTTGAAGAGTTATCGGGTTTACCTCTGAATCAAGAAGTTGAGTTTGATATTAAGCTTCTACTGGGTACAGCTTTGGTGTCCATCGCTATCTACCGAATGGCACCAATAGAGCTTACAAAACTTAAGACTCAACTTTAAGAACCTTTAGATCGTGGTTTCATTCGCCTTAGTGTATCTCTGTGAAGGGAACTGGTTCTGCTTGTAAAGAAGAAGGATGCGATTATGAGGATGTGTATTGATTATCGACAACTGAATAAGCTGACGGTGAAGAATAAGTATCCACTTCAGAGGATCGACGATCTGTTTGATCAGTTCTGAAGGGCTTTAGTATTCTCGAATATTGATATCCGTTCTGGATATCATAAGCTTAGATTTAAGGAAGCTGATGTTCCTGAGACTGCTTTTAGGACTCGTTATAGACACTACGAGTTCCTAGTTATGCATTTTAGTTTGACGAATGCTCCAGCTGTATTCATGGATCTAATGAACCGAGTTTTTCAGCCATATATGGATCAATTTATCGTGGTTTTCATCGATGATATTTTGGTTTACTCTAAGACCGAGGATGAGCATGACGAACATCTTAAAGTAATGCTTCAGATTCTTCGTGAGAAACAGTTCTACGCTAACTTGAGCAAGTGTGAGCTCTGGTTACGTAAGGTGACCTTTCTGGGGAACATAATTTCTGCTGAGGGGATCCGAGTTGATTCGAGGAAGATTGAGGCTATGCTTGATTGGAAATGGCATAAGAACGTATCTAAAATCTTTAATTTTCTGGGTCTTGCAGGTTATTATCGGTAGTTTGTCGAGGGGTTCTCCCTGATTGCAGCTCATTTGACTAAACTTCTCTGTAAGAGTGTTCCTTTTGTCTGGACTGATACGCAACAATCGAGCTTTGAGAAGCTCACGTCTGTTGACTCAGGCTCCTCTGCCGATACAACCTGAATCTGGTCAAGAATTTATTATTTACAGTGATGCATCGCACATCGGTTTGAGATATGTATTGATGCAAAATGGTAAAGTTGCCTATGCCTCCCGTCAACTTAAGACATATGAAGGGAACTATTCGACGCATGATATGGTTTTTGCGTTGAAAATCTGAAAGCACTATTTGTATGGTAAGAGATGTATTATTTACACTGATTATAAGAGCCTCAAGTATCTTCTTACCCAAAAGAAGTTGAATTTTAGATAGCGTCGATGAATTGAGTTGCTTAAAGATTATGTCTGCACGATAGAGTATCATCCTAGTAAGGCCAATGTGGTAACCGATGCTCTAAGTCATAGAGCGATGACTAATTTGAGAGTGATAGTTGCTCGTCTTAGTCTGTTCGATGATAGAGGTTTGTTAGCCAAGTTACAAGTTAAGTCGACTTGGATTGATCAGATTCAGGTTAAGCAGTCAGGGGATGAATCTTTGAGTTTGCGATTTCGTCAGATTGAGAGTGGCAGTACTTCAGATTTTGGGCTAAATAATGATGGTGTTCTTTGTTTTCGAGGTCAGATATATGTACCGAATGATTCTGATTTGAGGCAGTCTATTTCGAGGGAGGCGCATTGTAAGCTTTATGTTATGCAACCCGGTGGTAATAAGATCTATCGTGATTTTCGTCCGTTGTGCTGGTGGCCGGGTTTGAAGCGTGAGGTTACGGATTTCGTTGCTTATTGTCTGACGTGCTAACAAGTTAAAGCTGAGCATCGGTTTCCTTTAGGTTTGCTACAACCCATTAAGATTCTCTTGTGGAAATGAGAACGAGTAACAATGGATTTCGTCAGTAGGTTGCCCTTGACACCTACTAAGTAGGATTCTATTTGGGTTATCGTGGATCGATTTACCAAGTCTGCTTATTTTATTCCAGTTCGGACGGATTACTCTCTGGAAAAGTTAGCGAAGCTGTATATCTCCGAGATTGTAAGACTGCATGGGGTTCCTATTCTGATTATTTCTGATAGAGATCCTCATTTCACTTCTCGATTCTGGAAAAAATTACACGAGGCTCTAGATTTAAGATTGGACTTCAGTATCAGGTTCCATCTTCAGACCGATGGTTAATCTGATAAGGTGATTCAAATACTATAAGATATGCTTCGGAGTAATGTGATTAATTTCAGAGGTAGTTTGGAGGATTATCTGCCGCTAGCAGAGTTCGCCTACAAGAACAATTTCCATACTAGCATCCAGATAACACCTTACGAGGCTTTGTATGATCGTAAGTGTCGTACTCCATTATGTTGGACTGAGTTGGGTGAGCACCGGGTTTTGGGTCTTAAGTTGGTTTCTAAGACCGGAGATAAGGTTAGACTGATTCGAGATCGTCTAAAGGCGGCTCTGATAGACAGAAATCCTATGCAGATATGAAGAGGAGAGATATTGAGTACTCTTTGGGTGACTTTGTGTTACTCAAGGTTTTTCCGTGGAAGAAAGTTTTGAAATTTGGTCGTAATGGCAAGTTGAGCTCTAGGTTTGTTGGGCTATACCAAATTTTGAAGCGTGTGGGACTGGTAGCTTATTAGTTGGAGTTACCTCAAGAGTTGGACCGTATCCACAATGTATTTCACGTCTCAATGTTATGGCAGTACCGGTCTGATCCATCTAATATTGTTTTTATCGAGGAGATCAAGATTAGACTGGATTTGACTTTTGAGGAGGAGCTAGTTCAAATTCTGGATTGAGATGTTAAGGTTCTGAGGAGGAAGTCCATTTTGTTAGTGAAGGTTCTGTGGCAGAATCATGGCACTAAGGAAGCCACTTGGAAACCTGAGGACTCGATGCGTCAGCAGTATCCTCATATCTTTTGATCAGGTAAATTTCGAGGTCGAAATTTTTTATGGGGTAGAGTTGTAATGCCCTGATAAATTTATTTTTGTTCTATAAATATCTGTTAACTGTGTATCTGCTTCAGTGGTTGAGTGTTCTAGATATGTGTGTGAGGTATTGGGTCTAATTCCCCATTTTGGCAAAACTTTGTTATTTTAGGTATAAGCCTTACCCTTGATGAGTGGGCTTATATAAAATTATCTGTTAATTCGTATTAGAATGAACCTGTTGGTTCGAGTGGTAGAAGAGTTGGCGTGTTGGAGGTCTTGTGTTCGAATCCCTGCATGGGCGTAGGTTTTGTTTTTACTCGGTATTGTGATAGAATTTCGGTAGAATTAAAATTCTAATGTGGTTGAGATTGAGGAAATAGTGGGGAGTTGGGATATTGAGGGTTATCAATTTCATTTTTTTTTTTCAAAATTCGTGTTCTCTCTCCCTCTCAAAATGATTTTTGATGTCAATTGCTTTCCTATGTGGAACTCTCGATTTCTACCCTATTTTAGTTACCTTTTCATTTCTCGTTCAGACTATTGTCGATCTTTGCGTTAGGTTCTGTGTTTTTTTTGCTCGAATTACATGATGGTAAGTACTTTAGTAGTTTCGTTCAATTGTGGGTGTTTCGGTTATGTTGATATCGTATACCTTGTTGTTTAGGAGAAGATTAAGGTACTACAGATTGGCAATCGGTGACTTAATTGTGTGGAATCATCGTTGTTTGTTAGAAGGTAAGGATTTGGTTGGTTGTTGGAATGAACGAAGCCTTGGTTTCAGTTTTAGTATCGAACTAGGAATTTAATTTGGTATTTTGTTGGACAATTTTAGGTTCTGGTGGTCTCGGAAGTGGATTTTGCATCAAAATTGTAATAGGTGTGTACCCAAAACGTAAAAAAATGAGCTTCGATGGAAGCTAAAAACCCCCACTGTCAACGTTACACGGCCGTGTGATCGACGAAGGCATGGCCGTGTGCAAGACACGACCGTGTGTGGTGTGAGTGTGGTCGTGTGAGCCTCACGGGCTAGACCAAGTTGGCGTGTGGGCCCACACGGGCACTCCACACATGAGTGTGGGTTATGGGACAAGCCGTGTGGGCCACACGGATGAGGCAAATCTGGGCGTTTGGGCCCACAAGGGCATGTGGGCCCATATTTCTGAAATTTTCCTAGGGTCGTACGGCTCATTCTGATCGATTTTGGGCCTACCGTAAGGTTAATAAAGGCTAACTAAACCCTAGATTATGTGATTTATTATTCTGATAGTATGCTCATAGTAGGACATTGTTATGCATGTCTTATTATTCTGCTATATGTTTATCTAATATATGTACCCAAACATGATAAGCATGTTATATCTATATCTGTACCTGTATTCTGTATTTGTTTTGGGGCAAGATTTATATATGTGGAGGAAGTGTTCTGTATGGCGTTCATCACCTATATTCTGGTAGCTTGGTTGCACTTGATCTGATATGTGTCATAATGGCACAATACAGTGTGTAGGGTTAGGTGGGTGTTTTTAACCCCACATGGTGTGATGAGATGGTCGGAGTTGGTGTGTAGAGGATGGGGGTAGGATTCTATTTATCTGATTTGTATATTTGTATCTGTTATCCATATCTGAAATGGACATGAGTCTGAATCTGTATCTGACTGTTTACATTGATTTCTGTATAAATTGTATGTTTATTTCTATTAGGTTACACACTGAGTTTAAGAAAACTCACATCTATTTGTTTGTTCTGTTCAGGTAATCCACAGGCATAGGCGAATCGTTGCGATAGAGCCTCTGGGTGACCACGAGTTTATAATCGGTTAATGATTATGATTTTATATTGATTTTAAAGGTTATTTTCGGAGTTTTGTAATTAATAGACTCTCTGGATTGTTTGATTTTATTTTGGGATTTGGTTTTGACTTGACTATTTATTTGCGATGGTTTTTACCAAAACAATGGTTTTCTAAAAAAAACAAACTAGATTATCGAATTAAACGTTTATTGACTTCCGTTGTATTTACGTTTGGGCAAATAAATGAATTAAACAAACGCCTTCAGAAATAGATATAAATGAATATGAGTTTTGAAACTGAAATGTTTTGATGTAACGACTCTGTTTTCAAAAACCCTACCTTATGACATCACCGGATTTAGCCATAACGTTTAGGCTCGGTTTGAGGTGTTACACAACAAGTAAGAATTTAATTTATGAAATATCAATTTTGTTTTTAATGAAAAGAAAAAATCTAACTCAAAAGTTTTTATGGCTTTTATTTTTCATTTTTTAAGAAAGTGATATATTTACCAAATACAACAATTTTATAGAGTTACATGCTAACATTTATAAATTTTTATATACTTATGAAATAAAATTAATTAAAAATAATTTTAAATGTAAATATTTTATAAGAAAAAATATTCTATAAAATCACTAAATGAAATTTGGCATGTTTAGGAATAATATATTTAAAATTTAAATTTGATATTATTTTAAATTTATTTTATAAAAAATCAAAATATATAGTTTTAAAAAATAAAACATATTATTTGAAAATAATGCTTGGAGAGGTTGTGAGAGAAAAATATAAATTCCAAACTTAATTTTTTTAGCAATGACATAAAAATTAGATGAATTTTTTAATTAAAATTTCTCATCTCAAAAAGGCTTCAAAAAATCTCCATGTTAAAGCGAAAAATGTCATATGAACATTTAAACAGTGCAATAGGTTTGGGTTGATTTTCACTACCTAGTTTAAAATTAATATATAATAAATAATAAAATATATAATTTAAAATTAATTAATCATAATAACATATGAAATATGTACAAAAAAATTAATTTAATCTATGTATTAATAAAAAAATCAAACAAAACTAAATTTTAATGAAACTAACATTTATTTGTAAAAATGTTATTTACTATTTAACATAATTAATATTTTTAAAGTTTTTTTATAATTATGCATATGAAATATTTAGCGAAGTGTTTCAAAGCTAATTTCAAAGTTATTTTATTAGGTTTCTCTTACTTTAACTAGTGGTCGAGAGTTTAATCCTCGTCCTGAGTATAGAGTAGCTTTAAAGCTCTTCTCCCTCCGCCCTGATTTTAACCAACCATTCATTGGTTGTACCCCATTCACGACAACAACAGTATATTAAACAACACTATTAACATATTTATTGATTCAAATGTCTTTAATACATTTGGTAATGAAATCCATTTATGAATAAACATATATCAAAGTACATAATAATAATAATTAAAAGCTCTTATTTAGCACTCAGATAATTTAGGTTCAAACCCTGTCATTCTCTTTCTCTCTCTCCCGACATTTTTACTATTAAAAAGTACATAATAATAATTAATTTCATAGGAAGCAATAACATCTCTTCTAATGAGAATTAGAATATAACTATTGCATTTCGAAATATGTATATGATATTTAATCAATAAATATTTTATATAATAATTTAGTTTTAATAGATAAATTTAGAGTTAAAATTCTATTATAATAAACTGTTCAAAATTGAAAACAATTTTATTGAGACATTATGGAAAAATAATTAAAATATGATAATAATACAAAAGATAATATAAATACGTGAATGTGTATTGGTGTATCAACGCTTATATAAATATTAATATCTTAAGTTTATAGAAGGGTTTGAGGGTATGTTTTGATATTGAATTTTTTTATAAATTGCTTTTATCATTTAACAAATTTTGAGCATATACACATGTATCTTGAACATGGGGTCAACATATCAAATTTACAGGAAGATGCCCCTTTACTGCTTGGTCCTGATAATTTAGGAGAGGATGTGGTAGATGGTAATGAAAAGTTAAATGTGGGTAGGAGTAGATGGTCCTGAAAATTTAAATGAGGGTTTAGTAGAAGGTTTATAAGGGGTAGATGAGGTAGGTGTTAGAAAAACATGAAATGTATGCATGGCATAATTTTAAATTTTTTAATACATCTAGTATTAATTTGGATAGTTAAGAACAATAGATCATCAATAATTTAGTATCTAGTTGTGCTTTGATTCGCTTTTGCAAGTTATAAAAGTTGATTCACTACTAATTTTGAATTGCCATATGAACTACAATACTCTTTTACTGAAAGATTCATATCTTGGGTTGTAAAATTCGAACTTTAGTGATTCAGAAACTACCGTAAATATGACATGAAGATCTACAACTTGGGCACAATAATCACCCCAAAAGATGGTTAGAAGGTCTCAGAAAGTCCAGTCAAAGTTACTATTGTGGAACCCAACCAAACTTCTCGTAAGGAATTGAATTGTTTTACAAAAACGACTATATCTCGGATTGCAGACCACAAAATTATGTGATTCAAATTTTTTTTCAAAAATAACATGAAGCTCACGATTTAGGCACAAGAACTACCCAAAAAGCTAGTTAGAGAGTAACGAATCAATCGACCATCGTTTTATCATTTTTATTATCTAAGGCAACAAGGAAGAAAATTAGATTAGTTTGTTTAATTGATGATTTAAATTCAATTTATAAACAATTTACTTTGAATTTTCACTATTAATTTCTGACACGATTAGATTAATAATTACTTAACTTGTAATTAACTTGATAAACACATTTACCAATTTGGCAATCCCTTGGGTTCGATCCTTAAAATATTCGAAGTATTCCATTGTAACACTTATAAATATTACGACTGACCTATCACACTTGTAGTAAAGCCGTTAGATACTTAAGTATAATAGTGTTGATTCATAGCCTCGGTGCACGTACGTCGGGACACGGTCAATGACATAACTTTTAGTTACTTATATATTTTCAATTGCAACAATTGGAACACTATATATATTTTTTGAAAATGCTCCAACAATCTGTCCCATTTTAAGATTTTGATAATCTTAAAAGTCAACTGCAAAAATGAATGTGTCTTTTGATTAAACCTTCTCTTAGTGAAAATATGTTAAATTTAATATTTGATTAACCGAACACATCTCACACAATATTGATTTCAACACTAGTCAGTGCACAATATCCAATGGCATTATTATGACCATACATATGTAACCTCTTTTCGTGAGTGCTGTTACAAGGGTTGATATATTATTGATATTTTATAGTGTACGACCCGATAGCCAGGGGTATCGGAAAGTATATTTTCGAGACTCCGTTTCCGTAAATCGAACTCGTAAATATTTTTAATAAATATTTAAAAAGTTAGTTGTGTAGTTAATTAGGTTCCGATTAAGCGAATTTACTTGAATTAAAAGTAATTAGGTATAAGGACTAAATCACATTTGAGTTAAAAGTTGAATTATAGATTAAAAATTAATTAAAGGGCCAATGTAGTAATTATACCTATATATATGTATAGTGGACGACTTATGTTATAAAAATATATTATAATATTAAGAAATCTTAATTATTAAGTTAAATGCATATATGTATTATATAATAATAATTAGTATAGTAAAAGAAAGAAAGAAAAGAAGGAGAACGTGTAACGCCCCAAATTTGATATTTCTATTTTTGTGAATATTGGACACAATTATGTATCTGGTTCAGTGGTTAAGTGTTCTGGATGTATGTGTGAGGTCCCAAGTTCAAGCCTTACATTTGGCAAATTTTGGTATTTTTCTGGCTTAAGCCTTATACTTGTTCAGCGGGCTTATGTTAAATTATCTGTAAATTCATATTAGAATGAGTCTGTTGGTTCAAGTGGTAAGGGAGTTTGTATGTTGGAGGTCTTGTGATCAAATCCTTGCATGAGCATGGACGTTATATTTTTTCTCTATGAACTGATAAGAGTTTCTGTTAAGTTGGGAATCTGAGTAAGTAGTTGTTAGTGGGATTAGTGGAGAGAAATTAGGGATATGTAGGTAGTTCTCTTCTCTCTCTATTTTCCCCAAAATTTCCTCTTCCGACGTTTGTTTTTCTCTCTACTATTCTACTCCCAACTTTCCTTTTCTTTTTCTAACTTCTATCAAAACCTTCCCTTTTCAAATCGCGATTCGTTGGCGTGTCAATCTTTCATACTGTTGAATAGGTAAGTGGTTCGTGGTGTCTTGGAATAATTATGTTTATGCGTTAGCTTTGTTGGTATAATCGTGGAATTTGATTTTTCTGCCATTATTTTGGGTAGGAGAAGGCTGTGAGCAGTGAGTAGTTGCTCGATCGATTTAAGTGGGAGTTTTGACGTCGGTAAGTCTTGGGTATTACTCGAGTTTTGTAGCGATTTGTAAATTGACTGCTAAAACGGCTATTAGGTGCTCTTTTCTTAGGTTTCAAGGCCTCGGGTGTGGTTTCGCATCAAACTGATACTAGGTGTGTACCCGAAACGCAAGAAAATGAGTTTTCGGCAAAAGCCAAAAACTTTACTGTCAATGCCACACGGCCGTGTGGTAGGCCGTGTGCTACGCCACGACCGTGTGATCGATGAAAGCTAGGCCATGCGCAAGACACGACAGTGTGATGGCCGGGGTGTGGCCGTGTGGGCTACATGGGTTAAACCGAACAAGGAGTGTGGGCCCACACTGGCCTGTGGAATTTGGGCCAACCTTGTGATCCACATGACCAAGACCAACCTGGGCGTGTAGGCCCATACGGGCAAACCACATGGGCGTATGGGTCCATTTAGCTAAAATGTTTCTTAGGGTTGCACGGGTCACCCAAGTCGATTGTGAACCTACTGTAGGGTCGGTAAGCGCTACTTAGACCCTAAATCATGCAATCTGGACATACAATGCATGTATTGAGCATGTTAAATTTATGCAGGTTTACTAATCTATATGTATGACTAATAACTGAATAATAGCATGTAAGCATGTATTTTTGTATAACTGCATTGAGCATGATTAGTTGTGTAATACCCCCTACCCGTACTCATTGCCAGAATAGGGTACGAGGCATTACTGGAGTTTACGATTTTTTTTTAATAATTTTTTTACTCAATATATCCCCTTTTATAGATATCTAACCTTCCCTGCAAATTCTAAACCGAGACCAATCCACATCAACCAAACCAATTCAACATATTTACAAGATAAATTCATGCATATTTATAAGATAACGTCATCACATACCGAAAACTAGGTTTGTTAACCATACCAATGGCTAACTTTACATTCATTTCACAGAATCATTTACTTTATTAGCTTATACATGCCATTGATTTCCAAAATAAAGTTTCTTTATATACCGAAATCCTGAGGTTGATAGTGTGATGTGTCTCCGACCAAATCCGACCTCCGAGCTCTTAACACTACAAAACAGGGGAAAATGAAACAGGGTAAGCACTTTGTGCTTAGTAAGCCCATGTAACAAGAATTATACTTACCTAATATTTTCAATACAATGTAATAAATATTCATATATCCATTCAATGCATTATTACCCTAACATGCACAACTCAACATTCAAGTTAATCTAATAATTTTCATGTGTCAATAATATATACCATGATTGATAAACTCATCAATACCATGATTACCATTCCCTTATTATTTTTCCATATTTATCCCGTTGAATTTCTTGAAATTTTCGATGGATTTTCAGAGGTACATTTTTAGTGTACATTTCCGGGTCCGTCAATTCATATTCATGTGCACACATTTCCATTTCAGAGAGCACACTCCCGCGAACCTCATCCTTACAGCGGGATTACCAGTCCAGGCTAAATCCCATGTAATATAAACTCATAGAGTATTGTCAGGATTACCAGTCCAGGCTAAATCCCCTGCAACGACAATTACTCTAATGAGCTTGGATCTGAATTACCAGTCTAGGCTAAATTTAGACCCCAATTCGGATTACCCGTCCGGGCTAAATCCATTTTCCACATATTCTTCGAGAGGGCTATATCAGGATAGGATCACCCGTCCGGGTTAGATCCTTTTTATCGGCAATTCCTTTTCAGAGATCCATCGAATTTTCCTTTCATTCAACCGGGATTTATTCCCCTTTTTATCAAATATATCAATGTTTCATCAATTATCATACAATGAGCTTTCAAATCATATTCACATCAACAACATGCAATCTCAAGCATTTAAGAATATAATTCAAGTTACACGAACTTACCTTGATACTTGTTCGTGTACAAAAATCTACTAATCCTGAACTTTTTCTTTTCCTCGATCTAGCTTCGTATTTGAATCTTCTGCATCTAAATAAATAAATTTAATTATCAATTTAATACATTTCATGTTCATATGCAACAATTTCTATAATTTCATTATTATTATTTATAGTTTATTCAAAGCTGTTTATTTGAGTCATAGTCACTAAATTATTTATAAATCAAGCTACAGAACTCCAAATTAAGATCCGTAAATTTTCCCTAAAACTAGACTCATATATCTTCTTACCATAAAATTTTAAAAAAATTTTGTTTAGCCAATAAGTACAGTTTATTCCTTAAAGTAACCCTTGTTCTGCTGTCTGACAGTTCTGACCCTTATTCACTAAAAATTAATTATCTCTTTATATAGAATTTGGATGATGTTCTCGTTTGATTATATTGAAAATAGACTCATTCAGGATTCTAGACATATAAATTTAATCCCATAATTATTTTTATTTAATTTTTTATGATTTTTCAAAGTCAGAAGAGGAGAACTCGAATTCATTCTGACCTTGTCTCACAAAATTCATTATATGTCATGATTTACAGATCCATTGCTTACACTGTTTCTTTTATGAGAAACTAGACTCAATAAGATTTAATTTCATATTTTCTTCATCTTCTAATTCGATTCCTACAATTTATGGTTATTTTTCAAAGTTAGTCCACTGCTGCTGTCCAATATTGTTTTAGTGCAAGCTGTTTATTACCATTTTCCCCTAAGCTTTTAATAAATAATAATTTCATCCCTACTCCATTAGCCTCTCAATTGAGCTTATTTTTCTCAATTAACACTTTATCCTATCACTTTAAACTACTTTATAACCTTTAGGAATCAGAATTTCAGCAATAAACTTTAATTCCAAACATTTTCACAATTAGGTCCTAAAAATCAATTTCTATTGAAATTACCTAGTAAAATCATATCATAAATAAATTAAAGCTTACATTTCATTCTATTTCATCATAAACTTACAGAACTCAACCATGGTGACTTTCAATTTCATCCATGAAATCAAAAACTAATGAATTTAATAGTAGGACCTAGTTGTAAAAGTCTTAGAAACACAAAAATTACAAGAAATAGGCAAAGATTAACTCACTTGGTGCAAAAATTATGAAATACCAGCTTAGAGAACCCTCCTATGGCGTTTTTAGCTGCTAGAATTGAAGAGAAATGAAGAGAAATGAAGAGAAATCTAGATATTTCCTATTTAGTCCTAGCTTTATTTAGTTAATTTTGTAATATTCTAATTTTGCCCTTAATTTATCAATTTTCCTGCTGATTTCATGCCCTTTCCATCCAGTCCAAATAAATTTTAGGTCTAATTTCCTTTTAAATCCTCTCTCACTAGACACTTAAGCTATTTAATCATCCCATCCACTTTTACACCTTTTACAATTTAGTCCTTTTCATTTAATTAACTACCCAAACATTAAAATTTCCTAACAAAATTTTAACACCACATTACTAACATTTCATGAATATTTATAAAATTATTTTTGATTTGGTTTTATGAGATCGAGGTCTCGATACTTTGTTTTTACCCAATTTCTTCAATAATTTTTTTTCTAACTAACCACTAAATCGGTAAAAAAAATTTTATCGATATTTTCATACGATTTTCCTATTATATAAATATTCATGCAAAAATATTAAAATAAATTTCTCTTTAAATAGGATTTGTGGTTACGGAACCACTGTTCCGATAACCTTGAATTTAGGCCATTACAAGTTGCATCTGCATTGGGGTGGGATGATTGATTATTGGAGGAAGTGTACTGAAAGGCTTTTATGCCTATTATCTGGCAACTCAACTGCAATATTACTGATATGTGCCGCATTCGATATGACTTGGTGTGTAGAGCTGGGTGAGTGTTTTAAACCCCACATGGTGTGTAGAGATGGTCAGAGATGGTGTGTAAAGGCTGGTGGGTAGGATACTGATTTCTATTACTGTATGCATATTGTATCTGAGATGGGCTAAGGCCCTAATTTATATCTGAGACTGTATCTGAATGGGCTAAGGCCTAAACTGTATCTGAATATGTAATGGGCTTAGGCCCAGACTACATTTAACTGATAACTGTTGTTTGACTGTATGCCTGTCTTTTGTGGGGATTACACACTAAGTTTACGAAAACTCACCCATTTTTACTTATCTGTATAGGTAACCCCCGTACCTAAACGGATCGGTGCGGCGGAGGACTCATTGGTGACCACATGACAATTGAACTATTTTAATTCCATTTAAGGTTTTTAATTCCTATTTTTGAAGTATTTTTTATGTAATTTGGACTTTTGGACTGTTGTCGTTACTTTGGATTTTAACTGTTTATATGGACTTTTAAACTACAACACACAACGAAAACTCGGTTTTATTAAATGCAATGTTTTTCCTAAACGCGAATGGTTTTCTTTAAATATCATGGTTTTAAAAGCTTCCACTATAGAATATGTTTTTAAACGAATTAAATTAACGAGAAAATAGTTTTGAAATTGACGAAAGATAAATAAGAGCTAACAAACAGAAACGGTTTTAACTTGATAAATTTGATTCCAAATTCTATTCCATGTGACATCGCTAGATTCGGCCATAACATCTAGGCCGGGTTTGGGGTGTTACAGAATGCATGGCCTTAGGTTTTCTCAGGTTCAAAATTTTAATTGGTTAGTCAATTTAGTCCATTTTCTTGTAATTTTTATATTTTTGGAATCTTGGTGTTAAGTACTACTCGACCCATGTCGAAATTTTAGCAATTATTAAGATTTTAAATGTTGTTAATGTTGAATAGTTTTAGTATTATGGATTAAATTGATAGATTTTTAAGTTACAAATGGAAAAGGATTAAATTGTAGAACAAATTATAAATTTTGAGTAATAGGAGCCAAATTGTGAAAAATTGAAATTTAAGGGTTCAATTGAAAATAGGAAGTTAAATTTATTTTAAAGTGAAATTTGTATGAAAATATAGAATTAAATGTAAAGAATAAAAAATAGTCTCGGTTTAGGGAATAAATTGGAATTTAGGCTAATATTGAGTAAAATTTGAAATATTCAATATGAAATTGAATTGTGTTGTATTGATGAATTTTAATTATTTTAATTCAGTAACTAATGTCATACCGAAATCCTCAACTAAAAAGGGGAAGGATAAAATCGACGTCGAATAGCTCGAAATTCACGGTTTGTATTTTTATAATTCGAACCTAGTTGTTAATTTTTGTAATTCGATTTAATGCATATGGTAAGTGTTTGAGGTGAGTATTTGACATTTTGATAGTTGATTGAAATAGATTGAATTGGTATATAAATTATGAATGTATTGATTATTGAATTGAATTCATGTGTATATGTGATTATATGAAAATTTTATATTGGATATTTGTTGTTTTTGAAATGTGAAATTATACCCTATTAATTGTATCGGGCTGAGTTGGATATAGATGGCATGCCATAGGATAGGAAGAGTTTAGGGATTTCTTCGACTTCGAGTTGATGAGGTACTGGGTGCCAATTTGCTTCGGTTTAACCGATGAGACACTAGGTGTCAATGTATATAGCGCTTGGCGCAATTATTACTTCGGATTTATCTAATGAGGCACTGGGTGCCAAATTGGTGTGTTGGTTGGATCCATGTATCCGTCCGAGTCTGAGTCTGAGTTGTGTTAACAGGTGTAATTAAATAAAATAGTTCTATAATTGATATTGGATGATATTGTATGTGAATTGAAATTGGGATAGAGATTTGAAACATGAAAATGAGATATTTTGTGACTAAATGAGATACATGAGTTATGTACTCATGAATTGAGTATTGAATGGCTAATGCCAATGTATAAACAATTGTGGTTTGATATGTGAATAGCTATTTATATAGCAATTATGTGAATTGGGATATTGTTAATCAAATAAAAGATGTTAGCATGTGCAATTTGAGTATAGTACGAAATGATGTTGAAATGATGTACTAATATGTTTGAATTCAAAAGGTTGACATATGATAGTTGTAATATGTGTTTATATTTCAATTATGCATTTTGTATTCTCTTGTATTTAAATGTTCGGATTATAGAAATATAACTGAGTTTTACTCAGCGTACGATTTTGTTTTCCGTGCACAGGTTAGGTACTTCTTTTTTGACCGCTGATTCAGCATCCAGCAACGATCCCGAACTCAAATGTGGTGATTTTTATTTTTTGTGTCGGCATGTACCTAGGATGTCTAGATGGTAGTTATTTTGTGGATGGATTGTAAATGAGGTTATAAGTGTAATGTCAGTTTGGTATATATATAAACATGTGTTTGTGTTTGAATGCATAGTATGGTACGACTGTGTGAACCCTATAGTTAAAATTTTTTTGAATTTTTCTAAAATTTTTGAATGTTCCCGATTTAGTCCCAAATCGTTTTTAATGTGATTTTAAGCCTTCAAAGGCTTTAATAAGGGACTCTATGCATGTTAATGATTAATTATATTATGATTTTTTTTAATGTTTGAAAATGAATGTTTTAGATTACGGTTACACGATAGTACTCTGAAACCTTATTCCGGCTATGGATACGGGTTAGGGGTGTTACATATAGTGCTAGGAGCTCAAGCAGTTAGCTTGGGTGAAAAGTGTTAATAATATTAAGGGTATAATACTAATTCTTTTGCTCATCATTACAGGTGCCCAACACTTTTCACCCAAGGATGATATATTATTAATATTTTATAGTGCTAGCAGTCACATACTGATAATATACTTTGTCTCATTGAACTCAAGGCTTGACATTATATCAAGCGTTGGGTTGAGTTTCCATCATGGGTGACTCAAATATTATGGTCTTGTACCTTATCCCCAAATTTTCAAATTTCCAACATAACTATGTTAATCAGTTATACCAAATGATGAACCTTTATATATATTCGTGTCTTGAAAGTTCATAAGACCAACATCCCCTGTCCAATTATCCATTCACACTGATCACTTTATTGTTATTATGTTATCTTTTTCACCAAGTTGTTGTAAAGAGACCTCGAATCCCTTAAAACAAGACAACATATTTGCTATTTTTCTTAGCTTCTTTTCATAATCAATTTATGACTTTAAATTTTTCTAACAAGCCAAGTGTGTTTCATCTTTCATCATGGACATTATCAATTATTTTTTTTACTATGATTAAAATCATGTCCATCACTTAAATGGGTCAAATAGCATTCACATTGCTATATTCATACTCACGAGGTCTTTGATTCATTGCTTCTATAGTAAATTTCAAAATTTATTAGAACCATGAGATTATAGATCATACCTAAGCCATATATAAAAAACCACAAGCACTATCGTAAATATGCACAGTTTGGCCTCAATTTCAAATATATAATTATCATGTTATATATTCTCACTAGAAGATTTCATACCAGAATAGTGATCTTATTATATAAACCAATGTTTTTCACAATTCTATAATTGACTAGAAAAATTAATCATGCATATGCATATGGCTTATTTCATTTCTAGTCAGAACCACTTCTAGTCCAAACTTTATAACATAGAATAAAAAAATGTGCAATCATAAATAAAATCCATTTAGCTTATGATTATTTAACAAAAACAACCAAAATTATTTATATTATACAATCATCTACAAACTTTCATTTTTAGGAATGAAAATAATGTTTCATCAATATCATCCAAATGCTAGTTACTAATATAATGATTTAAATAAACAAATAAATTCATATATCAAATTAAATATAGATCATAAAAAAAACAATACTTTTGTATTAAAAATTTCACTTACAAATAGAATAGAATGAATAAAATTAATTTAACTCCAACCAAACATCTATGTATAATGTACCAATAAGTACATACGTGCCTTATTGAAAAGTCATAACTTTTCATGTTTGGAAGTTTACTAAATAGACATAGTTATTTGGATTTGAAATTATCAAACAAACATATGTTTTCATTAACTTCCTTTCTTTCTCTTTTTCGTGATTGTAAAAATGTAAGCAAATCATATATATTATATAATTATGTACCAATCATAACTATGCATGTATATCATGTATATAAAAACTAGAATTTAAGTTTATCAAAAACTAATCCATGGGACATTTTCGTAGCACCATGATTATAGTGGCATGTGAATGCATGGTGAATAGACACATCTTTAATTTCTCATAATTTGCAAAAAATAGAACTCTAAAATTGTTAGTGTGTGGGGATAAATTAAATTTATGATAAATTAATAAAACCTTCAAAGCGTGTATCAATGGCACTTTCTTTAAAGTTCTATATGCCCCCACCTATACTTTGATGTGCAAAAAAGTTACTGACAAATAAACCTCGATGACACAATGAAGTCCAATGATCGTCGATATTTTGCACTGACAGAAATAGTCCACTTAGCATTGAGCAGAGCATAGCAAGAATATCAATTTCTATAAAATAGAACAAACTAGAAATATAAAAAAATGGTGGGAGATCGTAAAAAGAAATTTTGTTTCTATATTTTCTTGGGTGTGTCATACAAATGAAATTACATTTCTATTTATAAGAAATCTCGTGTCTCTTCATAGGGACATAATTACTCAAATGAATAGTCATATCTTTAGCAAAAAATATAATTATTCAATAGATATATACATAATTATAATTATTTGCTAATAATCATATGACATAACTTTTAAATTTAAGAGACATAGTTTATAACTATAAACAATAACAACTTTTGGTTATTAACCTAGTGACATAACTTTTGATTATTTATAACTTTTTATTTGCTGTTATTAAAAAAATATATAGTGAAAATGGTCCGACAATTTTAAAAACATTGAATGGAATGATTCTTAAAAATATTATTTATAAAATTTAATTAATTAAAATATTTAAAACAATAGATGTCAAAGATAACAAAATTTAACCCAAAAAAAAAAAATCATCTATCACAATTTAATTACAACATGATAGTATGAACAAAATTAAATAACTTTTGTTTAGTTTGAACTCTCATCATTTAATTACGAAATAAGAGAATCTTGGCATTTAAATGATTGGGTAAATGAAAAAGCTACACAATTGGATCCTTTTAGTATTTAATTTAAGCAAAAAAAGTATACTATTAAATTCTCTGCACAAAATTCACGCCTTCATTCCCAAAGTAAAAAACCACATATATGCCTAAACCAATCTCCAAAATTTAATCATTAACATTCTCATCTTTTCTGATTACAAATTTACCAACGAAAATGTTAATTGTATATTTATAAATTTTTGTGTATATTTATAAAAGTTTTTTATTTAAATCATTGAGCTGTTATTTTTTTTTTAAGTTTAGTCAGAGATCTCTCAACGACAAGTTGACGATCAAAACCCATCAGTAAGTATAAAAACATAACTTAGATTCATGTAGATATTATTGTCAGTGTCGAAGATTAGTTAAAAAAATTATTTAAATTTTAGTTTGCTTTGTGACATCTAAAATTATTTTATAAAAAAATAAATTATATAAAAGAAAGAGAAAAAAATTTTAATTGGTACAAACTGTGTAATAAAAAGAAATTTTAACATATTGATATCTTAAATCAATTTTTTTTTTAATTTGACGACGAAATAAAAACTTACACATAATATTGGTGCATTACGGTCATTGTTGAATAAAATATAGTAGACAGTAGTTATTGTTAAAGGTTATAGTCATAGATTATACAGACAAGGGGAATACGGGGGCTGTTAATGAAAGGGTAATCCCCACCCCAGCCCTATGCAGCAACCACCTCCATCCGACATAGCAGACATGCCTGTCAGTCTCCGGCTCGATTCCCAAAATATTCCTCCCAACGGTTAAACTCTAACGCTACATTGATTTATCTGATTAACTCCTTAAATCCATTCTTTCTTAATTAATAACCCAATCTCTACAACTACAAGTCTAGAGCCTTGAGCTATAGTTCTAAAAGATTGAGCATTGAGCACAATTTTGGAAGCATTGCAGAGTTCAATTTTTGTTCTCTCTTGAAATGGCCTTCACGTGCAATGATCACATAACCTTTTTCACCCCTTGGATCCCAAGTCCAACTTCCCTCACCAAACTCACAATGGAAACCCGACCCAACCAACATCCTATCTTCACTAAACCAAACCAAAACACACCCCGTTTCAGATTTGCTGGTTTTTTTTAAGCTCACTCTACTAATTTTTTCTTTTCTCCTCCTAGTACAAAAACAAAATGTGTTATGTGGGGAAAGCAACAAAGATCTTCATCTTCATAGTTACAGCGTTGGTGGTATTGGGTCTTGTCTTGGGATTCGGGCTGCTTCGTCACCATAAGTCGCACTCACACAAATGCTCCGGTGGTGACTCTTGTCCTTCTCCTAATTTCTTCCCTAACCCTATCTCCACCCCTAATTCGCCACCCTTTTCTTCTTCTTCCTCCTCTTACAACCCTCCTTCTCCTGCCATTGGGTCTAACCAGCCCACCTCCCCTAACTCAACACCTACCTCAATCCCTACTGCTAACCCACCACCACCACCATCCACCCCACCAGTTGTCCAGGACCCTACTCCTACACCTCCGCCGCCTGACGCTAACCCAAATCCTCCACCACAATCTCCTCCTCCTCCTCCTCCTGCAGTGCTGTCAGTGCCACCCTACAATCAGCCTACTCCGGTACTGGTGACTCCAGGTCCTGTGCATGCTTAGACTAGCTGGTTAGTTCCATTAAAAAATAAACGTTTTTTTTTTTTTTCTACTTTCAATTTTCTTGAATTAAGTAATTTTTTTTAGATGGGTTGTATAGTGGTGGGGATGATAATGGGTGAGATTTGGATTAGATTTTGATAATGGTGAATTTTGTTTTTTTTATTATTATTCATATTGAGAATTTAGTGATTTACCTACACAACCCACTTTTCAGATGTAATGAATTGTGCATCTTGTCTGATAAATTGACAAAAATGGTTGTCGACTCTTTTGAATCTGGTGTTTTATCTTAGAATCTTATTCTTTATTGGATCAAATTTAGGCTGTAACGTGAAGCCATTGTTGTTGATTAACATGGGTAACTTTAACAATGATGAATGTTTACTCAATTCTGTGATGTGCAGTAATTGAATCCTGGATTATAATAAACTGAATTGTAGGTGAATTTTAACAAATTATAGGTGAAATGGCTTTCTCCATTGTTGTTGGTAAGGTTGAGAACCTGTAAATCATACCCCCCTCCGTTGGTGGTGACTCACTTTCTTGTTTTGGTAATTGGTAATTTTACAATTGAGTTGTGTGTCTCAGGCGATATTAACTCAATTAGCGGTGCCACACACATGATACTGGTGAAATGAATTATGTAAGAAATATATTTATCTAAAATTTATTTAAAAATTAAATTATGTTTTGGTTGCAATGGTAAACTTCATAATATTTTTTTTTAAATATTATTATAGGTAAATTTTTATTAATTTATAAAATATAAAAATAAAAATAAAAACACACTCATAATAATATAATTTATTATATATATATATATATGAATATTTTGATAATTTTTTTATACAAATATGCTTAAGAGTTAAGAGCTTAAATAACTAAATATAATTAGGTACAGAGTCAAGGACTGGTAAGGGTTTCGACCATTTCTAAAATGAAAAATTTTACCTTTAATTTTTATAATTTTTAAATTTTTAAATTAGTATATGATAAAATTATACTTTGATCCCTTTAAAAATGAGAAAAAATGATTTAATCCTTTAAAAGTTATAAAAACAGTGAAATTTTATTTTTATTACCGTAAAAGTATACAATTTAATTTCGACTACTTCAAAAAATTTTCTAACTTTACTTTTGAGTATAATATAAATAGATAGATAAATGATTTAATACTTGATTTGACCGTTTATATAAAAGGTAAATTATTAGTTTAGTATTTGGAGAAATTTTTTTTTTTGTAAGTATTTTTCACCCATCCACCATGTTGATATCTCTCCCCCTTCTTTTTGTCATTACAAAAAAATAACCTACGAGTAGATGTGCTCATGGGTCGGGCCGGGCTGGGTTCAGGCCGGGCTCAACTAAAAATTTAGGCCCATTCATTGGGCTCGGGCCGGGCCCAAAAAATATACTTAAATTTTTACTCAAGCCTGACCCAAATAAAAATACTAAAACCCAGATCCGGCCCGGCCCGCCTGTATTTATTTTTATATTATTTTATATAATTTTTAAATATATATAATACATCAAAAATAATAAAAAATTAAAATAAATATTTTCCAACAAATTGTAAATAAATTTTAAAAAATATGTAGACTTAAATAGCACTAAGATAGATGCAATTTAACAAGCAAATACCTCTAAAATAATAACAAAATTAACAAATACATTTAAAATAATAACAAAATTAATAATAAAATAAGTTTTATACAATATTCAAATAATAACAACAAAATTATAGCAACTAATAGTAATATGGTAGCAAAATATGGAGAAAACAACAAGAAAATAATATTCAAAAATAAAAAAAAAAAAGCAGAATTTTTTTATCATTTAGTGAATTCGGGCCGAGCCCAGGCAAAAAATGCCTTACCCGAGGCTCGGCCTATTTTTTAAGCGGGCCTCATTTTTTGTCTAAGCCCATTTTTCGGGCCTATATTTTTGTCCAAACCCTTCCACATTTCGGGCGGGCCTTCGGGCCGGGCAGGGTAGCCCGACCCATGAGCAGTTCTACCCACGAGGCTTGGAAAACCAACCAAATATTGCCACGAATAAAAAATGTCAATTTCTTGCCATATCAACAATGCTATCTCATAATAAATGGAAAATTATATAAAAAATCATTGAAAAATGAAAAAAATTCCTTTAATTTTTTTTAAAAAACAACTCAATAATTCAAAATTTAATTTTTAGAATTATAAAAAAAAATCTTTGAACTTGTTTTATGCTTAAATTTAAAAAAATCTAAAAAGTAACTAAAAATGCAAGAAATTTGTTAAAAAAAAATTAAAATTTAAAAATTTTAAAAACATAAAAATCTAGAATTTAGTTTTTGAAATTGTAATTACACTTAATTTTTTTTTAAAATAAAGTTTATAAAATCGTAAAAGAATTTTAAAAATACTTGATTTTTTTAGAAACTCTAAATTTTGAGTTTTTATTTATAAAATTATGATTAAAAATCGAAGAAAAATTTTTAAAAAATCTTTAAAATTTTAAAAATTCCAAAAAGAGTAAATTTTTATAAAATAAATAGAGCTGGAGAGAATAAAAAATAAAGAAAATATGAAAGCAACAGAGAATGTGCTTTATTAATCAAATGGGTGATTACAATGCTTCATCAGAGTCTCTATTTATAGGCATAAGAAGTATAAAATAAGTAGAGATCTAATTCTAATAACTATTAGAATTTAAAGTATATTAAAACTTTATCCTGATAATGATGGACATCCACTTAATAAGATATTCATAACACTCCCCCTTGGATGTCAATTGATAGATAATGTGCCTCGTTAAAACCTTACTAGGAAAAACCCTGTAGGATAAAAACCTAATGACGGAAAAAGAGTACACAATCTATCATACGCATAATATGTTGTCTAATTAAAAACCTTACCAGGAAAACCCAACAGGACAAAACCTCAATTAAGGGAAAAAGAGTGTAACGCGTATTTACCCCCTCATGAAAACATCACATGTTTTCTCATATTCTACGTATTCAATCTTGAATACTAGTTTTTCAAATGACTATTTGAATGTATTGCTAACCATTTATATCACCATTCTTTTAAAAGTCATGAGTGATGGAAATTTGGGGAAATATATTTTGATCTCTTCAGAAGATTCAACAATAATCATAACAAACTTTAATTATGATTCTTTTATAAAAACACAAATAGGTATTTTGGATCATTTTATAATCCTCCTTCAACTATTATTCACTAAGTCAAATTTACCACAAATGTTTAATTATTTCAATTCATATAAATGAACAATTTTTCGAGAATTTCAATATGCTTCAAGGATTTTTGTGAAAAAAAAATAAAAATAGAATAAAATAAATAAAATAAAGAACACACAAATTTTACGTGGAAACCTTTTCGGGAAAAAAACCACGGGCAGAGGAGAAGAAAATTCACTATGTCGAAAAATTTGAATCAATACAAGAGGAATAGACTAAGTCTATTTATAGGCTTGTAAAGCCATATTCTAGTAGGATTGAAACACCCTATCCTAATCAATATAAAATAGATGAAGTTTAATAAGGTTTAAAAAACCTTATTCTAAAATAAAATAAAAGAAGTTTAGTTCTATATGGATTTTACTTTTATTTTATTTTCCATCGTATTTTATTTAAATAAGAATTTGGGTCACTTAATTCTAACAATCTCCACCTTGACACAAATTCTCAATGAACAAGTTCTTCATCGCGAACTTTCAATAAACAAGT
Organism: Gossypium longicalyx; assembly: GCA_025698465.1. Classification (NCBI taxonomy): domain Eukaryota; kingdom Viridiplantae; phylum Streptophyta; class Magnoliopsida; order Malvales; family Malvaceae; genus Gossypium; species Gossypium longicalyx. The sequence continues at coordinate 5,100,516 of CM046998.1, read as the reverse complement.
TCTCCACCTCTTCCATAAAACCCCTTAAGGGTTTAACTTCAACAATGAATACCAACCAAGTCTAAGCAATGCTCAAACTTGGTTATAGGAAGTGACTTAGTCATCATATCTCTGAGATTTTCATGAGTACTAATTTTGCTCACAACAATATCACCACGAGCAATAATATCACGAACAAAATGATACCAAACATCAATGTGTTTTGTTCTCTCATGAAACATTTGATTTTTTGTAAGAAATATAGCACTCATTCATCACAAAATATCAGTGCTGATTTGAAGGTCTTCATTGAGTTCACTAAATAGTCCCTTCAACCAAATAGCTTCTTTACAAGCCTCGATGAATCGCCATGTACTCACGACCAATGGTAGACAAAGCGATTGTAGTTTGCAAAGTGGCTTTCCAACTAATTGCACAACCTCCGATTGTAAAGACGTAACTCGTGAGAGATCTTCTTCTATCAAGGTCTCCAAAGCAAAATCAGCATCAACATACCCTATGACTCCATCTTTAGTTCTTCCAAATCAGTAAACAAACATCGGTGAGTGCCTCGTAAGTATCTTAAAATCCATCGAATCGCTTTCCAATGTTCTTTACCGGATTTGCCATGTATCTCGCTAATCGCATCGATCGCATATGATAAATCTGGGCGTGAACAAACCATAGCATACATGAGAGATCCCACTTTGCACTAGAGTATGAAACATGTGACATGTACTCAATCTCATCATCCGATTGTGGAGACAAAACCGATGAAAGTCCGAAATGGGCTGCTAAAGGAGTACTAACAGAGCTTAGCACTCTGCATATTGAACTCAAAAGAACTTTCTCAATGTACCCTTCCGACTTAGGTACAATTTATTTGATTTTCTATCTCTGAGAATCTCCATACCAAGTATCTTCTTTGCTGGTCCTAAATCTTTCATCTCAAATTCTTTACTTAGTTGGGCTTTGACCTTTCTTATCTCTTCTTTATCTTTTGTTGCTATCAACATGTCATCAACATAAAGAAGTAGATACACAAAAAAACCACCATCACTATTTTTCTTAAAGTAAACACAATCACAAAACTACTTCTTTTGAAATCATGAGAAGTCATAAAGGAATCAAACCTCTTGTACCACTATCTTGGTGACTGTTTCAAACCGTAACGGGACTTTTTCAGCAAGCAAACATAGTTTTCTTTTTCTGAAACTGTAAAACCTTCTGGTTGTTGCATGTAAATATCCTCATCAAGTTCTCCATGCAAAAATGCAGTTTTTACATCTAACTGCTCAAGCTCCAAATCATGCATGGCCATAATACCAAGCAAAGCTCGAATCGAACTATGCTTAACAACTGGGGAGAACACATCTGTGAAGTCCACTCTTGGAATTTGACTGTAACCCTTTGCAACAAGCCTTACTTTATATCTGGGTTCTTCAACTCCTAGAGTCTCTTCTTTCTTTTTAAATACCCATTTACAACGAACAGCCTTTTTACCTTTAGGAAGTTTCACAAGGTCCCATGTTCTGTTTTTGTGGAGTGATTCCATCTCTTCTTGCATAGCAAACATCCACTTTTCTCGAGCCTTCACACTTAACCGCCTCGAGAATAATTAGATGGCTCTTGATTCGCATCTATATCTTCACCACATTCAAAGCATAAGCAACTAGATCAGCCTCGGCATATTTCTTTGGAGGTTTAATTTCTCTTCTAGTTCTGTTTTTGGCGATAGAGTATTGTGGTGAAGAAGCAACTCTATTCTCAATTTTTATACTTGGCTTGAGGAATTGACTCTGTATTAACTGATGCTCTACTTGTTTTTGATTTTCTTTATTGGAAGAGTCTTTAAGAGATAAGTTAGGTAGCATAGCGGTTTCATCAAAAACAACATCTCTACTAATCACAACTTTTCTATTTTCAGACACCATAACTTATACCCTTTTACACCAGCTTTTATAACCAAGAAAAACACATTTAATAGATCTCGGTTCCAATTTTCCATTATCAACATGAGCATATGCGGGACACCCAAAGATCTTTAAATCGAATAATTAGCGGGATTACGGACCATACCTCTTGTGGAGTCTTTTTCTCAATGGCAACGGATGGAGATCGGTTGATCAAAAACATGCATCAGATGAATCGCTCGCCCAAAATGACTTCGTAAGTTGGCATTTGACAACATACATCGAACCTTCTCCATGATAGTTCTGTTCATTCGTTCGCAACGCCGTTTTGTTGTGAGTATGACGAATCATCAAGTGTCTCATGATTCCTTCGACTTGCACAATTTATTAAACTCATCGAATGAACTCTAAGCCATTGTCTGTGCGGAGGTATTTTATCTGTTTTCCCGTCTGTTTTTCAATCATAATTTTCCAAGACTTAAATGCGAAAAACACATCACTTTTCTGCTTCAAGAAGAACGCCCAAACTTTTCTGAAAAAATCATCAATAAAGGTTAGCATATAATTAGCTCCACCTCTGGAAGGCACTCTAAATGGCCCCCACAGGTCAGAATGAATATACTCCAATGTTCCCTTCGTGTTATGAATTCCTCTAGTGAATTGAACTCTCTTTTGTTTCCAAAAACACAGTGCTCACAGAAATTCAGTTTGCAAATTCCTTGCCCATTAAGAAGTCCTCTTTTGCTCAATTCTGCCATGCCATTCTCACTCATATGCCCTAGGCGCATATGCCAAAGTTTAGTAATATCATCATCGACAAGGAAGAGGAAGCACAAATTGCATCACCATATGATGAGAACCACGCAAAACATATAACTTGGCAATCTTTCTCTGTCCTTTCATCACAACAAGGGACCCTTTGGAAATCTTTAAAAACCCCACTTTCAACTGTGTATCTGTACCCTTTTGAATCAAGAGTACTCAACGAAATTAAATTTCTTTTCAATTCTGGAACATGCCGTGCGTCACTAAGTGTTACGACAACTCTATCAAACATCTTAACTTTAATTGTTCCAACACTGCGATTTTACACGAAGCATTATTTCTCATCAAAACAACACCTTCGACACTTTGTTTAGTAAGTTGTAAACCAATCCCGATTGGGACTCATATGGAAGGTGCAGCCTGAATCAAGTATCCACTCCTTGCTTACTTTAGAATCACACGATGAGCGACTAGAAGTTTACCATCGTTGTAGTCTTCTACAACATCGCCTTCACCGAATTTTCTGGTTGTTTTCCTTTTGATTCGCACCTCCCTTTTAATCTTATTTTGTAGCTTATAGCACTCAGATTTAATGTGCCCTTTCTTCTTGCGTGAAGTTACAAGTTTTACCTTTGTTTGAAGACTTGATCTACCCTTAGATTTACCACGAGGTTTCCGTTCTGTGTCCTACCACGATCATCATCGACATTCCGATCTTGTCTCCCACGAACAATGAGACCCTCTCCCGAGAGTCGAGGTTTAACCACAAGATGCTTCATCTTATCATACGAGGTTAAAGAATCATAAACCTCATCAACCGTGAGAGAGACTCGCGGCTATAAAAAAATCGTGTCTCTAAAGGTTGAATAAGGCAGGGGCAACGAACAAAGTAGAATCAACCCTAGATCTTCCTTATCATCACTTGAACCTCCATGGCCTCCAAGTTTGAGAGAATTCTTTAAACATCATTAAGTGTTCGTGTATGCATACACACTTTCCTCCAAATGATGAGCATAAAGACGCCGCTTCATATGCAACTTGCTTGTTAGAGTTTTCGACATACATATTTGTTCTAGCCTCTTCCATAATGCAATGCGATTTTCTCTTTCATCACATCCTGCAAAATTTCGTTGGACAAATGCGGATGTAATTGTGTTAATGCCTTTTTAGATCCTTACGCTTCTTCTCTTCATCTGTTAATGTCGAAGGCATCTTATCTATCCCTAGCGGGGCATCTTCCGAGATCCATCCAGCAAGAACCGCTTGCATCTTAATCGCCACAACGCAAATCTGGTGTTGCGATCCAACAAATAAATTTCATACTTCAAAGACGCCATTACCGTGATCGAGATGAATAACCGGAAGCTCGGATACCAATTTGTGAAAAAATAAAAATAGAATAAAATAAATAAAATAAAGAACACACAAATTTTACGTGAAAACCCTTTCCTAAAAAAAAACCACGAGCAGAGGAGAAAGAAAATTCACTATGTCGAAAAATTTGAATCAATACAAGAGGAATAGACTATGTCTATTTATAGGCTTGTAAAGCCATATTCTAGTAGGATTGAAACACCCTATCCTAATCAATATAAAATAGATGAAGTTTAATAAGGTTTAAAAAACCTTATTCTAAAATAAAATAAAAGAAGTCTAGTTCTATATGGATTTTACTTTTATTTTATTTTCCATCGTATTTTATTTAAATAAGAATTTGGGTCACTTAATTCTAACAATTTTAATATAAACTTTACTATATAGTGATTCATAAAAGGTTATAACAATAACCATTAGACGCAAGTTAAATCTTTTATGAATTGTCAATTTAATAATATATCTAAAGGTTTATTGCATCCACCAAAAAAGAATATTATATCTTTTCATAATTAATGCCAGGACTTAGCGGAAAACTTCATATTTTTATTCTGTTTTTGTAAAAATACTTTAATTGCACCCTCACTGGCTTTATACCTTTAGATATTTGGACTACTGGTCCAAAAACTCCAAAAATTTAATTGTACTTAAGTTGCGTCTATCTATTTTGATAAATTTATTCCATATCTATATTTCTAAATAGATTTATTCAGGATCCTCCTTTTATTTTATTATTTCAATAATAATATTGTATGCAAAATCATTGTCGACCACTTATTATTCAGTTCCACATTTTCTCGAATTGACACAACTTATCGAGATCTCTTACGTTCATTATTTTAAAATTCAGTTTCAGGTACTTGAATCTATTCTGAAGTTTTACTTATTAGTTATGTTATGGGTCTCTTCTAGAGCACTCGCCTCCACTATATGACCATCTAGAAAAAAAAATTCATCTTTGGAACCGATCAATCTATATAAAACTTGGTTATTCTTATTAAGTTTGTAAATACATCTAACAGTTAACTTGTAATGAGTTATCCTTATTGAACTTCTGGTTCAATTACTCTTCCCTAACTCATTACAAGTTATTATTTCTCTCCCCCTAATGTTGGGAAAATTATTGAATCAAAAATGTAATCACAAAGAAACTTGTAATTAATATATATTTCCAACTTTTTTTAAGGATTCATTCATCTTTGTGCGTTGTGGTGGAGCAGTTGGAACATATACCACACATCTAAAAATTGTAAAATGTGAAATATTTGGCTCTTGACCAAAAATCAATTGTAATGGGGAGTATTTATCATTTATGGGCTTGATGCGTACAACATGTAAATTAATACAAGCATGAATCTTATACTGAAATAGAAAGTTTTATTCTCATAAGTAATGGTTTAGCTATTAGTTGGAAGCATTTGATAAACAATTCAGCTAAATTATTTTGCGTGTGAACATGAGTTACAGGATGTTCAACTTTTATCCCAATTGACATGAAATAATAATTGAAAACTTGGGATGTAAACTCACCAACAATAGCAAGACGAATTGTTTTAATTGCATAATCTGAAATTAATCATCTAAACAATCTCGCAAACGACAGATTTCGAGTTGATAACGCATGTGATTTATTTTGTAGATGCATCTATCGCAATCAATAATATCAAAATCATCCATATAGTGGATGAATGAGCCCATATTCATTTCAGAAATGTAAGACATTAAATCTCAACTTTAGCTAGTGAGTTTCTAATAATCAATTTTCATTGAGAACAAACAACAAATGAGAATTCTTTAAATTAAAGAATCTTCTTGTTCTTTAATTGAATGTCTATATAAATTCTCAATTAATTTTCGCATCATATATGACCCAATGCATTTGTATTAGTAAATTTCTGGTTTACTTTAACATGTGTTTTAATTATAGTAAATTGTAACAAATTGATAATTTTATTATCATTCCTTTTAATTTGTATCCACATATAAGTATTATTGTGACATTTACTACTGGAAATGTCTAAATCAATGTGAACATTATAATGTCACTAAGTCAACAAAATAAATATAATTTCCAAACAATTATATGCAATATTCACTTCAGGGAATACGCAAAAATCTTCAAATATTTAAAAAAAAAATTTGCAACTTCAGGTGCATCCAACTATAACAAGCTTTAGATAGATTTGCCATATTCTATTGCTCATAAGTGAATCTTTCACAGTCAAATATTTTGCTTTCAACCCTTTAATAGAGATGATGACAAAAGAATATCACAAAGATTATAATATTAATAACCCAATCCTCTTTTTTATTCATATGAAATATAATATTTTTCTCATTCACAATCTCAATATGAGATCCATTACAAATATCTTTTAAAAGTAATGCATCAACCATCATAAATTTTGCGTTTTTTAGATATTGATATATTAGCTCTTCTGAAGCTTTCAACTAATTTTGTACTATCCAATATTAAAATATATTTGTTTATTTCAGTACCAAATAAGATAAATATTTTCTATCTGTAATGATAGAATTCATTACTACATTTTCATATGATTCCTCAAATAATATTAATAGAAATAAAATATTTGGATATACACCACATATGTGGCCAATAATTTTTCATATCACATTGATAACATAAGTTATCTTTACCCTTTGAAAAGTTATCTTGAGAACTCTCATTGTTCTCTTACTCGTTACTATGTTCCCACTTTTAGTGGTCCATGAGTTTATCTTTTATTTTCTTTATGTTTACATTCACTTCGAGGAATGCAACAAATCTAGTAGGACAGACTTATAAACATCCCAATAGATTCTTTATTTCATAATTACCATCACAAACATGCGTGAGATTTCAAATCAAAATCTATCTATGCATGTTGTCATGATTAGTCTCCAATTATAATAAACAATAAATAAAACATAGTAAAATCTACCTGAAGATCTTTAACATCATCATCACCAATAGAAGGTATGAGATAGTTCCAAAATATTCTTGATTTCATATGGATAACGATATCAAATCTTTCACCGTCCTTAAAAAAATAAGTAAAATAAGTTAATCAAAACAATGATAACATATAATGAAAGAAGAATGAAAAATAATAATCAAATATGAAACATTAAATAAAATAAACTTCCTGTAAAGACTTTGCATCTTGCCGTCAAAAAATTGAAAATCATGGAGGATAAATTTGATCGTTGATAAAAGGAACTATCACTTTGAGCAAGATCATGCTGATAACGTGTTATAAAATAAAGAGAGATGGAGAGAATAAAGAACAAAGAAAATATGAAAGCAACAGAGAATATGCTTTATTAATCAAAGGGGTGATTACAATGCTTCATCAGAGTCTCTATTTATAGGCATAAGAAGTATAAAATAAGTAGAGGTCTAATTTTAATAACTATTAGAATTTAAAGTATATTAAAACTTTATCCTGATAATGATTGACATCCACTTAATAAGATATTCATAATATAAATAATTTTTTTTAAATAATTTGGATGAACCAAATGATTCGCAATAAGGGATCAATGGAAGGAGAAGTGGCGTTGTTTAGTTGGGGAAACTAATTCAACCATCATGATTTGGTAAAGTGAATCATCTATTTATCAGTAAAAGATCATGGAAATCCTTATATTAAAAGTTTAATAGTATTTTACTCTCTCAACTCAAAAAATGAGTAAATTAAATTTTGTACATTTAGTGATGATGTGTCTGATAGAACAAGTAGAGAACGATATGTGGCAAATATTTAAAAATAAAAATCCTAAAACAAATAATTTTTAATAATCATTTGAAAAATCAAGTCCAGGATGAACTTAGACGAACAACTGTCCAATTCAAATGAATATGGATAAATGAATTTATTATGTTGAACATGGTTTTTTAAATAATTATAAAAATATATAGAAAATTGTTTAAAAATTATTAAGAATTATATAAAAATATTTAAAATTATAATAAATATTTGAATTGCAAATTAATTATCATTATCGAGTTACAATTTATTTAAATATTTAACAATTATTATGATGAATTACTATAAATACGAAAAGGAAATTGAAATGAAAAGAACTAGAAAAATAATGCAAAATTTGGATTTTGAATCTTTATAGAAGGTTTTAGAGGAGAAAGAAAAGGGTAAGAAGATAGAGGAAAATAGTGGTGGACAAGAGCGATGACGGTGGTCGGCGACTGACAGCAGTGGCTGGAATTTGCAAATTTTCCTTTGGATATTCATCTCTTATGTTTCATTGCATCTTTAATCTCCACCAAGCATATCCTTTCATCTATTTCACCTCTTATCACAAAACTTAATTACTCAAAATTTATCTTCCCCTTCCATACTCATCATCTGTTAGTCTTCTTTTCAGCCTTTACCTATCTCAGATTTCCTCACACTCATTTTTGGCAACCTTCAACAGGTTTTCTTCCATCTTTCCACTCCACTCTCTGCACACCAAAGCTGAAATGCCAAATTCACCCATTTTAAACGCCTGTTATCTACAAGTGGGAAATCATAATATTACAATAATTATTTTACACTCATAATTTAATTATATAAAATTGGTATATTATATGTCCCTGAATGTATATATACTATATTTTTTTATAATATAATATGTACTAAATATAATTATGTAACATTACAAAATAATTTTATATCATAATATTTATTTTAATTATATCAATATTAATTATTTTTTTTAAAATTAACTAATTAAATTAATAAAATAATAAAAGAAATAATCACAAATTTAGAAATTCTCATGATTCCATCTAATTGTTCAGTTAAGTTTACGAATATAAAATAATAAAATTTAAAAAAAAAACTGCATGAGATTTAAGAAAATAAGCTGTTAAATGAGATATCTTTTTCTAATAATTTTTTTAAACATATTTAAATTTATTATATTTTCCTCAATCAATGATTTTCTCCTAGTTTTTGTGGTTAAATTATAACTCTCTAGCTTTTACAAGGTTCAACTATAACCTTCTATACATCACTTCAGATTTTATACCTCAAAAATCTAGCCTTTACAAGCACAATTAAAATATGTCAATAATGGAGACATCTCAAAGGTGCGTGGTTACAAGTGTTAAGCTTACTCAAAGAATGGAAATTGAGAATGATAAAAAGATCTAACAATAAACACCTAATATATACATATATATATATATAAGAGAAAATGAAGAAATAAAGAATTGGAGACTTTTCTCTTGATTTCTATGTTTGGATGTTCATTTCTTGTGTCTTGTTGTGTCTTTGACTTGTATTTATGTCAATGAATGAGTTTATGGACGTTGAGGGATAAAATTTAGCCATTGAAAGCATTAATTTCGAGTTTAAAAACACTTGCAAAGTTTTGGAGTGCAATTCTTTTTTTCAAAATTTGATCATTAAGGCACAGTATTGCACCCCAGTTGGAAGGGTGTGGTACCTCTTAAAAAAAGGTGCGAAACCTGGGTGGAAGGATGTTATACATTTGTGTCTTTTTGCACATTTTGGGCAAGGTGATGTACCTAGCCTCAAAACACTTAAAGAAATTCTTAAAAATTATTTTTTAAGGCTTAAATTTATTTTAAAAATGTTTGATAAATTTTTCAACTATATTTTCACTAAATGACTTAGAAAATATATTATATAAATTTTATCTTAAAATGTTATTATATCAAAATCTTAGGACATCAAAGCTAATAAAGACTAACTTTAATAGCTAAAGCATAGCTTTAGTTGTCATGGTCATGTGTTCGAACTTGCTTAGAGCAAAATTTTAAATATTTTCTAACCTGCTATGCAAAGTCGAATATTTAAATATGTTATTTGAATAATGAATGCATATTTAGATAATGGATATTCGAAGGGGTTTATCCAAATTTAAATATTATTCGAATTTGTAAATTTTAGATCAAATATTTGAATCCAAAATTTAAATTGTTACCCCTAAGCTCATGCAATTGAGTGAGTTATTCATCTCCAAAAAGTAAACCAAACTGTAGAATAGACCTTGAATGGAATGTCTATTCCATTCAACTAAACATAAAATAAGGGTTCATTTTTATTCTTAATTTTGAATGATTGCTTTACCTTCAATGTTAGCATAATTTTAAATACTTAAAAACAATTACAATGCCTTTGATGTCAACATAACTCCAAATATTTGTGAATTACCACAATTTTGTAAGAAGAAATACAAGCAAATTTTCCTAAATCAAATTGGCCTCCCCCATGACACAAGGCCCTTATCGCTATTTTTTGCATCAGGCAAGTTCACTTTATAACCTTTTGTTAGGATTTCGACCCGATTAAACAACGAATAAGAAAATAGCGAAAAAATTGAGAAATTGAACACACAAATTTTAACGTGGAAAAATCCCTCCAAAAAGGATAAAAAAACCACGGGCAAGATAATTTTACTATAATGGCAAAAGAACGAAGAGTACAAACAAAAATGGAGATAAAAACTAAACCCCAAAAACCCGAAAACAAAGAACCCACAAAACGTAAACACAAAATTCTCTAAATGTGTTGTGAGTTCTAATCTTTAATGGGCATATCTTCTAAGGTTGTAAAAGAGCCTATTTATAGGCTAAATTCATAAGTCAAATAATAGTAAAATAATCTAAACTAATCAGTGTTTGATTGAAACAAGTAAACAGAGTTTAACCAAAAGACTATTTTTCAAATTTGACTGAAAATAGGAGTCATATTTAACAAATCTCCACCTTGACTCATATTTCCACAACGCCATCTTTGCCAAAGCCCGTCACGAGCCAATCTTGAACTATGCAGGAATTAATCGAGTCGAATTTGTGCTTAGAAACGGAAGACTTCTAGCCTTCGACTTGTACACTCACAAATCAAAACTAACCCGGGTCTGATTTTCACGAACACAGTGCCCTAACTTTTCAAAACCTACATCTAAAAGAGAACCTCTCTTCAACGAAACAGTCATACCTTTTTCCCTCCTATGACCAAGTTGCCTCCGCTCCAAACAAGTTGACTTCAACTCCGTAACGGACGAGGGACGTCTGATTTCACCGGCCATCGTATAACCTTCCGAATATAAAGATCGCGGTTCTTTTACCTTTTAACAAAACGAGCCACGAGATACTTTAATACCGCTCGACTTGATGTTGATTTTGCATCCTTTCAAGTCTAAAATACTTAAGGAGATGAGATTCTTTCGTAAATCAGGTACATATCTGACATCTGAGAGTGTCCTAATCGTCCCATCGTGCATCTTAATTTTAACAGTACCAATACCAATTACCTTACTAGATGAATTGTTTCCCATGCGCACAACTCCACCTTCAATCGAACTGTATGTGGAGAACCATTCTCTATTGGGACACATGTGGAAAGAACATCCTGAATCTAGGATCCACTCAGACGTGAGCTTGGTGTTATCACTTGTTGACACTAACAAGAAATCATCCCCATTTTCATCGGCCAAATTAGCACCAGCTACATCTTCCTCGTTACTCTCAGCAGCTTTTTTATTTCGCAGTTTATAACAATCTGCTTTGACGTGACCTAACTTTTTACAATAGCGACACATTTTATCTCGTTTCTTTGATGCTACCAAAACGGAAGCTTGCCTATCTGTCTTGCTATCCAAATGAAGCTCATTGTCAAGTTTGTCTCTACTCAACAAATGACCCTTCACATCTTCGAACGAGAGTTTGTCTCTGCCATAAATCAGGGTTTCCCTGAAAGACTTGTATGAAGGGGGTAAAGAGCACAATAATAGCATAGCCTGATCTTCATCGTCAATATGAACCTCAACATTCTTTAAATCATTTAAAAGAGTAATGAATTGACTGATGTGATCTCTAAGAAGCTCACCTTCGTTCATGCGAAACGTAAATAGACGTTGTTTCAACACTAAACGGTTAGCCAGAGACTTAGTCGCATAAAGAGTTTCTAACCTTTTCCATAAGGTAGATGAGGTCTTCTCCATCAATACCTCCTGCAATACCGTATTCGTGAGGCACAACTAGATTGCAGATAAAGCCTTTTCATCAAGCTCTTCCCATTCTGTTTTATTTAGATTCTCAGGCTTTTTCCCGATAACAACCTTTTTCAAGCCTGATTGAACTAGAATTGCCATCATCCGAACTTGCCACAGATTGAAATTTGTCTCACCATCGAACTTCTCAATTTCAAATCTTGTTGTTGCCATCTCTGAACAGGCTAATCTATGAAAATTGAACTAGCTCTGATACCACTTGTTAGGATTCCGACCCGATTAAACAACGAATAAGAAAATAGCAAAAAAATTGAGAAATTGAACACACAAATTTTAACGTGGAAAAACCCCTCCAAAGAGGATAAAAAAACCACGGGCAAGATAATTTTATTATAATGGCAAAAGCATGAAGAGTACAAAAAAAAAGATGGAGATAAAAACTAAACCCCGAAAACCCGAAAACAAAGAACCCACAAAACGTAAACACAAAATTCTCTAAATGTGTTGTGAGTTCTAATCTTTAATGGGCATATCTTTTAAGGTTGTAAAAGAGCCTATTTATAGGCTAAATTTATAAGTCAAATAATAGTAAAATAATCTAAACTAATCAGTGTTTGATTGAAACAAGTAAACAGAGTTTAACCGAAAGACTATTTTTCAAATTTGACTGAAAATAGGAGTCATATTTAACACCTTTCCTTCTGCTAAGAAGGGGCAATTGTTATACATGAATATTTTGGTCATGATATGGGTACCACCAATGACCCCTATTTATACTTTTCTTGGGATTAGGGCAGAAAGGGAGAGGGTTCTTCCTCTCTTGTACTTTTATTAGCCACCTAAGGCAATTCTCGATCCCCTTTTTTCCACCATGGGAGCTCTCCATATTTTCCCCCCTTCATCTCCTTCGTTTACAGCTCTCCACCCTACAAGTAAGGGTGATATTGGCTTGATTCTTTCAGATTTTTTAGATATTTTGAACCATCCATCATAATTTGGTTCAATTTAATTCGATACTCAGTTTTTCCATATTAATTTTTTTTTATTTTAGACTTATTTTGAAAATATGAATTTTTTATGACTTTTGAATATTATTTGACAAAATTTCAAGATCTTTTTTTATAAATATTTCTAAAATAACAATAAACTTTTAAGAACTTTTAAATTATTTTCACTATTTTAATTATAAAGTATTTATTTTTATATCATAAAAATTAAAATTAATTATATATTAAATAAAAATAAAATTGGGTTTGATTTAAGGTAATCGCGAGTTTTGAACTTACATTTCATAAATCGTTTAAACACAACGATTCAAGTTGATTTTTGGTGTTTCTATTTTTCTTGCTCAACGTTACCTACAAGAGTGAACCATTATAAACTCCCATCACATTCTCCTTTCTTGTTGATTTCTTGTATCAATACTATTAAACTAACAACTCATCAATTATTTATATTATGAATTATGAATTGTAATTATTATTTTACTTAAAAAAGTATTTGTCTTACTTAAATCTTACTCTTCTACTCTTAAAAGTTATAAAGTTTTACATGTTAAATTCTATTTCAACAAATCAATTATTTTAATTATTAATATGATTAATTTATAATATATTATACTTAATAACAAATTATTTCACAAAACAAATTAGTTTTACATCATCTTAATACTAACAAATGTTTATGTTAGAAAAAAATAATTTTAGATTTTTTGGTATTATTCATGTTAATTTTTAGGTCTATGTTTAGGGTTCATGGTTATCTCTCCCAACGATGTCGTTTTTATAGTTCAAACCCGGATCTCCCTTTAAAAATGCAATATACTTTACCATTGCACCCAACACTTATCAGTCATATTAGTACTAACTACTAATAAATTATATAATTTGAAGAGTTTTTATAATATTATTAGAAAATCATATAACAAAAGCTTACTTTAAAAGATGATTTCATTGGGCTATCATGGCCTTGTGAATGACTTGTTGATGGTTAGTGTGTGAACCACAAATTGGTTAAAGTTTACTTTAAGCCTCAGAGCCCAAAGTTCAAAAACTAGTGCAAGAGTTGAAGAATAAAAAATTAACTGAATAAGCTAATTTGAAATCTAATCCAATAGGAAAGGAAGCTCAACATAATTTGAAAAAGGCCAATTTTATGTTTTGGTTACTTTACTATGCCTAATTTGTGATTTAGTCCCTATACTTTTTAAAAAGAGTAAGGGTAGAGGTTGTCTAAGGATTGAACTTGAGATTGGAGTTAACTCAAGGCTTGATATCAAGCCTAAGAGAGAGCAAAACTCAATTCGATTCGAAAAAATCGAAAAAATCGAATTTCTAATTAATCAAATTGAGTTGTTCGAATTATATGAGTCAACTCAAATAAGTAATTCGAGTTTCGAGTTCGAGTCGAGTTGAATTTTACAATTCAAATAACTTGAATAAAAAATTGATGTAAATACTCCTTTGGTCTCTGTAAATTTTGAAAATGAGCAAATTGATCTCTCTTTCAACAAAAATTACAAAAAAAAATTCAAAATAATTTTTAAAATACAAAATATTTATAAAAGTTCTAAAATTTATATTTTTTTTTAAATTAGAAAAATTAAAAAAATACTAAAGAATATATAAAGAAAGTTAAAATTTTAAAATTTTTCTAAACTAATAATTTTGGGACCTAAATAAGTTAATTAATTATTCAAGTTTATCACACTAAAATATTTTATTTTTTATTATTTTGCTTTGAAAAAGTTTTCAAATTTATGCGGTTTAACATGACATTAATTATATTGTAACAAGATTTTAATTTGACATGTTTAATTTTTTAATTTAACTCAAACAATTTCACTCAACTCGATTAAAAAAAAATTAAATCAAGTTAGGATGATAAAATAAGACTCGTCAACTCGATACTTTTTCACTCCATCCATGGTTCAGTAAACGATTTAGTCTTTGCGCTTTAATTCAACTTAATTTGATCTTTTAATTTTGTAATGTCATTAATAAGTCAAAAAAACTAATATCGTTAATTATTCATAGACGTTAATTTTTCATACAAACAAACTTTCTAATTAATCATACATATATGAATTATTTTCTGTTGCAAAGGGTGTTTTTAAGAAAAATATAACTTCGCATTTTAATTGAAATTGTTAAAGTTGTTAATTATTTAGACAAACTAATGTCATGATAATAGATTTGGTTGGTCATTCACATATATAGGTGGGCTTGAACAAATGTTGAGGCCCGTATTTTAAATTAGGATAAGTTTGGATAAGTATAAAATATGCTAATATTACATAAGGCCAGACCTATAAACACCTCTAGATAAAAGTAAATTAACCAAATTATCTCAAAGATTAAAATTGAATATAATAAAAGGACTAAAACCATAATTTAACCATTTCAAAGGAAAGACTCTTCCAAAATTAAATCTTATGATATTCTCTTGCTTATCATTTGTAGTTAATGCATCATGTAATCATAGATTATTAATCCTCCGGTCTTCATTACTCATTAACCTAAAATTTGAGTTTATCAAATCAGTTATTTTAAATAGTAATATAATAGTTGCAATATCTTATTTTTATATAAAAAAAAAGAATTTAAGAAATTAATTTTACATAAAAAATTAATTTTGAATTTTTTGTGCTGACAAATATTTATTTTAATACATTAATAGAAACTATTACAACATGTAATAATAATAATAATAATCAAATTCAAAATAGTCTAAATCTAATTAAAAGAATTTATAATTGCGGATTAAGTTTTAGCTCAAATGGTATCTGCATTGTTGTTAATGCTGAAAGACGTGAGTTCATTTCATCCTTCTATTTATAGGTTAAGAGGAGTTATAAATAATTTTAGACATACTCTAAAAAAATAGATATAATTGAAATTTATTTGTATGAATCCAATTCACAAAATAAGCGGAACAAATTGCTTAATAGAAAAGAAAAAGCAGAAAAATGAATCACAAAGATAAAAAAACATTATTTAAAGATCCTCACAAAAGAAAGGAATCTCGGAAGGGCTTAGGCCTTAGAGGACCTAAACCAGTATCAGCATGAGTCCAATTCCCAGTGTGATGCATGTATGCAAATTTTCCCCGTTAGACGATGATTTTGGAGGTGGTGGTGAGCCTCCAGAAGGTGTCCCAGGAGGTGATTTTGGTGAATTTGCAGCCGCTGCCGTGGTGTCTACTTCAATCTTCATTCCTTGGCCACAATGTCCTGCTGTTCCACAGATGAAGTATCGCTTTCCTGGGGTAGACAATGGTATGACTGTGTTGCCACCGGTATGTGTCTTCATTGGGTTACTTGTTCCGCACGAGTCGTAGTTTGCCTTTGTAACTTCAAGCACATCATGGTTCGTCGTGTACTTGAAAACTGCAGATAAAACAGGTTACTTAAAACTCATTATTAATGCATGCAATCACTATCATACATAGGCCTACGACTTACTCAGATTATCTCCGACTGAAAATGTTTGAGATACAGCCCAAGCTTGTAGGTCAGTGCTTGTATCCCAGCTTCCACCGGGAGCTCCAACTGTATGATTGGCCGCTATGGCTAACTGGAAGAGCATGGCTATGGCAGCTAAACATACTAATGCTCTTTGCACTGCCATTTTCCTGGCTATGAATTAGGTGATCAAATTTTGGCCTTGAAAGAACAGATTGATTGGGATTTGGGTTTGCACTAGGAGTTATTTATATAGAGCAAGATAGACCAAGAAAAATGCTCTTTTTTTTTTTTAATAAAATTAATGCTTACTTCTCTTGTCTTCTTCACCCAAACCGATTTATTATAGATTTTGCGAAAGTTGTTGTGGACTTATTGTTCAGAGTAATATATACTATAGTATCGTATTATAATTGTTGATTGGCTTGTTCATAGCAATCAACCAATCAAAGCTGCCCTTATCTTTTGACTTAGACATATAAGAACTCCTTCAAGCACTATTCTTGTGTTTGTATATATATATATAATTTGATAGACTGCTTAATACATTTATATATGGATTTATATAGACTGTACATAGATATATATGATTGTATTTGATATACTATTAATATATATTAGAAATTCAATTACACATACATACGTGTGGAAACCACGAAATTAGAATACAGATGTGTATTTAAAAAAAACATACAATAAATAATGGAACATATTGTTTGAGACTAACCATATTAAAATAAAAAAAAGATTAAATTGTGAGTAAAACAAAATTTAAACATATAAATATATCATATAAACAAATGTTAAATACACTAAAATTATTTATCATGATTTTGTTAACAATTGTTGAGTTAGTGTCGAGTTGATTTGTGACACTAACTCAATTAACAATATTACTAATATATACAACTAATGGAGATGATAACTTGTGCATATTAGAATAAAAATTTATAAAATATATTAAAATGAAGATTTGGCTGAGTGGTAAATTTATGTTTTACTAATGGCGGAGGTTTAAATCTCATTATAGGTATATTTTAATTTGTTTTTGTTAAAATGAAAAACCAAAAATACCCTCAAATAAGATAACTTATTTTGTCATTTTAATTACGTAAGAACATTTTCGTAATTTCCTAATCGAGTTGGTGACTCGATTGAGGGTGATACCAAGTCAGTAAAACAATCAATAAAATTTACCCTGGTTCAAAATTTAATCTAAATTATATTAAAAAAAACTACATGTAAGATTAATATTGTTATTTTTAAAATTTATTAACGAGATATTATTAATGTTTCTATAATTGAATCAATGGCTGGAGTGATCAAACTATTAGTTTTTAGTTTGATTAGTTCAACCGATCCGATCAATTAGTGCAATTTGATTAAATAAATTGTTGAAAAAATCATTAAAAAAAAAACTAACAAAACTCGGGTCAATCATTCCATCCTTTTCCTCCAAATCGATATACCAATCGATCCAGTCTGGTTCCAACAATCTTGAGTAGTATCATAAAGGGTTAATGTACACTTTAGTCTTTGAACTTAGCAACTTGTACTTACTTGATACCTAAACTTATTTTTGAAATGTTAAATTTTTAATATCAACCAATCAAACTATGACACGTGTATTTTAAAGACCAATTATATTATGCCATGTGTATTAAAAAAGAAAATTATTAATTTATTTTTCACTTTTTATTAGCTAAAAATAATTTTTAATTAATTAATTAAATTTTCATCCCATCACCTTTCTTCTTTCTCTCTTTGTTCCTTCTAACCAATAATAGTGGACGGAAGGAAGCCATTTTTGGGGATAAACCGGAAGCTGGCTCTGCCTCTAACCCAAAAGACTAAAGATAAATCATTTATGTTTTTAATCTTTCTGCCAGAAAGATTACAAATGAGTTTTTGACTCGAAAAAATAAATTAAAATGAGAAGGGGAAAGAAATTAGTGGGAAATGGGATTAAAGTTCATAAAATGATGTTGGTAGTTTAATTTAATTAATATTAAGGTGAAGCAGGGTCAGGAACAACGATTATCTTTATGATAAACAGATCCATTTTGCGAGTTCGTTATTACGAGTAGTTCTTACAAAGGATCGGACTAATGACGTATACAATACTTGAATTCTCGATGTAGATGCTACATAGTTGGTTCTCATCCTTCAGAGACTACGAGTGTAATAGGAGCATCCGTCGACAAAAGGATCACCCTAAGATGATCATCTCATGGCTATTAAGAACGAATCAAATCAGATGGTTCTATTTCTCAATTTTTCTGACTTGCTCCTACGGAACCAAGGTTGAAAAGATTGAGAAAAATCAGTTATTCACAACCACTGATGAAGGATTCCTCGAAAAGTAAATCAAATGGGTTCAATCTTATACATACGCGAGGAAGGTAATAAAAAAAAAGGAAGATAAGTTCTTCTTTACTTTTATCACTTAGGAGCCGTGCGAGATGAAAGTCTCATGCATGGTTTTAAATGAGAGAAAGAAGTGAGGAATCCTCTTTTCAACTCAGACTCTCCTACTCTAGTCGTTGCTTTTCTTTCTATTACTTAGAAAGTAGCTGCTTCGGCTTCAGCCACTCGAATTTTTTATATTCCTTTTTATTTCTCAGCAAACGAATGGCATCTTCTTCTGGAAATCCTAACTATTCTTAGCATGATATTGGGGAATCTTATTGCTATTACTCAAACAAGCATGAAACGTATGATTGCATATTCGTCCATAGGTCAAATCGAATATGTAATTATTGGAGACTCAAATGGTGGATATGCGAGCATGATAACTTATATGCTGTTCTATATCTCCATGAATCTAGGAACTTTTGCTTGCATTGTATTATTTGGTCTACGTACCAGAACTGATAACATTCGAGATTATGCAGGAATATACACAAAAGATCCTTTTTCGGCTCTCTCTTTAGCTCTATGTCTCTTATCTCTAGGAGGTCTTCCTCCATTAACAGGTTTTTTCGAAAAACTCCATTTATTCTGGTGTGGATGGTAGGCAGGCCTATATTTCTTGGTTTCAATAGGACTCCTTACGAGCGTTGTTTCTATCTACTATTATCTAAAAAATAATCAAGTTATTAATGATTGGACGAAACCAAGAAATAACCCCTCACGTGCGAAATTATAGAAGATCCACTTTAAGATCAAACAATTCTGTAACACCCCCTAATCCTAAACCGTCGCCAAAACAGGGTTACGAGGCATTACCGGACATATCAGACAACTTACGAATAATTCACAATTAATATAACATTCATAATAAAACAAATAATTAAGTCCCTATATTGGACTCTTAAAGTCCAAAACACATATTAAAAGTAGAACAGGACTTGTTCGAGTATTCCGAAAAAAAAATTCGTAATTTTTAATTTTTTTTATAAAAATTTTGGCAGTATTTCTGCTTATTTTTACTTAAAACCCCCTGCAAATTTCAAACCAAAAACAACTAATACCAATGTTTCAAATTCACCTAACTGATATTTATATCATTAAAATAATTTTAACTTAAATAATTACCATAGAATCATTCAAAAATTTGATTGAAAACTTCATTCATTTAACAACTTAATGTTCATGTGTCAAAATATCATATACCTTTCTTACCATTTCATTTAACCATTTAAACATTATTATTCATCCTTCACAACCAAAATAATATACATATTCAAGTGATCACACAATACCTATGTACATGCCACCTTTACCCAAAAGAAAAATACATCACCAAGTTTGTGTTAGAGTCGGGAATGTTCTGGATGTTGAGCCGGGACACTTGACTTCTACTATCCTGCGCACGGAAACAACCGTACGCTAAATATGGATATACTCAGTGGTATTACTATAAATCAAAACTATTTAATATAAATTACAAACATTAACCATAAACTTTATAATCATTTAAATTAATTATATATAATTATATTACCTCATAACTCTTAAATTCATTTATATATATATTTTTTACATACTAACTCAATTCATAATTTAACTCATACATTCTTTCTCATACTTTTCAATAGTGCCAAAATAATTAATCTCATTTTTTTTTAAATTTCATTTCAATTATTTACCCTATTAACAAGGCTCGGACTCTGACTAATACGCGGATTCCATCCAAACACACCAGAATATCCAACCCGAACACACCCGGAATATTATAAATCCTCCATAACACACCAGTATAATATATCCTCCCAAACACACCAATAAGGCATTAAATGCCTCTTCGGATAAATCGAAGTATATAATAACAAAAATATCTTCTCGGTCGAACTACAAATCTCCTCATCACATCACAAATTCAATGGCATGCAATTTGTATCAAATCTAGTCCGACAAGTTAATAGGGTATTATTTTACTCTTCCAATTTCAATTTCATTTCCGCAAAAATTTTCAATACTCAAATAATTCAAACATCTATTATCTTAATTCATATACAAATTAATTTTCACACCTACTCATATTTAATTTCAAATATAATACTTACCTTATCTTAATTATTCCATAACTATAAATTCAATATACATTTAATAAATAGTTTGAGTTATAGTAATACAAACCCGGAATACGAGTTTACTCCTCAACGATCTTTTCTTTTCCTTTGGATGCCGATGCCTCGTTTTCCTTGTTAGCTACGAAAATAAAAATAAAAATAATAATTTACATTATTAATTACAACATTAATTTAAATAATTAATTAAATTTCTACTCAATTTATGCCTAATTTTAAATTTAATCCTAGTTGACTCTTTTATTTGTTTCATTTATTTCATACTTCAATTCTATTCATTTTTCTTCCATATTCATCCTAACTATCAAGTATTCATAATAAAACCCTAATTTAAAACTTCTTTCAATTTATTCCCTACAACACAAAACTTATAGCCTAATTTACAATTTAATCCTTTAATCAATTCTAACTTAAAATTCATTCAATTAAGTCCCTAATTCATTATTTTGTTCAACATGAACTATGTTCAAAAACCTAAGAACTTTCAAAACTTCAACTTAATTTCAACAAAACTTTGTTCTAAAGCTTCTAAAACATCAAAATTAACTAAAAAGAGCTTAATTAACTTACCAAATTAACTCCAAGCTTTAAAAACCCTATTTTCCATTTTTCCTTCTTTTTCTTCTTTTCTTTCCCCTGTTTCGAATGCTCTCTGTTCTTCTTTCCTTTCTTTTGTTTCTTTTTCTTTTATATTTTATTTACTACTTATTTATTTTATCATTTTAACTAATATAGATTATTATTAATTTAATAATTATAAAATATCTACTTAATAACAATATAATTAATACATTTGTATACATATATCTTTGTACATTTGTACACATTTATTACCATTCATTTGTCTTTCTTTTATTTATTTAACAAATAAAAATCTTAAAATATTAATATTTAATTAATAAATATCTTTAACTTAAAATTTAAGTAAATACATAATTATAATACAAATGTATATATTTATATTATTACAAATATCATTTTTTAATTTTTTTCATACCAAAAATCTTATAATATTAATATTTAATTAATAAATATCTTTATACTTAAATTATAAGTAATTAAGTATTTAAATTACAAATGTACCAATATAATTTTTACACATGTATATTTTATTACCATACATTTATCAACTATTTAATTTATTTAAAACATAATTTTCATTAAATAATCATAATAATTATAAAACCATAATAATAATTTTATATAAAACCATGATAATAATTAAATATATAATACATATATTCAAGAAAGATCTTAATTTTTTTCTTCCATTTGCCACCTCAACTTTTATAAATGGTTTAATTACCATTTTAATCCTTTTTATTTTCTATTACTTTAGAATTAAATTTTTACTCCTTATTCAATTTAGTTCTTTTTTATTAATTACTCTAAATTAAGCTAAATTCACCTAATTAAAACTTAATTAGACACACCACTATGCTCATAAATATTTCTAATAATTATTTTTTAACTTATTTCACTAAGACGGAGACCCTATAACTCACTTTTTCGGTGCCCGTGAATTTTGGGTCATTACAAATTCCATCGAATTGAGTATGATTGTATGTGTGATAGCATCTACTATACCAGGAATATCAATGAACCCGATTATTGCAATTGCTTAGTATACCCTTTTTTAGTTTAGCTTCTAGTTAGCTTCTAGAATCTATTTCTTAGTTCAAGATCCCTCTTTACTAACTAGAATCAAAGAATTAGTATATATGTTCTGCCCAAAATGGGAATGGGTTGGGGTTATGAACTTATAATCTATAATCTGATGATCGAGTCGATTCCATGATTATAAGTTCATTCCATACCAGACTAGACCGGAATAAGGCTATATACATTCTCATTATGAGAAAGGGTCATTCGAGCGTATCTAAATAGATACTATGTTTACATATGGATCCCTACGTCATTACATTCCATTTAGGATTAGGAATGGGTGTAATCGGGCCTTTTTTTTACATATCTCTCGTTATTTGGGATCCTATTCACCTCTTTTCTTTTTTTTTCTATTCAATCGAGAAATAAATAGGTTTGATTGTCCATCTTTTTAATATAATTTTTATATATTTAATATAATCTTAATATAGACATCCTCCGGATACTTCAAATCGAAGCAATTGAATGTCCGACTCGAGCCTATATGACATGACCGATCAATAGCTCCAGCACTACACCTTTGTCATATATTCCATACATCACACTAGATAGATATCATATTCATGGAATATGATTCACTTTCAAGATGCCTTAGTGGTGAAATGGTAGACACGCGAGGCTCAAAATCTCATGCTAAAGAGCGTGGAGGTTCAAGTCCTCTTCAAGGCATAATATTAAAAATGCTCATTAAATTGGAATAAGTTCGGCAGCGGATCACGAGATATTAAGGATCTTCTCTATCTAATGAATGGGGAGTCCGCTTTGAAATCGTTCGCTCTGCACCCACCCCCGGGTATATGCTTCAACAAGAATCACGCACACAAGGGTAGATTTATACAATATAAACCTCTAGTAAAATCCCCCTCCCCCCGTAACCCAGCGGATAAAGTACATTACATAGTCCGTTTTAGGGATTGGCGACTTACCCATTCCGTGACTTTGGCACTGGACATTCCAAAAATGGGTACTATCGGGTCGGGTGAATACAATAATAGACGCCTGGTGGCATTCCAGCTTTTCTTCTCCTTTCAGGACCTATCCGAAAGAGAATCCAGTACTTCTCGGTCGTGAATATCTAAATAAGGCAAACCGTCCCGTGGATATCTTTGCTTCGAAACAAAATAATTAGAATAGAATTAGGCTCGGTCAACTGGAATGTGTATTATCCATATATTATCCATATAGGGGATCCTCTAGTTGAGAAGATCCATCAACCTGAGACGAAGAGAAAGGTCTATTTATTTTATTTAGTTATTCAGTTAAACTAATGATTCATTATTGGAGCATATAGCAACAACCATTTCATCCGACATGCATATTTTTTTATTTTCCAATGGATTTACATCTTTCATTGATGGAAATTTTTTGATGTAGTGAGTAATAGCTCTGGTTGTTCGCTGTTCAAGAATTCTTGTTTAGGCAGTTCATACCATCCATACATAGTGTTTTGATCTAAACAGGTGTTTTCACAACTCTACCACCTAGTCAATTCCGTTCCATTTAATCCCTATTTCATGACCACATATCTTTCCGGCTAAGTAATGGGAAACCTTTCTCCTCTTACATGAATCCAATTTTCATTTCTTCCGGGAAAAGCCATCTTTTTCTCAACAATGTCTTTGTCATTTGATCCAATAGTCTTTCATTAGATAGGAACAGATTTGATAAATGCTGATAACTCTCGGATGGAGTATTAGAATGGAAAAATCCATTAGATAATGAACTATTGGTTCTAAGCCATCTTTGGTGATGAATCAATAATTCAAAGTGCTTTTCTTGTGTATTCTTGATAAACCAGCATTTATATATAGATGTAGGAGGATCTGTTTGGGAAGTAAGAAGCCCCTTTGACGTCTCTTCATCTGCAAAGAATTCTTGGTGTAAAAACACAGAGACAATGGGCTGATCTTTGAATAGGAAAAAGAGTGGATCCGCAGGATCTGAAATGAATTGGCTTATTCGAAAAAAGCCTTGTTCTTTGGAAGATCTATCTCGTGCCTGGTACTGCATGGTTCCACTCTGTAAGAACATCGAATCATTCTCTTGAAGCTCATCCTTTTCAACATAAATGATCCGCTTGCCCCGAAATGACCCGGCCCAATAGGGAAATCTCAATTCATTTGGCCTTTTGATACAATCAAATAGAAAACCCCAAGGGCGCCATATCCTAGGAGCCAAAACTATGTGATTGAATAAATCCTCCTCTATCTGTTGCGGGTCGAGTACTCATTCTCCTTCCCCTTCTTCAAACTCCAATTCGTATTTTTCATAGAGATTTCTTTGATCAATGATAGAACAAGATCTATTTTGTATCATATATAAGGGATTCCTTGGCTTGGACCGAAGAAGCAATGTCACTTAATCATTATCAAGCTGACCACAATCTTTTTCTATCCATGAGGATCCCACCAGAGCGCCTTCTACTTCTAATAGGCCATGAACTAGATTAGAATCATTCTCAACGAACCCATAAAAAGTGATCTCATTTTTTTTATCGGGTCTGAGTAGAGACCAAAGGTCTTGAGCGACCGATCCGGCGGAACAACTCAAAAGATAAAGAAGTATCGTTAATTTTTTCATGCTCGTTCCAAGCTCGAAGTACCATTTGTACAAATAAGAATCCCCTTTGTTACATGATTTCTTCTTCATATAGATAGATGTATGATCTAAGGGGCAATTACTTAGAATTACATTTTGTACAACAGCCCTTCCTATCTGATAGAAAAGGATTCCATGATCCTGAACCGATCTTACCTGGGATCGCAAATCCCAAGTTTGTCTATGAAGAGCAGATCTAATTGCATTAGTGTCTATAATTGATTTCTTCTATGTAATACTAATCGATATGGCCTCATTGGTAAGTGCTACAAGATCACGTGTATTGGAACCCACGGTTATGGACCCGAATCCATTAGTATGGAACATTTTCTTTTCTAAGTGAAATCCCTTAGTTTATGAAAGAGTGAAAAAGTGTTTTCGTTGTTGTGGAATAAGAAGCCTTCGTATCTTTAATACATGTATTTAATTTATTCGGGGCTATTAGAGTGAGATCCACTTTTGGGGGAATATGATTCGAAGCAATAACAAGAATATTTCTAGTGGAACATTCATAATCCTTAGAGAGATAGTTCACTAATAGACCGAGGGATAAGTAATTCGCCTCATTCACATCCAGATCATGAATGTTTGGAATCCATATTATGCAAGGAGGCATTGCTTTTGCTAGTTCGAATTGAAGGGTGATATAAAATTGGTCTATTTCTGACATCATATCCATAGTTAACGCATTCATCATAGTTAGAAGCTCTAACTCTGTATCAATGTCACGATCAATAGCGTCACTATCATCAATAGCGTCACTAGCATTAATATCGTCACTATCATCAATATCGATATCATCAATAAGAAAACCTTTAAGCTTGTTATCCAGGAACTTGTTCAGAAATATTGTAATGAAAGGAAGATAGGAGTTTGTCGCTAGGTATTTGAACAAATAAGATCGTCCGGTTCCTATAGAACCTATCATTAAAATAAACCTACAAGGAGATAGGGCTAAGCAGAGCGAAAAGGGTTTTCCACGAGATAGGAAATGAAAACTATTAGCCCCACACGAAGTTTGTGAATAAGTGATTGTCTGATGATGAGTAAGGAATATCCGCCTTTCTGCTAAACAGGATGTACTGAACTCATAATTCATTAGATACTACGGGTAAATTTGAAAAAAAAAAATAAGTGTGAAATGTGAGTAAAAGTCATAAAATAATGTTGGTAGTGATAAAATTGAAGGATTTTTTAATTTAATTAATATTTAAAATATATTATATTAATTTCATAAATATCTTGAGGCGGGGCAGTTTCATGCTAGACCCAAACCTGACCCGATCTGACCATTCTCTAAAGCTAACCCAACTCCCCTCAAAACTCAATTTTAAGAAGAAAAATAATTTTGACTCTATCAGGTCGAGTCAATTCGGAACCCATCGATTTTGAGTTTTTTATCATCTCTAAGTACTAATTAAGTTCAAAGAAAAGTTTAAGTACCAAATAAATACAAATTATCAAGTTTAGGGGTTAAAGTGTAAATTATCCCTATCATAAAATTAAATAATATTTAGGCATTGATAGTGAAATACCAACTCATATATTGTAGCAGATAAAGCCATCCTTACTTTATACAGAATTTGTAGTGTACAACTATGCCTAATCCAAATGTCCAAAGTCTAGAAGGAGCAACTTGTGAAGCTGGAGATTCATTTTATTAAAATTTGAAGTTATTTTTATAAGATGATATTCAATAAATTTATATTTAAATTTGGGTATCTATAATTTTTTTTATTTCCGACTAATCTTTTAAAAAATAGACGATGATATTGTAAGTTGTGGGATGTGATTAGTTGATTGATTAGGTTGCTAATTAAAAATAATGGTTTTTCTAACTAATAGTTTCAAAATAATTTTTTTTTTGTGTGTGTGTAATGTAGTTGAAATAATTAAAAGATTACATAGACTTGTTCGTAAATAAATTGTCTCTAGTGTTATCCTCTTTTAAAACTTCTTGAATCGTCATAGGAGGGACGTGAAACATATGTAAATCTTCATTAATTATGAAGGCCATCTTTGTTATTGCATCCGCTATCTTATTAAATTCTCCAGAAACATATCTCAAGAACCACTTCTCTTTATTTGATAGAATACGTTGAATTCGCCTAGAGTAAAGTTTGATCTTTCAAGCTTGCTATTGTCAATAGTTCCAATAACCTCGAGATTATCAGATTGGATGACAATCTTGTCATGGCCTTGTTTTTGAAGCAAAAGTAAGCCATCCAATATGCCCCAAAGCTCAGCAACAAAGACTGAGCACTTCCCCAATAATCGATTATAGCCCAAGATCCATTTTCCCTTTTCATCGCGTATTACTCCACCTGCAACAGATAAACCAGATATGAATAATAGCTTTAGAAGTTGAAGAAATCTTTGATGATTAACTCATTTGTAGTAGGAGATCCGAATAGGTAGGAATTTATTATTACGGCTAAAATAAAATTTTAAAAGTTTAAGGATTAAAAGGTAAAAGAATTGCTTTAAAATTATTTACATTTAAAATTTTAGTTAGTATAATACCAATCTACTTAGGGATAGCAAAAAAATCTAAATTTGATCGGACAATCCATTAATATCGGATTTTTTTTTAAAAATTAGGTTTGAGGTAGGTCAAGTCGGGTAAAATTATAAACAATAATTGAGTCGAATTGAGTTGGAAGTAAATCTGTTCTGTCCCTAAATATTTACAAAAATACTCTTGATATATATATATATGAAGCTATTGTTTTTAATAAATAAATTTATAAATAACTATATATTAAAATTTAAGTCTAAATTAAAATTTTTCTTTAAAATAAAAATAAAACAATTAAAAATATAATCTTATTTGCTTTAAAATAAAAAATAAATTAAATTTAGGTTGACTCGGATCTTCTATTAAATTTGGAATTAATTTCCTTTCAAGAGTCGAGATGAGGATGAATTGGAAGTGGACAAAAATTCACTCCATTATCATCCCTAAATCTATTAAGGGAGCCAATGCCACAACATGGTTAAAAGGGTCTTCACAGAACTCCAAAAATTTATCTCTTTAAACCCACAAAATGGATATAAAAAAAATACCTTATTTAAAAAATCTCATGTGACTCAATGGCCTAGAAACGGCAAAAGAAAATAAGGAAAAAGCCCATATTTGATTATTTGGATGTCCAAACAACATTTTTAAGAATTTTTTTTTTTTAAAAAATCAAATTTTTTAAAATTTTAAAACTCTATTTTTTAAGGGTAAACTATAAATATAATCACTTTTGTTTGCCTTAAGTTACATTTTAGTTACTTATGTTTGAAACGTTACATTTTAATCACTTATGTTATCGTTTTATTACGAAGTGGTCATTCTACCGTTAAAATCCGTTACCTCCCTAACGACAGTCCTACATGGCAGTCTAAATGGGTTTTAAATGCCAACTTGGATGTCCAGTTGTTGGGATGAAAATAATTTTTTAATTAAATAAAATTTAATTTTGACTACCACGTAGGACATCCAAGTTGGCAATTAAAACCCATTTGGACTACCACATAGGACCTCTATTAGAGAAGTAATGGAGCCAAACGGTAGAGTGACCACTTTGTAACAAAACGATAACGTAAATGACTAAAACGCCTCATTTCAAACATAAGTGACTAAAATGTAATCTCAGGCAAACAAAAGTGATTATTTTTGTAGTTTACATTTTTTTTAAATAAGGGACAAGAAAAAGTTTTTATAACTCAATTTTTAAGAGGGAAGTCCAAATTTTTTTTTTATAAAAATAACATTTTTAGATTTTATTATTATATGTATTTAGGGAAATAAAAACAAAAATTGAAACATTTACATATAAAAACGTGAGATATATATATTTTTGTTAAGCTACAATTTAACATATTTGTTAATGGTTAGATTATAATATCATATATTTAATTTTTTTATACTTTAAAATATAAAATATTAAAATAAATTATTATATAATTAGAAATAAATAGAATCTGGATGGGCTTAGGGCTTTTTTTTTTAAGCAATGGACTCGGGGCTGAAATATTAACACCTAGGACAAATTCGTTTTTTTAAGCGATTCTTTTTCTTTGTCCAAAGGGTTAATATCATTTTTGGCCCTTGGCAATTAGGTTCATTTTTGTACCTATACTCTCTTTTTTTGTCCATTTTAGCACTTGAGCTTGACAATTAGGTCCATTTTGATCCCTAAACTTGAAAAATATAAAAGCTCATCACTTGAAAATTACAAAAAAATTATATAAATTTACAAGTGATAACATGATACAATCTTAGACTGTCACATTCAAGGTTTTAATAATCGGACTAATGGTTGAACAGGTCAGACCACTGATTTCTTACTTAACCAAATCGATCGGTTTGACCGGCAGAACAACAATAATTAAATAAATACTTAAAATTTCATAAAAATCTAAAAATAAAAAATTACTAAACTGATTCAACCTATCCAACTATTAATTTTTGTCTCTATTTTTACCAATTTAAAGTAGTTTTCGAGTCAGTCGATCCAACTCCTTTATTCGGATCGACATATCAGTCAGTTTTCAATCCATTCAATTCAATCTTGTTTTAGTAACACTTGTCACATTATCAAATCTTGATAGAATCAATATTCATAGGTAAAAATAAATCCAATTCCCAAGTTCAAAAACCAAATAAACCAAAAAAATACATGTACCAAATTGAACATAATTGCTAATTTCAGAAGCTAAAAATTTTATTATCCCTCCTCCAAATCTATATTGATTCAAGTCCAAATTGATTTAAATTCTAATATATAATATAATAGCATGCATACTAGGGGTGTAGTTAGGGGATTGGCAGTGGCCATGCCCTCCTAAAATAGAAAAAAATTTATTTAAATTTTTTAAAATTTTAAATTAATAAAATTAAAATTACACTTTAATCTTCCTAAAAATTATAAAAATTTAATTTAATCCTTTAAAAATTATAAAAATATAAACCATAAATTACATTTTTATTATTGTAAAAATTACAATTTAATATCGATTCTCGAGAAAGAAGTTTGTAACTTTGCTCCTTGTGCACACAAAAGTGGGTGAAAAAACTAAACAATAAATGAAACAAAAAAGACAATGTATTGCATGAAAAAGCTAATTGAATAGACATTTATACTTTAATTAATTTTTTTTATCCCTCAATCAAATCACATCAAATGTAATTAAAATCTAGATATTTATGTAAATCTATATTATAATATAATTTTTATGATAGATATAAAGTGAATCCATAAATAAATCAAGAATGATTCTTTTCCAACATTTTGATTGGAAACCATTTGCTTTGAGGTTTGTGGGAGTTCAAAGAATAAGTTCCCACTTTCCCATCTACCAAACATCAACCATGCAATTTTTCTTTTTATTCTAACAATATTCAACTTAATTTAATTTATCCCGTTAATCACTTTAAACTTGGATCATTTTTGTTTTAATTGTTCTAATTTTTTCTATTAATTTAATCATTACCGTTAAGAAAATTGATCAAACTAATTACTCAATTTTTAAATCATTTTTTTGTCTTTTTTTTTTTAATCTTTTCTCATTTTCTTCATACTCTTCTTTCTAACCTAGAAATCTTAGCCACCACCTCCTTTAGATATTTCGTTGTTGCTTCCATCAAACCACCACCGACGAAAGAATAAGTGTCCCTCGACATCGTTCATTGATAGAACAACGCTCGCTAACAAGGGTTCGACAGAAGAAACAACAATATCTTTAAGGGAGGCAACAACTAAGGTTTATGTATTAGGAAGAAGATGAAAAAAATATATAAAAATAATAACAATAAAAAGTCATTCTATAAAATTTAACCATGGATGGCCAAATTAAAAATTTTTCTGAACTTACCAAAAGGACCTAAATTTTAAAGTAACTCGATTAAAATATATATTGTTATAATCTAAATATTAAAATAGATTGAATTATTGACTTTTAATTCGATTGAAATGAGCATTGTTACTAATAATGAAGGAGGAAGTAGGTTCGAGTGCGTTGAAACGCTTTATTCTCCTATTTTTAAAGAGCAGATATGATCAGAACCAAATATAATAAAGTTAAATAAAAATAACTTTAAAAAAAAAAGATAGAGATAACTATGCGCCAACCTACTCAAGAATTACAAGTTTTGGATTATTCATTTATTAACATAAATAAAATTTAGGTTAAATTCTATTATTAGTCCTTATACTTTGTAAAAGTTATGAATTTAATTTTTGTAATATAATTGGCAATTTTTAGTCTTTATATTTTTCAAATTTTTAAATTTTATTCCTTAGTAAATGATAGTTGTTAAATTCATTAAGTTCTGATATTTTCAAAGTTTGACCCAACAAATATTTTATCACATGTGTATGCTATGTGAGCTTGTTATTTACACATATCACTCACTAAAAATCCAGTTAATGAATTGACGGCTATCTTTTACGCCAAAAATTGAATTCTTAAAAATTCAAAAAGTATAAGAACTTAAAATAACCAAATTAGAGAATATAGATTAAATCTACAACTATGCACATAGTACATGAATAGTAATTGAATTTAACTAAACGGATTTAAATGCTACTATTTAGGACTAAAATAGACCAAGTCGAAAAGTATGGAGACTAAACTCTATCAAATTAAAGTACAGGGATTAACTTCACAAATTTCGTGAGCTAGAAGGACTAATAGCAGGATTTAACCTAAAATTGAAGATTGATATTTGGAACAACTCAAACATGACCATAAACATGTATATGTACTGCTCACCATCACGTGTTTCTATTTGGGAACACTTAAAAAGGAAGTGAAGATCAACCCCATGATTTTGGACTATGGAATAAAAGAGGAAAACAAACTTGACTATTCAACCCCCAAAAGAAAAAGATTTTAATATGTGTCAAATGAATGGTTTTTGTCCATTAAATTTGGGTTTTATAAAATATTCAACATTCTGGAAATCCACAAACTTAAAAGAAAAACAGAAAATGGACGGCATGTAAGAGGAAGAAGCTTTCAAAGTATGAACCATACAAGTGGAGTGATGCATCAACTCAAATCCAACATGTGGCCAATAAAAGCAACAAAACAACAAAGAACACACATTCATACTCAAATCACCTCTCTCCATGTGTTTTGTTTTGCTACAATGCATCCCCCCAAGGACTGCCGCTGATAATTGACACCCCTTGCCTAGCTGGTGGGCAACCACCCCCTCCCTATAAAGGGGCCTTTAATTCTTGGCCATAAATTATACTTGTATCTTTGGTAAACTAAAATTGACTTGGTAACCACTCAAACCATACCAAAAAATCATGGGTCATAACATTCCCCCTTTTGAGTCCCTCTAAGCATCTCATGAAGCTTAGCTTTTTTCCTTGTTTATTCAAATTCATTGCTGTTTTCTTTTAAACCTCTTTTGGTAGAATTAGTTGGAGCATTTGAGACCCCATCCTAAGATTCCCTTGACGATATTTTCTTTTTTGGGGTTGGGAGTATGGCATTTGTTTTAAAGCATTTTCTCAACCACAAATTTTAAAGTTCTTTTTTGGATTTGGACCCGTAATATTCGGTAACTAGCTAAAAATAGTATAAATATCTTTATATTAAGTGTTAATTTATATTTTATCTGTTCTGTAAATTAATTCACTCTCTTAAAATTTTTATTCATTTCTATAATTAAAAACAAATATGATTAATAAAATAACCAAACAGTATTAACATGTAGTGTCTCACGTGTACTTCATATTGATATACATAAACTAATTTTTAAAGGCAGAATGATCTGTTTACACTTTAGTCTAACGTATATGAACTAATTTACTTATTTTTTTAATAAAGAGAGTAAAATACAATTCAACTCCTAATACAAATATTCAATAGTATCTTGATTCAATAATTATAATAGATTCCTATTAAATTGATAGTTAAATCGGATAATCTTTAAAATTATTTTTTTCCGAATACAAAATTTTATTTAAAAAGTAATAAATTTAGATCAAATTGGATGGGGACACGTTTAAAGGTTTATTTTACTTGGGTTTAACATCACAGAACTTTCGAGGAAAATGGCAAAAGATTAATGAAGAATCAACAGAGACAAATTTGTCATGTAGTGGAGTACATTGCGTCATATATATAATTTTCCTCAGTCCAACACCCTTGTTATATATCCCCTATTTTCTCCCAAACTTATTACCCATTTTTCCCATTCAAAATTTCTCGATCATCCTCCAACAATGTGCAAAGGCTTACAACAAGGAAGCACATCAAGTTCTTGTCTGAA
Source organism: Gossypium longicalyx (assembly GCA_025698465.1). NCBI lineage: Eukaryota > Viridiplantae > Streptophyta > Magnoliopsida > Malvales > Malvaceae > Gossypium > Gossypium longicalyx. Next base: position 5,066,961 of record CM046998.1, on the reverse strand, counting down.
ACAGGGTGTCTCACTCTCACCTAACGCAAATCCTAGGGTTTCAACAAGGTTGGTGAAGTGTGAGCTCTGCAACTCCAGGGCAACCTTATATTGTCAAGCAGATGATGCATACCTGTGCAGGAAATGCGACAAATGGGTTCATGATGCTAATTTCTTGGCTCAAAGACACATCAGGTGTTTCCTTTGCAATACATGTCAAAATCTAACACAGAGATACCTCATCGGAGCTTCACATGAGGTGCTGCTACCAACAATGGTGAGTTGGTCTGAGAGACGACACTGTAACTCTGACATGGAAACAGAGCATTCAACAACGCTTAAAATTCCTTTTCTTTTTCTTTGATTGTCATTTTTTTTTTCTTCGTCTTTTGGTTATGGGGGTATTTTAGTCTGTCTGAGATATAGTTATGGATGAAAGAGAATCCTGAATTGTTACATATAAGCTATATATATATATATATATATATATTAGACACCCAGAGTTGTGTAAACCAGATTGACTTGATCATTAATGCATATTTGTTCTTCATTAAGCACAATATCATAATTAGCCTTGTTTTTTTTTTCTTTGGAATTTCATAGCACTTGATTAGCTTATGAATTTTCCTTCGTAGATTTCATTATCTTTCTATATTTTTTACGGGTTTGAATAGGCGGTGCATTTATTTATTGTTAATGTAAAGACAGCGATGGTGATGAGATTAAATATTATAATGGTATTATAAAGTGAGACAAAAAGTAAACTAAACGTACTATACCATCCATTTAAACCCAGCTTAAGTAATGATCAACTGATCATCAGATTTTTTTAGTTGACTTCCACATTCAAATTTTAAATCATTACTAAACTTTAAAACATTCTAATTAATCATTTTAAAGTATCAAAATCAATAAGTTATTTCATCGATCTATCTATCAGTTTAAGTATCGTTAAATGTCAATTCAGATCTAACATGAAACTTTTGCAAATCATATGAATAAATCTATAAATATGTCTATATTAATCACATGAACAACTTGAATATGATATGTTCAAAAATATAATATCCTCGAGATTTATGAGTGTTATTATTTTTTCATTAGAAAAATTGTTCTTCAATACATCATATCTAAGATATTCATACAATAAGAAGATACATATTTACAATTTAATCTATGTTTTAAATATACTCCACAACATATTTGAATTAAAATGTAACAGTTAGTTAATAATAAGAATAATAGAAAGACAAGCTTCATTTGTTGTCGATACTTTGACAAGTTTTTTAATTTATAACTAATATAAAATTTGAACAATAATTTAAAAATAAGGAACTCAATTAATCCTATACGAAACTTATTCCGTAGGAGATGAAAATTTGTTTTCTTGGAAGAAGGGTTATTCTAGTACTCAGTGATTGTCCAAATCTATTGGTAGTACAAGTTTTACAACAAAATTTGTATGATTGGTGGTGCTGGTGGCAAAGGGAGACTCCGGTCACCTACCATTCCTATTAGGTCTAAAGTTGCTCTCAACCATTAGTCAGTACAAAATATCTTGTCTATTTACTTTAAGTAAAGGTGTAAAAAAGGGATTTACAATGTTGGTTTTATGTTAGGTGGTATGCTTTTATTTTAAGTAAAAAATTTGTCTATCAGACACACCCTTAATGTTCGATTTTTCTTATTTTTATTAATGTGATTCGGACTTAAATTATTTTTGAAAGAGGTAAATATTTAACTGACAAGTCGAAACTTGAGTTCAATTAATGGTAGTTTTTATTAAAATTTATATGTTTCTTATCTTTTTAAAATTATTATTTACTTATTTAAATTTCTTATTATATTGTTTGCTAGAGTTAAAGAAACAGAATTGTTATAATATAACTAAGAAAATTTAAAAAAAAAAATAAATTATTAAAAAATTTAACGCTTAAGTGTGCTCGATAAATATATATTAGGTTTTTATTTAGTACAAAAATTTCAACAGAAAGTATTGAATAAGCTAGTTTAATTTTTTTTTAAATTATATTTAAATTAAATTATTCAGATATTTTTGTTAAAGTGAAATATTTAAATTATATTCAAATCCATCTAAAATAATATTAAATGAGACTTAAATTATGAAATAAATATTTTTCAAAAATCAAGATTAATTATTATCAAACCACATCATTATATTTGGTATTTTATTTTTACTATTATACTAACATTTATATAATATAAGTTAAACACTTATAATTTTTTTTTAAATTAACTCTTTAATTTTTTTTAAACTGTTAATTGAATAGTTAAAAATGCTTTAATTATTTATTATTATAATATTTGAATTGTTAAATAAGTTAATATATTTTAATTATATTCAATTATAAGAATAAGGAATATTATTTTACACTAATTACAATAATTAAAAATAAAATATTTAAAAAATTAAATACTTAAAATTACATCCAACATATATAAAATTAAAAATTAATTTATTTAAATTATTAATTTTTTTTAATCGAATGAAACCGATTTTCGAAAAGATATTTCAAAACTGAGTAAACTTTTGCCACTCATATTTGAAGTCGTCACGTAATTGAATCATGATGTACTGAACTGAAACTGATGTGTTTGCCTCACGTTAAAGAACCCACGGTGTGGTCCAAATCATCCCCCAGGCGAAGAAAACAGTTTGAATCTAAGCACTCACTATCTGTGGATGAAGAGATCCCCCTGTAAACAATTAACGACAAAATTTGCTTTACATCACAACATATGGTTAACGAGAGAGGGGCCTAAAGGTTAGTGTCGCCCATATGCATTTGCTTCGTGATTTCATCGGATGATGTCCGGTTGGTGGTCCATTTAGATCATAACATAATGTTGAAATCATGTCGAGTGAGTATCAATTTGCTACAATAATTTGAAGCTTGTGGGTTTGGACGTAATTAATCCTGTAATACCTTTCAATTTAAATGGTTGAGATTTAGAGGATTTATGCTTCTTCTAAGACAAAATACAACCATTCTCAAAAGAAATTACAACTCTTCTAGAGAACGTACATAAAGCTTTTCTACCTGCAACTCAATTGGCACATAGTTGACCTACAGCTCACTCTTCATCACCTTCATACACAAAAATGCAAAAGTTGGCTGTTAGAAACTGAATTCCCTCATAGCACAAATCATCAGTAAATAAGATTGGGAGAGGAATTTCATTTAATCTTAGGAAGTTGGTGTTCAAACAGATCATTGAACATGCTGAGTCATCAGCCACAATGGAATTTTTACCCTTTCTCATAGAACAACACAATATCTTGGTATCTAAGGATAAGGTACCTACAACACCCTACATCCTTTCAAAATCTAGAAGAAGCTATTCTCCACCAATCGTGTCAATAATCTTTCCCATGTAGCCTCTGTTCATGCAGATGTTTAGACAGAACAAGCGACAGACCCCTCAATGAAAGCTGCCCAAAAGGGTTACCTCCTAGAGTTTTTTTGAGGGGAGAAGTTAACTCTCTCACTGTTGATATTCAGAAACTTGTTGCCAAAAAAGCCAAATTGTCTGAACTAATTTGTGACATTGAAAAAACACCATGGTAGGGAGAACAGTTCTAAGCTTTTTAACAAGAAGGGGGAGAACGGTGCTAATGGTTGCTGCTAAGGGGAGTTTGTGATGTTGGTTCTTGCTGCTATCTTTTGTTTCTTGCTGAAGTTTAGGTGGAGCTTATTGGTTTTATGATTCTGCTGCTATGTTGCAGTTATTATTAGGAAGTTAATTTTTGTGCTTCTGTGTAAGCAATATCTTAATGATGCATTCACCATCTTTCATGAGTTACTTGTTCAGTTTATATTTGGTATCTCATGAGTGTTTGTGGCATGGTCATTTGCTTATGTTTCGTCAAAAAACCAAGAGAGGAGATTGTTAGAATTATAGTAAAAATGATCACAAAGCAATAAGGAAAAATCACAAAAAAAGAGATGAAATTCACTCTTGTTAAAAAATAATAATAAGATATTTTCAGATATGCAGAGTTTTTAACAAATGAATTACACCTCAAACTTTTTAAACCGATTCAAACGAAATTTGGATTACACAACTAGAGAAAAACATAGTAAGACAGCAAACATCATCATAATTTGACCCCCTTAATAAACTTGGGAATTGCCCCACCCTTCCTAAGCAAGATATGATTTTATTGAACATTCCATTTTCTCAACATGATGACTTCACTGAGCCAACTTTTTTATCCCATTTTCTTAACCTTGAATAATTGATACCGATATTACTCATTGTCATAATTCGTTCCTGTGCGAACAATCAACTACCATTTTATTTAAAACACGATAAATTCGTTCATGTGAACATATCAGCAGCAGCATAAGACTATAAACTAAAATGATTAAAAAAAAAAAAAAGTCACACAATTTAAATTGCAAACCAGCAAACCAAAGCAATAAAATACAAGTTCAACCACTGGCCCAACAAAGAAAGATGAGAGAGGGGGTTATTAATCTGAATGAGGTTTTTTCTTCTCGTCTTTCACAACCTTCAATTTCCACCCCCTCTTAAGGCTTCCAGAGAATGGTGGTCTCAGCAATCATTGATGTAACAACGTAAGGATCCATGTTTGATGCTGGCCTTCTGTCTTCGAAGTAGCCTGTCCATTTACATGGAACATCAATGTTACATTCAAAGAATACAAGAAAAGTCTTGTTGTTATATGAAAAAGTTTTGTTCTACAACTAAAGCATCAGTATCTTAGTGAAAATACTGCAAAGTGTTTACCTTTTCCATCCTTCTCAGTATCACGACCAACACGGATGGAGGCTCCCCTGTTTGCAACACCCTGGAGTTTGGACATTGCAAGCGAGAAAGTCACAATATGTTGGACATTGAATTCAATGCCGTTCTAATAGTGCTAACTTACCCATGAGAATGAGTTGATATCTGCAGTCTCATGACGACCAGTTAGACGTCTCTCGTTACCCTCTCCGTAGGCGGCAATATGCTCCTTGTGGCGCAGACCCAACTTCTCAATCGCCTTCTTGATAACATCGATGCCACCATCATTTCTCATTGACTTTGTGCTGAGAGAAAGTTTCATTTCAACTAATTAGCTCTTCGTACATACGTTTAATAAAAGTGCAATGCTGAATAATTTAAGTATGTTACCTGTAATTAGTATGAGCACCAGCACCATTCCAGTCACCCTGGTTAAGGAAATGAAACGCAAAGATTAAACGTTAGAGAAAAAAGGGGTAAAAGATAAAGTAATGTCGAATTTAGGGGAAACGTAGCGTAAAAACAAACCGGAATGGGTTTGGGATCAAAAGAAAGAACAACTCCTGCGATTTCAGTGATTCGCTGTTTAAACAAGAAAAGAGAAGTTATGGTTCAACTTCAATCCTTAAGAGGCAAACTCATTAATTAAATACACTTCCTAGTATATGAATCATACCTCGAGTATGTATCGTGCAATCCATATTTGATCACCAGCAGATATTCCAACAGATGGACCAACTTGGAATTCCCACTGTTCAGACAAGCACAATACAAGATAAACCATGGATTTTTCATGGAAAAAAAACTGAATCAAAATAATAATAAAAACACCCTTTTAACAATGAACGTCATAACGCACTTGACCAGGCATAACTTCACCGTTGATTCCACTGATGTTAACGCCAGCATAAAGGCAAGCCTTGTAGTGGGAGTCCACGATGTCCCTACCAAAGGACTTGTCAGCACCTACACCACAGTAGTACGGACCCTGCATGGATATAAAACTTGGTTTAGAAACAAATAGCATTACAGCAGTATCTAAAATTTAGTTATTAAACATGACATCAATCAGAAAATGCAGTTTGGTAACGGAACCTGTGGTCCAGGGAATCCTCCAACAGGCCATCCAAGAGGCCACTTAGTATCCTTTTGAAGAAGAGTGTACTCTTGCTCAATACCATACCTGAGTTCAAATTACGTACAAGTTTCAATAAACCAACAAAAATATGATTATAAAAATAACTGAAAATGATAGAGAATAAATAAATTCTAATCAATTAAAACTTGTCAGAGTCACAGCTAAGAAAGTCCTTGTTCCTTGTATATAATAATAATTCTTCTTTACAAAGAAGTCTAAAGGAAGAAGCAACACTTTCATTATTAGTGTTTTTTGTTCTTCCCTTTTTACCCGTTCAACAACCCAAAGTAGAGAGAGAATGAGTTAGCTGACTTCGAACCATTGACTTCATCATTAGCATTGCTTAACCCAACCCAACCCAACCCAAAGTTAGGTGAAAGACAGTCGATGAACACCAACTCAACTAACAAATCCACCTACTAAAAACTAATCAATATTTTAATATTTTAATTTTTTTGTAGTTATATTTTATTTATTATTTCAGTCCCTTTTGTCGCAATTTTGGTTACACTGATTACATTGATATATTCATAAAAATTATTTTCTATTGAATTCAACAAAAAAAATATAACTGAATTCAAAGGACCTTACCCTCTCTCTTTTATTTGCAAGATTGATTTTTTTATTTTATTAATATTCCATTTATTTTTTAAATATAACTGAAAAGCCGGCAAAACGGGGAACCTTTCTAACATAAGAATGGTGTCATGTGATAACATAACATTCAGAAGCAGACACTATTTGATAATTTAAAATTTGGCCCACTTTATATTTTGCTATTTCTGCGCTAGCCTTGTACTGGCCAAAATAACAAAGCATGTGCCTTTTAATATGTTTTTGTATTAAACTTTAAAAATAGTGCACAAAAAAAATAGTAAAAAAACATATATATCAAAGAATATGGACTTAAGTTTCATAAATTTTATAAATATTTAATAAATAAATGCGTATGAATAAAAGTATCAAAATTTTCTAATTGTGACTTATTTCATTCGTTGAAGTATAGTTAAGTGCCACCAACCCTCGTGGGTCAATGTACTTAATAATCCCACAAGGACGAGGACCACCAAACTCGTCATGATTGGGAATGGTGAGTGAACATATTTTATGGATTCAATGTTAGATGATATTATGTGAGATTATACTAATTTTTTTTTTATAGATTCAGCTTTAGTTTTATTGGCATTATAATAAAGAGAAGGTGAGTTCAACTAAGTTTAAAAGCTTTTGGTTTTTAATTTAAAGATTTGAGAATTATACCTACAAATAAATATGGTATTCAATTCCTCTGTTTCAGAAAATGCATGAGATGAAAAGATACTTTTTAAGATTCCAACTTTCATTTTCATATTTTTATAGAAGCGATACTATTCTCACCTAACTATGTAGAAGAGATTCCAACTTGGATTTTTATTTAGGATTACCATCTTTATATCTAATTTTTTGAAAGGACTCCATGAAAATAATAACTAAGGGGAAAATTTTACCAAGGCTCCTCAGCAACAACATCAGGGTGGCTAAAGATCTTGGCCGCATTAAATCTCTTGTTGGTAGGAATGGGTTCGCCGGCTGGTGTGTAAGCATCGCACATCACCTATTATATAATATTTATTAACAAAAAGACACAGTTACCCCCCTGTTAAGCCTTGACTTTTCCATTCGGTACTGGATAAAAGCAAAATAACTAAAATCACGGGGACCAACGAGAAAGAAGTAACGTGTAAGAATTAATTACCAGGATGTTGTTTCCTTTTCTAAATGGATCCTTGAATATAGCTTGAGGACTGATTCAGTCAAAAAAAAAATTTACACAGTTAATTACGACATAAACACTGAATCTTTAAATCAAAAAAACAATCACGGATATACTTTCTTTTTGCCTTCTAAGTCGTGATCTAGATCGAAAGCCAAAATAAAGAAAAAAATAAAAAGAAATAAGGAACTTACTAAAGAATGACCTCACTGTCATCTCCAGGTGCTTGATTGGTACTGGAACCATCGTAGTTCCACTTCGGGAGTTTTGAAGGGTCCGTCACTGGTCCAGGCAAAGTCTGCACCGGAAACAAATATTGAACTCTTGTTTTAAAAATAGAACGTACTATATTCAATAAACGAAAGTTTGAAAAGTGAATCGCAGCATCGTACCCTTGCTTTGCTTCTCAGATCCATACCAGATCCACCGATCCTGAAACAAAATCGAAGAAGCATTCAGAAAGACATTAATAAAATCATTCCGATTATACGGGAAAGGAAGACGAAGAAGAAGAAGAAGATGAGAGAAACAGCTAACCATATGTATTCGGCTATGATCTTTTCAGTGGTGTCGCTGAGGTTGAGGTTGATGAGATCATTGAGGAGAGACATGGCTGCTGTGATTGGCAAATTAATGAAGAACTAAGATACGGCGGAACTAAGAAGGGAGGGAGAGAAGGTGGGGGTGAAGAAAAGACTTGTTTGGTGGACTTTTTAAATAGCCGAAAGGAAAACAAAAAAGTCGGAAAAATATTCGTGGGAAAATTATAATCTGGAAAATATATAGGAAAATGGAACGTGTAAGAGGTAATATAATTACATATAAATTGAAACAACCAATGAGACTGCCATGTGCCACGAAAGTCCATTACCCAACAATTTTTACACCTTTTTCCTTTTTTTGGGAAATTAAGATATCCTTTACAATTTCTTTTAATTTTCCAAAAAATTATCTTTTAATGTTTAATATATTTAAATTATATTTATTCTTTTATGATATATTTTATACCTAGTGCTTTTTGTGCAATTATTGGCTTCAACTTTTTCTTTATTTTCTCAAATCAATTTTTATCACTAAAAATTATTGGAAAATATAAATACTCTTAAGGGATTTCTTTCATTATCAAAATCTTAATTCGTTAAACAGTATGTTTGAGTTGTTTTATTTATCTATTTCTCTCTGAACATGGACCAAACACGCGATAAAAGAATACAAGAAACACATATAACATGAAAAAAAAAAACACTAATCATATTTTATATAGAAATTAACTTCAATTACTTAATTTTAATTTTGGATATTTTAGAAATTTTACAACTTTCCACAACCAACTAGTTTTCTCAATTTTTTTTATTGCTCGGGTGATTTTTATTAGCTATTTTGTTTATTTGTTGACCTCTAATTAATGAAATATAAGTTGGGATGGTTTTTGTATATTCAAGGTTTATTCTGAACATATTTGAGAAGTTGTGAGGATGATTGGATGTATGGTGGTTGACTAGGAAGGATGATGAGGGTTGTTGCGATGGAAAGGAAAGAGGAATTTGTGAGGGGGATGGTGGCGTTGAAGATGGTGATGCCAAGAGAGAGTTGAGAGAAAGTGAACGGGGGTTGGGTTTGTACGAGAAGGGAGAGGTAGGAAAGGTTTTTTTTTTTTTTTTTTTTAATTACCATGTTTTTATTAATTTAGAAATTAACTATTTTTCTTATTTTCAACTCAAATTAAAAATTATTTCTTTATTATATGTCAATTTCTGGTTGGCTTGATTTTTTTTAAGAGAGATAATAGTTGGGGCTTATAATGATTAAGAAACTATGGTTTAAATACTTAGTTTGACCAAAAAAAAGATTAGTATCTAATTCAAACAAATGGTAGTATGAGGGTTGAGGGTTTATTTCTACCTCGTAAAAAATAGTACTATTAGTATATTTGAGCAACTTGTATAACATTTGATAAATTTAAATATGAAATTAGTTCCAAAAAAGATTAGGTATCCAATTATGAAAAAGTGTTAAGCTCAAGTGTGAAATTAAAAAAAAAAGTGTCAAGTTCATGTACTAAACTAGACAAAAGATAAATTTAAATATCAAATTAAGAAAAAGTGTCAAGTTTAAGTACCACAATATGTTTGATTCACTATAATAAAATAAAGCTGAAATGGAATGTTATACTGTGTGAATGGAATAGATCTCTAATAGAATTGAATGAGTATAAAAATAGTTTATTTGTGTGGAATGGGATTAGCGTTGTAATAGTATTACAAACACGTTTGGCATGTCGTTCATGGCTTATTGAGTGTAAGATCCCTATTCCATTGTTTGTTTTGACTGAATGAGTGAAACAATGGGGTAGTATTACGGTCTCAGTCCGGCCTCTCACGGAATAGCCATTCAAGGCTACCACCAAAGAATAGCCTTTTCGACCTCTCAAGGAATAGCCACCAATTTTTTTCCCAAAAATACCCCAAACCAAAAATATTGTATTAACCATAATTTCAATCTATGGATTATAGCCATGGCAAAAAAATCAAGAAGAAATAGACATTGAAACCCAACTGTTAAATCCTAAATTAGTTTGGCCAGCTTCAAGAGAGAGATTGAAGGTTTCAGGGATTAATAGAAGGGTTGGTTTGATGTGAGAAAAGTGAAGTTAGAATCTAGGGGCGATAGCGAGAGGATCTAAAGAAGGGTCCTTGAGTAGTTCAACCGAAAGAGATAAAGCAATCGGATTTGGGGTTTGAAGATTATGGTTTTCAGTGGAAAAGGGTTTAGAGATCGCAAATGGCAATTTGGGGAAATGGGTGGGCATAAATTGAGGTTTCGGAGAAAAAAAGCATGGGTTTGAAAGAGACGCAACAGTGAAGCAACTGACGAAGTTGCAGAGACATTAATGGCGACATTTTTTTCGAAGAGAAGGAAAATAGGTTGTAAAGAAGAGAGTGGAAGGAAGGGTTTTTTGGTTGACGGGCTTTTAGAACAAGCTAATAAAAGAATGAAAAAATGAGGTGGACATAAAGCTTTGGATGAAGATTGTTAGTTTGTAGGGCAAGAATGGTGGTTGACGACCACAAATTAAAAAAAAATGTAATTTTTGGATTTCAGATAGAGGGGGATAGGGGTGAGCAAAACTCGATTCGACTCGAAAAAGTCGAAAAAAAAATTGAATTTCAAGTTAAACGAATCGAGTTATTCTAGTCAACTCGAATTTTTTGCGAATTTCGAGTTCGAATCGAGTTGAGTTTTCGAATTCAAATAACTCAAATAATTCAAGTAATTCGAATATCAAACTATAATATTTTACATTTTTACCCCAAACTACCAAATCTTTTTACTTTTCCCTAAAAACTTTTACTCTTTCCCACTTTCCCCCCAAAACTTTTACTCCCCTTCCATCCCAACCCCCAATCTACCCAAAATCCATTTCCCACCAAAATTTTACTCTCTCATTTACTTTTTCTCAAAATTTTACTCCCAAAAACCCTTAAAATTTTTTATTTTCCCCCATAATTTTTACTCCCACCCACTTTCCCCCTAAAATTTTTACTTCATTCCAATCTCACCTCCATCTACCCCAAATCCATCCCCCCCTAATTTTTTTTTTAATATTTTCCCTCCAAAATTTTACTCCCCCTATTTACTTTCCCTCAAACTTTTATCCCCAAAACTTTTTATTTTCTCCCTAAATTTTTACTTCTCACCCTTTACTCTCAAATAAAAAATCAAATTTATCCAAAAAGAAATCACTAAACATAAATAGTAATAATTTTATTTATATATACTATTTATATTATTAAATTAAATTTCACATTTTATATTATTTATATCATTGAATTGTTTAGTCATATTGAATATTTATATTAAAATTGAATTATTAATTATGCCATTAAATATTCATGTTAAAATTTTATATTGGTATCAATTTCACATTTTATCTTTAAAATATCTTTTATTAAAAAATCACATTTTTACATTTAATATATTTTTTTATTTCAAAATACATAGTGACAAGAATCTGAAGATAATTGAAACAACTAAGTAAGCAAAGAAGCTAACCCGTATATAAAAGATTAATAAATAAATTATGAAGTGTTGAAAGTTAAAAAAAATTTTGATTAAGGTGGACAAATTTTATTACGATGGGTGACAATGGTTACAAGGACCCAAAATTATTTTTTAAAATTTAACTCGAACAATTATATTTGATTCTATTCGATTCGAATTCCATCTCACTCGACTCGATTCGAGAAAATTTCAAATCAAATTAGGATGATAAAATATTATTCGTCAACTCGATTAACTCGAAATTTTTTCATTCGATTCGATTCGATTTGATCAAATGTCCACCCCTAGAGGGGGTTTCAGAAAGAAAGATGTGTGAGGGAGAGGACGGCAAATTAAAACAATATTTTATTTAATAAATTAAAACAATAATAAATTAATCTTTGTAACAAGTGTAAAATAGTCTTTTTCGAATCTATTCCATATCATATTTCTAACCAACCAAACAATGAAATACAATTTCAAGTGTATTCCATTCAATCAACCAAACAACGTAATACTTGTTACGTCTCTATTCCATTCCAGCCGCATAACTATTATATTCTTAGTCTATTTCATTCCAGCAAGCCAAGCGCACCGTTACTAGATTTTGTTTAAAGGAATAGATAAGATAATAGCATAAAAAAATACTAAATGACCAATATACTATTTAACAATTTTTTTTTTAAATAAATAAAATCTCAAAAATATTAAAAGGATAAAATGATCAACATAACTTATAATTTTATAAAAATACAAAATATCCCAAAAATATTAAAATGCTCAAATGGTCAATATACCCTTTAGTAGTTTTTTTTTATAAAATATAAAATATCTAAAATAATAAAATATTGAAATTATCAATATTCTCCTTATATGTTTTTGGTAAAATCGAAAAATGTAACAACAATGAAAAAAGTTTTAATAGATTAATTTATTTATTTATTATCAAACCTAATAATTTAGATTGTATTTCAAGAAACATGACATTAGATTCACCAAAATGACATGAAATTTTTCTTAAAGAAAATAGTATGAAAAATAATATCAAAAGTTAAGTTTTCGCTTGTAATATGAATTGTGATACAAAAATGGCAAAAGAAAAATATGATATTTGCTTTTATCATAATGGAATCCAATTAATTTGACACATTTTCTTATTATATAAATCTATACTACCATCTCAAGTTGGTAAAGTCTAACATTACCAAAAAATTTAGCAACGATGGTGCATAAAAATGAATAACAACATCATTGTGCAATAAATGCAAAGGTGAAATGAATTGACATAAATTTCTAAATTGATAGATACACAATAACAAGTAGTTAATTCATATAGCACCAAAATCCACATAATAAAACAAATACTTGAAATTGGATGCAAGAAAATACAATTTTCGCATATAAAAATGAGAATTATAACTAGCCATCTAAAGTTATAGTTGCGAATATAAAAAGTTACGATGTAATATGGCATGTTTCTATTCCATAATCAATGGTTCATAATTATATCACATGCAAAAAGTGATCACCCTTTATAACATATTATTATATATATATATAAAAGTTATATTAATCCACCACCACAAACATAATCTTTAATGGGTAGAAATGGATCTTCTGACCTAATATAATCACATAAAAAGTGGTAGACTTAAAAAAAATGCGTATTTGCATTAGATGATCAGGAATTTTGCTTAACACAAATCCCGTTCATCTTCTATTAAACCTTCTTTTTCACCTAAATCCATATACAAATTTTGGACCTTTTCTTATATGTGCATTTCAGAGCCAATGCTCCTACTTAATTCAAAGCCAACTTGCCTAATATTATCCCTCAACAATGTGGCAACATCGATAAGTGAATTAGAAGAAATTGGTTCACTTATCTTAGAACTCTTTCTTTTCTTCTTGGAAAATGTAGAATCAACTATGTTTGGATTAAACGGTTGTGATTGTGTACCTGAGACATCCATCTTATCTAATTAATGAAACATCTATTTCACATCAATTGACATTGATTCCTTCTTCATGAATCCTTTCATTAGCATCATTCTTAGCTTGTAATTCTTCAACTAGATCAGAAATTGTTTGAGCATATTTCCTAGTGGCTTGATCATTTGCATATATGGCAGTAAGCTACTCGTAATAAAGGAAACTTCAGATTCTGAATTGCTCAACTTCTTTAGGACATTACTAAAACATAGATTCATTAGTAATATATACTATAAAGATATAAGTCAAAACATAGAAACAAAACATGGAAAAAAAATACTAAATAAATCTTACACTTATATATGAATCCCGCACAACATCTTCGACAACAACCATCTGTTTATGCTCATCCCAACCAGAGGCACTGCCGTCTTTTCCACTAAGCATATCATAAATGATTTCCCAATCATTTTTCAATGTCCTAATCCTTGATTCAAGATTAGGTTTAACTTTCAACTTTGCATGAGGTAAAAGTTTCACCACCATTTTTTCTAATTCACCTAAGTTACCAGCATTAAGTCTTAACATTGTGCAAGTATACCATACATGAAGTTAACGCAACATCTCTTTCTGGAACCCATTTCCTTTTGGTTCCTCTAGAGTTTTCAAAAAAAGTTGTCGTCGATTGTGAAAAACTTGACATACTTTTAAATAAAATTGCAAATATCATTTAATAAAGAAAACCAATCATAACTATTTGATAAAACAATATGATTTTATTTTGAAAATACTCTTCATAATTACTACAACTACAATCAAAATTGTTCAATATAGTTGTAATAAACAAGTCTAGTACAATGCAGAACTAACATGATAGCAACATAACACCAAACTCATAAACCATAAAATAAATCAAAGCAAAGTAAAAAAAGATAAGTTTGTATAAATAAAACTTTAAGTCCAATTAATTTCTAGATGCTTATCATTCATTGAACATTTGATTTGCTAGTTCTATCAAGTCCAATTAATTTCTAGATGTGTATCATTCAATGAACATTTGATTTTCTAGTTCTATCCTCCAATTTGTCTATGCATTAGTTGGATGAGCATTGATTACGTTAGGATCATCATCCTCTATTATGTTACTGGTTAAACCTTCTCTTAAACTAACTTCAATAGGATCACAACTCATTTTAGTTCGAATAAAGTTATGAAGCAAGCAACAAGAATTAATGATTTGATTATGTACCCTCACATTATAAAGTGATAGACTTCTAAGTATACCCCATCTAAGTTTTAATAATCCAAAACATCTTTTCAATAACATTATGCCCTGCTACATGTTTCATATTGAAAAATTCTTTTGAAGTACTTGGTTGGTAACCTTGGCACCATTCATGCAAATGATACCTTTGACCTCTAAAAGGTGCAAGAAATCTCTCATAATTTGTGTATTTAGAATCAACTAGATAATAACAACCTATATTAAAAAAATTATTTATCAATCTCATGTGTTATGAAAAAAGTAATTTAAATTCTTTCATGCATATACCATGAGAAACTTTAAATTTGTGTCTCCTAATGATAGCATCTTGAAGAATTTGACCATTAGCAAAAGAACCTTCCCAACCAAGAAGAACATAAACAAATTGCATATTAGGTGTACAAACACCTAAAATATTTGTTGCTATGCTACCTTTTTGAATTCAGTATCTAGATTTTTTAACTAAAGAAACCCTAATCCTGATATAAGTTCCATCTAAAGCACTAAACAATTTTAAAAATAAAGAAAAATGTAAATCTAGGATACTCTATTGAAACCTAAATCAAGTTTTTCTAAACATTATATATGAACATTATTAAACCTTAAACCATTTTCATCTTAGGTTTTGTAGAATTAACTGGAATTGGCTCTGCTTTTTAAATAACACACCTTCTAAGCATATCACTGCATTTAATACATTATGGAATGACCTAATAGTTTCCCCAAACCTATTAAAGTGGTGTTTGATAACTCAATTTTTAAGGTGATGAGTAATAATAAGTAAGAACATTGTTACTTGCTCATCTACATACGTGTTCTTTGTTGACTTTAATCCTCTTAAATTTTGCAACACCTTGCACAATTTAAAGAAGAAAAGGCAAATCTATTCATCATAACTTGTTAAATACATACTGTAACAACTCGATTTTCAGTGGTGCCGGAAAATGCGATTTCATAATCCCATTTTCGTAAACCAAATCCGTAAATTGGTATAAAAGAATATTAAATTTTAATCCTTCAAATTTATCTATTAATTGTTTAATATAGGTACAATGACTAAATTGTAAAATTCTTATCACTACATATTTTTAAATAGAAAAAGGTTCAAAATGGTAATTAAACCATTTTGCTTCAGCAAATAGTGGAGAATGATGTTAATTTCCACTAACTTTGGTTAATTGTGATTAAGGTTTGGTTAATTAAAGTTTAATTAACTAATTTTGATTAATTAATTTTAATCCAATTATATAAAGGTAACTTAGTGCATGCTATTATCTTTATTTTCTTTTTCTTCACCAAATCTACATAAAACCTAAAGGGAAAAAGTTATTTTTGAACTTCAAGTTTACCTTAAATAAACTTTTTTCTGTAATTAACTTTATGTCCAAAAGCCCTCATGATTGACTTATTTTTTTTATCATTTTGTCAATGGTCTAGTACAACTACAACATATGGAATAACTAGCCAGACTTTATTCGTTCTACGATTAAAAAGTTGAGGGCTATAATTTTGTCTCTAATTTGTTGCCATCTGTCCCTAACTAATATCTTGGGCTATTAGGATTATATACATATGAACATTGGTTGGGCTATTAGGATTATATACATATGAACATTGGTTGGGCTATTAGGATTATATAAATATGAACATTGGCTTTTTATTATTAATTAGTATGATAATAGTTCTCCTAGGTGAAAGGAGAGTTATAAAGCGGCTTGATGAAAGCTTATGCTAGGAAAAATGGTACGCATGTTGATATTCCACAGAAATAGCAATCGAAGAGTGAACATGTTTTTTTTCTGTGATTAAAAGACTTGTAACATTTGTAACTATAGAATTTTCTGAGTCTAATTTCATATGTACGTAACTATGTATAATATTTTGTGATGTCCTTATAAGGATTTTTTCAAGTTACAAGGTGAGTTATCGACCTTGTGTATCTATAATTCATTAAAGTATTTTGATAATTTTCCTTTTGTTGAAGGGCCATCTATATGAGGTCATATATCAGCCTTTTGATAACTTCATCTGCTAAGAGATTTCATGTTGTGTTCCATGAAAATGACATTTTTAAAACTTATAAGGCTAGACATCAATCTTCAATAATATTGTGAAAATTTTGTATAACGCCTTTCAGATAAAATCTTTTTGAAACCATGAGGTTAGTCGCCAACTTATGATAATTTAAAATAAATTTGATTTACAATGTCAAATGAATTTTGAGCAATAAAGGGATATTGTTTTAGTGGGAAAATAAGAATCAGTAAAGGTTGATAATAATGACCTATCATAGGGGAAGGGGAATGTCCTACATTCTTAATTACTAGAATTATAGGATACAATGGAGCATTCACACATGACACACACAAAAAAAAGCTTAAAAATTGTGTTTCAGAGTTGCATTGAGTCATGCGACAAGCAATAGTATAATAATGAATAGTTGCGACTAAGGTATAAGAAAAACTACTTTAAATAAATAATAGTTGCCCATTAAAAGCAAGTGAGGAGTTTTTTTTTTTTTTCTTTTTCCTTTTCCTATTACCTTATCTGAAAATACAATGTTTCACTTCTACTTTCTCTTTGCTTCAAGGTTTCTTTTGTGCTACTCTTCTTCTCTTAGTGTATGAGTTTTTCTTCTTTATTATTGGTTTATAAAATCGCTAAGGAAGAAGATGTTGAAGCAATAACTAATGTTGTTACTCACAATATGCTCATGTATGAAGTTGAGGTCCTCATGCCTCAATTAGATTTAGGTAGAGTTTAAGAATGGGTTTAAGCTTTTTGAAGAAGATTAGCCGAGTGTGGTTAGAGTTGTCGAAAATAAACATGAAAAAATAGGTTCTATTTGCCCTTTCACTAGTTCTACACAAAGGTACTAAGTAAGTTTGATATAAAACAGTATTTTCAAATTGATAGATTGATCAGAAATGAGCTAAATAATTGGTTGACTGGCCAACTAAATAAAATTATGTTTAGACTAGAAATAAAAAATCGGATGATCAATAAAAAATTGGATGATGAATAAAAAATTAGTTGAGCTGGTTTTTATATTTTGGGATAAAAAAATAAATCCAATTTTATTTTAAACGTTGAACTAGAAAAATAAATTTGGCTGCTCATTGTTGATGCTTTAGACGTTCATTATTGTGTTGTCGTTGGCCACCATTTCAAGCCGCATTCATCGCCTTCAAGGTCAAATCCAGTTGTTTCTCTCTCTCTCTCTTGAATAAAAGCAATTTTTTTAAACAGTAACAATTTTTTTTGTTGTTATTTTTTAATGGGGGTTTTTTACCCTAATATTATAAAAAAATTTTTACACGAAAATAGGTTGTCAGCCAGATTAATTACGAAAATGGAATGGATTTTGGGGTCGTGCCTACCTGACAGGTGCAACATAATTTTTTAATATTAATTTTTTTTGTTTAAAAATTTTATTATTATATTTTTTTTCGAGTTAGTATAGAACCCGTGTATATGTACGGAAAAAGCATACATACAGGTTGCGCCTATCTGACAGGCTCAACTAGTTGTGCCTTCTTGGTAGGCACAACTGGTGGGGCCCACATGCTTAATTTTTCCCCTATATATTCCCCCGAAAAATAGATGAAGAACATACAGAAAATTTAGCAGCAGAATAGAAATAAGAAGAAAGGGAGAAGAAGGAAAGAAAAGAAAGCAAGAAGAAGGATAATGCATTTTAGTTTATTTATTTTTAAATAAAATGTAGAATTTTGTTGGAAATTTTATTATTTAAAAGTTTGTTAGATTATTAATTTTGTTAGCTTCTAAATGAAAAATTTTGCATTAAAAGTTTTATGTAACTTTTTTTATATTCGAAACTATTTTGAGAATTTTGAAATTTTTTTAACAGATCTAGTATTGAAGATGGAGAATAAGTTTTTCGTATGCGTTTATTTCGATGGAGAAATTTTGACAACAAGCATGGGATGTATATTTGAATGTCGTAAACAAGTAGCAATGAGATTCAATAGAAATATCTCTTTTGATGATATGAAGGAAAAAATTAGTGAAAAAATTTATAGACGTTGTGGGAGAAGGATCTCGAAACTTTTCTACAAGTTTCCAGTTTCGACGGATCTCATAAAATTCACCGAAATAGAACTTGTAGACGATGAAGATGTGGAGACAATGATCGCTCTTTATTGTGGGACTTGGAGCAACCAAAATGCACTGATTCAGTTATTTGTTGAGTTAACTAGTGTGGAGGAAACTGAAGATCTCACTCCATTAGGTGAAGAAGATGGAGCTCAAGAACCGTGTATGGTGGTTCCGGTATTATACATTGGTAGTGAATCAACTATACATGGGATCGACATAGATCTCAATGCTGCACCCGAGACTACTGTGGTTGGTGATAATGTATACCACAGTAATGATCCTTCTAATCATGAAGTCAATAGTGAAAGTGATCCCGACGTGGATGAGGTCCCGGATGATATTGACGATGAAGGAGTGAATAAGGAAGTAAATGTTAATGCGTCTTCAGTCGGGAACCAGATTCGTCGTATTGTGATACACAATAATCCTGGGGCACACATGTCTCGGATAGACCCCGATGCGGTGCATGCAGCCGAGTTCTCGAAGTACCCTGAAATACAATCTGCTCATCGGATGCCGTATATTCTGATCCTGAGGAGTTGTTCGTGGGCCAGAGATTCGAAAGTAAGGAAGAGTGCGTATTTTCCATTAAGCGGTATAGTATGAATATATCAGTAGACTATAAAGTCGTTGTGTCTAAACTGATATTATATATTGGAGAGTGTTGGAAGTCGGTGGAAGGCTGCAATTGGCGGATACGAGCTGTATTTATCTAGAAGTCGCAGATGTGGGAGATACGAAAATTTGTTGGGCCTCACACATGCACTTCATTACGTATGACAGAAGATCATCGAAAACTTGATTCTAAAACTATCTGTACATGCATCATGCCAATGGTTGAAGACATGCCGACCATTAAAGTTTCGGTACTGATTGCCGAAATGCAGGCATGATTCTAGTATCGACTGTCATACCGAAAAGCATGGATAGCTAAACAGATGGCAATTGAGCAATTGTACGGAGATTTCGATGCATCATACAATGAGTTGCAGGGATGGATTGCCGCTATGAGGGAGTACATACTGGAAACTGTCATTGAGTTACAAACACGATCTTATTACGGCCCAGATGAGTAACTACAACCGGAAAAAAAATTTTCCAACGGATGTTTTGGACGTTTGATCCATGTGTACGTGTATTTCTCCACTGCAAGCCATTTGTGCAAGTAGATGGGACATGGCTATACAGTAAATATACACAGATCTTACTTTTTGCGATTGCTCAGGACGGGAACAATAACGTACTCCCGATTGCATTTGCCATCGTAGATAAAGAGAATATGGAGTCGTAGGAATTCTTCCTTACAAACCTGCGGAGGTATGTTATTAGTAATGATAGTATTTGCATCATCTCCGATAGAGGAAAATGATTAATTACTGCCATTAGGCGTTCCGGTATGCCATGAAGATCTGTTTACTGTATACGGCACATTGCGGCTAACTTCTATCGAGATTGTAAGAATGCAAACTGGAAGAGACAAATTGTGAAAATGGGTAAAGAATAACCTTATCCTTTCAATATATAACCTAATGTTTTGTGATGAGACTGTAACTTATATTTTCTTAATACATACACAACGTACGAGCTTGAGCCACACATTTTCCAGCAAAGGATAACTCGATTTGAGAATGACATGGAAGGTCAGACGAACATATTTTTTCAACAATGGTTGGGTACCATTGAGCCGTGGCAATGGGCTCAAAGTTTTGACGAAGGCTTTTGTTACGGTCAAATGACCACAAACTTGGTGGAGGGCATCAACGTTGTGTTATTAAAAACATGACATCTTCCGATTTCATCTGTCTTCTCAGCTACATTCTATAGGTTGGCTACCTTGATGCCAAGAATGAGTCAGCAACAAGTTAACCAGATGAAGGCAGGACACGTGTTTTTCGAAGACGTCAGGGATGCAATGGTTGCAAACCGTCGGATGGCGAGGTCGATAAATGTAGAAGTATATTCACGACGTAATAAAACGTTTCGCGTTACAAAGACCATCGGTCATCGACCCAGTATACCACTTAGGTCCTACGGAGATGATCTCCGAAATAGACGGTGCGATTGTAGGAGGTTCCAGACACTTCATTATCCTTGTGCACATGTTGTAGCAGCTTATGCTAAAGTCTCGCTCAATGTAGAATAATTTATCGATAAAGTGTATACCCTCGAACGCACGTTGCGTGTATGGGAGAATGAGTTTCTTGTGCTTCCTGACCTATCTACTTGGGAGGTTCCTCCGACGACATTCGAGCTTGTCCGAGACAAAGAGTTACGTAGGAACCCAAAAGGTCGTCTGCAATCATCTAGAATCCGTAACGAAATAGACATTAGAGAGAAATCCGATGGGAAGTTGTATGGAGTATGCAGATTACTCAGTCATAATCAGAATAAATGCCCGCTTCGAAACTACCATATTGGACAATCGTCGCGATCGGATAGAAATTAAGATGTTGTTCATTACATGCTGGAAGAAAAAGTCCCGCCGAATAGCATTAAATGGATTTTTTAAGTATTTTAAAATTGATTGTTTTTAATACTCCTCTTTTTTTTGCTATTATGTACTTCAACCTAAGCAAATCCAAAATTCGCCTTCAAAGCGCATGTTTATATACAATTTACATACTTACTCCGGGTGAAGCATGACTATTTGTGTTCATACATACTTAACTCGGATTTATTATATATTTTATTTACTATTATAATTTGCCAAAAATAAATAAAATTGATAAATAAAATGCCAAAAAAATTATTACATAAAAATGAAGTTATTTATATTACAAAACCTCCTAAAATTAATGGTTTGATGGTGTGGTTTTAGGGGTATATTTTTGTGGAGCCCGACGTTCACGTTGCGGGCGACTACGACGATCAACGTTCTCTTCATCCGTATGTGGGGGTGTGTGAAACATAGACGAAAAATCATATGTCTCAAACACCATCGATGAACTTAAGCCTGGAGGAGTAGAATACGGCGGTGGATATAGGCCAGGAGGAGTAGAGTACGACGGTGGATACGACTCTGGAGGAGTTGAGTACATTGGTGGATACGGGCTGGAAAGAACGGAGTGCTAAGATAAATATGAGCCGGGATGACTGGAGTATTGAGATGGTAATGGGCTGAAGATATCAAACTCTGAATGATATCCGTGGCCTAAGGATCCCGGGAAATAGTCATCGCCCCCTAAATCTGAATGATAAGAACTACCTCCAGAGTGTAGTTTCCGCTCTGACTCTTGCTCTGGCTCCAGCTCTGGTGCATGATGCGGATTTAGAGGATGTTGCCCAATTCGTGTTGTATGCGGGGGAACTACCATCGACCGCCCACCAAACAAAAATGGTTTTCCTATCTCACAATACCACTGTAGGTACTGTAACGAGGGCTGGAGATCCAAACCACGATCCATCTAAGGTACCTTCCCAAACCGGTTGTTCCACATCGTAACATATTCTTCATGCTCATCTCCCCAATCAAGCCTATGCTTTTCCCTCCTGGTCATCCCATGGATATCCCCCAATCGTACTGGCGGACTCGGGATATATTGTATGCAATCGAACTGTCGAATTACTCGATCGCCATGATACCACTCCACTATCTGAAATTGATAACGGGTGCGCTAATGCACCATAAGTTTGAGTGGACGCAGGTAGACGAGGGAATAACCGCCATAATTTTTAGAACAGAATACGTCATCCAAATGAACTGCACAGTTAATCACATTTTTATATTAACGCAGGTCGAGTGAAATAAAATAATAAAATTAAATTGATATTGAAAAAATTTACCCCATCTCCAGAATGATTCTCGATCATCAGACGGTATATCAGAATCATGTATGACCTGTCGATACCCAGATCTGTGCTCCATCTATGAAAAAATTTGTTAGAACAACATAATTCGAAAAAAAAGTAAACTAATTGTTATAACGCATAAAAATTCATCACCTATTAACGAGTGGAAATTTATATGATTGGTGACTAATTGATGCCAAGAATGGCATCCGATAAAGTGCCAACGACTGCAGCAGTATGAAGCATCCACCTATGTCCATCACAGAAGGATCTGTCATCCGACAAAGTTCGCGATACAACATGGCTAACACTGAGGACCCCCAACTGTATGAACGGGTGTTATGCAAATTAGATAATAGGGGTAAGTACATCAAGTGAACCGTACTACCATTTGAATCTGGCATAAGTACACCCCCTATAAGGTGCATAATGTAAGCTCGAACGGCCTACATCACCTCCCATTTATTGGTAGTACTCGGCAAATACTCAAAATTGGCCTTTAGCCATGAAAACCTCAAACTGGCAAATTTCCCCTCACTTGGCGAGCGTCCAAGTAATTCATAGCAAAGGGTTACCGGCCTAAAGATCGAACTTATGCCCGTGACCGTGTTCCTGTCGATGGGGAGCCCGAGCTGTAGTGGAACGTCTTCTAGAGTGATGGTGCACTCCTCGCACGATAAATGAAATGTGTGGGTCTCCAGACGCCATCGCTTGGCTAAAGCGGAAATCAAGTCATATCGCAGATCAAAAGTCTGGATCAATACCGCTGATCCGAACCCGGCTAACTCCAAGAACGGTATTAGACGTTCATCTGGCTGAAACCTTATACTATTAACACGGCCTCTCAATATGCGGTTCGGCTCCTGACATTTTTATATTAGTGAAATAGTTAATACAATATAATTTAATTCAACAAATAACATGACTATGAAATAAAAATTTTATTACCATCTCATTAATGGTACTTGATATGTGATTTATATTATCAATCAAAGAACCCATTTATTGCAAATATAAAATTAAAAAAAATTGAATTCATTTTTTCTTATTTCAAAAGATACAATAAATTATTTCAAATTTTAGAAACAAACACGATAAATATCTCATAATTTCCCATTATTTACCTACAATAAAAAAATTTATGTTAGGTAACAATAATAATATAATTAAAAACATATAAACTATCTAAATATAAAAAAACATACGAATTAAAAAAAAAAGAACTAGAAACATACCTAATTAGAAGAACTTCCAAATAACCTAAAAAATTATATAACAACAAATTTAATCAACATTTTAATAAATCAATAAAAATTATCAAATAAATAAATAATAATATAAAATTACATTATATAAAAATTACATTAAAAAATCACAAAACACTAAACTATAAACACTAACAATTTATAATCATAAATTACTAACACAAAATAACTATAAAACTATTTTTTTTAAAATACATTACTAAATAAAAAATCATAATACACTAAACCACTAAACACTAACAATTTATATAACCTAATCAACTATAAAATTATTTTAAAAAAATATATTATTACTAAAAAAATCACAATACACTAATACACTAAACACTAACAATTTGTAACCTAATCCCATAAATTATTAACAAAACAAATAACTATAACAAAATACAAAACACTAATAATTTATAACCTAATCATAAACTACTAACAAAATAACTATACAATTTTTTTTTAAAATCTACATTGTTAAAAAATCATAAAACACAACAATTTTATAATAAATTACTAAAATAATACATTATCTTTTTTTTCTTCTTCTTCTCCTTCTCCTTTCTCTCATTTCTTTCTTACAATCGGTGCCTGCTTCAACTTGGGGGACCATGCTTATAAGGTCCCCCATTAAGTCTTCTTTCCCATGAGTGATATGATTCATGCATGGAAAAATATGGGCGACATGCGAGGCAACAAAAGCAATGACAGCGAAGAAATTAAAAGCAAAAGCAAGCAGCAAAGCAAAGATGATGAAGGGTGTTGCGCCTACCTGTCAGGCGTGATTCGGGTATTTTTACTCGTATAAAATTCGTATAAAACTCGTATTTTTATACATATATTAATATAAATATTAAATAATAATATTTTTTTAAACGAAAAAATTTTTAATATTAAAGAAATGGGTTGCGCCTGTTAAGTAGGCGCGACCTAAAAAAATATACCATTTTCATAATTAATCTGGCTGACAACCCATTTTCGTATATAATTTTTTTTAATATATTGGGGTAAAAAACCCTTGTTAATGACTTGATGTTAATGCAATTAATGTTTTAATTTTTAATTGAATTTGTAATTTACTATTGATGATTATGATGTTATTATTTAAATGTGTTTAATTTTTTTCTTTATTTTTTTTCAAAATTTTCTTTTTTAATCTATGTTCCGGTTGGACCGGTGATTTAATCGGAAACCGGTTCTCTGATTCAGAAAACATTGTTATTTTGTTAATTTTATTTTTCAATTGATATATTGGGGAAAAAAGACGTAACATCTAAATTTAATTTTTCTAATAATTTTGAAATTTTAATAAAAATAGTAATTAATTAAACAAAGATAACAAGAGATAATAGAGTTTATTTAGTCCCTAAAAAGAGGGCTTATTAGAAAGCAAAAAGGAAAAAAAATCTAAGAGCTCTTTGGAGATTTTAGCCAAGGTTAGATTCATGCAGTGCTACTACTTCATGGCCTCTGATAAGTAATCAGTCAAGTGGATTTCAATTAAAGAAGGCTTTTTACTTCCATTTTATTTCACCAACCAAACAGCAAGGGACTTAGGGTTTCAAATGTGGCCTGGGTGATTAGAGATTAAGCTTAGAGCTCCATTTTTTTTCAATTCATTTCATCGTAATTCTATCAGGTATGTTTGATCCGTTCGTTATCTTACCATATCCGGTTTCTTTTCATAGCGATCTCAATTTAAATGCGATCTAAGTTTTGTTCCTGATCGGATCTTTAAAATGGACCTCTCTGTGTATCATATCAGTCATAATTTGTTTTATTCTGGAATTCTTCTCATTACATTTGCAGAATTATTTAGTTTCTGTTCTGTTCCCGATGAAATGGAACGGGAAACAATTTCATTTGCCTTTCTTAAAATTTGTACGCCAAACAAAGTAGCAAATTAGTTGCTTTTGGGTCTTAGATTGTTGTTTCTCTTTGTTACGGAGTTCGTCTGCTCGGCAAAGTAATTTCTAATTTCTTATGTTCTATGCATTTTGCAGGCTAATTTCTTTGTTAATGAATTTCATAAAAAAATAAATGAAAACAGTTTAGAGGCAATGTTGGCATCTAGGTTTTCTTTCTTTGGAGGTGGGGGATCAAATAAAGTTGGCAATTCTGTGGAAGGCGATAAAAAGGAATTGAAAGAATTGAATCCTACGCTAAAACTGCAGACAGATAGAGATGTGTATAGACCTGGAGATTCTGTTTATGTTACAATTGAGATCTGCAATCCCTTTACTAGTGGCAATACTGGTGCCATTGTACCTTCGCTTTTGATTGAAAAGCTTGGCTTCGAAATCAAAGGGATCGAGAAGTTGGACACTCAATGGTATGCCACTCAAAAACCAGCGGCTGGAACAAAACAAAGGAGAGGTTTGTTTACTGCATATATGTGTTGAACTATATATATTCATTGTTTATTTAGTTCATCAATTTCGTGATTTTCAGTTATATTTTTATTGGATGGTAAAATGAAGTGACTAATGCAAGTAAATTTATGTTTTACATCGTATTGCATATTAAATAGATTGAGTTCAAAGTACTTATGTTTCCACTAGGACAATGAGTTCAGAGAAGTATAAAGGAGTTTTTCTAGATTTCAAATATGTTTCATTTTCTTAACTTTTAGCATTTATGTAAGCTGCTGATTTTGGGCAATTTGATCTCCATCTCAGAAAATTTAGATAAACTGAATTATCCATTGGCTTTCTTTTTACCAGGATATGAATAGAACTGAAATTGATATCAGAAAGAAAAGATCATATTGTAGCAATGACCTTATACTCTTTTCTTTTTAGTTTGATTTTTATCTTTTGTATATTTATTTATTATTTATATTATTATTCTCAATCTTTTTCAGGTGAACATGTTTTTCTGGACTGTTCAACACCATCAATGATTTCAAATCAGATCGTGCCTTCTGGTTCTGCAAAAACTTGTTCGTCCATTTCCTGCCTTTGTCTAAATTTGATGTATATGCAAGTGCTTGTGTAAAGCTTTTTCATCACAATATGTAATTATGCTATTAATGAGTGTTTCTTCATACGGGCCATGTTGTCTTAATGACCACATGCCATCATGATTTGGTCAAAACCTAACTTGTTAAAGAGAAAATAAAAAACTAGGAGGATGAATTTTGTCATAAGAGAAAAAGCAGAAGGAAGAAAGTACAAATGCTAAGTATATTATCAGCATAGGAGACAAATTATACACACATGTGATTTTGAAGATGAAAGCTAAA
Organism: Gossypium longicalyx; assembly: GCA_025698465.1. NCBI lineage: Eukaryota > Viridiplantae > Streptophyta > Magnoliopsida > Malvales > Malvaceae > Gossypium > Gossypium longicalyx. The sequence goes on along the minus strand of CM046998.1, from coordinate 5,039,676 downwards.
TTATATTACTGATAACTGTCACCATAGCTGATTGTGTGGCTGCGGGCATCCAGTCTGCAATGTTTTGATACTTATGTTTTTTGGCAAATAATATTTTATTAACTCTTGCTATTGTTAAATTTTGCAGCTTTCCACCATATTACTCTTTCATTAGTCTGATTCAACAAGATTCATTTTTGTAACTGACTTTTGACACTAACTGCAGATGTGGTACGGGCTGTGCTTCCTAGCATTATACCTCCATCTTACAAGGGTTCTACAATTCGTTATATATATTATATAAAGAGTGCTCTGTCTGTTCGATGGCTGATACTGGAAAATGGTCACTCCAGCAAGGATTCAGTAAAAGATCTTACTGAAGTGGTTGGTTTTACTTAATCTTCATAGTTTTTTCGTTGAGGATCCCAAAATCATCTTCTGTTCTCTTTTTTCAGAATTAGACATGTTTGACTTGCTGATAGGGATAGTGCTTCTGAAAATAGGAAATGTGTTAAATTTTAGGTGACTAAGGTTTAGGTGGTGTGTGTTAGAAAATGGCAATATAAGTTTTTTATTGGTTCATAGGTGAGAAGGGCAGTGGAGCCAATGGCTATTTTTACACTTGTGTTAATGTTGATACTAGTCCAAAGTTACTGTTTGAGGAGTTAGGGCTAAAGTCCTGTCTGGAATCCTTTTTTCTCTAAAGGTTTTTGACGTTTTCTAAATTTGAAGTCTCTTCAGTCATCCAGTTGTTATTATAGCCCAGGCTTATGATGTTTGGTACGTCATTTGTGCACTTGCCCGTAATATAGAAGATAATTTACCATTTTGTCCTGTTATATCTGGCTTATCATTGAATTTGTAAATCCATAGTTATGCTTATATGAACATTTTGGCACATCTATGCATGTGTTTCTTTGCATTTGTCCTCATGCACACCTGTTAATTCTTGGATAGAACTTGTCAGTGTCCTAGTCCAGTTCACCAAACTGCATATTCTGTCAAAGAGTTAAGATATTTATGAAATTTATAAACTTTAAACCCAAGCAGGAGGCTCGTGTTCCTTTGCAAGTATGGGTAACTCAGAAAGGAAATGGTTTGGTGATGGAAGATGGTCAAAGTGATGGTAAGTTGCTACTATTTCAGGTTTACCATCTTTTTACTATTTCCTCTCTATCTCTTTTCTAATTATTAAATTTGGTGAAATAAATTAGTAGTAACTTTTTCCCTTTATAAGATGATTTATGTTTTTGCAGTGAAGAATTTTCGCTAAGTTTTAGGATATAAATGTAATAACTTGAGCAATAAAGCAGGAAGACACAGTTATGTAAGAACTTGTATCTTAAGCAAGGGTGGATATCTTCTTATCATTGCTAGAGCCTAGATTCTTTATCCAGTTATGCTATGTTATTCGCCTGTCCTAGAGCTGACTTTAGTGTGCTAAACATTTTATTCTTGAATGCTATGTTACCCGGACTTTGGGTGAGTGTTGGATATGGGTATGTGCCCTAAACGGGTATGCTCAATTTTTATCCAAGTTTTATTTATTTTTGAGGTTCACACCCCATACCCATGTCAATGTATGCATCAGACACAGGTATAAGGCTTGAGTGCCTTGGGAAAATGAAGAGTCTGGTTAACGTTGCTTGGACTGTTTTAAGGAAGAAGTTGAATAAGTTGAAGTTACAATGACATAAAATTTGTAGCATGATTGAAGATTTCATGGTTTTTACACTTTGAATTTGAGTTTGCAATGGGAGTCGTAGTGTAAATAACTGCCTGTGATTCTGCATATCAAAATATGGCATGATGACTATGTTTTCTTTATTGATGATTCAGGTATTGTTCCTGCTACAACCATTCAAACAGATATATACTGGAAAGAGATGGATGGAGATTCAGAATGGGTAAGGCTGTTAGTAATGCTGCCAACTGCTAAAGCTTTTGACTTACTGTTTTAGTTGAATGAGAAAATTGATATTTGTTACAGGCTAGAGTCAATGACCTGTATGACAGTATTGAGGAAGGATATGAGAGCTCTAGGGATGAAATATCTTCTGTTTCATCCTTTAATCTTTCAAAGGAAAATCTTAATAGAACCTTTGGAAGTTCCCTATCGTTGCAATCGTCAGCAGCCAGGTCTTCATTTAGAGATGGTCCTTATTATGATGGAGACCGTTTGAGTTTATCTTCAAATGTAGGGCTTCCACGATTATCAGTAGCAGAGGTCTTGCATGATTCTAGTGCTGGTAATTAAGTTATACTTGATTATGTAGAGTCACTATTTGTCCTGAACTTGTTTCCTCTCCTTTTGTCATTATACTTGCATGCTTTTGCCTTCTGTTAGATTGTTGTGGTAACTTTTAAGTTTCAACTGACCTGCAGAATTTCTTCTACCATTTGATTCAAATTGGTAATTTTTTCTGGTGCTTAGAATGCATTTTGAAATAGATGTTCTTCATGCAGACGTGTCAACTGCACTTCTATCTCCAAGTCAGCAGCAGACTTCTACAAAATCACTAGCTGCAAATGATATAACAGGAGTATCTTCTGCACCTAGCCCGGGAGCTACTGAGCCTTTAGCATGTAAAGCACCAGATTTTCTGCCCCCTTTTTTATGTTTTGGTTGTTGCTGATGAAGCATGAATCTAGCCTTGAGCTGTCTCATATTGGGTCCTGGTAAACTTATGTGCTACAAACATTTTCTGCAGCAGAAGGCTTTATTCGAGGAAGGTCTTATAATATCAGGATGGATGATCAAGTTCTGCTAAGATTCTCTCCTAAGAACTCTGAGTCCACTTATTACTTCAGTGATATGGTAAAATCAGTTTTAGACCGTAGCTTCTGTCTCCTTGCATGAATTTGCACCCATTTATTTTCCTATTCTTATATTTATCTGTTTCAATAACAGATAGGCGGGACTCTTACTTTCTTTCATGAAGAAGGAGCTAGAAGATGCCTTGAGGTAATGCAAATTATTACCATTGAGAAACTACTGAACCAAACAAGTGAAGAAACCATGGTCAGTTGAATGATTAATCTTGTAATTTACTGGAGTAATTTCCATCTTGTAGGTTTCAGTCACGCTTGAAACTTCTGAGACTATAAGTCGGCGTTTTGTTCATCCTTCTAGGAGGAATTCCCCAACAATTACCAAGGTGTGCCTTCCAAAAATTTTAATTCTACAGCGAGTTGCTTTGGTGGATTCATGAATTAGAATATTAACTTTTTTTTATTGAACTCAATTAATGCTTGGTCTGTTTTGATATTAATGAAACCTGTAATAAGAACTTACTCTTTCTCACACATTCATGTACTTGTATGCTTGGAAAGTGACACATTTGCAAATGCTTTTTGTTTGTTAAGAAGTTCTGTATTGCTAAAATCCTTTTTTGTCTCATTTTTGGTGTAGGGTATTTTTTTCATTGCTGGTGTAGTTTTTTTTTTTCTTTTCTTAGATAGTGTTATAGTGTTAATTATCCCAAAAGCTTTCACTTTCCTTATAGTTTTTGCTCTTTTATACTTAAGAAAAACAGATTGATTAAACCCTTTTCATGATTCTAATAAAACCATTTTTTAGTAAAAATAAACAATAAAATGAATTTGGGAGTAAAATAATGATTTTTCGAATTATGCTTCTTTTATTGTTAGTCGTTATTCTATTTCAATAAGCATTACTTTTGTCTAGGTACGATCATTGCATAGAATACACCATCTGTATCAGGCTTTTAGAAGTTTCAAACTGTTCCTTCTGTGATGCTTTTTTGAAACGCTATGACTCGAGATAAAAAACCTATCTCCTGCATATTTAGAGTGCTATGGTAATCATGTTTATCGATTTTTCTTGTAGGTTCAGAGTGATCATCATGAGGTTGTTGCTGATTTGGTACAGACAGGTTTTCTCTTTTCTGTCCCCATGGATGGTCCCATGTCGTTTTCCACTCCTCATGTCTCGGTGCAGTGGGTTCTAAGATTTGAATTCTTTACTACTCCAAAGAATGTAGACTGGACAAGGTAAGACCATGTGTTACTGCAATAAAGTTCTAGCTTATCAAAAGAGTTTATCACTAATGGTCAAAGATTATCAATTGGTCGTATGCTTGTAAGTATATGCATATGCTGGTAAAACCCCTCAACTGTGGCAGCAAATTTTTTTCGTATCCATTGATGATACTCTGACAAAGTATTAGCCTTGTCTCAGATTTAGATAACAATTTTACAGAAATTTTTATCATAACCACTGAAACAATAGAATTCTACTAACAATTTGTTATCTAAATCTGAGACCGTCATTTGTTAGAATTTGCACTTGGACTCAGAAGTTGTACTGAAATTTAGAATATCTCTGCCCTAGCTGTTGCCAAATATAATTCTTCTCCTTAATTCTGAGTTCAGATACGAACATCCTCTTTTCGTAGAAGGCAGAGACAAATGTGAGTGGGTTCTTCCTATAACAGTGCACGCACCTCCACCCGGAACTCCAGGTGCCCACACACGGAGTGATAAACCTTTCTCCTTAGAGCCCTTGTGGACTCATAGTTGAAGGTAACTTGTTTCGACTCTGTTAGTGACTTCATTTTTGTGGTAAGATATGTTTCTTGGATCTATGAAATAGTAACCGAATATCTCAAATCCCTTATTTCGTTAGTACCGTTGATCGTGGGTGGGGAATTATTTTTTACAGAGCAGTCTCAAGCTCCATTTACCATTGCAACAAGAAGAATCTTACATGATAATGGCCAACAGTCTGGAACTGTTTGAATATGGGACTTTGTCTAGAAGTTTTAAACTCAGTTTGTGATTTTTAATCCCAGATTTGTAATATAACATGTTGATATTCAGCTTTTGTTACTGGAAATTGCATTGTTTCAGTCTTCTATTGTTGGGAAGCAGATGAGAAAAACGTAAATCTTTTTTTTTTTGAGGAATATTTTATTTAGACTGAAGTTTAGCATTGCTAATGGAATAAATTTGGTTAACAAAAAATGCGGTTTGATATCGTTTTTGTTGGGTTAAATTCTAAGTTTAGTCTTGTGTTCTTTTATCTATTTATACTGATTTAGTCCCTGTACTATTGTCTTATCAAAAATTGGTTCATCTACTTTTTTGAATTTCTCATTTTCAGACTTTTGGATAACTCTGTTTAAAAATTAGCCCTAAATCTTTACAGCTTTTCTCAGTTTAGCTTATTTCTTTTTGCTTTAAACCTTTTATGTTGTGTATTATTGAAGTGGTAAAAAATTAGACTGATTTGGGTAACTTATTTTTATTGTTAATTCCTTTTTAAAATAATGATGCGATTTTTGTATTTCCCATATCAAATGTTTTGCTGTCCTGTTATGTGGCCTTTTGTTATTTGTTTTTATCAAATGAATATGCCAATGTCTACAACAACATAATAGTTAAATAATGACACGTTAAAATCACATCATCATGTTTTAATTGGAGTTAATGAAAATTTTACATGAAGGATTGAATGAGCAATTCGAAGAATAGAGAAGTCAATTTTTATGTATTTTTACAAAATACACTTGGAACTCACCACACCGTCACATTAGCATTTCTAATAGTTTTATCAAATTGCAATAAAATTTGTTCTTAAAAAAGAATTAAATTCATAATCATGTTTAATTATCAAATGGAGTTCACAGAAAAAGTTATAAAATAAAAAAAAGAAAATAAACCATTCAAAAAAAAAATGTAAAGGAAGAATTTAAATGAATTAAATCCAAAAATTCTAAAAACAATATTTACAATTTAAAGCTTTTGTTGATATCTATACTTAAAGTTATCCCTAAACTTAGTGTAATTTTTGAATTTAACTTGAATGTAATTAAGGGTGTTCAAATTTTGGTTAAATTCGAATTAATCGAATCGATTTAATTATGTTGATTGGTCAATTAATTGATCTAATTCAGTTGGAGGCCTATTAATTCAGTTTGAAATAAGGTAATTAACCGAATTAACTGAATTAGTAATACAAATTATATGTAGTTTTAATTCGGATAATTCAGTCAAATGAACATTATCAAATTATTATTTTTATACTTGCTTTAACAAAAAACAAAAAAACAAAAACATAAAAATTTCGGTTAACTGACCGAACTAATCGAAATATTTTGGTTCGGTTAACTATTAAATGACTAAAAATTTTGATTAGTTCAGTTAATACTAGTTCGGTTCGGTTAATCAAACGGTTAACTGTTTTAACACCCCTAAATGCAATGTCATTAAACTAAAAGGTTGTGTAAATTAGGAAGATTATTTGTATAAATTGAAAACAAAACATTCATTATAATTAAGAGTCATATATCGAAAATTATATATGGACTCTGATTTAATATTTAATTTGAGGCATAAATATATTTTCACAAATAACTGATGATATGCTTCAATTTAGCTTTACTTTTTTACATATAAAAACCAATTTTATTTACCCAACATGAGGTTTACTTTTTTGCATGTAAAAATAATTTTATTTAGAATAATTAAATTTATTTATTTTTAATATGTTTATAATTAAATTAAAATTAAAATTTTGTGTACAATTAAAACAAATCAAAATTCACCTATCATATTAGAATTAAATTTAAGTCTATGTGTAATTGATATATACCTCTGATTGCATCCAAAATTATTATTTGATTAATGAAATATGAATAACTTTTTGTAATGTTAAATTAAACTAAGTTATGATATGAGTTATTTTGTTCCATTGATTTTATGTACATTACACATAACATTTACGACTATGTTACGATTACACTCTTTTATGTTATATTTTATGTTCAAAATATTATAAATTTATGCAAAAACATTATATGTTAATAATTTATTTTATATTAATTTTAACATGTTGATATATTTTTTTTATGTTTGTATTAATATCTCAATTTATAAAATATTTCATATAATTTATTATAATGATTTAATTGTTCGGTCTAAATATAATTATTTAATAATTATATTTTTATTTAACATAATTATTATAAATATTATTAAAAATCTTAATCCAATTTCCCGAAAGACATTAACTATTTAAATCAAACACAAAAAAAAAATATTTTTGTAATTAATAAATAATTTAAATAAATAGACAGGGTCGGTGGTGACTTGGTACGTTTTAATTGAATAGGCACATGGTGCAGGTGGTCACCATACTAACATGCAACAAAGATTTAATTATTTAGTTGAATTTATATTTTATTATCTAAATTGGTATATTTGTACCAACATCATTAGTTTATACTAATATAGTATAATAGTTAATTCAATAGTTGCATACGGCAGCCTCTAATTTGTATGTCATGAGGTAGATATAAATAAAAAAATTAATTTTAAAAAAAATATAGTTAAAAAAGTATAATTCTTTTTAATAAAAAATAAGAACATAGATATTAAATATATATAGTGTGAGAGCCTATAATGTTTTGAAAATTATGTATAAATTTATAATGTTTAATAAACATTAATAAAAAATTAAAAATTTATAAACATGTATATAAATTATATATAAAAGAATTAAAATTTTATAAAGTTGTAACCCTATATAACACTAAAAAGTACATCTATAATGAATCTAGATAAATGATTTTTCAAATACATTTGAATTTATCATTCTTGAAGTAAAAACTTTTTTTTTTTTTGTATTTTTATTAATTTATATATAATTTCAAAACAATAATAATGTAAATAAACTTACTAAAAAGCACATTTAGAACTAATCTAGACAAAAGTGTTCAGATTCAAATGTATTTGGACAATGATTTGTCCAAGTTCATTCTTGATGTGAAAAAATTTCTACTTTTTATTTATTAATTTATGTATTCTAAAGTTTTTTTTTAAAATCTACGTCTGTCACGTGTCATACCGAGAGACTGCTACATGTCACAACCGAATTAGCTATTAATATCACATCAGCATAAAATAACGGTATTAGTGTGGAGGTATCAACCTAGGTAAGAAAATACAAATTCATATACCAACTACGTCCAAAAAAGTTCATGTACCAAGTAAGTACTTTTGGAGAAATTTAAGGGGCAAACAACATATTAACCCTTAAGATTTATTTAATTTTGTTTAAATAAAAAAGAAATATTTTCAAAAAATATTTTTTTTCATAATTTAAAATTTACATTCTTCGAAATACCTAAATATTTAATCACATTAATTTATCAAACATCACCTTAAATCTGATTGAGTGTATGTGCAAGTTCTTACATGAACTTTCTAAAACCAAATAAATTTGGTATTATCTATATCATTATTTAAATTTTTGATTAAATTAAGGTCACGAGTCAATTAAGTACCAATTTATTTAAAAAAAATACTTTGATGTTATTTCCTATTTAAAATAAATTATATTATTCAAGATATTTAAATCTTTTTATTTCAAAAACAATAAAAATTATGCATAATGATATTTGATGTTATATTAGTTACATTAATAAAACCTTAAACTTAACATTCAACTAAAACTTCCGATAAAAACGATAAAATATTAATAATGTGCACTCATGTAGTACTTTTAACCCGGTGTATTTATATGTCTAAATTTTATTTTACTTATAACTTAATATTTTTTTCTCATTTACTATAATTTCAATTTATATGTTTTGTTAATTATAGTATATTACTTTTAAGAACATCTCGTAATTTTCACGTTATATTTGAGGGGAAAAAACAACAAATTCGACAAGGATTAGATATATCATCCATTTTAAGGATGTGAATTTAAAATAATAAGATTAGAACACTGGAAGCATAACAATAAAATGTGAATTTCACATTAATGTTTTTATAACATGAGAATATTAAAAATCAAAACTTGGACAAAAATTCCATACTAGCATTGAACTCAAAACCAACAAAAACACAAGAACAAGAAACACCACATTTAGAAAAGAGATGTTCCCTTCCCTTTCTTGTCTCCACCAATCTCAAAGTGCTTGCACCTCTGCAAAAATCAACCCACCAAAATATTTTTTTTAGCTCATGAATTACAGCATCACAAAAAAAAAAAAAAAAAAAAAAAAAAAAAAAAAAACAGTAGTGTTCGTGCACCAACCTTGATCGGATGCTGCGAAACATGCTTGCAACCCTGGCATTGCAGCCTCAGCACAATCTTCTTGGTGGTTTTTGCCTAATTACATAATACAAATGTTTTGAGTCCCAAGAAATAGCAACCATGTTAGCTTAGACTGAACTCTTCATTTTCCTTAAAATACCCCCGTCTGGCAACTTATCTATCACATAAATCTAGAGTATGATAACTCGTAATTATGGAATTAATTAAAAAGATGAACATACTCACATCAGACACATACTGATATAATCCTACTCTCAAGTCTTACCACTCTTAGACCAGGTTACATAGGATAGCAATAATCAAAATGACAAAATAATTAACTAAACATCCATTACAAACAAGTATCATACAGGACAGAATTCTTGACGTTCTTTGACATATATTCATCCAAGGGTTAAAAGAAGCATTACAAACTAGTATAATACAGGACAGGATTCTTAATGTTTTTGACATATAACTAGCATTCATCTGAGGGTTAAAAGATCCATTACAAACTAGTATCATACAGATCAGGATTCTTAATGTTTTTCAACATATAACTCGTATTCATACAAGGGTTAAAAGATCCATTACAAACTAGTATCATACAGGACATGATTCTTAATGTTTTCGACATATAACTCATATTCATCCCAGGTTAAAAGATCCATTACAAACTAGTATCGTACAGGACAGGATTCTTAATGTTTTTGACATATAACTCGTATTCATCCAAGGGTTAAAAAAGTCACCTTCTTGTGGAACACTGGCTTGGTCTGACCACCATAACCGGATTGTTTGCGATCATAACGGCGTTTCCCTTGAGCAGCCAAACTATCCTTACCCTTCTTATACTGTGTAACCTTGTGCAATGTGTGCTTCCTGCACTCCTTGCTCTTGCAATAAGTCTTCTTGGTCTTAGGTACGTTCACCTACAACACCAACACAATTACAGTCAAAACATAATCAAAAGTACCAAATTTTAGCACCATTTCCTCCAATGAATACCTAGATTAAAATTCAACCACAGCAATTTCACCATAAATTTATGGAAAAAGAAAAAAAAAAGTATCCCCATATCAACAATCCCAGTTCTGTCCAGTGAATCCCACAATCTTAACAACTTATTCGATTGAGTATTTCCATTTCACAAACATTTTTTAGGGGAAAAAAAGACCCAAAATGAATGAAACCAAACAAAGAAGAGAAAGAGATACCATGGCTACGGCTGAATCGAGAGAACCCGAGAACTGTAAACTAGGAGGCGGCCACTCCAACAATCTAACAAAGATGCTACCAGTAATTATCGACTCTAGGGTTTTTAGTGGCTTTCTCGGCTTTTGGGTTTTTGGTTGGGTGAGTTTTTAAGCTTAAAAATGGATCATCGCCATATCCATCCCTAAACCTCCTTCCACGGCCCATTTTCCTTTTTTTTTTATTTGTCTCTCTCCATTATTTTATACAAAGGTTACACTATGATTTAAAACATTTTAATTGAATTCTTAAAGTGTCGATATCGTATTAATTAGGTATTTTCATTATTCTACTTTTTAATTTGGGCATGGTAAATTAAACTTGGCATAGAACACATTTAAAATGCGTGAATTAAATCGTGAATAACTTGAATTTAATGCGTTAAAAAAAATAATAGTTAACCCAAATTTCATCAATATTATTTTAACCAGTAAGATCCAATTTATTCATCATGCGTCTCTATAACTTGGTCAACATATTTTTAAAGTACTTCTCATTAGATTCGAACTGGCATTTAATATCTACATTAACGGTTAGACTAATAAAGACTTGATTGATACAATAGTAATACATTAAATACTGAATTTAGAAAATTTTAAAGTTTAGGAACCAAATTAAAATATGATGATAGTTAAAGGGTGTTTGATGAAATATAAATGTAAGATAATAAGAGGTTAGACATTGCATAAGATTCAAACAATAGCTTTATTAACATAGATCAATAATAACCAAATGAGAAAACATCCAAATTAAAAAAAGGAAAAAGAAGAAGCAAAACCCATTATTCTATCGTCCTAAACATATCCAACTAAATGATACAAATCTTTTCTCTCTTTTGTTCTTACTTCATCAATATGGTCCAATACCATGTGAATGAAAATAAGGAAAACATAACTATTAACATAAGGTTTAAATCCAAGACATCTCATCAAACATTGTTCTTTAGGTAAACTTGAAGCTCCGATTCATGGCGCTTGATTAAGTTCACTTTAAGCCCATGCTTCATGTACATTGTCAAGGCAAGCTTTGGTACAACCACATGACCTTTTACCACCTCCACCCGATACCGATACAAGATCGAGGCCGCCACGAACTTCATTTGATAATAAGCAAAATCTTTCCCTAAACACAGCCGTGGACCGCCGTTGAAGGCGGTGAATTTGTAAGCCGATTCGCTCATGTACCGGCCGTCTCGTAGCCATCTCTCCGGTTTATATTCCCTACAGTCTTTTCCCCATATGGCTTCCATTCTTCCCATTGCATAGATTGCATAAATAACTTTTGTCCCTTTCTTCAGCAATGTTCCATCTGGAAATGTATCATCTTCAACAACCTGAAAAAAAAAAAAAAAAAAAAACAATGAGCAAATGTTCCGTGAAGTGTTGACCAAATGATTAAATTTCAAACTTTGGGTCTTCACCTAAATCTTAGGTCATCAACTTTTAACAACACCCTCCTAGGATGTGCTTCTTAACCGTATTGTGTGGTTAGTTGAACCATAATTTGCAAAAACCCTTTCTAATTATCTATCCCCTTTATATGAAAGGTCTAATTTTGCCCCAAGTCCATATACTTTTCTGACTTTTGGAATTGAATCCCTTTACCTGGACTAAATTGAACAAAAAATAAATAATTACCTCCTTGTGATCCACAGGGACAGAAGGGTACAATCTTAGAGCCTCTGATAATGAAGCTTGTAAATAATCCATCTTCTTGATCTCCTCTGGTCTAAATATCAATGGACTCTTCAAATCGGCGCCGTTTTTCATATCGTCTCGTTCATTAACAATCTTACATATCTCTGCAAGAATTTTCTGCTCCACCACGGGGTTCTTTTCAAGCAACCAGAAAAACCAGCTCAACGCCACTGAAGACGTATCTCTTCCGGCAAGTATAAAGTTAACACAAATATCACGCAGGAACTTGTCGGAAAATGGCTTCCCTTGTTCATCTTTCAATCTCATAAACACTGTTAACAAATCTGATCTCTGCTTTTTGTCTTCGGTTTGTAATGACAGTTCCTTTTTCCTTGTCCTAATAACTTCTTCAGCGAATTCATCCACTCCCTTTATCGACTTTTTCAGCTTCTTTTCAGTGCCTAAATCAAGGCATCTCATGGTTTTCCATACGCATGTTGGGGTGACAAACCGCAGCAACGTCGCCTCGGTCGCATCTTCGAACGCTTTGGCGAACGGTATTTCCGGTAATCCAAGACGAAGACACCCGGGGTCGACGCCGAAGGCGATCATGCAAACGTTATCGAACGTTAATCTCAAAAGAACATCTTGAAGATCAATGGAGATTGATTGGTTCACTGCATTTTCCAACACGGGCAATAGCCTTGCATGGACGAGTTCCAACAATGACTCGGTCGTCAATTGCCGAAACTTCGCCGAATGGAACTCGATGCTCGCCGTTTTCCTTTGCCGTTGCCATGTCTCGTCGTCAGCGTTGAATATCCCGTCACCGAGAAGATCTCGAACGGTGTCACGAAAATAAGGCCCTTTAGGGAAAACAGAGAATTTGGACTTAAGAAGATGCTCAAGGTTCCTAGGATCAGCCGTAACCACACAATTGAGACTACTAAACCATGGACCTTTGAACCTGAACGTCCCATTTTGTTCACAAAGTATGTCCGAAATCCACTCGTACAAATCGGACCGAAGACCGGACACCAACGATGGTACCATGCCGAGAAATGGCCATACAGGCAATCCATAACGTCGTCTTTGCCTCAACGAATTGATAACAACAAAGACCAAAACAGCAACAGCAAACTCCAAAACATGGAGATATTGTAAGAAAAACAACCGCCGGGAAACAAAGTTCCCGACGACACCTTCATCGGAACTCATATTAGTGGTAACGTTGTTCATGCTTTAGAGATGAGAAAAAAAAAAAAGAAACACAAAGGAATCGAATATGAACTAATCTTGTATTGGAGACTGTGTTAGTTGCAAAGCATTATAAGGGATAAGCCAAGGCGTTTCTTGGCGTGCATGGTTTGGCCCAATTGGTTCGATTTGGTGAGCTGATTTTTTGTATGTGTAAAATGCTTACACCCTTTAGCTGCCTTAAAACACAATTTCTTAGAAATGAGAGTTTCAAGACATGAAAATTGTGGGCTGTCGGGGAAATTTCACTCACATAAGGAATATTTGGCCAACACAGATGAGAATGTGTGCAAAATGGGCATTAGTTTTTTGAGTGTGGAAGTTAAGTTTCTAGGAATAGAGGCATTTACACTGTCTTTTTGCCGATGTGGGATGAAAAAGTGGGTGGCGACGGGTAACCTAAGTGCAACTGTTTGCTTTTATCAATTTCTTGTTGTTTTGTTTTTGGTTTTAAGGTTACTTTATTGCTAGTTGACTAAATTCTTTTTGTTTAAGAATTGTAAGATTAGCTTAACTGATAGAAATTAAATTAAATTAGATTGTGTGGCACCCATAATCTTGTATGATTACTTACCACCTACGCCTAACTTTATATCACTCCACTTGGCAAACTACCTACCCCATAACCATTTTTTGTATCTCAATTTTTTATTCACTACTTTTTTCAACTGCTAATTTACATTATTTTGGGTGTTTTCAAATGTTCATAACCAATTATCATTCACACTTAATACACATGATCCCAAGTACATAAGTAAAAATATTATGGAAGTATTTGTATTAAGAGTTAAGTTATATTTTTTCTCCTTTATTTAATAAATGAATAAATCAGTTCTTTTACATTACATTAAAGAGTAAATTAGTCTTTTTGTTAAAAATTGATCCGTGTACGTCAGTATGAGGTACACGTGACATGTCATGTGCCAATATCTAATTATTCTGTCAGTCACGTCAGTTTTTAATAAAAATGAATAATTTACTCTTATTTAATGTACTTAAAATAATTTACCCATTTTTTTAATAGAAAAAGTAAAATGTAATTTGCCCCAAGGATATGAATGCATATATACATGGGACAAACACAAAATGAAGGTCAAATTAGTTTGGAATGATTCAAGGAAATGGCACATTTTCATAACTAATTTGATCACACGAGACAAGTGGGGGCAAGTAATTTCCAAAGCTGGTAATGGAGGCAGGCAGCCTAAAATTTGCTCATAACCTCAAAGTATAAACGAGGTTGAAGCCAAATGTACTTTCAGGAAGGGAGAATTGAAGAATACATATATGTGGGTTTGAAATAAAATTAAAATTGTTATGAAATATATATTTAAAATAATCCATTAATATTAAGAAAATGTTAAGAGACCTTATGGCTTAAATTGGGTTTTGTTACTAAACGTGGTTTGACCTAACGATGATTTAAGTACGAAATATTAAATTTTAAATACTACATATGAATATCAGTAATTGCAATGTTTATTGTATAAAAAAAATATTGCAAAGGATTAAATTTGAAATTGACTTCTGCATCATACTGATTTATCACATTTATAAATAATAATTTGTATATATTTTTACTTTTAAGAATTTAACCCTTCTATTTTTCGGATTTAAAAATTTACTTTTAAATTATATATAACTACGTAACATTAAATATTTGAGCTAATCAATAATGATATAAAAATACAGAGACCAAATCATGTTAAAAATATAGAGACCAAATCATGCTAATCCTTTGAAAGAGGAAGATTTTGGGTCTAAAATCTTTCTCAACATTGACGGGGCGGTGCAACTGGATACTAGAATTGCATCTGCTGGGGGAGTTGCAAGAGATAGGAATGGCCAGTGGCTCTTTGGTTTTCATCGATATATTGAAAAGTGCTCGATATTTGAAGCTGAACTTTGGGGCATCTTTGAAGGACTTAAGCTGGTCCAATGAAGAGGTCATGATTGTGTAATAATTCTCTCGGATAGTCTGGACGTTGTTCATGCCATCCAAGGGAGTTGCAAAGCTACGTCGAACTCCGCTTTGATTAGGCATATCAAGAGCATTTTATCTCAGGAGAACTCTTGGTTTTTACGATATATTCCCAGGGAGCAAAATGCAGTAGCTAATTGTTTGGCAAAAGAAGCTCTATCATCTACTTCTGATTTGCAGTTCTTTGATACCCCTCCTCCTGTGGTTCAAAACTTCTTAGATGTTGATCAAGTCCATAGGTCTTTCCTCTGATTGCATGATGTAATTACTTTGATGGTTCATTTGTTTTTTCTCACCAAAAAAAAAAAGTAAAGTATAAAGATTTAATTTCAAAATTAAGTATAATAAAAGAACTAAATTTGAAATTAACTATTTTTACAATGGAAATAAGAAAAAAGAAAGGACCATCATGAAGGAAGGTCGTAACATTTTATTATACCGAGCAAATGTAACTTGTTTTAGTCTAAATTTAGTATAAATAAATAAATTAGAAGCATGGACCTAATTGGACATTCTAAATTCTTCACATAAGACTTAATCATATAAACAACAAAATGTGAGGGATTGAATCTAGAATTATCCATTATTCATTTCTGCCCAATGCTTAAGGTATTTCTCTCTGTAAATATGGCAATAGCATGGACACTTTTTTAATATAAAATTGTAAATTTTGAATAAACTTTTTGTACTTAATCAAATAACCTAATCTTCAAATAGGTCTAATAACATACCAACCCTTATTATCTTCACACAGCTAATATAAGAACAAACTCATAAGTTCTGATAATATCTATTCTCTTTGAGACAATACCTAAAACTATTGATAGTCTCTTCTCAACTTATAAATAGGAGGATAATGCGTTTCAACGCACTCAAACTCACGTCCTCCTATATTGGCAACAATGTTCATGCTAATCAAACTAAAACTCAATCAGCCTAAGATAGAGTAAACTAAAATTTCTCTTAAATTCATCTTTTGCCATTCTATTCCATGGATTTTTTTAAATTAATTTGAGCATCTCAAATCACAAACTCTAATATCCTTTTACTTTGGTCTCCATTTGAGGTGTTCCCATTAGGAGATCATCCCTAAACTCAAAACCACAATGCTTTTTGCTTGAGGAACTAAAATGGATTTGGTTAATTCTTTCTCAAACTTTAACCCATTGTTTTAGTCTAATAATAACTCTTTCTAAGAGATGTAAATTCCCCAAAACTAGAGTCTATAATCGTGCAGCTGGTTTCAGATGAGATCACTTGCCATTAAATTACATATAGTCAATAAGTTATATTTTGGGTTCACTTTATTTCCTCTTAAAAGGGTGCCAACAAAAACTCAGCCCAAAATTAGAGAAAAGAAAGGCCACAAGGAAGATTCTTCATATCTAAAGCCTAATTATGGTAAAATGGAACCCATTTTATGTATATCATTCTTTAGGTGCATTCTGCTTTAATATGCTTTATGTTTTCTACATTTTAACCTTTTTTAAGGTCAACTTTATTAGCTTTTTCTTTATGTTATATACTAGCAGGTTAGGGCCCAATACCAAGGTAGGTCATAGCTCAATAAAGCTAAAGCCCACAAGGTCACAAGCATTTAGCATGATGAACTATAAACAAAGAATAATTTACTTGGTAGGAAGGATGTGCCATGCTATTGGTTCAGTGTTAAATTTGTATGGATTTCAAGTTAATCGGTATGAAATTTTGGACTTCATTTTCGTGTTTATAAATCTTTTTTTCTTTTCTCTCGTTATAATATAATCGTTTACCTATATTAAAAAAAATCAACTATTGTTTATAAAGTACCCTAAACAAAAGGTCATAGGGCAAACAAATTGGCCACCGGTCAAACTAGCACGCCAACAAAGCTAGTCCACTACCCCAATGAGCATTGATTGGGTCTAAGGAAAAATATCTCTCTTTGAACTTTAAATTCTTTGTTTACTTCTCTACCACATTTGGGTTGATTTTAGTTTTGTTTGGAGTTTGGATTTAGAGTTTAGAATTTCGAATTTGGATTTGGGATAAAAGATTTATTAAAATTATATATCAATGACATGAAAAAAATTATTGAAATGTTATTAATTGTTAGAAAATTTGTAATTTTTGGTAACTTTGAGACATATTCTCAATTAGTAAATGTAGATAATTGAATTATAAAATTATAGTTTTATATTCTACTCCACGAGACATTTATAACGGTATATCATATGCTCAAAATGGTTGAGTGATGAATGAGAAATTAATACTCAAAGTAAGCTGCACGACGTGAATGACCCGAAATGTCGAGCTTAAAATAGGCTTGTGGATATTTTAGCCCAATACGAAAATTATTTTTTCCTCAACTAGACATACAAAATTTGTTTTTAAAAGGACAATGGTAAAATTCTTGACACTCATACTCTTTCACACTGAGTTTATTTTGCTCTCAAAATTCTTCTTTTTCTCTCCATATTTTCTAATGTTCCGGTGATAGAAAAAGACATCGTTTGTTCGTTGATCACTGCAGAGGTGCTACTGCTTCGATCATCGTGTTGTTGTATCTTAGAAGACATTCGACCAATATTTCTCTAAGTACTGTAAGAGCGACCGAATCTGTCTTAAGGAAACTGTGTAAAACATGCCTCAACATCTAGTAAAATTTGTTTCTTCTTTTTGATTTCTGGTTTTTATTATTTTATTTACGGATTTTTCACGTCCAATAATTTAAATATAAATTATTCAATTTATTTTATTTTATATTTATATATTTTTGTTCGTTAACGTGTTTTGTCTAATATTAAATAATTAAAAAGGGATACAAGATGATGTAGCACCCTTGTTTCATTCAATCTTTTTTCTTTCAATCTTTTTTCTTTTGTTAAATGAGAAAAGATTGTTCGAAACTGTGATTTTATCTTATCTATATCCTTTTTCAATCAAGAAGAAAAATCTAATGAAGCAAAATTACAACCTTATGCAATCTCTTCTCTTTGTTAAGCTACTCAAATTTGAATGAGAAAATTAATGTTATTAATTTTGGTGATGTGACATTCATAACAATTAATTAAAATTTTATAAAAATTTTAAAAATATATATTAAAAATATTAAAAACTTATACAAATCATTTTCATTTTTTCCATTAATATACAAACTAAATAAAATTTTAAAAATGAGCAAAAACTTATATTAATCATTTTCATTTTCTTCTTTTTTGTTTAAAAATTGAACAAAAACAAAAAAGTCTCCGTCAAGCTTTCCTCAGGCGGTCGCTGTTCACTTCTATTGCCGGTCTCCGACTAGTACCACCACCAAAATGAAGCTCTCCTCACCCTCTATACATCCAGCGATTGAGGTTTCTCCTAGGAAAAATCAAAATCTTTGAAACCCAAGCACGATTTCGACTCCAACAGCCTCAATCTGTTGCCATCCGTCGTCATATGGACTCGGTTTCGTATTATATGTCTCCTCTTGTCGTCAGCCACCTTCTCATCGTCTAGATTTGCAGAAGGATACCTGGAACTCTGCTTTTCTTTTCAATTTCCGCTTCTTTGTTCTTCCGTTTTTATTTTTCGATTTCTACCTTCTGATTTCTGTTTGGTTTGTTGCAGAGGCTATGCTAGGGTGGCTAGCAGTGGCATTGGCCTCCCTAAAAATGAAAATTTTCAATTCAATCCCTCTAGAAATAATAAAATAACAAATTAATTATGGTAAAATTTCACTTTGATCTCTCAAATATGAAAAAAAATCTATTCAATCCCTTCTAAAATAATGAAATTATATAATTACATTATGATCTTTCAAAAAAATTGTAATTTAGTTCCGTCCCCCTAAAATAATTCTTGGCTTCGCCCCAGAGTTGTTAGGATCATGATTTAAGGGCTCGGGTATGGTAAAATGTTAGATTATTGGTAAAGGGTTATTGCGGTCGTAGATGGTGATGAGGGGTGCTAGCCGTCAGACTTGTTCATAATAAATACCCAGAGAGGCAAGAACAAAGTCGCTTCAAAAATCAATATTTTGAGTGAAACAAAAAAATACCCAGAGAGCCAAAAGAAACGTATTTCAAACATTATCACAATATCTTAAGGAAAATCAAAGGGAAACTAAAATACAACTCCAACTCTTAATCACATTAAGAGTTTGTTTAATAGTGCTTAAAAAAAGTATTTTTTTATTTCAAAAATATTTTTGGAATAAAAGAATTGTGCTAAACAAGTAATTTTTGGCTGAAATTTTTTATTTTTTAAAAACACTTTTGAAAAATACTTTTGAAAATGAGAAGCTAAAATTTTTAGTTTTTCCTCTCCTAAAAACACTTTTGATGCTTAATTACTTTTTCATCTCTCCAATAACATTGTACTTTCCTTCCTTTTTCTGTATTGGTGCTTAATTGCAAAGTTGTTAAAATCATTAATTAAGAATAAAAAATTAAAATAATACAAATGTGTTAATATCTAATTACAAATATTTAATGGTTATATTTAAATATTTAAAATATAGTTTATATATTCTAATTAAATTTATAAATAATTAATATTTATTACTTAAAAATATTTAAAATTTATATTTCATATATTAAAATATTAACAAGTTGTAATATTCTTTTTATATTCTTACTAAAATATAATAATATTAATTAGTTTAAACATTATTTAAGTGCATATTTGTTACTTGATAATAATATGTTTAAAATGGACATTTTATTTTTCAAAATCATTCAAATCTTAAACTAAACTTTTCAAATATATTTTTCCACGGCACTTTTCAAAAACATTATTAAATTAGCCGTAAGATGATGTTTAAAACTTTGAAATGAAAGGTGTTTAAATCTCTTTGAGGAAAATGGGTTGAAGATAGTTATGGGGTTAATAAAGGTCTCAAGCCTATAAGATAAAGGAAGATTATGAGAACGCGAAAACTAATGCTTTGAAAAACTCTCTAACAATTCAGTCGATATAAAGAAAAGTGATTATAGATTGAGAGAATAACTTTGTAGAGTCACAAGAATCATACCTTAGTTCACTATACCTAACTTTCCTTACATCTTGAAGATTATCATTGCTTAAAAATGTGTTCAAAGTGATCCTTGTAAACTTATGACAAATACTATTTATTAGTTTCATAATGACTCCCTATTTGTACATTATACCATAAAGGCAAACAAATAACTAGTGAGTGAGTTAAAAAGTCAAATTCTCTCATTTTAATCTTAGATTGTATCTATTTTACTATTAATTATTAAACTTTTACCTTAGTTGTAATAATAATTGTAACAAAAAAGCTAATTGCATGTTACTCAATGATTTAAAATAGAAAAAAAAAAAAGCCCAATATCTTTCACAAAAGAAAGGCCACAATGTTGAAATATATAAATATAGTAATATTAGCTTCAACCTTTAATGAAATACTCATTGAAGTCTATGTAATGATGTTAAGGTAAAAAATGTTCACCATCTTAAATATAACCTATGTTTGAGTTGTACTAATCGTATTAATTGTTTGGATTTTATTCTGTTATTATAATTCATCAATAAAAATTAAATAGTAATTAAAGTTTTAATAGAGATGAAATTAACCATGCTCATGCTCGTGAACCATTAAATGGTTATTTAATTTTAAGTTAAATTTTTATACTGAAATCGAAAAGAAAAATTAAAGTTAAAAAGACAAAAGAAGAAAAAAAGACAAAAGTATAGTATTATTGTACCAAACCAAAGATAAAATAGCAAGTACGAGTCTCACGAGACTTTGGGCACCGCCATGGGCTTTTAATTTTAATTTTTATCTTTTATTAATGGTTGATTAAAGGGAAGATTATTATTATTATTTATATATATATATATATATTTCAAAAAATTTCGATGAAATTGTGATAATTAGTTTGGTTGAGGGTGGATCGATTTCGGATTCTCAATAGAGATATTGTTGTCAACTTCAAGGTATGTATGCTTAGTTTTTTAATTCCGTAAAGAGCCATAGATGGATTGATAGAGATTTAGTGTAGGTGAATTCAAGTGGTAGAATATTAAAAATATTTTTTTAAGAAATCATATTGCTATTTATCTAATTTTATAATAAAATTTAATTAAAGAAAACTCGATAAATAAAAAATAAAAAATAATTGGACTCTTTGGATACTCCCATTATATATAAAACAGAACCCCACTCCCTCAGTTTTCTACGGCCTCTCCCACTTCTTCATTACCCCCTTGGAGCTGTTGCCAATTTCAATGGCAAAGCTAAGCCCCTGTTTTCTCCTCTGCTGTTTTCTCTTCATTCATATCCCCACCTTCACCCAAAGCAGACAACCCTCCTACGCCGAACAGCAAGAGACCGACAGGGTGACCAACTTGCCTGGACAGCCGCCGGTGAAGTTCCGGCACTATGCTGGGTACGTCAAGCTCCGACCTCAAGACTCCAAAGCCTTGTTCTACTGGTTTTTCGAAGCCCAAGATGGAGTTTCCAACAAGCCCCTAGTTCTTTGGCTTAATGGAGGTTGGCATCTTCTTTACATAGTCTCTCTTTTCATTGTTTTACATACTTAATGGTTAAAGAAAACTTAAAATGATAGCAAAGAGTCAAAGATGAAACAGATTTTCAAACATTTGTCCCTAAAGGACTTTGATTGGAGCAGAGCAGCTGATGAGTGCTGTGATTTATTATTATTTTCCCACAGTAAAAGAGGAGAATATTTGTTGTCATAACAAATTATTTTAGAGGTTGTAAGAAATTAAATTTTCAACTTTAGGGAAATTCAAAGGTTAAATATTATAAGTTTAATTTTTAATATTTATTTTTAATTTAAATTTAAGTTTAATAATTTGAAAAATTAAGTGTTAAAAAAATAAGTATTTAAAAGTTTTGTTATAAAATTATTACTTAAAATTAATTATTGAATATAAATAATTTGTTTTATAAATATATATATTTTAAATTATAAAAATATATTCTATATTTTATCTTTAATTTTTAAACATTTCACTTTATTCTAAACAAAAATTTAAATTTAAATCTTAAAAATTTTGTAGGATAATATAATATTAAAATAAATAAAATTAAATTAAAAATTTCTCATTAAGTGATAAGTAGCTCTTATCTACTTATAATTTAAGTTAACTTAATTTTTTTCAATGGTCAATCAAACAAGACAAATAATTGCTTACGAAATAACTTTTTTTAAATTTTTAAAATAAATTATAAAATTGCATAACAATATTTTAAATTTATTTGTGTGGTTTTTTTTTTTTGAGTTAATATTTTATACAATTACCTGTGTAATTTTATGATGTATAAAATACATTAAATTTAATTTTTTTATTTCTTTATGTGCAAAATTAAATTCGTTTTTATCACATTAACCATCATTAAATATTTTTTTATCTAAAATTAAATTAAAACTTAGAAAAAAGTTAATTTTCAACCTCAAAATCTAAATGTTTTGCTCTTCACAAGAGACAAAAATCACCAACTAACCAGAAAAAAGCTGAGTTTTGGCCAAATGAGTTTTAGATATACGAAGAAAAAAGAGAGTATATTTTTAATTAGGTTAAGATATTAATTTTCATATATTTAAAATTTAATATCTATTTTTAAAATTATAAAATTTAAATTTAATTGTTAATACTATTAAAAAAATAATTATTTTAATTAACTTAAATTTAACAAAATAATTTTAACAATATTAATAAATTAATATGAATTTTAAAACTAAATTTAGAATTGACTATGAATAAATGAAATTATAATATATTTTGAACTTTTTAATTATAAAAAACCTGTTTTCATAATTAAAAAATGAATACTCTCGAAAACACAATAATTGTACAGTGTGCAGCAGCAGAATAATCATTCATTCATTCATTTGTCGGCCTATGAACTTGAAATTTATAACACTTCCATCCCTTTGGTTTTCCTTCATTTTTAAGTTTTCAACTATTTTTGGATTTTTTTTTTATCTTTTTCTCTAATTTTTATGATTCTGATTATATATATATTTAATATAATATGTAGAATTATTTGTAATTTTTGTTTAACTTATAAATAAGAGAGTAATGCATTTTAATAGGCCTGAATTTATATATTTTTACTGTTAACAATAATATTCATACTAATCGGATTAAGACTTAATCTAATTTTATATTTATTATTTAATTGTTTACAATAATGAAAAATTTTGCTAATAATAATCATATCAGTCGTGGCACGAAAGTCAAATTTTGGAGTTCCTAAATTAATGCTAGTATATGAAAGTGTGAATCATTTTTCAAAATTGGCATGGCCATTGGACACATCCCTTCCTTACTTTGACCCTACCTGTTGGGGGCCCATTGCCTTTGAGACTTTGACTCAAATGTGTCCATTTCCTACAAAATTAATATCTTTTTTCTATCAATAAACATGAGCCGTCCGATCAATGCCCAACTTGTTCTATGTTTATTGATTTCTTTTTAAAAAATATTACTTCTTGTCTTCTATGGAATGGTGTAATTAATAATTATTGACTCTAATAATAAAATTTGTTGGATTTTAGTAATATTGAAAAAGATTGGAGTTGAATTACATTTTATTTCTTTTATTAAAAAATAAATAAATTTATTTATATACGTTAAATCAAAGAGTTAATCAATCATTCTATTAAAAATTTCATTTATTTTTACTATTTAAAACTGCCCATGTTAAAGTACATGTGGCACATAACATATTAGTGTAAGTTTAAAAAAAAAATCAACTAATTTTTTTATCTAATTTAAAAAGATTTATTTGCTTTTTTTTTAAATAAAGAAATTAAAATATTATATAAAAGAAATAGTTGTGGGTCCAACGCTTGTGGCTACATGTGACTGACAAATTCTTATGTGTAGATATTTTGGGTTTGAGACCCACCTGCTCCCCCAATTCTAGTGAATTAGTAGAATTACCCCCATAACCAGTTTCCCCTTTCTTGTCAAAACCATATATCTCTTTCTCCTGTTTTGGTTGGTAAGAAGCTTCTCTTTGTCTTTATACAAATTGTATTTTATTTTAGATTAATTAGGTTCAATTTGAATGATTAAATTTATGAGATGAATTATGATGGCATTGACTGAAATGGCAATGTTTTAGGACCTGGTTGCTCATCAGTGGCCTACGGAGCAGCACAAGAACTTGGTCCTTTCCTTATTCGTAGCAATGGCACTCGCCTTACTTTTAACAAATTCTCTTGGAACAAAGGTACCCCCATTACTTCCATTCAAGTATATATACGTATATCTTTCTTGATTTCCAATACTAACTTGTTATATATACATATGTAGTTGCAAATATACTGTTTTTGGAGGCGCCAGTTGGAGTGGGGTTTTCATACACCAACAATTCCCAAGATTTACATAAACTGGGTGATCAAGTTACAGCAGCCGACTCTTATACTTTCTTAATTAATTGGTTCAAAAGGTTCCCTAACTTCAAATCCCATGACTTTTACATTGCTGGAGAGAGCTATGCTGGTATATGGTTACCCTTCCATTAATATATAAAATATATATGAACCATCATTCATGTTTTCCTTTTCTTGCTTTTGTCTCCGTTAGGTCATTATGTTCCCCAGCTGGCTCAACTCATTTATGACAAAAACCAAGGGTCAAGTCCAGATTCCTACATTAATTTCAAGGGATTCATGGTATGTGTTGAGTCGAGTTGGAGCTGAATTGGAAAGTTGAGATAACAATAGATGCTTATGTTTGTTTGGGTGTTTTTGTAATGTATTCAGATCGGAAATGCTGCGATCAACGAACCGACAGACACGTTGGGGCTGTTCGATTATGCATGGAGCCACGCCATCATTTCTGACCAACTCTACGACAAAATAAACAAGGAATGTGACTTTAAACAAACTAGTAATCTAACGGTTCAATGCGCCGATCATATAAAAGGTTTCATGGATGCTTATGCTAACATCGATATGTACAGCATCTACACTCCTGTTTGCATTAAAGCTCTTGGAACAAGACGAACCTATCCCAAACTCCCTGTAGCTCCTCGTCTCCTCTCCCAACATGTAATTCCCCAAATAAACCCTATATGTATGTATGTGTATGCACTGGTTTGCTAAAATGCTTGATTTGGAATAGGGTATTTGGCATATGCTACCAAGGGGCTATGATCCATGCACAGAAGAGTATGTCGAGAAGTACTTCAACAGAGAAGATGTTCAAAGTGCATTGCATGCTAATCTCACAAAGCTTTCATATCCCTACACTACATGCAGGTATAAAAAAGCTTTCTAATTAGTCTATGCTATGATTATGGTACGTAGGCAGAGGGAATCCTGGAGCTTTCGAGCATTTAATGACAGCATGTGTTTAATCATCGAAGTAGAGCTTTCTTTCTGTTTACACTAACAGATAATATTTAATGAATGAATGAGACAAGAAGTGCCACTTTATTTGACCTTGCCTTTTCACTTCACTATGGCATCCAAACTGTTAAATACCCAATAACTATAGAAACAAGCTATCGTTCAAGCTTTTCTTTCTGTATATCTCTTGATTTGAATGTTATTGACTTAATCGTCAACATAAATATTGGCAGTGGTGAAATCCAAGGTTGGAATGACTCGCCCGACTCTGTTTTGCCCATCATTCAAAAACTCCTCAATGCTGGCCTACGTATTTGGATTTACAGGTACATACATACATACATACATACATACATACATACATACATACATACATACATACATACATTTACAAAACATTTTGTTTTAATTGAATGAATGTTGTTGTTATGGCAGTGGGGATACAGATGGGAGGGTGCCAGTGACATCAACGAGGTACAGCATAAAGAAAATGGGACTAAAAGTAAAAGAAGAATGGAGGGCATGGTTCCACCAGAGCCAAGTGGGTGGATGGGTAGAGGTGTATGAAGGGGGACTGACGTTTGCCACCGTGCGTGGTGCTGGCCATCAAGTCCCCGTCTTTGCTCCTCGCCAGTCCCTTTCTCTCTTCACCCATTTCCTCTCTGCCAACACCTTGCCGCCTTCACGTTTCTAGCCGCTAGCTAGCTTCTTGCTAATGCTATCCATTATGTTTCACCAACCATAATTTGGACGTTTCCTTCATTACATTTTGCTATTTTAGGCTTTTTAGCTACCAATCACCTCCAAATTCCTCATTGAATTTTTTTACCTCGTGATTTTGATACGCTTGTGTTTGTCATGATTGCATTATTGCTATAATCATTTTTCTTTTATGATTTTTGAAATAATTGATTTTTATTAAAGTTATAATACTCCAAAATATATTTATTAAAAGTTTATATAAAATTCAATTATATTCAAATCTCATTTTTATTATAGTTTTTAAAATTAGTATAATAGTAACTTTAACCTTTAACCTTTATATATTGTATCAATTTAATCTTAATTTTAAAAAAATTAACACTCGACATTTACACGTATAATTTAGTCTTTTTTGTAGTTTTTTTGTGACTTTTTCATCTAAAAAGTTAAAAAAAAAATTTATCAACTAAATTTGATAAAAATGTACAAAAAATATAAGATAATAAATTTCATATTTTTTTATTCTTTTAAAATTAACCCTCAATGTCACAAAAAAAATCAATTTACACAATACGTAAATGTTGAGGGTTAATTTTTTAAAAAAAAATAGGACTAAATTAACACAATGTATAAATATTGAATGTTAAAGTTATTACTATTTCCATTTTAAACTGTTAATAATAAAATAATTCGATAATTAAATAATTATTTTATAACTTTTATAATTAAATAATAAAAAATAATAAAAATTAAATAACTATATAATTTATCCAAATTCTTTGTAGAATCGAAATACGATTCGAGCTGACCTAACTCACCCGACCATTTTGATTCGACCAATAAAATAAAAAAATAAATATTTTTGAAAGTATAAACTATATACTTTAATTTGCTATAAAGGATGGGTTTAGCAAGTAGTAGTGAAGCAATGATTAAAATAGAGAAATGTGTAACCTTATCCACCACATAACGAAAATGCTTCCTCAAAAGCCTAAACTTATGACACAAATGGATGTATAATATTGTCATCATGCCTCCTAGCCTGCACATACATCAATCTGTTTCTAATTGTTATCAATTCCAAAGCAATGCACTTATATACCTTATATTATATGTATTGGGAAAAATCACCGAAGACAGTGACGTTACT
Organism: Gossypium longicalyx; assembly: GCA_025698465.1. NCBI lineage: Eukaryota > Viridiplantae > Streptophyta > Magnoliopsida > Malvales > Malvaceae > Gossypium > Gossypium longicalyx. The sequence continues at coordinate 5,012,330 of CM046998.1, read as the reverse complement.
CGGCTGCAATCGTCGACCACGTTAGCTATTGGCCATCGGGTAGGGTTGAGTTAATAGTTCTTTTGTCTTCTTTTCCAACTTTTATGCATTTATTATGGACAAAAGTTTTATGAAACTAACATCCAACAACAATAAACTATTTGTATATATATTTTCTTTATCAAATAAGAGCTCAATAATGTCTTCTCTTGTATCTCGATTATTTATTGATAGTAAAATTTATTAAATTGTATAATCAAAGCTGTTAATTTTTAAGTTTGGAAAATCAGTTAACTTATGATGATTTTTTTGGATGGGATCTAGATATTTTTTGGGTTGATATGATTTAAACTCGAATTAAAAGCCTGAAACTCATAATTTCTGTAATAATCCCGTCAAGAAATTCTGCTTATGCAATCTTTACTAAAGCGATCATAACTTGAGCTCTTGAACTCATAATTGAGTGATTCAAAGTGCGTTTTGAAACTAAGAGATAAGTATTTGAATGCTATGCGACATCTCAACTCAAAAATACCTGGATCCCATCCAAAATGTCATCGTAAGTTGATTGATTTTCCAAACTTGAAAATTGGCAGCTTCGGTGAAAGCAATTTAATAAGTTTTACCTTATCCGTGTATGTATTATTCCCCATTTCCTTGAAAAGATTCGTCCTTGAATCTTGTCTTTGACGGAACAAGAAAGAATCTTTATCACATGTGGAATGATTTAATAGAGCTTTCAAGCCTCAAAATATAGGGGGTTAATTGTAATGAACAAACAAAAAATTGAATAGGGCTTGATGGTTAAGTGCTATTATGCTATCTTAAAGGTCCTAGGTTTGAGCTTCTTTTCTCCCATTTCTTTTCATTTTATTTTCAACAACCTAGAATAAAAGCCATTCTAAAATATACTTAGTCAGGGATAAAACTTAACAAGAAATGGATGATAGCTTAATGGTTAAACGTTAGTTTCTTCCTTTAAGTGACCTAGGTTTAAGCCACTCCATTTCGACATCTATTTTATTTTTTTGACAGCAATGGGAAAATTACTATGCTGCCCCTAGGGTTCCTCAAACCCTAGGTATTTAGCCCTACTTTTCCTAATTAAACTTGACTTCTTGTTTTATTTTCAATCCTTATTAGAAATTTTCTTTCATCTCTCTATTTCTTCCTTTTTACTTCTCTTTCTTCTTCTTCGCATCAAATTTTACATCTTTTTATTGTTGAATATTTTGCTTTCCCGAATTAAAACATCCTCCATTCAATTGTTTTACTATCGATTTCGTAATTGCCATCAATAGTATCCCGATCTTTGCCAAGAAATGGTAAGTACACCTCGTTCCAAAGTTTAGATCCTGAATTTCTGTAGTTTTTCTATCTGGCACTAGTCCTACGTTCGATTAAACAATCCTTTTTCAATTCTTGCCAAATATATCAATACTCTTGATAAATCTTGAAATCAATCATTATCTCGTGTGTAAATATCGTTTGAAGGACCTGATTTAGGTGAATCAAACCAGAATCGAGCGTAAGAAACATCGATCGGGCCCTCGATGAAAGGTGTGTGTCTTTTCTAAGCGAATCAATGGTGATTGTGTGTAGAATTAGGGCCACACGGTCTCTCACACGGGCATGTGGACCACACTGCCCTCCACACGGTCATGTGCTCTGAAAGCCTTAGGCTAGTTTGTGAACCACATGACCACAACCCTTCCACACGACCGCGTCTTTCTTGTAGGTTAATTTTTGCATTTGCCACATAACCATAATCTGTTACGTGGCCTGGCGACATGGCCGTGTAACTCTTTCACAGGCCTGGACACATGATTGTGTGTTCCTTGTTTTATATTTTTGCCCAAAAAATTATGTTATGTGCAATTTAGTCATTGTATATTCCCTGAATTATTTTTAGGGATTTAGTTCACTCAATTGGGTCCCTGATAATATGAGTATTTTAGAATTCATGATCTAATTAATTGCTTTATTACTGTTATATGCATGATATATGAATAATACATGCCTACTGTCACTGAATTTCTGATAAACTGATAATGTTATTCATACCACTTTATTACTGATCGCATGTTCAGCATGCCTACTACTACTGTTGAATTGAGTACATGTTAAACATGTCTATTGCTAGTGATGAATTAAGTGTAAGTTAAATAAGTCTATTACTAGTGTTGAATTGTTCTATTACAAAGCATTACATATTGCATTGCATGGGGTGAGACGATATGTACGGGGAAGATGGAACGAGTAAACTAATGGACATGATTGATAGATTGGATAAGTGTCCAATTGAACTCTTTGAGATATAAATCCCAACAAACTCAATTAATGACTCTAATTATAATTACTCACATTCGGCCAATGCATAATTAAAATCACATATTTCATTTCAGTAAGTATAATTTGCACATAATTATAATTAAGTACGCCTATTTGCTTATAAACTTACCTCGGACGATACAAAACGAAACAGGATAGCTAGTCGACAACTTTCGTTTTCTCCCGATCCAAATCCGATTTCTTTGGTTCTTGATTTAAACATATTCAAATTAATCTCATTCAAACATATTTTCATTCAATTTAGTCCAAAAACACATAAATGAGAAAATTACCATTTTGCCCCTAACATTTACACTTTTCACAATTTAGTCCCTATTGCACAAAACACAAAATATACAGAATTTCAATATACCTATGTTGGGCCAAATTTTACCCATACTCATACAAGTCCATTTATTTCATTTATTTCACATTTTAGTCCCTCAAATTATTATTTTTGCAATTTAGTCCTAATTACTCAAAATAATCAAAAACTCCAATACAAAACATGTTAATCTAAAACATATCTTCCATTTTTCATCATCAAAAAACAAAAATCACAAGCTCTCATCAATGGCATAACTCAAAATATTCATCAAAATAAAAAATTTAAGCATGGGTTTTGTAGTACTCGAAGCAACAATCTCAAAAACGTAAAAATCATCAAAAATCGAACTAGCTATATAACTTGATTGAGCTTGACTATGGCCGAACTAGGTTTTTTTTTCTTTTTTTTCTTTCTTATATTGGTTTCGGTCAAAAGAACATAATATGAACTTGGCTTATTATTTTATTTTTATGATATATGTTATATTATAATAGTTTATAATATAGTTTACTAAAGTAACCTTAATTAATTTATATCAAAACCTTATAATATAAACCTATTGCCGTCCACTTAATAATTTATGGGCTAATTGCAACATAAAGGCTTCCATTTTAAAAGCCAATAGCATTTTGACCCTTATACATTAAACTACCCAATTTTTAATTTACGCGATTAAGTCCTTTTATTTAATCGGATACTCAAACTACAAAATTAAATCACGAAAATTTCACAGATATAAATTCACACAAAATAAACACAGAAAATAATTTTAAAAATATTTTTCTAACTCAGATTCGTGGTCCCGAAACCACCGTTCCGATTAGGGTTTAAATCGGACTGTTACAATTATTGAATAGTATAACATGATACAATATATATTCAATTGTTGATAATGAATGAATATTTGAGATATGTTATTGAATTTGATGTTCGGATTGGATTGAACGCGAGATAGAGTATAGTCGTGATATGGTGTGTTGTAGGGGATTGGAGTGGAGATGGTTTTGGAAGGATGTATATATATTTTTCGAGTAAACTGATGTTTAGAATTTGTTGCAAACTCTCGTGTTATACTCTCTGTTTGGCGTGTTTTGGTTGGACTAGCTCTTATGAGCATTGGTGTGTTTCAGTTGGACTAGCTTTTGTGAGCACTTGTTGTGTTTTGGAGGGATTGGCTCGTATGAGCATCTGGCATGTTATGGTTAGACTGACGATGTGCTCCTATCCGTAAGTCGTTCTTCGAATTAAAAACCTCGGTAAGGTAATTTGTTTATGGATTTGATGGATTTGCTATACATTTGAGTATTAAATTGAACGTATGTGATTTATTAGTTGAGATTGTGGATGATAGGAAACCTTCGTGGTTGAATAGTTAATATTTTAATTGTTGTAATTGTTTCAGTAAGATTTATCGTTTAAATACGTCAAACTTACTAAGCTTCATCGAGCTTACTTGTGTTATTTAATGTTATTGTAGTTACTCAGAAGGTTGGGCGATTGGATCGGCGCTCAAGTCACACTATCCAGCTTAATTTCAGTAGTTTTTGGAACGTTCTTTTTGGTTTATATGACATGTATTATTAGGTGTATATGTCATTATAAATGTTTTGGATGTGTATAATGTTAAGTATGACTTATGTACATATTGTTAAACTATAAGATATATGTGAATGAGTTAGATGTTTCAATGCAAATAGAAATGGTATGTGTTAATGATATGTGTATTTGAGGTACCTATGATAGGTACATTGGTTATGTGTTGATTTGATGAATTGATAAGTTGTGTTTGAGGTTTTATTTTGATGTACAATTGTATGTACTTCTGGTACGAATGAGGGTACATTGGTTAGGCACTTAATAGGTTGATTTGGTATGTTTTTGGCTTGATTAATGTCATTTTGAATAGGTGTTTTGGTTGGTAAATGGTTTACTTAGGATCCTAGTAAGTTTGAAATGGTAAACTTATTGTTCAAGGTTCATTTTAAGTCCACAAGGCCTGAGACATAGCCGTGTGACCCCTGCAGTCCAAATTTTCTAATTTTTTCTTAAACTTTCTATATGTTTCCAATTTAGTCCTGGATCGTTTCTAATGTATTTTTAGGGCTTTGAGGGCTCGATTAAGGGACGTTCTGGATGTAATTGAATGTAATTAGATTATGTTTGCATTGATGTATGAATTGAATGATTTAATGTTCTGTTTGTACGATAATGCTCCGTAACTCTATTCCGGTGACGGATACGAGTTAGGGGCATTACACTATATATAGTTATAAACTAAACTTCCTTATTTATCTAAACAAGAAGTAGTTTTAAACTAAACTAAACATATTTGATTAAGAAACATAAAACTCTTAAACAACTTAAAATATTTAAAAATATATCCAGAATTCGGAATAAATAAATAAGAAAATAATAAAACCTAATAAATATAATATTTAGCTCATATATAATAAACTTTAAGCCTAAAACTGAACTGATTTAAACTTGAATTAAAAGCCCGAAACTTGTAATTTTCGTAATAATCTCATCTAGAAATTCTGCTCGCGTAGCCTTCACAAAAACAATCATAACTTGAACTCCTGAACTCGAAATTGAGTGATTCAAAGTGCGTTTCAAAGCTAAGAGATAGGTCTTCGAATGCTATGAGACATCTCAACCCAAAAATGTCTAGATCCCATCCAAAAAGTCGTCATAAGTTGACTGATATTTCAAACTTAAAAATTGACAACTTTAGTGAATGCAATTTAATAAGTTTTACCCCATCTGTGCATGTATGATTTACTTTTTCGATTTTAAATTTAGTAATTTAGTAGTCTTAATGTTTACTTCTAGTTTATTTTTAGTTTGCGTTTTATGTATTATCCTGATTGAAGATAACATATTTAGGATGCCTCAAAATAAGTAAGGATAGTATTGCTTTAATTTACTTTCTAAGAGCTTAAACAGGGAAGTGTCTTAATTGTTTGTTTTGATTGAAACTTTAGAGGAATGCTCAATTTAAGTTTAGAAAGAGAAATATAGTTTATATATATATATATATATATATATATATAATTATGAGATGTATATAGATGATAAACTTCATTTTTATATATAATCATATTGTCTAGAATTCATGATTCTATTATTTTCGAACATAAAAAGTAGATCCAAACGCATGATAAATAAGTTTTTTTTTTATTGGATCAATTGAGCTTTTCAAGCTTATTTACTTGTTATTCTTAACCGATAGAACTTAAACCTCTAGCCTCACTTATTTTTGTTTTTAGTTGTTCAAAGTACATAAAGGATATTTATTTTTATGAGCAAAAATATGAATGAGTTTGTTAGGTACATCTTGGTAGAAGAAATAGCGAGGAAAAAGAAGTAAAGCATACATGTTCTTATTTCTTTTGCGATTCATTGTAATATATATATATATATATATATATATATATATATATCAGAGAAGAAGAAATATGAATAGAAGATTGAAAGTTTAATTCACTTGATCCAAGATTTAACACCTCTAGGTATGTAAAAGAGATTTTTACAAAAGGGGATTGGAAAAATAAATATGGGAAATCCTTCCTCAATAAGAAGAGATTTTTGAGGATTTTATTTGGATCATATACATAGATTTTATATTAGATTTGGTTTACAGGCCATAACCCAATCATCCCTCTCTTACTTCCTTTGTTCATTAAATAAAATTCAATAGAAGCTAGCTTTACATGCCTCCAATCCAGCCATTATTAAATATGTTCTTATCCTATGAATTTCTCTGTTTTTATCGTTAATAATTAGGCTTTGATGTTACATTTTACTTTGTTATTAACAAGGCCGGCATGAGACATGTAGAAATTTTTTTATGATTTTTTTTTAGATGATAAAATTGAATTGGATTTTTTTTAATATTGTTCGTGATAATTTAATTTAAATTTTTAAATTTTTCATAATAATTTTAAATTTTAAGTACTTATAATTAGGTGATTAGTAAGGTAATTTACCCTTTTTAAAATGAGCACATATCTCATGCAACTGGCAAGATAAAAACCAAAAGAGCCTGTCTCCAAAAATTATCTTAATCTCTAGCTAGGTCGTCTGTCTATATATATATATATATATATATATATACTTCAGCACCTGAAAATAATACAAATTAAACCTTATTTAAATACAGAATTTTCAGTTTTTTATCCATTAAAAATCTATAACTAATTACAGAAATTCTTATCTGTCGTTGATTATATGAATATTTTTTTCTCTATATATTTGTGCTCGGAGAGAAGGGGGAGGCCGGGGGTCTCTAATGGCTTCCAATGCTGTAGTTTGTGTGGGTTATTTTGTTTTGGTTTTGCTTAGTGTGAGCAGTGAAGGGTCAAGGCACGACGGTGAGCTGAGCCACGGGGATATTTTGCGGCGGCAAGAAGCAGACAGGGTGGTGGAGCTTCCGGGACAGCCCGCGGTGGACTTCAAGCAATATGCAGGGTACGTTACAGTGAACGAGAGTCATGGTCGAGCCCTGTTTTATTGGTTTTTTGAAGCCACCAGCAAACCTGAGAAAAAGCCTCTCCTCCTTTGGCTCAATGGAGGTAAAATTTAACTCTAGAAATTCTCATTGTTTTTATTTGAATTGCGCCTTTGGATATTTAATCAATAATTACACTATCCTATTAAACCCCAATTGTGGCCTATTGATAGTGTTTTCACCTTCCTCAATAATATTCTGAATTCAAATTTTAATTGTACAAAAGAATATTTATTTGACACCTATCTATACATATATTTCATCTTTTTTCTTTTTGGTTTATAGTTAAAAAATCCCTTAATAGGGTTTTTCTATACCTCTCTAAACATATTTTTGATATAAGTGTTTAATAAGAAGGAGATGAGGAGGAGAGGGTGGTGATAATTGGAGTGTCAGTTCACCTGCGACAGGCGGAGAGTTGGAGGCTGAGGGAGGAGGAAAGGAAATGATGGGAGAGGAAGAAGCAAATCTCTAGTACGGTATTTAGGTTTCCTGAGGAAGAGAGAAGGACCCCTTGTCTCTCGTTCTTTGGGAGTATATAGAGGAGAATACCCTTTATCTGGTAGTGCCATGTAGACAACAATACAGTTGATAGGCTTGCCCGTGTCAGTCAAGCAGTAGGGTCATTACAGGTCAATTGTCTCCATGTGCAATAATGTGTGGTCCTGCTCTAACATTCTCCTTACTGAGGTTGTATGAGGTTATAGATTTGGTTCTTTAGTGGTTCCACGGAGGGTCCGTAGTGGATGGTCTTTAAGAAAGCACTAATGGGATTTGTGAAGGGTTGATTACAAGTGGCTCTGAATGGATGGTCATTGTAATGGTTATTAGGAGGAAGGTTGTTCACGGGCCGCATTCGGCGGAGGGTCTTTAGTGGCTTGTCCCATTTTTTTGCCATGTGTGCTCAGAAGGTCTTGAAGCAAGTCACTTTGTAACCTTCTTTTTGATCTGGGGGCAATTGTTATACCCCTACTCTAGCAATGACATGTGGCAAAAGATAGGGCAGCTTGCTAAGGACCTTTCACTGGGTGCGACCCATGAGCAACTATTCTAAAGTTGAACAAGACTTTCATATAAGGAGCTAGATTCGACCTTCACAAAGTAAACTCTAATCTATTTATAACATCCTACACTTGACCTGAAAGCCATCACATCCGTTGCCAAATCAATTCAAACAAACACTTACTTTGAGGCTAAAAATAAAATCAAGCTTGGAAAATACAATAAAAGAGTTTTAAGAGTTTTAAATGCACATAAATGAAATCAATTGGGCCCACATGATAATTTGAGGTCAAATACAAAAAAAATAAAACAGAGCTAGGTTGCAAATCTTGGGTCAAACTAGCAAAATGCATAGTAATGTCTCGTGATAGTGAAGTCATGTCTCGAGACATGCCTTCCATGTTCCATAATTTTAGCTTTGAAGTTTGAAATCTCGAGACAATAAAACCATGTCTCAAGTTAATGACCCTAATGTCTTGAGACACAATCACATGTCCTGAAACCTTGAATTGAATAATCATTTATTTAACTTCGATGTTTTATATCTTGAGGCTTGGTACCCTATGTCTTGAGATGTATATCTAGAAATACAAGAAATTAAAATTTTGCTCTTGAGATCTCAAGACACTAGCCTAGAAATGCATAAAAGAAGCAAAGCATGTCATGCAATTAGACCTCTAAAACACCTAAACACATGCAACGTGTAACCAAATCAAATCAATTCAAACATGATTGTCATGCTAAAACATTACTACAACATATAATCTTACGTCATGTAATACAATAGATCATAATCTCACTACGCAAGTAAAATATAAACCAAATACCATTTATCCAACACATAGAAAAGCATAAGAAATTCAATTTAAAAGTAACCAAAGGTCCTCTACCATACCATACCATACCATACCATTTGTATCAAATGTACCACAACATACCAAACTTAAAACTAACTTTATGATTACAACAAAGCACTCTTAATTTCTCAAAAATCCACCTACAAACTTAAGCTCACTCACTTTCTCTATAACACCTTAAGCTCTAATCAATAACAAAACTCAAGAGCTCTATCCAATCCTTAATCAAACTTAGAACTAACATAAATCCAACTCAAGAACATCATAAAAACAACTATTCAAAGCTTTTTCTCATTATTCTGAAATTTGCTCAAAATGATAGAAAATGCAAGAATAATAATAATAATAATAATAAATCAATTTCCAGCTGTTAAAAATCATAGATTAAGGTTAGAAAACACTTATGTTGCTGGAAAAAACTCAAAGAAAAAAAAAATCAAGATTAAACTCTTTCTTCTTCCCCTCCAAACCAACGTGAGCCGGGAAAATGAAAAGGGAAAATATTCTTGTTTTAATGAAAAGGGATAAATATCAAAATTATACATAAACTTTGTTACAATTTGCAACGTTGAATATCAACTTTAATTTGGTGCATTTGTATACATCAAACTTTAATTTTAGTTCAAATTTTACATTTGGGAAAAGGATTTCTTATTTCCCTGCAAATTTTTTTTTTAATCTTAAGTGGAAATAATTTAAATTTATTTGTTTGTTTTAAACTAATAAAATGCTAGATCAGTAATTTACATATGACTTAATGGAAAATTGTACCACATAGGTAATAAGGTTGTTGCGGGTCGAGTACTCCTTTTCCTTCCCCTTCTTCAAACTCAAAATTTTTTGATCAACGATAAAACAAGATCCATTTTGCATTTTTTATTCAATTCTGGTCAGAATCTATGGATTGTGCTAAATGTTCAAGATCCATTGGATTAAAAATTTCAATAAATCAAATTTGAAATGCTTTTTCTATGAAATGTGAAAATTGAATTAGAATTGAAGTTTAATGTATACAAATACATTAAAATAAAGTTGATATATAACATTATAAAATATATCAAAATTCATATATAACTCTAGTATTTATCCCTAATGAAAATTCTTTGATAAAGACATGCTTACACTTTGGTTTGAATAAATGGAAACCAAGGTTTGATTATGAAAATACAACGAAAATTGAGAGAATTTTGGTGGTTTTTGAAGAAACTCTCGTGCAAATGGGAGAGGAATAATCGTTTCCTCATAACCCATTTTCATAATAGGCAATTTGCTTAAAGGGGATTGGGCGTTTTGTCAAATAAGGACCTCTCTTTAACCAAATACTATTTTCTAATAATCACACATTAATCCACTAACTTTACTAACCTTACAATTTAATCCATTGATTAATAAAACGCTAACTCAATACCGAAAACCTTTCGGTTTGACATCCAAGAATGGCTTGGTTCAAGGAATCCAACCTAAAACTAAATATCTCAAAATTCGAGGTGTTGCATATTTTAATCTATTCAAACCTCACCAAATCAATTATGCTTAATATAAAGATAAAAAATATTGAAATAAATCTTAACAACTTCTTGTGATTATATATCTTTCTCAATATATAAATTAAGTAGATCACAAAAAAAACTCTTGAAAAACTTACCTTATTTGTTCCAATCTCTTCTCCAATTATAGTTTTGAGATTGATTGCTCAAAATCCTAACCAAGACACATAATTCAAACATGTCAGCACATAAGGCAAGTTACACGACGTCTACATGCAACTGAAGTTGCAACCTGCAGCATTGTATTTCAGACATGCAACTGGCACTAACAATTAATGATTTTCAAATTTTAACGTCCACGATACAATAAAATGATGACGAATTTGGCCTTAAGTTAGATTCAAACAACTCTATTATAACTAGTACCAAAATTAAAACCACCTTTTATTTTCATTATCATCTTTTAGCACACACAAGTTTATCATTTCCTTTTTCTTTATCAGTGTAGTTTATAATTTTTGAAAATTAATTAAAATTGCAGGCCCTGGATGTTCATCCGTTGGAATTGGAGAAACAGAGGAGGTGGGGCCTTTCTTCCCTCAGAAAGATGAACAAACCCTGAAGCTTAACCCACATAGATGGAACAAAGGTTTGGTTTACAAGTTTGATTTACTAGCAATTTTAGCCTATTTATTTTATTGTTTATTATTATTATTATTTATTTTATTTTTTTTTTTTGTGAACCAGCTGCCAACTTATTGTTTATTGAATCTCCTGTTGGTGTTGGGTTTTCTTATACCAACACAAGCAGTGATCTTTATCAACTTGGTGATGAAATTACAGGTGAAAATGTATCATTGATTTTATTTTTATTGCAACAAAATTTCTAAATCTTCTATAAATATTATAATTTCCTCATCATTAATTCTTTTGTTGTTTTCTTTGGAAGATTAGCCAACGACTCCTACACATTTCTTGTCAACTGGTTCAAAAGGTTCCCGCAATTCAAGTCCCATGACTTTTACATTGCTGGTGAAAGCTATGCTGGTATATATATGACAAATTTCTTATTATAAGTTTTGATCATATTTGTTTTTTTTGACACAATGTCTAAAATTATCCATAGTCTATTTCCAACCTATAAGTAAGAAAATAGTACGCTTCAGCGCACTTAAACCCACGTCCTCTTATATTGACAATAATACTCATGCCAATCCAATTAAGACTCAATCGACTTAATACTTTCTTGATTATACATGATTATTGGGTTTTAAATTAAATTTTCAGGTCACTATGTTCCTCAACTAGCTGAGGTTATTTTCGACAACAACAAGCATGTTCCTGAGTCTAATTACATTAATCTAAAAGGGTGTATGGTAAGGATTTAACTGCACTAGATTTGTTTTCTATAATTATACTTTTTTTAATACATTCACCTTGTATTTTACTGAAATATTTTTATATAATATCTCACAAGTTCAAATATAAATATACTATTTAAGATATATAGAAAAAATGAAAACTTATATAATTTCATATCATAAATTTATAATAGTTACAATATGCCCAAAGTTTGTTGGCTTAAAACGAGATTGTTCGATTTTAGAAAAGTACGAATATTATCATAATTTAAAACTTTAAAAAATTTAAATAAACTCATAAAAATGATGTAAAAACATTTTGAAGGCTTTAAAATTATCTTAAAAGTATTTAGAAACATTTTTCAAATGATTGGAGGTGTCCAGGGTCAAATACCAGCCTCGAAGGGCTTAAAACAATTGAAACAATGTAAGGGCATTGTCCAAGGGCCAAGCTATCGGTACATAGGTCCCGTACTATAGTTTTTGACATTCTGCCAACTTGGCTACTGATATCCAAGGAAAGGGTATTGGACCTTAGGCCCTTGAAGTTGATAAACAGTCCAAAATACTAAAAATCAAGACTAAACATGCCCAAATCATTTCCATATGTTCCAAAGCATTTTAAACCAATTTCACATTTCATTTCAACTCATGATACAAGCCTTACACATATTTAAAGCAAACCATGGAATAAAGCTTGATTAAAAACATAAAAATAACTTGAATTTCAACTCAAATTTTACAAATACCATAATCAAATTAAGTCATTATGTATATGTCAAAATCCTTATACAGTAATAACTAAAATAGATACATTACAATCCTCAAGTGAAGGGTGATGCGAAGCTCCCAAGCCGAAACATCTACTTTTCGATGAACCCATTACCTACATCTTTAAACAATTAATGTGTGAGCTTGAAAAGCTCATTAAGTACTTAAGGATAAACTTACTTATCTTATCCTAATATAAAATTTGAGCACATTATCAAGAATTATTCAAGGTTTATTTCCACAATACTAATCATTTTAACGTGTTCAAATCTAATTATCTAATTATGGAGCTCAGCTTACCAATTATTGGTTTTTTAACAATTCATACTGAGAATTCATGTTCAAAATGATCACTAAGGTTACCAGTATTGTCTAATACAAAATATGTAGTCTTTTTAACTTAACTTTCTAACTTATTTGCATGTAAGTTCCACTTATGGCTATGAGTTCATTTCGCAAGTCATACCTTCCCTTGTTTGTTTCCCCATTAGGGGCATTTCGAAACATAAGTTTTAATCAGAACTTCATATCTTATTGCCTATAGTTAACCTTATTGTAAACACATAGTCTTTTAACTTGTTTATCCTATATCATATTCCACTTTAGAGTGCATTTTGAAATTTATAGTCATAGGCACATTTTATTGACAATATTTTGGTTCAATTAGCCCATAGTAAACATTAGAGAAATGACTCAGATACAGAAGAATTTCTCCAAAACACATCAAGGAGCACATAGTGATAGATACGAAATCACATCCCTCCTAAACACACCAAGGGGCACAAATTGCTAAGCCACCGAAGTGCACCAAAGTATTGAGAAATGACCAAAATACCCTTTTATGACAAAATTACCATTTTGCCATTATTTGACTTTTTGTACAATTTCTTCACAATGATAGGAAATTATCAAATCCAAATCTCAAAATTTACATATAAAATTAAATACGGATTTGTAGATGGTGAAAATTACATCTTTTCGCTTTTCTCGATAAAATTAGAAATTTTACAATTTAGCTATTGTACTTTTGAATTTCTTCAAATTTGGTCCTGAATGTAATTCTCATCATACCAACACATATTCTAACTTATTCTTATGTCAATTTATCAACAATAACTCACTGTTCTTATTTTCTCAAATTTACACTTTAGTCCTTAAAGTTTTCAGAATTTGTGATTTAATCCTTTCACCACATCTTCACTTCTAACATTTTTTTCATTAATTCCAATATCCAAAATCTCTTTACTTTCATATGAATCTCTTTATTTGACAAATTTTCCAATTTTCTCAAAGAGTTACTATATGAGATATCGGAATATTGTCACGTATCTAATCAAAATGTTTAGGATGTTACAAAGTCAATTGATACAATTTTACATTCTTAAAAGTTTCAATCTAACAAGTCAATCTTTTCCTCTATTAAAATATAATAACAATAGTAGCTCATTTACTAATATAAGCTTTATGAAGGTAGGGAATGCATTAATGGACGATGAAACTGATCAAACAGGAATGGTGGATTATGCATGGGATCACGCAGTGATCTCCGATAGGGTTTACAAAAACATCAAAATTAAATGTAATTTCAGCCGTCCAAACCCAACTCAGGATTGCAAAAAAGCCCTTAATGCCTATTTTGATGTCTACTACATCATCGACATGTATAATTTGTACATTCCCACTTGTGTTAGCAACTCTAGCATCAGCAGTAATCGACAACACCCCGTGATTCAAGGCGTCGCACCTCAAATATTTTCTAAATTCGTAAGCTCCTCCTATCCAAATCCTAGTAACATAAGTAAAATGTTCCAGTTCAAATCTAAATCCATTAGCTAATATGATTTTCTTTAGGATGGATGGCACAAAAGACTGGCAGGATATGACCCTTGTGCACCAAACTACACTAAAGTTTATTTAAATAGGCCAGATGTTCAAAAAGCACTTCATGCCAACGTTACCAACATATCTTATCCATGGACTCAATGCAGGTATTATTTAAACTATTGTTGTTCGTTTTCAACATAATAAATAACCATGAGAAAATAGGCTAAAAACTCTTATCGAGGTCTAAATTTTTAAGAGTTGTTCAGTACATAAGAATTTATCTTTTGAAAATGGTTAAATAAGAGTCAAACCTTTTCAAAAAATGCTCAAATAAAAGCTTCTCAAATGCTATATATTAGGTTTCTAATTATGTTTTTATTATTTTAATTTCTTTTAAGCAATATCGGATTCAACTGTTATGTGTTTTATTCTAAATATTTTTTTTTTACTACAAATTGAGTATTTTTGTAAATATTAAGCCGTTCTATTATTAGTTTAAAAAATTTATCCCTTACGTAGACAATCTCTAAAAAATTATATTTTAATTTGAACATTTGGCAAAATACAATAAATTTGAGTCCCATCTTTTTTGTGTATAGTGAAATTGTCCCAGTTTGGGGGGATTCACCAGCTTCTTTGCTTCCTACCCTTAAAAAGCTCATAGCCGGAGGCATTCGCATATGGGTTTTAAGGTAAACACAAATTAGGACATGAAACACTAACATGGACATGACATGATTATTGAGCACAAAAGATTAGTTCTTTTTTTTTCTTATTTGCAGTGGAGATACAGACGGGAGAATTCCAGTTACTTCAACTAGACTAACCTTGAATAAACTAGGGTTAAAAATAAATAAAGAATGGACACCTTGGTACACCCACCATAAACAGGTCATGCTTTCTCCTCTATATATCTTTATTTCTCTTCTCTCCCTTATCTGATTTAATATTTGAAAAAAAATTACTTACGAATTTTAAAATTTTCAGATTTTTTATCAAAATAAATAAATTCCCTCCTCCAAGTTCAAAAAGAAATATATAAAATAAATTTATTGCAATCCAATATTCACAGGTTGGTGGGTGGACGATTGAATATGAAGGGCTTATGTTTGTAAGCATTAGAGGAGCTGGTCATCAAGTTCCATCTTTTAAACCAAGACAAGCTCTTCAAATAGTTAGCCATTTCTTGGCCAATAAGAAATTGTCATCTACACCATTTTAGGAAAACATTCTTCATCCCTTCTTTAAACAAACATTACTATATGGTTTTCACCCATTAAATTATAGTATGAAATTTTAAAGATTATAATTTACTTAAAGTTTTTGTACTTTTCGTATGTTTGAAATTTAATTTCTATACTTTTATTTCAGAAATTTAGTCTTTTTATTTTTCGATCTTAAAATTTTAAGTATATTTGTTAATACTGTTAGAATTCTTTTGTGTTAACGTGATATTCTGAAGAAAAAAAAAACTAAATTTGATATCCATGTAACAAAAAAAATTTGTAACGAATCAAAATTTAATAAAAAAATTTAACAATGCTAACATTTCTTAAAAATTCATATAATCATCTAATTTTTTAAATATAAATTATAAAATTCATAAAAAAATTTATTGGAAATTTATAAATAATTATAAAAGTTATAGAAAATTTTTAAATGTTATAATTTTTTTTAGAAATATATTATAAAAAATTTTAGAAAAATATTCAAAAATTATTGAAACATCATTAAATATTATAAATTAGTATGAAAATAGTATAAAATTTTAGAAATTATTAAAAATTATTAAAAATTGAAACAAAAAAAACTACAAATAAGTCCGAAAAATTATTAAAATTTAATAGAAGTTTATAAAATAAAATTTTATTTAAAAAGTTATAAAAAGTACAGAATTTTTTTTATTATTATCTTGGTTTGGAGTCTTTGGTTTTGATACTAAGGAAATGTGGAGATTGAAGTGTGACGATCAAACTTGTGTGGGGTGTAGAGTGAGAGGTTTGAACGACGATGAGTTCAGTACTCGATGGTTTCAGATAAGTGATGGGTAGAGGAGTTACTAACCAATTCAATTTACCATTTAATAATTAAAAAATAAATAGAAAATAAGTTTATATTAATCTTTATATATTTTATAATTAAATTTAAATAAAAATTTTTATTATTTTTAAAATAGTGAAATAAAATCATTTTGGCAAGCTAGGTCTTATTGGACTCGAGTGTAGGATTTTTTTGAAATTAGGCCAAAGCTCGGCTTGACCCGTAAATACCTCTAGTGATAGATAATATTTTAGTTGAGGAAGTTATACGAGGGAAGTTAATAAGGATGGCTTGATGTATGATGTAGGACAATGTGTGAGCGAAAACAAAAATGTATGGTAAATTTTAATTTTTATAGTATTTGAATAATTTTAATAAATTTTATATATTATTCTAATTTTTTTATAATATTTAAAATTTGTCTATACTATTTTTTATAATTTTTAATAAATTTTTCTATATTTTTTTATAAATTTTGTAATATTTTTCTAAAAAAATTTATAACATTTAAATATTTTCTATATTTTTTATAATTATTTATAAATTTCTATTATTTTTTATGAATTTTATAATTTATATTTTTAAAATTAGATTTTTTTAGAATTTTAATAACTTTTTACTTAAAAATAAATTAAGCACTACTTTCTTTTTTAATTTTACAATCCTAATTCAAACATTACCATCTTAGAAGTTTCGATTAAAATTTGCCAACGTAAACTTTCCGTTTATCGTATACAACGTTACATGAGAGCAACCTAACCAATATGTCAAATTGACAAAATTTGATGAAAAGCACTTACAATGTTAATGATTTGACTGATATTTTTAAATCAAGAAAGTAGGAGGACTTAATTTTTAGGTTTTTAAGTTTAAGGGTTAAATCTCAAATTTTGTTAAAGTACAAGGACTAACAATATATTTTAACCCCCCGTTTAATTTTTCGTCTCTTTTATCCTTTAAACTTACAATTTTTTGTTAAATCACATAAAAATGGATAAAAAAGTTAATGTTTATTAACTTTGTTGATGTGACATGCACGTGGATTGCTATGTAGATGATATGTTAAAAATTAATTATTGTTTAAACTTTAAAAATGTTAAAAAATATATTTTTTTATACTTTTTAATATTTTTGATTTAAAAATATCAATCTAATCATTAATATTATAAGTATTTTCCATCAAATTTGATCAAATTGACATATTGATTAAGTTTTTCTCATGTTACGTTGCATACGATTAAACTCTTAACATACCAACTTAACCTGAACAAAATTTAAACATTATAACTTATTATTAAAGGAAATATTAATAAAAACAATTTAAAATTAGGGATAAAATAGTTTTAGGATCTGGTGGTATTTTTTACTAAAGCTCGTTTTTCATTGGATTTGAGGATCTAGAAGTGTTTTTCCACTACAAAAGCAACGAAGAACAATTTGCTTTTGGGATAAAAATACAATGAAAAAGTATTTAAGGTGCTTTTTATTTTGCATTTGAACATGAAAATTATCACAATATCCTTATTTATATTAACTATTTAGAAAGTATAAAAAAATATCAAATTAATTTATATTTTATGCATTATTATATTAAATTATTTAAATATAATTTATTATATTTAAGTTTTTAAACACTTTATTTATCATTAATTTTACAAATTATTTATATGGTTGGCAGCTTGTTACCGGAATGTGCTGTGGCTGGAGGAAGAAAGGCGAATCGTGGTCTTTGTAGGGTAGCTTTTAGAGGAACCAGTCACCCAAATCCAATGGCTATGTACTGTTTGTCCAATAAGGCCACCCCACAATTTGCTCTTTTTCTGCCTTTAATAAATTTCTTAATGTTTCTTTCTAATATTGCAAACAGGGATTTTCACTTTTTTAAATTTTCATTTTTCTTTTAATATGCTTCTGATTTTTGGTAATCAAACACATGCTTTTTCTATTTCTTCTAAATGAAGGTGTAAATAAATGTATACATCAACAACAAACAACACATATAAATAAAGACATAATAACTTATTTAGTCCTCAAACTTTAAAAAAATATTTTAATTTTTTATTTAATTTTTCTTTTTTTTTTTAATTCTTAAACTAGTCTCTCTTTTTTTTTTTTCTCAAAACACCTCAAAAAATAAATGAAAAAGTTTATGTTTGTTAACTTTGCTAACTTGGCATTCCATGTGTATAACATGTTAGCAATTAATTTTATTTTTTTATTTTTTTTGAAATTTATAAAATATTATTTTTATTTTTATTATTAAATAAATTTATATATTTTTATTTTTTTAATAATTTTTAGTTCTTAAATAATTTATATTTTTTAATTTAAAAAAATTAATTAATTGTTGAAATATTTTCCTATCCATTTTGGAGTAACTTGACAAACAACACAAGTTCAATGATTAAAAGATGCAAAAAAATAAATGGTTGGCTAAAATGACATTTTTGTAAAGTTAGAGGGCAAAATGAGTCATTATACCTAATAAAAACCCAACAGTAAAAAAAAAAAAATTCATGAGACCGCATTAATTTTTTTGGTCGTAACCAAAGTGTCTAAGTCAATAGACATGACTAATTCTCTCGCTACGAATACTCTCTAAAGATGTAAAAAATGGACTATTAAATGTGCTCTATTCCCATAGGTACGAATTGAACTCCCGACCTCATGATTAATATACACATTAATTATTATGACTTGTAACCAACATATTTTCACCTTTTCTCTAGACTAATATTTTTTTACATAAATCCTAAAAGATTTATACTAAAAATTCTACATATTTAAAACATTAGTATGTGTTTAAAAATAATATTAAATAAATAATAAAATATAAGGTTCAAAACTAATAATAACACATAAGTAATATGTACAAAATTAAAATAAAAATAGTTTAAATAATAAATTTTAAATGAGTAAAAATATCATATGAAGAATATGCACTCTAATTATTTATCATGCTATTGTCATTTTTCTTGAGTTGGTATCAAGTTGATTTGTAATACAAACTCAATCAACAACATTCTCAGTAGGGTTGAGAAAAAAAAATGAACAAATCAAAAATAGACCCGAAGCGAGGTATTTGGATGGTTATGGAATGTAAGTTCAAAAGTAACAATTACTCGAAACCGAATTGAATTCTATTTTCTATTTAATATATAATTAATTTTAATTTTTATGATATAAAATAAATATTTTATATTTAAAAAAAGTGAAAATAAATTTAAAGTTCTTGAAAAACTATTGTTTTTTATAAATATTTATGAAAAAGACATTGAAATTTTATCAAATTATACTCAAATGTCATAAAGTAAAGCTCATTTTATTAAAATAAGTCTAAAAAATTAAAACAAAAAATTAATATGAAAAATTGAGAATCAAATCAAGCCAAACTAAATTATGATAGACGAGTCAAAAAATTTAGAAAACTCAACCAAACTGATACCACTTCTAATTATCAGTTAGAATTGGTCATATCCACAATGTAGGTGAAAGAAATAAATTAATATTAAAATTATATTTATATTTATAAAAGAATTTAACAATTAAACCATAGGTGTAGTGGTAAAGTGCTTGTAAATATGTATTATTTAGACATGGGTCAATCTTTAGACTTTACATTTTGGGTGCAATAAACTATTATAGAGAAACAAACAAGGCTGTATGGACCAGCTTTGAGTGTATCGGTGGTTTGCTGCTGGAGAGGCTAAACTGCGTACGAAGGGGTAGAGTCAGTGATGTTTGCGCTCCAAGCAGATTGGCAATTGTTGTTGTAGGATGATGATGTTCTTTCGTATCGGTTCGAGCTTCCGGTGTGTCGTAACTATTTTTTTGAAAAAAACAGGAATCGACTTAGATTTTGAAAATGAAAATGAAAAAATGGGAGTCGCCACCAATCCTTTTTAATGAGGTGTGATCAGGTCACCTTTAAATTAACCATTTTAATAAAAATTAAGATTTACTAAAATGATAATTTTTTGTCTACGAAAATCAGAAAATAAGTTCGGGAGTCGGTTACGCACGAGAAGGATTAGCACCCTCGATACGCCCAAAATTGGTACCTAGTTGATTAATTAATGTCTTAAGATCGAAGATTGAAAATTTGAAAGAATTTGAAATACGATCCCTCTTTAAAAAAAATGCTCCAATGTCAAAGACCTTCTCGTCTCAAAACATAAAACGTCATGTCCAGTAAGTTAGGACACGACATCTTGAATTTTCGAGAGCGAGCTTGCCTTTTATATAAAAATATATTTTAACTTCTCTTAAAAGGACATTCGGTTAGTTAGAGTGAACGAGAGAAATCGAAACCCAGTAAGTTAGGGCACGTTTTCTCGAATTTCTGAACACCAAATATTGCCTTTATTTGCGAAAAATCTTATTTCGAGGTAACAAAATGTCATACCCGGTGAGTTAGGGCACCACACCTCGTATCTCCGAGAATATTTATTACAAAACTCGTATTGTGATTTAAAAGAGTATCCCGTTATTTAGGTTAAATGAGAAAAATCGAAACCTAGTGAGTTAGGGCACGATTGTCTCGAATTACCAAATACGAAATATTACTTTTATGAAAGGATTATTTTGAGGTATCGAGCGAGAAATATAATGCGATTTATAGTAAAATATAAAAGCAAAATTATGATATTAACACGTATAATAACATAATGATGGGTGTGATAGTGTCAAGTACAATATTATGAGCAAAAAGATAAAATAAAAACAAGGCTAGTAAAATATAAAACAAACGCATAGGGAAAATGAAATAAACAAATACATAAATAAATAAATAAATATAAAACATGACAAGATAAAAATGGCAATGACAACGATAATATCAATAATATTATTAATAAAAAATAGTTATAAGAGGATAATATAAAAGACAATAATAATAATAATAATAATACCTATGATATTAATAATAGTAATGATAAGAAAATTAATATCAGTATTAATAATAAATGAAAATAATGATAACAATGATAATATAGTAATAATAAAAGGTGGAATTAATAGTAAATTGATAATAATAATGTATGTTAATAATAATAATAATAATATATAAAGGATAGGAAATAATAATATGGTAAAAAATGACGATAATATGATAATAAAAATAATAGAGGTGGTAATAATGATAATAGTAAGGATAAATATAATAGTAAAAGAGCTAAAAGATAATACTAACGGTGATAATAATATAAATAATAATGATAACGTTAATAAAAATACAAAATGATGAAAAGTAAAATGTTAATGAAAATAATATAAGAAAACCAATAGTAAAATAATAGCATTCATACGTAAACGTAAATATAGGTAATACATAAAATATCACAATAACATAAACATAAAATAGATAAGTAGAACTAGGTAAGATAAATATAGATTGAAATATAATAATAATAAGAGTAATAATAATAGTAATAAAAGTAATAGTAAAGTACTAATATAGTAATAATAAGAATATATAAACGACAATGTGTAACGGAGAAAATAAAATAAGAAGATTAGTAACGTTATATATACGCAAACATATATGTATTGAAAACATAATACATGGTATTAGTATTTAAATATATAATATAATATTTAAGAAAGACTGTACATAACGCATACGAACTTGGTATAACTTTTAAAGTATATATGTAATATAACATTAGACACATATATATAATAACATAAAAATGTATAACTAATAATATTTAAGAATGTATACATAATATAGTAGAAAAACATATATATACGTAATATAGAATTTAAAATATACCTAATATATTAAAAGAATATATACGTAATATAAAGTTAAGAAAAATAATTAAAAAAACTATTAATAGCACTACATGTAACACCCCCTAACCCCAAACCGTTGCCGGAACGAGGTTATGAGGCATTACCGGACATATCAGACAACTTACGAATAATTTACAATTAATATAAGTTTTATAGTATAATATAATAATTAAGTCCCTATCTTGGACTCTCGAAGTTCAACACGTATTAAAAGAAGAACGGAACTTGTTCGCGTATTCCAAATATATATATATTTTTTATAAAATTTTCGGCAGCATTTCTGCTTATTTTTACTTAACCCTCCTGCAAATTCAAACCAAAACAACCAACACCAATATTTCACATTCATATAACTAATATTTATATCATTAACAAAATTTTAACTTAATAACTATCATAGTATCATTCAAAATTGGTTACAACTTCATTCATTTAACAACTTAATGTTCATGTATCAAAATATCATGTACTTTCCTTACCATTTCATTTAACCATCTAAATTTTATAATTCGTCCTTCACTACCCTAAGTAATATACATATTTAAGTGACTAAACAACACTTATGTACATGCCACCTTTACCCAAAAGAAAAATACACATCACCAAGTTTGTGTTGGAGTCGGGATTGTTCTGGATGCTGAGCCGGAATACTTGACTTCTACTAACCTGCGCACGGAGACAACCGTACGCTGAGTATGAATATACTCAGTGGTATTACTATAAATCAAGACTATTTAATATTAATAAATTACAAACATCAACCATAAATTTTATAATTATTTAAACTACTTTTATATATATTTATTTTACTTCATAAAATCTTAAATTCATAATTCATTTTCCTCATACTAACTCAATTCATAATTTAGTTCATACATTTTTTTTTCATACTTTTCAATAGTACTAAACAAATAATCTCATTTTCAAAATTTCATTTCAATTATTTACCCTATTAACAAAGCTCGGACTATGATAGATACGCGGATTTCCACCCAAACACACCCGAAATATTGTAAATCCTCCATAACACACCGGTATAATATTTCCCCCCAAACACACCAATAAGGTATTAAATGCCTAGTCGGATAAACCGAAGTATGTAATAACAGAAACATCTTCTCGGCCGAACTACAGTCTCTTCATCACATCACAAATCCAATGGCATGCCATTTCTTTCGAATCTAGTCCGACAAGTTAATAGGGTATTATTTTACTTTTTCTAATTTTAATTTCACATACTTACCTCAAGTCTTATTTACCATATATAACAATTAAAAATTTCAGCAATCAATAATAATTAAAATTTGAATTATAGTAATACACACTGTAATTCTCCCGTTTTAGTCCTCGATGACTTTCTCCTTTCCTTTCGATGCTGATGCTTCAGGTTCTTTGTTGGCTACGAAAATAATAATTTATAATCATCAATACAACATGATTCAATTTAATTCATGAGCCTAAACATGCAAATTTAACCATTTTTAATGTATATATATATAATTTCACCATTAAGCTGTCTACTTGAGTCATTGTTACTAAATTATTTATATCTTGAGCTACGAAACTCCAAATTAATATCCGTAAATTTTCATTAAAACTAGACTCATATATCTTCTAACCATAAAATTTCCAGAATTTTTGGTCTAGCCATTTAATACAGTTTATTCATCAAATACTCCCCTGTTATTTCATTTGACAGTTCTGACCTCTCTCTACTAAAAATAAATTATCTCATTGTACAGAACTCGAATAAGGTTCTTGTTTATTTATTTTGAAACTAGATTCATTAAGGAGTTCACATATATAAATTAAACTCCATAATAATTCTTGTACAATTTTTAATAATTTTCCAAAGTTAAATCAGGGCATCTCGAAATCACCCCGAACTAGTATTACAAAACTTCAAATATCTCTTGATTCATCAATTAATTGCTTACACTGTTTCTACTATAAGAAACTAGATTCAATAAGCTTTAATTCCATATTTTGTTCATCCTCTAGTTCAATTTATAAAATTTTTAGTGAATTTTCAAAGTCAGACCATTGCTACTTCCCAAAACTGTTTTGATGTAAAATATTAATAACCAAATTTATAACACCAATTCACAACTTATTCCTATTCAAATTTCATTTAAACTCAAATTTAACTATTAAATTTTCAACATATTTTCTTAATTCCGAATTTTCCTCAATTTAGTCCCTAAAACACAAAACTTATAGCTTACTTTGCAATTCAATCCTTATTTCATTTCTAACTTGAATTTCTATCAATTTAACCCCTAATTCATCTTTTTATTCAACATGAACAATATTTAGAAATCTAATAACTTTCAAAATATCAACTTAATTTTATCAAAACTTTGTTCTAAAGCTTTTAAAACATCAAAATTAAGTAAAAAGGGCTAAATTGACTTACCTATTAAACTTCCAAGCTTTAAAATCCCTATTTCCCCTATTTCCTTTCTTTCCTTTCTTTTTCTCCTTCTTTCTCCCCTGTTTCGTTTCTTCTCTGTTTCTTTTTGTTATGTTTCTTTAATTCTTTTATGTTATATTTTATATTTAATTAATTTAATAAATATCTATTCTAATAACAAATACTAATATTACAATTGGATACATATTTAAATTTTACATTTGTACCAATAATTTTATTACAATTGTCATTATTTAATTTGTTTCTTAAACAAAAATCTCATAATTTTAATAATTTAATTATTTAATTAACAAATATCTTTTACTTAAATTATAAGTAATTTAGTATTTAAATTACAAATGTACCAATACAATTCTTACACATGTATATTTTATTACCATACAATTGTCTTCTATTTAATTTATTTATAATATATTATTAATTAAATAATCATAATAATTTAATATAAAACTATAATAATAATCATTATAATATATATATGATTTAATATATAAAACCTAAATAAAATCTTTGATTTTATTTCAATATGTCATACTCAATTTATGTAAATGGCTTAATTGCCATTTTGATCCTTTTATTTTCTATTACTTTAGAATTAAACTTTTACCCCTTTTTCAATTTAGTTCTTTTTGCTAATTATTCTAAATTAAGCTAATTTCACCTAATTAATTCCTAATTAGACACACCACTAGGCTCATAAATATTTTTAATAATTATTTTCGAACTTATTTCACTAAGACGGAGGCCCTATAACTCACTTTTTCGGTGCCCGGGAATTTCGGGTCATTACACTACATAACATGTATGCATATAGGTATTAAGTGAAAATAATAAAAATATAACAATAATGAAATATAATATTGTAAATACTATTAAAATTAAATTAGAATAATGAAAAAAGTAAAAAAAGGACGAACTTGAATTAAAAATAGAATTTTGAGGCGGATTTAAAATAAATGAAAGAAGGGAGGGGCTAATTCGAACGCGCGAGCAAACAGGAGGACCTAAAGGAATAAATATCCCGACTTCTTAAATCGACGTCGTTCGTATGTTCCTCCTTCCAACAGTTAGGGGATTAAATTAAAATAGAATTAAAATTACGGGGCCAAATTTAAAACGTGAAAGGACCTGATTGAAGCCAATGTAATTGCGGAGGGACTACATGCGCAAATGTCCCAATCGCAAGAAAATGCGCTGATCCTGGAAGCGGGTCGGGTCAGTGCGCAGGTTGAAGCTCAGAACGGCGCCGTTTTGTATTATGAGGGCCTAAGTGAAACGGTGCCGTTTCACTAAGGCTATTTAAACCATTTCTAAAAAAAAAAATTTTCATTTCTTTCTCACTTCAGAAAAAAAAAAAAAGAAATGGAGCTTTGAAATTCTCTCCCCTCTCGCCTCCGACTGCACCTCTCGGTCGCGGACCACCACCACCACTGCGTCGCCCGTGGGTAAATTTTTTCCTTTTTTTTTATTGTTTTTGTTTATTTAATATATGTGCGTTGTTTTGTTAAAAATGAGGATGATATACGTAAATAAATTCAAAAAGAAAAAAAAAGAAATAGACCTTAGATCTTGCTGTTTCCGGTTCTCCGGTTTTTGATACGGGGCTATTCCCTGCTTTTGATTGTAGCGACGTAATAATTTTAGCAATGTCGCTAGTTGTGGCGATTTATTGAAAACTTGAACATTGAAGTTTGTTTTTTGAATTTAAAAAAAGAGGAGTCGCCACCGATCTTTTCTAGGTGTGATCGGACACCTAATATATTTATTTTAGGAACAAGGAAAGGCCGAGTTTAGGTCTATGTCAAAATCCAGAGAAAAATTAGGGTTCGGGAGTCGGTTACGCGCGAGGAAGGTATTAGCACCCTCGCAACGCCCAAAATTGGTATCTCATAAACACGTGTTGTCTTGATTTTCAAAAATACGAGTCTAATATAACATTTAATCGTGATCCGATTGAAAAGGAGAGAAATTTTAGATTTTGATCTTTGAGAAGGATATATCGATTTAGCATGAGCCGGCAAATTCCATCCAACATAGCGATGAAATTCGATGACTTAATATTAAATCGGTACATCGCCTTGATTATTGAAATTAATTAGAAAACAGGAATGAAAATATTTCTAGATAAAAATAAGGTAAAAAGAAAATTAATGTTGGCGTTGGAATAAGATGTGAGCTGATATGCTAAAATTTGGAGCAGATTTAATAACAATGAAAAGTTAAGAACATACGAAGCAGATAATATGCAAAACATTAGCAATGTATATACAATAATAACAGTATAAAACGATAATGATGCGTATGACTTTAAACATGGTAATAGTAATGATATGAACATACAATGGTAAAGAACACATATGTATAAAACATACAATGCTAAATTAAAAGTATATGCAACGTGTATTGAAAGCGAAAATAATAAAAATAACCAATGCTAATAATATACAAGTATATGTATGTACTAAAATACATAAGTATAAAAAAATAACAAGTATATACATGATATTTGAAACATATGCATAAAAAATACAATATTAAAAAAGAAATGTACATATACATATACATATAAAAAACGTACACACTATATATACATTTAATATAACTATTAAGAAAATACATAATATACATGGTATTAAAAATGGAGTATTAAAATATAAAATAATATATACATCATTTATAAAAATGCGATATCAAGCCGTATGTACACATAATATATAACAGTGCACAAATAACATGACGTTTATGTATATGTACAAAGAACGTATATAACATATAAAATATATAATATTTATTAGAGATGATAAAAACTACGCATATACTATGTAAATACATAAACCTATATATATATATATATACTCAAATAATAATGGTGAAAATAATAAGTACAATAATGGATATAATGACATATAAAAATAATATTATATAAAAATGTATATATACACATAATATAGTATAAAAATGTATTTATATACGTAATATAGAATAATATACGTAATATATATATAAAACATATATAATATAGTATTGAAATATTTACGTAGGATTATATAAAAATATATGGATAATGTGATATATTAGAACATATACATAGTATATATAAAAGAATATAATATAAAAAATAAAAATAAAAAATAATAATATATATATACATACATAATATACATGAAATATACATATGATATAGTATTAAAAAAATATATACATAATATATACATACTAATAATAATATTACAAACAAATATTATTAATACTACATGAAGACATATATATTAGATACATATGCATACATAATAAAACATATAATAATAATAATAGTAATAATATTATGAAAATACAAAATTATTTAAAAAGAAAATAAGAATAAATAAAAAAGGACTAAATTTAAATCAAGAACGAAATCGGGGGCCAATTTGAAATAAAAACAAAGAACAGGGACTTAATTGTAACAAGTGCGCAACATGGGAGGGTCTAAACAGCAAATATTCCCTCTCGTCAAAACGCAGCGTGTATGGGGGGATTAAATTGAAGACTGTACAAAATTTCAGGGGCAAATCGTTGAAAAAGCGGAGGGGCCGATTGTAAATCGTTGAAAAAGCGGAGGGGCCGATTGCGCAAATAGCCCCTCCCTTAAAAAACACGCGGATCCTAGTCCGGAGCGGGTCGGATCGGGTTGGGTCAGCACCTAAACGACGCCGTTTTGCTCAAATTCGTGGGGGGACCAAAACGGTGCGTTTTGGTCCCCTATATAAGTTAAATTTTTTTGAAAATTTTCATTTGGGGAGGTGAGGGAGAAAAAAAAAGAGAGAGTGGGGAGAGAAGGGTCCGGAACGATTTTCGGCCAGGGGAGGGGCTCCGGTTCGGTCGCCGGACCGTCGCCGGCCGCCGTCCGTCACCGGCGCCGGCCACCGCGTGCAGTGGCCGGAAAAGGTAAAATTTTCGATTTTTTTTATTTTTTTATTTTTTTATTCCTGTTATTTTATTATGTTTTTTGATATATATATATATATGCATGTATAAAATCGACCTAAAAACGAAGCTGAAATAAAAGAAAAAAAAAAAGAAAATCACCTTAGATCGGTTCTGATTTTTAACTTCTGATTTGCTTTGTTTGTTTTAAAAAAAAAATCTATGTATATTTATGAACTCCTTTTGGTTGATATTTTACAAAGAGAAAAGAAAAAGAAAAGGGACCCCCTTCTGTTTTTACAATCGGCTTTTTATAGCCTGTTTACATGCTTTCTCTCTTTTTTTATTTCTATCATATCTTCTTGCTTGCTGTCTATTCCTTTTTAATGTTTGCAGGGAATGGTGCCATATGAAGGACGGTGGAGCGGTTGTAGAGGCAACGTCAGAGGGCATGGGGCCGTCAGAGGGTTGGTGGGCAGGTGATTCGCCACCAATGTCGTGGGCTAGGGTTAGGGTTTCTGTGTATTGGTAGGTTAGTGGGTTTGGGTTGTTGGGTTTTGTTTGTGTTGGGCTTAAAAATGGGGTTAAATTTGTAAGTGGGCCTACCGGGTTTTAGGTGGGCTGGTAATATGTAAATGGGTTTGGGTTATGATGGGTTTAGGGATTGGGTTAAAAAATGGGTTAGTTTAGATGGGTTTGGGTGTAATTTAAAAGGGCCAAAATTGGCCTATAACAGCTGCCCCTCTTTGCTCATTGTCGTGTAACGGGAATAGAGCGAAGACATAATGGAAGGCCAATTTTGCCCTGTCTTGCCGAGTCTTGACTTCATTGACGCTCTTCTTGTTCAAGTAGTCTCTTTTCACTCCACCGTATCTTGTAGCTCTGGTTCAATCCACTGTATCTTCTGATATAACTCGTAGCTTCAATCTACTACAATGTCACTTCAAGGATATGAGATTTTGTTGCTTCGATTTGCTTCACTTGTAACTTCTGAAAAGTGAGAGCTACAACTTCAATCTGCTCTTCTATCGCTTCAGTGAGATAAGGTTTGTGGTCTTCTCTTTTGTAACTTTCGAAAGGCAAGATTTGATATCTTTGATCAGCTTCAATGCAACTTCAGGGAGACAAAATCTGGTGTCTTCGATCAACTTCAATATTTATTCTTTACTCGGTATGTGATCCTGATCTCAACTCATTTCTCGCAATATGAATTGAGTCTTTAAAGACAAACATTAAAAACAGAAATTGAAAATAGCTCAACACGTGAGCCAAGGCTCAACTCACCTCTCACGATATGAGTTGGTTTTTTTTGAAACTTAAAAGCAGAAATTAAAAAAAAAAGAAATTGAAAATTCTTCAGCGTGCCCTGAGACTTAACTCACTTCTCGCAATATGAGTTGATTTTTGACAGACAGAGATTGAAATTACCTCAGCGTGTCCTGAGGCTCAACTCACTTCTCGCAATATGAATTGATTTTTCTAAAAATAGACATTAGAAACAGAAACTGAAAATAGGATTTGAAAATACCTCGGCATGTGACCCGAGGCTCAACTCACCTCTCGCAATATGAGTTGATTTGATTTTTTTTTTTTTTGAAACACAGAAATTAAAAGGCTCAACTCATTTCTCACAATTCGAGTTGATTCTTTGAAAAACATAAATTGAAAACAGAAATTGAAAATACCTCAGCGTGTCCTGAGGCTTGACTCTCCTCTCGTAATATAAGTCAATTTTTGGAACATAAACTACAAATACCTCAAATGTGGCACGAGGCTCAACTCACTTCTCGCAATATGAGTTGATTTTTGAAAAACAGAAATTAGAAATGAAAATTGAAAATACCTCAGCATGTGAGCCGAGGCTCAACTCACCTCTCGCAATATGAGTAGATTTTTGAAACAACAGAAATTAAGAATACCTCAGCGTGACCTGAGGCTCAACTCATTTCTCGCAATATGAGTTGATTTTTTTGAAAAACAGAAATTAGAAGGCTCAACTCACTTCTCGCAATATGAGTTGACTTTTTGAAAAACGGAAATTAAAAGGCTAAACTCACTTCTTGCAACATGAGTTGACTTTTTTTTTTTTGAAAAACAAATTAAAAGGCTCAACTCACTTCTCGCAATATAAGTTGATCTTTGAAAAACATAAATTGAAGACAGAAATTGAAAATACCTCAGCGTGCCCCGAGGCTCAACTCACCTCTCGCCATATGAGTTGACTTTTTGAAAAGCATAAATTGAAATTACCTCAACGTGTCTTGAGGCTCAACTCACCTCTCGCATTATGAGTTGATTTTTGAAAGACATAAATTGAAATTACCTCCACGTGTCTTGAGGCTCAACTCACATCTCGCATTATGAGTTGATTTTTTTTTTGACAAACAGAAATTAAAAACGAAAATTGAAAACACCTCAGCATGCCCCGAGGCTCAACTCATCTCTCGCAATATGAGTCGATTTTTTTGAAATAACAGAAATTGAAAAACGAAAATTGAAAATACCTCAGCGTGCCCCGAGGCTCAACTCACTTCTTGCAATATGAGTTGATTTTTGAAAATAAAAACATCAAAATGCCAAAACCTGTCATCTGGTGGAACTCAGGTGTCCTTTTTGAATTAGTACAGCCATCATTCAAAATTTCTTGCCCTGCTGGAGTATCTGTATATGTCATGCATGATGCCATCATGATATGCACATGTTGGTCTTAAATGCATTTATGCCTACATGATTATGCTATGCGCCTTGGGCTTGTTTATCATATGCCCCTTTTCCGTCATGATTTTTGATGATCTGTGTTCATTGCTTTGACTCTTGACTTTCTCTTCAGGCCCTGTACCCGTCCTCTAGCTTCGCGAGTAATCTACGTTTCTTGGGTATCACTCTTTGCCCCCCGGTTGAACTTTCGTCATTGCTTTGAGGCCCTTGTACTTATCAAGTTCTTATTCGGGTAATGCTTAACATTTCTTTTGTCTAGAGTATGTCATTTCACTATTTATCATGTAAATGAACCACATAATGAGATGCATGAAAATGATCGGGTAGGGACAAAAGGGGACCTGTCATTTATTCACTTCAAATGTACCGAACAAAGAAAATCAATCAAATGATAGAAAAATGTCATAAAGAGAAAAGGGGTAACATTTCAACAAATACAAATGCTCTGGATATTCAACGCATGAACTCTTCCACGTTCTTCAATCAAGAATCTTTTCGAGCATGGCTTCTTGCGTGGAAGATTTCGAGCTTTCAGAAATGCTTCAAACACGGTAGTCTCACTATTTGACCCCCCGTTCAAACGCCTTATTCTTTAAGTCAGTGTTTGCTTAATTAGAACGCCCTTTCGGGTTTTCATCCTAATTTTGTGTTAACCAAGACGCCCTTTTCGGGTTTTCACCTTGATCCCTTTTTTTTTTTGTTCAGGCATAATATTTCTTCACAGCATCTGAGTTCACTGGGTTCGGTAACTCCTTCCCATCCATCTAGGTAAGGATCAAAGCTCCACTCGAAAATGCCTTCTTCACGACGTATGGACCTTCCCAATTTGGTGCCCATTTTCCTCGCAGGTCTTTTTGTATTGGGAGGATCTTTCTTAGCACGAGTTCTCCTTCATGGAATTCTCTTGGCCGTACTTTCTTATCATGGGCCGCGATCATTCTCTTTTGGTACATCTGTCCGTGACAAATTGCCTTTAGACGTTTTTCCTCGATGAGGTTTAACTAGTCATATCGAGCCCGAACCCATTCTGTTTCCTCTAGTTTCGATTCCATTAAGACTCGTAAAGAAGGGATCTCAACTTCGATAGGCAGCACAGCCTCCATTCCATAAACCAGAGAGAAAGGAGTTGCACCCGTAGATGTCCGCACAGATGTGCGATATGCATACAAGGCAAATGGTAGCTTCTCGTGCTAGTCTTTTTCGATTTTTTTTATTTTTTATTTTTTTTATTCCTGTTATTTTATTATGTTTTTTGATATATATATATACACGTATAAAATCGACCTAAAAACGAAGCTGAAATAAAAGAAAAAAAAGAAAATCACCTTAGATCGGTTCTGATTTTTAACTTCTGATTTGTTTTGTTTGTTTTAAAAAAAAATCTATGTATATTTATGAACTCCTTTTGGTTGATATTTTACAAAGAGAAAAGAAAAAGAAAAGGGACCCCCTTCTGTTTTTACAATCGGCTTTTTATAGCCTGTTTACATGCTTTCTCTCTTTTTTTATTTCTGTCATATCTTCTTGCTTGCTGTCTATTCCTTTTTAATGTTTGCAGGGAATGATGCCATATGAAGGACGGTGGAGTGGTTGTAGAGGCAACGTCAGAGGGCATGGGGCCGTCAGAGGGTTGGTGGGCAGGTGATTCGGCGCCGAATGTTAGGGGGCTAGGGTTTCTGTGTATTGAGTAGGTTAGTGGGTTTGGGTTGTTGGGTTTTGTTTGTGTTGGGCTTAAAAATGGGGTTAAATTTGTAAGTGGGCCTACCGGGTTTTAGGTGGGCTGGTAATATGTAAATGGGTTTGGGTTATGATGGGTTTAGGGATTGGGTTAAAAAATGGGTTAGTTTAGATGGGTTTGGGTGTAATTTAAAAGGGCCAAAATTGGCCTATAACATTGATGTTGCTAAAGTTCTTGTTTTTGCTTATGTTTTTTTTAAAAGTCTAATATTGTCTATTATTTCACCAAAATGCCGAATGAAAATATGATGGTTTTTGGATTTGGCTTTTAAATAGCCATTACATTTCTTTGCTTTTTCTTTGCAGGAAAATAGGCGGTGGAACAGAGGCCACTTGCGCTGTCGACGTGACTGAGGCGGTGGGAGTCAGAGGCGGTGGGGGCAAGTGGTTTAGGGTTTCAGATTTTGAAACCCTAAACTTGGGGCTAGTTGGGTTTGGGCTTCTATTTAGGGGTTAGGGGTTTTGTTTGAGTATTGGGTTTGAAGGTTAGGAAATAGGTTTTGGGCTGGGGGGTCAAACGGGCTTGTACACGGTGTATGTTGAATTGTCCTTGTCCACCATTTGGAAGCAGTTGCAGAGTTGACTATTCCAATTTGGATTTGCATTCCATGAAGTTTCATCAATTTTTCATGAATGAAGATGAGTTCACTATGTAGCTTGGAAGTGGAAGAATAGTCAATTGCTGCAAAGGAATTGAACCTTGAATGGTGTTTGATTGCTGCAAATGAAAGGACGATGGTAGTGGGATTACTGTGAGTAATTGAATGTATTAATTGACTTATATTTAATTATATTTTTGTTTTTATTTTTTAAATTGTATCACATGATTCAAATTAAAACATAATAATGTTTAAATTTAATATTATCCTACCCAATTTCTTATTTTAATTCCAATTTGTAAGTTTTGAGAAAAATTTTGATTCATTATGGTAATGGTTTTTTTTTTACAATTATCTAGATTTTTAATGATTAAGTGTTATTATTATTTTTTCTTTGAGCTATTTTAATTATTTTTATTTAATATTTAATATATTAAAATTTATAATTATTTAGAATTGAAACTAATGAAAATAATTTAAAACATTCGTAATTCATTAAATAATCTTTAAATTTTTTTTTCAAACTAGATCTAATTGGACATAATTACAAATGCTTATAATAAAATAAAAAAAGCAATTACTACTATCATGGTTGGATCATAAAAGTTGTTTGAACCAAATTGAACTATGAAACCAAGTTTAAGTACCATTTTAAATAATAAAAAAAAGCCAAACTCCGGTACCTAATTGGATAAAAAAACCTTAAATACCATTTTGAACTTCGAAATAAAGTTCAGGTACCAAAATGTATATTTACCCTTTCTTTTAAATGAAAAATGGTTAGTAAAACAGAGCAGATAAAGCCCAACAATGTTAAAAATGAAAAAGGGGCCTTCCGTTGCCGGGACTTGAACCCGGGTCTCTCGGGTGAGAGCCGAGTATCCTAACCACCTAGACTACAACGGATTTTAAAACATATTGGCATATTAAGCTTTATGAAACTTGCCATTATATTTTCACCTCTTTTTCGAACTAATATTTTCGACATAAATCTTAAATGATGTATATTTAATTTAAAATTTAAAACATTTCATTTGATAAAATTTATTTCTTCTTACATAAAAGGTTGGCAAACTTTAAAATCAAAATTTTTACAATATTTATTTTTTAAAAGTTTTTCATCTTAAATTATACAACATAAGATTTGATATCTCATTTAGCAATTAAATTATGTATTAGTACGATTTGTGAATTGTTATTTAGTGTACTTAGATGCAAGAGTAACATTACATTTTGACTTAATTTTCGCAAACTATTAAATGGGATTTGGTGTTTTTCCATAACTCACTAATTAAAAATGATTTTCGGAATATGATTTTTAAAAAATAGATTAGTTTTTTTTTTTTAAACTTATATTTTTTAGTGTTTTAATGATTTTGTATAAATTATTTTTCGTTGTTTGACAAGTTCTCTTGAAATTATTTTTAAAAGTTGTTTTTAATGAAACAAACACAATATAAATATATATTTTTTACAAAATATTACAACATCATTTTCTTTTGACAATCAAAATTTATTTTATCATAATATAATATTTTGTAATAATTAATATCATATATAAAATTAATAATAAATAATGCATAATTAAAACTTAATTTAAACTGCATATATTACATATATGAGAATGGATAGTAACATATTAAAATTGGAAGAGATAAATGAAGCTAAGTATAATTTAAACAAATACTCATATTTATATAATTAAAATATTCCTATTTTTACTTTATTAAATATTTATAAATTGTAATATATGTTTATTATTAATATAAATATATTTCAATCATATATTAAGAATATTGTGTAAAACTATTATTGTTAAAATTATTTATTAAAATAAAATTGTAATGTTAAATAACTTATTAAAATATAAATTATATAAATTATTAATAAATTATCATATTATTAAATATAAATAATTATATAAATATTTTTAATAATTTTAATTTTTTTATATTTCATATTACTTTTTAAATATTTTAAAAATTAAACTTAAAAATTTATTAATAATATAATAATATAAAACTTTATTTAGATAGCTTTTATATAATATAAAATTACTCATAAAAGAATATATTTTTGGAACATGATTGCTGGAAAAATTGTTTATAATTTTTGGTTTATATTAAAAATGCTTAATATATCATTTGGTACTTGAGTTTACATTTTTTTCTAACGTCGTACCTATGTTATTTTTGGTATTTGTATTTGACAATAATTATATATTTTGATACTCAAAGATAACCGTGTTGATCTTTTATTGTTTAATTTGAGTTTTAAGCTTAATTTGATGGAAGTTAATTCATAATATTATTAGGTTTGAATTTTTCATGATTTTGTTAATAGAATAAATTTAGCGTTAACTGTGAATTTATTTAATTTTATGAATTTTCATCAAATCAACTTTAAAGCTCAAATTAAACACTAAAAAATTAATACTATTGCCTTTAGATACTAAAATATATAACTTTTTGTCAAATATAAGTATCACGTTCTAAAAAAACACAGATACCACACTATAAAAAATTAAACTTAAATACTGAATTATATATTAAACGTAATAAGAAGTATTAATTGAAATTCACTAAACACTTCTGGAAATATAAATTTAATTTTTATAATTATTCTTATTGAATAAAATAATTTATGTACTTTTTATGAAATTGAGTATTAACAAATATAATTTTTAAAGGAATTGATAAGAATAATTTAATATTTTAAAAGAGTGAAAATATTTCTAATTAAATTTTAAATGGGAAGTATGAAAAAAAAATTTAATGGCAGAGGAGGCTTTAGAGTTTCAAGTCCAACCTTCTTGTAAATGTGGAATGTTCCAAGCTCTTATCAATGTCCTTGTTACATGCAAATCATTCTCCGAATTAAAGCAAATCCATGCACTTGTAACAACGTTTGGTCTCCGCCATGATTCCCCTATTTCATCAAAACTTCTCTCTCTCGCTGCTCTCTCCGGCGCCGGCGACATCGATTATGCCTACCGCCTATTCTCCACCCTACCCGCCCCTCGAGTCTTCGATTGGAACACCGTTATTCGAGGTTACTCCATCAGCAAAAATCCTAACAAATCATTTTCAGTTTTCATCAAAATGCTGAGAGCTGGGGTCTTCCCTGATTATTTAACATACCCTTTTCTCGCCAAGGCATCTGCTCGTCTTTTGAAGCCGGAACTTGGTGGTGCGATTCATGGCCACGCGTTGAAAAATGGGTTCCAGTTAGATAAGTTCATAAACAATTCTTTGATCCACATGTATGCTTCCTGCCACGACATAGTTTACGCCCGTCGGGTGTTTGATGAAATGCCGATGAAGAATAGTGTTTCGTGGAACGCTATGTTGGATGGTTACGCCAAGTGTGGGGATATGGCTTCTGCGCGTCAAGTTTTCGATTTGATGCCTCAAAGGGACGTTGTTTCTTGGAGCTGTTTGATCGATGGGTATGTTAAGAACGGGGATCATAAGGAGGCCTTGGCAATCTTTGAAGAAATTCTAGTGTTGGGTCCCAAAGCTAATGAGGTAACTATGGTGAGTGTGTTGTGTGCTTGTGCACATTTGGGTGCGCTTGATCAAGGAAGGTCAATGCATTGTTATGTGATGGACAATGGGTTACCAATGACTTTGGTTTTGCGTACTTCTCTTGTTGATATGTATGCTAAATGTGGAGCAATAGAAGAAGCTTTAGACGTCTTTCGTGGGGTTTCTAATGGTAAGACCGATGTGTTATTGTGGAATGCTATGATTGGAGGGCTTGCAATTAATGGTTTGGTTAATGAATCTCTTGAATTGTTTACTGAAATGCAAATAGCTGGGATTGTCCCTGATGAGATCACGTACCTGTGCTTGTTAAGTGCTTGTTCACATGGTGGATTAGTGAAGGAAGCTTGGTACTTCTTTGAGTGTCTTGGCAAACACGGTATGACTCGTAAGAGTGAACATTACGCTTGCATGGTGGACGTTCTAGCTCGAGCAGGACAGGTAGCAGAAGCATACCAATTTCTATGTGAAATGCCCGTAGAGCCGAGCGCGTCATTGCTCGGTGCTCTGTTAAATGGGTGCTTAATATATGGAAAATCTGATCTTGCAGAAATAGTAGGAAGGAAACTAATCGAATTAGACCCAGATCACGATGGTAGATATATCGGCTTATCTAACGTTTACGCGGCTGTCAAGCGATGGAAAGAAGCAAGAACAATGAGAGAGGCCATGGAAAGTAGGGGAGTGAAGAAGTCTGCTGGTTTCAGTTGTGTGGAAATCTCTGGAACTCTTTATAGTTTTATAGCTCACGACGAAACACATCCTAATTCAAAACAAATTTATGAAATACTAGAATTTATTGTAAGCCAAATGAAACTGGATGTTCATAAGGATATTCAAGAATATCTTTCTTTATGAAATGAATTGTGGTTGAGTGCAAGCTTTTAATGGTATTTTGTGTTAAGCTTCGGGTCCATTTGTCTCAGAAAGTTCGGTACAACTAATAAATATATATTTATCTTAATAGCATATGTTCATTTAAAAAACCCAAAAAGAAAAAAGAAAAATCAGAAACACACAGAAAAAGGGTATTGATGTTGAGTTTGAATGTTTTAACTTCAGAAACATGAAAACATATAGCACACTCCCCTAAACAAAAATAATATCAGAAATATGTTTTTAATAGATAATTTGAACACAAGATTTGATCCCAATAATGCTGACTCTCTGTCTATGTAATATACCATCTTCTTTTCTTCTCAGAAAATCTGCAGAAATGTAATCAAAAGACTGTCAAAAGTTTATATGTAAGGCATGTATATGAAGATTAAATGATGATGAATGTAATTACCATAGCTGCAATGGCACAATACTAGACATTAGAATCTTGAAGGTTGGGCTGAGCAAGCTGGAGCTGATAGGATTGGAACTGTTGAGGAATGGTAGCAAGCTGAAGCACACTGCTTGGTTCTCCAAAGAAAGGGAATTGATCCACAACTTGCTGATGCTCCACTGGCTTAGCTTCCATTCCTCCCTGCTGATACTCGATCGCTGCTCGGTGTTCCTGCACCTGTGAGGAAAGGTAACGTTTTAGAACCCAAAACTCTCGTTCAATACAAGCTCAGTTGAACCATTTACTTACCCAGCGGTACATATTGCTGTTTTCTTCCTCTAGTATTCTCTCCTACACATTCAAAATCATAATTCAATTATCATCTGATTTTTTATTTATATGTGTGGGAGGGAACTTAAAAAAATGTTTAAACTCATCACCTTTCTACGTAGGTTATCCAGTTGTTGTTGCAAGAGCTCATTCTGCAATAACCCCACGGGGAAGACAATTGAAAAAATACAAAGGAATTGACATTTTTAGTTCAAAATGCATTAAGAAGATGATGATGAGCATGTACCTTTCGCTCTCGGACCTTGATGACGGAGCGTTCGAGTTCGTGTTCAAGTTGATCGAGCTCTTCGAATGGTATAGAACTCATGTCTTCACCAGTGTAGCGTCGCATGCTTAGCTGAAGGCGACGAGTTTCTTTCCTCAACACTGCCAATTCATTGTACAAATGTTCCTATACATATATGAAAATATTCACTAAATACCTTCATGCTGAGGCAGATTGAAGAAGGAAATGCGAGTGATCTTACCCGATTGTCATGCTCAGGAATGCAAGTTCCAGTGACCTTCTGATACCTTTCTATGATTTGCTCCATTCTGTCACATAACATTTAGCCATTAAACAAAGAAAAAATGGAAAATTTTGTCATCTAAGACAGTCCTAGTAAGAAAATTTGCTCAGATGATTTTTAATTTTAATTAAAAAGGCTTTAGAAAGTGTTTGTTTCTCAGTAAAATTCCATTCTTATATTTTCCGAGAAAGATAAGCATGAAAAATTAAGTCGATTAAAAATCTGTAGTGCTATATCTATGATTGAAAGAGTGCAAAATTAAGATGCTTATAAACTCTCATATTTGGTCAAAGTTTATTTAATCT
This sequence comes from Gossypium longicalyx, assembly GCA_025698465.1. Lineage (NCBI taxonomy): Eukaryota > Viridiplantae > Streptophyta > Magnoliopsida > Malvales > Malvaceae > Gossypium > Gossypium longicalyx. The sequence goes on along the minus strand of CM046998.1, from coordinate 4,972,667 downwards.
CTATTAAGGATATATTGAATTTTTTTTAAAAAAAATGGACAAAAACAGTAATAATGAAATGGAAGAAAATGAAACCCTTATGATTATAACAAAGAATACTTTTTTTTTACCCACCAATTTCCCTTAAATTTTACATTATTTAACATTCATTAATGTCTAAATCAAACAACACAACACCCTTGATCTGATCAGCTCAAATCAATAGGAATATTCATGCAATTGAAAGCTTTTTGAATTCAAATTGATGATAACAAAGACCGTAACCAGTCAAATTAATGCAGAAGCTAAAGAGATCTGCAGGTCATGAAAATAGAACTTAACAACCAAAAAAAAACTTAATTTTAGCTTGAAAAAGTAGCCTTGAAATTGAAACCCTAGCTAGTTCATGTTCTTCATTTTTACAAAACATGATCTTGGTCAGTCAAAAAATCAAACTCCCATGCAGGTTTTCAACCAAGATAACCATGGATTCATGAAAATGAAAAGAGAAGAGGAAATAATGAAAAAGACCTGTAACCCTCAGTGCAATACTGGCACATCTTGCCGGTAGTGGAGAAGATGATGAGCCCAATCTGAGCATCACAAAGCACAGACAACTCATGGGTCTTCTTCAATAACCCAGCTCGTCGCTTCGAAAACGTAACTTGCCTAGTCGTCTGGTTCTCAATCCTCTTGATCGGTATCTTTCCACGTCCCATAATTATATCTTTTCTTTGCCTTTATAATCTCTACCTAGTTAAGGAAACTGGGAAACAAAAAAAAAAAAAAAATTTAAACCACACACACACACAAAAAAAGTTTCAAAAATGAAGCAGCTGAGCTTAATAAAGAAGTTTTCAAAAATGGGTTGCTATAATATAAGATAAAATGGAAAGTTAAAAACTTCTGAAACTGAAAATAACAAGTTTTGTTTTTATGGTTTGTAGTTCATAAAAAGAGGAAGGGATTATTGGATAAAAAAAGGAGAAGATGATGATGATGAGTCTCTGAGTTTATTACCTATTTGCTTTGCTCTCGTAAATCTGCAGCTCTTTTGGTGAAGCTAGCGTGTATGAACAAGGAATTTATTCTCTATAAGCTTTGCTATAATTTTATTTTTATTTTTTAAGTTTTCTAAATGCCCCCAATCTTTTCTCATAAAACTACAAATTTGCACCTATATTTGATACAAATAGATTAGACCTACTCTGATTTTAATTTTGTTTTTAGTATTTTTTTGTATTTTTCAATAAATTTTGTGAACTATTATACAGAATCTGATAAATTTTGATGAAAATATTAACTGTATTAATGATTGGACTCAAATTTTTAAATTGAAAAAGTAAAAAGATTAACTTTTGAATTTTTTAAATATAAAGGTTCAATATTAAATTATATAAAAATATAGGGACTAATAAAACATTTTGATCAAAACATAGTAATTATAATCATAAATTTTTTTGAAATGTATGAAAAAAAAAAAAGGAAATGTTTATTGTAATTATATGCAATTTAATTTTCTAAATAAATTTAGTTTGTTAAATGCATCATAGCAAATTATTAATGACCAAATCGTTGTCGAAGATTTGAATTCGATGAAACGCATTATCCTCTTATTTATGGGTTAAAGGAGTTATGAGCAGTTTTAAAAATTATTTTAAAGAGAAACTTTGTTTTAGAAAAATGTGCGGGTTTAGTGATTAATATTCCTTTTGTATGTGAAAAACATTTCATGTAGACTAACATATAGATAACTTTCGTGATGCGAAAAAGAGGCATATTTCATTTTGATAGGTTAAATGTGTATATATTTTGAAATTATTTTAGCAATTAAAGGATGTTATTGCATTTTGTTGGAGTTTATTATTATTTATACTCGGCGTCCTTAATGTTTTACCTTGAATCCAGCTCTGCCAATTTAAGCCGCAAGTAATTGGGGTGTTCCAGTTACACTCAATTCAATAGAACTCTCTAATTACAATAATTATTTAAACCCTAATTACAAAATAAAAATAATGGGGTAGGAGGAATGGCATTATGAGTAATTCAATACCAAAAAGCAACCCTTTATAGTGAAAATGTAAGAAAGAAAGACAAAAAGGGGGTGGTGTTGTGGTGTGAGTCTTAAACCACTCCTCTGATCTCATATCTGTCAAGCAACCTGAATTTTAGCATAAATAGAAATTCCTTTTACAATTGGTACAAAACTAAGCCTTTCCAGAACTGGGAATTCAACAATGGAGGTGGAGGTCCCCCACCCAAAACCCTAAAACACACCCCCTATTGGGAAAAGACAAACTGTAACAATCCCATGATATATGCATAATTGACTAAAACAAACAGACTTGCTATGCAATACTTTCATATTAACTTTGAGTAAATTAGAGTTAAATTTGAAATGTAACTTTTTTTACCCTAAACCTTTATGCCAAAAGGGTAATTTCAATTGGACCAATATGTTACTTCATGCAATTGGATTTGTCTTTAGGTTAAGTTGGGTGAGCTATGGTCCAAAATCTTTGAATATCACCACCATCTTTGTTTTAGTCTCATATATAAACACCTAATCTTCCTCTAATTTTGTTTATTAGTGTAAATGGATTGGATTCAAATCACTAATTAAACTTTTTTTTAAAAGAATTTAAATTTTTTATTTGGGGTTGAGATAAGATTATAAAATTTAGTGAGCTAAAGCTAAACATTTTGTATTAAAAAGAAATTTAAGTTAAATTATTAACTTTTCAAAGGGCTGAAATTTGATAAAAATACTATGGAGGTCCCTATATTAGGTGCTAGATTGCATTTTGCTTCATCTACTTAAAAATGGGCAAATTAGTCCCTGTATATTAGATAAAAAAGCAAACTAATCTTTTTCTGTTAAAATTTTCATTCATTTCTACTATTAAAAATTAGCATGCTTGACAGAATAACCAAACAGTGAAACGTGATGTGTCATGTATACCTCATGCTAACATACATGGACCAATTTTTATCAGTAGAAATAGATAAAAAAAAAATTTAATAGAATGGCTAATTTATTCTTTGATCTAATATATAGGGGCTAATTTGTTCTTTTTTTTCAGTATAGGAGTTAAAATACAATCCAACTCCTAGTACAATAGCCTCTATAATACTTTTACCACTAAAATTTCGATTTTTATATTTAACCCAAGGTTAAACAAACTAATCAATTTTTTTTTTTTTTTGGAAGGGCTAAAGAGCAATTTATCCATTTAACCAAAGAGGTCAAAGTCTTGCCTGCCGCTAGCTACACCAATATTAGAATAGCTTGTAACTAAGTTCATACATCCTAACTAGTCATCTCCCTCATCGCTTACATCTCTTACATACACAAAGTCATCATCTTTTGCTTTATCATTATATGCAAAAAATGAAATTTCATTAATTTGCTCCATTAATGTTTATGTATAAATGTAACCCTTCCTCATACACACACACATATTACATAAAAAGAGCTGTGCTTTTAACTGTGTTTCAGAATTCCGACAGTGTACTTCCAGTAGTGGATTAAATCAAATCCTAAGATTGCATATATAGACATTTATATATATATATATGAAGTTAATTCCATTCATCAGTTGGTGATAGAAGAGCAGTGATATTCATTTCTTATACTTAGAAAATTGAACAGAAAAAATGGGTTTTAATCATTTTAGAATTCTTATAGAGGAGGAGATAAGGGGTTTTGTAGTTTAATAAGAAATGGTCCAACCCTAATTATAGTAACAAGCCATAGGCAGACAATGCATATTAGGTTTTCCAGAAAAGGAAACCCAATGGCCTACATTGGTCCCCCAAATATCCCACCATTATTTTATTTTTTTTCAATTGCTTGTCACTATCATCATATCCCACTTAGCTGATCATCCACCATTAAAACTGCCATAGAGCATCCAAATCGTATAATAAAACTCTTCTATTTTTTTCTGTGGGAGACGGAGTTTTAGTGAAGAAAAGAACGAAGATGAGAACATGGGGGGGACTTACCCAAAATGGAAACCGTCGCAGAAGCGGTTTAAGGTCCACTTTCCACCACTAATTTAGGGTTCTTATTCACATGGAGTTTGCCAGGCATCTATATTTTGCATCATCATTACCATTTAATGACCCCGTAAGGATTGCCTCCACAATGTTGATATATAGTATTATTTGGGGTAAAAATACTGTAGATGCTCTTATATTAGAAGTTAAATTGTATTTTGCTCTTTCTATTAAAAAATAGTTAAATTAGTTTCTATATATTGGATCAAAGAGTAAATCGGTCTTTCTATTAAAAATTTTAGCTATTTCCACTATTAATTGGTATGTCAACATGAGGTATACGTGGCACACCATATGTAGATGTCTATTTATTTTGTTAGTCACGCTAATTTTTAATAGTAGAAATAGATTAATTTTTTAATAGAAATGACCAATTTACTCTTTAATTGAACATACAAAAATTAAATTGCCCTTTTTTAGTAAATGGGGCAAATGCTATTTGACTTCTACTACAAAGATTTGCATGGTATTTTTATCTATTAATGGGTGATAAGGGTTTGGTTTAGATTGATTTTGGACAAAATTTATATTTACCTTTTAATATTATTATTTTTTTTGAAATTCAACCGAATCAAGTTTGATCAATTCAGTTAATTTTTATTTTTATTTTTTTTGAGAAAACACATTTTTTTAATATAGAATTTTGAATTTTTCTTCACTAGTTTATATATAAATATTTATTTTTATATTACAAAATTCAATAATAACCAAACTAAAATTGAAACAAATTTAATAAAATGGAACCTCTTGAAACTTGTTCAAACCCTATATCATCATACTCACAAGTCCTTATTTTGGGATTTAATCATGTTAGATTAATTGCCATTTTGATTTTATCGATTCTGATATAGTATTTTAAAGCATTTAATAATATCCAACGGACTTTCAAGCATTATCCAATAGGGCTGTACATCATGTTGAATTGAATTAATTGAAAGATTTGATACAATCATCATTAAGAGGAAGGATTGTATGAAACAGTGATATTATCTCTATCTAATAATTTAATACCACGTTCAAAATGAAAATATTAATGTGACATTAAACTATTGAAAATGAAATACAGATGATGTGGCATCACTGTTTCATAAGATCCTTTCCCCATGACTAGGTATACAATGTTGCAATAGGCAATATCATCATTATAAACAATGACACGCCATCATAAGTAGAGAAAATAATGTTCATATCTATAAGGTTTCAAGTCTGTGTTATCCCTAAAACATAAAATTGTATGAAGAAGATAAGAGGAGAGCAATAAGGTAGAAATTTCCAAAAGTCTGAAAGTCAAACTCTTTTGATTTATAATAGAAAAAAGATGGCATCCTTTTGTAACTTGTTAATCACTTTGGTCTTTCCTTATACACTCTTTTCCTTTATAGGGAAAGATAATATTTTCTTCTAATGGAAGGCATCAAAATATAGTAAAATTGAGAATATCTGCCATTGTTTCTGTTTCTTTTTAAATGAAAAATGGCAGTAAACAAATGGGTACAGACATCTACAAACAGAGCAGATAAAGCCCAAAGGGCTCAAAAAGTCAAAAACTGACCAAAGTTTAAAAAAATAGGAAAAATATTTCCGTTGCCGGGACTTGAACCCGGGTCTCTCGGGTGAGAGCCGAGTATCCTAACCACCTAGACTACAACGGATTTGAAAGTGATTCAAATAAGAAATATTTTCTACTCAACGGTCTTACTATAATTATATTACTAAACGAATAAAAATAGAAAAATCTCGAACTTTGATTTAATGTGTAATTTAATATATGTATTTTAATTTGATGAAACTATGCATATAAAATTTTAGTTGTTGTTCATATGTATACATAAAACTTTAATTTTGATTCAGTTAAATACATTTAAATGGATAAATACACTAATTTATTTTTATATTAAATATATATATAAATATTTGTATTACACTATGTATATTTAAAATAGTGCTATATCAGTAACAATGTTAGTAATTTTTCAAAATTAAATTACATTAATATTTCATGTATAAAATTACACAATCAAAATTTATAAATATAAAATTGTACATTAAATCAAAATCCATGTACAGTTTTGAAATTTATCTCTAAATAAAATTATACAAAACATTCCATTCAAACTAGATTTTGTCGCTAGTTATTAATAATATAAAAATTATTATAAAAATCAAATGTGATTATGATTAAAATGACCAAATCGAGATAATAAAAAATATAATGTCAGGAGTTCAAATTATATCATGATTCTGCATATATTTTTAAAAATTTATTAATTTACACAACATTTTATTCCTCTCTAAATTTACGTTTATACTAGGAAAGAATAAATAAAATTTAACTCTTAACATATTATTGAAGGAAATAATATGGAAAAAAAATCAATTTTATGTTGAGGAGGAAATAGTTACAAAGTAATTTTCATCTTTCTAATTCACCTTTCTTCCTTCTATCCTCTATGAACAAAGAGGCCATCTTTTTCATGTTTTCCTATGCTTTTCTTTCTTTCTTTCTCTTCTCTTATTGTAATACTCAAAAAATTTTACAGTAAAATATTATCCTTGATATAGTAAAATAAGAAAATAAAGTGACAAAAAGGAAAATTTTGAGTTGTGTCAACCTTGGGAAGTATATTATGATATATTAATTCAAGAAAGGACTAAATTGTAAAGATGAGAAAAGTCTTGTTGCACAAGAGTAAATACTCAAAATTTGAGGGGTTAAAGTTAAAATATGAAAAAGTTGAAGGACCAATAGTGAAAATATTTTAAAGGTAGAATGATCTAGAAACTAAGGAAAATGGATGAATTAGGACCAAATTGAATAGACGAAAAATTATGAGGGACTAAATGGCAATTTTACCAAATTAAGTGATGACTCAAGGATGGAATTCTAAAAGATCATGAAGGGCAAAATGGTCAATTAGTAAGAGAGAGAATTCTAGAATGTAATGATTATGTTGATGATATTTTAAATTAATTAATTAGATAAATATTATTTTATTAATATTTTAATGAGATATTTATTTTTATTATTTTATTATTTTAGAATGTAATGATTATGTTGATGATATTTTAAATTAATTAATTAGATAAATATTATTTTATTAATATTTTAAATAGATATTTATTATTATTTTATTATTTATTTAGTATATAAGGAAGGAAAGATGAAGAATTCTCATCATCTTTCCATGCATGCAAACGTTAGAAGAGAAGAAAAGAAAGAAAGTTTTCTTTACAATTTGGTCCTTCCACCAAAAATTTACTATTTTCACCTAGAAATCAAAAGAATTTTCATAGCTACCAAGAGAGAAAAATGTTAAGAAGACTATGGGGAGTTAGAATTTCAAATTGGATTGAATGAATAAAAGCTGGAGGAGAGAGAAAATTAAATTAAAGATTGGAATCAATAGAATAAGGTAAGTACATCAAGATTTTAATATATTTTTAAGTTGTTATTATTGAGAAAGCATGGAAATAATGTTATAGTAGAGTTTTCTTACATAAGGTCTTATGTTCTTGATATGTTAGTGAAGAGAAAATAAGAGAAAGTGATGAGAAATAGTGTAGAAAAAGAAAATAAGGGTGTTATAAACATGGTAATTAACATCTTGCACTAAAACAGTTTTGGACAGCTGCAGTAGTCTAACTTTGAAAAATCATAAAAAATTTTAGAAATCTAATCATAGGATGAATAAAATATGAAATTGAATCTTATTAAGTCTAGTTTCTTATAGAATAAATTATGTAAGCAATGAAATTGTAAATCATGATATATAATAAATTTTGTGAGACAAGGTCAGAATGATTTCAGGTTCCCCTGTTCTGATTTTGGAAAATCATAAAAAAGTGGAGAAAAATAATTATGGGATTAAATTTATATGTTTAGAATCCTTAATGAGTTTATTTTCAATATAAATAAACAGGAACATCATTTGAATTCTGTACGAGGAGATAATTAATTTTTAGTGAAGAAGGGTCAGAACTGTCAAACAGCAGAACATGGATAACTTTAAAGAATAAACTGTACTTATTGGCTAAACCAAAAATTTTGAAAAGTTTATGGTAAGAATTTATATGAGTCTAGTTTCAGGGAAAATTAACGGATCTTAATTTGGAGTTCTATAGCTCCAGATATAAATAATTTAGTGACTATGACACAGATGGACAGCTTGAATATTCATAAAAGTAAATAATAAAAATTATAGATAATGTTACTTACAAGTTTGTTATATACATTAAGGATGTGGAATGGAGAGGAGGATGAGGAAAAATATGTATGAATATTCATCTAGCATGGCTAATTTGCATGTTTTAGGCTCAAGGACTAAATTGAATAAAAGTAAAACTTTATGGGCTATTTTGTAAAAATATCAGAAATGACCAAATTGCATGAAATGGATTATTTTATTATTTAAATTACAAAATTGAATGAAATTATTAATTTAGTTCAAGATTGGGGGAAAACATGTTTAGGGATTAAATTGAAAAGTGTTGAAATTATGGAAAATTCTGATATTTTATAGAATTCTTGGACTGTTAACAATATGTATGAGAATAATAGCTGGAAATAAGGATTAAATTGCAAGAATTTTATTTTCCTGACCCTAAGGATAAAATCGTCATTAATTAAAAGTTTAGGGGTAAAATGGTAATTTTGCCTAGAGCATTAATTAAATGCATTAGAATATGAAACGAACGAAAATGATGAACAAATTTATTTATAAAGATTCGAACGACTCAAATACGAGACTTGATCGTGGAAAAGAAAGAATATCGAATTAATGAAATTATAAACACAAACAAGCAATGAGGTAAGTTTGTGTAACTAGAATTGTATTTTTAAATACTTAAAATATGTGGTTATGTGATGAAAATATGATTTGAATGTTCAATTCATGATAATTGATGAAATATTGATAATATTCGATATAAATTGAAAATAAATCCCAGTTGAACGGAATGGAATTAAATGGATCATTGGAAAAGGAATTGATGGTAAAAAGGATCTAGCCCGGACGGGTGATCCTATCCTGATATAGTCCTCCCGAAGAATACGTGTAAAATGGATTTAGCCCGGACGGGTAATCCAAATTAGGGTCTGAATTTAGCCTGGACTGGTAATTCAAATCCAAGCTCATTAGAGTAATTGTCGTTGCAGGGGATTTAGCCTGGACTGGTAATCCCGACAATACTCTATGAGTTTATATTACAGGGGATTTAGCCTAGACTGGTAATCCCACTGTAAGGATGAGGTTCACGGGAGTGTGCTTTCTAACATGATATGAAACGTGTAAGACCATGGTTGAAAGATACTATGGCAACATGACATGAAATGAATAAGACCATGGTTGAAAGACACCATGGCAACATGATATGAAATGAATAAGACCATGGTTGAAAGATACCATGGCAACGTGACATGAAATGAACAAGACCATGGCAACATGACAGAAAGTGAGTAAGACCATAGTTGAAAGACACTATGGCATCATGTCGAAGATAAATAAGATTGTGGATGGGAGACGCCAAGACATCTGTTGAACAACTAATATTCAAGTAATATGTATCAAATGATGAATGGTTTTATGAATTGGTTATACAAAATGGTTGTATGAAATGTTTACAAGAATTTGTCATATGGAAATATATGTACAAAATAGTTGTATGAAATAATTAAGAAGATAAATAAATGAAATAAGTATAGGTACATGAAATTTAATTTATGTTAAGTTTAATATGGACTATTATCGAAATAAATATATATAAGATAGATGGAAATGATGGTGCATGAAATATTAACATAACGAAATGAATGATATATGCTTATGAAGAAACGGTTAGAGAATAATATGTTTTGTGACATGTACAAATATGATTATCTGTGATAGGTTGATACAAGGAAATTATTTAAGTTGAAACTATTATTAAGCTCAAGAGTGATATGTCAAGAAAATAGGTATATCAATATTGAAATTATATGAAATATGTACAAGTATACTAACAATGTTGTTGTTTGATACTTAGACAAGTGTCAAGCTATTGGTCAAATGATAATATGTTTATTTATATGATGCATTGAATCGGTAAGTATTTAATTGAAATTTTTATTAAACGGTATGTAAATCCTAATAATGCCCCAAAATCTTGTTCCGGCAACGGATACGGGGTAGGGGTGTTACACTTATTCGTATTTTATTTTATTTAAATAAGCTAATATGTTTAAAAAACGCTTAAAAATATTTTAAAAAATTAAATTAAGCCCCTATATTAAATTCATAATCAATTAAGTTTCTATTGTTAACTAAAATAATCAATTAAGCCCCTTTGTTAATAGTTTTCGTCATTGACCACGTTGACAGTTAAAATAAATTGATTGACCAACCAAATAGTGGCACATGACAGCTTCTAGTTTAGTCTAATATTTTTTTCTATAAATTATATTAAAAATCATAAAAAAATTATATCAAATTATAAGAACTAGAAATTTTATAAAAAAATATTAAAAATAGAATAAATCTAATAAATTCTAAATTTTTTTATAAAATGTATTAAAATTCTATAAAAAATCATAAAAAATTAAATTAAAAAAGTATTAAAACTATTGACATTGATATAAACTTATAGAAATTATTAAAAAATTCATAAGAACTTGAACTGGACTGGATCAGTTTATTGGACAAATTAGACTGAAATCGGCAAGGATATCAGTGTGAGAAAGACATTAGACTGGTTGACTTGGGAATTGAACTATTGAACCGATTTTTTTAATATTTTTAATTCTTTATTTAATTAAACTGAACAAATCAAACAAATTGGCAAATAGGTGGCCTAATTAGTTCAACGGTTGATCCAATTCTAAAAACCTTGGTTAGAATATTTCATTATGACATATGTTAATAGTTGGATAGTGAGATTTTGGTTTGATAAATTTATTAAAAAAATAAAAAATTAATTCAACTAACAAGTTCCCAAGTCAACCGATCTAATGGTTTTCCTTGGATTGGTATCCTTGTGGCCTTGTCGATTTCGGGCTAACCAGTCCAGTCTAAGTTTTTATGATTTTTTTATATTTTTTTATAAATTTATATTAATTTTAATATTTTTTACAATTTTTTATTTTTTTAAAGAATTCTAATACGTTTTTTAATTTAAATATTTTAAATAAGTTTTATTGTTTTTATAATTTATTATATTTTTAAATTTTTATATTATTTATATTATTTTATAATTTAATAAAGTTTATATCATTGTTAATATTTTTTAATATTTAATAATTTTATTTTTTAATAGTTTTTTTTTCTTGATTTTTATGATTTTAAATAATTTTTATGAAAAAAATATTAGATAAAACCTGAAGCTATCACGTCTAATCTAATTAGTTTGTTAATTTATTTTAATGGTCAAAATATTCAATGACGGAAACCGTTAATGAAAAGGCTTAATTGATTTTTTTAGTTAACGGCAAGGACTTAATTGGATGTGAATTTAATATAGGGGCTTAGTTAATTTTTTTTTTTGCATTTTCTTAAGGGTTTTTTTTTACATAAAAGTCATTTAAATAAGTTTAAAAAATAAAATATTTAATATTTATTTTTCTAAAAATTCCATAGTTTTTAAAAAAAAAGTAAATTACACTAGTAGTCACCTAATTATTAGTAAGTTTCTTTTTTGGTCAGCTAGTTATGAAAAGTTACAAAATGGTCACCATGTAATATCCCGAATTAAGGCCTAATCGGAATAGTGGTTTCGTGACCAAAAATCCGAGATAGAAATAATTATTTTATAATTATTTTGAGGTTTATGATATGATTGCATAATTGTGTGAAGATTTCGTGAAGAAATTTTTGGCATAACGAGTTTAATTTAAAGTTAGGGATTAAATCGAATAAGTTGCAAAACTTGCATTCTAGAAGTTTTTAGTATGAAATTGCTTTGAAATATTAATTAGGAGGTCTTAAGTGGTACTTTGACCAATTTTAAGTTCATGGACAAAATTAGGACATGGAAGGAATTTTTGAAAGTTTAGTAAGAAGGGGCATTTTGGTCATTTGGATATTAAATGATATAAAAATGGAAAAATAACACAAAATTGGTTATCATCTTCCTTAGTTGCTGCCGAATGCTCCCTCTCTCCATAGCTAGGGTTTCTTCAACTTTCAAGCTTTATAGTAAGTGATTCCAAGCCCCGTTTTTAATGATTTTTACGTTTTTGAAATCTCGGTAACTCGGTATAGCTTATGATAGTAATATTTTGAGTTAGAGTTCATATTTGGAAAAATAACCATAGGTGAAATTTGTGAATTTTGATGTTTTATGATAGAATATGAGGTTTTAAATTAAGTTAGACAACTTGTGCTACTTGGTTTTGAGTGAAAACGAGTAAAAGGGCTTAATCGGTAAAAATACCTAATAGTCATAAGTACATGTTAGAGTGAGAATTTGATGTTGCCATAGAAGGGAAAAGTGATCATCATGTTATAAAACATAAGAATAAGGAATTAAGTTTAATCCCGAGATTAGGGGCAAAAGTGTAAATATGCAAAAGTTTAGGGGTAAAATTGTAATTTTGCTAAAATTTGAATTAAAAACTAATTTGATAATGTGAGTATTAAATAAGCTAAACGTGTTATTTTAGATCAAGAAAGACGTGGAATCGACCCCAATCGAGGAAAAGAAAAGATTGTGGACTAAATTGCAAAATCTTTATATTTTGGTACCAAGGTAAGTTCATGTGTAAATAATGTAGCATAATTGTTATTTTTAAGTTATTGATGTTAATTATATGATATGCTGATTTTTATCATGAAATATATGCTGTGTTTTTTTTCGAATAAAATGCAAATTATGTGTATTATTTGTTAAATATAAAGTGCTACCGAGTATTGATTTCAGTATTTTACGGAAGATGGCAAGGATATGTGTCCGAGGAAAATCCCGTTTGAACCTTAGGAATAGATTAGGATACAAGTGACATGTCACTAGGATGGTTGAGCATCCGAACTCGTTGAGTTGAGTCCGAGTTCACTTATGGATGCGAATGTCCAACTCGTTGAGTTGAGTCCGAGTTCACTTATGGATCACGAACGCCGAGCTCGTTGAGTTGAGTTCGAGTTCACTTAGGGGCAGGTTACATGATTGCTTGATTACATATGTGGCACTTATGTGCAAATTATCCATGTATCCGAGTTATATTCCGATGTGTTTAACGGGTAAAATTTTCTAGTGAAATGGAAGAACACTTAAAATGCAAGTGACGTTTTGGTAAGTGTTGTGAAATGGACACTTTGGACAGGTATGTACTTAACCCTCGGGTTGAAAATAGATACTACAACGATAAGGTGGTAAGATGATGAATGATGTTTAGAAATGTGATATATGTTTTGGTGATACCATGCTAAGGTTGTTTGGTATAATTGTATTGTTATGTTACTTGTTATTTGCATATGAACTTACTAAGCATTTATGGTTACTCCCTCCTTTTTATTCACTGTAGTTTTGAACAAGCCAGCTCGGGAATCGGGACAGGTCGAAGGTTCGATCACACTATCCGAAAGACTTTTATTTTGGTAAATTACTTGTAAAACTTAAGTATGGCATGTATAACAATATACCTACTTTGTGTAAATAATTTTGTGATATGGCGGTGATTTGGTTGAGAAAATGCTTGATGATGATAAGTCATGGAAATGGCTAATTTAGATCATGTTTGAAGTCATGGAAGGTTAATAGGTTATCTAGTTCATAAAAACTCATGAAAAGATGAAATTTGCCTTAAACAGAACATTGCAGCAACACTGACGTGAGTTTGAAAATCTACTAAAAATCATAGAAATCGAATTTGGTGATGGATTAAATATGAAATTGAAGTCTAATATGTCTAGTTTCACATAAAACAAACGAAATAGGTAAAAGAATTATATGTTAGAAGATATTTGAATTTAGTGAAACAGGGCCAGAGCAATTTCTGGATCCCCTGTTCCAACTTTAGAAATTCACCATAAATTGTAAAAAAATAATTAGGTGGATTATTTTATATTCCTGGAATCCTTATTGAGCCTAGTTTCAGGATAAACAAACGGAATAGTCATATAAATTTTTCACAGAGAGAAATATGGTTCGTAGTAAACACAGGTCAGTCCAGTCAAGTCCTGAAACAGGGGTAACTTTAACTAATAAACTGTACTAATTGGCCTAACCAAAAATTCTAGAAAAAAATTAGTGAATAGATACATGAGTCTAGATTTAGGAAAAATTTACAGATCTTAATTTTGAGTTTCGTAACTCAAAATATGATTTTTCTTGTAACTATGACGCAGGTAGCTAGAAAGCTGTGAATGTAGAAACAAATGATTCGAAGTTCTTAATTTGATAAATTATGTTCGGTAACACCTCAAGCTCGACTCCGGCGACGGTCTCAGGCATGGGGGCGTTACATTTACGCCCGATACCGTTGCCAGAGTCGAGCTTGAGGTGTTACCGAACATAATTTATCAAATTAAGAACTTCGAATCATTTGTTTCTACATTCACAGCTTTCTAGCTACCTGCGTCACAATTACAAGAAAAATCATATCTCGAGTTACGAAACTTGAAATCAAGATCCGTAAAATTTTCCTAAATCTAGACTCATGTATCTATTCACTAATTTTTTCTAGAATTTTTGGTTAGGCCAATTAGTACAGTTTATTAGTTAAAGTTACCCCTGTTTCAGGACTTGACTAGACTAACCTGTGTTTACTACGAACCATATTTCTCTCTGTGAAAAATTTATATGACTATGCCGTTTATTTATCCTGAAACTAGACTCAATAAGGATTCCAAGAATATAAAATAATCCACCTGATTATTTTTGTACAATTTATGGTGAATTTCTAAAGTTGGAACAGGGGATCCAAAAATCACTCTGGCCCTGTTTCACTAAAATTCAAATATCTTCTAACATATAATTCTTTTACCTGTTTCGTTTGTTTTATGTGAAACTAGACATATTAGGCTTCAATTTCATATTTAATCCATCACTAAATTCGATTTCTATGATTTTTAGTAAATTTTCAAACTCACGTCAGTGTTGCTACAATGTTCTGTTTAAGGCAAACTTCATCTTTTCATGAGTTTTTATGAACTAGATAACCTATTAACCTTCCATGACTTCAAACATGATCTAAATTAGCCATTTCCATGACTTATCATCATCAAGCATTTTCTCACCCAAATCACCGCCATATCACAAAATTATTTACACAAAGTAGGTATATTGCTATACATGCCATACTTAAGTTTTACAAGTCATTTACCAAAATAAAAGTCTTTCGGATAGTGTGATCGAACCTTCGACCTGTCCCGATTCCCGAGCCGGCTTGTTCAAAAATACAGTGAATAAAAAGGAGGGAGTAACCATAAATGCTTAGTAAGTTCATATGCAAATAACAAGTAACATAACAATACAATTATACCAAACAACCTTAGCATGGTATCACCAAAACATATATCACATTTCTAAACATCATTCATCATCTTACCACCTTATCGTTGTAGTATCTATTTTCAACCCGAGGGTTAAGTACATACCTGTCCAAAGTGTCCATTTCACAATACTTACCAAAACGTCACTTGCATTTTAAGTGTTCTTCCATTTCACTAGAAAATTTTACCCGTTGAACACATCGGAATATAACTCGGATACATGGATAATTTGCACATAAGTGCCACATATGTAATCAAGCACTCATGTAACCCGCCCCTAAGTGAACTCGGACTCAACTCAACGAGTTTGGATGCCTAGTTACATCTCACGAACTCGGACTCAACTCAACGAGTTCGGACATTCGCATCCATAAGTGAACTCGGACTCAACTCAACGAGTTCGGATGCTCAACCATCCTAGTGACATGTCACTTGTATCCTAATCTATTCCTAAGGTTCAAACGGGATTTTCCTCGAACACATATCCTTGCCATCTTCCGTAAAATACTGAAACCAATACTCGGTAGCACTTTATATTTAACAAATAATACACATAATTTGCATTTTATTCGGAAAAAAAACACAAAGCATATATTTCATGATAAAAATCAGCATATCATATAATTAACATCAATAACTTAAAAATAACAATTATGCTACATTATTTACACATGAACTTACCTTGGTACCAAAATATAAAGATTTTGCAATTTAGTCTACAATCTTTTCTTTTCCTCGATTGGGGTCGATTCCACGTCTTTCTTGATCTAAAATAACACATTTAGCTTATTTAATACTCACATTATCAAATTAGTTTTTAATTCAAATTTTAGCAAAATTACAATTTTACCCCTAAACTTTTGCATATTTACACTTTTGCCCCTAATCTCGGGATTAAACTTAATTCCTTATTCTTATGTTTTATAACATGCTGATCACTTTTCCCTTCTATGGCAACATCAAATTATCACTCTAACATGTACTTATGGCTATTAGGTATTTTTTTTGATTAAGCCCTTTTTACTAGATTTTCACTCAAAACCAAGTAGCACAAGTTGTCTAACTTAATTTAAAACCTCATATTCTATCATAAAACATCAAAATTCACAAATTTCACCTATGGGTATTTTTCCAAATATGAACTCTAACTCAAAATATTACTATCATAAGCTATACCGAGTTACTAGGATTTCAAAAACGTAAAAATCATTAAAAACGGGGCTTGGAATCACTTACTATGAAGCTTGAAAGTTGAAGAAACCCTAGCTATGAAGAGAGGGAGCATTCAGCAGCAACTAAGGAAGATGATAACCAATTTTGTGTTATTTTTCCCTTTTTATTTCATTTAATATCCAAATGACCAAAATGCCCCTTCTTACTAAACTTTCAAAAATTCCTTCCATGTCCTAATTTTGTCCATAAACTTAAAATTGGTCAAAGTATCATTTAAGACCTCCTAATTAATATTTCAAAGCAATTTCATACTAAAAACTTCTAGAATGCAAGTTTTGCAACTTATTCGATTTAATCCCTAACTTTAAATTAAACTCGTTATGCCAAAAATTTCTTCACGAAATCTTCACACAATTATGCAATCATATCATAAACCTCAAAATAATTATAAAATAATTATTTCTATCTCGGATTTGTGGTCACGAAACCACTATTCCAATTAGGCCTTAATTCGGGATATTACACACCAACCATTCAATTTTGTTTTTTTTTAGTCACTAGCTGGTCAGTGGTAGCTTTTAAAGTTGGCATAGTAGCATCTTTAGCCCTCAACAATTATAAATTATGTCAATTTAGTATTGATACTAAAACAATTAACCCTCAACATTTACATATTGTGTAATCTGATTTTTTTTGCAGTTTTTGCTTCTTCTTCTTCTTCTTCTTCTTCTTCTTCTTCTTCATTTTTTTTACATTAAGGGTTAATTTTAAAAGAATGAGAAAAGATAGAAATCATTATCTTGGGCATTTCAGTATTTCAATTTTTATATATTTTTAATCAAATTTAACTGATAAAATTATTTTTTAGGTGAAAGGGTAACAAAGATAAGAAAAATTACAAAAAAAAGACCAAATTACACAATGTATAAATGTTGATGGTTAAAGTAGCTATTATGACAATTTTAAATGCTACCATTGTTAGCCACCCAGTGACCAAAAAATACAAAATTAAATAGTTGGGTAACTATTTTGTAACTTTTCATAGTTGGATGACCTAAAAAAATCTACTAAGAGTTGGGTGATCATTTTGTAACATTTTATGTTGGGTGACAAAAAAAGAAAATCACTAATAATTGAGTGACTACTAATTGAGTGACTACTAATGTAGTTTACCAAAAACAAAATGGAAACATCAACAAAGAGACCAAATAAAGCCCAACGGGCTCAAAAAGTAAAAAAGATCCAAAGTTAAAAATAAAAGAAATATACTAATATTTAGGTACCATTTTGTAACATTTTATGTTAGGAGGCCAAAAAAGAAATTCACTAATGGTTAAGTGACTACTAATGCAATTTAACCATAAAAAATGGAAACATCAACAAATAGAGCAGATAAAGCCCAAAGGGCTCCAAAAATAAAAGAAGATTTCCGTTGCCGGGACTTGAACCCGGGTCTCTCGGGTGAGAGCCGAGTATCCTAACCACCTAGACTACAACGGATTTGATTGATTTTAAAACAAATAAAAATGGTTTTCCACTAAAATATCTAAATGAGACCAACCTAAACGATACGTTAGGTTGTGGTATTATTTTTTATACATTATTTAGTATATAAGTTAATAATAAATTTATTTAATTTATAATATTTAGTCACTTTTATGACTTATTTTTAGTAAAATAAAGGGAATATTTTTTACAAGAGTTTTTACTCAATTTTTTAGTTTTAAGCTTAAATTTATATTAATTATTCTTTATTTTATATTCAAATATTGTAAAACATATGTAATAAATAAGTTTTTTTTCTTATGTTATTACACTGGTAACCAAATAAGGTATCAGAGATGTCTATGGGCCGAGCGTAAGTATGATTTTATGCTTCCAGAAGCTCAAACCACTTTAAAATATAAATCTAAAATTTTGTCTAAATTCTAGGTCCACTTATATTATTTTTTTATTTTTTTTGAAAATTATTTATATTATTTTTAATAACATTTTTTCATTTGTCAAAATTGTATATAAAACAACTTAACATTTTTTAAATATTTATATTATAATATTATAGATTATTATAAATTATTTTTTATATAATATAATATGTAGTACAAACTTGTTAAATTGACCAAACTGAGCTCAAGGATGTTTGAGTTCAAGCTAAAATTATGTTCTAAAGTGACTTATTTTTTTTTCAAATCTAAGATGAGTTTTTGAATTTGTACAACAAACCTAATCCTTAAATAGATCTAGTTGCATGTAATTAGAGATGTCCGTAGGTAATGTTGGGGTTCGATTCTAAAATATTTTTCAAACTTGCTTAAAAAATTCATTTTATTATTTTTAGTTGCTATTTTATATATTTTATAATTAAATTATAATTTTAAAATTTTTTTTGAATAATCTCACTATAGGTTCTGATAATATCTATTATTTTTGACATAATGCCTAAACTACCCATAGTCCCGCTCCAATCCAACGCATAAACAGGATGATAATACACTTCAATGCACTCAAGCCCACGTCTTCATGCATTGGCAACAATACCCATACCAATTGAACCTAATTTTATATTTGTTGTTAAACTCAAGCAAAAGAAAATACAAAGGAAAGGAGGTAAATGCTCCTCTTGTTGAAACATATTATTGTATATAGCATTAATTTAAGTGTAATTGTTAATTAGAGCAAGTAATTATGAATAGAACATATGTTTTACATTGAAAATTATTTACTAATATTACTTAATTACTGAAACATTATTTTAATTATTAAATAATTTAATATAAGATTATAATAACTAACTTATAAATTATCCACCAGCAACACATGAACTAGTTTAATTAAAATTACAAGGCAATAAAAAAATCTAACATTCTAACATCACTCATCAAAAATACATATCTAGATCTGAATTTACCAGACATTTCCTAGAATTACCAATAAAAAAAAGCTAGATTGTTGTTAAATTACTCAAGAATCAAAGAAGCCTGGACCTGCTCTAGATAGAAGTTCTTTGCCAGCATCCTTCCCCATTGAAACCATATCTTCGAAATGGTATGAGCCTTTTCTTGAAGTTTCAAGCACTGCAATATATACATATACATACATATATAGAAGAAATGACAAAGTTGTTCTTATAGAAGATATAAGATTAAAAGAGAAATCTGGGAAATGTTCCGAGTGAGATGGTCATACCCCGTGTTCCATCAGGAGAAGCTACCAATCCTTTAAATATGCAATTGCCATCCTTGTCTTTGGAAGCATATCCAGCTATAGGAGTTCGGCAAGACCCGTCAAGTGTCTCCAGAAAGGCCCTCTCACATGAAACTGCCAATCGTGTTTCCTCGTGATTTAATGAGGCTAGGTAATTGGCCTGTGTACAAGATAACAATAGATGAGAAGAGATTCACAGAACCACCACTTGAATGATTTAAGGTCAGCCATGAAATAAGCAAAGACAATACATACCATTTTTTCATCATCGCTACGACAAGCGATTCCAATAGCACCCTGTGCAACAGCTGGTAGCATTTCATCAATTGAAAGAGTAGAAGTAACGTTTTCCGTCATGCTCAAGCGTCTAAGTCCCGCTAATGCCAACAAAGTTGCCTGGACAACCCCTTCATTAAGTTTTCTTAACCGTGTTTGTACATTGCCCCGGAAATTATCCTCCACCTAAAATAAAGAAGTAATTTTATATGTTTGAATCGGAAGAGAATCTTAAATAACTTAGCCGATTCCTCTAAGAATATGCGAAGTAACTTACCTTGAGCGATGGATATCTATGGAGTATTTGTGACTTTCTTCTAAGTGATGCAGTACCAACGACACTCCCTGCAGGAAGCTCAGCCAAAGAAGAAGCACTCAAGGAAATGAATGCATCACGAACATCCTCACGCTTTAGGTTGCAAGGAAGAATCGTCTTCTCTGGTAAATAAGTAGGTACGTCCTTCATTGAGTGGACGGCAATGTCGATATCACCATTTATCAAAGCCTCGTCGATTTCTTTTGTGAACAAGCCCTTCCCACCAATGTCTGCAAGTGGTTGACTCAGGATTTTATCCCCGGTTGTCTTTATTACAACAATTTCTATAGCCCCTTCTTCAGCTAGCTCAGGATGGGAAGCCATGAGTTTGTCACGCGTCTCATGGGCTTGGGCAAGTGCTAACGGGCTGTCCTACACATCGAAAGTACATAAATAGCCAGAATAAATTCAAGATATCCTTCAAAAAAAAAAAAAATGAAATGAAAGAACTCTTCACCACACCACATGAAAGACCCTTTCTTTGAATCTGATTTTTGTGCTATTCATCCAGTGACTCATCCTAGACTCGGGACGATAACAGGATAAGTCGGTATCTGTTCGCACTCATTTGTGTTATGTCTTGGATTCGAATATGTCTAGCGCATCAAAGGATCACAAAGGGGATCTATAAGTACCCATAGAGGAACATAATAATGGATTATGATTTCAATACACAGTCCAACAAGTTGGGTTTAGTCTATGACAATTGCCAAATAAAAGAAAGCAAGTATTTTGAAAGAACTGAACCTAGCAAATAATTCAATAACAAAAAAAAAGTCAATGACTGACAGAATTAACTGAACTGACTATTAAGGACTAAGTATGCAAAAAACCGAAATTCTATTAGAAATTCACAAAACTAGCTAAAACCAGAGCTAGATTCTACAAATCAAATTAAACCCAGAGAAACCATCCAAATGTTTTAACAAATCAGAGAGTAGATCATTTTCCAGCATTATAATTTAACAACTTACAAAGCAACAATTCAAAGAATGTACCTTCCTCTAGTGCCAATTCTGAGAAGTGCAACTTCAGTCTTGGCAAGAGAAGCTTTTATGGCACCAAAGCTCTGCTTTTTCTTTGAACCAGGAAGAGTGTGGGGCTTAAGATGTTGGAGGGGGAAGCCGAGAACAGAGACGGCGCCACCGCCGCCAGATTTGAGTACGCAGCCGCCGTGGGTTGTACATTGAGAAGAAACTAGCGTCTCCATTGGAAGCTAGAGAACTCAATAGAGAAGAAGAGGAAGAAGAAAAGGGAGATTGAAATGGATTTGACGAGATTGCTGTTTGTTATTTGACTGTTACGAAAGAAAGAGCTGGGTGAAATCGGATACTGGATAGGATATTGGGATTACAATGGCTATGATCCCATACGGTTTGCTACCCTACAGTTCTTCCCCATTCTTTTGATTTTTCATTATCATCTGCCTCCCATCTTTATGCAAAGATTGGGTCAAATTCAGATATTAGTCCCTGTACGTTTGCGAAAATTGTTAGATTTAGTTTATGTACTTTAATTTCATCAAATGTAGTTTCGAATTGGTCAATTTTAGTCTATTTACTTTTTCAAATTTAGTCCTATTTGGTTAAATTCAATTACTAGTCTTGTAATATGCGTATAATTGTAGATTTATTCAATATTCACCAGTTGAACCTATACTTTTTGAATTTTAGAATTTTAATCTTAACACAAATAACAATCATTAATCCATTAAATAGATTTTTAGTACATAATATTATACATATAATAATACATTTGCCACATCAAATTTTAGAAATAACATAACTTAATGAATTTAATAATTCTCATTTGGTGATGACTAAAATTTTAAATTTTGAAAAGTATAGAGAATACAAATGATCAAATTAAAGTACAATGATTAAATCCACTACATTCATGTAAAGTACAAAGCTTTTGGATATAGTTGTTCATGGCCAAGTAGTAAACCTGCTCATGGGTCGAGCTACCCGGCCCGGCCCAATGGCCTGCCCGAAATGTGGGAGGGTTTGGGCAAAAATATAGGCTCGAAAAATGGGCTTGGAAAAAAAATGAGGCCTGTTTAAAAAATGGACCGGGCCTCGGGTAATGCATTTTTGGCCCGGGCCCGACCCGACCCAGCCCGAATTCACTAAATGACAAAAAAATTCTGCTATTTTTTTATTTTTGAATATTATTTTCTTATTGTTTTCTTCATTTTTTGCTACCATATTACTATTAGTTGCTACTATTTTATTGTTATTATTTGGATATTGTATAAAACTTATTTTATTATTAATTTTGTTATTATTTTAAACGTATTTGTTAATTTTGTTATTATTTTAGATGTATTTGTTTGTTAAGTTGCATCTATCTTAGTGCTATTTAAATCTACATATTTTTTAAAAATTATTTTCAATTTGTTGAAAAATATTTATTTTCATTTTTTTAGTATTTTTGATGTATTATATATATTTAAAAATTATATAAAAATAAATACGGGCGGGCCAGGCTGAACTCGGGTTTTAGTATTTTTATTTCGGTCGGGCTTGGAAAAAATTTAAGCCTATTTTTAGGCCCGGCCCAGCCCGAGCCCAATGAGTGGGCCTAAATTTTTAGTTAATCCCAACCCAAACCCGGCCCATGAGAACCTCTACCAAGTAGGGTCCAAGTTCAATCGAATTTAAACATGATATTAACACATATAATATTTGGTCCATTCTAAAATATGGGTCCAAAAATTTGTCCAAACCCATCTATATTTGTAAATAATTAACTCATGTTTATTTTAAGACCGCTCATATTATTATTTTTAATATAATGTTTAACGATTTTTTTTCATTTATTAAAATTTTATGCATCAACAACTTAATAGTTTTAAAGTTTAGATGATAGTATTATATATTGGTATTGAGTTTCAATACCATAAATATATAAAATCTCTGAATATCATTAGATAAATTAAATAATATGATTTTCAATACGATAATATTTAATAATTTTAAACTCAATTTTTTATAATTAATAAAATTAAATGTGAGAGATTAACTTTAACATCAATACATTTAAAAAATAATATTTAAAATAAGATTATTTAATATTGTAATCTTTCGGTCTAATATTTGATACCAATATTTAATATTTTAAAGGTTAAAATTAAAAAATTATCGATAATATAATATTTTGCTTGATTTAAATTAATTTTATATAAAAATAAAGTTATTTGTGACTAACTTTTCAAAAAATGTCTTAAAGGAATTTATTTTTTTGTTTTACTTTATTAATAATATAATCAATAATATTTATGTTTTATTATGTTTTCTAAAAATGTGAAACATGTTTTTTTCCCCCTAAAATTCTAAATTTTTTTAATTATATTATTTATTTTTTTATGAAAATATTTATTAATATCTTTGTTTAATATTCATGAATAGATTAATTTCAAGAAAATGTTTATGAATGAATTTATTTCATTTAAATAAATGCGTATAAAATACACATTTTTGAACAATCAAACTTATTTTTTAAACATTATCAAATAATATTCGTTTTATTAAAATAAAATTTAAAAATTTAAAACTCAAAATTAATATAAAAAATAAAAAATCGAACTAAATTGAATTGAATTATCATACAAATCAAATTGAATTCACTCCCACCAAAATATATCAATATTAATATAAGTTAATGCTAAAACAAAAATAATACCCCCATTGATACAACACAATGTCCCTTCATTCAAAACTCAAATGTTTATACTAAAGTGTCTCTTGCAAATCTTAAAAAAATCCTTATTCTAAAAAAGTAAATAAATAATAAAAAGCTATATACATATAGGATTAAATAAACTAATAACATTTAATAAATAAATTAGTACACAAAATTATAATATATATATATATATTTATAAAAGCACGAAGTTGAATAAATATTAGAATCGCTGAAAATAATTTTTATATTTTATTATATTACTAAATTATTATTTAAAATATTTAATTTATAATTATTAATTAAATTATTGTTTCTGATAATTACACATTTAATAATAATTATAACTTAATAGAAATTATGATAATTATGTATTTAAAAAAATTATAATTATAATTTACATTTGTTATTTTAAAAAGTTGAGTTAAAAAGTTTTTACAATTTCAACCATTTAAAAAAGATATTATTTTTATTTTTTTATTGATATTTTATTGCCACATATTAATTATATTGGGGAGGGATCCTTTTACATAAGTGTAAAACTAAAATAATTTTGCATCATTTTGTATATTTTTGTACGATTAATATTTAAATGATCTAACCGTTATATTTTATATTCTATTCATATAGATAATGTATGTCAAATTTGATATAAATAAAAAAGTTTTAAACTATTTATTTTATATAAAAGAAATTTGAATCGTTCAATAAGTATTAACATATACATTTTTTTAGATTGATACGATAGAGATATCAAATTAGTTTAAAAATTTACATACATGATAAGTACAATTATATTGATAAATTTAATGATTGGATTATTAAAATATTGATTATACAAAAAATATACGAAACAGTGTAAACCTACTTTTGTTTTACATCCTAATAAATGGATTTCTCCTTGTATATATTATTAATAGTTATTATAGTCCATTTATTGACTTTTAAGAAAATAAAAATAAAAATTGAATAGTAAATAGTTTATTTTATAATATATTATTTTTTATTATTTGTACAAATTCTTTAATAATAATTTTTTATTAGTATTATATTTAAATTATCAAAATAATTAATATTTTTTTAACACGGTTTACAATATCATTTTAAATGATGATTACATGAAGGAAAGTTATATTTTACATTGAAAATAGTAGAAATATTTTAATTGTGATTTTAATTTTTTTAATATTATTATTATTGATCTACAAAATATTAATTTATTTGAATATTTTTATTTATTTTTAAAAATTTAAATAACAAAGAACAAAATTAATTACAATAAATTAAAAATACTTTATTTATTTAAAAAATACTTAAAAATTAAAAGCGTAAAATAACATGGAACGAATGTGCTATTAGAAACTAGTTAATAATTACGAATTTCGAATATGAGTTTAAAATAGACATGAACAATATTCAAGATAAAATAAAAATTTAACCCATGATAAAACGCTGCGTTTATGATATCGATTTGGCGCCGGAGTAGCGTGGCGTTGCACGTGGCCAACGCATCGTCTATAAATTATAAACCACTGACATTTCAGAGCCTTTCTTGTTCCAAATTAGGGTTTGATATCACAAATTTTGCGAGAGGAAAAGCATTTCATCATCAGCGAGAAAAAGGGAATTTTAGTCTTCAGGGGAACGATAGAACGATGTCGTACCTACTACCGCACCTGCACTCAGGATGGGCCGTAGATCAGGCCATCTTGGCAGAGGAAGAGCGTCTCGTCGTCATCCGATTCGGCCACGACTGGGACGAAACTTGCATGCAGGTATTCCCTTCATCTCTCTAAATCGCTACAATAGGAAAAAGGGTCTTCAATAAATCCTATGTTTGCTATAAATTTGTTGGCTTTTTAATCAAATATGAACAACGGTATGATTGACATTCGAGGACAGCATCGTGTTGGAAAGAAATTTTTTTGTTTTTTGTTTTTATCTCATAACTAAGCAACTAGTAATTAGTGGGCTATTTATCATCAGATTGCTTTAATTTTTCTTTTTAGACCTGCACTTGACCTTGTTTTCAATCCCTTGAGCTGCTAGCAAGCTTGCTTTTGGTTCAGGAAGGCTTCTTTGGTTCTTAATGTCTGCTGCTTCTGTTATGTTCGTTACGTTGAAAGAACTTCTAAAAGGAGGCGAAAAAAGAGCCTGAGTTTTATTATACGAGTTAGATGAACTTGTGTCTAGGTACCTAGTTAACAAATTTGTTTTAAGAATTCTTTTTAGTAGAATACCAAATATCTATTAGGTTGCTTTCCTGATATTCTTGCCTGATTTTGATCCCTTATGAAATTATACCCAATTTGTAAATTTCAATGCTACATGAACCATTTTGTGAATAAATATGTTCTTGATTATTGCTTTTCAAATTTAAAATATTATGGCATGAAACAAAATTTGGTTTTCCCGTATGAACAACTAAAACTGCCAATGTGAGGAAATGCTTAAGCTGAGAATCTTCTCCGAGTGAGCAAAAGGAGATATTGATTGAGCTTTTAGTAATGACTTTCTATTTTATTAGTATATTAGCTTTCTCCTTATTTGGTCTATTAGCCCTCTGGTCAAGTCCTTGAATACTGAACTTAGTACCTTACATGAACCAAAGTTATATTTGGTAGCTGGCTGTGCTTATTGACATAATAGGGAAATGGTTTTTGTGTTGCTAATATTTGAGCATGTTGCCTTAGGGGTGCGTGTAAGATCATGGACTTCAATAGTTTTTCCATAACATTTTCCCTTTCTCTTTTCTTCTTTTGAGTGCTGCATATCTGGAAACATCATTTTCTGTCATTACTTATTCATGAATACTTGAATATCGACTTGCTTTTGCTTCCTCTGGAATGAAAATGGTTTTGTCATTATACTTTCACTTAATTTTGCAGTCAATTAATTAGTTATATTATTTTCATTTTCAGATGGATGAGGTGCTTGCTTCTGTCGCTGAAACAATAAAGAACTTTGCTGTGATTTATCTTGTAGACATAACGGAAGTACCTGATTTTAACACGATGTATGAGCTTTACGATCCATCAACAGTGATGTTCTTTTTCAGAAACAAGCACATTATGATTGATCTTGGCACTGGTAATAACAACAAGATTAACTGGGCTCTCAAGGACAAACAGGAGTTCATAGACATCATTGAGACTGTATACCGTGGGGCAAGGAAAGGTCGTGGTCTGGTAATTGCTCCGAAAGATTACTCGACAAAATACCGCTACTGAGTATTCTTGCAACCTGTTGTTGATCAGAAAGATTTAATGGCCATATTTCTCAGAATTCAATACAGACTATTTTCATTATGAACTGTGTATGTCGTTTGCAATGCTTGCACGAACGTGGTGGATAATCGAGTTTGAGATGAAACTCTGAAATATATATTTTATGTGTTTTTCTTATGCTTGTTTACATTATGGCACCTTTGCTTGGAGTGACTTTCCTTACTGTTGTTTGGCAAGGGAACATGCATTTTAATTTAACGATATAAAAATATAAATGATACATTAGTTTCAAGATCCGTTGTAGTCTAGGTGGTTAGGATACTCGGCTCTCACTCGAGAGACCCGGGTTCAAGTCCCGGCGACGGAAATTTAGTTTTATGTTTTGACCTTTGGGCTTATTTTTTATCAGGCTTGTTTTAAAACTTTTTATCCTTTTATGTCTAATATGATAAACAGAGAAGAATTTTTGTTGTACGAATAAGTGGGCATATTTCTCTACTTATAAATAGCATGTTATTGTTTATAAAGATGATAATCTGTTACAGTCATGGTTGTAGATGAATCTTTCAATTAACTCGATTAAAGATTATGTAAACTTTATTTTTATTATATAAAATATAAAATAAATTTATTAAAAGAAGAAAAAGAGTTCAAGAAAATAATAAAGGGATAATGTAACATTTTGCTCTTGAATTTGGTATGTAGGTTCACATTAGCCTGTGAACTTTTTTTTTTTTATTCACTTTGACCGTTAAACTTAAAAATCAATATTCATTTAAACCTATTATGTTAATAACTGTGAAAAAAAAGGGGATAATGTGACTTTTGACCTTAAATTTGGCAAGTAGGTCTATATTAACCATTGAACTTGACAACTAGTTTTACTTTAGTATTTGTATTTTTTTTTGGTCAATTTGGAGCTTGAAAATTTGATCCATTTTTATCTTTGGTTTTGAAAAATCTAAAAGTTTGATGACGTGATACATTGAGATTGTGTCATATCATCACTTCATAAATAAAATTTTTTAGATGATGATGTGATACAATCTTAGAATGTCATATTCAGTGTTTAATAACCAAATTGATGGATGAATAGGTAAGATCACCAGTTCTCGGTTCAACTAGTTTGGTTGGTTCGATCGTTGGGCCAAAAATAATTAAATAAGCAATTAAAAATTCATAAAAATCTAAAAAGTCAAGTAAAGTCGGTTTTATCTTTCTTTGGTTTTATCTTTCTTTTTATAATCGAGAATTAGTGGTCTAACTTGTTCAATTATGGGTTAAATTAGTAAAACGCTGAATATGACACTCTAAGATTGTATCACATCATTTTTAAAAAAAAATATTTTTCATACTTAGAGTGCCACATCATGAAACTTTTAAAACTTTTAAGTTCGGGATCAAAATAAAGTTGAATTTAAAAGAAAAAAAAGTAGAAGTTAATTGTTAAGTTGAAGATGAATCTGTACCTACTCTTCTCTCCCGGCAACCTAAATTTTTACTTAGGATCCTTTTTCATTTAAAAGGAAGATCAAATGTGTAGTATATGTTTTGATGCACACCCATTCCTTTTCCATGCTTCAATTAAAATATTAAGTCTTACTTTTTTTCTTTTCTTTTTTTATAAAATTAAAAAGAAGATCAATTATGTGACTAAGAGTTGCTAGTTTTGTTTTTCCATTCTATGTGTAAAAGTATATTAAACTAAATTGGTTAAATTATCATATTAGACTTTGAGTACCTATACTTTAATTTAATCATTTTCAATCCCTGTAATAGATTAACGATTGTTATTTATATTAAGACTAAAATTTTGAAATACAAAAAATATAGTGACTAATAATGAGTCAACTGGAGAGCATGGATTAAATCTCTATAGCCAAACAGATTTAATAGTTATTGTTTGGTCAGGACTAAATTTTTAAAATTTGGAAAGCATAAAGACTAAAATTTCTCAAATTAAAATATAAATAATAAATATAAAACTTATACAAAAATACATGGTTTAATAGCAGAAATTGAAAAATTAAATTTCATTCTTATAATCCCAAAAAATATAAAGTCTCTTATTACCAAAAAAAAGAAACATTGATGTACAAGTTTCACTTCAAATGTTTTGACAGCTGTTGAAAGAACTATTGTATATGTTGAGACCCAATTTTGGCCCGAAATAAACCCCACTACCCAATTACAATTACTAAACCTACCCAAGCCCAATACCCAAAACTAACCCAAATAACAACAAGCCCAAAATCAAAACACCAACCCTAGCCCAATACATTAAAAAATCAGAAAAAAAAAAAAAAGAAAAACCCTAGTCCTCCTATGTTCAACCGCCGCCCCTAGGGCCACTTACCTCTGCCACCACCTGCCCACTGCAGCACCGCCTTTGTCAAATCCACCGCCACTGGTACCTGCAAACATTAACGAGAAAAGACAGAAAACAAGCATGTAAACGGCTATTTAAAGCCGAATCCAAAACCATTGTAGGTTCGGACATTTTTAAAAATACAAAAAACATAGATTCAAGCATATAAAGACAATCAATAGTGAACAACAGGTAGACGAGGAAAAAAGAAAGTTCAAACGCCTAAAGGTCGATTTTCCTTTTATTTTCTTTCTTTATTCGAAGCTGTTTATACATATATCCGTTAATCTCTTTCTTTTTTTTTGACCATTCATATACAAATATATATTAAAAACAAAAAAAAATATAAAAAAGGGAAGAAAAATATACCTTTTTCGAAACTCCGGCCACCGCGCGCAATGGCCGACGACGGTGGCTGGTGATGAACTACGGCGGCGGTCGGTCGGATATCTCACCGGATTCTAGGCGAAGACAGAGCAAAGAGAGAAGCTCAAACTTTTTTAAAAAAAGGGGCTGTGAAATGAAAAATAAAAAAATATATATGGTTTATATAGGCTGGCAAAACGCACCGTTTTGCCCAGCCTCTTTAAAACACTGAAACGGCGCCGTTTAGGCGTCGACCCGAAGACCCGACCCATCTTACCCTGGGATCCGCGTGTTTTCATTAATTGGTCTAATTGCGCGCGCGGTCCTTCCGCTTTTTTTATTTTATTTTTGCAATCAGGTTTTCATTTCTTTTAAATTAGCCCTGAAGCTTATCGCGTTTTGCGATTTAGTCCTCCCTTCAGCGACGTCGTTTTAAGGGTTCGGAAAAATTGCCCTCTTGGCCCTCTGCAGTCGCACGCGTGTTCCAATAGGTCCCCTATTTTATATTTATTCTTAAATTGGCCCCAAAACCTCACTTTTGATTCGAATTTAGTCCCCTTTTTAGATTTAGGTTGGTCTTATATTGTTTTACCATTTTTATTTTTAATATTATTTACTATTCTATTTATTATCGTTATTATCATTATTTTTAGCATATTTTACTCCTATTAGAGTTGTTTCTTTAGTTTCAATCAATATTCGTACATACATATATCTTATATATATATTTATAGTTTTTTTATATATATTATTATTATTCCTAATGTATATTTTATATGCATATTTAAATACTATATTATATACATATTTTTAAATGCCACGTTATATACGTATTATCATTATATCTATTTTACCTCTATTATACTCGTTATTAACATTAGTATATGTTTTATCATATACGTATATATCTTTAACATATACGTACGTATATATTTATGTATTATTATTAATAATTTTTGATATTATTGTTTTGTTAATACATTCGTGTGTCAAATACATCCCTTTAATATACATATATATTATACTCCATATTATGCACACGTATATTAATATTATACCATGCATATCATTTTATTATTATTATTATTATTATTATTATTATTATATTTTTATATATATTATGTATACGTATATTGTAAGTATAATGTTATTCATACATTCTATTATGTATATTTTTATAACTGTTATGTACTTATGTCACATATATATCCCATACATATATTTTTAATGTTATATAAACTTTTATTTCTATTTTAATACCGTACATATTATTATCATTTTATCACTACCATTATTATTTATATTATTATTATTATCATTTCCGTTATCATTGTCATTTTTATTTTACCATGTTTTATTTATTTTTAATTTTAATTATTTATTTACTTATGTATTCGATCATTTTATTTTCCTCATGTATTGGTTTATATTCACATATTGCTAGCCTTGTTATTATTTCATCTTTTATAATTGCTCATATTATTATTTTTGACACTGTCGCACCTATTATCTTATTATACGTATTAATACCATAATTCGCTTTTATGTTTTACTATAAATCACGTTATATTTTTTACTCAATGCTTTAAAATATTTCTTTCATAAAAGTAATATTCCATATTTGGTAATTCGAGACAATCGTGCCCTAACTTATTGGGTTCCGATTTTTCTCATTTAACCTAAATAACAGAATATTCTTTTAAATCACAATATGAGTTTTAAAAAATGCTTACTCTCAGAGATACGAGATGTGGTGCCCTAACTTACTGGGTATGACATTTTGTTATCTCGAAATAACATTTTTCGTAAATAAAGGCAATATTCGGTGTTTGGAAATTCGAGAAAACGTGTCCTAACTTACTGGGTTTCGATTTTCCTCATTCACCCTAATTAACCGAATATCCTTTTAAAAGAAGTCAAAATACATGAATTTCAAATATAGGCGAGCTCATTCTCAAAAGTTCGAAATGTCGTATCCTAACTTACTAGACGTGACGTTTTATTACATCGAGATGAGGGAGTCCTTAACATCCGTTTTAACTTATTCGATCATTTTTAAATTAGCTTTAATTCAAAGAAGGATTGTGTTTTAAATTCTTTCAAGTTTTCAAATCTTCGACACTAAGACACTAATTAATCAACTAGGTACCAATTTTAGGCGTATCGAGGGTGCTAATCCTTCCTCGTGCGTAACCGACTCCCGAACCTGTTTTCTTGATTTACGTGGACCAAAATCGTTGCTTAAATGAATCAAACCATTTGTTAAAAACAACCGCTTTTACGAGGTGACCCGATCACACCTCATCAAAAAAGGATTGGTGGCGACTCCTCTATTCGTTTTTATTTTTCAAAATCTAAGTCGATTCCCGTTTTCTTCAAAAAAATGGTTACGACAGCTTGGCGACTCCATTGGGGATAAATAAAAGAGTCAAGGCACAAGTTGATTAACTTTTGTCTTTTTATCAAAAATTGAAAATTTGGTTTTGAAATACGATCCTTTCATTGCATTTCATCAGCTATTTTTGTGGTTTATGATATAATACCTACTGCGTTGGTTTGAGTCTTTAAATAAGTTTTGCATATTGCATTGCATGACCGCTATGGTCACACCCTTTTAAGTGGAAGTGAGAAACTATTCCTTCGTGAGGTTTTCACTTCGTGCAGGATAGTGAATCACTTTCGGGATACATCCGTACCTATGTCTTCGTAAGATTTTCATCTCCGTGCAGCCATAGGGAAATGTATTCTCCTGAACTGAACTCGGTCTGTATGAGCCTATAATGGGTGAGGATCGAGGAATCTGCTGGTTCAGATACCTTTACTCTAGAACCGAACCCCATGTAACGAGTCTTAAGAGCCCACCCTAGGTAGAGCCACTCTGAAACCCTAGTGGTTACCTGAGCAAGTGTTATATTTATTATTCTTTGTTTGCTTTAAACTGCGTATGAAATACTGACTTGCTCTGTTTTACTTTGATTATATTTGCATGACATTTTCATCACAAAAGGTGTTGATTCACATTCGGCTGCTAAGTAGATAGGTTATTATAGAAAAGGGGTTTTTTGATAAAGTAGAGGACAACGCGACCGTCCGGATATGGGTTGAGACAACATAACAAAATAAATGTGACAGTCTTACCGAGGGGTAGGTGTCAGAGTTGTGGGATTTTACTCGGATCAGCGTAACTTAGAATAATCTCCAAGAGATGAAAGAAATTTAGGGTCAGTGGGATGACGAGGTTAAACAGCTATTTAATTGTCATTACGGTGATTTACCTTATCTGCTCGATGTCAAGGTAGATGAACACCTGTTTCGAGCCCTCGCCCAATATTGGAATTCTGCTTACAGTTGCTTCACTTTCGGGAAGGTAGATTTGGTACCAACTATAGAAGAGTACACAATCTTGCTCCATTGCCCGAAGATTTAGGTTGACAGAATTTATTCCAGACCTGCCAATGTTCCAGCATTTTCAAAAAAGCTGATGAACATCACAGGGATGAGCGAACAGTGGGTTACAACCCGGATCAAACAAAAAGGAGATTGTAAATGCATTCCTTGGAAGAACCTGAGAGATCTAATCTTAGCGCACCCCGACGTGAAGAAAAGGGTAGATGTCTTCGCCTTGAGCATTTATGGACTGGTTATCTTCCCCAAAGCTTTGGGGCATGTGGACGAGGCGGTCTCCGATCTTTTTGACAGGCTTGGTAAAGGGACCACACTTGTACCCGCAATCTTGGCCGAAACTTTCAGATCATTGAATGCTTGTCGAAGAGCGGGTGAAGGGAGATTTATTGGATGCGCACAGCTCTTGTTATCTTGATTCCACAGTTATTTTTGGAAAGTAGAAAAGGTCTCGTATCGTATCTTCTCTGAAAATTACTCTCCACTGAAAGAGTTGGTAGCTACACCGAGGAGAGATGATATTACAGAAGAAAATTGGATGGCGGTTCTTCAAAATTTGCAAGAGGAAGACGTTGAATGGAGAGCCCCGTGGATGGTTCCTGATGAAATATTATACCGATGCGGAGATTTTGATTGGGTTCCCTTGTTAGGAGTATGGGGAGCCGTCGGGTATGCTCCTCTGCTTGCATTAAGACAGAACAGATCCAGACAGTTTACACCACCAACATACGGGTTAGCTCAGTGCGAGTTCGTATTCACGGGGAATAATTACAAAAAGAAAGTTCGCGAGATATCAAATGCCTGAAACCAGACTCGTAGGATGAAAAAGTTTGCTGCCAATCCCATGACTACCCCTGAGTAAGATCGGTGGTGGAATCAGAGGATTAACGACAACATCCCTATGTTAGATCAAGAAAATCCTCGGTCGATGGAAGAACACTTAAAAGTAATCCCATCTGAGCTAGAAATCATCAGGCAAGATTTCGAGAGAAAGAGTCTGGAACTAGAAAAGAGGATCGAACAATTGGAGGAAGAAAAAATGCAGCTGGGGTTAGATGTCGATGTCCAGAAATTAGAAGCTGAAAGACTCAGAAAAGGAAAAAACAAGGCTGAAGAGGATTTGGACAGACGGACTATAAGAAGCTGCGTAGGTCAATGAAAATCACTGGGTTAGGAAAAACATCCGAACAGTGGCGACAGGAAGTCAAAGAAGAGAAAAGCAAAGCCAACCAATGGGAAGAAAAATTCCGTGATGCTCAAGCTCGAGAAGGTGCTCTGAAAAGAAGTTTGGTAGAAAGCCAGAATGAGAAGGAGGGGTTAAAGATTCGGGTATCAGAGTTAGAGAGGTCCTTGTATCAGTATCGTACACGTAACTCTGTGATCGAGTTGAAAGCTAGTCAGAACAGAATTGAAGAATTAAAAGAGAATATAGAAGAACTCAAAACAGCGCTGCAAAATCATGAACTTCAGATTGAACTCCTTAGGGTAAATAATGAGCGACTTAAGGAGCAACTTCATCAATCTCAAGATCAGGTCCGGAACAGGGACTACGTCATGGGTGAAGCTTTGACTCAAGTGCGAGAAGTGGCTGATCACTTGCAGACATTAGCGATGCAGACGATGTCTTTGAGTTTAAAATACTGATCCGAATCGGACCGAGGCCGAGAGCTAGCTTGGCTTCTTAGGCAGGTCAAGGCCTTAAGTATCAGTGCCAAGCCTTATATGTAATCTATTTTATGTAAAGAAGCTTGTTTTCTAGAAAAGTTACTCTAATGAAATCGAATTGGAATCAATACTTTTTCGCATTCATCGCATTCATTGTGTTCATGTATCAACATTGCATTATACGCACTAAAACTCACAAAAAACCCTAAAAATCATGGCAGTTACCCTGGAACATCGTTACAGTACAAGAGGAAAAACAAGAGCAATAGACCAAAGGTTAGAGAGATTGAAACAAATGCAAAAAGAGATGCAGGATCAACTACAAACACGTATGCAAGAACAGCTGGCCAAAATCCAGCAAGATGTAAGGGACCAGATGCTGGAGTCTCAAAAAAGTATAATAGATCAATTAACGCGTCTGTTGGCTGGCGGATTAGAAAAAAATGAAAAAGCCCCTTGATCAATACGGGAGATGATATTGAAGATCCTACCTATCCTCCGCGTTTTGCCCCAGCGGACGTTTAGACACAACTTGATATGTACCCAAGAAGGCCATCGGTCACAATTAGGCCCCAACCATTTCAGGTCGGTGTCTCGGCACCGATAAATTATCAGGCTGGTTCAGGCTCTAATCCGGGGGATAACCCGACTAACCCTGTGGTCCTCAATCTCGATGAAGTAACAGAAATAGAAAAGACAAGGGTAGAACTCCCGAAAGAGCTTGAAGAAAGGTGTAGATGGTTAGAAGAAAAATTTAAAGAAATGGAAAGCACCGACTATCGTGGTGGAATCGATGCTAAGGAATTAAGTTTGGTTTCGGACCTGGTACTCCCTCCCAAGTTCAAAACTCCTGAAGCTCACATCATTATGCTCTGCAGACGAATGGCAGGCCATGTTAATAATGACCAACTATTAATTCACTGCTTCCAAGAAAGTCTGGTTGGGGCTGCTTCTAGATGGTACAACCAACTGAGTCGCGCCCAGATCAGTTCATGGAAAGATCTAGCACAAGCTTTCATGAAGCAGTACGGTCATGTGGCAGACATAGCCCCTGATAGAATCACTTTACATAATATGGAGAAAAAGCATAATGAAAGCTTTAGGCAGTATGCCCAGCGATGGAGAGAGGTGACCACACAAGTCCAACCCCCTCTGTTGGAAAAGGAAACCACTATGGTCTTCATCAACACCCTGAAGGCACCTTTTATTAACCACATGTTGGGTAGCGCAACCAAGAGTTTTTCAAACATAGTAATATCTAAAGAAATGATAGAAAATGCGATAAGATGTGGGAAAATAGAGGTTGGAGAAAACGCTAAGAGGTCAGCACCGAGAAAGAAAGAGCACGAGGTGAATAATGTGAGCTCATACTCGAAATTGGTCACCGTAAGCCAACCAAGGTCTACAACCACTGGTCAGCAGGGCCCACCCAGACAAGAGCCCAAAACAAAGCAAAATAGGGAGAAACTCCAATTTACGCCCATTCTAATGACGTACAAGGAGTTATACCAAAGTTTATTTGATGCACATGTCGTGTCTCCCTTCTATCTAAAGCCAATGCAGCCTCCATACCCCAAATGGTATGACATAAATGCCCAATGCGAATACCATGAGGGAGCCACAGGGCACTCGATAGAAAACTGTACCACTTTCAAGAAATTAGTTGAAATACTCATCAACATGGGCATTGTAAAATTTGATGATACATCTAGTACAGAGAATCCATTACCTAACCATGGGGATAATGGGATAAATGCAATAATCGAGAGTTCGGGGAAAGAAATTAATATGAGTATTGCAGGAGTGAAAACCCCGTTGAAAGAAGTATGGAAGAAAATGGTGGAAAGAGGGTTGATAACACAGAATTCAAAGGTCAGACCCCGAGAAGCAAAGAATTATTGCGAGTTCCATGATCAAGAGGATCACGAGATTTAGAAATACAATGAATTTATGGCTTTAGTGTAAGGATTGATGGATAATAAGGAGCTGGAATTCTTCGAATATGTCGGGAGCCCAGAAGAAACAGAAGTGTGTGCCTCCGAAGAAGGGTCGACGAAGGATGTTTACAAAGTCAACCACCCAGTGGTTGACATATCACGTCCGAGAATTAATGAAGCCGGGGCACAAGTTGCGTCCAAGGTCATAATCCAGAAGCCCGTTGCTTTCCCTTACAAAGATAGCAAAAGGGTACCGTGAAACTATAGTTGCAATGTGACAATGTCGGGAGAGGAAATCCCGATTAATGCATCAGAGGAAGGTCAAGACGAGGGGTTTTGTACTTGCAGTGGAAGGCGTTATACCCCAAATACAAAAGTCGAGCAGGTTAAAGGAAAATCATTAACAATTGAGCAAAAGAAAGAGAAGCCGGCGGGACCTAAACCAACTGTTAATGAATCAGTGACTGAAAAAGAAGCAAATGAATTCTTAAAATTCCTAAAGTACAGCGAATATAGTGTCGTAGAACAGTTGCACAAACAGCCGGCTTGTATATCGGTACTAGCCTTACTCTTAAGCTCCGAAACCCACCGCAGCGCATTGATGAAGGTGCTGAATGAAACTTATGTTGCTAACGATATCTCTGTAAACAAACTGGACCGCTTAGTCAACAATATAAGTGCCGACAACTTCATATTCTTCAATGACGATGAAGTACCGCTAGGAGGCCGAGGATCGACTAAAGCCTTGCACATCACGACTCGCTGTAAAGGGTATACATTACCAGGGGTATTGATTGACAATGGGTCTGCACTAAATGTCCTACCCCTATCTACGCTAAATAGGTTGCCAGTGGATAGTTCCCATATGAAGACATGCCAAAATGTAGTGAGAGCATTTGATGGCACGGAAAGGAAGGTAATGGGGAGGATTGAAATACCCCTTTTAATCGGGCCAATCACGTACGAGGTAGATTTTCTGGTCATTGACATTAAGCCTTCGTATAATTGCCTATTTGGGAGGCCATGGATACACTCAGCAGGGGCAGTCCCTTCATCGTTGCACCAAAAGTTGAAATTGGTAACCGAAGGCCGGTTAGTAACGATCAATGCTGAAGAAGATATCATCACAGCAATAACTAGTGACGCCCCATATCTAGAAGCAAATGATGAAGCAATTAAATGCTCTTTTCGGTCTTTAAAGTTTGTGAATGCGACATTCATTACCGAATGAAATAAGATTCCAAGGTCCAGGTTATCTGAGACTACAAGAATGGGACTACGGCTAACTGTTGGAAAAGGGGCCCTATCCAGAAGAGGATTCGGGAGATACCTCCAGGGAAGGATTAATGCACCAATGATAAAGGACAAACAAGATCGTTTCGGGTTAGGATTCAAGTCGGCCACGAAACAAAGAATGAAGGAACTTGAGAAGAAGCAAGAGAGAAGAAAAGCGCGATTGAACGGGGGAGAAACTGAATAGGAACCAATGATCTTCCCCCATATTTCGAAGACTTTTGTGTCTGGAGGAGTCATTCACCCCGAACGGAAGACGTCGGGAAAAGAAATCGCAAAAGGAATGATGAAAAATTTGGACATCAACGCCACATATGAAGAAGAAACTGGAATAGAGAATTTGTCGGGCATTCGCCCTCATGAGCCGGGAAATGTTATGAATAATTGGACTACGAAAGAGATTCCTGTAGTCTTTAAAACTAACACAGAGTAATGTTCAAAACACACTTATTGCTCCAGGCCTAGGAGTAATAAGAGTCCCTTTTATGAAATAGGCCTATGTTCAAAATCGTTATTTCAATGAAATGCATCCTTTTGTCTTATTCCGTGCAAACATTCTTTTATTCTTTCATTCATAATCATACCATACATATCATTATCCTTAGATTCGTTTGTTCTTTGTGTTCTCCTTCGCACCTTCAACAGGTTTCCAGATATTAACGATGTGAGCGACATTGCTACTAACTCAGGGTCCCCTTTTGAGCGGGATATGTGTCTAGAGGGATCTTAAGACTTTGAAGATGACAGAGACTGTGACTTATCCTCTGATTTGTTAAGGATGGTAGAATAAGAGGAGAAACAGATTCTACCCCACAAAGAGATAGTAGAAGTCGTGAACTTGGGAGATGAACTAGAAAAGAAAGAAGTAAAGATCAGAGCCTGCATTACTACAAAGACAAAACGGGACCTTATTGAGTTACTCCAAGAGTTTAAGGATGTTTTTGCATGGTCGTATCAAGATATGCCTCGGCTAAGTACTGACATCGTGGTACACAAGCTCCCCGTCAAAGAAGAATGCAAGCTAGTTCAACAAAAGCTTCGAAGGATGCGGCCCGATGTTTTGTTGAAAATAAAAGAGGAGGTCAAGAAGCAATTCGATGCTGGTTTCTTACAAGTAGTTAAGTACTTGGAATGGGTAGCCAATATTGTCCCCGTCTCTAAGACAGATGGAAAAGTACGGATGTGTGTAGACTACAGGGACTTGAATAAAGCCAGCCCGAAGGATAATTTTCCGTTGCCTCATATTGATACCTTAGTGGACAATACTGCAGGTTACTCACTTTTCTCCTTCATGGATGGTTTCTCAGGGTACAATCAAATAAAGATGCATCCTGAGGGCATGAATAAAACCACATTTGTAACCATGTGGGGAACATTTTGCTATAAGGTGATACCGTTTGGACTGAAAAATGCGAGAGCAACGTATCAGAGAGCCATGGTAACCTTGTTCCATGATATGATGCGCAAAGAAATTGAAGTTTATGTTGACGACATGATCGCCAAATCTCGGACAGAAGAGAAGCATGTGCAAGTCTTGAGAAAATTATTTTTGAGGTTGAGGAAATTCCAGCTGAAACTCAATCCAGCAAAGTGTACCTTCGGGGCCAGGTCAGGAAAACTACTAGGATTCGTGGTTAGTGAAAAAGGGATTGAGATTGACCCAGATAAAGTCAAATCCATACAAGAGCTACCTCCACCGCGAACTCAAAAGGAAGTCCGGGGATTCCTAGGAAGACTAAATTACATCGCTCGGTTCATTTCACAATTAACCGAGAAATGTGACCCCATATTCTGTCTTCTTAAGAAACACAACCCTGGTGTTTGGGATGATGAGTGCCAGAAGACTTTCGACAAGGTTAAGCAATATTTGTCCAACGCCCCAATATTGACACCACCTAGTCCCGACAAGCCATTAATACTGTATCTAACGGTGTTTGAAAATTCTATGGGATGTGTGCTTGGCCAGCACGATGAGTCAGGAAGGAAAGAAAGAGCGATATATTACCTCAGTAAGAAGTTCACTGAGTGCGAAACAAGATACTCGCCAATTGAAAAGTTGTGTTGTGCCCTAATCTGGACAACCCGAAGACTGAGACAATACATGTTGTATAACACAACTTGGCTAATCTCTGAAATGGACCCTCTGAATTACTTGATGGAGTCAGCTACTTTAAACGGAAGAATGGCCCGATGGCAAATTCTACTCTCCGAATTCGATATAGTCTATGTGAACCAGAAGGCCGTAAAAGGGAGTGCGATAGTAGACTTTCTAGCCAGTAGAGCCCTAGAGAACTACGAGCCTTTGAACTTTGACTTCCCAAATGAAGATCTAATGTACATAGCAACCACTGAAGAAGGCCCTCAAGAAGGTCATCCTTGGAAGCTAAACTTTGACGGAGCATCAAATGTTGTAGGCAACGGAATCGGGGCAGTCCTGGTATCCCCGAACGGAGATCATTATCCATTCACTAGTAAATTAGATTTTGACTGCACGAATAATATGGCAGAATACGAAGCATGCATCATGGGAATTCGCGCGGCCATAAAACGTAAAATCATGGTGTTAGAGGTATATGGAGATTCTGCCCTAGTGATTTATCAACTTAAAGGTGAATGGGAGACGAGAGACCCCAAGTTGATCAATTATCAAAAGCTGATCCTTGAATTAATTAAAGAGTTTGATGATATTGTCTTTTGCTACCTCCCGCGAGAAGAAAATCAGATGGCTGACGCCCTGGCAACTTTAGCTTCTATGATCAAGGTAAATAGGAAAGAGGATATGAAACCAATCCAAATGAGCATATACGAGGCTCCGGCTCATTGTTACAACCTCGAAGAAGAAGAAGGAAATGATGATCACCCTTGGTACCACGATATTTTACGGTATGTGAAGAATCGTGAGTACCCCAACCAAGCTACTGAGAATGACAAAAGAACGTTGAGAAGACTGGCCAATGACTACGTCTTGGACGGGGAGATCCTATACAAAAGAAGAAAGGATCAAGTACTGTTAAGATGTGTAGACGCTATTGAGGCTAAGAAAATCTTGGAAGAAGTCTATAAGGGCGTCTGTGGAACACACGCTAATGGCTTTACAATGGCTAGGCAAATTATGAGGGTTGGTTATTATTGGTCCACCATGGAAGGAGACTGTATCAATTACGCCAAAAGATGTCATAAATGCCAAATTTATGGAGACAAGATTAATGTACCTCCTTCACCCCTGCATGTCATGACTTCACTATGGCCTTTCTCGATATGGGGCATGGATGTGATTGGGCCAATTTCGCCAAAAGCTTCAAATGGGCATCGATTCATCTTCGTGGTTATTGACTATTTCACCAAATGGGTAGAAGCTGCTTCATACGCCAATGTTACTAAATCGGCAGTTAGCAAGTTTTTACAAAAGGAAATCATCTGTCGATATGGAATGCCAGAAAAAATCATATCTGACAATGCATTGAATTTGAACAACAGTACAATAGCAGAGGTCTACAGGCAGTTCAAAATTAGACACCACAACTCGTCACCGTATCGCCCGAAGATGAACGGTGCAGTCGAAGCAGCCAATAAGAACATCAAGAAGATTGTGGGAAAGATGACGGAAACTTATAAATATTGGCATGAGAAGTTACCATTCGCCCTTTATGCTTATCGAACATCTGTCAGGACTTCCACCGGGGCAACACCTTTCTCATTGGTCTACGGAATGGAAGCGGTTTTACCCATCGAGGTCAAGATTCTTTCCCTCAAAGTTTTGTCAAAAGTAAAGTTGGATGATGCAGAATGGATCCAGTCCCGATACGATCAGTTGAATTTGATTGAAGAAAAGAGGCTAAGGGCTATCCGTCATGGTCAGATGTACCAAAAGCGAATGATGCGAGCTTACAACAAAAAGGTTCGTCCTAGATAATTTCACAAGGGAGACCTAGTATTGAAAAAGATCCTGCCTATACAAAAAGATTTCAGAGGAAAATAGATGCCGAATTGGGAAAGACCTTATGTGGTAAAAAATGCCTTTTCTGGAGGAGCATTGATATTGGCTGAAATGGATGGCAAGACTTTACTCAATCCTGTGAATTCAGATTCGGTTAAGAAATACTTCGCCTAAAAAAAAAAAGAGGCGAATGTGAAAACTCGCAAAGGGCACCTTGAGACCAAAGGGGTTTTGAATTGAAAACCCGTGAAGGGCGATTCAAATTTTGATCAAAGGTGGGGCATATGGCAGTCCTACGATACCTAAATTAACAAAGAAGGGAGATGTTACATCTTAGGGCATCTACAAGAGTGCTCTGGACCCCCTAAACACATATTGAACTCAAAAAGGGAATCCTCAAGAAGTTCGTACGGAGAAGCTCACGCTGCGATATCTGGGGCACCTATTTTCTTTCTATTCATTTTGTATTCCAGCAATATTTGTTGTCCGTGATTAATCTATTCCCTTCAAATTTTGTTTCTGACAAATTTTAGTTCTGTCATTGTTATGATCTTTTTCAAGCATTTTACATTGAAATGATGATTAATGGACTAAAATCATTGTCGTAAAAAGAGTTCTGCATATTACTCTGAAAGTTTCTAAATAGTACAGGAACCTGAAACAGGGCTATTATTTAGAACTAACCAAACTTAAAGATTGGAAACATTTGAGAAGAAAGATTTTAAATTTGAGACTCCCTCTTCGGGTTTTCTGTTCAAAAGATCTAAGCTGAACAAGAAGACAGGGTACCGTTTTAGTGATCGAACCTTGATGAACAAAGTGCAATGACAACCCGTACATTAAAAAAGGGATTCATTCTCACAACATGCTGCACTTGTGCATTCATAGATCATTCGTGACACATCTAGTTAGGAGCATTTGATTCATTTCGATCATAGCATCCTAATT
Organism: Gossypium longicalyx; assembly: GCA_025698465.1. Lineage (NCBI taxonomy): Eukaryota > Viridiplantae > Streptophyta > Magnoliopsida > Malvales > Malvaceae > Gossypium > Gossypium longicalyx. The sequence goes on along the minus strand of CM046998.1, from coordinate 4,929,371 downwards.
ATTTGACATAAGCATCACATTTAGTTAGGAGCATTTGATTCATTTCAATCATAGCGTCCTAATTATTTGGCATAAACATAGATACATGAAACCGATTCTACAGATCATGTCCCTGAGGGATAGTGTAGCAACATCAGTGAATTCACAGATCTTAACCCCCTAAGCAGTAGGGAAATAGATCGAAAGCGATGCGCCTTAAACCCCCTAAGCAGTAGGGTAACAGGCTAAATTTACAAATCTTGTCTCCCTAAGCAGTAGTGGAGCAAATCAAAGACGAAGGGCCTTAACCCCCTAAACTGTAGGGTAACGGGCTGAATTTACAGATCTTAACCCCCTAAGCAGTAGGGAAACAGATCGAAGGTTCACAAGCCTTAAACCCCTAAGCAGTAGGGTAACAGGCTGAAGATTTACAGATCTTAACACCATAAGCAGTAGGGAAACAGATCAAAGGCGAGCCTTAAACCCCTAAGCAGTAAGGTAACAGGCTGAATTTACAGATCTTATCTCCCTAAGCAATAGTGGAGCAGATCAAAGCTGGTGAGCCTTAAACCCCTAAGCAGTAGGGTAACAGGCTGAATTTACAGATCTTATCTCCCTAAGTAGTACTGGAGCAGGTTGAAACCATCAATTCGTATCTCCTTGAAGTTTCAGCGGATCTCTTCTCCCTAAAATGGCATTGGAGTAGTTAGAAGCCACAACAGATCTCCTTGAAGTTTTAGCAGAGTAGATTGAAATCACATGTCTTATATCGCTGAAGTTGCAATGGAGCAGACTGAAGATAGCAAGTCCTATATCCCTGAAGTTGCAGTGGAGTAGACTGAGGATAGCAAATCTTATTTCCCTGAAGTCGCAGTGGAACAGATTAAAGCTATGAATAAATAAATCTTACCTCTCTGAAGTTGCAGTAGAGCAGATCAAAACAAACCTTATCTCCCTAAAGTTATAATGGAGCGGGTTGAAGCTACTAGTTTCATCTCTCTGAAGTTGTAGTGGAATGGATCAAGCATCAACATTCGGGGGGACTAGAATGAAGCTACTTGAAGAATAGAAGCACCAAAGAAGTCAGGACTCGACACGATTGGGCAAAATTGGTCTTTATCTTTGCTTTGTTCTCGTTACACGACAACAAGCAAAGAGGGGCAGCTGTTGAGGCCCAATTTTGTCCCGAAATAAACCCCACTACCCAATTACAATAACTAAACCTACCCAAGCCCAATACCCAAAACTAACCCAAATAACTACAAGCCCAAAATCAAAACATCAACCCTAGCCCAATACATTAAAAAATCAGAAAAAAAAAAAGAAAGAAAAACCCTAGTCCTCCTATGTTCAGCCGCCGCCCCTAGGGCCACTTGCCTCTGCCACCACCTGCCCACTGCAACACCGCCTTTGTCAAATCCACCGCCACTGGTACCTGCAAACATTAACGAGAAAAGATAGAAAGCAAGCATGTAAACGGCTATTTAAAGCCGAATCCAAAACCATTGTAGGTTCGAACATTTTTAAAAATACAAAAAACATAGATTCAAGCATACAAAGACAATCAATAGTGAACAACAGGCAGACGAGGAAAAAAGAAAGTTCAAACGCCTAAAGGTCGATTTTCCTTTTATTTTTTTCTTTATTCGAAGCTATTTATACATATATCCGTTAATCTCTTTTCTTTTTTTTTTGACCATTCATATACAAATATACATTAAAAACAAAAAATATAAAAAGGGAAGAAAAATATACCTTTTTCGAAACTTCGACCACCGCACGCGGTGGCCGGCAACGGTGGCTGGTGATGAACTACGGCGGCGACCGGTCGGATATCTCACCGGATTCTGGGCGAAGACAGAGCAAAGAGAGAAGCTCAAACTTTTTTAAAAAAGGGGCTGTGTGAAATGAAAAAAAAAATATGGTTTATATAGGCTGGCAAAACGCACCGTTTTGCCCAGCCTCTTTAAAACACTGAAACAGCGCCGTTTAGGCGTCGACCCGAAGACCCGACCCGTCTTACCCTGGGATCCGCGTGTTTTCATTAATTGGTCTAATTGCGCGCGCGGTCCTTCCGCTTATTTTATTTTATTTTTGCAATCAGGTTTCATTTCTTTTAAATTAGCCCTGAAGCTTATCGCGTTTTGCGATTTAGTCCTCCCTTCAGCGACGTCGTTTTAAGGGTTCGGAAAAATTGCTCTCTTGGCCCTCTACAGTCTCACGCGTATTCCAATAGGTCCCCTATTTTATATTTATTCTTAAATTGGCCCCAAAACCTCACTTTTGATTCGAATTTAGTCCCCTTTTTAGATTTAGGTTGTTTTATATTGTTTTACCATTTTTATTTTTAATATTATTTACTATTCTATTTATTATCGTTATTATCATTATTTTTAGCATATTTTACTATTATTAGAGTTGTTTCTTTAGTTTCAATCAATATTCGTACATACATATATCTTATATATATATATTTATAGTTTTTATATATATATATATTATTATTCCTAATGTATATTTTATATGCATATTTAAATACTATATTATATACATATTTTTAAATGCCACGTTATATACGTATTATCATTATATCTATTTTATCTCTATTATACTCGTTATTAACATTAGTATATGTTTTATCATATACGTATATATCTTTAACATATACGTGCGTATATATTTATGTATTATTATTAATAATTTTCGATATTATTGTTTTGTTAATACATTCGTGTGTCAAATACATCCCTTTAATATACATATATATTATACTCCATATTATGCACACGTATATTAATATCATACCATGCATATCATTTTATTATTATTATTATATTTTTATATATATTATGTATACGTATATTGTAAGTATCATGTTATTCATACATTCTATTATGTATATTTTTATAACTGTTATGTACTTATGTCACATATATATCCCATACATATATTTTTAATGTTATATAAACTTTTATTTCTATTTTAATACCGTACGTATTATTATCCTTTTATCACTATCATTATTATTTATATTATTATTATTATCGTTTCCGTTATCATTGTCATTTTTATTTTGCCATGTTTTATTTATTTTTATTTTTAATTATTTATTTACTCATGTATTCGATCATTTCATTTTCCTCATGTATTGGTTTATATTCACATATTACTAGCCTTGTTATTATTTCATCTTTTATAATTGCTCATATTATTGTTTTTGACACTGTCGCACCTATTATGTTATTGTACGTATTAATACCATAATTCGCTTTTATGTTTTACTATAAATCACGTTATATTTTTTACTCAATGCATTAAAATAATTCTTTCATAAAAGTAATATTCCATATTTGGTAATTCGAGACAATTGTGCCCTAACTTACTAGGTTCCGATTTTTCTCATTTAACCTAAATAACGAAATATTCTTTTAAATCACAATACGAGTTTTAAAAAATGCTTACTCTCGGAGATACGAGATGTGGTGCCCTAACTTACTGGGTATGACATTTTGTTATCTCGAAATAATATTTTTCGTAAATAAAGGCAATATTCGGTGTTTGGAAATTCGAGGAAACGTGCCCTAACTTACTGGGTTTCGATTTTCCTCGTTCACCCTAATTAACCGAATATCCTTTTAAAAGAAGTCAAAATACATGAATTTCAAATACAGGCGAGCTCATTCTCAAAAGTTCGAAATGTCGTATCCTAACTTACTGGACGTGACGTTTTATTTCTTCGAAATGAGGGAGTCCTTAACATCCGTTTTAACTTATTCGATCATTTTTAAATTAGCTTTAATTTAAAGAAGGATTGTGTTTTAAATTCTTTCAAGTTTTTAAATCTTCAACACTAAGACACTAATTAATCAACTAGGTACCAATTTTGGGCGTATCGACGGTGCTAATCCTTCCTCGTGCGTAACCGACTCCCGAACCTATTTTCTTGATTTACGCGGACCAAAATCGTTGCTTAAATGAATCAAACCATTTGTTAAAAACAACCGCTTTTACGAGGTGACCCGATCACACCTCATCAAAAAAGGATTGGTGGCGACTCCTCTATTCGTTTATATTTTTTAAAATCTAAGTCGATTCCCCTTTTTTTTTTTAAATGGTTACGACAGTATATATTAAAAATAGTAATATATTAGCAAAAGAATGTGAATTTGAACGGGCATAAATGTATTTATCTTCTTATTTAAGGGTAGTTGTTGCGGGGATTATAAGTAGTAAGCTTTGGATATATAAAAAAACAGCATGGCACCACTGACAACACTCTGAAATATAAACAGAAAAGCATGAAAACCGCCCTAATAACATGGCAACAATCAGACACTATCATAACCTACAAACAAACCTAAAAACTTGTACTGCTCAAACCCCCCAGATAAACAAAATTTACAAAAAGAATGCAAGGAAAGAGCAAATTGTTGGTGGTGGCCATATTTGATAAGAGTACATTGCCATTTGATTTGGGTGGTTTCGCTACAACTACCCCACACTTCCTTGAAAGTGGATTGCCACAAAGACCAGGATTGCCTATGTAACTGCTCGCATCAAACTGATTTACTACTGGTATAGTGCCTGATAGGTTGTTGAAAGAAACGTCGAATACTTCCGGAAATGTAAGATTTGTTAATTCTGGACATAGTTCACCAAAGAGCTTGTTATGGGAGACATCCAAGCTTTCCAGATCTGTAAGTTTTGCTAATTCTGGAGACAGTTCACCATAGAGCTTGTTATGGGAGAGATTCAACACGATCATTGTTTTTAGTTGTGTAATTTGGACGGGAATTGAACCAGTCAATCTATTGGATGACAGATCTAAGAATGAAAAGTAAACACCGAAGTAGTCAATACCACCAGAAAAGTCAATCCAAGAAGTAATGTTGTCGAAGCAGTTCGAAAAAGGTCCGGACAGATTGTTTTTCAATAGATCTAATCCTTGCAAATGTCTCATCTGGCACAACCGGTGTAGTATTTGCCCTTCCAAATGGTTACCCCTAAGAATGAGCACTCTTAACTGAGGGAGGGTGGGCGACTACAACAAACTCCACGATAGGCTATCTAATAAGTTTCCCGTAAAACATTGTAGCCAAGATGGATAACCTCTAGCTTCGAAAAACTCAAGTTTCTGGGAAGTGCATCTCTTCTCAAGTTGTTGTCGTGCAAGCCCAAATATTAAAGGCGACTCGTATTACTTGTCAGAAGGTACTGAATTTCTCCATGTAATTTGTTGCCAGATAAGTCTAGAGATTGAAGTCATTTTAATCTACCAAATGATGGAGGTATGCCGCCATTAAAACTATTATCAGAAGCAATTAGATAAAGCAACTCTGGAAAAATCAAGTGAATATCTTCAAGTAATGGCCCGTAAAAGCTATTACTGGAGATGTCTAGTGAAGTAAGGCGTGAGCTTATGTTCCCAAAGGTCTTAGGGAATGGACCACTCAAATTGTTGCCTCTAACCCATAATTGTAAAGTGGCATTATGCATCAGCCAAGAAGGAATGTTTCCCTCAAGCAAATTGTTTGAAAGATCTAGGGTCTTCAGGTTGCTCTGCGAGAAAAGGAAGCGGGGCACTTTTCGTAGGTTACAACCGGCTAAACTCAACACAATAAGCTTGATAGTCGGGAACCAAGTCTGGGACTCTGTTTCGAGTCCTAAGTAGGGATTATATGAAATATCAAGGTGACTGAGCCTTGATAAATTGGCGAAAATGGAAAATGAAAACTTGCCCCTGAATTTATTACTTGACAAAATCAGCGTGTAGATACTTGGTAGGTTGTGGAATGGAAAGGAAGGCAGGGAGTCGCTGAATTGATTATTAGAGAGATCCAGATATTGAAGTGCAGTCATTTTACTCAAGCATGGGGAGATTTTTCCATGGAGATGGTTATCAAACAGGATTAGATGCTTCAAGAGCAGGCTATCACAGAGGCATTCCGGAATAAAACCTTGCAAGTTATTACCAGACAAATCTAAGTAATAAAGAGAAGGTAATGCCCCCTTTCCAACAGAGATGAGAGGCATTTTCTATTGAGTTGTCTTGCAGATTCAGCTGCTGAAGGCGCTTGAGACTGTGAAGCTCTACAGAGGACAAAATTAGGACATTATACATAAAAAGAAAGGCTGATCGAATTATAGTTTATCTAGTGAAACAACAGTGGTTACCTTCAGGTGAAGTGAATCCCGCAATCCGATTCCCTCACAGATGAAGGATTTCCAAGTCCTTAAACTGAGCAAATAAGGTAGCATTGGGATGCCAATTTTCTAAGAAGCTGGGATCCCTTCGGTAGTTAAAGAAGATGCTACTGACACGAGTGGTGGAAGCATTGCATTGAACACCCTCCCACTGGCAGCAATCTTCTCCATACCAGCTTGAGAAAGCAGTTCCCTCAGGATTGTTTATTGAATCTTTAATTTGTAGGAGAGCATCCCTTTCTTCATCCATGCACCCATGCCAACCAGAGCACATGCATAGAAGAAGCGAGAAGATCAGTAAGAAGGTGCTGTTCCCAAATGTGATCTCCATGATGATAATTGAATTGTTTCAACATATCCTAGGAAGGCACTTTCTCCACTTGAAATTTAATAACTAGAGTTGTTTTTCCTTCACCCTAACTAAAGTTCCTGGTGTTTACCAAGTCAACAATTTGCCATTCTTGTCTGATTTATCTGCTCTTTCATTGAACTTTCGCTTGTGCGTATCACGTGTGTCTCTAAATTATCAAAGGAAACATCTTTTTTTTCTTTTATAGACCAAATAATTTGACTTTCAGACTTGGGAAATTTCTTGCCTATTCTCTCATATTGTTTTCTCTTTATTTTTTGATAAAAGATCTCTCCAGTCCTAATACAGTTTTTAAGTTCCAATCCATAAAAAAACGTACTTTATTGTTTTAATTCTTCTTCAGCTTGTTTATTTTCTTACACTTCAATAGTTATGCAAAACTCAGTCATTTACCTGTCTTGCACCTGAAATGAGGTCAAGTGCAGGGCATAAATCTTTAAGAATATGCATATAAATTATGAGTAAACTACACCCACAGTCACTCAACTTTGATAAAACAACAAAACAATCACTAAACTTTAAAAATAGGCTTTTTATTCTTTGTTTCCCTTTTCTGTACCACCATGTTCCATCACCAGAGAGCCCGAAATGCTTCAATTTTCAGCAACGAAACCAGTATTGCGGCCGGATAATAGTGAAATTTCTCTGATTTAAAGACTTCATCTTTCAGCTAAAAATTCAATCAAGAAATCAAGAAACGATGCTCACAATAAAAATTCATCAATTAAGTCATACGATAGGTCTCAAAGATATATTAAGTCTGAACTAAACATGCTAGAGCACATACCGAAATCATCAAATCATCAACAAGGACCGAATTGAACAGGTTGTAAACAGGTATAGGGACCAAATTGCATGAATCTGAATCAAGCTCAAAGATTAAATCTTAAAGAACTCAATTGTCAAGGGACCTAGCAACAAATAACCCATTAATAAAGCACAAAACAACAAGAACAACTTTCATGCGGCAGACGTTTTGATTTTAATTTACTTAAACTCTTTTAATCTACACTTTAATAAATTATTAATTGAAAATAAAAATTTTCCTTAATCTCTTTGATAATCATTTTAATTTTTTACTTAAGAGAAAAAAAAATTAAATAAAATATATACATATATATCTATTAATATTAAAAATATTAATTCAATTTAATTTTATTAAAAGTTGAAATAAATTATCAATTTTAAAAAAAATCAAATTATTATATTTAAATAAGATTAAAATTAAAAATAAAAATATTTTAAAAATTAATATTTACTTTTATCATATAACATAATTATGTAAAGTACTTATACTTATCAATTTATCAACTAATATTTTAACATAAATTCAACACTTACAAAATTTAACAATAAAAATTCAATACTTAATTCTTTTAATATTTAAAATTTCAATTTATCAAATACCCACTAAATTAAATCCAGTAAAAATTAATCAAATTGAAATACCATTAATCTACAAATTAAAAATTTATTTAAAATATGTAACACCCAATTCAATATTTTAATTATCTCATGTCTAATGTGTCTATTTTTTTGAAATATATATATTTTTTAATAATTTATTATACTTCTATACAACATTTGTCAACTTCTCACTCTACTTATGGAGTTTAAAAACTCCACCGATAATGTACCAAATATTTTCCATAAATTTTCTATAAACCAAACAAATAAAAAAAATGAAGGGATGATCTCTATACCTACTATACCTCTACCAACTTAAGACACGTGGTAATGAGGCAAGCTACTTGAAGAGTGCCCCTTACCCATGAAGAATCAGTAGGTCATTAGAAACTTTGCCTTTCAATTTAGCTATCGGCCAGATAGGAGGTTGTTGCTCAAGGAAGATAGCCACCCATTTCCTTTGGGAGGATACCACCACTCATTTCTTCAAGCATTCAAACTTTTATTAAGAACATGATCCTATTGGTCATCAAACTACATGTAGATCCAATTACTCCGTACCATGAATCAAAAGGAATGAAAAAAAACGTCTTGTCACGAATATCCTTATCTCATTATAGACATCCGTCCCACGCATTCCACAATAATTCCAAAACGATGGAGAAGGGATCAAATCTTCAGCATTCTACCTACACTCCGCCACTTTGGAGGTATCTAACATCATAGACTTCAATAGTTTTTCCATAGCATTCAGGGGTGTAAATGTAACTATCAAAAGTTCTTTAAATATAGTAATGACGCATTGATGTCAAAATCCGTTGTAGTCTAGGTGGTTAGGATACTCGGCTCTCACCCGAGAGACCCGGGTTCAAGTCCCGGCAACGGAAATTTTTATTTTTTAAATTTGGACCGTTTATGACTTTTCTTGAGCCATTTGGGCTTTAACTGCTCTATTTGTTGACCATTTTTCATTTAAAAATTAAAAAAAAAAACTGAAATATGGAAAAAAAAAATCAAATTTACTATATTTTGAACCATCCATTAGAAGAAAATTGTATCTTTCCTATAAAGTATAGGAAGGACCAAAGTGGAAAACAAGTTACAAAAGGATGCCATCTTTTTTCTATGATGAACCAAAACAGTTTTGACATTCAGACTCCTGGTGTTTACCAAGTCAACAATTTGCTATTCTTGGCTGATTTATTTGCTCTTTCATTGAACTTTCAGTTGTATTTTCATCACCCAGTGTCCCAGTCAACAGTGGAAAATGCAAGTGTACTATGTATTATCCAAGAATCTCAAGGCTAAGGAAATTTCAGTGCTAGAGCAAATAACAGAGAAGGGACAACAGACAAGAATATCAGGACAAGGAAAATGTCATGTTGGTCAAACTTGTGTTCCCATTTTCAACAAAACAAGTTACAGGTTAATATTGTATACATGTCTATCATATCCTGCTTGTATCTCATTCATGTGTTAATACCATATCACACTGCAATAATTAATGCTCAAGTATATATATCTAAAATATTAATCGAGAAGTGTAAAAGAAGTTAGAAAAAGGATGCATCTTATTTCTATTATAAACAAAAGAATTTGACTTCAGACTTTGGGAAATTTCTTGCCTTTTCTCTCATATTGTATTATTTTCTAACTTGTTATCGGGGTTCAAAGTTTTCTATCTTCTAGGTCTAATATAAGAGGTAAAACAGAGTTGAAACTTCACAAAACAGACAGTAAGGTAATTTCGTTAGATTAATTGAGCACATCAATATGAACATTTTTTCTACTTACAATGGTATGCTGTTATTGATTATAATAATGATTACCTGTTGCAACATTGGATTCAACCATGGTTGTATGGATGAGGAGAGGACAGCTCTTCAAGAAATTACAGAATCTATGGGCTATGGACATGATTCTTACGAGTATTCATATCGGTCCAGATTCTTTGATGATTGTTGCAGGTGGGAAGGTGTTCATTGTAGCCCCACAAACTCTCAAGTGATTGGAATTTATTTCTACTTCATCAAGAAAGATAGTGAAGAACAGTGGTTTCTGGATATGAGTTTATTTTCTAAACTCAAGCAGTTGCAAGAATTGCATCTCGTAGGGAACAATATTGGTGGACTGGATAATCCTGAAGGTAAGTTTCTCACTTATGCTTTAATCAGTGGCAATTTTTGATACTTTCTTAAAACTATCCCTGTTTTTCTTGCAGCAATATGTAAACTTGCTAACTTACAACGGTTGGATCTTTCAATTAACTCAATTGAAGAAGATGTACCACCTTGTTGGGGCAATATGCCATCGCTTCGAACTCTAGACTTGTCGAAGAACCAGTTCCGGGGAAAGCTTACTTCCATCCTTGCAAATATATCAAAAAACATTGAAGTCATTGACTTTTCTCATAACCTTTTCGAAGGCTTTGTGCCCTTTTCCATCCTTGCAAACCTTTCCAACCTCAAACATCTAGGTCTTTCCTACAATTACCATTTAGAAGTTGAAACAGAAGATCCAATTTGGCACCCTTCTTTCCAAGTACAACATTTGCTTTTGGCTGATTGCAATCTGAACCATCAGAGTGGTAAAGGAATTCCTAGGTTCCTTTCAACACAATATAACCTGCAAACCTTGGATTTATCCAGTAACTCGCTGGTTGGAAACTTTCCTACTTGGCTGCTTCAGAATGTTTCTTCTGTGTTAAGCCTGAGAAGCAATTGCTTTGTTGGTCAATTCCCTGAACAGCTCCAATCTAAACTTTCTACGTTAGATATCTCTGACAATCGTTTTGATGGCCATCTGCCATTACACTTTGATCTAATTCTCACTCAGCTGTTTGAATTCAATGCCTCCTCCAATCAATTTTCTGGCAAGATTCCTCTTTATGTAGGTGGATTGAAACATTTAGAAAGGGTAGACTTGTCTAACAATCGCCTCTCTGGACCTGTCCCTGTTGGTCTAACCCAAAATTCACCATTATGGTACTTGAATCTCTCAAACAATAGCTTGGAAGGTGAGCCGCTTGCTTTAAATTGCAACATGCCAAAATTGCATTGGTTGCTGCTTCACAATAATCACTTTGTGGGGGAATTTCCAGCTTGCTTGTCCAACAGTTTGTCACTGAGACTGATTGATGTAAGACATAATGATCTCTCGGGAACCATCTCAAGTCTATCAGTTTTGATGCAATTAGGAGCATTTCTTGTGGGTGGGAATCAAATTTCAGGACATCTTCCCAAGGAACTATGCGAAATGCAAAAGTTACAGTTCTTGGATTTCTCAAACAATAGATTCTCAGGGAACATTCCTCCTTGCCTCCATAAAAGTTTAGTATGGAAAAACAAGATCCAAGCAAACTCATGGGTCCCTATTGATTTCACCACCAAAGGTATTTCACGTTTGTACCAGGGAATTCCCCTTACTCTAATGACAGGGATTGATTTCTCAGTTAACACATTGGTTGGGGCAATTCCACAAGCAATTGGTGAACTATCAGAGCTTCATTCTTTGAACCTCTCAAATAATCATTTAACAGGCCATATTCCAACATCTTTCAGAGAACTCAATAATTTGGAGAGCTTGGATCTTTCCCACAACAATCTGACGGGACATATACCTTCTGAAATCTCCCAGCTGAGTACTCTCTCAAGGTTTTCTGTAGCCTTCAACAACCTCAGAGGATCGATCCCATCTAGTACACAATTTTCAACATTCTCTGAAAGCGACTTCGAAGGCAACCCAGAACTTTGCGGTGAACCACTACAAAGGAAATGCTCGGGAAATGACGATGACGACGATGGAAGAAAAGAAAACCCCAGTGAGAAAGCAGAGGAGAGGGTGTTTGATAAGCCCTTGATTTTCTATTCATTTGTGTTTATATCATATAGTTTGGGATTCTGGGGTTTCCTTGCACCCCTTTACATCAGTGCAAAATGGCGGAGAAAATACTCTGCCACCATTGATGGATGGATTGAACATCTTTTCTACATAATGTATTTCAAATTACGCAAGATAAACTTGTGTATGTGTAAGTAATTCGAATTGCCATCTATTGTATCCGTTGTAGTCTAGGTGGTTAGGATACTCGGCTCTCACCCGAGAGACCCGGGTTCAAGTCCCGGCAACGGAAGTCCCTTTTTGTCTTTTTATTTTCTTTTGGTAAAATTTATTGTTAGTCCTTATACTTTGATAAAAATTGAGATTTAATCCTTATGCTTAAAAGGTTAAAATTAAGTCTTCTAATTTCTTGATTTAAAAATCTCAGTCTAATATCATTATGATTATAAGTATTTTCCATCAACATTTATCAATTTAACATGTTAGTTAGATTATCCTCATATGACGTAGTTTACAATTGATAGAAAGTAAACATGTTACGTTGACAAATTTTAATTGGAATTTCTAAGACAATAATGATTGAACTATATTTATTAAATAGAAAAACATAACTTGGCTTCAATTTCAAATATAGTGACTGATTCATCGATTATATGGATTGGTGAAAAGAAAATAGAAATTGATTATTTATATAAATTAATTAAAATTATTTGTGTATGTAATATATCAATGTAAAATGATACTAATTCGATAATGTTGTTAATAATTTGTGAAAATTTAATCAAATTAAAATTTCATGTATAAAATTACATAAAATCAAAGTTTATGTCTAGCATGGCACATTGCATAAAAAATTATGTATAATTTTAATATTTATCTCTAATTTATTACATCAATATTTTGAATTGTCACTTCATTCTTTGGTCAAACACTTAACGGCAATTAAGGAAAATTGACGACAACAACAACAAAAAGAAAAAAAAAACCCAATTAGTTAAATTACCATTTTGAAAGTTTTAAAAGTTAGGTGAGCGAAAAAGAAAAACTTAAGCATAGTTGGTGTCTTGCAATATAGTTTACCCTACATTTTTCTTTTATAATTTATTTTTCTTTTATTATTTGTTACCCCTACCTTGATTGAGGTATGTGGCAACATGAGGATCAACTGGAGAGACCCACAAGTGACCTTAATCTTGTATTGTCTGAATTGCCACTTAGTGATCGAGTACTGCCATGCCTCGTAACCTTTTATAGGAGGGATAGTTTGTCCTTAACAACCCGGTCAAATCCTCTATTAAGTCATCTATTACTAACAAGTACACTCTCCTTAAAGAGAGAACTATCCAAAAATTTTCACTCACCTATAAAGCACAAATAAAAAAGGGACTCTCCTTTACAAACAAATCCTAAGATGCTAAGCCCTTATCCTTCTCTTCTCCTCTCTATTAATTTTTAATTGAGGTAAATTTTTGGTTTAAACAAATGTCTAAGGTCTAAATTCAAATATAATATAAATATAAAAGTATCAAAATCAAAATCATATTTTTTAATAAAAAATATTTATTTTAACTTCTTGCTATTAGTTAGTCCATATTTTTTTTTTATTTTGAAGCAAGTTGATGGCTTAAAATAAGTTTTATTTATTTATTTATTTTATTCTATGGTTTTGATACATATAAAAAATGAAGAGAAAGAAATAGTTTAATTATAGTAATGACCTCAACATTTTGTGAAAGTTTTGAAATTAAATTTTCATTTCTTTATTTTATTTATCTTATATTATATAGACATTTATATAAATAAATTCATAAAGTTTATATAAAAATATTGTTCACCCGATGCAAGAGTATAAAACTAGTTATTTGTATATACAAGAAATGGTGCTATGGAAAATTATCACTTTCTTAAAAATATTCAATATTTGATATTTAAAATTTTGTTTATTTTCATTGGAATGTATTTTCTCATAAATATGACAATATAATTTTTACGAAAATATGAAAAAATTACTTGTGCAAGACAAAATTAACATTTTTGAATTATTAATTTTTTATGAATAATAAATAATGCATTATATTTTAACATATTTTATATATGTTGATTCTCCCAATACATGATTTTATATATGTATGGATAATTTTAAAAAAAAAATATATATATATATATATATATCTAAATGTATTTAGATATTAAACGAATTTGAAATAATTTTGTTGTCAATTAAAATTAAATTGATAGTTTAAAAGGACTATAATTAAAATATTATTACGAATTATTTAATGCAAATATTTGTTACTAACAAATATTATTATGAAACATTAAATTTCATGAATATTAATTTTTTTAATAAGAGTAATTACTTAAATTATTATTATTATTTTTTTGAGATTTTAATCAATATGTATAAAGCTCCAAATGTACTTTTAATAATTTACAAAAATTGAGTCAAAATTAAAATGTCATATATACAAATACACCAAATAAAAATTCACATTACACATTTTGAAGTTTACGCATAATTTTAATATTTATTCTTATAAATTAATTTAAAGTTATTAAATATAAATCCAAATAATTGGTTATAATTAAAATTAAAATTTTATGAAAAGGAAATAAATATGTTATTAAGTCAATTAAATGTATAAAATAGAAACCAAATTTAAGAAGTAAACAAAGTGTATATATATATATATTATAGAAAATATTTTAAAATTTAATGAATCACATAAAAATAATTAATATAAGTATATGTAAATATTTTAAGATTTATCTCAAAAATATTAATTTAGAAAAGAGGTGAAAATATGCTAGTTCTTATATTTATGTAAAAAAAATAGATATAGGTACATAAAACGTATTCCGTTGTAGTCTAGGTGGTTAGGATACTCGGCTCTCACCCGAGAGACCCGGGTTCAAGTCCCGGCAACGGAAACTTTTTGGACCGTTTTTGACTTTTTTGGAGCCCTTTGGGCTTTTCTGCTCGGTTAGTTTGTTGATGTATCCATTTCTTTTAACTTAAAATATGCCTATTGTGCTTGTACTTTTTAAAAATTAAAAATTTAGTTGTTGTATTTGTATTTTCTAAGGAATTTAGTTTTCTATTTTTTATATTTTAAAATTCAGGTGTAGCTTTTAATACTGTTAAATTTTTTTTTTGTTAAATTCAAGTTAATAATATTTTTTAATTATATGATTACTAAGTGAGTAGTTTTTTTTTTTAAATGTCATAATAGCAAATTTAACAAAAAAATTAACAATGTTAACAATTGAACTTGAATTTTGAAATCTGAAAAGCAAGAAAACTAAATTCCTAATTTTCCAAAAGTACAAATACTATAGGCACATTTTAACATTTTTTTATTATTTAAAAGAAACTGAAAATGGTAGAAATTTTCAAATTTACTATATTTTGATGCATCCATTTGGAAAAAAAAATTATATTTGTTAGATAAGTTTTCTACCCATAGTGGTGGACCATAAATTATGTCAATATTAAGTGCATGAAAAATTACAAATTATATTTATAATTTTATAATAATGTTTTTGTAGATATTTAAAGTCACTCATAAGCTTTCACAAACAATACATTATTAAATTAAATAAATATTTATTCAAAATTAATATTTATAAAGTCATAAAATTATTCAAAAACACCTATTCATGTAATATATAAAGTTATAAATATAATTTTACGTTTTTTAGTTTTATATTTGCTAACAAAGCTTTTACATTTAATCAAACAATGTATTTGTGCAATAAATTATAAGCAATTAATTTAAGCGAATAGTTGAAGGAAATTAAATATTTTCATGAGAAGAAATCACTTTAGTTTTTCTATCTTAGATTAATTGGCATTAGTATTGTTGTCAATGTAGTAGGATATGGGTTCGAGTGCATTGAAGCGCATTATCTTCCTATTTATATAGGTTGGAGAGGAGTTATAAATAATTCTAAGCATTATGTCAAAAAGAACAAATATAATTAAAATCTATAATGAGATTATTAAAAAAAAAAACCTTTTATTTTAGCTTATAATGTAATTCACAATTAATTCTTAAGACAAATCAATTAAAAAGTAATTTTTATAATATGAAATACTTAAAAGGGATAATAAATGCTTTGTATGTGAGCTTGGTAATTAGATTCACTTTGGTACTTTTTTTTTTGTTCACTTTGGTCTTTGAACCTGACAACTAGATTCATTTTAGTCCCTGGATTTGGATTTTGTCAAGATTTAATTATGTTACTGGTGTTACTGAAATTGGACCAAATTGGACGGGCCAAGAATTGATCGATATAACCGTTCGAATAAAATGATTGAACCGATTGACTTGGAAATTACTTGAAATTGATAAAAATTGAAAATTGAGACAAAAATTGATAGTTGAACATATTAAACCTGTTTATTTTATTTTATATTTTTATGAAATTTTAATTAATTAATTAATTATTATTATTAGTTTGACGGTTGAACCGGTTGAATAAAAAACTAGTGGTTTGACTCGTTTAATTACTAGTTTGATTATTAAAACACTAATTGTAACACTTTAAAATTGTGCTACTTTATCAAACTTTTATATTTTTCAATTTTAGTGACCAAAATAAACTTAATTATTAAATTCTAATACTAAATAAAAAATAAAAAAATCTAATTATTAAATTCAAGAGTCAAAATTATCTCTATTAATAATCAAATCAAGTCAAAATACCGTTCAAATATACAATGTTCTAATAATCTAGAAAAGAGGTGAAAGTATGTTTTTATTTGGTTATAAATATTAAAGTATCTACTGTTTCCATAATCCGTTGTAGTCTAGGTGGTTAGGATACTCGGCTCTCACCCGAGAGACCCGGGTTCAAGTCCCGGCAACGGAAATTTAAGTTTTTCCTTTATGCGATCTGTTTATTTTTTATTTTTACTTTGGGCAATTTGTTTGAAACATCCAAATAAACTTTTAATTTTCTTTTTCAGAAAAGGAAAATCAATTTATGTGATAAGAGTGGGTTAGTTTTGTTTTCCTATTATATGTGTAAAAGCAAATATTTATAAAGAAATATACATAGAGATAGTCCAAATTTTATATTGTTATTGCCTATTGGTGTTTGGAATTAAGCAAACATGGTTTCCTTTTCAACATAATAAACCAAACTTTCACACATCTGACAATTCCAAATTCCCTGTCTGGAATGTTGATTGATAGAAACACTGATGTATATATATAATAAATTTAAACTCAAATGCATTGACATATGTTGAAAGCTAATGGTTTTGTTTACAAATGAAAACTGAAGTTTCTCAGATTTCATTTGCCTGTGAAAATGAAAGCAAGAACAAGAAAAAATAAGCACAATTTCTAAAATGGTGTAGGTGGCAATTTCTTATTGGCCAAGAAATGCCTCACTAGTTGAAGTGCCTGACTTGGTTTAAAAGTTGGCACTTGATGACCTGCTCCTCTAATTGTTACAAACATAAGCCCTTCATATTCAATCGTCCACCCACCAACCTGTGAAAATAAAATGCAATATTACGACAAAATCATATATATATATATATATTATGATTGTTGTGAGGATCAAACAAGGTGGAGGTTATGACGGTGATTGGCGGTTCGCTTTGCTTAAGGCAAGGTGGAGTCACTATAAATGGTAGGTTAAAGAGGTTAGGTTTGAAAGACGATGTAGAAAGAGTGAGAGAGATCCCCCTACCATATGAAAATAAAGGGTTTATGTACCCACAGCTTGAATCTAGAGATGCTATAGGTTAATTAACTACCTTGCTATAATAGGCCCAAGTAAGGTAGCTAGGGTGGCAAATGGACATACTGTCAATCATCTCAGATGAAATATGACTGTTAACATCATAAATGGTTGTATAAAGTGGGCTCTTGTATAATTTAGTGGTCGAGGAGTTTCCCAAGAGGTTTCTCGATGGATTTTCTTGATGAATTGTGATGAAAGGTTGGCTATGGAAAGTGGATATTAGGAGTGATGACGAGGAGTGAGAATTTCAAGGTATAAGGGTACAATATACATATTTTCATGTGAAACAATGAAGTAGAGAAGCATGTATAACCTGTTTGTGGTTGGTGTACCAAGGTGTCCAATCTTCAATTATTTTTTGCCCTAACTTGTTCAGGGTTAATCTAGTTGCAGTCACTGGAATTCTTCCATCGGTATCTCCACTGCAAATACAAAACCGTGCATTTATATCATGTTCGTGTTGTTATTTAATGTTTATGTTGTATAATCGTATCGTTACCTGAAAACCCAAATACGGATACCTCCGGCTATGAGCTTTTTAAGTGTAGGAAGCATAGAAGACGGTGCATCACCCCAAGTTTTTATAATGTCACTGCAGACAAAGAAAGACAGCCTCATACTTAATGTATTTTCACATGGTTGTTGATGATGTCCCAAAACAGACATCAATGTTCAATGATTGTGGATTTCAATTAATGGTACCTGCAATGAGTCCATGGATAGGAGATGTTGGTTACGTTGGCATGAAGTGCTTGTTGAACATCAGGCCTATTTAAATAAACTTCAGTGTAGTCCGATAAACAAGGATCGTATCCCGCGGGTCTCGTATGCCATCGGTCCTGGAGAAAATCGGATTCAAATTTAAACCGAGACATTTTACCTATGTTATTTAAACTCGGGTGTGAGAAAGAGCTTACGAATTTGGAAAATATCTGTGGGGCAATGCCTTGAATCATCGACCGTTGTCGGTTATTACTAGAGCTGGAGTTACTATTACAAGTGGGAGCATACAAGCTGTACATGTCTATGATGTTGTAGACATCAAAGTAAGCCTGCATGGCTTCATTACAACCATTAGTTGTGTTTGGGGTGCTGAAATTACATTTGATTTTGATGTTGTTGTAAACTCCATCGGATATCACTGCATGATCCCATGCATAATCCATCATTCCGGTTTGATCCGTTTCGTCGTCCATCAATGCGTTCCCAATCTACATAAAATTCATTAGTGAATTCCGTAATTCAAAATGATTGGATAAATCAATTAAATTAAAGTTTCGAATTTATATAAATGGTAAAAGTATCATGGAGAATTCTATACTAGGAGTGAAATTATCTTTTGCCCCTCTAATAAAACAATAAACAAATTATCTTTTCTTTTAAAAAAATTAGTGTAATTGATAGAATAACTGAAATCATTTAAATTCCTTACCATGAATCCCTTAAAATTAATGTAATCTGACTTGGGAACAATCTTGTTATTGTCAAAGATAAGTTCAGCTAGCTGTGGAACATAGTGCCCTGAAAAAATTCATTATCCAAATTATGAGTTGGGAATACAGATATGTGTTTGACTATTAATAGGGATATTTATTGA
Organism: Gossypium longicalyx; assembly: GCA_025698465.1. Taxonomy (NCBI): domain Eukaryota; kingdom Viridiplantae; phylum Streptophyta; class Magnoliopsida; order Malvales; family Malvaceae; genus Gossypium; species Gossypium longicalyx. The sequence continues at coordinate 4,910,214 of CM046998.1, read as the reverse complement.
ATATAAATGTTTTGGTAAAAAGATTTATTAAGTATTTTACAATTTCGAAATTGAGTAAATTAGTTTTAAGTAACTTGATGTTTACATATTTTATTAATTTAGTCTTGATTTTAAAAAATTGAACAAATTTAGCCTCAATATTTACAAAAATATTATGGGCTAAATTTATTAAATTATGACTAAATTGATAGAATATGTAAACTATGAGAGCTAGATCTATTATTATACCAATCAAATTTATGTAAAATTGACGAAAAATATTAAAAGTGTTATTAATTGTTCACTTTCAAAAAGAATTAAATTATTCCGTTTTTTTAAAGAAATTAATTTACTCACTATCGAAATTAAAAAATAAATGAATGGAGAAGTTTGTGATATATATATACCAGCATAGCTTTCACCAGCAATGTAGAAATCATGGAACTTGAACTGTGGGAATCTTTTGAACCAATTGACCAGAAATATGTAGGAATCCTCAGCTAAGTATCCAAAGAAAATAACATGGAATTAATGACGACGAAATTATATTTTTTTAGAAAGATTTCGGATTTTTTTAGATAAATGTTTATTTTTAATACAATACGTTTAGTATTTTTTTTTATTCACGTTATAATATTTAATTTTAATGTCATTGCTGTTTTTATACTAAGCGCATGTAAATATATTACCCATCTAAAGGACTTTAGATTTCTTTTTCTTTTACAATAAGAAAATTTAATGATAATTTATATTTACCTGTGATTTTATCACCCAGTTGATTGATATCACTGCTTGTGTTGGTATAAGAAAACCCAACACCAACCGGAGATTCAAGAAACAATAAGTTGGCAGCTGGTTCACAAACAAACTATCAATTCAATTTAATCATAAAAAATTTAAATAAATTAAATTTGTTCGAGTCAAATTCGAATCGACCCTAAATTTATAATAAACTGAATAAATAATTCAGAAATTATCCTAAACTTTAAAGTAATTAAAATCCAAATTAATCTTAACTCGTAATTTTCGAATCTTGAATCTAAATGATGTAAAGTCAAAACTATTACAATATGAAATGATTAAACTTGAAATCAGACCCTCGTCAAATTAACCGTTGTATAATAATTGAAAATAAGTATGGAATATAAATATATGTTGAGTTTGGTTTTTATATACCTTTATTCCACCTATGCGGATTAAGCTTTAGGGTTTGTTCATCTTTCTGAGTGAAGAAAGGTCCCAACTCCTCTGCTTCTCCATATCCAATGGATGAACATCCAGGACCTACCATTTTTAATTATTTTAAGACTTCGACAAAAAAGTAACCGATATTCACCATTTAAAAATTAAAAAAATTAAATTAATAATAATAAAAAAAGGAAACATCCCATAAATGGAAATAAAAAAGGGAAAAGAAAATAAAGACTGAGAGTGCTAAAAGACGAAAAAAAAGAGCATGAATGTTAGTTAAAAAGATGGTAGAAGTCAACATAGTTATAATAAGGTAGTTGAATCAGAATAATCATATTCAAGAAATCCATGATGATTCGGTTTGACAGCTTGTGAAAATAGATTAAAGGGTGTTATACCTACATATTCTTATTATTATTCTTATTATAATATTGATTTTTTTTAACTTCCCCAACTATGCATGCATCTATATATCTATATATATATATATATATTGGTTAAAATTCAAAGTAAAAGAAATAAATTAGAATCTCAATTGAGTTTTATTTCAATTGATATAAACATTATTGTTAATGTAGAAGGAAGTGCGTTCAAGCGCGCTGGAATGCATTATATTCCTATTTATAGATTGGAAAAGAGCTATGAGTAGTTCTAAACATTATATCAAAAAGAATATATACGATCCAAATCTATAATGAGATTGTTTAAAAAAGAAAAAAAATTAGAATCGATTATACCTATTCATGAGTTAGGTAATCCATTGAAATCCGAAGGTCTGCTCGAAACTTGAGAGGTTTTAAGTAAAACTATTTGGCCCAAAAAAATGAGCTTGGGCAAAAAAATTATGCCTGTTTTTAAGTTTGCAATACTTTATATTATGTTATTTTTAGATATCATGTAATTTATAACACATAAAAAAAACTATACTAAATATATAATGCTACTCTAATTTAAACATTAAAATAATATTAAGATGACTATATAAAAAATTCAGAAAATAAAAAATATATAAAATTATTAATATTAAATAAAAATAATATAATTTTTTTAAAAAAATAATAAGGACAAGCTTAAAATAAGCTTGGGTTAGTATTTTACAAATATGAACAAATTTAGATAAAATAGACTTATATTTCAGGTTAAATCAAACTTGGATAAGTATAAAATTTTAGGTCTAATTTACCTATGAACACCTCTAAAGTAGATTCATAACACAATTTTTGTTTTCTCATGGCAAATTATATATGTCATGCCTCTTCATAATGATGTTGAATTATCCAAAAAAAAATTTGAATTATTAAATATTAGGAGGGATTAAAAATGAAAATTTTGTATTTAATTTAGAGACTAAAATCCTTAAATTAAATTATTATTTTTGGGAAGAATGTCTACTCTTCTTGTCGCTCTTGTGTCCAAGGGTGACCTATATGGACTAAATTTGAATAAAAATTTTGTGAATTCAATCTAATATGACTAAGTTTGAATTAGTATTTAATAATATTTTAATTAAAATTAAATATAAAATATAAATTTAATTTTTTAATTTTTAGGTTAATTGAATTTTAATTTAATTAGTAGCGTATTATTGCAAGGATGGTAATGATTATTACAAATTAATAAGTAAATAAGCATGTTGAATTTATATATCCATATATATGGGACCAGTTTGAAAAGAATATATATGGAGAATGTGTAAAGGGAAAAACCAACTTTCATCCAAACAAAACAAGTGACAAAAGAGTAGGAAAAAAAGGTTGAAGATGACAATTCAATCCAGTATGAATATATATGGCCAAACATTAGAAGATGGTAATGGTGCAAAAGGCATGAAAATGACTTGGTGAATAAATAAATAATTTATTTTTTTTTAAATCCATTATTAAACAGAATCTTTTCGATTCACTCGTTAAATCTGGATAATTTTATATTAGTTAAAATCGAATTAATCAAATTAAAAAAAAAAAAAAAAGAGTTAAAATTTTTGTTTACCTCCATTGAGCCATAGCAAGAGAGGCTTTTTCTGAGGTTTGCTGGTGGCTTCAAAGAACCAATAAAACAGGGCTCGACCATGACTCTCGTTCACCGTCACGTACCCTGCATATTGCTTGAACTCCACCGCCGGTTGTCCTGGAAGCTCCACCACCCTGTCCGCTTCTTGCTGCCGTAAAACATCGCCATGGCTCAGTTCACGGCCGTGCCTCGACCCTTCACTGTTCACACTAAGCAAAACCAAAACAAAAAAACCCAACCAAGCCGCTGCATTGGAAGCCATTAGAGATCCCACTCCCCTTCTTCTTCTTCTCTGTATATAAATTTATCTCAACTGTGTGGTGTTAAGATATGTGTATATAATATATATATATATATATGGAGAAAAAGATATTCAGATAATCAACGACAGATAAGAATCATCTGTAATTAGTTGAGGGCTTTTTTTTTAATGAAAAAAAAATCATAATTATTATTTTTAATTCAGGGACTGAATTATAGAATTGCTTGGACGGGAATTTTGGGAGTATATGGAATGGGATATTGGGAAAGAGAGGGCCGGTTTTGGGTCAATTGCTTTGAATGGAAATATTTGACAGCTTTTTTGCAATTTTATAAAATTTAACCTTTAATTAGGATCTGTGATTTCCTTAGAAGCTAAACTAATTTGGTAATAAAATAATATACATGTTGAATCTTTTATATATATATATATATATATATATATATTATATTCTTTATATTCGTTTTACTATCTATGTTCAGGATTTGAGGTTGTTTCTTTTAATAATATCGTCTTCAAGATTTAAACCTAAATCCTCTCATTTGGAATACAATACGCCAGTATTCTCCCACTGCATAATTTTGCCATATTTATGTTAGTATGAAATTGGGAAGTTCTTTATATTTTCCCACTACTATTATGTTAGTTTAGTTTTTCATTTTTTTAATTTTTTATTACTATATACATTTTAACATAAGTATTCAAAAGTAAAGTCAGGAAATTTTTTGTTTGGGTCTATATGAAATTTTAAAAAAAAAATTAAAGACTATAGTTAAAATTTTTGTATTCAAATGGCTTAAAATTAAATTATTAATTTTAAAAAGGACTGGAAAGGTAATTATACCATTTAACCAAGGAAGACCATTGACTACTAGAGACATGTAAAAATTATTTTAAGAAACTAAATATATCAAAATGGATTACATAAATTACACAAATCTGATCATATACATTAATCCTAAAATGTAAATGGAAAAGAGTCAAAAGTTGACATTAGATTGTTTTTATGGTGTTTACAGTTTTGTTATTTCATTAATTTTTAAATTAAAGAAGAGTTGATGTTAGTTAACCAAATTTATGGTAAAAGCATTATGGAGGCCCTTATATTAAAAGTTGGATTGCATATTATATTCCTCTTATCAAAAAATAAATAAATTAGTCCTTATACATTAGATAAAAAAGTAAATTTGTCTTTTTTGTTAAAATTTGATTCATTTGTCCTATTAAAAACTGGCATGACTTACAAAATAAGTATATAGTAACATGTGGCATGTCATGTGCACCTTATGGTGATGTACATGGATTAGTTTTTAACCGTAAAAATAGATAAATTTTTAACAGATTGATAGCAAGATAAATTCATATTTTTAATATATTTATTTTTGGCTAATTATCGAATAAATGCTATTAAATTTAAGTTTTTCTTATCAAGAATGAAGTTTGTGTTGAATTTAAACTCTTACAAAGAGGGGCTAAATTGGAACAAAAAGCAAAGAGGAGGGCTTGATTGAAAGATTGAAGATTCAAAAAGTGGGTGGATAAAGATTGAAGGATTTTTTTATATTGTTACAACTCTGTAATTAATTTAAATTTAATCTCTAATTTAAATTTGATTTTTAAATTTTGAATTATTTAGTGATAATATTTAGTAAAAATCTAACTAAATTTTAATACTAAAAGTATTCATTCCTGCGTCATCTCTATTATGCCATTTCAACTCTTTTTCTTTTACTTTCAACTTTTTGATTAATTGCCTTCCAAGGCCCTTTCCTTTTCATTTTTCACAATTCCATTTGAATCATTTACTTTCAAGTATGATTCTTTCCTTGATTAACTAAACTCCTTATAACCTTAGCCTAGTTATCACTTCAACAAAGTAATCATGAGATATGAACCCACAGTAAATACTTTGCAACTCAGTATTCGGTATCTCTCCGGTATATGGGATAGTACAAGTTCGTCCCTCAAAGTTGATTCGATTTCAATTCAAAAAGCGCGTGTTGGGTTGGAATCGTTTGGCGTATTGTTGGGAAGTTGAGTCGCGGTGTTGTATTCAAAATCTCACTAACAAATTGGTGTGTTCAATTGGAAAAAGCTAGTTGGATTCCGTTAAGGGAGATAGTGATCAGATTTAAACGACCCATACGATTGAGGCAGTTAATTCGAGTTGGGCTTTTCAAATCGTAAGGCTGTTGAAGTCTTAAATTATAGGTACGTGCCACATGGTTGGAAATTCGACAAGGTTTGATTTACAGGTGATACCGAGATTGACCACGAGAGGAAGATTTGGCTGTTTGAGGGATTCTCGATTGTTATAACCAGCTTATCGCTTGGAAGGAAAAATTTGTTTCAAGGATTGATTCAAGATTGGAGTACAGCGAGGCTAAGGCTAAGCTTAAAAATATTTTATTTACCCATTTATTTTATTTCCTTATTTTATTATCTTAATCAATTTAAACCCCCAATTTTTAATTTTTTTTTCAACATTGCTACGAATAGGTCATAGACACGAGAGTGACCGCGACAGCAATTCTGGTTACAAAAAAAGGCAAAATTAGATAGTCAATCCTTATGGATTCGACCCTACTGCTCTATACTGCTATTACTGTTATTTGTCATAGGAATTTATATTTGGTGGTGGTTTCGACACCCATCATAGACTGACCGATTTGCTTTTTGATATAACATATAGGGACTAATTTGTCTATTTTTTGAGTAAAATGATAAAATGCAATCTAACTCCTAATTTTGAGCATAGTTTGTTATCATGTTTCAATTATAGCAAAAAGTGTTAAGTTCAATGGTGAGACACATTACATTTCTGATAAGAGCATGCACGTTCAAATTTTGGAGACGACAGTATTGAGAGAGATAATCACAAACTCCAAACATAGACCATAAAACTAATATATAGAATAAAAAAATTATATTTAGATTATTTGTATTCATAAATTCTAATGATATGCTTTTAAATTTAAATTTAGGAAAATATATTATTACTTAATTATTTTATTTGTGTTGTAATTTAATGCTATCATATATTATTTTATCAATCTCAAATTACCTCATGTTATATAGTTATCATAATTATTAAGTTAAGATTTAAATTATTTGCATAAATTAATAATATGTAAAAATATTTAAATAATATATCTTCACTTATAAAGTGGGGATTAAAATTTTTGACAGATACTCATTTGATACAGGTTCAAATCGTGTGACGTCCATTCCTACCTTAACATTATATAAAAGATAAAAAAAAATAACATTATTTAATATAATTCAATTTTTTATATTATTATATTCCCTAAAATAATTATTATATATAATTGGAGTATCTACTTATTAATGATGTGTAGATTTTATTTTTAAACTGTATTTTAATTATATTTTTGGGTTTCTATCACTTTAGATTTTATTCCCATTAACATTATTTATTTTTAGGAATTGATTAGAAATATTTAGAGGGGTTGGAAAATTATATAATTTTTTATTTTTTAAAATTCTCCTTTTTTTATTTTATTAAAATATATTTATAGATTTATTAGCATAGATATTAAAATATAATAAATTTAATATAATTATAAGGTAAATTTATTTATAATTAATGGTTGAAATCCCGAGCGAAATCGGGTGTAAAATTACTAGTAATAATACAAATTTATTAAATAAGTAAAGTTTTTTTGGAAAAAAAAAACAAATAAAGTTTTTTGCAATTTCATCCTTAAAAACCGCTACAATTTGAGGCTGTAATTTTCTACGTTCAAACAAACTCTTACTCATTAATATATTGTCAATCATAATTTAAAAAAATATATATCTTATCAAAATTAAAATTACTCAATAATTTATACTTAATAAGAGAAAATATTTAATACACTGCTAGTAGAGTTTTTAGATTCCATAAGCAAAGTGAGGTGACATGTGTCCTATAAGGTCATAGTAAAATATTAAAAAAAAATATTAAAAAAAAAAAAGAGACATGATAAGTATTTGGCATACAAGCAGTGTGCTTTTTTCTTTTTCCGCAAGCAATTTTAAAATTTTGATGCATCTCTTTTTTGGGTCAATATTTGGTAATTTGATAGTGTACTTTTCTTATCATTTCACATATAGTTTTAAAAAATTGACATGTCTATTATTTAAAATATATATTTTAAATAATTTACTATACTCCTATAAGATACTTGAAAAACTCTCTAACTTCACTTGTAAAGTTTAAAAACTTCACTAGCAGTGTACTGAGTATTTTTTTCTCTTTTTTTAATATTTTACTATATCTCTATAAGACACTTGGCAACCCCTTGACCTTATTTGTAGAGTCTACAAACTCTATTAATAGTATACTAAATAAATTTCTTTTAATAAAATATTAAAAATATATATATTTAAAAAAAAGGCACGTGAATTTTTTAAATTTATTTGTGGAATAGGAAAAATATTTGTTAAATATACCCAAAAATAATTAAAATCATGTAGGCAATGAGTAGTTTGTATTGAGAATTTACAATAATTAAAATAAACTAAATTTAAACATTGACGAGTTCCATTGTTAATATAAATAAATAAATGTAACATCAAAATCTAATTAATTAATGACAATAAAACCATAAATTCGTACAATAAGAACATATATATTCGGATGGAAAATTGGAATAATTTATATTTAAAATTAAATTAAATTCATATAAAGAACAAAGGAACCAGACAATATAACAGACAAAAAAGGAAGATGATTGGTTACTTAATCCAAATAAGCCAAATTTAATATTATTTTTTAGAAAAAAAAATATGCATGTGTCCAAATTAAAAAACCTTAAAAATCTCTTCTTCTTTTTTGAAATTGCCATTTTGTTGTTTGGGCTAGGCTTGGTAGTACTCATTGGGTCTTGTTTTTATTTTATATGCAATTTTATAATAATGTTTGATGTATTTTATTTAGTGCAATAAAATGTTAGGATATATTTTTGACATTATATAAATAATTGAGAAAAATAAAATATGATTAAGGGTTTTAAAATTTTTATAACTATAATTATAATAATTATTCAAACATGCTATATATATATATAATTATAAATAACTACATTCAGATTCAATTATTGAGTGATTTTTTTAACAAATTATAAAAAAAAAAGAGATACCGTATTTAAGTTTATTCAATCAGTTTATTTTTTATTTTGCATTTGATGAAAGAGATTATAAGCATTTCTAACACTAAAAATTATATCGCACGTGCAATACGTATGAAAACCTTTATTTAGACTATAAGTAAGCGTTTAAAAATAACATATAATAAATAATGAAATATAATATTTGAAAGTAATAATAACAATACATCTTTAATATGTACAAATTTAACATAAGACATTTGCTTAAGTTGTGAATAAAATGAAATCTAAATATACATCAAATTAAGAATATTAAATTCACTTCAATTGTTTATAATAGTATTGTAATTTTTTTTAAGTTGATATTGACTTGACTTATGACATCAACTTAATCGACAACTTTATCAATATATACAAATAATATGGGTGAAACAATTTGTGTAATAACCTTAAAATGTTTAAAATTTTCAAAATAAAAGTTTAGTTGAAGACTTGAAGTGATAATTTTTTTTTTTTATAAATGTTGGTAACATGGGTTCAAATCCTAACATTTCTAATTTTTTTATTGATTTTTTAAAAATAAAAAAGGTGAAAGTATCTTCATAAGAATATAACTTATTTAAAATATATAAGATTATTTTAGTAAATTTATTGACCGAGTTAATATTGAGTTGACTCATGACATCAACCTAGCCACACACTTAAATAATAGCATAGATGCTTTGCGAATATTTGCATAAAAATTCTCTAAGACATCTTAAATATTATGCAATGATTTTCTTTTTCCAAAGAGAAATTTTCATTGATATAAAAATTATTACAAGGAAAGGGAATCATAAGGATCCTAATGCATATGAAATTAAACTCACAAAATGCATATAAAAGAAATTATATAAATGTTTAACCAAAGTTAAGTCGTACTGAAAATACATCTAATCTTTAAAAAGATTTTCAAAAAGAACCCAAGCATCATTTCTATTAGAAGATATGGATAGGTTCAAATTTGAAAATTTTGTTATTTGACTCGAAGCTTCTTGAAAAAATTTAAAAGTAACTTTAATCATAATAAAAATTTACTCAATAGCTTTTGTAAAGATGATTTACTACATTTCCCTTCATAGTTCTTTCTTTTGTGGATTTTGTTCCATCTTTAATGGTTGATAATAGTGTTATCAAAAACTATGTTTATCTCACCTTGTTGAATCCACTTTATTCTTGATCTCTGTTTGTATAAGGAGATTTTCACCTTAATTTTCATCCTCGGATTTCCAAACTTATTAGTTTGTTCTTTAAAACATGGCTTAGCATTCTTTAATTTCCATTGGAATTTGTCCATTCTCATTCCAAATGTATGTTGGTTCCATGCTCTCAAAGCTATAAGCTCACCTTCCTCTTCTAATAGCCACTTAGCTTTGAACCTAAATAATTTCTTCCTTCTTCGGTTAGCTTTGAACCTAAATAATTTCTTCCTTCTTCGGGTTCTTTTGTGAAGTGCTACAACTATTGGACTATGATCTCGCCATAGTCAACTTCATTGTACATTAATAAAGGCTCTGTCTAATTTTTCTTGTATCTTTTCGATTTCTACCCTTAGATTTGGCCACGTAAACCACCCCTATAATATCCATAAAAGGATTGGCACCGATCAATCTACTTGTTGAACTGGTCTTGCATTAATTTCCCTCCCTTTGGACTTTTTTTTTTCTGAGGATCTAACAATGTTAAATCCCATTATACAGATCCAGGGTTGGTCGGAGTCCACCTGAGCTTTTGAGATCTTACTCCATACTTTTTTTCCCTTGTCATCTTGTTATAATAAGCTACCATGAATGAATAAGAATCTCCATCTTTTACTACCCCAGTTGATCTATGAATCAGTATAGTTCTTCGAAGAACTGATGACCTTGAGATTCACATCCTGCTTTCACCATAGAACCCATTGATGAACCTTAAATCTGTTCTTAAGCACTTCTAGTCTTTTCCTCTACTGTTCTAGCTCGAACAGCTGTTGGTTGTCCAAGACCACAAAATTTCCATGATAACAAAACTCATCTCATGAAAAATCCAAGAAGAAACAAGGAAAACTATGGATTACCTTAAGATCCCAGCTCATTTCTCATTATAACTCCGATCTTCAAATTAAAGAATTCACTGCTGCCGGAGCCATGTGATACTCGTGACTAAGCCAAGCAGATGAAGGTTGCACAAGTATGAGAATCCCCAAATCGATTGAGAGAGAAACTACTAGCAAATGCTAGATTAGCTAGGGAAGCCCTACACATGCAAACGACAGAGCAGATGAAAATCACCTGTAATTACCTTCGACCACCAACTTTGCAATCATTGGCCTTTTTCTTGGTGTTGGTTTTGCTAATCAGGTAAGACTATCTTGCTCTTCCGCTATACACTTGCAATGATTAAAGGAGCTTTGAACATTGGTTCCCAAATAGCCATTAGCAATGCCAGTGAAGCTGCCCAAGACAATAGATAACTAGGGATTGCAATTGGAGTGGAGTGATGACGGGGATTGTCTCATTTACTTCTGCCCCAAGTTTGCATAGATGTCACAAACATCCACATCCGGAGATGTTGGTAATATCCAGAACCACTGCATCTCACTTCTTGTATTAATAATTTTTCAATTTCATATTATAAAAAATCATATATTATTAACTAACTAATGAATATAATTTCAATATATATAGTTTTCTAGTATAGGTATAATATATAGTGTATAAATACTTATTTATGTACCTATGATTTATATATTTAATGTATATATAAAAGAATATAACAAATTACATAGAATGTCATGAAGGGTAAAGTAGTAATTTAGAAGTCAGACGAAGCAACGTGAAGCAAGCATTTATCACAATTCACAACTGCCTCACTCCATTAAGCGCATCCACTTTTTTTTAAAATTAAATCTCCATTCAGAGAAATCGATGCATAATCCGTGTAGCGGTTTGGGTTTTCTATGGATCACCCATGGAAGAAGAACTTCCAACCAAAAGATATAGGTCTTACACCACTTCAATAGCATTAATGTCATCATATTTTATAGGCCTACTAAAGCACCACATGAACACAACACTTGAAAGGCAAATAAAACACGACACAGACAGAAGATAAGCAAATACACAATACAAATATATGAGCAAGCTCGAAAGCTATATAACCTAAATTATTAACACGTCAAATGAAAAAAATTCTTACTAAACCCTTATTGCTGGCCATTAATCAAAATTACATATAGACTACATACTTTCCTTCTATAGTTCCATATAGAATAAATTATCACCCATCATTATTTTTTTTCTAAGATGTATTAGTAAAATAGAAGTAACTTTGAATCAATTATGATTCAGTGATAATGTATGGTAAACAGTACCATAAGCAAAAACATTATTAACTGAAAAATAAATCTTTTCAAGTGGACAAGACCATCCTATGTTACTGATACTTGAAGATCAATGTATCAATGATTGAATAAGCATCAAATACAGGTGCACGGCACAAATATTATAAGAAAAATAAGAAGTCCCCATAACATAGAATCTAGTCAAATTATGAATAGAGGTAAATAACTTCTTTTTTGGTTTTCATGGAAACTTCTATGATCATATGTACACTAATAGAACATGTTTCAAACAGGAGGTTTTTTTTTTTTTTTCAATACATTACATTTAAACAGAAGAGGGAAAGGGTTCATAAGGATCGTACTGTGAATATCATGTTAACCTTTGAAGCTATATATATAAGTTGCCAACTACATGAGAGTTTTATTAAGAACAGAAAAACAAAGAATACAAGAGCGGAATCTAATATCAGTATTTCTATTTTCAGAAAAGATAAAAAAAAAAAAAATGGAGCAACATAGCATTCAATTTACTCATTTATACTCCAAGAAATTAATTTCAGGTGCTTTATAGCTCAAAGATTATACAAGAAAAATTAAATACGCAATCCCAAATAGGGCAAGAAAGAGAATGCTAGGCAACAGAAATTGTCTCCAAGAGAGAATCAACATACTCTTTAAGCTTGGCCTTTGTAATCGCACCTTCTCTCCTACTTTCTGCCACTTCTTGCCCATCTTTGAACAAGATCAAGGTCGGCAATCCGTAAACTTTGTATTCCTCAATCAGTTGTGGATTCGCATCATGATCTATTTTCACAACTTCTAATTTATCTCCGTATTCCTAAATTTGAACCAAAAAAGAAGAAGCTATAAGCTACTAGAAATGGATAATCAATTCGTTGATAACCACTCATTAAACAAGTTCAAGCTCTTAATTAAAAGAACAAATAAGTAATTAGATGAAAAAAGAAAAAAAGACAGCTACCTGAGCGATGGATTCCATGGCGGGAGAGATTAATCGGCAAGGTCCACACCAAGTGGCGACGAACTCGACGAGAACCGGACGGTTGGATTCCAACACCGTACTTTGAAACTCGCTCTCTTTAATTTCCCTAACGCCAGCACCGCACCGTACCGAGAATTTAGGAACCGATGAGGAAGTGAACGAACGTGGGAGCTGGAGATGGTTCCGTCGGAAACCGTTGACCGAAGGAGTGGAAGAGAATCTTGCGGCGGCGGAATAGACCTTGGATGGGGAAGCGATTGTGCGAACCGGAGGGAGGGGTGACCGGACCACCATAGACGATGAACTTGAGAGAAGTGTATCCATTTTTTACGGCTGGTGATTAAGAGTGTGGATTGAGGAAGGATAAAATTGAGAGATCACAATATTTTCTTTTATTTTAAAAAAAGAATTTTATTTTTTTATAAATAGTTTTTTATGTGATGGAGAAATTAGAGGTTGTATGATCTATTTCCAGCTTGACCGGAACCACAACGGCACAACCTTTTAGTTTGACATAATCAACTATTTAACCCTCAAACTTTACACAAAATTTTTTTAACTCTTTATTTAATTTTTCTCTTTTTCAACTTTTGAGCTTGTATTTTTTGTCAAATCATCTCATAATAGATAGAAAAATTAACTTTTTTTTAAAAAATTCCTAACTTGACATATACATGGATTGCCACATGGATGACACATAATTATTTAATTAACTTTTTAAATTTTAAAAAATTCAAAAAATAAAAGCATTAAAATTATTAAATATATAAAAATACTTTTTAAAATTTTTAAAAATTAATTAAATATTGACATTTCATCCACGTGTATGCCACATCAGTAAAGTAAAAACATGTTAATTTTCCTATCTATTTTAGGGTGATTTGATAAGAAAAATGTAATTTCAAAAATTAAAAGGGACAGAACTTAAATTGAGGGCTAAAATAACCCTTTTTTTTTAAGTTAGAGGGCTAAAAAATCATTATACCTTTTAGTTTTCATTGAAAGGTTTCTCACGTGAACGCCACGTGATTGATACCGACTCTTCTCTATCAATATATTTTCATAAGAAAAATAATTATTACAAGAATGTTAAATTCATTTCACTATTTTTTTTCATAAAAAAATTCTATTAAAGTAGAGAAAAATACAAGGGTTGAGAGAGATGAAATGGAGTTAAAAAAAAGGTAAAAGTACCATAAAACTCTCTATATTATATTTTGATTTGCATTTTAGTCCTTATATTGAAAATTTTGAGTAAATTAACTCTTATATGTTAAGGTGTGTGAGTAATATAGCCTTCCTTTGAAATTTGTTGTTTATATATAAATTATAATAATAAAGTTACCTCCCAACCTTCACACATTTATTCAATTTGACTTCTATAAATTAGATTTTTTTAAAACTATTAAGATTAAAAGATCAAAAATAACTTAGTAAAAAATTTAAAAAGATATCAAGTAAGCCCTTTTAAAATTTAAAAATTATTTAAAAAATCATAAAAATTATAAACAAAATTTATAAAAAATTTTAAATTATAAAGTTTTCATTAAAAAAATAAAAATATTGGCCCATTGTTATAAGATTTTTTTTTAAAAAATTTATCCTCTATTTTTTTATTGGGTTTGTATTGTTATCTTTTAATAAAAATTTTATAATTTTTTTAAAGGGTTTAATTGATTTTTTTTAATTGTTATTAAGGTCTTTTTGACCCTTTAGCCTTATTAGTTTTAAAAAATTTTAATTTACTTCCAATAAAAGAGTAGGGGTCAAATTGAATAAATGTGTAAAAGTTGAGGGCTAAGCTTGGTATTATACCTTATATATAAACACCAAATTTTAATGGAGAAGTTATTTTACTTACTCATTTAATGTACAACTATTTTTTAATGAAAAGGCTAAATGTAATACATAAGTTTTTTTTTTTCAGTTAAAGACACGTAAATTTAAATACGAATTAAAAACATTTAGGGAAGACATGAATATTATTTCAAGGATGACCATGTTGAGCAAGAAAAGAAGCCTCCAAGGCAGAAAAATTTTATCTAAGAGCAAAAAATTTTCTCACATAACACAAATCAAACCCACACTAGAAGCAGTCACTCACTTTTACTACTCATCCATTTTGAGATTTCTTTTCAAGTTGTTTAAACTATTTAATCTTTTTTTAATTATAAAATTATTTAAAGGTATAAATATTTTTATAAAAAATTTACTTTTGAAGATTTTGATTTTCTAATTTTTTTCAAACTGAGTTAGTATTTAATTAACTCACAACACCAACTTAAATGGCATAAGTAAAGCTTACATTCGTATAACATATCATAACATTGTAAGAATTTGACTAAATTGTATCCAACATTCTAAAATTATTATTCATATTCTAAAATAATTTTTAAAATTTAAAATATTCTAATTGAGTCTTTAATATATTGATATCACATCAATCAAATTCTTTCTTTAATCTATATGTCAATTTAAGCGTTCAATGCAGATTAAAATCAAACGTGAAATATATTTAAAATACATTGATGAAATATATACTTACTAAATCATCAACTAAAATTTAATGTATTAAAAAATTACAGTGTAAGACAATACAAAAACTCTGCAACAAAGCTTTTTTGCCACATTCTGGTGGATGTCTTCCTATTTTTTAGAAAGAATTTTCTTACACTTAAAGAAGATCAGCAGTCTGTTGTCTCTTTCCTTTTATTTTTCTTTTCTTCTGATGCCTTTTCTTTTAAATTTATTGTCGTATTTTCATGGCCTGTGACAACAACATTTTCAATGAAGATCAAGGGGATCAAAGTAAGAAATATAAAGGATGATTTGGTAGGTCTTGATTTGGACTCAAACTTGGGAAGGTAAATGAACCAATGAAATAACTTTTGTTGGTAAAGTCGTTTCAAATAAAGAACTGGAGTTAGGATTGATCTTGTAACACCCCCTACTTGATTCCAGTAAGAAATATTATATTTAAATACTAAACTCACCACTTAAACATGTTCTTGTTTCATTATACCCGAGGTAATTTATAGCACAAAATATTGTCATTCACACATTAATCACATTTTCTTTTACTAATAAACCCAAGTACATGCCAAACTAAAGTCCAATATATATACCAAAGGGCTTGAACTTGAAACTTGAGGAGTGATGTGATTCGAATTAAAGTAGTAATCCTTTATTCTTCTCAAAACTTATCTATCACCTACACATTTAAAACAATCGTGTTAAGTTACATGAATAGCTTAGTAAGTACTCAATTGAATTCAATATTACCTTATATATATATAATTTAATTTAATTAATTTTAATAATATTTATTCATACAATTTCTTTCATTGATATACTTAATCTTTTAATTTATTTCGAAAATATAAAATCATTTAATTTAACTTTATAACTTATAGTTTTTTTTACTTTAACACATATAGTCACTAACCAATTTTCACATTCACATATCAAAATATTTTTCTCATATCACAAATATAACATAAACACTTAATTCACATGTATTACTGAAACACATATATACTATAATATTTTTATTTTCACAATCACTTTTGCAATTCTTAATGAATTTCAGAGGAGTTCAATAATTTCTATACATTGCAAAGATCCAGGCCAAACATGAACTTCCGGCCTATAACGAGTGTAACACTCCTAACCCATATCTATTGCTGAAATAGGGTTACGAGATATTACCGGATAATACACATCATTCACATACATTTATGCATGCATAATCAAAATCCATTCAACTCATTCACTTTGTCCCTTTTAAGGCTCTACGAGACCTTAAAACATGCTTAGAAGTGGTTCGGGACTAAATCGATAACATATGCAAAGTTTGAGAAACTTATAAAATTTCCAACATTTAAGGGTCACATGCCTATGTGAATAGGTCGTGTGCCTCACAAGGCTACCAGACATGCCCGTGTCACAGGCCGTGTGAAAACAAGGCATACATACTGACTTGCACCACACGGCCGAGGACACGCCCGTGTACCATGGCTGTGGGAAATCTGAAGAGGTTACTGACTTGGGTCACATGGCCGACCACACGCCCATGTGCCAGCCCGTGTGCCACACACAGCCAGTAGACACGCTCGTGTGTCTAGGACGTGTCAAACCTATAGGGTATACTGACTTAATTCGAAAGGCTACCCTATGGGACACACGACCGTGTAACATGACCATGTGTCGCACAAGGTTGAGACACGCGCCCGTGTCTCTGCCTGTGTGGACAAAAATAGGCCATTTATAAAGTCAATTTGCCATCCTTATCTCATGCACACAAAGCAACCAAATTGGTATAATTACAATGCATATATAAGCAACCAAAACATGCTATATCATACACATCTTATGCCATCTATCCATAACCATTTCAACTACTCAATTTCATATTCAAAACATACCAAATCATTATGCCAAAATACCAAACTCACATAACTTCTAAATGCATTTTTATCACCTTTCCATCAACTAAATTATGCCTCTCAAATATATCAATTCATCATCTATAAATCATATCATAATATACCATTCCTCAAGTACATCAATTAATAACTAACCAAATGAGCAACCATTTAGCCATATCAACAATCATGGCAAACATGCCAAAACACAAGGTAACTTATAAATCACATATACTACTTATCAACCACATAATTTAGCCCAACTTAAATAGCCAAATACATACCAACATTTAAAACAAAAGCAAGCCAAATCTCATGGCTATACCATATCTCAAAACATATCATCAACACAATAGCCTATACGTGCCATATACTATGTTTAGAAGCATCCAAAAATACCAACAAGTAGTCGATAGTGTGATGATGGTTCCCGATGATCCCCGATGTCCGAGCTAGCTTCGATAATCTATAAAACATGGAAAGAACACACAAGTAAGCTTTAAAAGCTTAGTAAGCCATATACAAATAAAGTCATCTCATGAATATTTGCATATTAATTCAAATATGCTAAACATAGCTAATCACATTCAAATTCACAAACCTTTCTCACTGAACAAATATTCAATGTCTTAATCAAGTTCATCAAATACTTCCCTTTTTCAATACTCGTACGTACCTGAGTCACTTAGCTCATTCACATATTCCTTCTCGACTTGACTTTGCCCGTTGAACCGTTTGGAATCATTAAGGATACTCGGCAATCACATATAGCTCGTACAATGCCATATCCCAGATATGGTCTTACATGTTATCACATATCGATGTCACTGTCCCAAATAGGGTCTTACACAAAATCGATTAACGATGCCAATGTCCCAGACATGGTCTTACACGTAATCACAATACAATGCCAATGTCCCAGACATGGTCTTACATGTAATCACATCTCGGTAACCTAATGTCATGGCATTCGTATCCTATACTATTTCTAAGGTTCGTACGGGACTTTCAAATGTCGTAACTCTGTCGATTCTTGCTTGTAATTGCTCGTTCAACATTTATAACATTTCAATGACAAGTAAACACATATAATACAATTTAAAGACATTTATTTGCATATGAACTTACCTCGTAGTCGGAATAGAGGGACCAGATTGACTATTCGATAACTTTCAATTTCCCCGATCTAAATCTGATTTCTTTCGTTCTTGATCTATATACATTCAAAATTAACTCTTTTATTTATCAACACATTCAATTTAGTCCACAAACACATATTTGGGCATTTTTGCACTTTAGCCCCTAAAGTTCCACATTTATTCAATTTAGTTCTATTTCACAAAAACACAAATTACACAAAATTTAATAATACCCATGCTTAACCGAATTCTCTATAGGTCCCTAACATTCCATATTTCACATTTCAACCCTTCAATTTACACTTTTCACAATTAAATCCCTATTTGACATTTTTGTCAAAAATCATTTAACAAAACTTTAATATCTATCATCAAGCTTTCAAAATTCATCAACAATCATTCAAAAACTCAAGCATTCATCAATGGAAACTCACAAATTCATCAACAATTTCAAAAATTAAAGTACGGGCTAGCTAGGACACGAAAAAATGATCACAAAAACATAAAAATCATCGAAAATAGAATAAAAACGAACCTTCAATTGATCACCAACATGGCCAAACCCTAAAGCTTCATATTTGCTTTCTTTCTCTTTTAATTTCGGTGATGATGATGATAATTTAGGCATATTATAACTTTGTTTTATTTATTATAACCTTATTAACCAAATTACAATTTTAACCTTAATTAAAACATTAACAAAACATTTAATGGTTGACCATTTATGTCAAATTCCACTAATCATGGTCCAATTACAACATAAGGACATTTCATTTAATAAGCCATAGCAATTAGACACCTTTATCAAATAGAATGCAACTTTTGCATTTTACGCGATTAAGTCATTTTTCTCAAATTAAGCTATTAAACAATAAAATAGCTCACGGAATTTTCACACATTTATAATCAAATGTTGTAAACACCAAAAATAATATTAAAATAATTTTCTAACCTCAAATTTATGGTTCTGAAACCACTATTCCAATTTAGCTAAAATCGAGCTGTTACAACGAGAACTCCAATAAACAAATCACATAACCTAATACTTCTCTCCTAATCCCCTCTGAACCCCTATATCGCTAACCCGATTCCCATCCTAACCCTCAGCCCCTCTCAACTCCAAAATCATTTCATCATCATATATCATATTTTCTCTGAATTCACTAAGACATTCATTCACATATCACTTCCATATAATATATTTGATATATGACATATATCACCTTATATCATACTACTTATTCACTTTGAATCACATAAAAACAATCAATATATTTTTATTTCACATATTCACAATTCATTAAAATACAAACATAACATATATTCCCAACGCTTAGCATTTTAGATTTCAATTCACTATCATTAATCACTTTACTTTCTTATAATACTTCACTTAAATATTTATTTCACTATTTTAGCGCACTTAGTAGTTTTTTTGAATATTTACAACTTAGTCTCTAAATTCATGAATATTCAATATTTACTTTTATAACACTTTAATATCGTTATTCACTTCATTTAAACCTTTAATCATAATATTTATTTCACATATAAAATTTTAAAATCTTTACAATTTAATCCTCTCTACAGTAATTTCACTATTCTACATCTATTCACTTATCAATCAATGACGAATAAATAACTTTTCGCTCCTTATAATTTAATCCTTAATTTCATAAAATTCACTACATAATTCAATATACATATTAAGTAATCTTAATCATATCTTATTTAATTATTTTATATTAAAATTTAAATACTTAAATATTTAAATTAAAATAAATTAACTTAAATTCAATTAAGTACTTGTCTATTTCTTCACTTGAAATTAACATTTCTCCTCACTTTCTCAAGCTTTCATTATCATCTAAGTTGTTTCCATAATTGAAATATTTCCATAGCACACGAGGAGATGAAATTAAGCTATTATTTTGAGGAAGATCTCAAGAAAAATGCATGAGAGCTTTTCCTTTCTTTTTCCTTTTCTTTCTTTTACTCTCTCTATTTCTTTCCTTTCTTTCCCTTTTATATTTTGCTGCCCCAAGCTGCTACTGTTCAGCCTTCCAATTGTGTAGGAAATTCTACACTTTATTTTTTTAAATTTAGTCTATTTATTCCATCATCCAATCAAATTTCAACACTTTTCAGCCTTAATTTTCATAAATTATCCTTTACACCTCATTGCATAAAAATTTTAACCCCTCCAAATATTGATTAAAAATGAAAAAATTGTATTTAGGTCCTCTATAAATATAGGAAAATTACACTGTAATCCCTATATTCTTTCACTTTATTCAATTTAGCCCTATCTCAATTTTCCATTTTCACATCTCAATACATATCCCTATCACGTTCATAAAAAAATATTTATTCAATTTCACCACCTTTCCAAAATGGTCAATTTACATTTTAATCCTTCAATTTTAAAAAACATTACAATATAATCGTTACTAAATTTCATCATTCATGCTCTCTCCAAATACTTACCCTTTCTCAATGACTAAAATTTTGGGTATTACAAATCTTCTATATTTTGAATAACGCGTCTTTTGAAGTGCATGAAATGGAAAGGAATGTTTTGAATTTTGTATTCAAGACAAAAAAAAAAAATAAAAAAATGACAAGTTAAAAGTCATCAGCAAAGTCTTGGATGACCACCTTATGCTGAAGGAATGGTCAAGGAATGGGGGTTTGGAGGATGTGGATGTTGCTATAACTGAATTCTAGGTACAAATTCATAACATCCCACTTTAACAACACACAAGAGAAAACTTGGAGAAAATTAATCAAGTGATTTACAGAGTTTCTACGGTTGACTTTAAAGTAAACCAAAATGGATGCTACTAGAAAGAGTTCATTCAATTACAAGCTATTGTGAAGGTGAAAAAGCCTTTAACTCAAGGCTTCAACTCAAACGACTTGGTAAAGATGATCTTGTTGCTTCTTTTTTCTATTAAAGATCACCTGATATATGTTTTTCATGTAGTCGGATTCACCATTCATTTAAATTTTGCTAGCCATTTTTGAATCTAGTCGTAAAATAGTTTATGGTGAGAGCATTGTCTTTATCATGGTGAGGCCATAAAGTTTCAGAAACTTCTAATCAGGAATTGAAGATTGAAAAATTACATTGAATGTATTGAAAAGAAGTGGTCTAATTGTATGGGCATATGTGCACCTGGAAGCATTAAAGAATGTGGTGATGGATATGACCAATGATGGGACGAAAGAGCGCCAGTTGGATTCTGCGGGTTGGAGTAGAGGGTGATAGACCTAGACCACTGCAAAGGCCCCTAAAAAATGTAGAAAATATCTTAGGAAAAGGCCTACTTAGACCTAGTTCTGATAGAAGAGGGCTTTATCAGCACCGAAGTCATGATCCACTTTGAACAAAATGTAGGAGTTTGGGGCTTCCCAAGTAAGGCAGACCTGAAAACAGAAAAGTTACTTTCCTCTTTATTCTATAGCCCATTGGCTAAAGGTGCACCAAGAATAATAAAAGAGGTAGAGATTAGACTTTGAATTATAGATTCTGTTAAGTTTTAAGTGGGTTGATGCAAAATTTTAAATTTGATTTTTAGGCGCGAGTTTAGCACAACTCGAAAAATAAGTTTAAAATTTTATTATAAGCTTGATTTAGGTTGAAAATGTTAAACTCGAGCTTGATCTCGACTCACCCATATTAAAAATTTTAGATTATTCTTTTATATAAAGTAAATTTTAAAAATATAAGACATCTAATACACTAAAAATATTAAAATAAATATTTTTCAATAAATTAAAAATACATTAAAAAAATCTTTATATTTAAAAAACATTAAGATAGTTTCAACTTAACAAGTAAATGCCTCTAAAATAGTAACAAAATTAATAATTATTCAAATAATAATAAGAAAATATAGCAATATAACAACAAAATAGTAGCAAAACAACAACAAAAGAATAGATTCGGGTCAGGCCAAGCTAAAACCAAAAAATCTTATCTGAAACTTGGCTCGTTTAAAAAACATGTATTATTTTTTGTCTAAACCGATTTTTTGAACTTGCATTTTTAGCCAACCTTTTCACCGTTGAAGCGGGCCTTTGGACTTCGATAGGTGAGATCGGGTCTAGTGGAGATCTTAGAGTTGGGTAGGAGGAAATGAGTCAAGATATTGCTACAAATCAAAAGAGATTCTAGAAAAGGTAGAGAAGGAAAACATTTGATGGGCTATGCCCAAGGAAATTGAACTCATGAAAAATTAGTTAAGTTGTTTGAGAGGAGGTGATGTAATGAAGCTAATCGAGCTACCACTACAAGAATAAGAAAGAAGGACCGAGGGGATTGAGGAAGGTGGGACTTCCTCAAAGGAAAGATTTGTGCTGAAATTTGATTGATTCATTCAGGGGTAGGAGCAAGACCTTGAATGAAGCAATAATCATGTTTGATGGGTTGATGGCTGATTAGAGTTAGTGGTCAGTCGATCCAAGGTTTAAAGTATAACAACGATAGCTACTTATATTGCTTAAAAGTTGTCTTCGGTTAAGGTTCTTGTAACTTCCCCTGTGCGGTGTTTATGCTTAATTTCTTTGTCGTTTTTAAGGTCAACTTATTTGTGTTTTTGGAGCATGTATTTGCAATGGTTATATGGGTATGGGTGGTTTCATTAGTCTAGTAAGCAAGACCTAACATTGTCGACCCACCTAACGATTTTAGGTGGTTCAGCCCGGCATTGGCATGACCTTAAGCTAGTTTCTCTAGTTATCAACCATTAACTATCTTTAGAAGATTAATTGATTACATTTATTATTTGGGGCTAATTACGCTTATGTGGTTGTTGTTTTTTTACAACTTACACGTGTTAATGGTAGGAGTAAATCACTTTTACTACTTGCACCACTAGCAAGCGATTTTTAATATATTAAATTCAAGTTGTCTATATAGTAATTATATTTTTATATTTTTTTATGCAATTTATACATAATTAATAAGAGCAAAATATTTTTATCGCACACACCATTAAGAAGTAATTCCTAAATTCCATCTCAGGATATGATTATAGAGCTTACAACTTTAACCAATTAGCTAAACATTGAGTTTTCATTTTTTGGGACAATACTTAAATAAATTATAACCCATTCATGACCTTTAAATTAAAAGATAATAAATGTTTTTAAATTCGTATATTTTTATATATTAAGATAAATAATAATGTTAATTAAATTAAAATTTAATCGAATATTTAATATGCAAATTAATAATGGGATAGGTAAAAATTCAATTAAAATATTTTGAGGGTGGGCACAATTTAAAATTTGTTGGCTAAGAAATTAGATTGTAGTAGTGAATAGTGACCATCAAATACCCTCTAATTATTTAGAAAGTAATTAATTAAACTTGGTATAGCTTCTAGAAGCCTCTAAAAAGAGAAAATTGATGTCCCTAAAAGACCCCCTTCAATACACATTTCATTTTCCTCTCTGGCTCTTCCGTCCAAAACAATTCTAAAAGGTGAAACATGTCGTCCGACGGGAACGTCACCGGCGGCGGCGGCGCTAACACCGTCGGCGTAACCAACAAGCCTTTCTTTTGCTACCAATGCAACCGTACCGTTAACATAACAATATCCCCTCCCTCTTCTGATCCGACTTGTCCCATTTGCAACGAGGGTTTCCTCGAAGAATACGACAACGCAAACCCTAATCAAGGCTCCGGTTTCCTAAACCTGAATCCGAACTCAATCCCGTTCCATGACCCTTTCTTCACGATATCGGATCCGTTCGCTTCCCTCCTTCCGCTCCTTTTTCCGTCCTCTTCATCCACAACTACCTCATCCTCTGCTTCTATTGACCCTAATAACCCTAGCCTATCTGGGCCGACCCGCTCAGGTCGAGGCGACCCGTTCGCTTTCGATCCGTTTACCTTCATCCAGAATCATCTCAACGATCTGCGTTCAAGCGGGGCGCAGATCGAGTTCGTGATCCAGAACAATCCGTCCGACCAGGGCTTTCGGCTTCCGGCGAACATCGGGGATTATTTCATCGGACCGGGCCTTGAGCAATTGATCCAGCAGCTGGCCGAAAACGACCCTAACCGGTATGGGACCCCACCCGCATCTAAATCAGCCATTGAAGCGCTGCCTTTGGTGAATATAACGAAGAATAACTTGAATTCGGAGTTCAACCAGTGTGCAGTTTGCATGGACGATTTCGAGGAAGGGACTGAAGCCAAGCAGATGCCCTGTAAGCATCTTTATCATAAGGATTGCTTATTGCCGTGGCTGGAATTGCATAATTCGTGCCCCGTTTGTCGTCACGAGCTGCCTACTGATGATCCTGATTATGAGAGGAGGGTTCGCGGGGCACAAGGGACCAGTGGAGGTAATGACGGTGATAATAGTGGGCAGAGGTCTGATGGGGATAATCGGACTGTCGAGAGGAGTTTTAGGATATCGCTGCCTTGGCCGTTTCAGGCTCGGGGACCTGGTCCTGCACCAGGTGATAATGCAGAGACGAGGCAAGAAGATTTGGATTGAGAATTGTGAGTATCTTTATTCCGTTTTAACAATTGTATGCATTATGATACCCTTTTTTCTAGTGCTATCTTGATAATTTTGGTGTTTCTGTAAGTTGGGATTTTAGTTCAATTTATTGCGAATCAAATTTAGTGTTGAATGATGATCAAATGAATTTACCAGCTAATATAGTGAAGCTTTTCATCCGAGTTTTGGGTATTCCAAGGTCATGAGGAATCTGGAGAAGAAAATGAGAAGGCCTGCTAAGCATGACAAATTATCGAATTTTTATGCATGTTATGAAGCTCTTTTATTGCCTTAGGATCTTGCTGCATTTGATCAACAAATGAAACGTGCAATTGTGTGAATTTTATAGGGAGTAATTAGTCAAAGACGAATAGATGCATTCTTTTCTTGGAAGTCACTGACTGTCAAATGTAATGTCTGAAAGGCTATTTTAGATTATTTCCTTGAATTCATTGACACCATGATGCCTTCAAATTTCAAAACCATCTTTCGTCTTTCTTTATAAAAATATTTGTAAAATGTCACTAGTGGAGTCACTGAGCAAGAACTACAATTTGAGTTTATTAGCACTTCATTTTGTGTGCTCACTGTCCATTCAACTTGGTAATTATCTATAAAGAGTGTAGTTGATAATTATGAAGGTGGAGATAAATGATACATTTTTGAGGTTATACATGTTTAATCCTATCTTAACCTTCTGAGGGAATGGAGAAGTCTGAACTTGATTAAGTATCAAAAACTTTCTTGTCTCGTGCTTTCAAAACCCAAAGTGTAGCTTAGCTTTTGATATGAGAAGTTATAAAGTACAATGATAATGTAGGGAATTTTACTGTTTTATTCTGGAATATTGGCATCCGATTGAGATGTTCTTCCACAAAAGAGTGGAAGTAGGGTTCTCTTTTTATTTAGGTAATAAGGTGATGGAGAACATAAGTTGTGAGAGAAAAGTAGTAGTTGTGAGGGTGTCAAGGTGAGGAATTAAAATATAGAACCATAATTTCATTATATACTTGCTGTTTATGAACTTGTGGCACTGACATTGTAATCCATGGAAGAAACTCCTGCCAAGTTCTCAAACTTGTGTATAGATTGTCTTGCATGTTATTTTATTGTTAAGCTTTCTGAAGACACTTGTGGTCTTAGCACTGGGGCGTTAAACCTTTTCTATTTTCTTTAGACTGCTTTTTTTTTTTTTTGAGAGAACATCTTGCTGAAATCTAGTGAACATCTTAATACTGAGAGTGGCTAGTAGCTTTTGATTCTTCTCTTTTATGCTGCATGTGCCTTCTCTTGCATTCATACTGACCAATGTCAAATGTCAATATGATTTTTTTTAATAAGGGGTAGGGCTGTCCCCGGATTGAACCCAGGATGGGTGTCAATTGAAGACTTGAGCGCAAGTTCTTTCCCACTCCAACTGTGGTTCAATCAACCAATCTGAATAAATTTTGATGCTGTTGAAATAGTGGTATCATATTATCTGGGAACTTAAATTCAATATGCTCAGTTGAGTTGATGATATGCTGATAATCCATGTTTGCTTAATAACCTTGTAAGGAGGTTGAACTTATTGTTAATCCCCCTTTACCTTTCTAAAAGAGAATTAATTGTTAGCTAAAATGTTAGGGTGCATCGGAACTGGGATAAGGTTAGGTTCAATTTATGCCTACTTGAAGAAGGTGCATATCTTTCTCTCCAAAATAGGTTAAAATTTTATTTAGTGGGTTTTCTATAAAGACTGATCTCTGCAATCATACCATATTGCTACCGTCTCCAGCTATTCTGGTTTTCGTTTGTATCCAGTAAAGTGAGTCGGGTATTTAGCAAATTTGGTTTATAAAATCAATTATATTCTGCCAAAAAGGCATTTTGTTAATCATCAAGGTCTCCATACTTGTGCATACTTTTGTTGCTCATGAATTAAGACTGTGCTTGATGGAAAAGTGTGAAAAAAATATAGTTCTGTTATTTAACCATTGGAGTTGTATATTTGTAGTTATATAAATTGCCGTATATTGATCATCAACTGTATTGTGATACTCATATCAGAGCTAACTTCTTATGGTGGTACATGTTTTTGCATGGTGCAGTTACACTTTCAGTCATATTCAAAATGCAGGTTTATTATCTTGCCTGCATTTACATGGTCTGTTTGAATGCAATTTTCTCTGAGTCATAATTGTATAATGGCATTCTAACTTAGATTTGATTTTTGGCAGCTCAAAATGTAACAACAAAGTGCCCACATTTGTTTCATTAGACATGGTGCTAAAACATCTACTCACAGAATTTGGGTATGAGAGTTATGTGTAAACATGGAGAATTGAGATTAGTGTTTTGCTATTGGGTATCATATGTACATCTGAAAATTTTACAGCTTTGTTTGTCAATGACAACCGCATTTACTCTTTCACACATTGCTGTATAGATTCTTTGATCCCTGCTTAATTTTCTCCCCCCTTATATCTGCAAACTATTGCTATATGAAACTAAAGTCACAGCTCCGAAGAGTTCTTCATCTGTTGCAAGGGATAACTGAACCACCATCAGAGAAGTAAGTCTAGAAAGGTAAATATTTTAAAGCACATTTCCATGTTTTCAATTACACGAGAAAGGTGAGGTTTATTATCACTTTCTTTATTCTAACGAGTCTTGACCCTGCACGCTCTCAGTTGCTGAGAGCTAAATAGTTCGTTTCTAGTGCTAGGCAAGGATATAGTACCGGATAGTTTGTCCATGGTGTTTGGTTTGGTTTCGGTTTATATTGAATTCTGGGTAAATACAGTTCACCCTTATGAATATGTCGATCATGTCACTTGTCTAGTGGCCAAACTTAGGTGGATTCGAGTTGGTTGGTTTAAGTTAGGGTTCGATCCTTGTATTTGTAGCTCATATTCCCTTCACTTTTGTAGTATAGTTGCATGTATAGAAAATATAATATGAATATGATAGGAGATCTATAAGGGCAAACATGAAATGGAAAAAGTAAAAGCATGTAGTTAGGTAAAAGGATATAGGGCTAGGGTTGAAGTAAACAGGTGATGTGGCAAGTGCCAACACTTCATTGGTTCATAATAATTATAATAGTACCTAATTGAATCTCATTATCTTGAAGAAGAGACAAAAAAGGGAAAGGAGGAATTTATTGATAATCTGCAAACACCCAATGGTCCTTTTCATTAATACCTCCAAAAAAACAAGTCGACACGGGATCTGCTTGTTTCACATGTTCTTGTGGCTTCAATTGTGTTTCCCATTCTCATCAACTTATATATATATATACACCTACATATAAGAATTAGGATCTGATAGAATTATTTGATAAAAATAGTGTTAAAAAATAATGAGATTAGAGTTATTTATCACTTCATAAAATATATTTTCAATTTACTTTATTGTTTATTATCTATTTTAAAGATTATTCTTGAAATGATTTATGTTCATTAATTTATCTAAATTTGTTTTATGAAAAGATCAGCAGATATTTCATATGTATTCAAAGTTACTTATAATTAAACTCTTGAAGTGTTTACAGGATAAAAATATAAAATGAAAAAAATAATATATTTATATGCAGTATATAATTATCATATCAAACAAGCGGAATTTAAATGTGTTTAAATGTGTTTAAATAGATAAAGATCAAAGTTTTATGTATATATATGACTCATATATTAACTATTGTATTAATTAAAAATTTTGTATTAAATTATATATTGAATTTAAATTTATGTATAAAATTAATATTTATTTAAAATAAATTTTATTTTTACACTAATTTAAATTCTTTTAATTTAAATCTTAAACAAAAAACTTTTAACCATTATTCTAAATAAATTATGACAATCATTATTATTATTTGTTATTGATTAATCAAACCAAAAACGACATTTTGACCTTGGCATAACTACTATATTTTAGTACCATTATCTTTATTATTACATTGTTTGAAAAATAATTATTTTTAAATATAGCATTTTAAATAATTTTTATATGAAATAATTACTTTTATTTTTTGGGTAGATAAAGAAGCTAAATACATTTAGCTATAATAGGAATTATATTTGACACCAACACTATTTTGTAAAATTTTCATCTCGATCATCTTGAAGAGAACATCGTAAATTCTTAAATTAAGAGGAACATTTCTAACTACTGTCGAAGAGTGTAAAAGTTGCTGTAGTTACATTTTTTGTTATTTTTCCTTTAGGTGTGTTTTTTATTCGGAATTTTTATGGTTTCTAAATGTTGTAACTTTATTTGGGGTGTTGATATTTTATCAATAAAAAATTAGCCTTAGCAAAAAAAATAAATATATATTTTACCATTTGGCATTACTCAGTGTCAATGTGTATCATTATACATTCTCTCTTCTCACTAAAACAAATTTATTCTTCTCATACTAAAACTTATTTATTCTCTTCTCTCATTTTTTCTTCTTCCTCTCTTTGTTAACTGATGTTAAGACGATGAAAGAAAAGAAAATTGAGAAATGATGTTGCTGCCAAACCTTCAGCCATCTCCATCACTCAATCTCCAACACCGCCAAGCCTACCACCAAGAAATAGTTTTAACTTTATGATTAATATCATCCAAAATTTCTTCTTACTTCATTTTTATAACAAAGACAATTTTTAATTGTATGTTTCTAATTTGTCTTTAGGTTTGACATTGTTTCTAGATGATTTGGTGCTAACAAATGACAATGGAGTAAGAAAATCTCTCTAATTTTTTCATAGATTAAAAAAAAAAAAATTGGATTAACTTTCTTATTTTTGAAATTTTAATTGAATAATGAAAAATTATTCTTAAAATTTTATTTGCATGCAACTAAGTGACGAGGAGAAAAATGTTTTTGATGATGACAAAAATGAAGTGAAAAAAATGCGTACTAATTTTCTTCCTCTTACATTTTTCTAGTATTTTTCTCTAAGCACTATAATATAATTTTTTTAAAAATAATTCTATCTAATTTTGAAAAAATATGATCCCGAAAATAATTTATATAATTTATCACGTGTTGGTTTATTATTTAAAATACATTAAAGTAGTATTTATCTTTCATACAGAACTTTCGGTTCAATAACAATATGATCAAAATTGTAGATTCAAATCTTTTTCCCCAATCAATGTATGCATATATATATATAAACTTTTTAAATTAGGGAAGAATTTATTAAGATGGGATAAAGTAGTGAATAATTTGTGATGGTTTAAGGCTAGTGGTATGAACAACTTAATTGGTTGCAAATATTAATTGAGGATTTGCGAAGACATCTTCAAGTGATGAATTGAAGAGTACGTGCAATATTGAAGAGACAACGATATTATACATATATCTGTAGTGTTTTTCGTTTTTGAAGAAATACATATCTTTTTTGTTGAATAAGGAAACTTGATTATTACGTTTTTCAAATTCGATGGTGCTTGAGCCTTGACAGGTATGCATATCAACGAAGAGCAAAACATTGTTTCTATTTTACAATTTTGGTGTTCAATATAAAATGCAATATATGCATGTAATAATGAAATAATTTCTTAATTTTTAAAATGAAAATATTTTCAAGCAAAACAACTTTGAGCACCACTAGGCCAATGCCTCACACTTGTTAATAAACATACAAAAACTAAAGAAAAGCTAAGCGGTAATAAACGTACAAAAACTAAAGAAAAGTTAAGCGTGACAAGCTAGGTTTTGGGACAAAAATAATAAAAAGGAATCAAACACAAGGCCTTAAGCACACAATCCAACTCTTAACCGCTAAACCAAATCAATATACATGTCATAAATAACACTCAAATAAGTTATAACATTTGGGAAGTTACAGTTTTCGTGATTTTTTAGTGTTAAAACCATGTTTTGGGGTGTTGATATTTTAATTAAAATTTTTAACCATAACAAAAATTATCTATATATTTTTGACAGCCGACATTATTTAGAGCTAGTATGCACCTTTTTATTCTCTTTCTTCTCATTCAAAGAAACTTATTTCTCCCATTCAAACTTATTTCTTCACTTCTTTCATTTCTTCTTCTTCTTCCTCTCTTTGTTTGTCGATGTTAAGATGGTGAAAGAAAAAGAAAAAAGTGAGTAATTAGGCTATTGCCAAACCTTCAGTTGTCTCCATCACTCAACCTCCAACACCGGCAAGCCTACCATGAAGAACTAGATTTAAATTTATGAGTAAAATTATTCAAAGTTCTTTCTTAA
The DNA here is from genome assembly GCA_025698465.1 of Gossypium longicalyx. Taxonomy (NCBI): domain Eukaryota; kingdom Viridiplantae; phylum Streptophyta; class Magnoliopsida; order Malvales; family Malvaceae; genus Gossypium; species Gossypium longicalyx. The sequence goes on along the minus strand of CM046998.1, from coordinate 4,879,002 downwards.
TTCCTTCTTTTAACAAAGGTTTTTGGTAACTGAATGTTTCTAATCCGTGTCTTTAGGTCGAACACCATTTCTAGACGATTTGGTGCTAATGAATCACATTGGACTAAGTCAATCTCCAACTTTTTCCATAGATTAAAAAAATGGATTAACATTACAATCCCTTTAATTTTCTTTGAATAATGAAAATTTCTTCTTAAACTTTTGTCTGCGCTGTAGTGATGATGAGGAAGATGTTTATGATGATGATTATAATCAAGAGGTGAAAAAAAAACTCATACTAATTTTCTTCCCTTTACATTTTCCTAGTATTTTTCTCTATGTACTATAATACTATTTACAAAAATTATATCCTATTCAATTCCAACAATAAATGGTGATCTCAAGAAGGATTTTTGTAACTTATCACCCGTCGAATTGCTATTTGCAATATATTAAATTATTATCTATTTTTAACTCTAAACATTCGATTCAATAACGGTATGATTGAAAGGGTAGATTCAAATCTTTTCCCAACCAATGTCTATTTATATATGTATATATAAACCCTTTATAAATTAGGAAAGAATTTATTAATAAGAGAGAAATTAGTGAACAATTTGCCATGGTTTAATACTAGTGGAATGAACAGCTTAATTGGTTGCAGATATTAATTTAGGATTCTAGAGACTTCTTCAAGTAATGCACCGAAGAATACAGGCAATGTTGAAGAGACAATGGTATTTATATAGCTATAAATTTTTACTCTTTCAATCTCACCAAACAGGTGTGTTGCATGCATAAGTAAGCTCTCCCCAAAATCTGCAAGCTTCAGCACGTTGCTTACAAGTAAACAGCAACAAAACAAGAGGTTTCAACTGATGGGAGTTATCAAAAGGAGAGAATTTGGTAGAATATAGACAAGAAACTATTGGCATTATTTACATCACCAGGCCTCCTTCTTTTTGTTATTTCAACCATCACAAAATATTTGTTTTCTATGGAGTTACACTGGTGCTAAGTTGCCTTGCCTGCATTTCGAACGCCAATTCTCTGGTTTCATGGCAGTGACAGAAACGGCTCCTGCTTTGAATATATCTGTACATACTTGACTGCTTTTCGATGCCGACACAACAACAGAAAATCCAGCACCTAAAAACGACACCAACTTATTGGATTAGTGAATAAAAACGAGAATCGACCCTTGCTTTCTAAAGCATTCAGCCCAAAAATAATAGGATATCCGATCCTTGTAAACTGAATTATCACAAACCAACCCCTAATATGGGCGTTCGATAACTTACCCTTTAAACCAGCCCAAAAATGTACTTTATTGTGTTTTGTTCTCAATAATGATAGATGTGTATGTGTAGAAAATTATAGATTGAAAATATAGGATTGATCTTTAAAATCGAACATATTTAAATAAAACTTTGAGAGAAAATTTCTTTTATTTGAGATTTAATATGATTTTATCACAAAATAATTGAGGCTTAATGTAATTATTGAATATTAACATGTCTTAAAAATTATAAATTTTGAATTACAAAATTTATTAGCCAAAATTTATTAAGTTAAGAATTAATTGCATCAGACATCCCTAAACTATGATTCTCATTTTATACTGGTTTTTAAACATCAAAGTATTCTAATTACATCCCCCAAACTATGAAGTTATATCAAACATGTCATTTCATTATTAAAACCATTAAATGACAAATCGAATCTTATATAGCTAAATTTAAAATGAACTATTTTAGAAAAAAAGATGACTTTGCAACTTAACTTTAAAAGCAAAAACTAAAATAAAAGTAAAATTGGAAAGAGAGAAAGAGAGAGTGAACGATAAAGCATCAGTAAAAGTTTTGAAAATCTCAAAATCAAGATTTTGACAACATCTATTTTAACAATATTTCGTTTTTTTTCCTTAAAATTTTCATTTTAGATTATGTCATATAAGATCTTATGTACCATTTCACAGTTAAATTAATGATTTTAATAATGAAAAGACCTAATTGATATATAATTGGTAATTTAAAGATGTAATTAGAATGATTTGGAGTTTGAAGACCAATTTAAAATAAGAGTCATCATTTAGAGATGTATGATGGAATTAACTCAAAAGTTATTATAAAACATCGGGAGGTCGACAATATAGTTCGATCTTATACAACTTATTAAATAGTGATAAACCTTAAATTACTATGCTTCATAGCTTGGTTTTTTGAGCTTTATGGCATATCCTTTTTATTTTTTAATTTTGTTGTTATTCCTCTAATCCGCCTTTAAGTTGTAGAATTGAAACGATGAATGTAAAAGTTGATGTAGTTGCCTTTTTGTTATTTTTCCTTTAGGTGTGATTTTTAGTTAGGGTTTAGGGTTTTTTAATGTTGTAACCTTGTTTTAGGGGTGTTGATCTTTTAAATAAAAATTATAACCTTAGCAATATATATTGACACATGACATTACTCAATACTAGTATGAACCTCTATATATTCTATCTTCTTACTCAAATAAACTTAAATCTTTTCTCATTTCTTCATCTTTTTCTCTTTGTTAGTTGATGTTAAGATGATGAAAGGAAAAGAAAAAGTGAGTAAAGAGGCTGCTACCAAACCTTCAATTGTCTCCATTACTCAATCTCCAACACTGCCAAGCCTACCACCAAGAAATAGGTTTAAATTTATGAGTAAAATAATTCAACATTCCTTCTTAATTCTTGTTTATAACGAAGATAGTTTGTAATTGTATGTTTCTAATCCATGTCTTTAGGTCGAACACAATTTCTAGACGATTTGGCGCTAATGAATCACAATGGGTCAGGTAAATCTCTCATCTTTCTCTAAATATTAGAAAAAATTGGATTTACATTTCTATTCCCTTAATTTTCTTTCATTAATGAAAAATTCTTCTCAAAATTTCATTTGCATGCAATAAAGTGATGAGGAGGAAGATGTTTATGGTGATGGCAATTATGAAGAGGTGAAGAGAAAACTCATTCTATTTTTTCCCCTTTATATTTTTGAAGTATTTTTACTTTGGTACTATAATAAAATTTTACAAAAATTATTATCCTATTCAATTCTGACAAAAAAAATGGTGATCTTGAAAAGAATTTATGTAACTTATCACATGTCGGTTTATTATTTAAAATACATTAAATTATTATCTATTTTTCACTCCAAACATTAGGTTCGATAATGGTATGATCAAAAGGGTAGATTCGAATCTTTTCCCCAATCAATGAATATTTATATATGTATATATAAACCCTTTATAAATTGGGGAGTAATTTATTAATAAGAGAGAAAGTAGTGAATAATTTGCCATGGTTTAATACTAGTGGTATGAACAACTTAATTGGTTGCATATATTAATTCAAAATTTCCGGACATGTCTTCAGGAAATACACCAAAGAACACTGGCAATGCTGAAGAGATACCGGTATACATATATCTATATATATAATTTCTTTTTGGAGTAATACATACCTCTATTGTTGATGAATGATACTTGGTTATTATGTATTTCAGATGGAAGCCATTTGCTGGTGCTTAAGCCTTGATGGGTATGAAGATCAACAAAGAGCATAACGTTGTTTCTCTTTTACAACTTTGGTGTTTAATATAAAATGCAATATATGAATGTGGTAATGAAATAATTTCTTAGTTTTCCAAAAAAAAAATAAAAATACTTTAATGTATTTTGTTCTCATCAACGATAAATGTACTCTCTTAATAAATTTTTGATGTTCAATATGTCTAGAAAGTTATAAATCCAAAATATAAAATTAATCTTGAAAAATGAAACATATTTAAATAAATGATTTTAGCAAGGGAAAGACCTAAATAAAATAACATTGGTAATTTAAAAATGTAATAATAATAATTTGAAATTTAAAGACCAAATTTAAAGTAAGAATCATAATTTAGGGATGCCGATGGAATTAACTCAAAAATTAATATAAAACATCGAGAGGTGGACAGCCTAATTTGATTTTTTCCAACTAATTAATCAGTGATTTTCCTTAAATTGGTCCAAAAATAAGGTAAGTGGGACAATAGTATTTATTAGTCGCTAAAAAAGGCGCACAATTTGAGGTGGCACACCTTAAAACAAAACACTTTTAATTTGATTTCCATATAAAGTCAAGGAATCTTTGTTTCATAGTGTGAAACCAAGCATTTGTTTGGTGTAATGTAACTGACCAGAAAATAAATCTTGAGTACTGTTCGGCTGTCCCAAGTTGAAAAACGTTGGCTTCCGTAGGGCCTTACTTATCTTGGACGTTTAAATTTGCCGTTACTATCTGTACTTTGATAAAATTTTAAAATTTTTCCCTTTACATTTTTTAGTATTTTTCTCCATGTACTATAATATTATTTTACAAAATTATTATCTTATCCAATTTTGAAAAGAATTGACGATCTCAAAAATAATTTAGGTAACTTATCACGTGTCGATTTATTATTTAAAATACATTAAATTATTATCTAATTTTTACTCTAAACATTCGGTTTAATAATGGTACGATTGAAAGGCTAGATACTAATTTTTCCCCCAATCAATGTATATTTATGTATGGATATATAAACCCTTTATAAATTAGGGAAGAATGTATTAATAAGGGAGAAAGTAGTTAATAAATTTTCATGGTTGAATACTAGTGGTATCAACAACTTGGTTGTAAATATTAATTCAAGATTTTAGAAGACATTTTCAGGTAATGAACTGAAGAATACAGGCAATGCTGAAGAGGCAACAGTGTACATATATTTATGTTATTTTTTCAATAAGAAATACATACCTCTATTGCTGATGAAGGAAACTTGATTATTATGTATTTCAAATGGAAGCCATTCGCTACTGCTTGAGCATCGATAGGTATGCAGATCAACAAAAAGCATAATGTTGTTCTCTTTTACAACTTTGGTGTTTATTATGAAATGTAATATATGGATGTAATAATGAAATAATTTCTTAATTTTCAAAAAAGAAATGTACATTATTGTGTTTTGTTCTCAATAATGATAGATGTGTTCTCTTACTAAGTTTTATATGTTCAATGTGTAGAAAATTATAGATCGGAAATATAAGATTGATATTGAAAATCGAACATATTTAAATAAAACTTTGAGAGAATATTTCTTTTATATGATATTTAATATTATTATATTACAAAATAAATGAGACTTAATGTAATTATTAAATACTAACAAGTTTTAAAAATTATAAATTTTGTATTACAAATTTAATTAGCCAAATTTGAATTACAAGTTTTATGTTTATGATTAAAATCATCTCCTTCTTAATTCATTTTTATAACAAAGATTATGTAACACCCTAAACCCGGCCTAGAAGTTTAGATCGAATCTTGGATGCTACATTGATCACCAAAGTGATCGTAGGTAAATTTTTACAAAACAATTTTCATGTCGAATCGTAATACTTAATCATTTAAAACCAATTATTAAAATTTCAGTTAAGATAGTATATGTATATGTAAGGAGAATAAAAACGATTATGTTAGGATCGACCCGATTAAGCAACGAATAAGAAAAAATAGCGGAATAAATTGAGAAATTGAACACACAAATTTAACGTGGAAAAACCCCTCCAAAGAGGATAAAAAACCACGGGCAAAGATAAATTTACTATAATGGCAAAAGAACAAAAGTACAAAAGATGGAGATAAAAAACTAAACCCCAAAAACCCGAAAACAAAGAACCCACAAAACGTAAACACAAAATTCCCTAAATGTGTTATGAATTCTAATCTCTAATGGATGTTTTTTCTAAGGTTGTAAAAGAGCCTATTTATAGGCTAAATTCATAGGTTAAATAATAATAAAATAATCTAAACTAATCAGTGTTTGATTGAAACAAATAAATAGAGTTTAACTGAAAGATTATTTCTCAAATTTGACTGAAAATAGGAGTCATATTTAACAAATCTCCACTTTCACTTATATTTCCACAACGCCATCTTTGCCAAAGCCTGCCACGAGCCTACCTTGAACTATGTAGGGAGTTAACTGAGTCGAATTTGTACTTAGAAACTAGAAGACTTCTAGCCTTCAACTTGTACACGGCCAAATCAAAACTAACCCGGGTCTGATTTTCACGAACATAGTGCCCCAACTTTTCAAAACCTGCATCCAAAAGAGAACTTTTCTTCAATGAAACGGTCATACATTTTCCCCTCCTATGACCAAGTTGCTTCTGCTCCAAATGAGTTGACTTCGACTCTTTAACGGACGAGGGACGTCTGATTTCACCGGTCACTATAGAACCTTCTAGAACATAAAGACGGCCAGTTCTTTTACCTTTTAACAAAATGAGAGCTCTACGAGATACTTTAATGCCGCTCGACTCGATGTTGATTTTGCATCCTTTCAAGTCTAAAATACTCAAGGAGATGAGATTCTTTCGTAAATCAGGTACATACCTAACATCTGAGAGTGTCCTAATCGTCCCATCGTGTATCCTAATTTTAATAGTACCAATACCAAATACCTTACTAGATGAATCATTTCCCATGCGCACAACTCCACCTTCAACCGAACTATAAGTGGAGAACCATTCTCTATTGGGACACATGTGGAAAGAACATCCCGAATCTAGGATCCATTCGGACGTGAGCTTGGAGTTATCACTCATTGACACTAACAAGAAATCATCACCGCTTTTATCGGCCAAATTAGCACCAGCTACATCTTCCTCGTTACTCTCAGCAGCTCTTTGATTTCGTAGTTTATAACAATCTGCTTTGACGTGACCTAACTTTTTACAATAGCGACACCTTTTTGTCTCGTTTCTTTGATGCTATCAAAACGGAAGCTTGTCTATCTGCCTTACTATCCAAATGAAGCTCATTGTCGAGTTTGTCTCTATTCAATAAATGACCCTTCACATCTTCGAATGAGAGTTTGTCTCTGTCATAAATCAGGGTCTCTCTGAAAGACTTGTATGAAGGGGGTAAAGAGCACAATAATAGCATAGCTTGATCTTCATCATCAATATGAACCTCAACGTTCTTTAAATCATTTAAAAAAGTAATGAATTGACTGATGTGATCTCTAAGAAGCTCACATTCGTTCATGCGAAACGTAAATAGACGTTGTTTCAATACTAAACGGTTAGCGAGAGATTTAGTCGCATAAAGAGTTTCTAACCTTTTCCATAAGGCAGATGAAGTCTTCTACATCAATGCCTCCTGCAATACCGTATTCGCGAGGCACAACTGGATTGCAGACAAAGCCTTTTCATCAAGTTCTTCCTATTATGTTTTATTTAGATTCTCATGCTTTTTCCCGGTAACAACCTTTTTCAAACCGGATTGTACTAGAATTGCCATCATCCTAACTTGCCACAGATTGAAATTTGTCTCACCATCGAACTTCTCAATTTCAAACCTTGTTGCTGCCATATCTGAATGGGCTGATCTATGAAAATTGAACTAGCTCCGATACCACTTGTTAGAATCGACCCGATTAAGCAACGAATAAGAAAAAATAGCGGAATAAATTAAGAAATTGAACACACAAATTTAACGTGGAAAAACCTCTCCAAAGAGCATAAAAACCATGGGCAAAGATAATTTTACTATAATGGAAAAAGAACAAAAAGTACAAAAGATGGAGATAAAAATTAAACTCCGAAAACCCGAAAATAAAGAACCCACAAAACGTAAACACAAAATTCTCTAAATGTGTTATGAGTTCTAATCTCTAATGGGTGTTTTTTCTAAGGTTGTAAAAGAGCCTATTTATAGGCTAAATTCATAGGTCAAATAATAATAAAATAATCTAAACTAATCAGTGTTTGATTGAAACAAATAAACAGAGTTTAACTGAAAGATTATTCCTCAAATTTGACTGAAAATAGGAGTCATATTTAACAGATTAAAACTTAACTCGAAACTTGTACCACAGCTTTATAAAACCTTACAGTTTAAAATCTGAATGACAAAATAGAAACTGAAAATATAACGTTTACTAAATTTTCCTCCAAGATTGTCTGAGACTTCCGCACACCGAGTCCAGTGTCAGAATTCAGAAGAAGATACCTGAAAAGGAAACACTAAGAGGGGGTGAGCTACTCGAGCTTAGTGTAAGTTTGAAACAAAACAAGAGACAGACAGTAAACTTGGAACCAACGTCCTAACCAAACGTATCAACCAGAGCACACCAAATTCACATAAATATTCAGCACAAGTGTCGTTTAGACAACAAAATACGATTAACAAAACTTACAGTCAGAACCCACAGACAGATGCAGATGAAATACAGTCAAATAAAAACCCACCCATCCAGCCAACACACCTCTCCGTCCCCCATCACACCCCAAAAGGGCTACCAAGTTCATCCAACCAAACACACCAATTGGGACCTCAACAAGCCCATCCAACCCTACGCACCACAATCGTGGACTAAGCCACTCAGATAATAATACGCAGCAGGGCTAGCGTATATGCTGTACTATGTAATACAGTAGTCCGCTGTACAGACAAATTGCAGCTAAATTGCCAGATCAGATAATGGTATGCAGCAAAGTTGACGTCACGTGACGATGATGAATGCAAATGCGATGTCTGCTATATAGAAATGCTTTGCGATGAAAACCGCGGATCGATAATAGTGCGCAACAAAGATGACGCATGAGCGGTACAGTGCGATAAATCGCTGTACGTATAAATTTGCACTTGAACTGCCAGATCAGAACATATAAAGTTTTCCTTCTCTTCACAACCCAACCCAAAATACTTTATGGAAATGCATGAATGCATTCAAGCTCACAGAACAGAGACTGTTACACAGTCAATCAGACAGAACAAATAAACAACACACTCCACAAACCAGATTCAAACTTACACATTACACACAATATTCACAGATATGAAGTTATGAACACCCTTACTAAACTTAGTTAAGGGTCGGAGCACACACAAATACATTTTTGGATTAGAAACGCACTTGAAACCAATATAAGTGCCTTAGGACAACACGCCCGTGTGCCCTGACCGCGTAGAAATGCCTAGGCCGTGTAGAAGGTCAAAAGCCTGTGTAAAAAAGGACACACGCCGATGTGAAGAGAGGCACACGGTCGTGTGACTAAGCCACACGCCCGTATAGACCAGGGACATGGTCGTGGGGATAGACCGTGTAACTCTCTGCCCATTTGTACTAAATTTGAGTATAGGGCTGACACGACCGTGTAAGGGTCTCACACGGCCATGTGCCCACCAGACATGACTGTGTGTCCAAAACACACACCCCGTGTGGGATCCCTAAATCCCTAAATCAGCCAAACGGTCGTGTGGCTAGGCCGTATAGCTAGGCCGTGTAGCACCAAAATCACTTAAACCTTAATCCCCAAACTCAAACACCCGTATGCCTGAGAGGCATGACTATGTAAGAAACGATAAAATCCTCAAATCAGCCACACGACCGTGTGACACCTAATTCAGCTCGAAAACCCTAACATCCAAAAGCACACGGCCGTTTGTATCGACACACGTCCGTGTGGCCACCCGTGTGGTCACGAAACCATATCAAAATTGATCCGAAGCCTTATTTTCTGATTAGTAAAAACAACCTCTATTCGAATATTCCTGAATCACACCATAACAAGCCAATTCTATGACAAATAAAACCAATACAACCTCAATTACTCACTACCAAATCACACAAGATAAGTTGTCAAAATTCGAGCGGTACAATACAGAATTATACGGTACAAAACACATTTGTTAAGGCGATTTACCCTGTAACAATCCAGCATTCAAAACTTAAAAGAAAGATTCAGAACCTACACACACGAACTCCTAAAATTCCATTGCATTTCGACACAAAACTAACAATTCACAATCAAAGTTGAAGAGTTTCGAACCCACACCTGATTCGACAACCAAGGAACAAAATTCTTCGGAAAACCCCTAAGCAAAATCGTCTTCAACTTCTAAAAAAAGAAATAGGAAGAACCGAAAAAAAAGAAAGGAAACCCAAAAGGAAGAAAATAAAAAATCCAGAACAAAAAAATAAAAATAAAAAGTAAAAAATAAATAAAAGTAAAAAAAATAAATAGTTACTATTACTAACTTAAACCAAAAAAAAAAAAAAAAACATAATTCAAAACGCCCACACCTGAACTCGAACCCAAAACCTTGAGGTTATCTACACACAACCAAACCACCAAATCAATAGGCCTATTCTAACATATAAACACGTGACTAAGCACAAAAACACACCCTTCTCTGTGACCCTAACCACAAAACCCCAAAACTTCTAGCCCTAAATTTGGGGTGTTACAGACTATTTTTAATTGTATGTTTCTAATTTGTCTTTAGGTTTGACTTCGTTTCTAGATGATTTGGTGCTGACGAATCACAATGGAGTAAGTAAATCTCTCTTATTTTTTCATGGATTAGAAAAAAGAAATCAGATTAACTTTCTTATTTCCGTAATTTTCATTGAATAATGAAAAAATTTTCTTAAAATTTTATTTGCATGAAACTAAGTGGTGAGGAGAAAGATGTTTTTGAGGACACCAAAAATGAAGATGTGAAAAAAACTCATACTAATTTTCTTCCCTTTACATTTTTCTAATAGTTTTCTCTAAGCACTATAATATAATTTAAAAAAAAATTAATTCTATCTAATTTGAAAAAAAAAATGATGATCTCAAAAAGAAATTATATAACTTATCACGTGTCGGTTTATTATTTAAAGTACATTAAAGTAGTATTTATCTTTCATACCGAACATTCGGTTCAATAACAATATGATTGAAATCATAGATTCAAATCTTTTTCCCCAATCAATGTATATCTATGTATGCATATATATATAAAATTTTTAAATTAGGGAAGAATTTATTAAGATGGGAGAAAGTAGCAAATAATTTGCGATGGTTTAAGGCTAGTGGTATGAACAACTTAATTGGTTGCAAATATTAATTGAGGATTTGTGAAGACATCTTCAGGTGATGTATTGAAGAATACATGCAATGTTGAAGAGACAATGATATACATATATCTATATTGTTTTTTTTTGTTTTTGAAGAAATAAATACCTCTTTTGTTGAATAAGGAAACTTGATTATTATGTATTTCAAATAGAAGCCATTCGATGGTGCTTGAGCCTTGACAGATATGCATATCAACGAAGTGCAAAACATTGTTTCTATTTTACAATTTTGGTGTTTAGTATAAAACACAATCTATGCATGTAATAATGAAATAACTTCTTAATTTTCAAAATGAAAATTTTTTTAAGCAAAATAACTTTGAGCACCACTAGGCCAATACCTCACACTTGTTAACAAACATACAAAAACTAAAGAAAAGCTAAGCATGACAAGCTATGTTTTGGGAAAAAATAATAAAAAGGAATCAAACACAGGGCCTTAAGCACACAACCCAATACTTAACCACTAAACGAAATCAATATACATGTCACAAATAACACTCAAATAAGTTATAACATTTGGGACGTTATAGTTTTCATGGTTTTTTAGTGTTAAAACCATGTTTCGGGGTGTTGATATTTTAATTAAAATTTTTAGCCTTAACAAAAAATATTTATGTTTTTTGACAGCCGGCATTACTCAGAGCTAGTATGCACCTTTATTCTCTTTCTTCTCATTCAAAGAAACTTTATTTCTTCTCCCATTCAAACTTATTTCTTCACTTCTCTCATTTTTTCTTCTTCTTCCTCTCTTTGTTAGTCTATGTTAAGATGGTGAAAGAAAAAAAAGTGAGTAATTAGGATGCTGCCAAACCTTCAGTCGTCTCCATCACTCAACCTCCAACACTGGCAAGCCTACCACGAAGAACTAGATTTAAATTTATGAGTAAAATTATCCAAAGTTCTTTCTTAATTCCTTCTTTTAACAAAGGTTGTTTGTAATTGGATGTTTCTAATCCGTGTCTTTAGGTCGAACACCATTTCTAGACGATTTGGTGCTAATGAATCACATTGGAGTAAGTAAATCTCCAATTTTTTCCATAGATTAAAAAAATAAAGGATTAACATTACAATCCCTTTAATTTTCTTTGAATAATGAAAATTTATTCTTAAAATTTTGTTTTCATACAATGAAGTGATGAAGAGGAAGATCTTTATGATGATGATTATAATTAAGAGGTGAAAAAAAAACTCATACTAATTTTCTTCCCTTTATATTTTCCTAGTATTTTTCTCTATGTACTGTACATGTAGTCAACCAATTTTGCCCGGGCCCAATTAATTTATTTATAAACCCAAATAAATAAATAAAAACCAGAGACTAAATAGTTTAGTAATGTTCCTTTACAATGCATGTACCAAAATAATTCATAACCCAACAAATTTTAAAACCCAATTCTATTCCTAAATTTAGCCCAAAACCCGAGGCCCAATACACCCAAAATGGTTTCAGCCTATGGTGAATGCCGGAAGATTCTGGAACAAGCTGCAACGGCACCAGGGTTGGTCTCACACGAGAGACCCTTGCGCTCAGCCTCCACGTCACCAGGTTCCTCCGTACAGCCGTTCCTGCAAAGAATACACGAGAAGAGGGATAACAAAATTTACAGAAGATGACAACGATGAAAATAGAATTTCATTTTTTTACTTTATTCTGTAAATCTAGGCTATAAAAAGCCTCGTCTTGTACTCCATTTTTTTACGCACACAGAATATACATCTACATATGCACACTAAATTCTGAAAAAAAAGTATTTCGAAAGCAAGTTTATAAAGGTGATTTTCAATTTTTTACTGGCTTTTAGTTCTTTTCGTTGAATCTTTTCATTTTTTTCAATCTTTCGATATTGTATTTCAAAATAAAAAAAGAGAAGCGAAAGGGGATCTTACTTTTGCAAATTCGCCACGGGTTCTTCTTTGCTTCGCTGAATCGAAGTCTGAGGAGTGATCTTGAGGCTACAAACTGGTTTCTGGGTTTTAAGAGTTTCATTGTTGACGGCGATATGCTAAAGGAAACCCTAAAATAAAGGGGCTGATAGCATGATTTACTTCAAAAAGGGGAAGGAATTATGTTTAGGTTAGAAAACGATTTAAAAGGGGGAAGTTTAGCAGCATAGCAAAACGGCGCAGCACAAGGAGGGAGAGGGTCCGCGCGTTAACCCGCCTGGATTCCTAAATTTGTGCCTTTGCACCTGAAATGGTGTATTTACGCGCTAGGTCCCTCCTCCTTGTATCGCAGTGCAATCTGCTCCCATCTGCGTTTAATATGCTTTATTTTCTTTTAAATTATCCCTAAAATTTGAAATACTCTTAGGTTTTAGTCCATATTTCAACACTATGTTTCAAGATCAGGGATTATTTCAACATTGATCCCTGTAAATTCATGTGTGTTATATATATGTCCCCTTTAATAGTTTTACTTATTTTGTAAATTTTCTTTTTATTTTTACTTTGATTTCGATTAAGTATTTTATTAGATTTATGTTATAAATTTGGGTTTATTCACTCATATATTTTCAGTCTTTTTATTAATGTATGCATATTCATCCTTGTTTTATTTTCATTTTTATTTGTTACTGTTTATATTATTTGTAATGTTAATATTAATGGTATTATTTGTATTGTTGGTTATTTATTTGTTGTAATTTGGGGTATTTGAATTTCCATATTGTTGTAAATTATTTTATGTAATGTTTTATGTGTTATTATACATGTATATACCTCATAATAATTAGTTTTATTCCATGAACATTATTAACATTAAATTATTATACATATATTTAACTATTTTTTGTCCACATGATATATATGTATTTGTTTTCTAAAATGGAATCACATGTTATATACACTAATTAAATTTTAACTACACATATACAAAAATTATTGGTATATATATAATTTAAATACATTTTTAAACATTGGTATTTTCATACATATAACTTCTTTTAGATTTATTCACATCTATTTCTTATTTAAAAGGAAGATCTTACATATTTTGTATTATTTAAATTATTATTAATAAACATATATCTCGTATTTATATTTAGTTTGCATCTATTATTAAAGCTTTGATATCTTTATATATATAGATTTTAATAAACTTGTAATTAATTATATTTTTTTATATATATAATTTATAATAAAATTAAGTTAACCTTGTAATTCCTATTTTAATCAAAGGATATTTTGACATGTAATTATTTCTAACATTTTTTCACATGTATATGGCATATTTTAATTTATTTTTACTATGGTATATGTTATTATTTTCATAAAACTTTATGTAAATATTTTTCTATGTATGTATATCTTCTTTTAAAATTATTTATGTGTATAATATTTTTTAAGAACCCTTTTAAATCATGTAATTTATTGTACTTCATATTATCCTTATGTTTTTTTATATATATTTTGTTACTTATATAGCATATATATTTACTTCATTTTTTATACATTATTAATTTTATTTTTTATTAATAATTATGCCCAATGTTTATTTGTATGTAAAGGTTTCATAAATTGACTTTGTATATTATTTTATATCATATATTGTTATTCCTTCATATTTAATATATTATTTAAATTATCTTGTGAATTATCAATTTTTTGAATAAATTTGTGTTTTAAATATTTTATGCATGATTTGATTTGAACTTTGAAATTTATAATAACTATTTCAATAAACATATATCCTAAGTTTTATGCAAATATGTCAACTTAGATATATTATATGACCATTAATTCTTCGTTTTGTTTCATACATATTTTTGTACATCATTTTATTTTGTGTTATGACCATGTATATTATTTTTTATTATTCATTATCGATGCTTAAAGAATTTTTTGTTACATTATACCTAGAATGATTGTTAGACATATTAAGCAAGGTTTATTGTATTTTAAGTATATTATTTCATATTTATTATTTTTTATAATGCATTAAATATTTCATCAATTTTAAAATGAATAAACATTTTTTTTAAGCAAATTTCGAAATTTCAATTATTTAAAGTTTTTGAAATAAGGCAATATCTAATATTTGGGGAATTCGGAAAAATTGTGCTCAATCGTACTGGGTATGACTTTTCCAATGAACCAAATATTTAGATAACCTTTTATACTTTTAATGTATAAGTTTAAAAAAAAAATTCGAAAATCGATCGTATCTTAAAGGTATAAGGGATCGTATCCAACCGTACTGGGTACGAAACCTCATATCTTCGGAACGAGAAATTTTTGATAGCTAATTTGAGCTATTCAAACATTTTTATATACTTCAGAAAATATTTTTTTTAAAAAAAAACTTTTGATAGAAGGACAGCATCAAATCAATTTGGTACCAGTTTTTGGGCGTAATGAGGGTGCTAACCCTTCCTCATGCGTAACCGACTCCCGAACCCGTTTTTGAATTTATGTAAATTGAAATTGATTTAAAATGTCTTATTAGGAGATCCAATCACACCTAAATAAAAAGATTGGTGGCGACTCCACACTCGGTTTTTAAAGTCGATCCCCATTGCTCTCAAAATAAAAAAAAAGTGTTTCGACAGTACACACCAATTTTGCCCAGACCCATTTTAACCTAAACCCCAAACCCAATAAAACCCAATCAAACCTAACTACCCAAGCCCAACTAAACCCAACTAAACCCTAGCCCACAACAATTAGAAAAAAAGAAAAGAAAAAGAAAAACTAAGAAAACCCTAAGCTGCTGCCGCCTCTGCCCTCTGTCCCATCGCCCATGCCAGTTGGCCACCTGTTCCACCGCCCTAGTTGCGTCACCACCACTTGCACCTGCAAAATTAAATGAAGAGAGGACAACAAATAATAATAAAAAAAGCATGTAAATGGCTATAAAAAGCCAAGTCTAAAACCATTGTGGGGATTCGGCAATTTTTTTGAGAAATACAAAAAAGACATTCAAATTTTATTCTAGCAATATCAAAGCAAAGAAACAGTAATACATCAAACCAAAACATCAGAAATCAGAAAGTGAGGTGATTTTTTTTATTTTTTTTACTTTCGTCTCGTTTTTTTAATACATTCCCTCACCTATACACACATCAAAAGCATATAAAAATACAAAAAAAAAAAATTACCTTTTGGAATTTCGGCCACCGTGCGCAGTGGGCGGCGACGACGGCAGACGGCAGTGGTCTAGCTACCAGGACTCCGCCGGAGGGGAAAGGCTTCAGAGAAAAGGGAGAGGGAGAAGTTTTTTTTAAAAAAAGGATGTTGAAATGATTTTTTTCGGGAAAATTTGCTTAAATAGAGGGCCAAAACAATGTTGTTTTGGCCTGGGTCCTTAAACCCCAAAACAACGTCGTTTTGCCCTTGGTCCGACCCAATCCGACCCGCTCCAGCCTAGGATCCGCGTGTTTTTGACGGAAGGGCTAATTGCACTTTTAGCCCCTCCGCCTTTTTATAGTTTCAAAATAAAGTCTTTTTTGTTTTTTAAATGTGCCCGGTAATTTATTTTGGTTTCATTTTGGTCCTCCCTTATGCTACGCGTTTCAGAAGGGACGGCATATTGCCCTTCAGGTCCCCCACCTCTTTCGCGCGTCACAATAGGGACCTTATCTTTTCATTTTATTCCAAATTCACCTCGAACTTTCATTTTAGGTTCAATTTAGTCTTTTTTTGTTGTTGTTATTTTCAATTTTTTAATCAAACTAATCAATTTAATCTATTATTATTATTATTTCATTATTATTGTCTAATATATTACCATTATCACTATTATTACTTTGCTATTGTAACTTAATGTATTATTATTATTATTATTATTATTATTATTATTATTATTATTACTACTACTACTACTATTGTTAATATATTATTTTCTACTTCGACTTATTGTGTCCTTATCATTATTATAATAATTATCTTTTTTTTCTTTTTATGTATATATTATTATTTACATTATTGTTATTACAATTATTATTTTTATTACTATTAACATTAGTGTTATTATCATTTTATTATCACTATCATTTTTGTAATTATTATTACTATTATTATTATGTTTTCTTTTTATTACTATTACTATATTATTTTTATTTTTATTTTCTATTATTATTATTATTATTAATACTAATACTAATATTAATATTCTTATAATTACTTTTATTATTATCATTAGTATTATTATTTTTACTACTATTATTATTATCAATATTATTATTATTATTATTATTATTATTATCGTTTTCGTTATTTTTGTCATTTTTATTTTGTCATGTTATATATATATATATTTGTATGTATTTATGTATATGCTTATTTCATTTTCTTTATGCATTTGTTTTATATTTTTATATTACTAGCCTTACTTTTATTTCATATTTTTATAATTGCTCATATTATTGTTATTGACGTTGTCGCACCTATTATCATGTTATTATACGTATTAGTACCATAATTTACTTTTATATTTCACTATGAATCACGTCATAATTTTTTTTCTCAATACATTAAAATAATTCTTTCATAAAAGCGATATTCTATATTTAGAAATTCGAGAAAATCGTGCCTTAACTTACTGGGTTTCAATTTTTCTCATTTAATCAAAATAATGGAATATTCTTTTAAAGTCGCAACACGAGTTTCGAATAAAATGCTTATTCTCGGAGATACGAGGTGTTGTGTCCTAACTTACTGGATATGACATCTTGATACCTTGAGATAAGATTTTTACAAACAAAGGCAACATTCGGCATTTAGAAATTCAAGATATCATGCCCTAACTTACTGGGTTTTGATTTTTCTCGTTTACTCTAAATAATCGAATGCCCTTTTAATAGGTTAAAATACACAAATTTTAAATAAAAGGAAAGCTCGTTCTCGAAAATTCAAGATGTTGTGTCCTAACTTACTGGATGTGACATTTTATTATCTCGAGACGAGAAGGTCTTTAACATTCAAGTGTTTCTACAAAAAGAGGGTTCGTATTTTAAAGTCTTTCAAGTTTTCAAAGTTTCGACACTAAGACACTAATTAATCAACTAGGTACCAATTTTTGGGAGTCACAAGGGTGCTAATCCTTCCTCGTACGTAACCGACTCCCGAACTCATTTTCTGATTTTCGTAGACCAGAAAATTATCGTTTTAGTAAATCTTAACTTTTATTAAAATGATTAATTTAAGGTGACTCGATCACACCTCATCAAAAAGGATTGGTGGCGACTCCCTTTTTTTTCATTTTCATTTCCAAAATCTAAAGTCGATCCTCGTTTTCAAAAAAATGGTTTCGACAGCTTGGCTACTCCATTGGGGACTTAAAAAAAAGAATCAAGCCACGAGTTGATTAACTTTTGTCTTTTTGTCGAAAATTGAAAATTTGGTTCCTTTCATTATTTTTCATCCATTTTGTGTTATAATCTTCATCGTTTTATTCATGTTTTCTTTATTCGCTTCGAGCTTTTTGTATATACCTGTACATTGCATTGCATGCTCGTGTGGCTACACCCTTTTAAGTGGGGGTGAGAAACTATTCCTTCGTGAGGTTTTCACCTCCGTGTAGGATAGTGGATCGCTTTCGGAATACATCCGTACCTATGTCTTCGTGAGATCTTCATCTCCGTGCAGCCATAGGGAAATGTATTCCCCTGAACCGAACTCGGTCTGTATGAGCCTATAATGAGTGAAGATCGAGGAATCTGCTGGTTCAGGTACCTATACTCTAGAACCGAGCCGCATATAGTAAGCCGTAGGAACCCGCCTTAGGTAGAGCTACACCAAACCCTAGTGGTTACCTGAACAAGTGCTATACTATTCTTTGTTTGTTTTGAACTATGTATGAAATAATAACTTGCTTCGTTTTACTTTGATTTTTTTTGCATGGCATTTTCATCATAAAAGGTATTGATTCGCATTCGGTTGCTAAATAGATAACTTATCATGGAAAAGGGGTTTTTTGATAAAGTGGAAGACAATGCGGCTGTCCGGATATGGGCTGAGACGACACAGCAAGAGAAATGTGATAATCTTACCAATGGGTACGTGTCAGAATTATGGAATTTCACTCGGATCAGTGTAACTCAAAATAACCTCCAAGAGATGAAAGAAATTTGGGGTCAGTGGGATGACGAGATCAAACAGCTATTCCACTGTCATTATGGTGATTTACCCTATCTACTCGATGTCAAGGTAGACGAGTACCTATTTCGAGCCCTCGCCTAGTATTGGAATTCTGCTTACAGTTGCTTCACTTTTGGAAAGGTAGATTTGGTGCCCACCATAGAAGAGTACACGACCTTGCTCTGTTGTCCAAAGATTCAGGTTGACAGAATTTATTCCAGAGCTGCCAGCGTCTCAGCATTCTTGAAAAGGTTGATGAACATCACGGGGATGAGCGAACAGTGGGTTACAGCCCGAATCAAACAAAAAGGAGATTGTAACTGCATTCCTTAGAGGAATTTGAGAGATTTAATCTTAGTGCATCTTGATGTGAAGAAGAGGGTAGGTGTCTTCGCTTTGAGCATTTATGGACTGGTTATCTTCTCTAAATCTTTGGGGCATGTAGACGAGGCGGTTTTCGATCTTTTTGATAGACTTGGTAAAGGGGCCACACCTGTACCCGCAATCTTGGCTGAAACTTTCAGATCACTGAATGCTTGTCGAAGAGCGGGTGAAGGGAGATTTATTGGATACGCACAGCTCTTGCTATCTTGGTTCCACAACTATTTTTGGAAAGTGAAAAAGTTCTCGTATCGCATCTTCTTCGAAAACTACTCTCCACTGAAAGAGTTAGTAGCTACACCGAGACGAGATGATATTATAGAGGAAAATTGGATGACAGTCCTTCAGAATTTGCAAGAGAAAGACGTTGAATGGAGAGCCCCGTGGATGGTTCCTGACGAAATATTATACCGATGTGAAGACTTTGATTGGGTTCCCTTGTTAGGAATATGGGGAGCCATCGGGTATGCTCTTTTGCTTGCGTTAAGACAATACAGATCAAGATAGTTTATGCCACCAACGTATGGATTAGCTCAGTACGAGTTCGTATTTACGGGGAATAATTACAAAAAGAAAGTTTGTGAGATATCAAATGCCTGGAACCAGACTCGCAGAATGAAAAAGTTTGTTGCCAATCCCATGACTACCCCTGAGTATGACCGGTGGTGGGATCAAAGGATTAACGACAACATCCCTACGTCAGATCAAGAAAATCCTCAATCAATGGAAGAACACTTAAAAGTAATCCCATATGAGCTAGAGATCATCAGACAATATTTTGAAAGAAAGAGCTTGGAGTTAGAAAAAAGGATCGAGCAGTTAGAGGAAGAAAAAATGCAGCTGGGGTTAGATGTCGATGTCCAGAAACTAGAAGTTGAAAGACTCAGAAAAGGGAAAGCAGACTACAAGAAGCTGTGAAAGTCAATGAGAACCGCTGGGTTAGGAAAAATGTCTGAACAGTGGCGGCAGGAAGTTAAAGAGGAGAAAAGTAAAGCTAGCCAATGGGAAGAAAAATTTTGAGATGCTCAGGATCGAGAAGGTGCTCTAAAAAGGAGTTTGGTAGAAAGCCAAAATGAGAATTGTCGAAACCTATTTTTTAAAAGGGATGTGTTAAAAAGGATTCGACTTTTGAAAAATGAAAACGGGACTCGCCACCAATCTTTTTAGGTGTAATTGGATCACCTTATAAAATGTTTTGTTTTAAAACATTAATTATGGTCTACGAAATTATAAGAAAAATAAGTTCGGGAGTCGATTACGCACGAGGAAGGATTAGCACCCTCGTAACTCCCAAAATTGGTACCAAATTGAATAATTTTTGTCTTAATGTCAGAATTTTGAGAACTCTTTAAAAAAAGGTTTCTTTATTGTAATAAATTAAGAGAATCGAGATTCATTCGCTTTGAGGAAATAATAAATATCACATCCAGCATAATTGGACACGATACCTTTAAATTTTAGTTTCATAGCTAAAATCATCTCATGATTTATAAAACCTGCTTAAAAAGGATATTTTAAATAATTAGATAAATGGGAAATTGCAACCCAGCATATTAGGGCACTATTTCTCAAATTTCTAAACATCCACAACATTGCCTCGTTCATTTTCTAAAAGTTCCTTTTTAATGACTTTTGGTTTTAAAAGTAATGATATGTTTCATATATTAAGAAATTAAATACAATATATATACTTTATTATTCCATGCAAATATAGTAAAGGTGACAATGATAGCATAATTTACACAACATACAATATCATTTTACACATATACCATCATAATGTTCATGCAACATTATTCCATGCAAAATATCATACAATGCATAATAAATACAACAAGTGTAAATAATTAACCTAATTCAAATATACAAAAAGAAATATTATACAAAATTTAACCTATTAAATTATATCAAAATAAAAGAGAATTTTAAAATAATAAGCAAATTAAATGTATGAAATATAAAAGTTAGCTATTTTAGAAATATATTTACGATGTGAGAACAATAAAAAGAAATCCTTTTTTTTTAAAAAAATATACATATACAGATTATATTATAAGGTATAATAACTTAGTATATAAGAAAAATACTGTACTAGATGTTTAAAAATAATTAATATTTTAGGATAAAATAAAGGTAATAAGGAATTATGATAAAATACAATATATTTTACAAATAAAAATATGTAATAATATAAATCATATAGTAACAAAATATATGTAATAAATATAGTGTGTAATAAAAATACATAAATAAAATATAATGAAATATAATATAATAACGATTTTATAAAATAATAATAATATAATAAGTATTTTCATATATACAAATATAGTAAGATAAATAGTATACATAATAAAAATAGATAGCATATAGTAAAATATAGGAATAATAATGTATATATATATATAATAAAAATATGTGATGAAATTTAAGCATATGATAAAATATGAAATAAAATAATATATAATATATATTAAAACATAAAATAGTACATAACATTTAATAAAATATAAAATAATATATGTTAATATATAAAATAATATAAATATACTTGGAAATAAAAATATACCATAAATTTTTATATGTAAATAATAATATGTAGTATTTAAAATAAATAAATTTAATAATATATAAAAAGGATTAAAATTAAAAATTATTAAAACCTTGGGGCTAATTAGAAAAATATAAAAAATTTAAAAAATGGATCAATTTAGAACTCTCTTTAGAACTGAAGGACTCACTGGGCAATTTGCCCTAATCCCAAAACGACTTCGTTCTTCCAAACAACTTTAATAGCAATTAGGATTAAATTGAAACAGATATAAAATATTAGGGCCGAATTAGAAATAAATAAAATGAATTTATAAAAATTAAAAAATGCGAGAGGACTAATGGGATAATTAACCCATTTTACGAAAACATGCGGATCCTCCCCGAGTAATCGGGTCAACACGCAGATCCTCCTTGGAACGACGCCAAGCTTATTGAATTAAGCCAAAACGACGTCGTACTAAAGGGGCTATATAAGCCAAGTTTCAGTTTTGAAATCATTTTGAATTCTGATTTTTTTTTAAAAAAACAAAGAAAACCCTCTGAAGGAGGGCTAGGGGGGTTCCCGGAGCTCTCTCGGACCTCCGTTTAAAGGTTTGCACGCTCTCACGCTCTCACGTGCCCCCGTCAACGCCACCACTTACGGAGGTCAGAAGCTGAAAAGCTCCCTGTTCGAAACGATACGTCCTCTTCTTTTCTGTTTTTATGATACTAGTATGTATCTTAAAAAAAGAAATAATCACCTCTATGTTCTGTAACGATCTGTTAATGTTTCTTTATTTGTATGTGTGTATCAACTATTTTTGTATATTCCACCGAAAAAAAAACCTCCCTTACATCCTTTCGTATCAGGCCTTTATAAGCCTTTTTACAATATAAATTTTGGTATGTTCTCATTTGCCTAGTTTCTTGCTAGATACTGTCCCTTTTGTTTCCTTTTACAGGTGAACGCGAGGATATCTCGGAGGTGAGCACTTTGGCCTCTGATTTTGTGTTCATTTGGCTTCAACTACGACAAGATTTGTGGCCTGGAATCACGGCGCTGATGGTGGGTCACTGCGAGACGAACGGACGCGTCTGTTGGGGTGCTTGTCTTCTGGAGCCTTCCATTTGCGGCGCCTAGGGTTTCTGAAACCCTAGGGCTTTCCGTGTTCTGTTTAACATTTGGGCCTCTTGGGCCCCGGGTGTAATGGGTCTGTAAGGCTTTTGGTAGTTGGGTCAAGTGTAAGCGGGTAATGGGTTAATAGGTGTTGGGTTTTAATTTTTGGGCTCAGTAAAAGGATGTTTAAAAAAACATTTATTTATTTCAATTTTAAAGCCCGGCAAATTTTGGTTATTACAATTTGCCCCTCTTTGCTCATTCTTTGTATGCGAATCGAGCAAAGACTCATATAAAACCAAATTTGACCGGTCTTATCAAATCATGGTCCTTAATCTACTTCTCGTAAACTTGTGACTGTCATGTTGATATCTTCGATTTGCTCTCCGCCGAACACAGAGACGCCAAATCTGCTTCTTCGATTTGTTCCCTGACAATACAGAGATGCCAAATCATCTTAGATTTGCTTCAGCGTAAGCATACGAAAACCAAATCAGCTATGTCTTCGATTTTCCCCTTGTAAGCACAAGGATACCAAACCATCTTGGATCTGCTTCAGTCTAATCATCTGAAGGTTAGATAAGAGACGCCAAACTTCGATTTGCTCTCTGACAATACAGAAATGCCAAATCATCTTAGATTTGCTTCATCGTAAGCACGTGAAAGCCAAATCCGCTATGTCTTCGATTTGTTCCTTGTAAGCACAAGGATGCCAAACCATCTTGGATCTTGCTTCAGTATAAACATCTGAAGGTTAGATCTGTCATGTGTCTGCTCTCCGTCGAATATAGAGATGCCAAACTTCGATTTGCTCTCTGACGATACAGAAATGCCAAATCATCTTAGATTTGCTTTATCGTAAGCACGTGAAAGCCAAATCAGCTATGTCTTAACTTTGTTGCCCTCTTCGCTTGGGGTTAAGGCGCATCAATCTTCATTGTCCCTTGAAGGACATAACCTGTATAATGTGTATGAATTCATGCCTAATGATTAGGATGCTATGATCAAAGTGAATCAAATGCTCCTAATTAAACCTGTTATAATGCAAAATGTTTATGAACATGACCCCTATTCCAGACGTCACCATTCATTCTTTCGCCGAGGTTTATCCTTATTTCTTTCGAAATGTCATTCTTACTCAGCCTGTGGGTTTGTACCATTCTTCAAATGCTATGACTTACCAGAATGCCTGTAAGATGATCCTCTCTTAGGGTCAAATCGTTTGAATTGTCCAATCATCATTTTGGACTAAAGAAAGAATTTCCTCAAGTTCTTTCGAACCTCACTTACGTGAATTCTTCGAACAATTGTTCTGTTTTAGTTTCTTGTATTATCTAGAAATTTCCAGAGTAATGAGCAAAACTTCATTTGTGAAAATTATTTAGTTCATCCATCATTATTTTAATGCAACATACTTGAAGATGAATTTAATCTTGAAAATAATTAGATTGGAACGAATACAAAGGAAATTAATCTGAAAGCCTATCTTTGAGAAGAAATAGAATCTAAAGATAGCAAACAGGACAAAATTTAGATTCCCTAGATATCGCCGCTTAAGCGTTTATACACCAGCTCCATGAAGACTTTCTTGAGTTCAACATGTGTTTAAAAGATCCAAAGTAGTTTTTTGATGCCTCGATATGTAACATACTTCACTTCTCGTTGAATCCGGTATAGCAAGATCACTGCATGACTTTCCAAATTTGAGCTGCCCTTTCGGGTTTTCAACTGAAAGCCCCTTTGGTCTCAAGGCGCCCTTTGCGGGTTTTCACCTTGGCCTCTCTATTTTTTTTGAAATAGAAGTCCCAAAGTGCCCTTTGCAGGTTTTCACCTTGGCTTCCCTTCTCCTTCAGACAAATTATTTTTTCACTGAGTTTGAGTTCACTGGGTTGGGTAAACTTTTCCCATCCATTTCCATTAAGATCAATGCACCACCAGAGAAAGCTTTCTTCACAACATATAGCCCCTCCCAATTCGGCATCCATTTCCCCCTAAAGTCCTTTTGAATGGGAAGAATCTTTTTTAGTACAAGGTCTCCCTCGCGGAACTCTCTGGGTTGAACTTTCTTATTGTAAGCTTGCATCATTCGCTTCTGATACATCTGACCATGTCGAATGGCTCTTAGCCTCTTTTCCTCAATCAGGTTCAACTGGTCATATCGGGATTGAACCTATTCAGCTTCATCTAATCTTATCTCTGTCAAAACTCGAAGAGAAGGTATTTCTACTTCAATAGGTAACACTTTTTCCATCCCATAAACTAACAAGAATGGGGTTGCCCCAGTAGAGGTTCTAACAGATGTTCGATAGGCCAGTAGTGCAAACAGTAACTTCTCATGCCAATCTCTATAGGTCTCAGTCATCTTCCCCACTATTTTCTTAATGTTCTTGTTGGCGGCCTCCACTGCCCCATTCATTTTTGGACGATAGGGAGAAGAATTGTGATGTTTAATCTTGAACTGGTCGCAAACCTCTGCTATCGTTTTGTTGTTTAAGTTCATTGCATTGTCGGATATGATCTTCTCAGGCATCCATAGCGACAAATGATCTCTTTCTTTAAGAATTGACTCACCTCTGACTTAGTAACATTCGCATAAGAAGTGACCTCTACCCATTTTGTAAAGTAATCAATTACTACAAAGATAAACCGATGTCCATTTGAAGCTTTCGGTGATATTGGTCCAATGACATCCATGCCCCACATGGAGAAGGGCCATGGAGAAGTCATGACATGCAAAAGTGAAGGTGGTATATGAATTTTGTTCCCATAAATCTGACACTTATGGCATTTCTTGGCATAGTTGAAACAGTCTCCTTCCATAGTGGCCCAATAATAACCAAACCTCATAATTTGCCTTGCCATCATGAACCCATTTGCATGCGTCCCACATACACCTTCATGAACTTCTTCTAAAATTGGCCTAGCTTCCACAGCATCGACACATCTCAAAAGTACTTGGTCTTTCCTTCTCTTATACAGGATATCTCCGTCCAATACATAGTCGCAAGCTAACCTTCTCAAAGTTCGTTTATCATTTTCATTGGCCTGTTCAGGATATTTACGATCCCTTACATATCGTAATATATCCTGATACCAAGGATTATCATCCTTTTTTTCATTCTCAATGTTGTAACAATGAGCGGGAGCCTCGTAGACCCTCATTTGAATTGGTCTAATCTCTTCTTCTTTATTCGCCTTAATCATTGAAGCCAAGGTTGCTAAAGCATCTGCCATCTGATTTTCATCCTGTGGGAGATAATTAAAGGTGATGTCATCAAACTCCTCAAATAACCCCAAAACTACCTTTCGATAATTGATCAATTTAGGGTCCCTTGTCTCCCATTCACCCCTAAGCTGATAAATTACCAACGTAGAATCTCCATATACTTTTAAGGTTTTTATACCTCGCTCTATAGCTGCTTGGAGTCCCATAATACATGCCTCATACTCAACCATATTGTTTGTGCAATCAAAGTTCAACTTACACGTGAAAGGGTAATGATCACCATTCGGGGATACCAAAACTGCCCCAATTCCATTTTCTACTGCATTAGAAGCCCCATCAAAATTGAGTTTCCCAGAAGAATCTTCAGTCGTTGCTATACACATCAACTCCTCATTTGGAAAATCAAAGTTCAATGGTTCATAATCCTCTAGAGCCCTACTGGCCAAAAAATCCGCTACCGCACTTCCTTTTATGGCCTTCTGACTTATGTAGACTATATCAAACTTTGAAAGCAAAATTTTCCATCGCGCCATTCTCCCATTTAGAGCCGTTGACTCCATCATGTATTTCAACGGATCATGCTTTGAGATGAGCCAAGTGGTATGGTATAGCATGTACTGTCTTAATCTCCGAGCGGTCTAAATCAGCGCACAACACAACTTTTCAATTGGTGAATCTCTCATCTCACAGTCAGTGAATTTCTTACTGAGATAATAAATTGCCTTTTCCTTTTTCCCTGACTCGTCATGCTGACCAAGCACACATCCCATAGAATTACTGAACACTGACAAGTACAGTATTAATGGTTTATTTGGGCTAGGTAGAGATAATACTGGAGCATTTAACAAATATTGATTGACCTTTTCAAAAGCATTCTGGCATTCCTCATCCCAAGTACCTTGATTGTGCTTTCTGAGGAGGCGAAATATGGGATCACATTTCTCAGTTAGTTGTGAAATGAACCGAGCGATGTAATTCAACCTTCCTAGGAATCCTCGAACTTCTTTCTGAGTACGTGGTGGAGGTAACTCTCGTATGGCTCTGACTTTGTCTGAGTCGACTTCAATTCCCTTTTCACTGACTACAAAGCCTAATAACTTTCCTGATCTGGCTCCAAAGGTACACTTTGCTGGATTGAGCTTCAACTGAAATTTTCTCAACCTTAAGAACAATCTTCTCAAGACCTCAATGTGCTCTTTTTCTGTATGCGACTTGGCAATCATATCATCAACGTATTCCTCAATATCCTTATGCATCATGTCATAGAATAAGTTTACCATAACCCGTTGGTATGTTGCTCCTGCATTCTTCAGTCCAAATGGCATTACTTTGTAGCAAAAGGTACCCCATAAGGTTATGAAGGTGGTTTTATCCATGTCCTCTGGATGCATCTTTATCTGATTGTATCCCGAGAAGCCATCCATGAAGGAAAACAATGAATATCCTGCTTTGTGTTGTCCACCAAAGTGTCTCTCGTGTGGCGGAGGAAATTATCTTTAGGGCTAGCTTTATTTAAATCTCTATAATCAACACACATTCGTACCTTCCCGTCTTTCTTAGGAACTGGTACAATGTTAGCTACCCATTCGGAGTATTTCACTTCTTGCAAGAATCCTGCATCGAACTGCTTCTTGACTTCATCCTTTATTTTCAGAACAATATCTGGCCTCATTCTGTGCAACTTCTGTTGGACTGGCTTACAATCTTGTCTTATCAGAAGACAATGCACTACAATATCAGTACTCAATCCGGGCCTATCCTGATATGACCAGGCGAATATATCCTTGAATTCTCGAAGCAACTCAACCAGACCATGCCTTGTGTCTTCGGTAATCAGTGTTCCAATTTTCAACTCCTTTCCCTCCTCTAGGGCTATAGTCTCTATTGCCTCTTTCTCATGAGGCATGATTTGTTTCTCCTCCTGCTTTACCATTCTTAACAGATCGAGAGATACATCATAATCTTGAACATCTTCAAAATCCTAAGGTTCCTCTAAACACATGTCTTACTTGTAAGAGAAATTAGGAGTTGTAGTATCAATGCTCATATCATTGATATTTAGGGATCTGAGAAGTATAAAGAATATACAAAGAACGAATAAATTTAAGAATAATTATTTATGTACTATGAATGAAAGAATAAGAACTGTCAAAATTTGATGGAATATTGATTGATAAAAATGAAGCAATACTCGTTTGGATAAATAAGAAGTTATGTCTTATTAAAGAAATGATAAATGATCATAAGCCTATTTCACAAATGTAATCTTATTACTCCTAGGCTTTAGAATAACAAGAATGTTTGAGAATTACTCTAAAAAATTCCTAAAGACTACAGGAAGTTCTTCCGCAGTCCAATTGTTCAGAGAGCTTCCCGATTCGTAAGGGCGAATACCCTCAAGGTTCCTTTGTTCTAGTCCTTCATCATGCACAGCATTAATTTGATGACTCTCCTCTTCAAATATTCCTCTTGATATGAAGGTTTTAGTTATAGGAGGGAATGTCATCGATTCCCACCCCACTTCTCTTCCATCTAAACGCGCCCTTCTCCTTTCTTGGCGTTTCTCAATGTCCTTCCTCCTTTGCTTATAGTCTGGTTTGAAGTCCAAACCAAAGCGGTCCTTTTTCTCAATCATCTTTGGGATCTGAATCCCTCCTTGCAGATGCTTTCCTAAACCTCTTCCTGGTAAGGCTCCTCTTCCTGCCATCATTTGTAGGGCCATCTTTGTGGCTCTTGCCATCCTTGGCACCGATAACTCACTTCTTTCTGAAATGATGGTGGCATTTACAAACTCTAAAGAGCGAAATGAACACTCAATAGATTCTTCATTTGCCTCAACATAGGGGGCCTTGCTAGTGACTGCTGCTATAATATCCTTTTCCGCATTAATGGTTATTAACCGTCCATCTGTCACCAACTTTAATTTTTGGTACAATAAGGAAGGCACCGCTCCTGCCGAGTGTATCCATGGTCTCCCCAATAGACAATTATAGGAGGGCTTGATATCCATCACCAAGAAATCAACTTCATAGGTATTTGGCCCGATTTCCAAAGGGATATCAATTCGTCCCATCACTCTTCTTTAGGTTCCATCGAAGGCTCTTACCACATTGCAACACGTTTTCATATGTGAACTATCAATAGGTAATCTATTTAACGTGGAAAATGGAAGGACGTTCAAAGCCGACCCGTTATCAATGAGTACACTTGGAAGCGCGTATCCCTTGCACCGAGTAGTGATATGCAAGGGCTTGGTTGATCCTATACCCCCAGGTGGGATTTCATCATCATTGAAGTAGATGAAATTGTCCGCGCTAATATTATTCACCAACCGATCCAGCTTGTTAACGGATATATCATGGGTGACATATGTCTCATTAAGCACCTTCATCAATGCTTCCCTATGCACCTCAGAACTTAGAAGTAAAGCCAATATTGATATACGAGCCGGTTGCTTGCGCAACTGCTCAACCACACTATACTCACTATGTTTGAGGAACTTCAGAAATTCCTTAGCCTCCTCCTCCGTTACCGGCTCTTTGACAGGCATTTCAACCTCCTTTTCCTTCTCCACACTAGCATTCTTTATTTTTGTGGACTCATCACTGATGCCTACCATATCATACCGCTTCCCACTCCGTGTATGGGAACCCTCAATTTGTACATCTTTGGACGCACTGGCTACATCTTCTTTTTTCGGTAACGACACATGGCAGTTATAACTCCAAGGTACCCTTTTATTATCCTTATAAGGAAAAGATACAGGTTTATGGATTACGACCTTGGGCCTAGTTTGCGCCTTCACTTCATTATTCCCTGGCAAGGAAATAATAATTCTAGGTCGGCTGATTTCTTGTTGTTTATCTTCCAACGCATTTATTTCTCTTTTATAAGAGCTACCTTCAAAAATTTGCAGCTCTTTATTATCAATGAAGCCTTGCACCAAGGCTTTGAATTCTTCACAATTTTGGGTCTCATGACCCTCTTTTCCATGGAACTCACAGTAGTTCCTCATTTCTTCTCTTTCTTTCTCAGAGGTTATCATCCCTCTCTTCACTATCTCTTTCCAAATTACTCTTAAAGGCATTCTCACCTCAGCAACATTTTCCTTGATTATTCTTTCCCTAGTTTTATCAATGGCATTCACTCCTTGATTGCCATGATCTGGTAACGGATTTTCAATGTTAGGGGTACTGTCGAATCTCACAACCCCTATCTTGATAAGCCTCTCCACGGCCTTCTTGAACCCAGTGCAATTTTCAATTGAATGCCCCGGTATTCCTGCATGATATTCGCATTTAGCATTTCCATCATACCACTTGGGGTATGGTGGCTGTAGCAGTTTCAAGTGAAATAGAGCAATGGCATATGCATCGTATAAGCTTTGATAAAGCTCACGATACGTCACGGGGATAGGCGTGAATTGCATCTTCTTCGAATTCTGTCTTGGTCCTGATTCCTGCCTTTGAGTATTTTGCTACCCACCCGTAGCCACTTTGGGCTGACTAACTGTGACCGCCTTTAAATTGAAGCTACTTGTGTTGTTCACCTCATTGTCTTTTCTTCTTGAGTCCGATCTTTTGGCTGCTTTCCCTTCAATTTTACCACCTCTTATGGCATTCTCAATCATCTCTCCTGCCATGACTATGTCTACAAAACTTTTGGTAGTTCTTCCAATCATGTGAGTGATGAATGGAGGCTTCAAAGTGTTGATGAACAACATGGTGGTTTCTTTTTCCAACAGTGGTGGTTGAACCTGCATTGCCACCTCTCTCCATCTCTGCGCGTATTGCCTAAAATTTTCATTAGGCTTTTTTTCCATGTTTTGCAGAGTGATCCTATCAGGGGTCATGTCAGTCACATGATTGTACTGCTGCATGAAAGCTTGTGCAAGGTCTCTTCATGAACTTATTCTAGCCTGGCTCAACTAATTGTACCACCTGGCTGCCGCTCCTACTAAATTATCTTGAAAACAATGGATCAACAGTTGATCATTGTTTATGTACTCGGTCATTCTTCTACAGAACATCGTAATGTGGGCTACAGAGCAAGTAGTCCCGTTGTATTTTTCAAACTCCGGCATTTTAAATTTGTGAGGAAGTACCAAGTCTGAGACCAAACTTAAGTCTTTGGCATCGACTCCATGATGCCCATCAGCATTCTCTAAGGCTTTAAATTTCTCTTCCAGCCATCGACAACGTTCTTCTAACTGTTTTGCAGCCTCGGCTCTTAAATCTTCCTTTTCAGCTATATCTAAATCAGGAATGAGAGGATTGGTAGGGTTATTGCCTAAATTGAATCCCGAGCCAGTTGGGAGATTTATAGGGATCCCAAAGATCAACTTGACCTGTTGGGGCCTTATTGTGACAGACATTTGCCCACGAGGATATGCCCTGTATGTGAGGTGTGAGTGAAACCAGGAGGAGGAACCTCATTCTCTTCTAATTGCCATGGGAGCCTTTCCCTTATCAGTGGCCCTCAGTAGTTGAGCCATCTCAGCCATCATGTTCTTTTGAGCCTCCAGCATATGCTCTCTTATGTCATTTTGCATTTTTGCCAATTGCTCCTGCAATTGGTCTTGCATATCCTTCTGTAGCTGCTCAAATCTTTGATTCATATTCTTTGACTTAGCGCGTGTACCGTAATGATGTGTTGCTTCCAGATTTTCTTTTTCTTACTCTCTTTCTCCCTCTACAATTTTAACTAATTAGGGCCTTTCTATAAACTTGAATGCATATGATGTAATGAAATGCAAATGCATGTATGCAAAAAAAATGTCGATTCTGACTCAGTTTCATTTTAGAAAACATTATTTAAGGAACAAAAATCTTTTCATAAAACGGATTACAAATACACTTTTGCCCGTAGGCCTAGAGTCTTAACCCTATCTAATAACAATGCCAACTCTTGTCCTTTGACTGACGATGACTCATACATTATACTCAGCGTTCTAGCTTGTATTGCCAAATCCTGTAAGTGTTCAGCAACCTCTCGAATCTGAACTAAGGCCTTTCCCATGACATGATCTCTATCTCCCACTTGACTTTGAAGATGATGAAGTTCTCCCTTCCACTGTTCTTCTCTTGCCTCGAGCTGCTCAATCCGTAACTCACAGCCCTGTAATGCTACTTTTAACTCTCCAATGTTGTACTTCGTTTTCTCAATCTTGTCCAAGCTTGTTTAACTCGATTGCAGAGTCACGACTTCGGTAATGATGAAGGGATATTCCAATCTCTGTCACCTTAACTTTTAACCCTTGATTTACCTTTTCTACGGCCTGATTACGTGACTGCATCTCTTGAAACTTCTTCTCCCAATACTCGGCCTTGGCTCACTCCTCTTGAATCTCCTGCTGCCACTGCTCTGAAGACCTCCCTAATCTGACCCTTTTCAAAGTTTTCTGGGCCTTCTTATAATGCGTCTTTAAGTCATCTCGGTCTTCCTCGACCTTTCTCTTTTCCCTTGTCATCCTCTCAACTTCCATCTTTTGAACGTCAACATTGAGACTTAAGCACATATTCTCCTCTTCGAGCTTCTCAATCCTCTTTTCTAGCTCTGAATTTCTTCTCTCGAACTCTTGCTTCATAACCTCCAACTCTGATGGGATTACTCGCAAGCTCTCCTCTAATGATCGAGCCTCTCTTAAAATTGGCCTAGGGATATTATCGTTGAATCTCTTACTAAACCAACCCTTATACTCGAGGGTTGACGTCGAACCTTCAGTCAAGATCTTCATACAAAAAGGCTTCTTCCAAGCCTCAGAAATCTCTTGCATCCTCTTCCTATAGTGATCTCTTTTGTAAGAGAAATCACTCTGAGCTAGACCCTGTGTAGCCGGTATGAACTGCCTCACTCGATACTGCCTTAAAACAAGCAACGGTGTATATCCAACAACTCCCCAAATTCCTGGCAAAGGGACCCAATCAAAACTGCCGCATCGGTAAAGGACTTCACTAGGAACTAACCAAGGAGCCTTCTACATAACATCTTTCTCTCGAAGATTCTGAAGAATATCTAACCATCTCTCCTCCGAAATGTCATCTCTCCTAGGCATGTCCACTGCTTCCTTTAAGGGAGAATAACCCTCAAAGAAAACTCGACAAGGAACCCTATCTAGCTTCCAAAAGTGACTATGAAACCAAACTAACTGCAACTGTGCACATCCAATGAATCTTCCTTCACCAGCTCTTCGACATGCACTCAAGGACCTTATCGTTTCAGCTAGGATCACAGGCACAGGCGTGTTCTGTTTACCAAGTCGATCAAATAAATCTGCGACCGACCCATCTATGTGCCCCAACGCCTTTAGGAAAATCACCATGCCATAAATGCGCAAAGCTAGGACGTCGACCCTCTTCTTCGCATCTGGATGCGTCAATATCAAATCCTTCAAAATGGCCCACGTGATGCATCTACTATCACCTTTTTGCTGTACACGAGCCATAGCCCACTGCTCACTCATCCCAGTAATCATTACCAATTTCTTCGCAAAAGTTGGAAGGCTAGCAGGCCTAACATAAGCCTTGTAACCATGAATCCTTGAACAACGTAGTAAAGTCGTATACTTCTCTAAAGTTGGTACAAGATCAACATCACCAAACGTAAATCAACTATAAGCAGGGTTCTAGAACTGTACCATAGCTCGAATCAAGTGTCTATCTACCTTGATGTCCAGCAAATAGGGGAAGTCTCCATAACTCTGATAAAAAAGCTGCTTAGCCTCATCATCCCACTGGGCCCAAATGTTTCTCAGCTCCTGCAACTCATTCTGCGTCGAATTAACACGAGTGAAGTCTCGTAACTCTGACGTATACCCCTCGGTGACACTATCTCCTTTCTCTAACTGGGTTTTCTCTGACCAGGTACAAACAGAAGCATTGTCCTCCACTTTATTAAGGTATTCGTTTCTCATTATAAAACTTTCTAATCTAGAAATCAAGCCTTGAATCGACACCTTTAAATGCGAAATGTCATGCAATGACAACAAAATAAAACATTAAGTCAGTATCATATATATATATAGGAAAGCGATAAATAAATCCTTATAAGGGTAATTTTCTAAAAGTTATCACTATTATCCCTAGGATAATCACTTAAAAGTTCACTATATGAGTTTTAGTTCTAAAGCAAAGGTACCTGAACTAGCAGATTCCTCGGTCCTCACCCACTATAGGCTCATATAGACCGAGTTCAGTTCAGGGGGACACTTTTCCCTATGGCCATACGGAGATGAAAATCTCACGAAGACATAGGTAGAGTATCTCGGAAGCAATCCACTAGCTCATACGAAGGTGAAAACCTTACGAAAGCGTAGCTTCTCACTATCACTTAAAGGTATGACCACAACGGTCGTGCAACTGCAATGTATAGCAATACAGTAACAAACATATGCAACAAACACATGTAAAAAGATTTAAGTGTTCCAAACTTCTGACATTAAGACAAAAATACTCAATTTCTTGGCTTGACTCTCTTATAGGTCCCTAGTGGAGTCGCCAAGCTGTCGAAACCATTTTTTAAAGGAGTGTTCAAAAAACGGGGATCAACTTTTGAAAAACGAAAACGGGAGTCGCCACCAACCTTTTTTAGGTGTGATTGGATCACCTTATAAAACGTTTTGGTCTACGAAATTAAGAAAATAGGTTCGTGAGTCGGTTACGTACGAGGAAGGATTAGCACACTCGCAACGCCAAAAATTGGTACCAAATTGAATAGTTTTCTGTCTTAATGTCAAAAATTTGAAAGGATTTAAAAATAAGATCCCCTTTTTAAAACCAGAATTATTTAAGTTGAAAAATCGAGATTCCTTAGCTCCAAAAGAATACAAACATCACATCCAGCATGATAGGACACGATTTTCTTAAACTCTCATAACTGAAATCATCTCGTGATTTACAAAATTTATTTAGAAGGATACTTTAGACATTTAGACAAACGGGAAATCGCAAGCCAGCATGTTAGGGCACTATTTATCGAATTCCTAAATACGAAAAACATTGCCTCATTTTAGAAAAACTTTTGGACAAAATATGACAATTAAATGAAATATATATTTTTTAAAATAATGATTTGAGTAAAATTTAAAAAATAATTTACAAAGAGTAATACTAAAAAAAATTATTAAAAAATGAAATAGTTTGATATGATACTAAAATTATTAAAAAAATAAAAAAAATCAGGGAAACATGGATTAAATCAAAATAAAAAAGGGTTGAAAAACGAAGATGAACAAAGAATAAAATAAGAGCAAACCGTAGAAAATAAGAACGTAAGAGGGAGAGAAATTTGAGTGAAAGCTCTCAAAAATTTTATTGTTTCCCAAAACTCTCGTGTGTTTACAATGAAGGGAGAGGCCTCTATTTATAGTTGAACCTCCTCAAATCCAATGGTACAGATCAATTACATCAACAGTTAAGATTAAAAGGTATCTATAAATTAAATCTCTAAGATTACAAAATCATATCTTCTAAGATTGCATATCATATCTAAGATTGCAATCATATCTAAGATTGCAATCATATCTAAGATTGTATCATATCTAAGATTGCATATCATATCTAAGATTGTAATCATATCTAAGATTGTATATCATTGAAGATTATATTTCCATATGAGTCAAGCTTGTAGATGGACCTTAAATCTTTTCAAGTAATAGGCCATTCCGATCGGGCCAAATTATATTTTTAATTCTGGACTGAACTTGGACTTCGTTTTTTTTGGGTTTATTATTTTTGTTTTTGGACTTATTTCTGGGCCCGGGCAAAATTGAGTGTCTACAAGAATGAAGGGTTAAAGATTTAGGTGTCTGAGTTAGAAAGATCCTTGTATCAGTATCGTACTCGTAACTCTGTAATCGAGTTAAAGGCTAGCCAGAACAGAATTGAAGAGTTAAAAGAGAAGATAGAAGAGCTCAAAACAGCGCTACAGAATCGTAAACTTCAGATTGAACTCCTTGAGGTAAACAACGAGCGATGGAAGGAATAAATTCACCAATCCCAAGATCAGGTCTGGAACAGGGATTACGTCATAGGCGAAGCTTTGACTCAAGTGCGAGAAGTAGCCGACCACTTACAAACACTAGCAGTCCAGGCTTATGTGCTAAGTCTAAAATATGAATCAGAGTCGGACCGAGGCCGAGAACTAGCTTGGCTTCTTAGGCAGGTCAAGGCCTTAAGTACCAGGGCCAAGTCTTATATGTAATCTGTTTTACGTAAAGAAACTTGTTTTCTAGAAAAGTTACTCTAATGAAATTGAATCAGAATCAACACCTTTTTTGCATTCATTGCATTCATTACATTCATTGCATTCATGCATCAGTATTGCATCATATGCATTAAAACTCACAAAAAACCCTAAAAAATTATGGCAGTTACCCTGGAACATTGTTACGGTACAAAAGGAAAAACAAAAGCAATGGACCAAAGGTTAGAGAGATTGGAACAAATGCAAAAAGAGATGCAGGATCAACTACAAACACATATGCAAGAATAGCTGGCCAAAATCCAGCAAGATATGAAGGACCAGATGATGGAGTTCCAGAGAAGTATGTTGAATCAATTAACACGGCTACTAGAGGGCGGATTAGAAAAAGGGAAAGGCCCCATGATCAATGCGGGAGATGATAATGAAGATCCTATCTACCCTCCGGGTTTTACCCCAACGAACATTCAGACACAACCTGATGTGTACCCAAGAAGGCCATCGGTCACAATTAGGCCCCAGCCATTTCAAGCTGGTGTTTTAGTGCCGATAAACTATCAGACTGGCTCGGGCTCCAACTCGGGGGATAATCCGACTAACCCTGTTGTCCCCGATCTCGATGAAGTGATAGAAACAGAAAAGACAAAGTTAGAGCTCCCGAGAGAACTCGAAGAACAGTGTAAATGGTTAGAAGAAAAATTTAAAGAAATGGAAAACGCCGACTATCGTGGTGGAATCGATGCTAAGGAATTAAGTTTGGTTCCGGACTTGGTACTCCCTCCCAAGTTCAAAACTCCAGAATTTGAGAAGTACAATAGGACTAGCTGTCCCGAAACTCACATCACTATGTTCTGCAGATGAATGGCAAGCCATGTCAATAATGACCAACTATTGATTCACTGTTTCCAAGAAAGTTTGGTTGGGGCAGCTTCTAGATAGTACAATCAACTGAGTCGTACCCAGATCAATTCGTGGAGAGATGTAGCACAAGCCTTCATGAAGTAGTACTGTCATGTGGTAGACATAGCCCCTGATAGAATCACTTTACAGAACATGGAGAAAAAGCATAATGAAAGCTTTAGGCAATATGCCCAACGATGGAGAGAGGTGGCGACGCAAGTCCAACCACCTCTTTTGGAGAAAGAAACGACCATGCTCTTTATCAATACGCTGAAGGCTCCATTCATCAACCACAGTTTCTCAGACATAGTAATGTCTGGAGAGATGATAGAAAATGCGATAAGATACGAGAAGATTGAAGCAAGGGAAAATGCTAAGAAATCAGCCTCGAGAAGGAAAGAAAATGAGGTGGACAACACGAGCGTGTATGATAAGAGTTATTCTAAGCCAGTCACCGTGAGCCAATCGAGGGCGGTGACTACCAGTCATCAGGGCTCCGCAAGAAAAGACTCCAACCCAAGGCCTAACACGGAATGAGACCAGTTTACGCCTATCCCGATGTCCTACAAGGAGTTGTATCAAAGCTTATTCGATTCTCATGTGGTGTCACCTTTCTACTTGAAGCCTTTGCAACCCCCATTCCCAAAATGGTATGATGTAAACGCCCAATGTGAGTACCACGCAGAGGTAACAGGGCACTCAATTGAGAACTGTACTGCGTTCAAAAGGTTGGTGGAAAAACTCATCGAAATGGGTGTCGTAAAGTTTGGTGACACACCAGGCCCCAACGTAGTAGGAAATCTGTTGCCCAACCATGCTAATGAAGGGGTAAACGCGATAGTCGATAATGAGAGAAAAAATCAAGGTTGATGTGGCAGAAGTGAAAACCCAATTGAGTTGGGTTTGGAAACAAATGATCGATGGAGGTCTGATCGGACAACATTCAGTGGAAAGGCCCAAGGAAGTGGAAAAATACTGTGAGTTTCATGCCGATGAGAACCATGACATCCAAGAGTGCAATGAGTTCAGGTCCATTGTGCAAAATCTGACGGACAATAAAGAAATGAAATTTTATGAAGAAATCAATGGATCAGAAGAAGGAGAGGTTTACGCCTCGGAGGAAGGAATAACAGAAGGGGTCCAAAGAGTGAATTATCCTATAGTGATCATTTCGCTACCAAGGAACAATGAAGCAAGAGTACAAATGGCACCGAGAGTAATAATCTAGAAACCTGTGTCCTTCCCCTACAAGAATAGCAAAAGGGTTCTCTGGAATTACGACTGCAACGTGAAAATCCCGAGAGAGGAGAGCCTGGCTAGTGCTTCAAGGGAAAACAAAGATATAGGTTTCTATACACGCAGTGGGAGATGTTATGATCCTGCGGGTACAAAAACTGAAACCGCCCCAATAGTCGAGCAAAGGAAGGAGAAGACGGTCAGGTTCGAATCACCAGTCAACGAGCCAGTAATCGAGAATGAAGCTAGAAAATTCCTAAAATTCTTAAAGCATAGTGAGTATAGCGTTGTTGAACAGCTACACAAGCAACTGGTTCGCATCTCAGTGCTAACCTTACTTTTGAGCTCGGAGACACATCGGAGTGCGTTACTGAAAGTGCTAAACGAGACTTATGTCGCAAATGACATCTCTGTCAACAAACTGGATCGTCTAGTCAGCAATATCAGTGCTGATAATTTTATTTTCTTTAATGATGACGAAATACCACCGGGAGGTATGGGGTCCACTAAGGCTCTGCACATTACCATATGTTGCAAAGGATTTACATTACCGGGGGTATTGATTGATAATGGATCGGCACTAAACGTCCTACCCCTATCCACACTGAATAGGTTACTAGTAGATAGTTCCCATATGAAGACATGCCAAAATGTAATGAGAGCGTTTGATGGCATCGAAAGGAAAGTAATGGGGAGGATTAAAAAACCCCTTCCAATCGGTCCTAGCATGTACGAGGTAGATTTCTTGGTAATGGACATTAAGCCCTCTTATAACTGCTTATTGGGAAGGCCATGGATTCATTCAGCGGGGGCAGTGCCGTCATCATTACATCAAAAGCTCAAATTTGTAACGGAAGGCCGATTGGTGACCATAAACGCGGAAGAAGGTATCATTGCATCAGTTACCAGCAATGCACCATATGTAGGGACAGATGATGAAGCCATAGAATGTTCTTTTCGATCGTTAGAATTTGTAAATGCGACCTTTGTTGTTGAAGGAAATAAGGTCCCGACGCCCAGAATCTCCAAAACTACAAGAATAGGTCTACAACTGACGGTTGGGAAATGAGCTTTACCTAGGAGAGGGCTTGGAAGAAGCCTACAAGGAAGGGTCGAGGCACCTATGCTCATGAAAAAACGAGGCCACTTTGGCTTAGGATTCAAGCCAGATGCAAAGCAAAAGAAAAAGGAGCAAGAGAAGAAACAAGAAAGGAGAAGAGCGCGTTTGAGCGGGGAAGAGGTTAAATGGGAGCCAATGAAATTTCCTCACATATCCAAAACATTCGTGTCGGTAGGGAGTATTTACTCCAAAGAAAGATCGAAAAGGAAAGGCCTGTCGAAGAAATGTTGGAAAACTTAAGCATTAACACCACATACGAAGAAGGAACTGGAGTAGAGAATTTGTCAGGCATTCGCCCTTATGAGCCGAAAAGTGTTCTGAATAATTGGACTGCGGAAGAGGTTCCTATAATCTTTAGAACTAACACAGAGTAATGCCCAAAACACACTTATTACTATAGGTCTAGGAGTAATAAGAGTCCTTTTGTGAAATAGGTTTATGCTCAAAATCGTTATTTCAATAAAATGCATCCTTTTGTCTTATTCCGTGCAAATATTCTTTTATTCTTTTATTCATAATCATATCATACATATCATTATTCTTAGATTCTTTTGTTCTTTGTATCTTCCATCGCACCTACAACAGGTCTCCAGATATCAACGATATGAGTGACGTTGCTACTAACTCAGAATCTCTTTTTGAGCGGGATATGTGTCTAGAAAGATCTTAGGACTTTGAAGATGACAAAGACTGTAGCTTATCCTCTGATTTGTTAAGGATGGTAGAACAAGAGGAGAAACAGATTCTACCTCACAAAGAGTCAGTAGAAGTCGTGAACTTGGGAGATGAACTAGAAAAGAAAGAAATAAAGATCGGAGCTTGCATTACCACAGAGATAAAGCAAGATCTTATTGTGTTACTCCAAGAGTTCAAGGATGTCTTTGCATGGTCGTATCAAGATATGCCGGGGTTAAGTACTGACATTGTGGTACACAGGCTCCCCATTAAAGAAGAATGCAAGCCAGTTCAACAAAAGCTCTGAAGGATGAGGCCGGATGTTTTGTTAAAAATAAAAGAGGAGGTCAAGAAGCAATTCGATCCTGGTTTCTTACAAGTAGTTAAGTACTCGGAATGAGTAGCCAATATTGTTCCCGTCCCTAAAAAAGATGGAAAGGTACAGATGTGTGTAGACTATAGGGATTTGAACAAAGCCAGCCCGAACGATAATTTCCCATTACCCCATATTGACACCTTAGTGGACAACACGGCAGGTTACTCACTGTTCTCCTTCATGGATGGTTTCTCAGGGTACAATCAGATCAAGATACATCCTAAAGACATGAATAAAACCACATTTGTAACCATGTGGGGAATCTTTTGCTATAAGGTAATGCCGTTTGGACTGAAAAATACGGGAGCAATATATCAGAGAGCCATGGTAACCCTGTTTCATGATATGATGCACAAAGAAATTAAAGTCTATGTCGACGACATGATCGCCAAATCCTAGACAGACGCCAAATCCTAGGCAGAAGAAGAGCATGTGCAAGTCTTGAGGAAATTAATTTTGAGGTTGAGGAAATTCCAGCTGAAACTCAATCCAGCAAAATGTACCTTCGGGGCCAGGTCAGGGAAACTGCTAAGATTTGTAGTTAGTGAAAAAAGGATTGAGATTGACCCAGACAAAGTCAAAGCCATACAAGAGTTACCTCCACCGCGTACTCAAAAAGAAGTTCGGGGATTCTTAGGAAGACTAAATTACATCGCTCGGTTCATTTTACAACTAACCGAGAAATGTGACCCCATATTTCGTCTCCTTAAGAAACACAATCCTGGTGTTTGGGACGAGGAGTGCCAGAAGACTTTTGACAAGATTAAGCAATATTTGTCAAATGCCCTAGTGTTGACACCACCTAGTATAGATAAGCCACTGATATTGTATTTAACAGTATTTGAAAATTCTCGGCGAACACGATGAGTCAGGAAGGAAAGAAAGAGCTATATATTACCTCAGTAAGAAGTTCACTGAGTGTGAAACAAGATACTCGTCAATTGAAAAGTTGTGTTGTGCCCTAATCTGGACAACCCGAAGACTGAGACAATACATGTTGTACCACACAACTTGGCTAATTTCTAAAATGGATCCTCTGAAGTACTTGATGGAGTCGACTGCCTTAAATAGGAGAATGGCCCGATGGAAAATTCTACTTTCCGAATTCGATATAGTCTACGTGAACCAGAAAGCTATAAAAGGGAGTGCAATAGCAGATTTTCTAGCTAGTTGAGCTCTAGAAGACTACGAGCCTCTGAACTTTGATTTCCCAAATGAAGATCTAATGTACGTAGCAACCACTGAAAAAGACCCTCAAGAAGGTCATCCTTGGAAGCTAAACTTTGACGGAGCATCAAATGTTGTGGGTAACGAAATCGGAACAGTCTTGGTATCTCTGAACGGAGATCATTATTACTTCACTAGTAAATTGGATTTTGACTGCATGAAAAATATGGCAGAATACGAAGCATGCATCATGGGAATTCACGCGGCCGTAAAACGTAAAATCAAGGTGTTAGAGGTATATAAAGATTTTTCCCTAGTGATTTATCAACTCAAAGGTGAATGGGAGACGAGAGACCCCAAGTTGATCAATTATCAAAGTCTGATCATTGAATTAATTAAGGAGTTTGATGATATTGTCTACTGTTACCTCCCGCGAGAAGAAAATCAGATGGCTGATGCCCTAATAACTTTAGTTTCTATGATCAAGGTGAACAAGCAAGAAGATGTGAAACCAATCCAAATGAGTATTTACGAGGCTCCGGCTCATTATTACAGCCTCGAAGAAGAAAAAGAAAATAATGATCACCCTTGGTACCATGATATCTTGCGGTATGTGAAGAATCGTGAGTACCCAACCAAGCTACTGAGAATGACAAAAGAACATTGAGAAGACTTGCCAATGACTATGTCTTGGACGAGGAGATCCTATACAAAAGAAGAAAGGATCAAGTATTGTTAAGATGTGCAGACGCTATAGAGGCTAAGAAAATCTTAGAAGAAGTCCATGAGGGTGTCTGTGGGACACAAGCTAATGACTTTACAATAGCCAGGAAAATTATGAGGTTTGGTTATTATTGGTCCACCATGGAAGGAGATTGTATTAACTACGCCAAAAGATGTCATAAGTGCCAAATCTATGGAGACAAGATTCATGTGCCTCCTTCACCTCTGCATGTTATGACTTCTCCATGGCCTTTCTTGATGTGGGGCATGGATATGATGGGGCCAATTTCGCCAAAAGCTTTAAATGGGCATCGATTCATCTTTGTGGTCATTGACTATTTCACCAAGTGGGTAGAGGCCGTTTCATATGCCAACGTTACAAAATCGGCAGTTAGCAAGTTCCTAAAAAAAGAAATCATTTGTCGATATGGAATGCCAGAAAGGATCATATCTGACAATGCATTGAATTTGAACAACAGCATGATAGCGGAGGTCTGCAGTCAGTTCAAGATCAGACACCACAACTCGTCACCGTATCGCCCAAAGATGAACGGTGCAGTCGAGGCAGCCAATAAGAACATCAAGAAGATTGTGGGAAAGATGATTGGAACTTAAAAAGATTGGCACAAAAAGTTACCGTTCGCCCTTTATGCTTATCGAACGTCTATCAGGACCTCTACTGGGGCAATGCATTTCTCATTGGTCTATAGAATAGAGGTAGTTTTACCCATCGAGGTCGAAATTCCTTCCCTTAGAGTTTTGGCGGAGGTGAAGTTGGATGAAGCAGAATGGATCCAATCCCGATACGATCAGTTAAATTTGGTCGAAGAAAAAAGGCTAAGGGCTATCCGTCATGGGCAAATGTACCAAAAGCGAATAATGCGAGCTTACAACAAAAAATTTTATCCCAGAGAATTCCACGAGGGGGACCTAGTATTGAAAAAGATCCTGCCCATACAAAAGGACTTCAGAGGAAAATAGACGCCGAATTGGGATGGACCTTATGTGGTGAAGCAAGCCTTTTCTGGAGGAGTGTTGATATTGACCGAAATGGATGGCAAGACTTTACCCAATCCTGTAAATTTAGATTAGGTTAAGAAATACTTCGCTTAAAAAAAAAGGAGAGGCTAAGTTGAAAACTCACAAAGAGCACCTTGAGACCAAAGGGATTTTGAATTGAAAACCCGTAAAGGGCGATTCAAATTTTGATCAAAGGTGGGGCATGCGGTAGTCTTGCGATACCTGAATTAATAAGGAGGAGAGATGTTACATCTTGGTGCATCAATAGGAGTACTCCAGGTCACCTAAACGCATATTGGGCTCAAAACGGGGGTCCTCAAGAAGTTCGTACAGCGAAGCTCATGCCACGATATCTGGGGCACATATTTTCCTTTTAATCATTTTGTATTCTAGCAATATTTTTT
Source organism: Gossypium longicalyx (assembly GCA_025698465.1). Classification (NCBI taxonomy): domain Eukaryota; kingdom Viridiplantae; phylum Streptophyta; class Magnoliopsida; order Malvales; family Malvaceae; genus Gossypium; species Gossypium longicalyx. Next base: position 4,834,903 of record CM046998.1, on the reverse strand, counting down.
GATAAATTTTGTTTTCTGATAAATTTCAGTTCTGTCTATTGTTACGATTTTTCTCAAGCATTCTGCATTGAAATAACGATTAGTGGACTAGTGACACTTCCGCAAAAGGAGTTCTGTACATTACTCTGAAAGTTTCTAAATAGTACAGGAACTTGAAATAGAACTATTATTTAGAACTAATCAAACCTAAGCATTGGAAATATTTGAGAAAGAAGAATTTAAATTGGGACTACTTCTTCGGGTTTTCTGTCCAAGATCTAGACTCAACAAGAAGACAGGATATTGTTTCAGTGATAGAATCTTGATGGAAAAAGAACAATGGCAATTCAAACATTAAAAAGGGATAATTCTCATGATATGTTGCACTCATGCATTTATAGATCATTCATAACACATCTAGTTAGGAGCATTTGATTCATTTCGATCATAGCATCCTAATTATTTGACACAAGCATCACATCTAGTTAGGAGCATTTGATTCATTTCGATCATAGCATCCTAATTATTTGCCATAAGCATAGATACATGAAACCAATTCTACAGATCATGTCCCTAGAAGATGGTGTAGCAACATTAGTGAATTCACAGATCTTATCTTCCTGAGGTTGCAATGAAACAGATCGAAGATGGTGAGCCTTAACCCCCTAAGCAGTAGGGTAACAGGCTGAAAATTTCAGATCTTACCTCCCTGAGCAATAGTGGAGTAGATCAAATACGGTAAGCCTTAACCCCCCAAGCAGTAGGGTAATAGGCTGGGAATTACAGATCTTTTCTCCTTGAAATGGCGTTGGAGCGGCTTGAAGCCACAGCAGATCTCCTTGAAATTTCAACGGATCTCTTCTCCCTGAAATGGCGTTGGAGTGGCTTGAAGCCATAGCAGATCTCCTTGAAGTTTCAGCAGATCTCTTCTCCCTGAAATGGTGTTAGAGCGGTTAGAAGCCATAGCAGATCTCCTTGAAGTTTCAGCAGATCTCTTCTCCCTGAAATGACGTTGGAGCGGATTGAAGCCACAGCAGATCTCCTTGAAGTTTCAGCGGATCTCTTCTCCCTGAAATGGCGTTGGAGCGGCTTGAAGCCACAGCAGATCTCCTTGAAGTTTTAGCGGATCTCTTCTCCCTGAAATGGCGTTGGAGCGGCTTGAAGCCACAGCAGATCTCCTTGAAGTTTCAGCAGATCTCTTCTCCCTGAAATGGCGTTGGAGCGGCTTGAAGCCACAACAGATCTCCTTGAAGTTTCAGCTGATCTCTTTTCTCTGAAATGGCGTTAGAGCGGCTTGAAGCCACAGAAGATCTCCTTGAAGTTTCAGTAGATCTCTTCTCTTTGAAATGACATTGGAGCGGCTTGAAGCCACAACAGATCTCCTTGAAGTTTCAGCGGAGTAGATTGAAGTCACAAGTCTTATTTCCCTGAAGTTGCAGTGGAGCAGACTGAAGATAGCAAATCTTATTTCCCTGAAGTTGCAGTGGAAAAGATTGAAGCTATAAATCACATATCTTATCCCTCTGAAGTTGCAGTAGAGCAGATCAAAACAAGTCTTATCTCCCTAAAGTTACAGTAGAGTAGATCAAAACAAGTCTTATCTCCCTAAAGTTGCAGTAGAGCAGATCAAAACAAATCCCATCTCCCTAAAGTGGCAGTGGAGCAGATTGAAGTTAAAGATCTTATCTCCTTAAAAGTGCAAAGGACTGGAACGAGGCAAGCTGAAGAAGAGGAGCAACAAATAAGTCAAGGCTCAGCCAGATCGGGCAAAATTGGTCTTTCTTAAAAGTCTTTGCTTTGTTCTCGTTACACGACAACGAACAAAGAGGGGCAACTGTACACACCAATTTTGCCCAGGCCCATTTTAACCTAAACCCCAAAACCAATAAAACCCAATCAAACCTAACTACCCAAGCCCAACTAAACCCTAGTCTACAACAATTAGAAAAAAAGAAAAGAAAAAAAAAACTAAGAAAACCCTAAGCTGCTGCCGCCTCTGCCCTCTGTCCCATCGCCCATGCCAGTCGGCCACTTGCTCCACCGCCCTAGTCGCGTCACCACCACTTGCACCTACAAAATTAAATGAAGAGAGGACAACAAATAATAAAAAAAAAGCATGTAAATGGCTATAAAAAGCCAAGTTTAAAACCATTGTGGGGATTCGGCAATTTTTTTGAGAAATACAAAAAAGGCATTCAAATTTTATTCTAGCAATATCAAAGCAAAGAAATAGTAATACATCAAACCCAAACATCAGAAATCGGAAAGTCAAAAGTACCAAAATCTAAGGTGATTTTTTTATTTTTTTACTTTCGTCTCGTTTTTTTTAATACATTCCCTCACCTATACACACATCAAAAGCATATAAAAATACAAAAAAAAAACTTACCTTTTGGAATTCCGGCCACCGTACACGGTAGCCGGCGACGGTGGCGACGACGGCGGACAGCGGTGGTCCGACGACCGGGACTCCGCCAGAGGGGAAAGGCTTCAGAGAAAAAAGAGAGGGAGAAGGTTTTTTTTTTTAAAAAAAGGATGTTGAAATGAATTTTTTTTTGGGAAAATTTGCTTAAATAGAGGGCCAAAACGACGTCGTTTTGGCCTGGGTCCTTAAACCCCAAAACGGTGTCGTTTTGCCCTTAGTCCGACCCGATCCGACTCGCTCCGACCTAGGATCCGCGTGTTTTTAACGGAAGGGATAATTGCACTTTTAGCCCCTCCGCCTTTTTAAAGTTTTAAAATCAAGTCTTTTTTGTTTTTTAAATGTGCCCGGTAATTTATTTTGGTTTTCATTTTGGTCCTCCCTTATGCTGCGCGTTTCAAAAGGGAGGGAATATTGCCCTTTAGGTCCCCAACCTCTTTCGCGCATCACAATATGGACCTTATCTTTTCATTTTATTCCAAATTCACCCCGAACTTTCATTTTAGGTTCAATTTAATCTTTTTTTTTTGTTGTTATTTTCAATTTTTTAATCAAACTAATCTATTTAATCTATTATTATTATTATTTCATTATTATTGTCTAATATATTACCATTATCACTATTATTACTTTGCTATTGTAACTTAATGTATTATTATTATTAGTATTTGTATTATTATTTACATTATTATTATTATTATTATTATTATTATTATTATTATTATTATTATTATTATTATTATTATTATTATTATTATTATTACTACTACTACTGCTACTATTGTTAATATATTATTTTCTACTTGACTTATTGTGTCTTTATTATTATTATTATAATAATTATCTTTTTTTTTTTATGTATATATTATTATTTACATTATTGTTATTACAATTATTATTTTTATTACTATTAACATTAGTGTTGTTATCATTTTATTGTCACTATCATTTTGTAATTATTATTACTATTATTATTATGTTTTCTTTTTATTACTATTACTACATTATTTTTATTTTTATTTTCTATTATTATTATCATTATTATTAATACTAATATTAATATTTTTATTATTACTTTTATTATTATCATTAGTATTATTATTTTTACTACTATTATTATTATTATTATCGTTTTCGTTATCTTTGTCATTTTTATTTTGTCATGTTATATATATATATATTTTTGTATGTACTTATGTATTTGCTTATTTCATTTTCTTTATGCATTTGTTTTATATTTTTATATTACTAGCCTTGCTTTTATTTCATCTTTTTACAATTGCTCGTATTATTGTTATTGACGTTGTCGCACCTATTATCATGTTATTATACGTATTAGTACCATAATTTGATTTTATATTTCACTATGAATCACGTCATTTTTTTTTTCTCAATACATTAAAATAATTTTTTATATAAAAGCGATATTCCATATTTAGAAATTCGAGAAAGTCGTGCCCTAACTTATTAGGTTTCAATTTTTCTCATTTAATCAAAATAATAGAATATTCTTTTAAAGTCGCAACACGAGTTTCGAATAAAATGTTTATTCTCGGAGATACGAGGTGTTGTATCCTAACTTACTGGATATGACATCTTGATACCTCGAGATAATATTTTTACAAATAAAGGCAATATTCGGCATTTAGAAATTCAAGATATCGTGCCCTAACTTACTGGGTTTCGACTTTTCTCGTTTACTCTAAATAATCGAATACCCTTTTAATAGGTTAAAATACACAAATTTTAAATAAAAGGCAAGCTCGTTCTCGAAAACTCAAGATGTTGTGTCCTAACTTACTGGATGTGACATTTTATTATCTCGAGACGAGAAGGTCTTTAACATTCAAGTGTTTTTACAAAAAGAGGGTTCGTATTTTAAAGTCTTTCAAGTTTTCAAAGTTTCGACACTAAGACACTAATTAATCAACTAGGTACCAATTTTTGGGCGTCACGAGGGTGTTAATCCTTCCTTGTACGTAACCGACTTCCGAACTCATTTTCTGATTTTCGTAGACCAGAAAAAAATATCGTTTTAGTAAATCTTAACTTTTATTAAAATGATTAATTTAAGGTGACCCGATCACACCTCATCAAAAAGGATTGGTGGCGACTCCCGTTTTTTTTTTTTGTTTTCATTTCTAAAATCTAAAGTCAATCCTTGTTTTCAAAAAAATGATTTCAACATGTACTATAATATTATTTACAAAAATTATATCCTATTCAATTCCAACAACAAATGATGATCTCAAGGAGGATTTTTTTAACTTATCACCTCTCAATTTGTTATTTGAAATATATTAAATTATTATCTATTTTTAACACCAAACATTCGATTCAATAATGGTATGATCGAAAGGGTAGATTCAAATCTTTTCCCCAACCAATGTCTATTTATATATGTATATATAAACCCTTTATAAATTAGAAAAGAATTTATTAATAAGAGATATTAATTTAGGATTTTCAGAGACATGTTCAGGCTTTATGACATATCTTTTTCAGTTTTTTTTTTTTTTTTTGTGTTGTTCTTCCTTTAGTTTACCTTTGAGTTGTAGAATTGAAATGATGAATGCAAAAGCTGTGTTTTCTAGTTTGGGTTTCTATGTTTTTTAAGGTTGTAACCTTGTTTCGGGGGTGTTGATCTTTTAAATGAAAATTATAACCTAATCAATATATATATTGACATCTGTCATTACTCAATGCCAGTATGAACCTCTATATATTCTCTCCTCTCACTCAGATAAACTTAATTCTTCTCACATTCAAAATTATTTCTTCTCTTCTCTCATTTGATCTTCTTCCTCTCTTTGTTAGTTGATGTTAAGATGATGAAAGAAGAAGAAAATTTGAGTAATGAAGTTGCTTCCAAACCTTTAGTTGTCTCCTACACTGTCAAGCATAGCATCAAGAAATAAGTTTAAGTTTATTTGTAAAATCATCTGAAATTCCCTATTAATTCGTGTTTATATCAAAGACAATTTTTAATTGTATGTTTCTAAACCGTGTCTTTAGATTCGACATCATTTCTAGATGATTTGGTGTTAATGAATCACAATGGAAAAGGTAAATCTCTCTTATGTTTTTAATGTTCAATATGTCTAAAAAATTGTAGATAAAAAGTATTTAAATAAAAGTATGAGAGAAATTTTCTTTGACTTGAGATTTAATATGGTTACAAAATAATTGGAGACTTAATGTAATTATTTAATATTAACAAGTCTTAAATATTACAATGCTTCTTTGCTTGGTGCTTTCCCCTTTATGGCATATATTTTTCAAATTTTATTTTGTGATCTTCCTTTAATTCGCCTTTTAAGTTGTAGAATTGAGCTAACAAGTTTAAGAGCGGCTGTAGTTGCATTTTTGTTGTTTTTCCTTTAAATGTATTTTTTATTTTTTTATTTTTTTTGGGGGTGGGGTTTGTGGTTTCTAAATGCTGTAACCTTGTTTTGAGTGTTGAAATTTTATCAATAAAAATTTAAGCATTAGCAATGTGGCATTTGACATTACTCAATGCAGTGTGCACCTTAATATATTCTCTCTATTCTCACACAAACAAATTTGATTCTTCTCTCATTCAAATTTATTTATTTCTTTTCTTTTTAATGTTCAATCTATCCAAAAAATTATAGATAAAATAATTAAATTAAAGTTTGGGAGAAATTTTTCTTTTATTTGAGATTTCATGTGATTACAAAATAATTGGGGACTTAATGTAATTATTGCATATCAACAAGTCTTAAAAATTACAATGCTTCTTTGTTTGTTTTCTTGAGCTTTATGACATATCTTTTTCATTTTTTTTTTGTTGTTCTTCCTCTAGTTTACCTTTGAGTTGTAAAATTGAAATGATGAATGCAAAAGCTCTGTGTTATTTAGTTCAGGTTTATGTGTTTTTTAATGTTGTAACATTGTTTCGGGGGTGTTGATCTTTTAAATAAAAATTATAACCTAACCAATATATATATTAACATTTGTCATTACTCAATATCAGTATGAACCTCTATATATTCTCTCCTCTCACTCAGATAAACTTAATTCTTCTCACATTCAAAATTATTTCTTCTCTTCTCTCATTTCTTCATCTTTTTCTCTTTGTTAGTTGGTGTTAAGATGATGAAAGGAAAAGAAAAAGTGAGTAATGAGTCTCCTGCCAAACCTTCAGGTGTCTCCATTACTCAATCTCCAACATTGCCAAGCCTACCACCAAGAAATAGGTTTAAATTTATGAGTAAAATCATCCAAAATTCCTTCTTAATTCCTGTTTATAACAAAGGTAGTTTGTAATTGTATGTTTCTAACATTTGTGTTTAGGTCTGACACAATTTCTAGACGATTTGGTGCTAATGAGTCACAATGGAGCAGGTAAATATCTCACCTTTTTCCATAGATTAGAAAAAAGAAATTAGATTTACATTTTTATTCCCTTAATTTTCTTTCATTAATGAAAAATTCTTCTTAAAATTTCATTTGCATGAAATAAAGTGATGAGGAGGAATATGTTTATGCTGATGACAATAATCAACAGGTGAATAAAAAATTCACTCAATCTTTTTCCCTTTACATTTTCTAGTATTTTTCTTTTGGTACTATAATCAAATTTTTCAAAAATTATTATCCTATCCAATTCTTACAAAAAATTAATGATCTTGAAAAGAATTTATGTAACTTATCACGTGTTGATTTATTATTTCAAATACATTAAATTATTATCTAATTTTCACTTCAAACATTAGGTTTTATAACGGTATGATCGAAAGGGTCGATTCGAATCTTTTCCCCAATCAATGTATATTTATATATTTATATATAAACCCTTTTGTAAATTAGGGAAAAAATTATTAATAAGAGAGAAAGTAGCGAATAATTTGCATGGTTTAATACTAGTGGTATGAACAACTTAATTGGCTCAGAGATATTAATTCAGATTTTCTGAGACATCTTCAGGAAACGCGCCAAACAATACAAGAAATGATGAAGATTCAACGGTATACATATATCTATATATATTTTTGAAGTAATACATACCTCTATTGTTGATGAAGGAAACTTGGTTATTATGTATTTCAGATGGAAGCCATTTGCTGGTGCTTAAGCCTTGATGGGTATGAAGATGAACAAAGAGCATAATGTTGTTTCTCTTTTACAACTTTGGTGTTTAATATAAAATGCAATGTATGGATGTAATAATGAAATAATTTCTTATTTTTCCAAAAAAAAAAATCACTTTAATGTGTTTTGTTCCCATCAATGATAGATGTACTCTCTTACTAAGTTTTTGATGTTCAATATGTATAGAAAATTATAGATCCAAAATATAATATTGATATTGAAAAATGAAACATATTTAAATAAAAGTTTGAGAGAAAATTTCTTTTATTTGAGATTTAATATGATTTGATTACAAAATAGACACTTAATGTAATTATTGATATTAAGGAGGCTTAAAAATTATAATTTTTGAACTTCAAATTTAATTAGCCAGATTTAAAAAAGAAAGTTAAGAATTAATTGTATCAGACATCCCAAACTATGATTCTCATTTTAAATTGGTTCCTAAACTTCAAAATATTCTAATTACATCCCTAAACTATGTAAGTTATGTCAATCAGGTCCTTTTGTTGTTTTTGTTTTTAGAAAAAATAAGACGTGGCAACATAAATTTTAAAAGCAAGAATTAAAAATAAAGTAAAACTGGAAAAAGAGAGTGAACGATAAAGCATTAGTAAAAGCTTTGAAAACCTCAAAACCAAGATTTTGACATCTATTTTAATAATATTTCATTTTTTTCTTAAAATTTTCATTGTAGATTATGTCATATAAGATCTTATGTATCATTTCACAATTAAATTAATGATTTTAGCAACGAAAAGACCTAACTAAAATAACATTGGTAGTTTGAAGATGTAATTAGAATGATTTGAAATTTGAGAACTAATTTAAAATAAAGTCATAATTTAGGGATGTCGATGGAATTAACTCAAAAGTTAATATAAAACATCAAGAGGTCCACAGTCTAGTTTGATCTTATCCAACTAATTAATTAGTAATTATCCAAATAAGGCAAGTGAGCTAATACTATTTATTAGTCCCTAAAAAAGGCACACAATTTGAGGTGGCACACCCTTAAACAGAACAGTTTTAATTTGATCTCCATATAAAGCCAAGGAATCTTGTTTCATAGTGTGAAACCTGACATTATTTTGGTGTAGTGTAACTGACCAGAAGATTAATTTTGAGTGCGGTTTCGTTGTTCCAAGTTGAAAAACGTTCGCCCCGGTAAAGCCTTTGTTTAGTCGTTAAAATTTTAAGGCAAAATATACCGTTAGTCCCTGTATTTTGATAAAATTCGAGACTTCATCCTATGCTTAAAAAGTTAAAAAATTAAGTCCTACTTTTTTACTTAAAAATCTCAACCCAATCATTAAATCTCAAGTATTTCCATCAAAATTTTGTGAATTTGACATGTTCTTATGTAACGTATCATATAATGGATAAAAAATAAATATGTCAAGTTAACAAATTTTAATGAAAATTGTCAACAACAATAATGATTGGATTAAAATTTTTAAATTAAAAAAATAGAAAGATTGAAATTTTAACTTTTAAAATACCAGGACTAAATCTCAAATTTTATAAATGTACAAGGGACTAATAACATATTTTAACCTTTGGATTACATTTTATAAGTAATTTGCAAGTACAATTATAAATATAATTACAACTATAAACGTAGTACAAATCAGAATAATTTATACGATCAATTAAAATTAGAATAAACTCTATATAAATTATAAAACTTAATAAACTAAAACTCGAATATATATATATATATATATATATATATATATATATATATAGATTATAATAAATTTGTATGCAGCCCACACACAATATGACTTAAACCCAAAATAATTTTAGGAAAAATCTTCGCATTATATTTGCTTATGGTGAAACTTAAGACTTAAAGTTGAATTGCTTAATTTCTAAAGGCGTCAACCTTTGCCAACATTTCCAAAATCTCATAGAAATTTTAGATTTTGATTTAAATGTGCAATTCAATCATTTAAGTGCTGTGAAAGGAAATTCTAATACTTCTTGTAGGCAATTATACATCTAATTCTAGGAACATTCTAATACTTTACCGACAGACCACCAATTATAATGACAAAGGAAATTGTTAGTGGAAGCAACTGAAAGAAGGATCATCCAATTAGAAGGCACACAACAAAATTAACATCTCCTTCGAACTCGTCAAGTGAAAAAGAATTCTGGGGTTGACCAAGAAAAATCGAAAATTAATGGAAATTGAAGTGTTCAGACAATTTATAGAATGCAAGCCAAAAACTAGATGTTACTTAAGACTGAATCGAATTCTATCTGTTTTATTTAATTTATAATTAATTTTATATTTATGATATAAAAGAAAAAGTGTTCTTTTGGAGTCCTATTCTAACACCTTTTCTTCCATTGCTAATGGAATTTTTTGATTTAAATGAATGTGTCAATTTAGTAAATTCTTAAGTTGGGATTAAATCAAAGTTACAAATCTTATCTCCCTAAAGTTTCTTATCTCCCTGAAGTTGCAGTGGAGTAGATCGAAGATACAAATCTTCTCTCCTTAAAGTTGCAGCGGAGCATATTGAAGCTACAAGTCTTATCTCCCTAAAGTTGCAGTGGAGTAGATCGAAGCAAAAAATTCTACACCCCTGAAGTTGCAGTGGGATGGAATGAAGCCACTTGAAAAAAAGAAGCACCAAGGAAGTCGAGATTCGGTAAGACTAGGCAAAATTGGCCTTCTTAAAGTCTTTGCTTCATTCTCGTTACACGACAACGAGCAAAGAGGGGCAGCTGTAGAAGCCGAATTTTGCCCTGGCCCAACAAAAAAAAAACCAAAACAAACAAAATAAAAATATAAAAAATAATAGTCCACAGTTCATTTACAACAAATGTAGCCCAATATGCATTAAACCCAAAAAGCCCAATTTACAAACCCAAAAACTAAAAACCCTAGGCGGCCCGTTGGCCCAAAAACTAAACTCAGTTTTAGTAAAAATTGAAACCCTAATCTCATGTGCGCTGCCTGTGCCGTCTGACACCCCTCTGCCACCACCGTTAACCACGCGCCAATGCCTAGAAAAAAGGACAAAGAAAAAAGATAGCAAATACGAACACGCAATAGCAAAGAAACGGTAGCAAGAAATAGTAGAAATGAATAGCAAAAGAACAGTGTAACATTCGGCTATAAAAAGCCTAAAAAAAAGGTTGTAAGGGGGATTGATTTTTTTGAAAAGAAATAAAAAAAAAAAACACAAAAAAGGAGCAATCAGAAATACAAAAAAATCAAATACGAGAGATGATTTTATTTATTTATTTTTGTACTTTTCAAAATAAATAGGAAAAAAACATTTACCTGTTGCTCTATCATCGGAGGGGTAGAAGCTGAAAGGTTCTTCTCCCTTTTAGAGATTTTCAGCAAGACTTTCGGTGATTCCGACTTCAGATCGGAGTTTTACGTGAAAAAAGGGACTCCTTGGAAAATTTTGCCGATTTTCGGCCACAAAAGGTGGCCGTCTCAGTCGTCGACGACCGGTGGCTCCCTTGGCCGGATTCTGGGACCCCTTTTCAGAAAAAGAAGAGAGAAAAGAAAGTTTTGTTTTTTTAAAAAAAGTTTAAAATGATTTATTGAAACTTTTTTTTCACTTATATAAGCCCCCAAAACGGCGTCGTTTTGGGCTTATGCTTCAGACACCAAAACGGCGTCGTTTTGGACCCAAACCCGATCCGACCCAACAACTAAGCAGGATCCGCGTGCTTTTTAAAGGGGGTCTAATTTCCGCTTTGGCCCTTTCGCTTTTTCTTTGTTTTTCAATTTGGTCCTAATTCGTTTATTTTTTCTTTTAGATTGCACCATTTAATTTTATTTTGTTTTCAATTTAGTACCTCGATTTGCCAAAAAAATGATTAGTTTAATAGTTTTTGGGATATTTTCCCATTTAGTCCTTATTTCTTTTTGCGCATTTCATTTTGGTCCATTATTATGTTTTATTATTATTTTTTACAATTTAGGCCCCCTAAATTCCATTTAAATTCCAATTTAGTCTTTTTTATATTTATTCATTTATTTTATTATAATTTAGGCTCTAAATTTAATTTTAAATTTCGATTTAATCCTTTATTCATTTAATTTCAACCTTTTATAGTTTTTTTATATGTATTGTTATGTATTGTTTTATTTATTTATTTATTTATATATTTATTCATTTATTTATTTCTTTACCTTTTTTTGTATTTAAAATTTGCATTGTCATTTATTATTATTATTATTGTTGTTGTTGTTGTTGTTGTTGTTGTTGTTTATCTTTCCTTTATTATTTAATTAGTATTAGAATAGTAATTGATAGGATTATTGCCATTTGTAAGCAGCCCAATTTGCCCGGGCCCATCAGAAACAATAAAACAAAATAATTAACAAAAAACCACAAAATTAAATAGTCCAAATAGTCCATTTACAGTCTTTACCAACCCATACAAAAATAAACCAAATAAATAAAACCTAAAATTTAATAGTCCAAGTCCCTTTGTAACAACAGACCCAAAACATAAAACAGTCCATGACCCAACAACAAATATGACCAGACCCAACCTAAGACCTAGACCAAATCACAGTGCCTAGTAACGAAAAGATCAATAATCAACGGTTCTAGAAACCCCAAGGGTTTTTGAAACTATTTGCACCGTAGCCTCACATGTCTGTACACTCCTCACTGCCGTACACCTCCGTACGTCCACGTCAGTCGAACCTGCGAGAAGAAAAATAACAGAATATAGCAGAGCAGAAAAGAAAAAACGTGTATCTGATTATTTTTATCTGGCTATAAAAAGCCAAAGATCATCACTATATAGTTCTTACGCTTTTAATACGAACGGAAAAAAATCAAAGAAAACCAAAGAATATAAGTGTTTTTCAAGATATTAACCAGTTTTTTATATACCTATTCGAGTATTAAATATATATATATAGCATAAATACTGGAAGGTTAAGGATTTTTACCTTCTTTTGGAGATTGGAGAAGCCGAATCCGAAGAGTTTTTTTTTATTCGGATTTTGGAGGAGGGTTTTGGTTGTTCTGTGTTTAGATTTAGGTTTAAGGAGGTTTAAAAGACCGAAACAACCTTTTTTGGGGCTTCGACCACCGTGTACGGTGACAGAAGGTGGCAGAGGACGGTGTCTCAATGACGGAGCAAGGTCGTATTCTAGCCAGTGCTTCGAGAGCCTTTTTAGAGAAACTTTTGTGGTTTTTTTAGAGGAATGAACAAAAAAAAATTTAAACTTTTTTTTAATATTTACAAGTCAGTTGTACAACGTTGTTTTGGTATGGTCCATTAATGACCAAAACGGCATCGTTTAAAGGGCAGATCCGCGCGAGTGACCTGACTAGAGGAGGATCCTTGTGTTTTTAATAAAGGGGCGATTGGCTCCCTAGGTCCTTCTGCATTTTCATTGCTATGCAATCTCGTCCCATTTATATTTTTCTTTTATTTTTAATTTGGCCTGGGAATTTACTTTTTGTTTCGATCTGGTCCCTGAGCCATTTAATTGCGTATATTGGAACAACGTTGTTTTGGTGATAGGGTATAATTGCCCAATTAGTCCCTTTCTTGTGGCGTGTGTTTTAACTTGGTCCTTATGCGCTTATTCCTTTATGTTTTTCACCCCAAATTTTATTTTTATTCTGATTTGGTCCCTAGTTATTTAGATTTTAACCCTTTTTATATTTTATTATTTATTTATTTTAATATTTTATATAGTATTTATTTTAAATCATTTTGTTCCTTTTTATCATTTACATTAAGGGGTTTTATTATATATTATTTTATTTATCATATATTATCTAATATATATATATATATTTAAGTTTTAACCATTTTTAAATGTTAATTTAAAATTTGTTGTATCCTTTACTTTTAAATTATTTTATTATTGATCTAAGGTTTTCATATATTATTTATTTTAAATATATGCTATTTATTTTATACTGTTACATATATGTATATATTGTCCATTTTAAAACTTGTCATATTTTTAAAATCGTTTTATTATTCATTTAAAATTTTTCATATATTTTTTTATATTTTTTTATTTTATTCTTATATTCAATCTTTTTTTATTTTATTTATTTATGCATTATTTCAAAATTAGATTTTATTACTATTATCATGTTTGTTATTTTATTTATTAGCATTATCGTTGTCATTGTATTTTTTGTGTTATTAGCTATTTTTATGTTATCATTCTTTCTCTTGATTGTCTATATCATCGTTGAATGTTGGCGCAACATGTGATTATTATGAATTGTTTCCTCTTGTTAGTGTATTTAAGTTCTTGTTACTCATTAACATGATGTTTTTATTCGAATAATCGTTTTAAATAAAAAATGCGTTTCATTTAATTGCTACATTTTTATTATTCAAAAGTTTTCAACACAAGGTAATATTTCGTGTTTGGAAATCCGAGGAATTGTGCCTAAACGTACTGGGTTTCGATTTTTCGTTTGACCAAATAGCTAAATATCCTTTTAAGACTTCAATGCATGAATTTTGGAAATCATAAGATGATCTTGGTATCGAGGGTTTAAAATGTTGTATCCTAACGTGCTGGATATGATATTTTATTCCTTCGGGATAGGAGAATCTTAATATCCAAGTTATTCAAATATTTTTTAAAAGAATTGTATTTTAAAATCTTTTCAAATTTTCGACATTAGGACATTAATTAATCAATCAGGTACCAATTTTGGGCGTTACAAGGGTGCTAATCATTCCTCGTACGTAACCGACTCCCAAACCCGTTTTCTTGAATTTCGTAGGCCAAAATTGATATTTTAATAAAACAAAATATTTTACAAGGTGATCCAATTACACCTAAACAAAAAGGATTGGTGGTGACTCCATATTTCGTTTTAAAGTCGATTCTCGTTTTTTCAAAAAAAAAAGGTTTCGACAGCTTGGCGACTCTACTAGGGACCAATAAGAGAGTCAAGCCGTAAAATTGATTATTTTCTGTCCTTTTTTCAAAAATTGAAAATTTGATTTGAAAAATCATGATTCTTTTGTTGCATTTGTTTGTGATCCTTATGATTGTTGTGGTTTGAGTCTCGTAGAATACTTTTGCATTGCATTGTATGATCGTTGTGGTCACACCTTTTAAGTGGGAGTAGGAAGCTACGCCTTCGTGAGGTTTCACCTCTGCATGGGCTAGTGGATTGCTTCCGGGATACATCTGTACCTATGTCTTCGTGAGATTTTCATCTCCGCATGGCCATAGGGAAATGTATTCCCTTGATCTGAACTCGATCCATATGAGCCTATAATGGGTGAAGATTGAGGAATCTGCTAGTTCAAGTACCTTTTCTTTAGAACTGAACTACATATAGTGAACCCTAAGAGCCCACCCTAGGTAGAGCTAAGCTGAACCTTAGTGGTTACCTAGATAGGTGTTTAACTATTTTTTTATTTGCTTTGAATTTTATCATTTGTATATGATACTGACTTGTTGTATTTTTTTTTTGCTGTGATTGCATGACATTGCATACTTAAAGAGGTGTCGATTCATGTTCGGTTACTAAGTTAGAAGGCTTTCCATGGAAAACGAATTTCTTGATAAAATGGAGGATAACGCGGCTGTCCGTGTATGGTCAGAGATAGTACAATTAGAGAAAGGGGACAGTCTAGCTGAAGGGTATACATCGGAGTTGTGGGACTTTACCCGTACTAGTGTGGCACAAAATGAGCTTCAAGAAATGAGAGATATATGAGCCCAGTGGGATGATGAGACTAAGCAGTTGTTCTACCATAATTATAGCGATCTACCCTACCTGCTCGACATCAAGGTAGACAAGCATTTGTTTTGAGCTATGACTCAGTTTTGGAACCCTACCTATAGTTGTTTTACTTTCGGGAAGGTGGACTTGGTGCCCACGATGGAAGAATTACCACCTTGCTTCGCTGTCCAAAGATCCAAGTTTGCAAAGCTTACTCTAAGGTCACTAATGTCCCAAATTTTGTCAAAAAGTTAATGAATATTACTGGGATGAGTGAACAGTGGGTCACAGCACGAATTCAGTAAAAAGGGGATAGTAAATGCATTCCTTGGGTGAGTTTGAGAGACCTGGTCATAGCACATCCGGATGTAAAGCAGAAAGTTGACGTCTTTGCTTTGAGTATTTATGGTTTGGTAATCTTTCCTAAAGCTTTAAGGCATGTAGATGAAGCAGTCACTGATTTATTTGATCGTCTTGAAAAAAAGGTTACACTTGTACCCGTGATTCTAGCCGAGACATTCAGATCTTTGAACATGTGTCAGAGAGCAGGTGAAGGCAGATTTATTGGATGCGCGCAGCTATTATTGGTTGACGTAAAGAAGGGACGGCATATCAGAGGAAAGGTGGATGGCAATTCTTTAAAATCTCAAAGAGGAGGATGTTGAATGGAGAGCCCTTTGGATGGTCCTCGATAAGATCTTTTATTAGTGTAGAAACTTTGATTGGGTACCTTTGCTTAGAATTTGGGGAGCCATTGGATATGCCCCTTTGCTCGTATTAAGGCAATATAAATCAAGGCAGTTTATACCGGTGACGCACGGGCTAGCTCAATGTGAGTTCTCATATAAGGGGGATAATTATAAGAAAAAGGTTTGAGAGATTTTTGATGCTTGGAAGTAGACTTGTTGGATGAAGAGATTGGTTGTTGGTTCAATGACGACTCCTGAATACAACGGATGGTTTAGTAAAAGGATTAATGATAATATCCCTAGGCCAAGTTTAGAGGGTGCTCGATCAATGGAGGAATACTTGCAAGTAGTTCCATCAGAGATAGAGATCATAAAGCAAGACTCTGAAAGGATGAATTCAGAGCTCGGTAAGAAAATAGAACAATTAGAAGAGGAAAAGATGCATCTGAGGCTAGATATCAATGTTCAAAAATTGGAGACTGAGAAATTATGAAAAGGAAAGAATAAGGCTGAGGAGGATCTGGATAGTTTGAAGACAGATTATAAGAAGCTACGTCTATCGATGAGAACTGTCGGGTTGGGGAAAACTTCAGAGCTGTGGCGTCAAGAGATTCGAGAGGAAAAGATTAAAGCTGATCGGTGGGAAAGGAAATTTCAAAAGGCTCAAACATGAAATGAGGCTCTAAAGAAGAGTTTGTCGGAAGCCCAAGATGAGAAGATCGGGTTGAAGGATAGAATAGCTAAATTAGAAAAATCACTTCATCAGCATCATAGCCGCAACTATGTAATAGAGCTGAAGGCGAGCTTGGATAAGATTGAAGAATTGAAAAGGAAGGTCCAGGAACTTGAGATTGCGCTACAAAACAATGAGCTCCAGAGTGAGTTCCTTAAAGCAAGTAATGAGCGTGTAATGAGCAACTTCATTGATCTCAGGGTCAAATTAGTGATAGAGACTACATTATGGGTGAGGTTGTGGCCCGGATTTGAGAGATGGCTGACCATCTACAGACTTTAGCAGTTCAAGCTGATATATTGAGTGTGAAATATGAGTTAGAATCATATCAAGGTCTGGAATTGGCTTGGTTGCTTAGGAAAGTAAAATCTTTTAGCATTAGGGTTAGGCCGTATCTGTAATCTATTTCTATGTAAAGAATTTTGTTTTCTAATAAAGTTTTCTAAATGGGATTGAATCAGAATCGACGCTTTTTTGCATTCATGCATTTGTATTACATTACATCATATGCATTAAAGTGCACCAAAAAGGTCATAATTAATTAAAAATTATTTCAGTAATCTGGAAATCGATAAAAACCTACCAAGTACGCATCCTTACGGTACATGAAGAAAAACCAAAGTAATGGATAAAAGATTAGAAAGGTTGGACAAATGCAGAAGGAGATGTAGGAATAGATGCAATCACAGATGCAAGAGCAAATGGCTAAGATTCAGCAGGATATGAGGGACCAAATACTGGAGTCCCGAAGAAACATGATGACTCAATTGACCCAACTGCTGACTGGGGGAATGGATAAAGGAAAAGGCACTAAGAGTAATGTTGGGGAGAATAATGAGGACCCTCTATATCCTCTTGGTTTTACTCTAACACACACACACAGACACAACCAGAGGTATGCTCACAAAGACCATCCGTCACGATCAGACCTCAACAACTTCAGGCTAGTGTTTCGGTACCAATGAACTTCCAAGCTGGATCAGGCTCTAACCCAAGGGATAATCCAGCTATTCTTGCTATCCCTGATCTGGATGTGGTGGTAGAAAAAGAAAGGGTAAGAAATGAATTACCAAAGCAGTTAGAAGAACGATGTAAATAGCTGGAGGAAAAAGTCAGGGCAATGGAAAATGCTGATACTCATCAAGGAATTGATGCTAAGGATTTAAG
This sequence comes from Gossypium longicalyx, assembly GCA_025698465.1. Lineage (NCBI taxonomy): Eukaryota > Viridiplantae > Streptophyta > Magnoliopsida > Malvales > Malvaceae > Gossypium > Gossypium longicalyx. Next base: position 4,817,086 of record CM046998.1, on the reverse strand, counting down.
TTTGGTTCCGGATCTAGTACTTCCCTACAAATTCAAAATGCTAGAGTTCGAGAAGTATAACAGGACTAGTTGCCCTAGAGCTCATATTACTATGTTCTGCAAAGGAATAACCAGGTATGTTAACAACGATCAGCTACTGATCCATTGCTTTCAAGACAGTTTGGTGGGGGCAGCATCCAAATGGTACAATCAACTGAGTCACGCCAGGATTAGTTCGTGGAAGGACCTAGCACAAGCGTTTATGAAGCAGTATAGCCATGTGACAGATATGACTCCTGATAGGATCACTCTGCAGAACATGGAGAAGAAACCGAATGAAAGCTTCAGACAATATGCACAAAGATGGAGGGAAGTGGCCATCCAGGTTCAACCGCCGCTCTTGGAGAAGGAAACCACAACACTATTTATTAACACTCTAAAGGCACTGTTCATCACCCACATGCTGGGAAATACCACAAAAAGTTTTTCGGATATAGTGATGAATGGCAAAATGATCGAGAATGCCATAAGAAGTGGAAGGATAGAGGGAGGAGAGAATAACAAAAGGTCAGCGCCGCGGAAGAAGAAAAACGAGGTGAATAATACAAACACATATAGCAAGGGTTACTCACAATCAGTTACTGTAAGCCAACCAAGAGCGATGGGTGCTGGTCAGGGCTTATCAAGATAAGAATCTGGTGCGAAGAAAAATATTGAGAAACTCCAGTTCATGCCTATACCCATGATATATAGGGAGCTGCATCAAAATCTATTTGATGCGCATGTGGTGTCCCCTTTTTAGTTAAAGCCATTGCAGCCTCCATACCCTAAATGGTACGATGCAAACGCTCAACGTAAGTATCATGCAGGGATCACTGGGCATTTGATAGAAAACTGTACTACCTTTAAGAAGTTAGTTAAAAGATTTATTCAAATGGGCTTTGTGAAGTTTGATGATGCATCTAATACAGAAAACCCATTACCCAATCATACCGATAATGGAGTAAATGCGATAAGTAGAAATATGGGGAGAAGGATCAAGGTAGATATTACGGAAGTAAAAACTCCTTTAAGATGGATTTGGAAGGAGATGGCAAAGAGAGGGTTAGTTATTTCGAGTCTAGAAGGAAGTTACGGAGAGATAAGGAATTATTGCGAGTTCCATCATGAAGAAGGGTATGAAATTCAAGAATGTGAGGAATTCACAGCTTTGGTGCAAGGCCTGATAGACAACAAAGAGATAGAGTTTTATGAGGAAGGTAAAGAAGAAGGGAGTATATGCACTCAGAATCAACAACCAGGGTCTCAAAAGTCAACTACCTAGTGGTCATTATTTCACGACCCCAAAATAATAAAGCGGGAATACGAATGCCACCAAAGATCATAACTCAGGAACCTATATTTTCTCTTATCAAGATAATAAGGTCCCTTGGAATTATGATTGCAACGTGACAATACCGAGAAATGAGAACTCAACTAGTGCTTTAAAAGAGGATCAAGATATAAGTTTTCATACGCGTAGTGGGAGACGTTACAATTTGATAAATGCCCGAACAGAACCAGTAAAAGGCCTTGACAGTAGAACAAAAGAAGGGAAAAACTGCTGAACCTGAGCCGCCTGTTAATGAGCTAATAAAAGAGATGAAGCTAAGGAATTCCTGAAATTTCTAAAGTACAGTAAGTATAGCGCTGTGGAATAGTTGCATAGACAACCAGCTCGCATATCTATACTAGCCTTGCTCCTAAGTTCAGAGGTACACCAAAGTGCATTGATGAAAGTGTTAAAAGAGACGTACGTGATCAATGATATCTCTATCGATAAATTGGATTTGTTGGTTAATAACATAAGTGCTGATAGCTACATCTTCTTCAATGATGATGAAATACCATTAGGAGGTATGGGATCCACTAAAGCCCTACACATAACCACCAGATGCAAATGATACACATTTCCAGGAGTCTTAATAGACAATGGGTCGACACTGAATGTATTACCCTTGTCTACATTAAATAGATTACCCATGGACAATTCACACATAAAGGGATGTCAGAATATAGTACGGGCAGTCGATGACACAGAAAGAAGGGTCATGGGGAGAATAGAAATACCTTTGTTAATTGGCCCAACTACATATGAGGTGGACTTCTTAGTAATGGATATGTAATACCCCTAACCTGTATCCGTCGTCGAAACAGGGTTTCGGAGCATTACTAGAATTTACGAATCACCTAAAAAAATTTTCAATTAAATGCTTACCGATTCAATGCATCATATAAATAAATATATTACCATTCAATCAACAGCTTGGCACTTGTATAAGCATCAAACAACAACATTGTTAGTATACTAGTACATATTTCATATAAATTCAACATTGATATACTTATTCTCTCGACATGTCACACTTGAGTTTAATAATTGTCTTTACTTATATAATTTCCTTGTATCAACATATCAAAGATAATTATATATGTACATGTCACGAGACATATTATTCTCTTACTGTTTCTTTATAAACATATATCATTCATTTCGTTATATCAATATTTCATGTACCATAATTTCCATATATCTTTTGTATATTTATTTCGGTAATAGTTCATATTAAAATTAACATAAATTAAATTCCATGTACCTATACTTATTTCATTTATCTATCTTTTTAATTATTTCATTCAACTATTTTGTACATATATTTCCATATGACCAATTCTTGTAAACATTTCACAGAACCATTTCATATAACCATTCATTATCTGATACATATTACCTGAATATCAATTGTTCAACTGATGTCATAGCATCTCCCATCCAAGGTCTTATTTATCTTCGACATGATGCCATAGTGTCTTTCAACTATGGTCTTACTCATTTTCTATCAGGTTGCCATGGTATCTTTCAACCATGGTCTTGTTCATTTCATGTTACATTGCCATGGTATCTTTCAACCATGGTCTTATTCATTCCCATCATGTTGCCATGGTATCTTTCAACCATGGTCTTATTCTTTTCATGTCACGTTGCTATGGTATCTTTCAACCATGGTCTTATTCTTTTCATGTCACGTTGCCATGGTATCTTTCAACCATGGTCTTACATATTTTATATCCTGTTGCTATGGTATCTTTCAACCATGGTCTTACACATTTCATATCATGTTGCCATGGTGTCTTTCAACCATGGTCTTACACATTTCATTTCAGAAAGCACACTCCCGCGAACCTCATCCTTACAGCGGGATTACCAGTCCAAGCTAAATCCCCTACAACGACAATTACTCTAATGAGCTTGGATCTGAATTACCAGTCCAGGCTAAATTTAGACCTTAATTTGGATTACCCATCCAGGCTAAATCCATTTTCCACATATTCTTCGGGAGGGCTATATCAAGATAGGATCACCTGTCCGGCTAGATCCTTTTTACCATCAATTCCTTTTCAGAGATCCATCGAATTTTCCTTTCATTCAACCGAGATTTCTTCCCCTTTCATCAAATATGTCAATGTTTCATAAATTTTCATATAATGAACATTCAAATCATATTCATATCAAAAACATACATTTCATGCATTTAAGAATATAATTCAAGTTACACAAACTTACCTCATTGCTTGTTTTTGTTTATAATTTCATTAATCCGATATCTTTTCTTTTCCACGATCAAGTCTCTTATTTGAGTCGTCCGGATGTTTATAAATAAATTTGATCATCCTTTTCATTCATTTCATATTCTAATATATTTAATTAATGCTCTAGGCAAAATTACTATTTTGCTCCTAAACTTTTATTTAATGACAATTTCATCCTTAGGGTCATGAAAATAAAATTCTTGCAATTTAATCCTTATTTCCAACTATTATTCTCATACATATTGATAACAGCCCATGAATTCTATAAAATATCAGAATTTTTCATAATTTCAACACTTTTCAATTTAATCCCTAAAACATTTTTTTCCCCGATCTTGAACTAAATTAATAATTTCATTAAATTTTGTAATTTAAATAATAAAATAATCCATTTCATGTAATTTGGTCATTTCTTACATTTTTACAAAATTACCCATAAAGTTTTACTTTTATTCAATTTAGTCCCTGAGCCTAAAACATGCAAATTAGCCATGCTAGATGAATATTCATACATATTTTCCTCCTCCTCCTCTCCATTCCACATCCTTAAATTTATATAATATGCTTATAAGTAACATTATCAATAATTTCATTATTTACTTATATGTATATTCAAAGCTGTCCATTTGAGTCATAGTCACTAAATTATTTATATCTTGAGCTACAGAACTCTAAATTAAGATCCGTTAATTTTTTATGAAACTAGACTCACACATATTCTTGCCATAAAATTTTAAGAATTTTTGGTTTAGCCAATTAGTACATTTTATTCATTAAAGTTACCCTCGTTTTTCTGTATGACAGTTCCAACCCTTCTTCACTAAAAATTAATTATCTCCTTGTACAGAATTCAAATAATGTTCTCGTTTATTTATTTTAAAAATAGACTCATTAAAAATTCTAAGCATATAATTTTAATTCCATAATTATTTTTCTCAAAATTTTTATGATTTTCCAAATTTAGAATAGAGGAACCCGAATTCATTCTGACCTTGTTTCACAGAATTCATTATATCTCATGATTTACAAATCCATTGCTTACACCATTTCTTTTATGAGAAACTAGACTCAATAAGCTTTAATTTCATATTTTTTTCATCTTCTAATTCGATTTCTACAATTTATGGTGATTTTTCAAAGTTAGTCCACTGCTGCTGTCCAATATTGTTTTAGTGCAAGCTGTTTATTACCATTTTTCCCCTAAGCTTTTAATAAATAACAATTTCGTCCCTGCTCAATTAGCCTCTCAATTGAGCTGATTTTTATCAGTTATCACTTTATTCTATCACTTTAAACTACTTTAAAACTTTTGGAAATCATAATTTCAGCACTAGAATTTAATTCCAAACATTTTCACAATTAGGTCCTAAAATTAATTTCCATCAATTTTACTTGATAAAATTATCATATATCAAAATTAAAGCTTCAATTCTATGTTTATTCATCATATTCTTCCAGGAATCATCCATAATATCTTTAAAAATTATCCATGAAATCAAAAACTAATGAAATAGTAAGTTGGACCCAATTGTAAAAGTCTAAAAACATAGAAATTTCAAGGAGAAAGCAAGAATTAAACTTACATGTAGCTAGAGAATGAAAATAAGTTTGAACCCTCTTCCATGGATATTTTTCAGCTGATGAAAATAAAGAAAAATGAAGAGAATTCTAGATATTCCAATTTGGTCCCATTTTTATTTAGTTTATTTTGGCAATTTTCCAATTTTGCCCCATTTCACCCTTTTCCTGATTTTTCTCAGCTATTGCTGCCCAAAATATCCCCTTTGGGCTTATTTGTACTTTAGGTCCTTCCTCATTTGACAATTGAGTTATTTAATCCTTTTAGCAACTTTTACACCTTTTTCAATTTAGTCCTTTTTATTTAATTAACCACCCAAGCGTTAAAATTTTCTGACGAAATTTTAATACTACCTTATTGATACTCCATAAATATTTATAAAAATATTTACGGCTCGATTTATAAAATTTAGATCTCGATAACTATTTTCTTCAATTTCTTGACTTAATAAATCTTTATAAAACACAAATTACTAATTTAAAAATCTCTCAAAAATCACATTTGGCTCATAATTATTAAATAAATAAATTATTAGCTTATTTTTTCAAATTTAGTGGTTTTGAACCTCTATTCCGGACATCATTGAAAGTCAGCTATTACAGGATATTAAACCTTCCTACAACTGCTTGTTAGGGAGACCTTGGATACATTCGGCAGGAGCAGTGCCTTCGTCACTACATCAGAAGTTAAAACTAGTATCAGAGGGTCGACTAGTGACAATAAATGTCGAGGAAAATATTATCACAACTGTGACCAGTGATGTACCATATTTGGAAACAAATGATGAGGTAATTGAATGTTCATTTCGGTATTTGGAATTTGTCAATGCAACATTCATCACTGAAGGGTATAAGATTCCAGTGCAAAAAATGTCCAAAACTACAAGGATAGGGCTATAATTGACGGTAGGAAAAGGAGCTTTACCGGGAAAAAGACTTGGAAGACGCCTCCAGGGAGGAGTTGAAGCTCCAGTATTGAAGGACAAGCATGACCGCTTTGGCTTAGGGTACAAGCCAGATGCGAGACAAAGAAGGGAAGAACTGGAAAAAAGACGAGAAAGAAGAAGGGCAAGTTTGAGTGGCAAAGAAGTCAAGTAGGAGTCAATGATATTCCCTCACATATCCAAAACCTTTGTATCGGGAGGGATTATTTATCCTGAACAAAGGAGGCCAAAAGAGGAAAACATTGAAGAAATGGTGAGGAATATACATATCAATGCCATATCCGAAGAGATAACTGAATGAGGGACCTTGTCAGATATCTGCCCTTATGAATCTGGGAGTGTTCTAGACAATTGGACTGCAGAAGAAATTCCTGTAGTTTTTAGAGCTTACTCAGAGTAATGTTCAAAACACACTTGTTACTTTAAGCCTAGAGGCAATGAGGATTTCTTTGTGAAATAGGCTCATGTTCAAGCATCATTATTTAATGAAGTACATTTTTGCTATCATTTTGAATGAATATTCTTTCATTCTTTTCATACAAATAATTATTGTAGATTCCTCCATGCGAGCAATTATTTCAGATTCTATCAAATCATTCTTTCATTTCATTCATAATCATACCATACAAGTAATTATTCTTAAATTCATTCGATTCTTTGTATATTTTTTTGTCCCTACAATAGGTTCCCGGATATCAATAACATGAGTGGCGTTAATGCTGACTCAGAATCTCCTTTTGAGCAAGACTTGTGTTTAGAGGGATCCCAGGACTTTGAAGATGACATAGACTATGGCTTATCCCCAGACTTGTTAAGGATGGTAGAACAAGAGGAAAAACAAATTCTACCTCATAAAGAGACGGTGGAGACTGTGACTTTAGAAGAAGGAAAGGTAGTAAAAATGGGAACGTGCATAACCGAAGAAACGAAGCAAGACCTTGTTGAGTTACTTAAAGAATTCAAAGATGTCTTCGTGTGGTCATACCAAGATATGCCTGGTTTAAGCACCGATATTGTAGTACATCGCCTTCCCATAAAAAAAGATTGTAAGCCAGTTCAGTAGAAACTTTGGAGGATGAGGCCAAACATTGTGCTAAAAATAAAAGAGGAAGTCAAAAAGCAATTTGATGCCGGATTCCTACAGGTGGTCAAATACTCGGAATGGGTAGCTAATATTGTGCCTGTTCCTAAGAAAGATGGAAATGTACGAATGTGTGTAGATTATAGAGACTTAAATAAGGCTAGCCCAAAGGATAACTTTTCTTTGCCTCACATTGATACTCTAGTGGATAATACAACAGGCTACTCGTTGTTTTCCTTTATGGATGGCTTTTCGGGATATAATCAGATAAAGATGCATCCTGAAGACATGGGAAAGACTACCTTCATATCCTTGTGGGGTATGTTCTTTTATAAGGTAATGCCGTTTGGGCTGAAGAATGCAGGGGCAACGTACCAAAAGGCCATGGTGACCTTGTTCCATGATATGATGCACAAATACATTGAAGTTTATGTCGACGATATGATCGCCAAATCTTGAACCGAAAAGGAACACATTCAAGTTCTGAGAAAGTTGTTCTTAAGAATGAGAAAATTCCAACTAAAGCTCAATCCAACAAAATGTACTTTTGGAGCTAGATCGGGAAAATTGCTGGGCTTTGTAGTCAGTGATAGGGGAATTGAGATTGGCTCAGACAAAGTGCGGGCTATACAAGAATTACCTCCACCGCGTACTAAAAAAGAAGTTCGAGGTTTCCTTGGAAGGCTAAATTACATTGCTCGGTTCATTTCACAATTAACTGAGAAATGTGACCCCATATTTCGTCTTCTTAAAAAACACAATCCAGGTGTATGGGATGATGAATGCCAGAAAGCTTTCGATAATGTTAAGCAGTAGTTGTCAAGTCCTCTAGTGCTGTCACCTCCAAGCCTAGATAGGCCTTTTATACTGTATTTAACAGTGTTTAATAACTCTATGGGATGTGTGCTTGGTCAACATTATGAGTCGGGAAGAAAAGAAAAGGCAATATATTACCTCAGTAAGAAATTCACTGAGTGTGAATTGAGATATTCGCCGGTTGAAAAATTGTGTTGCAATTTAATTTGGATAACTCGGAGGTTGAGGCAATACATGTTGTACCATATGACCTGACTAATCTCGAAGTTGGATCCTTTAAAATATATGATGGAGTCAAATGCTTTGAACGGAAGGATGACTAGATGGCAAATTCTACTTTCTGAATTTGACATAATTTATGTAAGCCAAAAAGCCGTAAAAGGGAGCGCAATAGTAGATTTCCTGGCTAGCAGAGCTTTAGAAGATTATGAGTCCTTGAATTTTGATTTTCGGACGCTACAAAAGGTCATCTTTGGAAATTGAACTTTGACGGAGGCTCAAATACTGTGGGTAATAGAATTGGGGCAGTTTTGGTATCCCCAAATGGAGATCATTATCCATTCACATGTAAATTGGACTTTGATTGCACAAATAATATGGAAGAGGATGAGGCATTTATCATGGGGCTCCGTGCAGCCATAGAATGCAAGATCAAAATACTGGAGGTATATGGAGATTCCGCACTAGTGATTTACCAACTTAGAGGTGAATGGGAGACAAGAGATTCCAAATTGATCAATTATCGAAGGTTAGTTTTGGGGTTAATCGAGGAGTTTGATGATATTACCTTTAATTATCTTTCGAAAGACGAAAACCAGATGGTAGATGCTTTGGCTACTTTGGCTTCCATGATCAAAGTGAGCAAACAAGAGAATGTAAAACCCAGTCAGATGAGTATTTACGAAGCCCTATCTCATTGTTACAACATGTAGGAAGATAAGATAGATGACCACCCTTGGTATCAAGATATATTGCGGTATGTGAGAAATCATGAGTATCCTGACCAAGCAACGGAGAATGATAAAAGGACGTTGAGAAGACTAGCTTGTGATTATATCTTAGATGGGGAGATCCTGTACAAAAGAAGAAAGGATCAGGTACTGTTGAGATTTATGGACGCTGTTGAAGCTAAGAAAATCTTGGAAGAAGTTCACGAGGGTGTTTGTGGAACGCATGCTAATGGTTTCACAATGGCAAGACAAATTATGAGTTTGGATATTACTGGTCTACCATAGAGGGAGACTGCATCAATTATGCCAAGAGGTGTTACAAATGTCAAATTTATGGTGACAAATTTCATATACCTCCTTCGCTTTTGCATGTTATATCTTCCCCATGGCCTTTCTCCATGTGGGGCATGGACGTCATAGGACCAATCTCGCCGAAAGCTTCGAATGGGCATCGGTTCATTTTTGTGGTCATCGACTATTTCACCAAGTGGGTAGAGGCTGCTTCATATGCCAACGTGACTAAATCGCCAGTCAGTAGATTTTTAAAGAAGGAAATTATATATCGATATGGAATGCCTAAGAGGATCATATCTGACAATGCATTAAAATTGAACAACAGCACGATAGTAGAGGTTTGCAGTCAGTTCAAGATCAGACACCACAATTCATCACCGTATCGCCCAAAGATGAATGGGGCAGTGGAAGCAGCCAATAAAAACATTAAAAAGATCATGGGGAAAATGGCTGAGACTTATAAGGATTGGCATGAGAAATTACCATTTGTTCTCCTTACTTATCGAATGTCTGTCAGGACGTCTACCGAGGCAACACCTTTTTCTTTAGTCTACGAAATGGAAGCGGTTCTGCCTATCAAAGTGGAGATTCCTTCTCTCCGAGTTTTGTCAGAGGTGAATTTAGATGAATCAGAATGGATCCAGTCTCGGTACAATCAGTTGAACTTGATCGAAGAAAAGAGGCTAAGGGCTATTTGTCATGGTCAGATGTACCAAAAACGAATGATGCGAGCATATGACAAAAAAGGTTTGACCTAGAGAATTCTATAAAAGAGACTTGGTTTTGAAAAAGATCCTTCCCATATAGAAAGATTTTAGAGGGAAATGGATGCCAAACTAGGAAGGACCTTATGTAGTAAAGAAATCCTTTTCCGGAGGAGCATTGATTCTTGCCGAGATAGAAGGTAAAAAATTGTCCAACCTTATGAATTCGAATTCCATCAAGAAGTGTTTCACTTAAAGAGGGAAGGAGGCCAAAGTGGAAACCCGTAAAGGGCGCTTTGAGACCTTCTTAAAAAAAAGGGGCCAAGGTGATAACCCACAAAGGGTGCTTTGAGACTCTATAAAAAATGAAAATAAAAAGATAAAAAGGAGAGGCCAAGGTAAAAACCCACAAAGGGCGCCTTGAAACCAAATGGGATTTGAGTTAAAAACCCGAAAAGGGTGGCTCAAATTTTGATCAAATATGGGGAAGGCAGTGATCTTGCTATACCTGAATTAACAAGAAAAAGGGTATGCTATATCTTGGGGCATTGACAAAGTACTTCTGATCTCCTAAACGCATGTCAAGCTCAAATTGGTCTTCAAGAATTTTGTACAAAGAAACTCAGTTGGCGATATCAGGGGTACCTAGTCTTCATCTTATTCATATTAAATTGGTTATCTTTGAAATATTTTTCTTTTCAAAGATATGCACTCCCAATCAATTTCTATTTTTATCTTTGATAATTTATTCGCTTTGAGCTATGCTCCAATTCAGTTCCATTCTTATCCATCGTTATGATTTGTCGCAAGCATGTTGCATTGAAATAATGATTAATGAACTAATAACATTTTCACAACAAAAGTTTCGCATATTACTCTAAAAACTTCTAAATAATACAAGAACCTAAAACAGGACTATTGTTTAGAACTTACCAAGTCTAGGGGTTGGAAACATTTAAATCCAAATTGAGATTATCTCTTTGGATTTTCAGTCAAAGATAATGGTTGAAAAAAAAGACAAAATATTGCATCAGTGATACACTATCGACGGAAACGAACAATGTCAACCCAAGCATAAAAGGGGATCATTCTCGAGAAAAGAAAAATGATATTTTGCATTCATGCAAATATCAGGCATACACGTCTGGTAGTGACACTCGGGGAATGGTGTAACAGACCAAATTGATGGGAAAAATTCAGATCCTATACCCCTGAGTTGTAGTGGGAGGGTTTGAAGATAGGACAAACTCTGTCCCAAAGGTACAGTGGTTACAGTGGGGCAAATCGGTTGAGCAAAAGGTGATTGTTTCTACGAGTTTTCTGTCGAAAAATACCAGCCGAACAAGATGGCAGTGTAATCTGTCAGTAACAAAACCCTGATGAACAATGAGTGATGACACCTTAAGCTTTTTATTCTCATTTCTGCATTCATATATCATTCATAACACATCTAGTTAGGAGCATTTGATTCATTTTGATCATAGCATCCTAATCATTTGGCATAAGCATAGGCATATAAAACCGAGTCTATAGGATATGTCCCCCAGAGGACGGTGTAGTAACATCGATAAATTTAGATTTTGCTCCCTGAAATAGCAGTGGAGCAGATCGAAGACGGTGAATCTTATCTTCCCGAGGTAGTAGGGGAGCAGATTTTAGCCACCAGCCTTATCTCTCTGAGGTAGCAAGGGAGCAGGCTGAAGATTGTAGTCTTATCTTCCTAAGGTAGCAAGGGAGCAGACTGAAGATTATAGATTTTATCTTCTTAAGCAGTAGTGGAGTAGATCAAAGATGGCAAATCTTATCTTCCTGAGGTAGCAGGAGAGTAGATTTTAACCACTAGCCTTATCTCCCTAAGGTAGTAAGGGAGCAGGCTAATGATTATAGTCTTATCTTCCTAAGGTAGCAAGGGAGCAGACTGAAGATTATAGAGCTTGTCTCCTCGTGATAGCAGTGGGGCAGATCGAAAATGGCGAGCAAGTTGAAGATTGTAGTCTTATCTTCCTGAGGTAGCAAGGGAGCAGACTGAGGATTGTAGATCTTATCTCCCTAAACAGTAGTGGAGCAGATAAAAAATGGTGAATATTAGATTCTCGAGGTAGCAGGGGATCAGATTTTAGCCACTAGCCTTATCTCTCTAAGGTAGCAAGAGAGCAGGTTGAAGATTGTAGTCTTATCTTCCTAAGGTAGCAAGAGTGCAGGTTGAAGATTGTAGTCTTATCTTCCTAAGCTAGCAAGGGAGCAGACTAGATCTTATCTCCCTAAGCAGTAGTGGAGTGGATCGAAGATGGCGATCTTATCTTCCCAAGGTAGTAAAGGAGCAGATTGAAGCCACCAGCCTTATCTCCCTGAAGTTGCAGTGGAGCAGGTTGAAATCATCAGCTTTTATATACAAATCTCTTCTCCCTGAAATTCTAGTGGAGTAAATTAAAGCACTATTTCGTATACCCTTGAAGACGCAATGGGATAGAATAGGGATACTTGAAGAAAAGAAGTGCCAAGAAGTCAAGATTCAGCAAGACCGAGCAAAATTGGTCCTTTTAAAGTCTTTGCTTTATTCCCGTTACATGACAATGAGCAAAGAGAGACAACTGTAAGCAGCCCAATTTGCCCGGGCCCATCAGAAACAATAAAACAAAATAATTAACAAAAAACCACAAAATTAAATAGTCCAAAATAGTCCATTTACAATCATTACCAGCCCATACAAAAATAAAACCAAATAAATAAAAGCTAAATTTTAATAGTCCAAGTCCCTTTGTAACAACAGACCCAAAACATAAAACAGTCCATGACCCAACAACAAATATGACCAGACCCAACCTAAGACTTAGACCAAATCACAATGGCCTAGTAACGAAAAGGCCCAATAACCTACGGTTCCAGAAACCCTAAGGGTTTCTGAAACTATTTGCGCCGCAGCCTCGCATGCCAAGCAGCCTCCGTACACTCCTCACTGCCATACACCTCCGTACGTCCACGTTAGTCGAACCCGCGAGAAGAAAAATAATAGAATACAGTAGAGCGGAAAAGAAAAAAACGTGTATTTGATTATTTTTATCTGGCTATAAAAAGCCAAAGATCATCACTATATAGTTCTTACGCTTTTAATACAAACGGAAAAAAATCAAAGAAAACCAAAGTATACAAGTGTTTTTCAAGGTATTCACCAGTTTTTTATATACCTATTCGAGTATTAAATATATATATAGCATAAATACTGGAATGTTAAGGATTTTTACCTTCTTTTGGCGATTGGAGAAGCCGAATCCGAAGAGTTCTTTTTTTTATTTGGATTTTGGAAGAGGGTTTTGGTTGTTCTGTGTTTAGATTTAGGTTTAGGGAGGTTTAAAAGGCCGAAATTGCCTTTTTGGGGGCTCCGACCACTGTGGACAGTGGTAGAAGGTGGCGGAGGACAGTGGCTCAATGATGAAGCAAGGCCGTGTTCTGGCCAGTGCTTCAAGAGCCTTTTCAGAGAAATTTTTGTGGTTTTTTTTTAGAGGAATGAACAAAATTTTTTTTAATTTTTTTAAATATTTATAAGTCAGTTGTATGACGTCGTTTTGGTATGATCCATTAATGACCAAAACGGCATCGTTTAAAGGCCAGATCTGCGCGAGTGACCTGACCTGGGAAGGATCCGCATGTTTTTAATAAAAGGGTGATTTGCTCCCTAGGTCCTTTCGCATTTTCATTGCTATGCAATCTTGTCCCATTTATACTTTTCTTTTATTTTTAATTTGGCCTGGAAATTCACTTTTTGTTTCGATCTAGTCCTTGAGCCATTTAATTGCGTATATTGGAACGGCGTCATTTTGATGATAGGGTATAATTGCCCAATTAGTTCTTTTTTTGTGGCGCGTGTTTTAATTTTGTCCTTATGCGCTTATTCCTTTATGTTTTTCACCCTGAATTTTATTTTTGTTCTGATTTGGTCCCTAGTTATTTAGATTTTAACCCTTTTTTTATATTTTATTATTTATTTATTTATTTTAATATTTTATATAGTATTTATTTTAAATCATTTTGTTCCTTTTTATTATTTACATTAAGGGGTTTTATTATATATTATTTTATTTATCATATATTATCTAATATATATTTAAGTTTTAACCATTTTTAAATGTTAATTTAAAATTTGTTGTATCCTTTACTTTTAAATTATTTTATTATTGATCTAAGGTTTTCATATATTATTTATTTTAAATATATGCTATTTATTTTATACTATTACATATATGTATATATTGTCCATTTTAAAACTTGTCATATTTTTAAAATCGTTTTATTATTAATTTAAAATTTTTCATATATATATATATATTTATATTTTTTTATTTTATTCTTATATTCAATCTTTTTTTTTCTTTTATTTATTTATGCATTATTTCAAAATTAGATTTTATTACTATTATCATGTTTGTTATTTTATTTATTAGCATTATCGTTGTCATTGTAATTTTTGTGTTATTAGCTATTTTTATGTTATCATTCTTTCTCTTGATTGTCTATATCATCATTGAATGTTGGCACGACATGTGATTATTATGAATTGTTTCCTCTTGATAGTGAATTTAAATTCTTGTTACTCACTAACATGACGTTTTTATGCGAATCATCATTTAAAATAAAAAATACATTTCATTTAATTGCTATATTTTTATATATTATTCATAAGTTTTCAATAAGGCAATATTTCGTGTTTGGAAATTTGAGGAATTGTGTCCAAACGTACTGGGTTTCGATTTTTCGTTTGACCAAATAGCTAAATATCCTTTTAAGAATTCAATACATGAATTTTGGAAATCATAAGATGGTCTTGCTATCGAGAGTTTAAAATGTTGTATCCTAACGTGCTGGATATGATATTTTATTCCTTCGAGACAAGAGAATATTAGTATCCAAGTTATTCAAATATTTTTTAAAAGAATTGTATTTTAAAATCTTTTCAAATTTTCGACATTAGGACATTAATTAATCAATCAAGTACCAATTTTGGGCGTTACGAGGGTGCTAATCATTCCTCGTACGTAACCGACTCTTGAACCCGTTTTCTTGAATTTCGTAGGCCAAAATTGATATTTTAATAAAACAAAATATTTTACAAGGTGATCTGATCACACCTAAACAAAAAAGATTGGTGGCGACTCCATATTTTGTTTTAAGGTCAATCCCCGTTTTTTCAAAAAAAAAAAAAGGTTTCGACACCGTTGTTTTAATTTGGTATTTTACTATTATTATAATTTTATTATTATTATATCATTCCTTTATTTATTTATTATTTTAGTATTCTACCCACATAGTCACCTCACATTATTTCATTATCATTGTATTATATGCTATGTTTAAACACATTTGTCCGTTTTTCATACGATGCCCGAATAAACTAAATATATGTACCATTTTAAGTGTTACATAATTTTTTTACTCGATGCATAAAAAGGAAATTTTTAAAATTAAGGTAATGTTCCGTATTTGGAGATTCGAAAAGTCGTGCCCTAACTTACAATGCTTGACTTTCTCTTTAAACCTAGATAACAGAACATTCCTTTTAAATTTAAAACACATGAGATTTAAATAGTAATTAAAATAAAGAGTAAGCTTATTCTCAAGGATTCGAGATGTCGTGTCCTAACTTACGGGATATGACTTTTTGTTACCTCGAGATAAGAGAGCCTTTTACATACATTTTGATTTATTCAAGTGATTTTAATTTAAAATAACATTATGCAAAGTGGGATCGCGTTTTAAATTCTCTTCAAATTTTTAATTTTTGATTCTAAGACATCAAGTAATCAATTAGGTACTAATTTTGGGCGTGACGAGGGTGCTAATCCTTCCTCGTGCGTAACCGACTCCCGAACCCATTTTCTGGATTTTATAAACCAAAAATCATTGTTTTAGTAAATCAAGCCTTTTATTAAAACAATCAAATTACGAGGTGATCCGATCACACCTCATAAAAAAAAGATTGGTGGCGATTCCCATTTTCGTTTTAAAATAAAAAGTCGACCATTTCAAAAAATGGTTTCGACATTG
Source organism: Gossypium longicalyx (assembly GCA_025698465.1). Classification (NCBI taxonomy): domain Eukaryota; kingdom Viridiplantae; phylum Streptophyta; class Magnoliopsida; order Malvales; family Malvaceae; genus Gossypium; species Gossypium longicalyx. The sequence goes on along the minus strand of CM046998.1, from coordinate 4,801,071 downwards.
TTTATTATAAAATGCGATATATGGATGTAATAATGAAATAATTTATTAATTTTTTAAAAATGTACTTTATTGTGTTTTGTTCTCAATAATGATAGATGTGCTCTCTTGCTAAGTTTTTTATGTTCAATATGTGAAGAAAATTATAGATCGAAAATATTAGATTGTTCTTGAAAATTGAACATATTTAAATAGAACTTTGAGAGAAAATTGCTTTTATACGAGATTTAATATGATTATATTACAAAATAATTGAGACTTAATGTAATTTTTGAATATTAACAAGTCTTAAAAATTATAAATTTTGAATTATAAAATTAATTAGTCAATTTTTTAAAGTGAAGAATTAACTGCATCAGACATCCCCAAGCTATGATTCTCATTTTAAATTGATTTTTAAACGTCAAATTATTCTAATTACATCCTCAAACTATGAAATTATATCAAACATGTCATTTCATTATTAAAACAATCAAATAACATGTCAAGTCTTATATAACTAAATTTAAAATGGTCTTTTTTAGAAAACAAATATGATGTTGCAACTTAGCTTTTAAAAGTAAAATCTAAAAATAAAAGTAAAATTGGAAAGAGAGAGAGAGTGAGCGATCAAACAGGATTAAAAGTTTTGAAAATCTCAAAATCAAGGTTTTGACAGTATCTATTTTAACAATATTTCATTGTTTTTCCTAAAATTTTCATTTTTGATTATGTCATATAAGATCTTAAGTATCATTTTACAATTAAATTAACGATTTTAGTAATGGAAAAACCTACTTGATATATAATCGGTAGTTTGAAGATGTAATTAGAATGATTTGAAGTTTGAATACTAATTTAAAATAAGAGTCATAATTTAGAGATGTGTGATGAAATTAACTCAAAAGTTATTATAAAACATCGGGAGGTCGACCGTCTAGTTTGATCTTATCCAACTAATTAATCAGTGATTATCCTTAAATTACAATGCTTTTTAGCTTGCTTTTTTAGCTTTATGGCATACCTTTTTTATTTTTATTTTGTTGTTCTTCATCTAGTCCGCCTTTAAGTTGTAAAATCGAAATGATGAATGTA